>OX424555.1:70571498-72066970 GCA_949152475.1 Terebella lapidaria | reverse complement strand
GTACATCCTCGATTAAAAGCAACATACACAATTCAGCTTAGGTGTCATTCATACTCATAGAGTTTGAGTTCCATTTCAGCAAATATGTTTTGAACGGGGACTTTCTCTGATAAGCCCTCTTATCAAGCGTAGAGCGTATATTCACCATTTCAGGACTATATACTGATTACAATGACACTTTTTTGTTTTTCTCTCACCACTATTGACGCCCACTATCGAACTTTCTATCTATATTTGTTACAGTATTGTTGCCTGGTTGTTATTACCACATAGCACATATTGATTTCTCTCATTAGCCATCATGATTTTTCTTGCGATTTAGCCAGCAGGATAAATAGGATAAACTGTGGCTATGTATGTGGGGATTGCCAATATTATGTGAAACATCAATGGCACTTAGTAAGATCAAACCTCAGATTTGAGATTGGAATGAACCATACGCATTATCAAAAGGAATATTTCACTAACAGCCCATCATTACACATTATTAATTCTCGAACAAAAGCTTTTTTCCATTCTTTATTGCATTTCTATTGTCTCATTTGGTACTGATATAAGCTTTCTGAACCCAAAGTGCCGGTAAACTTCATTCCTTCATCTAACAGCCCATCATTGAATTCATTCAGTATAGCATGTTATTGGGAAAAATGTAATCGATCTGTGTGTATGCGTATCCATGACTCGGACTCTACTACTTACAGTGTAATTGTTACAATTGAAAATGTTGCTTTTGAGATAGTATAGTACATTGTGCCTATGTACATCCTCGATTAAAAGCAACATACACAAATCAGCTTAGGTGTCACTCATACTCACAGAGTTTGAATTCCATTTCAGCAAATATGTTTTGAACGGGGACTTTCTCTGATAAGCCCTCTTATCAAGCGTAGAGCGTATATTCACCATTTCAGGACTATATACTGATTACATTGACACCTTTTTGTTTTTCTCTCACCACTTTTGACGCCCACTATCGAACTTTCTATCTATATTTGTTACAGTGTTGTTGCCTGGTTGTTATTACCACGTTCCTCTGGGGCGTGGTTGAAATTACGCGTGGGAATCCCCGTGTCTCTTTTTAGGTTACCGCACCTATGGCCCGATAACCTATTGGCATGGCGTTGTGTCCGCCGTCGGCGTCGTCCGTTCACATTTTTATCTTTGACGTTTACGGGTGAAACTTTCTGTAATTTTGTACAAAAATGCCAAAATATATTCTGAAAAGCGTATTTTTTTGTTTTCTTTTTATATTCGCATTTTTTTTTCAAAATGGCGGCCATTTTCGACGAAAAACGGCTGATTTCTGACTTTGGCGCCCATTTTCTCCAAAACTGTTCAGACAGTTTTGAAATTTTTGTTTCAAAGGATTACCCTCATATACATCTGTGATGTGTATAAGTTTCCTTGCCCCTGAATCGCCGGTCTGCGTGTGGCGGCCATTTTCGTTTTCTCGACTGGTCCGAAATGGGACTCTCCCATGTTAAATACTCCTATGCTTTATAATTGGACACATTATGCCTAATATCTCACTTAATATTGAGATTAGAGACTAGGGATCAATTTTGGACACATAGGAAATTATATATACTGATTATTGTCATGACCTTGGATTTGACCTTTGATCTGATTTTCAAGATCAGAGCACAAAATGGCTAATATCTCGCTTATTATTGACTTTACAGCTTAGGAATCATTGTGCACATATAGGAAATGATATAGTCCGAATATTTTGATGATCTCGAATTCGACCTTTGACCTCATTTTCAAGGTCAAAGCACAAAGTGGCTAATATGTCACTTAATATCGACTTTACAGCTTAGGAATCAATTGTGTACATATAGGAAGTGATATATGCTGAATATTCACGTGACCTTGATTTTGACGTTTGACCTCATTTCCAAGGTCAGAGCATAAAATGGCTAATAGCTTGATGATTATCAACTTCAAGAATCAACTGTGAACATATAGGAAATAATATATACTGCATATTCTCATGATCTTGAATTTGGCCTTGTTTTCAAGGTCACAGCAGAAAATGGCTAATATCTCGCTTATTATCGACTATACAGCGTAGGAATCATTTGTGCACATATAGGAAATGATATAGTCTGAATATTTTTACCTCATTTTCAAGGTCAGGCACAAAATGGCTAATATCTCGCTTATTATCGACTTTACAGCTTAGGAATCAATTGTGGACATATAGGAAATGACATGTGCCGAATATTCTTGTGACCTTGAATTTGACCTTCGACTTTATTTTCAAGGTCAGAGCACAAAATGGCTAATATTTCGCATATTGTCGACTTTACAATTTGAAAATCAATTGTTGACATACAGGAAATTATATATGCTGAATACTGTCACGACCTTAAGTTTGACCTCATTTTCAAGGTCACACATGACAAAATGGCTAATATCTCGCTTATTATCGACTATACAGCTTAAGAATCAATTGTGCACATATAGGAAATGATATATTCTGAATATTCTGATGACCTTGAATTTGACTTTTGATTTTATTTCCAAGGTCAGGCACAAAATGGCTAATATCTCGCTTATTATCGACTTTACAGTTTAGGAATCAATTGTGGACATATAAGAAATGACATGTGCCGAATATTTTTGTGACCTTGAATTTGTCCTTCGACCTTATTATCAAGGTCAGAGCACAAATGGCTAATATTTCGCATATTATCGACTTTACAATTTGAGAATCAATTGTTGACATATAGGAAATGATATATGCTGAATATTGTCATGACCTTGAATTTGTTTTAATTTTCAAGGCCACACATGACCAAATGTCTAATATCTCGCTCATTATCGACTTTACAGCTTAGGAATCAATAGTGGGCATATAGGAAATGATATATGGTGAATATTGTCATGACCTTGAGTTTGACCTTTGATGTCTTTTCCACGGTCTCACCGAACAAAATGGGTAATATCTTGTTTATTATCAATATTATTTTCAAGGCCACGGGACAAAATAGCTATTATATATTGTCCGGTAACCTATCTTAGCCCTTGGGCTAATTTTTCATTCCGTGTGGTATTAGAAAGCTAGAACCACAAGGAAGGTGGAACTTTTGAGTTTACATATGATGTCTACGTTCTAAAGCCTTTAAAGGCACTCGAGATCCTTCCAGTTTCACCTTCCAGTGACATAGAATGAAATTAAAAGTGAAATATAGCAGGACCTATGCCAAAGAGGTTTGTATATCTACTGAGTGCGAGGTATTTGTCACCATAATCAATCATAAGGAGTCGATAATATATGCCTGGACCGTTCCATCCAAATTTCGATGCAGATATAATCAATCATAGTGAACAAAAATGGATTCCGTATATGTATGTATACACTGATTATTGCTGATTCAATTGTTATTTTAAAATATCACAGGATGTGGCAGACACATTCGAAATTGGTATGGGTTAATTAATTGCTGGAATACACTGGCGAAATTTGATATTTGAGTTACCTGTTGCCTTAATTGAAATGGGAAACAACACCATTGTGAAAGGTAAAGTATCGTGTTCAGGCGTGAATGCAATATTTTACATTTGGATTAAGAAGCTGACATTGCGTTCAATAAAACTGAAAGCTTTCAGATGATATATGCATTTGCGGTCGGTTTTTGCGAAGCCTTAGTGACTGCAGTGTATAATTTCCTACAACGAATAAGACGAACGATATTTGCACAAGAAATGGGGCTTTTAGTGCCTATTTTCAAGTAGGTTCACAGTTATCCAGGATATAAGCTGTGTGAATGGACAGGGATCATCGACTTCCTGTGCTGGTCAAGGACAACATTCAAATCAGATATCTACAGATTACTGTAATATCCAGGATTTTGGCCATGACTGCGGTGTCAACTACATATTTAATAACACGTGAATTTTGATATTTCCCTGAAATATGATGAATCCTATTGAACTTTCCCGAATAGAACTGAAATGTTCTCACTTAAACGAGTTTACCACATGCCACTGGTTACCAATACACCTGCGGTACGTGAGCTACAATAAACAGTGACCCCAGATGTCTCAGTCACGCATGTTTTCTTTGAACTGTGTGCAAAACATGCAGACTAACTGCAATACATAATTCAGCAGGTGAACATGGCACCAAATTCTTGAATGCTCCGATGTCACGAAACGATTTTAATCAAGAAATGGGTTTTGTTGTAGTTGTATAAGACTTTCGTACAAACTAGTTTCCTTGGTGTAGTGTTTTACACATCATACAACATGGAACAGCCTAAACTAGTTTGGCCGTAATATACTCAAGAGAATTGAAGTTTTCACTTATCGATTGGAAGTAGTTATGTGTATTACTCATACACACTTACTATAGGGTAAGCTTATAGCATGTACATTTTCCCGACTGGTGCCTCAATACCTTGAAGTAGTGATTTCACATAGGAGAACACACCCTGCAACATACAGTATCTTAAGTCGGTGACTGACCTAGTTCTATTGTCTAGAGGTCAGGTCATGTTATCGTCACCGACTTGAGCTCAGAATTTTTGTGAAAAATGTCATTTCTGAAATATAACGCACATATATAATAACTGAGGAGGAGGATACGATGTCCGAGATACTACTACCCATTTGTGTACTTCACAAACATTAGTAGCGGTTGACATCCCACAGATATAAGGTTTCTTCCGTCAATATTTACCCTGATTTTGACATGGTGATGATGTTCAGCGCCATTTTCGAAAAATTCTGGACACTCTTCAAATAATCCCTACACGGGAGTTAAGATAATCATCTCAGGTTTCATATATCTTGTGCACAACATAATTGTAATCCTATGCACAACATAATTGTAATTTTTCAGTCTTGATCAGTAACGAGCTGATTCTACACTCACCCAATCCATTGTCAACACAGATTTTGCATTAGCTATGTATTGATAATGTTGACACGGGGGGCCTAGCGTCTCGAATAGAGTAGAATTACTACACCAATAAGATAGCATAAGTACACAGAGACGAACTGCAGAAGCCACCAAAGAGCTGAAGTACGTGTAATTTGATTGATGATGGTCTGCAAATATTTGATTCTACCATGAGTGTGCAAATACTGTCAACAGTATTCATAGATATAGTATCCTTTGTCCGACCAGGTAGCCAAACTCGCAGACAGACCCAAACGCAATAATTTCACATCCCGTTGCAATGCTAGCAATTTACTGTACATAAACTACAGTACATTTTCGCAAAATATACGGACAACAAATATAGTTACCAAAAAATTATGAACGTGTTCAATGATATCCAACGTTTCCCAAAAACAATATCCGATATCGTTTCATCAACAGCGACAGAGAAACTATTTAGGTTCATTTTGAACCAATCGGACGAGTTATAAAAGCACTGCGGTATTTTTTTCATAATGCAGGGGTGACACTGCTTTTGTCCAATGTGCGTAGTAGACATTATGAATTCGGTCTTTGCAATCTGAAATTGTTTTTAGGTTACCGGACCTATGGTCCGATAACCTATTGGCATGGCGTTGCGTCCGTCGTCCGTCGTCGTCCGTCGTCGTCGTCGTCGTCGTCGTCCACATTTTTATCTTTTTTGTTTACGGGCAAATTCTTCTGAATTTTTGCACAAAAATACTTAAAAATAAATCAGGAAGGAGGTATTTTTTAGTTTTTTGATTTTCGCATTTTTTTCAAAATGGCTCATATGTGATCCTATGATGTCTATAAGTTTCGTTGCGCTTGAATCGCTCGAAGTGGGCCATTTTGGCCCAAACTCGACCCAAATGGGACTTTCCCATGTTAAATTCTCCTATGCTTTATAATGGGACACATTATGCCTAATATCTCACTTAATATTGAGATTAGAGACTAGGAATCAATTGTGGACATATAGGAAATGATATATGCTGAATATCCTCGTGACCTTGAATTTGACCTCTGACCTCAATTCAAGGTCAGAGCTTAAAATGGCTGATATCTCGCTTATTATCGACTCTACAGCTTAGGAATCAATTGTGGACATTATGAAATGCTATATGATGAATGTTCTTGCGAACTTGAATCTTATCTTTCACCATATTTTCAAGGTCCCTGAACAAATTGGCTAATTAAAAGATCTAAAACATATTGTCCGGTAATCTTCCTAGCCCTTGGGCTAAGTTTTTGTCATTATCCATTTGTGCATGGACATGAAACGAGATGTTGTTGATCTTGGCATGGTGCCTTTTAGTCGCACTCCACTGAAGGAAAAGTTACATCCATTGTTGGAGTACCCCGGTAGGAAATGTTAGTGTATTAACAGATACTCCTTCTGAGTACGGAACCTAGTTGATTATGCTTTTATACATGTATTTCAAAATACATGTGCGATTAACTGTTGCCCGAAAGCTTGAGCTGAAAGCTATAACCATGTCTGGGGAGTTATATATGTATCTGTCCTTCCCATGGGGATGTATGTCATTGTGTGTGCTATTTCTTAATGACACGAATGCCGATCCATGCAGTAGATTTGATGAAGAGAAGTGCTGCTGCATATGAAAATGGCAACAGGGGGCTAAAATTAACTGTGAATGATTTCATGATATGTGTTGCCCAAGACATTGTGCCAACAAAAGTCATTGAATTCGCGACCAAAACGTTTTCCGTTGCAGCAAAAATACTCTCGCCACAAGGAAATTAGTTGATGTCGCAACTAAAAGTAACATTTTGGTAGCAACGGAAATCATTGTTCTTGTGACCAGAACATTCTCGCCGCAGCGAAAATCGTTGTTGTCGCGACCAAACATTTCCGCTGCAACGAGAATAATTATCACCGCAACGATAATTGCACTAACTGTTTATTTGTTTTTCCCATACTCGCTCAGAAGAGGACAAATTGATAATTCTTGCAATTATCACCGTGGCGAAAATAATTTTTTTCGGTGGCGATAATTGCAGTACTATGTACTTTGTTCTCTATCAGGTGATGTAAGAAAAACTCTCTAACAAGTATGACCCTTTTGTGGCCGAAATGATTTCCGTCGCCACAATTAATATCGCGACCGAAATTGTTCAGGAAAAACTAATTATGATATAAATGAACCAGCGTAGAGGAGACGTTCCTCGGAGAGTCTCTCGTGTATGTATTTCCCATAGTATGGTAACTCTTACAGCACCGGCATTCATAATTCAGGTGATTTGGAGCTTATTCACGAAAACAGACATTCTCATGAAAACAGACAACAAGACTTGTGTGATGACACGAAGCAATGCAACAAAAAAATAATAAACGTTATTTACATGTGAAGCAGATACGTGATACGATGTACAGACTAACAGAGCATATAATATGTTTATAGGATATACAGGACAGTTTCAAAGAAAGTATAATAATTTGTGTGGTTTCTCTTATCCATATAGTTGATCTTCCATGAGCAATAACTCACTTTTTACCATGAAGCCGTCAGTACTACACTGTTAGGTATCTCTCCCATGAGTGCCATTTTGTTCCAGGTAATGATGCACCTAGTGTGCCATGTGGTATACGGCGGATCAAACATATCCACTCCTTGTCCCATGGTGTTAATTACCCGCCCCAGTTACCGGACACAGTAATGCTGTGTGGGATGCACCTAGGCGCAGTGTATGATACTTCGGCCAGTAAGCCTATAACACCATTAAGAATAGCAGATTCAAAACAAATCTTGACCCAAGTATCATACACTGCGCCTTAATACTACTCGTCCACTAAATGAATGCCATTTAATCCGTCTGTCACTTTTTTAAATCCTTATTGAATATAGAAGAAGGCGCAGTGTATGATACTTGGGCCCAAATCGTAACTCAAAATACACATGTACGAATCTTATGGCGTCCTCTATCACACTATTTTTCAAATTGTCTCTGGTTTTGAATTTCACTTCATAGTCACACTCTTGTCATATTTCCAAGGTAAATTATAACTTTAAATAATAAAATATAACCGATAACTTTTTCTATTTATCACAATTATGGTGATTATAAATAATAATTATTAATATTACCACTATATGTTTGTAATTTGAACGTGTTTTCATGGTATTCCAAATTTCATCAAGGACGTGGCTACCCGCATGTGAGCCATAACTAGTAATTGTATCATAAATCAATATCACACATTGAATGGTTGTGGCTCAATCAGCTAATTGATATGGTTATTAATATACATTAGTTCGATATGTATTTGCATCTTCTTGTGATAAGTCACTTAGTTCACACACATCTGGACTTAAGTAATAAAAAAGCCTACTAAACAGAGGGACACTAGACGAGATTCTGTGACATGGCAGTAGCCATACCCTGAACATCTGTTTCCAAGTTCATTGAATACTAGCTTGGTTCTTGGACATAAATGTGCTTAACCGATAGTGTTCCTAAAGGTTTGTCTGTTGTAACGATCAGCAATCATACAGTAGCTGGAAAGCACCCGCGGGTTACGAGGCTTGCAGCTGCGTCAGAGGAAGGGGAATTGCACTTGATTCACCAGACCGCCGTCAAACGCTTATCTGCCAAATGCCGGTATATCTGAGTACCAAGTCAAAATTCCATCATTCACTGAAATCGCAACTGATCTGGCTCACATTCAAAATGTAACATGAGTATTGTTTTGAATACTTTTTAAAAACTATGGCCCATATATTTTTTGCGAGGTGTGGGCAGATATCTCTGAAATCCAAGGAGACTGCGAAACAAATTGTAAATGCTGGGTGATCATGGTGATGGTCATCGCAATATTCAGTTAAACGCAGTGTTCTTAAAGACCAAAAACTAAAGACCAAAAACAGGTTATAGTTTTGTTCAATTTCTCTATAATACTTGTATAAATACCAAAAATGGGTTTCGGATAATACCCACCGAATAAACGAGGAAAATCTCGTTTCTGTTGGAGGAAGATCAAAGGTCTCAAGGATGAAAAAAAAAATCAATTTGTTAACTATATCAAGGATAGCAATAAATATTAAAATCATTTCCACACATACAAATCCACAGCATACTTTGTACTTATTCCTGCCATCCAGCAATGTGTGAGTTAGTGACTCGTCACACTCATGAACTTTACACCGAGTGCACATTTTATTATTACAATCCAATGTTGTCCAATATAGTATTATTATATCATAATATCAGATCTGATCTCAATTCAATCGATTCAAATATCCAATGGCTGACATCCGTTGGACGTCATCACAATCTAGTTGATATGTACACAACATCTGTCACCAATATGCAGCAAGACCTGTTTGCAAGCTAATGCTTTGACGGGTGCCACATGTGGGGCAGGAAATGCTCAGTCTTCCCGGAACACCTGATTTCACCCCTCTATGGCCATATATGGGGGTTCATGAAGTTCCATGAAATTTTCTCGATTTTGCCTATACTTGCTGGATACTTTATACTTGGGTATTGTTTCCGTGTTTTATCCATTGTCTTAGAGTCTTATAAACACCATACGCACATATTTAGTAGGCATGTGTCATTGTTGTGACTAATTGTATCGTTTATGCTGTTGCAATATTGCGCTTGGACAAGGTTAATTGAAAAAGCTGCTGCCTTCGAATGTATGCAATATTTTTTTCAAAATCATTTTTTGTTAAACACATCTAATGCAATATAAGAAAATGTGTGCTCAATGATTTTGACGATTATAGTCCGTCCGAGTTGTCTTTGCATCCGTTTTAGTGCCCATTTTGTACCGGTTTTGTAAATAAACAAGAAGTGTATCCATCAAACCCGAATGTAAACAAATGCTCAAATCGCGCTTAAAAGTCCCACATCGAGTACATTTTCCAGTTCGTATGTGTATATATGGTGTAGTTGTGAGAAAACAATCAGTGACATACCAGATGTGCGTGGAATTGTCAGTCTATCTCGCACTTCTATGCTTTGTTTACATCTGCGTGTGATGGATACAGTTCCTGTATTTACGCGAGAACCGCCAGTTCAAATGAGCAAAATTTCGCTGAGGACTGGTTATTTTCATTACATTTGATGTGTGTTTCATTCAATTAGTTTAGCATGTTTAATATGAAATATAGTTTCAAAAAAAAAATATTGACTGGTTTCGAAGGCAGCTGCTTTAAATTCCGTGCTGAGTATTCGCACTTAGATTGTTTAGCAATGAATCCCGGTCCCTAACTGTGCTGACCGATTAGTTCATATCTCCCCATGAATCGTGTACAATTGCGAGGTAGTTTCCGAGGACCCTGAGAATTACAACGAGACATCAAGACATTATAACAAGCCATCAATACTGGTGGAAACGAAAATAAAAGTGCCGATAGAATCATCCTATGGTCGTTGAATGCCGATCAATGAGTTCTATGCCTGATATGAGAACTTCCAAAATTTCCCACCCGAAACATACTTCGTTGAGATAAAACTGAACTTGTCTGAGTATGAATAGCCTTTTAGTTAATTCGTGCATGCGGCTCGTGTAATCGGGGAGGAATATAGATACAATGCGTTATCAATCAAAATCTCCCTCAAGACAAATACACTATAAATAGTGGGTTCATGAATCATTGACATATTACTTACGCACATTAGATTACTTTTTGTTCAACAGCATAATATACTGAAGGACTTTTCAGGTTACCGGCCCTTTGGTCCGATAATCTATTGGCATGGCGTTGCGTCCGGCGTTCGTCCGTACGTCTAGCCATCTGTCCGTCCAAAAACAATTTTATCTTTAAAGTTTACGGTCGAATCTTTCTGAAATTTTGCACAAAAATGCCCAAAAATATTTCCACAGGGAGGTATTTTTTTATTTTTTAGCATTTTTTTCAAAATGACGGCCGTTTTCGCCAAAAAATGGCCAATTTTGGACTTCGACGATCGTTTTGTCAAACTCTGTTCAGTAACTATTTTCTTTTTGATGCATGACACTCCTCATATGTATCCCTGTGACATGTATAAGTTTCGTTGCCCTTGAATCGCTCGACTTGGGTCATTTTGGGCCCAAACTCGGCCCAAATGGGACTTTCCCATGTTAAATTCTCCTATGCTTTATAATGGGACACATTATGCTTAATATCTTACTTAATATTTTTTTTATTAGAGACTAGGAATCAATTGTGGACATATATCCTGAATATTTTCATGATCTTGAATTTGACTTTCGACCTGATTTTCAAGGTCAGAGCACAAAATGGCTAATATCTCGCTTATTAAAGACTTTACAGCTTAGGAATCAATTGTGGACATATAGGAAATGATATATGTTGAATAATCTCATGACCTTGAATTTGACATTTGACCTAATTTTCAAGGTCGCATGACAAAATGGCTAATATCTAGCTTATTATCGACTTTACAACTTATGCATCAATTGTGAACATATAGGAAATGATAAATTCCGAATATTTTCATGACCTTGAGTTTGACCCTTGACCTCATTTTCAAGGTCAGATAACAAAATGGTTAATATCTCGCTCATTAACGACTTTATAGCCCAGGAATCAATGGTGAACATATAGGAAATGATATATGCTGAATATTCTGGTGACCTCGAATTTGACGTTTGACCTCATTTTCAAGGTCAAAAAACAAAATGGTTTAATCTCGCATATTATCGACTTTACAGCTCAGGAATCAATAGTGAACATTAAGGAAATGTTATATGCGTAATATTCTGGTGACTTTGAATTTGACATTTGACCTCGATTTCAAGGTCAGAGAACAAGATGGTTAATATCTGGCTCATTATCGACTTTAAAGCTTAGTAATCCATAGTGAACATGATATATGATATATATGATGATATATGCTGAATATTCTGATGACCTTGAGTTTGACCTTTGACTTCATTTTCAAGAGAGAACAAAATGGTCAATATCTCGCTCATATTGAACAATATGGGTAATATCTCGCTCATTATCGACTTTACAGTTTAGGAATTCATAGTGAACATATAGGATTTGATATATGCTGAATATTTTGGTGACCTTGACCTCATTTTCAAGGTCAGAGAACGAAAAAATTTACTATCGACTTTACAGCTTAGGAATCAATTGCGAACATATTGGAAATGATATATGTTGAATATTCTCATAACCTTGAACTTGGCCTTTGACCTCATTTTCAAGGTCAGATCACAAAATGGCTAACATCTCACTCGTTATCGACTTTACAGCTTAGAGATCAATTGTGGATATTTAGGAATGATATACACCGTATATTCTGATGACCTTTGAATATATTTCAAGGTCATAGCAAAAATGGCTAATATCTTGCTTATTATCGACTTTACAGCTCAGGAATCAATTGTGGACATAATAGGATATGATATATGCTGAATATTCTCGTGACATTGTCCGGTAACCTTTAGCCCTTGGGCCAATAGTTTAAAACTTCACAGATGCATTTTAAAGTGATGTTGGCAGGAAAACTATTTTTTCCAAATCAATTACATATATGCCTGTGTTCTCAGAATAATAGGTTACAAAACAAACTTTGCTTGATCAAATGGATAAATCAAGCATATGACAGTACTAGCAGCGGCTTTTTTTGTTTTGTGCGCCACTCAGAGTTACCTCTGACTTGACCTAGTTCACGCTCGATTGGCTCGAACATACACGAGTAAGCTGGAATCGCACTGCGTCACGATATACAAAGCACCGAGAATGGCGGTAATGTAAACAAACCCAAAATATCTCCACCAGAAACTCGCAACGAAATCTATTAGAAAGGGGCGTCTGTTTGGGCATACAAGTGCAGATATATAACTGTTATGTTTTCTTCGTTCGATCAGAAAGATATGGAAAAATCCATAACTTACTGCCAATATCACTTTAAGTTGTTATTAAAATATTAATTTGATGATTAGCATCGTAGATTTCAAGCATAGATCCGGGATTCAATCAGATCGGCACCATGATCCATATGTTGTTGCAAAACTTTTGATACCACTGAATCCGAACAATTTCCCCGCACACCTAACCATAGTCTAACCTGCTTATCAAGCTGAATCATCAAGACCATATAAGGTAGCCAACCAAAGAAATCAATATCTTTTCAAGACAGTAATCAAATGCTCATGCAATGGTAAAAAAGTGGAGTAATCTGTTTTTGAAATTTGTGAAAAAAATCAATTGGCTGGCATATATTTGATGATATATGTAGCACAGTTAAAACTTCCAAAATGCATCCTCATGACCCTGTTTATTTCTGCTCTAACATGAACGAAGACACGAAATTCCCTATATTATCGTTATTTGCAGCACAAATTAATCAAACTGAATATTTTGGGTTTCAACAGTATATTACATCATACATTTACGAGTTTCTAGTGATGGGACGGTGTATTGTTCTATAATTTTTACCTATTTGTGTTACTTTTGCATCACAGCATGGAAACCGATCCGATTTCCAATGTCAAATTTAAACACATACGTGGGCGCATTGGAACTTTTGCGCTGGACAGCTGGTCTAGGGACAGATACTGATCAGTTCCAGTCGGAAAAACGATTATGTCACCTTTAAATATCAAGTTCTTCCAGTATATCAAATTTGAACTTGATTACATCAATATGAAGTATAAACATTCGAGTAGGTCTGGTCAGTATCTAAGGTGCCTGTATTCAATAAGTCAATGCTTATCTCAACACATATCAGCCAGCCTCGGTGGTGTATCCAGTCCTTATGATGAGTCATTCTTATTCAGAAATATCTGTACTGTGCATCAATTCCACGAAATTGCTACGTTCATAATACATAATACATGTACCACAGCAATCCCCATTGCACGAATGCATAAATAATAGTGACAAGGGAGAGAAAATTAATTAGACAAGGCTATCAGTGTGTGATGTAGTACGACATGAACAAACACAGGTGTTTGTCCTGGGCACCGTATGTGTCTTCATACATTCGGCAGCAGCATCGTCATGACAACCCATGTGTCTCAGTCAATATTTGACAAATACGTCATGTTATACCTTAATACACAGCTGTTTTCGTGTGCAAGCAATGTATTTCGTCAAGCTGGTTTGTTCGGTCAGTTCACAAACCAATATGTTCAATCGGTATGAACTTTTGCCAGAAAGATACTTTGGACTTCGGCGGCCATTTGCTCGAAAACTCTCTGATCAGTTTGAGATTTTTGTTCCAAAACGTGCTAACGGGGGTCTGTGATGTTATGTATGAAGCTGGGGTGCCTCGAATCGCTCGAAAGGCCCAAAATGTAGGCTCAAAATTCGTTTTTTGGTTGTATTCTCGGAAACAGTCTGATCAGTTTCGAGATTTTTGTTTCAAAACATGCCAATTGGGGTCCTTTGACATTGTGTATGAAGATGGAATTCCTTGAATCACTCGAAATGCCCACAATCTAAGCTGAAAAGGAACATAATTCAGTTTTCGGCTATTTTCATATCTGGACAGTGCCATTGGGGGACCTCGACGTTTTGCATGAAGATTGAGTGGATTGCATTTACCTTATGAGACAAAAAACGCTTGTACATAGGGCTTAGGTTTGTATTATAAGCATACAGGAAAACATATATGGTGCATCTTTAGGTACCCTTGAGGTTGACTTCAGACGACATTGAAGGCTATTTCTTGAGGTCACAGGGATCTGAAATGTGTAAATTGTTCTCTACAGACAAAATGCATGAAGATAGAGCTTATGTCTATATTATTACCCTATAGGGAGACGTATATATAGCACATGTTTTGGTTGCCTTGAACTTGAGCTCAAATGAGCTTAAATACTAAATCTCAATGTCACATCTAATAAGAAATGTAGGAATTGGCCTCTGTGGCCAAAACACTTGCACGTAGAGCTTTTGATCGAACTATGAACGTATAGGAAGTTATAAATAACGCAATTCTTGGTGACCTTGGGGTTGATCTCAGTCGATTTTGAGTAGTAAATTCAGAGGGAACATATGGCATGAAATGTGTACACTGGACTCCACAGACAGAATGATGACAGATAGATGTTATGGCTGTTTTACGAGCATATAGGGAACCATAGTAGTCGATCTGTTGGTGACCTTGAACTTGACCGCCGACTACTCTCAGTTTTGTAGCTCAATACATGTAGCATGTTTGCCGGTTAGCTACAGCACCCTTGGTGCTATGTTTTCCAGTTGAAATCGATGGAAGATCGCTTGTATAAAACGAGTGTCACTGCCAGTCTTGGCTACCGAGTGCCGATCACTCTTGGGATTTCTTCAGGTTTCCCAGTCGTGGGAAGGTAATTAAATCCTTTGATGTAATGCCACGTGAACTGCGAGTAACGTGACAACATTTATCGTGTACAATGATGATTCCCTGCAGGTATCCACTGCTGACCATCCGTCATTGCAACTTGGTCCGATTACTGGTCCACCATGGAGTGTAAATATACCTCCGATTTCAAATAATGACTTATGGAATTGGGTTTTGTGTTAGCTCACGTGCTAAATATACATGACTTGTTTGTAGCAAGCAATAGACAATCCCGAATATCATAATACAATCTGTAGTTTGTCGTATCTACGTTCTTCCTCTTGATCGTTTAATAATTGGTACTTATCATTACCCGTTATTACACTGTACTTATTCGATTACAGTGTTCAATCATCGTTATCGATTGAAGATACATCGTTATCGATTGAAGATATAGATATATTAAATATGAAAGAAAACAATTTTTTTTATAAATATCGCATATATCTTAATTTAATAGTTGTAAATGACGTACTATACTTTTTAGTCTCGTGTCCTTTGTTCAGTTTGTTGACAAAAACTTACTTGGTGATATATAAAAAATTGAGTCGTGTTTTGTAAGAACGGTATTTGTAAATATCATGAGCTCCAACTTACATATCCAAAATATTGATAGTAGTGTATAAGATAAGAATGTTCACATGGCATCACAGTTGTGTATTTGCACGCAAATGGGTCTGAGGCCTCCATGAGCAAAGTTTATTATTGCATCATTCAATACACCCATTGCACTATTGGAAATTCCGTATTATCGCCCCCATTGTTTTTCCCCTAACTTGGGCGGCCCAAGTATCATACACTGCGCCTTCCTCTTTTTTCAATGAGGAATAAAAAGGTGACAGACGGATTCAATGGCGTTCATTTAGTAGACGAGTAGTATTAAGGCGCAGTGTTTGATACTTGGGCCACTTGGGATTGACATTGCTGAAGTTGCTCGAATATGATATGTAGTTCTTTAATACTACTCATCTAATGAGACTCTTAATTGACCTTACGACGGTGTATGCTTTGAGTTGTTTGTCCGAGGGGATTACTATTGTTCGGCAATATATGTCAGAGGTGTACCACTGGGTGGGAGCTCGCCCATGATTCTTGACGAGTCAACTCGGTCAAAATCTTTCCTCGCAGGGGCTTTGCTCGGCAAAAATCATTTGTCGCATGGGCTTTTAGATGCCCCTGTGATTAAAGATTTTTGCCGAGCAATGCCCCTGCGAGGAAAGATTTTTACCGAGTTGACTCGTCAAGAATCATGGGCAAGCTCCCACCCAGTGTGTACGCTTCACAGAAAAGGTGTTCAACCATGACGATCGTAAGGTCAATTGAGTTTGTGTTCTCGCATTCAAGTCTTATTGAAAACAGAAGACTGAGTGCCCGGTGTGAGCTATGCGTTTGGTAGGTCAGTTTTAATAAGTTGCTGAGATGCCTAGAAAGTGATCTGAATGGCACTTTGAGCAAGGCCAAGTTAGGGGAAAAACAATGGGGCGATAATACGGACTTTCCAATGTGAAAATGGTGTATTGGCGATATCGAATCCTTTGGGTTGAAAAGATTATACCCAGTTCACCATACTTTTATCACATTTGATAACATTATATTTTTATCACACATTATTCTTAACAATTATCATACACAGCAACATTAAGTACAGTATATATAAGTACACCCCCCCTTACTTGAATATATACACCATGAAGCGAACACAGTTTGAAGCCTGGTCATTTTTGAATTTCCAACAAAGTATTTTGCAGAAATTTTCCTTCGGGCCCAACATGTGCTATGGCCGAAGATTTGTCGGTGCTGTGAATGTTATGGTCCGATTACTTTATCTAAGTAAAACAATCTCTGATGTTTTCACATCACCGCTGCACGGGGTATTGGAAAAGGATATGGTGAACCTTGTTCCAACGGAAACTGTGAGAACTACTTCCAAACTTCCACAATATTCACATTCATTGTCGGTACCGGTATTGTACTGACTGCGATAGCCAATTATTGTTCTGTATTCGCGATCACCTTGATTACCTAGAAAGCTACCTTTTGTCAACCTTGGTAACAATATGATATCAACTTCGACGTCCTTTCCATACATCAGTGCATATTTGTCTAGATTCCCTCCTGACATTGACCCCAAAGGCTGTGTGCGGTCAAAGCGACCACAATATCTACATTGTTATTATGTTTTATGTCCCATTCGTTGACTATGGATACGTATTATTCCCAGATCCACGGTGCACCTGTGTCGTGATTCGATTCAATAATGCAATACACAACCCTGGTCAACGAATTGAGTCGAGTCGAGTCGATCACTTAATAATTTATTTGAATTTGTAAATCACTATAATTTAAAAGTATCAATACAAATACGGGGATAACTCGGACAGTTGAAGTTTAAGGAGTATTGGAGTCAACATATTTTATAGTTCATCGGTCCATTTCCCAAGAAAAATTTAGATAAGTGCGTGCGAATGCAAACCGTCAAATTAATCAAATCACTATTGGGTGTATTTGGGAATTTATATATCGTGTAAATTAACTCTTCCAAGTAATCGATCATCGGTACGACATGAATATTATTGTACTAATTGGGCATCGGCTACATTTTGAAGTGGCATCGCAGTAGAGAGATTTTGGTATAGGAGAGTCTCATCTCAATATATCGGGGCAATGTTTTGAACCATATATTGGTTAGCAATGCTTGATACTAACACACACGGAAGTTCGCTGCATAATTTTGTTTTCGGTAGTACTTACTTTTATAGAATGTATTTTCCGCATGTATTTCCGTCCATTTACACTGAATATCACACCCACGAAGAAATCATTCGAACCATCATTACCGTTTGGTTATGATATCCCACTGTTATTTATATAGTATTATTTACTTATTCAATTTAACGTTTTCGCAGATTCAAAGAAATATAGTTTGTGGGATTTTATAAATGTAAAGATACTCCAATACGCTAAATGGAAATGGGTGCCATTTGAGCAGTAACAATATACAGATATAATATACAACGGACCAGTATAACATCTTGAATGGTATATAGCAGACATTCACACAACGCATTAGTAGGCCTACGTTGAGTCAGTACACTCAACTCTACAGATAGCTTTGTGATCGGGCGAAAAATGACAGTGGACATCACGCAACTATGTGCCACTTCGCTTTTATCCAGTTCACTGAAATCTCGAACGAGACAATGGAGGCCAAGTGCCAAATCCCTAACGTAGCACATGCTCGCTTCACATAATTATCACAGAATAATATGCATCACACATACGCAATATATGTCACATTCCCGCACGCTGATTGTTCTATGGTGAATTTACACTCCGGAACAGGGGGAGTACTGTCCTCTGTGTTCTTGGTACAGCCGATTATTCCCCGCGGAAGAAATTACTGCCCGAGGTGTAAGCCGAGGGTGGTAATGTCTCACAAATGTTGTGGGTTAGTACAAATTAGCCAACCGGTATCGTTTACTGTCTCCACATTGCCGTTAACAGAGCGTACTACTTCGAATGTATTGGCCAATCACATCGTTTTATAGGCATAGTATAATATTATATTACCGAAATGTGTCATTCGCGGAAGACTGTTGCTAAAAAATTGCGTAAGCACACGGCCATGTGAGAAACAGTGGCACAATTAGCAGCAATAAGATACAGTATGTAATGATAATGATAAACAAGTTGGTACAAACACTCTATATTCTACACTGTGAGACAGAATCACCTGACAATAAACATATTGATTAAGGGTGTATACATGTTAAGTATATATGTTAATCCACGATGATTTACCCGCCAGGTTCCTGTTCACGACTCCATATGGTACATAGTTCCGAAGATATTACCAACTCCAATGCAACTACCGTATATGATGCACTCGGCTTTTTTCTTACACTTGAGACACACTTGGCAGTTGGTGATTTTATCATGAAGAACACTTTATCCGATCGCTATGGAACTATCTACGTTTGGATCTGCATATTTAACGCCAGTGAGAATATGAACCTTCAATTCGTATTTGATATTTGCCCTGCATTTGGACTAACTACCAGTACACTCTCTTCCAGTACATAATCTCTTCTGTAAACCCCCACCAGTGTGTTGGTCCGTGAACCGACAACTCATCTTTGTACTCCCAATCGAATGAATCAAAACATTGTATATTTAGAAAAGTTAGTTGACCTCTATTCATATCTATCAACCACCATTTTTATAGGACCCATTCAAAAGCGGGAATATATGTCTTTCAAGCATTCGATAATTCTTAATTTGCCTTTTACTGTGTGTGTCCATGTGCGCGTGATGATGACTTGTGAGCAGATGACATATGTAGCTATAAATACCGATGTTGAAAAGTGCCTGTTAGTCTCCCAAGAGTCAAAGGTTCGACTTGAGTGTGAAATATTCGATCCGACACCAGTCATGTTCCATCTCTTCCACGAATCGTTGCCAAATCTATCGATGTTCACCTATCTGATGATGGTCTATTTCCCTGCACCTACAGATACTTATGTACCATATTTCCACATTTGTCGATATTCTTTTCCACCTGTTAAATTTTACTCTGAAAATATTTCGTCCTACCCACTCCCTTTCCCATGTTCAGTATAGGAGATTATGCACATATAGCGATAAGCACCCGGCGGACGGCTGGGCGGAGAGCCAACACACGGGCAATGACCACCTTAGTGTCCCGAGGTGGCAGTCTCTCGGACTGTGAATTACAAGAAGGTGTGCTCACCGATGGTAACGAACCGCATAAAGGTGATGTACTCTCGAGATTTACAGCGGAAACAACAGTACGCGAGTGTTGATGCGCTGTTCAATAACAGACGGACGGACGGACGGACGGGACGGACGGACGGACGGGACGGCCGTGGCAGCAGCAGTAGCGGCGGCAGCCAGCGCATCTCCGTGAGAGGACTCGGGAGGGCTGGGGGACAGGCTTCTCAGTCGTCACCATGCACGACGATAAGTATGCGGCGGGGAGTGGCGTCACGACAACTTCTGCGGACATCAATTACCGCGCCCGTGAAGATACGAGCCGCTGTTAGGAGGAGGACACTTTCCGAGTTAACTAGTGAGCTCGGAGCAATATATTTGGCCATCCGGCACGTGCTAAGTGGACTCTGCTGTTTGAGACTGACGGAATCAACGACATTTCAGTGGTTAAAAATAAAGCAATAAACGTTTAAACCGATACTATGGACTCGTGTTGGTTCGTGATCATTTGCAAGGGGATAAAATGCCGGTCTTGAAATGGAAATTGGCAGGAGCCTTGAGATGTCGAAGTAGCTGTTAACACGTCGTGGATTATTCATTCTGTACAGCGGAGGCTAATAGGATAGCAAGCTTAGTAAAGCATGGCTTACGAGATTTATCACCTCGTCACACCCAGAAGTAACGAGTTGTCGGCCACGAAAGATTACATGGGTTTTACAAACTGGAGCCGGGAAAGCAATCCCGGCACGATAGCGATGGAGAGTCAGGATAACACCAACGGATCGTCTGAATACGTTCCCGGAGAGGCGATGATGTCGCAAGGTTCCAATGTCGTTCTGATTATTGTGTACACACTGACGACCTTGCTAGCCGTCTGCGGCAACTCCATCGTTATCGTCGTCTTCATGGTCGGCAAGCGCTGCCGTACAGACCTCCGCGGCTTCCTGGTCAATTTAGCATGTTCCGATCTCATCATGTCCATCTTCTGTATGCCTTTCACCTTCACAATGACAATGTTGAAAACGTGGATATTCTCCCGTCCCATGTGCCCCATTGTGCTCTATTTACAAACGGTGTCCGTCACGTCTTCAGTATGTACCAACATGGCCATAGGCATTGACCGTCTCTGGGTTGTTCTTTTTCCCCTGAGGTCGAGAATCACGAAGTCGCGATCCAAATGGGTGATAGCTGTAATATGGATAATATCATTAGCCCTATCGTCCGTTCAGCTAGCGGTCGGGCGCTCCGTACCCCAGGAAGTGGCTCCCGGGGAGGTGGTGTGGGACTGTGTGGAAATCTGGCCGGAGCCCAGTGACATCTGGAGACGCGGATACACTTTTTTCCTCCTTGCCACGACGTACATCGTACCTTTGCTGATCCTGACGGTGACGTACGGCTTTGTGGGCTGCAAGCTTTGGCAGAGAACGGCTCCAGGTAACGCGGACGAGGCCAGAGACACGCACCAGCTCCGCTCAAAACGCAAGGTAAACACTCCGGACTTACATGTACAACCATGTCTGTTTTTTTCTCTCTCAAATGGCACCATATATAGGAAACAATTCGTCACGAGATCTATGCTAATGTATTTTCTGAAGATCACGTCCACGTCTCGGATCTATAAACATTCCCACCCAGACCGGATTCCTTCGAAATTGCGTCTGGTTGTGGCAACTGAAATTGGATTGTCTGTGATTTTTTATTCGAACACAAAGTGAAATTCCTATTGCTGGTAGTATTTCACAAAAACATATTTTTATATTGACATTTCCTATGGAAAATGTGCCACCACGGGATCCCTAAAATTGGCATCTTGCACCACCTTCGATTTTGCCATTGACCTTTCGAAAGCTGGTTGTATTTCCCCTGTCCCACACAATCAGAAAACTCTATCGTACCGCAGCCTAACGGGTATGTGATTTGCTATGCGGTACCAGATAATATGCTTCTTCTTTAGTCTGTGACCTTCACCTTAAGGAATCGAATCCTCGGTCTTGATAACCTACTTGTAACACGTTCATTTCGAACAAAAAGTGTTTCAGTGGAGTAATTGATTGTTACAAAACTGACGCAGATGTTTGCAAAAAAACATTATTAAGATTCCGTCAAGATATGCAAGAGAATGAGTTGAACATTAGTGTAAAATTCCACAAAGAGACGGTACATTAGAAAACTCGGCATGCTTGGTATTGACAATCGTCTACATCCTCATTAATCCGCGTTAAGCACTGTGCCGACTGTCGTCGGATTGTGGCATTAACTGCATCTATGGGTTACACTGGCACGAATTCCGCAATGCAAGAATTTCATTCGTGTGCATTTCAAGGCGATCAGAAACACGGCGGGTTGGAAATCTAACAGTGCATTACGTTCGCCATGTTTTTAACACTTAATACACAACAATGCTCTAGAACACTACCTAATAGCTTGTACATACATGTCAAAGCGAGGTTCATAGCCCCTTCATACCTGAATTTTCCTGAATAAAACTGGACTTAATCACGGGAAACAAGGGATACAAAAGTGATAATTGTCTCCGACACAGGTGTTTTAACATGTCCAGCTGCAAAGTTTATCAGTGAACGTTTGAAATGGAATAAGTATGTCAGGGCATACTGGTGCCTCTACTAGTTCCAGTCATGCAACTTTACCACAACACTGCTTATGACAGCCTTCGATACCACACACTGCAAAAATTCCCAACCAACCGAACGATCATCCTCTTCAAATTGGCGTCAGAATTTTCAAATAGATGTGCTCATATCCACTTAATGTAAAGCGAATTTGCCTGCATGTGTGATGTTATAATATGATGACGTATGCATGTCTATACACGTATACTATGATAGCTATCGTAGATACATTTATTTACGTTATTTTGGTAATATTCCAGAATAACTTCCCGTGATTAGGCGCATGCTCTTATCTTCAAGCGATTTAAATTATACCCGAAACTCTGGTATATGGATGCTTAAATATATATGGACATGTATTATATGGAAATTTGCAAACAAGTAGATCAAAGAAGACCATTCACGGTGTTTATCCAGCTGCTTCATCAGGCAAAACAATCTATAACAATAGCCTCTGTTCTGGCATCACACGCTCAAATACCCCCATCTCGTTGTGTCCGAACTATGGCAGAATGTCCATTTATGTATTACGTGTGGGAAAGTAACACTGATCAAAGGAGAGAACACTGGGTAAACAGATCAATAATGAATGATGTATAATTTGCCGGTAATGGGCTCGAGAATGACTGTTTACATTGGCATCGGAACAAATCGGCAAGTCCTCATAGATCATTTACGACATTGTATCAAAGTCGTTCACGCGTCCAGTCCTTGTCATTTGTTATCCACGACTAGACTAATAGTCGTTCATAACTGACAGTTTCACTTGTGCATAGACATGTGTGTAGATCGTTAGATTTTCTTGAAACTGTAACCTCCAACGTAAGGTATTTTTTGCCTGCATATCCTCTTTTATTACTTTCAGATTTTCGATTTTACGAAATGCATGCACACCGACGAACAATTCATCACCATATTTTAAGCTTTCCACATTTGGAGAAAAAAAAACATATTTCACGAGTTAACATACATGAAGCACGTTGTAATGAGGTTTAGATTGTATCCCTAACAAAATTGTACAGCAATTTCATACATACAAATATTTACTAATGTCATACCCAACACAGACATACCTAATTCATACCACACGAGGAATTGACATTGTACAGGGGAAAAACAACGGGCGTGTAGGAATTGCACAAGACCGAGTAGTATCTTCTAACAACGGGAGAGAAAATGAGAGCCTTCATTACATTAATTCATCCCACACAACCATGAATCATTAATAATCCGAGGGATGAAATTGAATGTAGTTCTTTGCTTACGATATTTGGAAGAGATTAGCAAGTCTTAATAAATAACGTCGAGGCGTTGGATGGAGAATTGTAAAGTGTAGATACTCCTCTGGTAATTGCAAGATTAACAGTTGTGTCCCAGCAACCCGTGGTTTCGTTATTTCAATCAGAACTGACAAATATTCTGTAAATTATATCTATTAATAATAGATACACTTATCTATATATTTGTATCGAATTATAACATTGTTGATCACGGTATCCAATTATCTGGTCACATACATGTACATTTACAAGTTCCTACACAAAACAGGGGTGGATCCATGTGTCACGAGAGAAGGGGTGGGGGGGGGGGGGGGTCGATATACGTGATATACCAGAAACGAGACCATACGTGTTTGGGGGGGGGGGGGGGGGGGTGATAGGACCAGTTTCAGGGCCCCATAAGCCACACCGTTTTTATGTTCTGTGACTTCCAAGATTCTCCTGGATATAAATTCCACAAACTCACTCTCATTCCTTGTTTTCTAACATCACCGGCCCAAGTACCATACACTGCTCCTTAATACTACTCGTCCACTGAAAACATACCATTAAATCCGTCTCGCACCTTTTTAATCCTTATTGAATATAGAGGAAGGCGCAGTATATGATACTTGGGCCACATCACCTAACAAAGGTCGACCTTAGATCCGGATATGAGTATATTTCTTTCTCGCCAAGGACGTATCAGAACTCATTAATCACAGCACAACACTGCTCATCATGTCGATATTCCTAGCTTTGGCCCAAGTATAATATACTGCGCCTTAATACTACTCGTCCACTAAATGAATGTCATTTAATCCGTCTGTCACCTTTTTAATCTGTATTGAATATAGAGGAAGGCGCAAGATATGATACTTGGGCCCTAGCTTTGAATAGACTTACGTTCTTCCTAGTCTTCATCAAATGTTAGGGAATATTACTGGAGTGAAGGCCAGAAAAGTACACTTGCAAACAAACCTCTCCCTGCATCTACTGCAATATCACTGCAAAATTGCTCAGTCAATTCTCAAGGCTTCTTGAGATTCAGGTGAACTTAGATACATGTATCTGTTACCGATCCGCCCTCATATACTGATTTCTCTCGTGCTTTAGCTGAGTGCACGTTACTCGAAACCGCGAGAGCGCAAGGTCATGCTCAAATGAATTATTATATTAACTCTGTATACCAGAGTGTTCTACTTATAGGGACAAGATGAGAATATTGACACGAACGGTGAGCATTCAAGTTGGCTATGAATAATGTGAATCAACTCCACGCAAAACCTGTCTGAAACTAGGTGATACTCAAATTTAAGTATTTCACAACGACTTCGGTGTTACCGATCATTTTTATTATAGTCACAACCATCTGTTCAAACTCAATTGATTGTAGTCAATTTGTGATGTTACGTTAATTATTGTGCAGTAAATCTGACACGAGCGAGTATACATGAGGCTACACACTCGCAAATTAGGCGAGTGTTTTTCATCATGACATTTCCGTTGCTACATTATGTAATGATGTCAAGATTGATTACCCCATTCTATGTTTGTGGCAGGTCGTAGTAAGTGCTACGGCAGTCAGGTGAGTGGCGGAAATCAAAGTCTGACCTGAGGCCTACTCAATAATTGAGGTTCACAACCCACCCGCTTTACACTCTGTATAACAAGAAATCCAGATCATATCAGATTGTTTGGTTATTCTTGCCGGTTATCTTTTATTTTACCCCAAATAGTTTCTTCATAAAAAAAAACATTTATTCCATAGAACTCTTCATAAAAATTATTCATGGGAACGTTTTGCATGGTACTGTGTGCGGACCACGGTTATACTATCGTACAGTAGTTGGTACATTGAAATGTGATGTTTCCCAGAAGAGTCAATGGAGCCAGTACCAAGTACATATCAATTCCCGCGATCAGAAGGGAGTCTGTTGTCCGATTTCAATACTCAATGTCAGACACGATCGGGAAATTTCAAGGAAATTAAGGAATTCTTATATATGGTCATGAGGAGGCCAAGTGCATGAAATGTTCCTGGAGTTACTCGTGGAACTAGTGTAGTAAACATCTATGTATCTTGGTCAACGACAGGAGAGAAAATTACCCGGCTATTGAATGAACACCGGTTCATAGCAAGCCCGACGACGGCAGCAGACAATCATTGTTAGATGATTAAACAACAGCTGTCGGACACAGAAACTAATAACTTCTGCAAAAAAAAAACAGTGAACGGTTTTGGGAAAAGAAACCAACGATAGCCGTAACCCTACCCGTGCTTGTACCAAACAAGCATTTCCTCATTCTCGTGCCGACAGTAATGTTTACATCCATACGCTCTCAACGATTAGGGATTTGTTCAAATGTGTATGTAATATTTAACTTTTTCACAAGGCTGTTTCTCAATCTGAATCTGCATGATATTCTCTCTTTTCTTTAATGTAAAATAACTGCAAATTTGTCTGGGAAAAAAATGAAATTCAGTACTTTATCAGTAGTGACATGTACACTATAAAGACTTAAACAAAACCTGTTATGAATTATGTCAAAATGCAGGTCGGTTTCACATGAGGTAATTAGCATCTAATTTGAAACTATCATTCCGTAGTTAAACAAAAGGCGATGAATATATGGAATGGGTATATATGTGTATAATATTGTGGTAAAATTTCATGCAACTATATGATTAGAAAGCAACGTTACACTTTTTTCAATGTGGTCCTGAATGAGAGACGGAATCAAAACTGAGGAAGACAGGCAGAAATTTGATATATTGATTGTATTCTCGCTCAAATGAATTATCCATTATTATCGAAGGTTGTTTTACACATGTACTGACAAGCACTGAAGTGTACAATTGGTACTTCTTAGACATACTAAAATGAAGAACTGTGGAAGCCCATAGGTGACATGTGTGGAATAATTGGTATTTTATTCTATTGAAAACCTGTCACGTTCGCACGTAGAATGTACAAAACTACCACCTTCGCACGTGGGAGCACTTAACGCTATCAGGTTCGCACGTGGAAACTCTAAAATTTATCACGTTCGCACGTAGAAAGGTTTTTGGTTTCCACGATCACACGTAGAAAGTCCACAGCTACCACTTTCACACGTGGACACATTATGTCGACATCACGTTCGCATGAAGAAAGATGTAGGTTTCCACGTTCACACTTGGAAAGTTTCAAAGCTACTCCATTCACACATGGAAGCATTTATACCTTTCCACGTTCGCACGTGGAAAGATCTAGGTATTTACGTTCACACGTACAAAGATTCAAAGCTACCACATTCACACGTGAAAGCATTTGAGGCTACCACACCCAAATCTTTGCACGTGCGAACGTGGTAGCTCCTGAAGTTTCCACGTGCGAACGTGGAAGCGTTAAATACCTCCACATGTGAACGTGGTAACCACGGACTTTCCACGTGTGAACGCAGTAGCTTTAACTGTTTCCACGTCCGAACGTGATTAAATGCTTCCACGTTCGAACGTGCTGGCTTTTTGCTAGAGAAGACATAGAAAAATTGTACGCGCATGTCACCAATGGGCTTTCGTAAATAACGGATCAAGACGAGACATGAATCATCTTCCGTTTTGCGCATTCAAATCATTATTTATCAAACGACAAGACGGATCAAATAAAACACTACCAGTGCTTGTATTGGAAAACATATCAAACCACACTCAAGTGACAGAGTCAATGCTTGGGTTTTTTTTGCCAAGTACAAACACAGCATTAATGCAAACCATATCGTACGTGTAGAAATAATGTGTCTAATATTGCGAAGTGGCTGGTCAACATCGTGCCCCAGACATGGCGCTCTGACAGAACGGACTCCCGGCACCGACAGCCCGTTTCTATTAACAGACATTTATAATACATCGCAAAAATGATGTACTACATGGGCAAAATGGTTTTCTGAATAGGCACCTGACAATGTGCGTCATTCACCCAAGACTATACATCATTACTCTACATCTGGTCCCGAGGACCGACCTCAAGGTTTAACTCTGAATAAGTACACGACCACCACTTGCGGACGAGCCACACTCGGACCATATTTCCTCTATTTTAACGACAATACCAACACGGTGTTCATTGGCACCTGACGTGTTATCCACTTGAATAATACATCTACGATAGTGTCAAGCATGGTTCGCAAAGCCATGTTCTTCATGTTCGTACATATTATACTTTTAAACATACATGCAGTTGCCGCTATGTGTATCATTATGTATAACTATCACAATGCGTGTCACTGGTATAAATCCTCTGTTTTATGTAATTACACAGGTGATAAAGATGCTGGTCGTGGTGGTGGTTCTGTTCGGACTCTGCTGGCTGCCGATTCACGTCTTTATGCTGGTCCTGGATTTTCAGCCCCAGTTGATGTCCACTCCGAGAGCGCAAAGAATATTTCTCATCATCTACTACTGCGTTCATTGGCTGGCGATGTCTAACAGCTTCGTTAATCCAATCATCTACGGATTTCTCAACGATAGCTTCAGGGTATGTTTTTTTCTCCGAATGTTTTAATCGATTTTGTAGTCGCGAAGTTTCAATATGAATATTCTGTGAGTGTTATTCTGAAATAATTGCTCGGATATTGTTCAGTCTCCGAGATTCTGCATACAAAAAAGTTAATTGTCTGAGGATTTCTATCAACAAGCACAATACATTCCCGTTGGTACAAAACATATCTTGCCGGAAATCGTGATATAGAACACGTTTTACAATAATACGGATGTTGATTAGTTAGTATAAATTGGCAGGGTGACCTGAAGCGACTACTGAGGCTCTGGTTTCCTTGCTGTCGTGGTTTGGCCTGTCTCAACCAGGATCTCATAAGCCGTGATTCCGCGTACAGAGCGTACAGTACCCGGCACGTCGGGGATTCCACATCGACTGGTTTGGTTGTCAGCAATGGTAACAAGCGCAGGCACCTCAGCGTGCGACTCAACGGCTGTGGCAGGTGCGAGACAGAGCTGGGAGTCCGGGACTCTCTCCTGAAACACGACACTTACTCACAGAAGGCCCAGCAACTACAGTTGTGATAACCTCGATCATAGCCGAGTGTTACAAAATATGCCATTCTTTGACGTATATATATGTACTGATATATGTACTGTATGAAATTCGCGAATGCATCGGATATTCCAAATGCAAAGTGTTATTATGATATTAAATATTTATCACATACAATGTAGTCTTCTTTGAAATGTAATTCCTGTCTAGTATGTTATTGTCTAGTGTTGTGCCTACATTTTCGAATCAACCTAGCATTAGATATAATGTGGATCTTTTTCTTGAACATGTACGGTTCACCTGTAAAACGTGAAAACGAATTGACCACACATTGCTAAATACCACATGAAACCATGACAAAATGACGACCAATAATCCCAATTATTATTACCTTGTTCAACCTTACATACAATATACAATGGAAAAATGAGCATTATGTATCATATAAGTGCCACCCTAGTCCAGCTTCAGGTGATGACCCTGGTGAATTAGTGATCGTATTGTACAGCTTCGCATGTCACCTCTGGCAGGGTGAGACAGCAGTCACAATGCCGCGGCATGGCATTCAATTGACACGATCATTAATCAGGAGGCAATCAATGGCTAATTGTGTCTCACCATAAATCATTCACTACCAACACCACGTCTTCTATGTCTTCGGCATCGATTTTGGATCTTTCCATCGCGACTTTGACTGACATATTTAATATCTTGATAAATGTATTCTCACGTGCATGTATATGCAATGCTTACATACCTTCCATACGTATTCCGTAACAGATGTTCAGTTCACGAAATATCGTAATAGTATTTTTCAAATAGACGCAATCCCCCTTCTGCTTGAACGAAAGTGATACGAATAAACAAGATTTACGCGATGTCTATAGTACTGGGATCATGGAAGAACTGCATATCTTGGCTCTCGGGACTTCCGAAATGATGCTAGTCACATATGTGTGAACTGAGGCATGCAGCATCTGTTGATATTAATATTCTGGTCACTTACCGTACACTGTAGATCACAAAGATATTATCGACGTATGTTTCTGTGTCTGGGATTCTCTTCACACCCGTATGAAGGAAGAATACGCGTGAGAAGAAAATATCATTCTCCCAAAATCGTTATAAGAAAAAATTGCGTAGAATGTCCAAACTACAATTTCGAACATTACTCTTTTGATTTCTTGGCGAAAGAAAACGTTCAGAACACAAACGACTGAGGATTCATTTAGGCCTATGTATGAATTTCTACTTAAAGCTATGTTCTTTGGATTGTTTGAGTGATAAAATATAGCTAGCGATTCTGTAGCAATGTGTTTTTCCCACATGCAAGTTGTCAAAAGTTGTCATGCAATACCCGCAATCATACATTTCGCGAGCCTCGATACAAAATGATGAAATCGATACAAAGACAAATGTAAAGTTATTGACTACCGTCCGCTCTTCGGGATCCTCGAGGATAGTCCTCTCTCATCCGAGTCCTTGCGGACGCGCATCCGCTATTCCGGATCCTTGCGGCAGGGCCGCTCACCGGAGGTCGCTGCGGACACGGTAACTACTTCAGCATTAACGGTAACCAGGTAACAGCCCACCCGACACTCCCAGGCCTACGGACACCGTTCAGAAACTAGTTCATCCCTACGGTGTTAACTGGCGGGGCCTGGCGAGCCGCGGTCTGCCTCGGGGACGGAACCCCGTACAGTCCGACATGCTGGCCAGAGCCTCTGTCACACGTCCCGGGAAGGGAGAGAGCTGGCGATCCACAGGGCCGAAGGCCCCCGAGTCAGCAACTTGTCTCTCCCAGCCCGGGCCTCCCCATGGAAATCGTCCCCAGGGCTCTAGGAGCCCACTACTCAGACCCAGGGAACACAAAGCTCATGGCGAGCCTCGTGTGCGTCCTAGTCTCGATCTCTCGGACAATCTCCTCGATCGAGTCGCTTCCAGTGTATATATAATACACCACAAGCTGTAGGGCGCACGCGAGGTCTAATCGATCCATTGTTATAGTTTACTGGAGCGTAAATTACAATACGTCGCCGTGGCAACGCACGCTCGAACTGAGCATGTCAAAACAAGGCCAAGTACGAAAAGGCCACATAAATGGCATTTATGTTTACAATCACCTGCCGCGTGCTTAGGGCAAAATCGCCACATTACCCCCTTCTTACAATGTTGGTCCCCAACATGTTCCGCCCGCGCCCAAAATGCTCGAAACCCGACGAAGGCTTCGCATGGCGGGGGCCGGAAGAAGGCAAGATGGCAACGCCCGGAAGTCACGGCGCAAACACTAGGACTTTAAGAGTCCCTTTTGGAAGAATGGGGAACTACCCCCGGACTTACAGAGTAAACTATAACGCGCTTTGCAATTTTGAATAAATCCTAATAAACAAGCTAAAATTTTGACCGAGGTGGTCCAAAACCGTGTGATGACCTTGGAAGGTCATCCGTTATAAAAGGACGGTGTGTCGAGTCTTTGGAATATCTTTAAGGTTAGACTTTAAATTTAGAAATTTTGTAAAACGACACACCGAGTGATCAAAAGTGATAGTACCTCTAAAAATGTTGCCGACCGCCCTGCCGGCCGGCTCCTCAGATCCGCAGGACGGGTCTGAGGCAGGGCGGAGCCGCGGAAGCGACTCCGGCACGCCGCCGCACAAGTGCAGCGATAGCCTTCCTCCATCGTCATGGGCTCCTCATCCGTGCCGCCTGTCTTGGGGTCTGGCGGCGGTGACGAGTCCCTACGCCGCGGAAGCAGCGGAGCCGGCATAGTGAAAGCCGGCTGCACGGGCGGATGAGGCAGGCCCGGTGGAGCTTGCAGGGGCTTTTGCGGTGAGCCCTGCAATCCGGGTCCTGACGGAGCCATCACGACGGAGGCCGGTAGAGATGTCGCGCCGAGATCTGCAATGGCGCGGAACATCTCCACCGTATCGCGGGTGCGCTGTGGACCGGCCGTCCGTTCTCCCCACACCTGGACTAGGTATGGGTAGATGGCCAGCTCCAAAGCGGCATCCGCGCGCCGGAGAGCCGCCTGGTTCAGGGCGGACGACTCGGGGTCATCGACGCCCTGGAGTAGGCGAGTCCGAGCGGCCCAGGGGTGCCAGGGGTGCTCCTCCCTAGCGCGGACCAACGCGGCTACACCTGCGGACATCCGCGCGCCGGAGAGCCGCCTGGTTCAGGGCGGACGACTCGGGGTCATCGACGCCCTGGAGTAGGCGAGTCCGAGCGGCCTCGGCTTCGTCAAGACGACGCCGTAGCTGCTCATTCTCAGCCTCCAGGTGCTCCATCCGTGCGGCTACCTCTGGGGCGGGGGCGGACGCCCCGGACTGCTCGGCAAGAGCGGCGGTCCGACCCTGGTCGAACGCGCGCCGCTCAATGACGGCCGACAAAGTCCGGTAGCTCTCTAGGCTCCGCCGGGTGCCTTCCATGAGGCCCTGGTCGTATGCGAGATCGCATGCGACACGGGAGGCCTCGGCGCGGCACCGGCTGAACCGATCCAGAGAGCTGTCCATCTCCGCCACAAGGTACTCCGCCGCTCGGGTGAGTCGACCAATCTGGGGGTGATCCCAGGGGTGCTCCTCCCTAGCGCAGACCAACGCGGCTACACCTGCGGACCCCAAGTCACGAATGGCTCGGGGCACCGGCAGGTTCACCAACGCCGGGTCACCGGGGATCCGGTCCATACCATCGCGACGATGGCCGACCGCCTGGCCTACAGACTCGCGAAAAGTCTCGTAGACGCTGGCGGTCGTGGGACCGAGCCTCCGGCGTACGTCCGCCGTGGCGTCGAGGGGGTCCAAGTCCAGGGAGGCGGTGCTTTGCCATCCCGCGGACGTCCCCTCAACTACCAACGAGGACGCGGACGTCGACCTCGAGAGAGGTACCGCACGTCCGCTACTGCTCGCAACCGAGGGAGTCACGCGTGGGGTCCTTGGCGGGACCACCGACGCGGTACTCGAGGAGGCGGAGGTGTCTGCCACCACCCGTCCCTCAGACGGACCCGCGGGTACCGTCACCTCGAGCAAGCCCGGGAAATCCTCCTGAGTCAGCGCACCCGGAGACTGCAGGGGCGTCGTCCCGGTCGGAGCCTTTCCGGCGGACGAGCTCTTCCCCTGAGTCTTCGGCTGGGGGCGCGGCTTAGGAGAAGCCACTCGTGTCTTGGCCGCGATCTGCGGCATCTCCGACACGACCATGGTCACCCGGTGCCGTTCTTCACCTGCCTGGGTCGCCGGCGGTTGACGGACAGCCTCTGCTGCTGTCCGGGCGGCTTCCGCCGCCTGGTACTCCGCCGGGGTCTGGCCCATTGACGCCGTCAGGCGAGCGGTGTAGCTCGAGCCCGCGGACACAACGCCAGACTCCTTCCAGGCATCGTCCATGATGCGCTGTGCAAAGCGCCATGGACCCCAGTGAAAGAATCGGTGCTTCACCGTTCCTGACGTAGTCATGAACGATGCCACCCTCGGTGGAATGTATCCAAAATTGAATACAGGCCCCACTTCATCACCAACGGTGTGAAGTCCCTCACCGCGGTGTGCACCCGAGCGGTGATTATTAAGGGCCTCCAAACTGGCGAAATATCGTTGCTGAGGTCTACTGGAGTAGCACCTCTTGCAAACGAACATTTTCATCCAGGGGTAGTGGTACCCCGCAATATGTCGACTCAAGTGGTCGTAGGAAGGATACCTACGATCCCGGTTGAGCGCAAGGTGCGGGTCCTCATACCCGTCCAGGGATTCCGGACAGAGTTGGCATATTACACCCTCCTCTGTCTCGGGCGGCAACCCGACACGCTCCTCGTCCGTGAGTGGACGAGGCCGTGTGAAAGGCGTGTCGGCCGCCGCGCCGGCCGCCGCTCTGCGGCGCCCTTGCGGATCCCTGCCATACCGCGGAAGGAACATGTGTCCCTGACGGACTCCAGGGAGTTCGGGGCCCATCTCGGCCCGCAGCCTCTGGATAGAGGGCTGCTCCGAGGACGACCGTTTCTTCTTTTTGGCCGCCCCCGAACGATTCTCCGACCTGGGTTGTCGGGGCACACTCTTCCCGCGTGGGGGCGCGGCCCTCTGTTGCTGCGCAACGAAGGACCGCCGTCCCGCTTCCAGTGCGGCGTCAGACAGGTGGACCCCGTCTTTCTCCGCGCGCTTCCGGAGGAGTTCTAAGCGAAGATCTCCCTCCTTCGGCACGGGACGCCCTCGGTCCACTGGACTCGACCCCACCTCCGCAGCTCCGGTAGGTTTCTTGGTACTGGAGGAAGAAGAAGAGGAGGTTCCTTTCGGTGCCTGGATAGGCACCCGCTTACTGGAACCTCCCGCGCCCGGGCCGGATCCCGCGGAGGCGCCGCCCGCACCAGATCCCGAGGGATTAGGCGTCTTGGCGACTCCGGGTTTGGCGGAGGACCCTGTCTGGCCGCCCGGCTTAGGCGCCAGCGGCTGAGGTCCTCCGGACTTCGATCCGGTTTGAGGCGGGGGACCGCCGGACTTCTTTTTCCGGTGGGTCCGCTTCTTCTTCTTCTTCTTCGGAGGTGAGGAGGCCGGGTCCGGGTCGGATCCGGCCTCAGATTGCCCGCGGTCAGAGGCTTCCAGCGCTTGCTGGGCTCTCCACTGCTCCTGAGCAATCTCCCGGGCTTGACGGCGAGTACGCCTAGAGACGGGCGATGTAAACCCGTCATCTCGGTTCTCGGTCTCCTTCGAGCCAGACTCCTGTTCCTGAGGCGGCGCTTGGGATGCGGCTTCCTCAGCCGCGTCAACCTGCTCCGCCCAAGTCCCAGGGGCCTTCTGGTCGTGCGGACCAGACTCCGCAGGTGCGGACACCGAGGAGTTCTCGGCGGAACCGGTGTCCGGACGGCTACGGCCATCCGGACGGGTTTCCGCACGAGTACTCTCATCCGGACCCAAAGACGCAAGCATCTCCGGGTGCGGATGCAACTCAATATCCACATCCACGAGTCCCGCACCACCGCAGTCCATCACCTCTTCCATACGAGGAAAAGGCGACGGATCCAAGAGCTGCTCGGCGCCTGGCGTGGCCGAGTCACTCTCTGCGGGGCGGTCCTCCACGACCTCGCTCTCGGACTCGGTTCCTGTGTAAGAACCAGAGCCGGAGCTGGATTCCGCAGAACCCATCTCTTCGCCTTCGGAGACATGTTCATTGTCCACATCCTCAGGCTTAGCTAGGGGTCTCGAGTACACACTAGTGCGCTCTAGAGACCCCTCCTCCCTTCCCACATCACTACCCCAGCCGTCACTACTCTCTGACATCAAGCGCTCTAATCGCTCTAAACACTAGGAGTCAGATCCGCAGATTCGTCTCCACCAGTGCCGAGCGCTTGAATGACCAGTAAGTGTCGAGTTACATCGATTATAGGCATCAAGTGTTGGCAGTTATACTGCACACGCATCGTATGACGCGTTCCCGTGGAAACGTCTGTTCACTGCATCTACCCGATCGACAGACAAAAGGACGTTTTACACTACCGCATTCACATACACGCATCTCCCCCCGGTGACTCCTATCGTGCCATGTATACGGGTGGCTTGTATACACAAGCCATCCCGGGGGAACCCGCTAAAATACTACAGTAATTAACAGCAGTCATTAGCAATAGCTTTCGCACTGGCGATCAATGACGTGAAGTTAATCACCCTCGCAGGTTAAAGATTGTATACAATGTATCAAAAAGCCAAACTACTTGTGGGTGTTACGATTATGTCACCCTATCAGCAGCGATAAATAAAGATTTAACACCGCTCAAGCAGCAATGAAAATAAATCCACCACCGCTTGCATGCTTTTCATAGATCACGGCATACAGCCTTCGATACAATGTACACAATCTCCTACACCCCTCTTGCGAAAGCGGAAATCTCCCGATTTCTTACTCTCTATTGCACCAAGGACAAGAGATATATCACTAAACTTTCTCATATATTGGATAAATGAGTAAGAATAGCATTTCCACGGGAACACGCCCACACTTGTGGCTTATAATCCTCCCATAAATAATAAATGAGATGGAAAATAAACAAAATCACTCCCCATAGCCGCTGGCACGCTTACAGGGCGATCGGACATACCCATGACGTCCGGACAGACAATCGGGCGCCCTATGGGCGTTTGCAAAGCACCCACTAGCAACCCCGACGTACTGCCCGGCCGCGGAGCGGTGCCGGGTCCAGCCCAGAGCCTCCTCAAACAACTACCGGAGCGCGGAGCCAATAGATTAGACGCGGAGCCGGCATGGTCCATAACCTCAATGGTTAGGGGGCGAACCCTTCATAATGGCGCGCAATCTAGAGGCGCCCAAAGATGGTGGAAGCAATAGCCGGCGGACGTCCGGAGCTGCCCGCGGACGGAGTCCAGGCCGGACGCCTACCATTGTACGGCGTATTGCCCTTATCCAATGAATATGAAATTGGAATTAAAAGCCACCACAAGTGTTGCGCATGTAATATACGACCCCCTTCTTAGAAGGAGGCCGGGGTTCTGGTCATTCCGGCCGGACCGCATTCCGGCCGGAGACGAGAACGAGCGTCACCCGCTGCCGCGGCTGGTCCGCACACGCGGACTTAACAACCGCTCCATTATCATAATGGATAGTCGGTTTCCTGCCGTAAGAAACCTTAATTACTATAACCGTAATTATAGTAATGGCTCACGGGGGATAACTACACCGAAGTGCGTTATCTTAAAGCGCCGCAAACGCCGGACGAGTCACGCGGACGAACCGCGGACATCAGTCCTCACGTGCGGACACTATCCCCGCGTCCAGAGCCAGTTCCCCAAATCCGTGGGAAGGCGCTTCTCCCGTAGCGGACGTAAATCCCAACCTCAGTCTGGCCATATAAGAGGTTGTCCCGGGACCAGGGGCGTCCGGCCGGATCAGTAAATTCGTCCGGCCAGCGTAACCGTTGTGCGGATTACGCCGGACAGCCGTCCACAATGTGCGGACAGGCCATCCGCACGTCCCTGGCGCTGGAAACTACAGGAGGGCGGATACGGAGCGGCGGCGTTACGACATGAAAGTCTCCGAGGACCTCAACTCCGAAGATAGCCACAAGGTAGCCACCCGCGGAGGTAAGTCGTGCGGACTCTCACGGAACGACCTAAAACCCGTCCGTAGTATGATAGACGGGTACCGCAGACGCATCCGCATGGGCGGAAGGTTATTCCCACCCATACCGGGCTGGCGCACGTGGTTTCCGGCGTGGCCGCCCGTCATCCGCAGGTACTGGAGGGAGTGGGGGTACCTGCGGATCGCCGTCATCTGGCTGATAGCCACCCAGTCCATCATCTGACGGGTCAGAGAGGTCCGGGAGGCCCACCATACGGCGCACACGCTCGTCCGGAGTCCGCGGATGCTGACCAGACGAATCCCACACGGGAGCATCATCCGGTTCCGCATCTTGAACGAGCGGATCCATGACAAGCGGGCCCTCGTACTTCTTCAGATTATCGATATGGACAACCAGAACCCTGTCCGGATCGGAATCCCTCCGGATCCGGTAGTCCACATCTGTCACCTGTTTCAGTATCGTAAACGGGCCTATCCACGGCTTAGCAAATTTATTGCCTTGCTTAAGCGGCGGATAATAGTAGCGCACCTTGTCGCCTTCCGCAAAAGCTGGCCTACCCTTAGCATGGGCGTCATAGCCTCGCTTCTGCCGGATGGCAGACTTGTCCAGGCGCGCGCGCGCGAAATCATGGGCGTTCGCCAGGGCGCGGCGAATCCACTCCACGTACTCCGGACCGCACTGGGGTACTGCGCCGGTCTCCGCCGCAGTTGGATACATAATATCCACGGGCAAATTTAGCTCCCGGCCGTACAACATCGCGTGCGGAGTAACTCCGGTCGAAGAGTGGAGCGACGACCTGTACGCCATTAAGACATACGGGAGGTGGTCATCCCAATCATTCGCACGATCGTTCACAAAGGCCGCCAGCATGTTGAGGACCGATCGATTAAAGCGTTCGACCTGGCCATCAGACTGGGGCCTGTAGGGGGTGGTCCGCACCTTGGTACTGCCTAGCATCTGTGCTAGGTTTCGGAACAGGTTGCTCTCAAATTGCGTGCCCTGATCCGAATGTACCTGTTTAGGTACCCCATGGTACACCACCCATCTATTCACCAATAACCGAGCTACCTCGTCCGCAGTCTGGCGGCGCAGTGGGTAGGCGTCGGTATACTTGGTAAAATAGTCGGAAATCACTAGGATGTACCGGAAACCGCGCGGGGTGAGTATATCCAAAGCTATCCGATCGCCACCACGTCCGGATCTAGTTTCCCTGTCGCGGGTTCCGGTTCTGTTGTCCCGGAGGACCAGACCGGAAGGAATTCCTCCGCTGCGGGCCAGGGAGGGCTCCCTGGTATCCGCGCGACCGCAGGCGTTCCAACAACTCCGGACACTTCAGCCAAAAGTGTCCCTGTTTTCCGCAGAAGTAGCAGGGACGGTTCTGGGCTGGTCCGGAGGTGAACGCGCAACATTCTGCGGGTCCCGGAGCTTCGATCCCGGCGCAGTGCGCAATCATCTGCGCGGCGCCGAGGTCGTATTCCTCCATGTCGCACTCGTCCGAAGGCGAGCACGGCGCGGCGACTGGTGCCGCATGTGCGGGCGCCCCTGTAGAGGGTGCCGGCGCACTGACCCACTGCTGGGTAGGTTCCCTGGCGGGTTCCCGGACGACCGGGTCCTGCCACGGGGTTACCTGCGATGCCTTGACCGGAGGAGGAGTCGCCGCCTGCGCGGGTACAGCCGAGGCCGGAGCCGGGGCTGGAGGCAACTGTCTAGGGCGAACAGCCACCTCAAGCGCAAGCGCGGAGTCTATTGCCTCCTCCATCGATCGCTTTTCATGGGTGGCCAGCCCGTACGCTAGGTGGTAAGGCTGGCCATCGATGAACTGATCGATCAGCATCGTCTCAAACCGTCTGGAGTCCATGTCCGGAAAAGCTCTCCGGCCGAGTATGCGTAGGTTGAACGCATAGTCTGTCACGGACTCAGTCGGCTGGCGGGTACGCGCCTTGAACTCTCGTTCAGACTGCCGCCGGTTGGTCGTCGGCGTGAACAGCAGGCGAAGTTGACGAGCAACCTCGCCGAACGTCACTGTTCCCACCGGCAGACACGGCATCACGCGGAGAGCTTTTCCTTCCAAGCTCCCCGCGAGGACGTGTCCAGCTTCATGCTGGGACCATCCTTCGTACACGGCGGTACGCCATACCTGGAGCAAGTAGTCCTCCAAGTCGGCTTTATCCCCGTTGAACCGTTTCCGCCACGAAGAGTGGTCGGGCCCGTCATCGCGTTTGCTACGCGCCCGACGTGCGGTCCCGGCTCCGGGGTCGTCCGTGTACAGCGGCAAGTTCCGTGCGCTTCCTGCGCCTGCGGCGGAGTCTGCCGGAGCAAACATCGACGCCGCGGACATAGGAGCAGGGAAGCTCACGTTTGCCGCCGGGGTCATTCCCGCTAAAAACCCACTCTGGCTAGGTGCGGGCGACAACTTGACGACAACTCCTGCTGCGGCCCCGCGGGGCTCGACTCTACGTCCGAAGACGGAGCCAGGGACGCCGGAGTCGTCTCCGCGGACGGGGTCTTGTCCACGGAGGTTTCCGCGCGTTCCTTCCTACCGCCGGAGTCATCCGAAGAATTCTCACAGCGGCCGTCGCTGGACCGGGTGTTGTCCGCGACGTTACCACCCGTTTCCCCCCTCTTGGGTTGATCTGTTCTGGGCACGGGCGGGCGCGGCGTAGAGCCGTTGCCAGCTCCACCCACCGCGCCTAACACGTCAAGGCCAGGCCTTGACGACAACTCCTGCTGCGGCCCCGCGGGGCTCGACTCTACGTCCGAAGACGGAGCCAGGGACGCCGGAGTCGTCTCCGCGGACGGGGTCTTGTCCACGGAGGTTTCCGCGCGTTCCTTCCTACCGCCGGAGTCATCCGAAGAATTCTCACAGCGGCCGTCGCTGGACCGGGTGTTGTCCGCGACGTTACCACCCGTTTCCCCCCCCCCTTGGGTTGATCAGCCTTATTTTTGGCCTTATCTCTTTCTTTCGTCATTTTCCTAAGATGTCCTTGAGGAGCGGGCGATCCCCAGGGACTAAGGAGGCTACAATGCTGTGACGGTAGGCTGCGATGGAACACTGTCCGACTGATCCTGGTCACGGCACCAATGTAAAGTTATTGACTACCGTCCGCTCTTCGGGATCCTCGAGGATAGTCCTCTCTCATCCGAGTCCTTGCGGACGCGCATCCGCTATTCCGGATCCTTGCGGCAGGGCCGCTCACCGGAGGTCGCTGCGGACACGGTAACTACTTCAGCATTAACGGTAACCAGGTAACAGCCCACCCGACACTCCCAGGCCTACGGACACCGTTCAGAAACTAGTTCATCCCTACGGTGTTAACTGGCGGGGCCTGGCGAGCCGCGGTCTGCCTCGGGGACGGAACCCCGTACAGTCCGACATGCTGGCCAGAGCCTCTGTCACACGTCCCGGGAAGGGAGAGAGCTGGCGATCCACAGGGCCGAAGGCCCCCGAGTCAGCAACTTGTCTCTCCCAGCCCGGGCCTCCCCATGGAAATCGTCCCCAGGGCTCTAGGAGCCCACTACTCAGACCCAGGGAACACAAAGCTCATGGCGAGCCTCGTGTGCGTCCTAGTCTCGATCTCTCGGACAATCTCCTCGATCGAGTCGCTTCCAGTGTATATATAATACACCACAAGCTGTAGGGCGCACGCGAGGTCTAATCGATCCATTGTTATAGTTTACTGGAGCGTAAATTACAATACGTCGCCGTGGCAACGCACGCTCGAACGGAGCATGTCCATCGATCGCTTTTCATGGTTGGCCAGCCCGTACGCTAGGTGGTAAGGCTGGCCATCGATGAACTGATCGATCAGCATCGTCTCAAACCGTCTGGAGTCCATGTCCGGAAAAGCTCTCCGGCCGAGTATGCGTAGGTTGAACGCATAGTCTGTCACGGACTCAGTCGGCTGGCGGGTACGCGCCTTGAACTCTCGTTCAGACTGCCGCCGGTTGGTCGTCAGCGTGAACAGCAGGCGAAGTTGACGAGCAACCTCGCCGAACGTCACTGTTCCCACCGGCAGACACGGCATCACACGGAGAGCTTTTCCTTCCAAGCTCCCCGCGAGGACGTGTCCAGCTTCATGCTGCGACCATCCTTCGTACACGGCGGTACGCCATACCTGGAGCAAGTAGTCCTCCAAGTCGGCGTTATCCCCGTTGAACCGTTTCCGCCACGAAGAGTGGTCGGGCCCGTCATCGCGTTTGCTACGCGCCCGACGTGCGGTCCCGGCTCCGGGGCCGTCCGTGTACAGCGGCAAGTTCCGCGCGCTTCCTGCGCCTGCGGCGGAGTCTGCCGGAGCAAACATCGACGCCGCGGACATAGGAGCAGGGAAGCTCACGTTTGCCGCCGGGGTCATTCCCGCTAAAAACCCACTCTGGCTAGGTGCGGGCGGGGCTCCCATCGAACCTACTGGGTAGGCTCCAGAAGGGGCGGCAAAGCTTGGGGTCGAAGCCGCCTGTTGCCACTGCCCGTCCGACACACTGTACGTGCCAGGGTAAGTCGGCCACGCGGCTTGCGCTCCAACCGTCGGAACGGTCGACGCGGTCGCCAACGTGGTGCCTCCGAGCCGCGGGGCAGGCGCGGGTCCCATTGCGGGGGCCACTGGCGCCTGCGGACTCGGCAGGACTTGGGGAGGGGCTACTGGCCCAGACATCCCCGGACTACGGATGGCCGACGGGTCAACGCTCGGAGGCAGCTGATTCCGCTTGAACAGTACAAGCGCCTCGGATATCAGCCACCTCTCCCTCTCCGTCAAAGGCCCCGAGTTGCCTTGTGACAGCGGAGAGGGGGAGCGGTTCCGCCGGTTTGATCGTCCCTGATGGGGCGACCGGGCGCAGTCATAGCGCCCTAGAGGGGCCAGCTCGCCAAGTGCGTCGGTGAGCTGATCCACCACACTACCCGGTGCGGACCGACCAGAACCCATGCCGGAGGCTCGCGAAGGAGTCCACCCGGCCGGGTGTGGCATCTGGTACGGCTGGTCCGCTTGTCCAGAAGGACCCGCATGCATTGGCGCTCGATTCCGGATGCCCGAAGGCGTCTTACGGAAGGGTGCCATTTGCCACGGATCTGTTCTGGGCACGGGCGGGCGCGGCGTGGAGCCGTTGCCAGCTCCACCCACCGCGCCTAACACGTCAAGGCCCGGCTTTGACGACAACTCCTGCTGCGGCCCCGCGGGGCTCGACTCTACGTCCGAAGACGGAGCCAGGGACGCCGGAGTCGTCTCCGCGGACGGGGTCTTGTCCACGGAGGTTTCCGCGCGTTCCTTCCTACCGCCGGAGTCATCCGAAGAATTCTCACGGCAGCCGTCGCTGGACCGGGTGTTGTCCGCGACGTTACCACCCGTTTCCCCCCCCCCTTGGGTTGATCAGCCTTATTTTTGGCCTTATCTCTTTCTTTCGTCATTTTCCTAAGATGTCCTTGAGGAGCGGGCGATCCCCAGGGACTAAGGAGGCTACAACGCTGTGACGGTAGGCTGCAATGGAACACTGTCGGACTGATCCTGGTCACGGCACCAATGTAAAGTTATTGACTACCGTCCGCTCTTTGGGATCCTCGAGGATAGTCCTCTCTCATCCGAGTCCTTGCGGACGCGCATCCGCTATTCCGGATCCTTGCGGCAGGGCCGCTCACCGGAGGTCGCTGCGGACACGGTAACTACTTCAGCATTAACGGTAACCAGGTAACAGCCCACCCGACACTCCCAGGCCTACGGACACCGTTCAGAAACTAGTTCATCCCTACGGTGTTAACTGGCGGGGCCTGGCGAGCCGCGGTCTGCCTCGGGGACGGAACCCCATACAGTCCGACATGCTGGCCAGAGCCTCTGTCACATGTCCCGGGAAGGGAGAGAGCTGGCGATCCACAGGGCCGAAGGCCCCCGAGTCAGCAACTTGTCTCTCCCAGCCCGGGCCTCCCCATGGAAATCGTCCCCAGGGCTCTAGGAGCCCACTACTCAGACCCAGGGAACACAAAGCTCATGGCGAGCCTCGTGTGCGTCCTAGTCTCGATCTCTCGGACAATCTCCTCGATCGAGTCGCTTCCAGTGTATATATAATACACCACAAGCTGTAGGGCGCACGCGAGGTCTAATCGATCCATTGTTATAGTTTACTGGAGCGTAAATTACAATACGTCGCCGTGGCAACGCACGCTCGAACGGAGCATGTCAAAACAAGGCCAAGTACGAAAAGGCCACATAAATGGCATTTATGTTTACAATCACCTGCCGCGTGCTTAGGGCAAAATCGCCACAACAAAATACTCAGAATTCTTTTCACAATTTGCAACTGGGAACTCAGTGACATCATGCAGTGACAATATTGTCTGCATATGAAAAGCTTTTGATGGATTCCAGAAATGTTCCGCTAATGAATATGCCTTAAGCCGTTCTGTATGTGCACATAGACTCGTGTTTCTTCATAAACATTTCTCGTGTGCGGCAGAGGTGTAGGCGTGCACTGTGATTATGAGAAATGTTTCGCTGACGTAAATTAAACGTATGTTCATGATCTATGCATATGCGCATATATACGTAGATTCATATATGCATATGTTTACCATATTGATCGAATTTCTAATTTGAAATTTATGAGCGGTATGCAACGAACTACTTTGGTGCTTTTCACGCTTCATGATTATTAAAAGTGGCCTTAAGGGTGGGTGGGAATCACCTAGCATTTGGGATTATCCATAATTGTCTACTGAATCATGTATATATTTATAACTTCGCCATATGATCACGAATTTGACTCAAACTTTGATCATAACTGGTGCAACCCTGGTCAATGAAGACAAAGTTATTATTTGTTCGAATACGCAGTGAACACACACTTGAACATCACCGATAAAAACAAAGTAGATATTCCCTTCATTTACAAGGAACGTGGTGAAACTTGCAGGATATTATGGCGATATGATATAGATCACTAACCGACACTCAATTTGTGATGATTTCCTTGAATTCGTAGTATTTACCGATTTCTTTTTTTACAAGCAAACTTAGCAGATGTAGCAAATCTGTCGGTAAATGCATGCGACATTCATAAGGTCTCACTCGTTCCAGCGATCGGTTCACATGAGTGGACTACGTTGTATGCGTTACAGTGACCGCGACTCTACTCGATCGAATTGGCGATCTGGGCCCAAATCTACTCATCAACGGAATGAATGTCATTTAATCCGTCTGGCACAATCTTACGATAACATTTATCTCTAAGGAGATGATTTGAGGCCCGACTTGGATGAAGCCCGTCAGGGTTTATTTGAGGCCCGAGCGCTATCACGAGGGTCCATATTTTATTTCCCGACGCATTTGATACACGCATAAATTTGATACAAACATAAATAAGGACCAAACGGTCAGTGACATATGATATACCGCTTGCTCATATTGTATATAAGTATAAAATACGAACAAGCTGAAAAAAATTATCTGGCCTCCCTCCTCGGTGTTTGGAGAAACGGACCACTTCCAGTGCACAAGTTTTGCGGACCACGAACAAAAAACGTCATTGACCATTTGAGCCCTGATTTGCGGTGTTAATGTCATTCGAGTTCGGGCTGTTTCCATTCGAAAACACTGCGCTTGTAAATATAACGTCCCAGTATATTTGATGAAATTTACAGGTAACATCTCGGTAACTGGTAATAATATTCATTGAAGAAACCTGTGATACAGGGGCCGACATTTGTCGCTATGCATAGGCCTACTAGAAAAGAAGCAACTTGATGAACTTGCTTGCATTTTGTACGCCATTTATACGCAACATTTAATGGATTTCCAAAAAATAATGTTTGGTTCGTGATCACGAACATATAGTTTTGTTGTGGAAGTATCATAGAAAACAACTCCATCGTGCGGGCGATCTAAATTATTATCTGTTGTGTACTTTCAGCTATCTATTTTTGCTACTTATCACAATAAATCATCTCTGTAACAATCTCCGTTGGAATCATATATTGCAGTCACATTTTGAGATATATCTTATCAGAATTCGCCGAGTTATTGACGCGTACAAACAACAATATGGGTTGTCTGAAAATAAATGTTTACCATAATATAGGAACGCGTCAGGTGCTTATACTCAATGTGAACATATCACAGGAAATCCTCGCTTATCATATTTCGGCTTTACAACTATGATTCAAGAATAGCTTCAGAAACATCTCGTGTCCCCAGAAAAGAAGAAACACGAATAAACAGACATTATGATTCCCAGGCAGAAATGCATCCGCAACAGCATGAACAGTAGCAATTCTTCCAGCTCCAACGCACTCTTGAACAGGGAAAAACATATGTTGACGTTATGACAGTTGTGCTAAACGTCAGATTGACAACGATCTGAGTACACCTATTTACCAATTAATGGCTTCATGCGCATGGCTTTCAGCGAGTATTCTCTTATGAATGGTCAAACTGCAAGAAAAAAGGGAGACGTGTTATCCACCCACTATTACCAGGAATGTGAAACCTCGAGGATATTATTAACAGACTTAACTGAACAATTGAATATACAGTATGCGGATAAAATATATAATTACAGTCATTATAAAACGAATGCGATACTGACAATATATAATCAAGCAATATTTTACCTCAACAAGACAAAGTATGGGGTCAATGGGGGTCAAGTAATGACCAATATAATGTCAAGATTATATGCGATTCGTTGTTATACTCACATTCACCGTCCTTTCTGCTCCATATAGCATTATTCTGATTGTCACTGCCTATTATATAGACTACCATGGTCCATCGCGAAAGGCCAGCGGTCACATGTTTCAGTGGCTTGACCACGGTCTCAGTGAATAAACACTGCAGTTTACGAAGCATAGCTTGCTATATACTGTGATTGCCTGTGTTTGCAATTGCCTCGTTAAGTAATATTTCATTGCGTTGCGATGGTTTGGTTCAGGTAACAGGATACATCCATTTGAAGAACTCGTGCTAATGGACTATTTACTCCTCCGGACAATATACTCTGAGTTCATGCGCTTGTAGTGTGTGATTTATAATCAAAACATCGGCCTGTAAAGCCTACATCTGCCCTACGTTTGGTATACAAGGTCAAGCTGCCGGACGCACATTGCGTAGTGTGTGCACATTTGTATGGATATAGGGGTACTGGGATGTTGCAAAGTGTGTTCACATAATATTTTATAGTCACTTCAGGTTTTGTAAAATAACGGTACATGTCATACATGATTCACTCGTTGAAGAACGAGGTTTCTTTCCTGAGGAGTAATGAGAGGTCGAATCCCTTGTCGCCACCATATGATAGACAGTAGGACTCCAGCCTGTAGCCACTCCAGAAATGTGACGAACCCATATATTGTGGTCACATGGATTGGTCCCGAATAGTACAGGTATTTACATGTCAAAGGCACCCCTGTGGTGTGGCCACTCTCCTTATCCACATATATAAGTATATATACATACCATATATAGGTATATCTATACCAATGAGAATATGCCATTGTTTATCATTTCGACATATTAGGATTCATTGATATAACACGGACCCTGTCCATGAGATTCGTGTGTATTTTGTCAAATATATCGCGCAGTACTGAAATTAGAGACGAAAATCTTGTATTGTATATATAGCGGCACTGTGGAATGTTTTTTTTTCTCGAAATCGGCCAATCAGCCATCACTGTCAACGGTATAATCATTGAAAGAAACTCAGGTCAACAGATCAAATTAAGCTGGCATCTGTAAACAAACCAACCACCGTTTTGCTGTCTGTAGATTACAACAAATAATCACATGGCTAGAACCGCAGTTTATACACAACTCTGTCGGTTCCGATGGTTTGAATAAAAAACAAACCGACAGACCGTAAAATGGCAGAATATCGATCCAAACTAGACATCCCAATCGTGTCGGTCGGCAAAAATGTAGACCTGGCCTGTCGACTCCCTGTCTGGCAAAACAATCGCACAACAATCGTGAAGAATCGTGAAAAAAAGATGTCCCCATAAATATGCACGTCTGGCTTAACCATGAATTATGTAGAATACTATAACCTCACCGGTGATAAATTGTTTAGGGTTTATTAGTTTTCACCACTGTAAGTCATCGCCTCACACAGCCTCATATTCATATCGTAAAATCCATAGTAGCAGAACAGTCACACACTTATCTATCGTCCATTCGGATTGACTTCTTGCTTCACGTTTCGCTTTTACTGTTGTTGCACGTTTGGAATAAGTGGGTTAAGGATAATACTCATAATCACTACAATCAATCATGACACGGTCCTCACGTGCTTCGTGAAAAAGTCAAGTTCAAATATGTTTTTGGCTCCAGGCCATTGTCAATGAGACCATCATAAATAAAGCACATACGCTACGAGTATAGGACATGTATCTATTGTAAGAATAAAAGGCACCAGTGAAGGTTCCCACAAGGAACCTCAAGTGATAATTTGGTGGACTTTACAACTGTAGGTGTGTAATTGACGGTGTAGAATAATAGGCTTTGTCTATCCGGGCAGTCAGGATCACGATTCCCATCCGTGGTAAATATATTCAGAAAATATAGTTTATAGATAATTCTGCTAATATAAACGTAAGGACCATGGTGGACGTTTCCCTAAAAATGTATTTTCTTTGGGGACTGTGACAAAACTAATGTGTAGCAAAACAAAGATCATCTGACTGGTGGCACGTGGATGACTTGACACTGTCTCCAAAATAATAGTATGTTCGTATACAGACGTATATGTAAGTCTGACATCTTACGTTCTTGTTGATATCTCCATACCCTGCAATATAATGTATGCGTGATACTTTTAAAGTATATTTGGGGGCCAATATTGATATTCATGCCAGAAAACCACCCCATTATATGAGTAGCTGCTTACCTGGATGGCAATTGGTCGATACCTAGGTATACCTAGGTATACAGTTCCGTTTAAATGTTTATTCACTCCATCTGTTTTTCCTGTTTCTCATTCTTCAATACCAGATTCGGTCCTATCCCCCGTTCATCTTAATCCTAGAAAAACGGTTTCCGAAATAAACTGAAATTAGAAGCGTTTGCTTTGCAATCAGTTACCAATCAGTGATTGGCAACTTTGCAATACTGTAAGCTACCAATCATTGAAGACGATGAATTGAAAATACAAGCTATATGTTAATCGAATTCGCGTGAAAAGCTGTATATTATAAAGTAATGACGATAACATGATATCCGATATGAGTAGACACCCGCAAGACACAATAAACACCTTTTATTTCTGGGTGTGAATTAACAAATACCGCCCTATTAGTCACATGTGCTAAAAGCGAATAGAGCAGTCATACAAATCCATTGTATAAAATCCAATGTAATATTGGATATATTTCATAACTCATCACAGCACAAGTGGAATTTTTGTTACAAAAATATCAACTCCAATAAAGGATGTGAATAATACACGCAACATTAATACTCCGAACAGAAACATCAGCATAGCAGTTCATCAGGTGTGGTTCATGTGGCTTGAAGGCTGATTCTCTTCTGCACAGAGACGGAGTCATTTGCCAGTGTCAGGGAGTCATCCATCGCACACCTCTGGTGTACTATCTATAGTAACCAACGATAACCAGCTTAAATTTTGATAATTAGTCGCTCTAAAATTGCACATGTAGGCTAAAATCGCCAAAATTTGAAAAACATCAGAGGTTTAGTATTTATTTGTTGACAAATTTCAGTCATGATTATACTAAATGTACATCTATTTCCATGGTTCAAATCACTAATGTGTGATATATCCAATGCATGAACATTCTTCAAATTAAAAATGTCAATTAGAGTCAATTATCATCTCTTTCCATCTTTACAACAAACCTGCTGTTGAATATGTACATGCATAGGCAGATCGGACAATAATAATTTACATTTCGAACTTATAAAATGGAACTTGAAATGATAAACAAAATGTCATTATGCTTTTGCCATATGAACATTGCCATATACACTTCAGCATTAAAATATAACCACGTCGATGCAGATCCACCTTATGATCACAATATGACAGAAAATCTACACAACGTAAAAAACACGAACAATAATGTCTTGTAGTAGGCAATCGTACCAACTTAATCAATTATTCCTGAGGTCAGCAGTGAACAGACATGATTTTACCAGGGGTTCCGTGGTAGATTATACGATTTCAGGCCAACAACTAATCGACTGGAGAAGACCTAGCAGTCACGAGTGATTACCAGTTTCAGCGTTAACGTCATTGTTTTGACTCGTACAAAATGGAATAGGAATATACCGCATTCAAAATTTCGAGACCTCAGTTAATTGCATCAACATTTAATCTGTATCTTTAAAGACTTTGGTAAAATGTGAATGAAATATCAATGAAGATCCAGAGCTACAACCCTTCGCTTTTTAATATTTTTATAGGGGATTTACAGTTGCATGGCTAGAACCAGAATTGCATAATGTTCATGTTCATTCTATTATTAGGGGAACAAGATTCCCACTATTTGTGTATATCTGGTATCTTTTTCTGGGTTAACGTGATCAGAAACACAGTGAAATTCGACGCGTTACACTGATAATCAATTCGAAGTGATGAAGCCATTTTTCCAGGAGAACTGAAAATACACACCATGTTTCTTTGTAAGCCAATTTGGGCTTCTGAATACATTATACAAAAGATCCAGCCTGAAATTAAGATAATGTCACAGAATTATCATATAGTAGATGCTCACTTCCATTAACGCGAACAGCTGATCTGGTATAGCTGCAATAATGATGAAAATTTGATATTCGATCTGAGTTACGAAATATCGGCAAAACAAATTTTACACACCTGTTGTTTCTGGTGGTGGATTATTTATAACTTGATCATACATTGTACGTGCCCCATATTAGTAGCTGTTCATCTTGGTGCTGATAAGTCGATCCCTACATGTACGAATATCTGTTATTTTCTGCTTCGAGTGTTACTGCAACAGGATGTTCATTCTCACGATTTGTGTCTCCCTTTTTCTCATGCTTCAATATCAGATTCTGTTCTAACCACCGATCAAAAACGTATACCTGGTATCTTATTTCTAGATGAATGTAATTCAAAACACAATAAAATTCGAGAAATGTCTTCTGACATACATGACATTCAATTGGAAGTGATGAAGCAATCTTCCCAGAGAACTGCATATGCACACAATGTTTGTTTGTAAACCAATTTGGCCCCTTGAATGCTGAAGTTAAGATAATGTGACTGGACATAGTGTACATGTTTTACGCAAAATAATCATATAATAGATACCCACTTCTACTGAGCGCCTGAACGGCTGATCTGCTGTATAGTATAGCAATAATGATGACAATTGGATACCCGATATGAGTTACGAAATGTCTGCAAAACATATTATATAACCTGTTGTTTATGATGGTGGAATAATTAACATGATTATAGAAGCGCGATTAAATTTACAGCAATTAGTTTTGCTTTGTCTCAGCTTTTGTTCGCACTTCTGGTAGAAGTTTTGGTCAGCATAGATGTTTGTCTAATACTGTCTTCATGCCCTCATATTGCATACACTTCCAAAAGCGTTAGCTAAGAGTCCTCACCCAACGAATGAAATAGTTTCACTCAATGCAGCTAATAAAACGTAACTTTCCATTTCACATTTACATAACACTGGCCATATGACCCACTGTATTATAACCATGTGAAAGAGTATACTGTTCATAGACATAGATCTAAAGCTTATCACACAGTAGTTCTTTTTGGTCTTCAGTCCCGAGAATAGTGAGTCACGCAACATCGTTATCAAAAACCAGGGAGGTCATCTGATTAGGAAGGTTGCACGCATATTTTCTGGCCTGATCTTTGTTAAGCAATTGAATTTTATGCCCATATGGGATGAAAGGACCTTTAGATGCCATTGTATAAAGGACGTGAAATGCCTTCGATATTATAATGTAAGCATCAGACAGTGTTAAACGGTGGCAATGAAAAGAAGCTGGTATAAAACAAACATAATATATCAACTAAAATAGATCCTATATCAGCTAAAAAAAATATGATGTATGTGTATAAAGAGATAACCTGGAGTACCACATCCTTCAATATAGACATTATCACAGGTTATTATCACATCCAACCACTGTTTTTAAATAGACTGTAACATGGACCTGCATAATCTCCCAATCCGGATTTGTCTCGTTGAATATACATAGAAATGCCACGATTTAGATGTTTAATTCAATTTCATGTCACAGTATCATAAATATTCGAAAGAACACATTTTGTTTTTTGTAATGATTAAGAGAGGACTGGTCACGTTGAGCTTTGCAGAATGTTGAGATTTTCAGTTTATGGTTTTGAGAACCATGCAGATTGCTCCAAAGAGTACTTGCACATAATATATTCAAACGGTATGAAGATATGGAAACGTCATGAAATCGATCACATACTCTGACTAACCACATGGTTAACGTTTCACAACCAATACCGCTGTGTTCGTTTTGGTGATCACAGACTAAAGCACAGCATACTGACTGACACTGCATCCATTTATAGCACAACATGCAAAATTAATAGCACATAATTAACCATTTAGGCACCATTTAGTCTTACGTAAGTCACGCCCTCAGTTGACTACAAATAGTTTCATTATCACTTCACAATAATAATTGCAGGAAACATTCCCTACATGTATATAACAATATAGCCATCATTAATTCACACATTCTGCACCTGCTCTAGCAATATTTTTTATGGAGCGAGACGTCACAAGAGGTCATTTGTCGTGCAAATGATAAATAATATTATACAAATATTGACTTTTGATGAGGTGAATACGTGAAAATATGTACCTCTCGCAAAAGACATATTCACCGAGCTTGTGATTCTTTGATTTTTTACCTGTATAGGCAGAACTGCATTAGCGGCCGATGAATAACTACATTTCAAAAGATTAATGTAAATAATATATTTCCATTTAGCTGCACTGGTCATGAAAGATTTTTTAAATTATCTGTGAAAGTGAAAACAGGCCTGTTATGTCAACCAAAATATCCGTTTTCCCAAAACAAGATAAACAAACAAACCATTGTTCATACTCGTACGAAGAGGAGCCAATGAAAAACCAATAAAATCATCGGACATTCCAACTGGTCCTGCTTTTGCGGAGTGATCGGACATTGCCATAATTCGACTTCTTCATCCGACGAAAAATCTATACAACTGGTGATGTAACGTACAAATATTATCCCTTTTAGCAACAAATATTTGGGGGCAAGCAGTCATACCAACAGAATCGATTAGTCACGGGGGTCATTCGTGAACAGACAGAATTTGGCCAGGGGGCTGTGGTAGGATATACTATGCGAGGCAAACATGTAATCAACTGGTGAAGACCTAGCAATGACGAGCGATTACCAGCATTTCCAATAACATCAATGGACTTTAATATGAATTGACTGAAACCGATCAAAGCTTCGTTTGCCAACATTGCAACACTGCATAAGCATGGTGGTTCATGCAGTTCATAAGCATGAACCACCATGCTTATGAACTGCAACAACCACAAACAGACAAAAATGGAACACGTATTATTCCACACAAAATTTGAGACTTGTTGAAAGCATCAACATTTAACCTACGCCTTCGTAGGCATTAGAGAAATGTAAAATGAAAATATCATTGAAGAACTAGAAAATATCATTGTCTTGAAAATATTTTATAAAATATAAAGCTGCACAACTAGAACCAACCATTATTAATGAATAGTTGTGAACCATAATAACTACAACCAACGATGTATATAATGTGCTAAAATGAAGTCGACAGAGCGGATAATTAAACGGCTCAGACTACAACTAGACTCTTTTTCTACATGTAGCGTATAGATATTGGAAAGTGATCATGTATGTTGGTGTATTCGTGTATATTGATAAAATTTGATATCAATTCTGTAAGTCAGCAAGACCATTCCTCCTTTAAGAAAATAATTGATGGTATGTACACACATTATTCTACGGAAGCGTATTGTTATCAAGGGTGTAAAAATATTATCTCGTACGTACGACTTATATCTCCTATGTACGACTTAATAACTTGTACGTACGAGTTAATAAGTCATACATACAAGTTAGTAAGTCGTACATACATGTACGAGATACAAAGTTTTACACACTTCCGTATTATTGGGTCTCATAGTAATAACATCTTTATAATAATAAGTCAATACCTAGATAGACATACATGTTTTAACTCACTTAAGTTCTTGTGCCGCAAAATCTTTATTCACACCATTTGTGTCTCCTATTCCTCGTTAATCAATATCCGATTATGACCTATTAACTGCCTTTAAAGTGTTCCTCTTTCATATTGCCATAAATTTATGTTATCTTATTTCATGTGTCTAAAACAGAATGTGATCTGGAATTGAACCAAGCAATTCCAGGCTTTTCTTGTTTACTGATAAACACTGAAGAAATGCCATGTCAACTTTGAACCAATTTGGCCCTCTGAATGCATAATACAAATTATCATAACTAGAATAAAGACAATATGACTGGACATAACGTATTTCGGTTAATCGCAAAATAATCGTATAGTAGGTGCTCACTTCTACCAGCACGAAGAGTTGTTGTGCTGGATATTAGGGCAATGTTGATGACAATGGGATATCTAATATGAGCAGCAAAAAAACCGCATGACAAATTATATACACCTGTTGCTTCTGGTGGTGGATTAATTATAACATGAAGCGAAGTAATCATATAGCCTGCTGTATATTTTAGCAATATTGATGACAATGGGAGATCTGATATGATTATCGAGACACCTGCTAGACAAATTATATACACCTGTTGTTTCTGGTGGTGGATTAATTATAAAATGAATATAGAAGCACGACTAAATTTACAGCGATTAGTTTTGCTTTGACTCAGCTTTTGTTCGGTAACGACAGTCTAAATCTGGAGTAGCATTTCGACTGGAAGTAGATCTTCAAGCGTTTGCACACACTCTCTGGAATGCCTCACAGATTCGGAGTACATGCTATTTTATTTCCATGATAGCTGCAGGAGTTCAATATTCCTTGTTACACTATTATATGTATACTATTTTGATAGCTGTTTTAGTTGGTGAAATTTGGTGAGCGAATAGATGTTTAAAACTGTCTTCATACTCTCATATCGCATACACCTCTAAGACCGCTAGCTAAGAGATTCCTCTCCCAGCGCATGGAGTTAATACAGTTAATAAAACGTAACTTTCCATCTCACATTTATATAGGCCTAACACTGGCCATATGACCCACAGTATTATAACCACGTGAAAGAACACTGTTAACAGATATAGATCTAAAACCTAAAAAAAAAAACAATTATAAATCTTTTCAGTCTTTAGTCCCGAGAATAGTGAATTGGTTCCAAGCGCCGATTGCTTTTTGGTCCAGAGAATAGTGAGTCACGCAACATCGTTATCAAAAACCAGGCAGATCATCTGATTAGGAAGGTTGTACGTATATTTTCTTGCCTGAAACAGGTATAAACCACAATTTAAGCTAATACAACACATGCGTTTTTTTCTGACCTAAATGTGTTGATACATGTTTTTTGTGGTAAGGAAAACAGAACAACAGTACGTCAAGATAATATTAAACTCTTTGGCGCAGTATTTTCTCCCACACAGAATTGAGTATACATCCAGTGACACGAGTTCTTAGGGCCGTGTGGTCAGTTTACATCTGAGTTGTCAACATTGCATTCCATACAAGAGCGTGTTGCTTTCCATCCAGGATTGGTTCTGTTTCAATACAACTATATAATAATAAACTTTATTCAAGGATCTCCAAACAAGCAACAGCCTAAATTAATTATGGGTCGCATCACAACGATAGAAAAAAAACAGGAAAACATACTATGTACACAAAGTGACGAAATATTATAAGTTCGTCATTTCATGATGGTGTTGTGACGCAACCAATGAGTTATAAGTTCGCTATTAGTACCATAAAAAGTGACACATGTATCACGATATTTCGGTTAAATAACCTATGAGTTAAATATGTTCGCTTCATTTTGCAAAAAAAAAATCAATTTTTACTATGATATCCAAGTTTTTAGATAACAGACTCGCCTTTTAGTTTGCCCGACAGATTAGATTGGTAATCATAGTGTCTGCATCCGTGCAACAAGAGATCAGATGAACTTATTTGAGTATTACCCAACCTAATAAATAGCATTTGTCTTTATCATTGAAAAGTGGGCAGGATAGAAAATAATCACAACTGGCTATCTTCAGCAGAGAGACGGGATCATTCGCCATTGCCACTGTCATTGAGTCTTCCAGGGCACACCTCTGGTGCACTAGTATATGGTATGTCTACAGCTGTATAGGCCTAGAGTTCAATATCGACGTGATTGGCAATAAACAGCAGAGGCATACAAACAAACTAAATATGTCTGAAACATGCAGAATTTATGGTACATACTTAACCATTGAGGCGCCGTAACCGACTACACATAGTTTCATTACCACTACACAATAATAATTGCACGAAATATTCCCTATGTGACAATATAGTCATCATTAATTTACACACTCTGCACCTGCTCTGGCGATATTTCCATGTTGCGGAACATCACAAAAGATCATTTGTAGTGCACGTGATAAATAATCTAAAACAAAGTGGTCAACTTGTGTGCATATTGGCTTACTTGCAACCCATTTGTAATTGCAACTTTGTCCTGACATCGCCAGACAATTCTAAGGAAGTTCCATCGAAACACTGTTATGGAAATGGAAATAGAAGCTGCTAATAAATTGTGTAACCGGCATGGAGAAATATTATGTTGACACATTAATCACATAGGTGAGCCTAGCGCCGGATGATAACGACAACACAATCCTAATACCTGTCACTACAAGACATCTGACTGGCGAAGATTGGTATGCCCTTTGGGCGTGGAAATGGCCTGATGAAGATGCACAGTTAGATGAAAACTCTGCACTATGGAGGTCCAACATACAGAAATTATTTTACTGATTCTAGTTATATCTTATATACTCAAGTTAGCATAACTAGAAATATGGGACAGTAAAAGCATTTCTGAACCAAATATTAGTTAAACAGTGAAATAATAGGAAATGCGCAGCATCCATATGGAAATATGTGTGTGACTGGATATACGCACCAACCTATTATCACTAACACAACAAGATTTAGATGATACCAATAACAAATATAAATGACAGTTTTTTTGAATGAAAAACCAAGCCCAACCAATTTTTACACGAAGACACACTTGCGTCGTTTTGGGCATACTGTGTGAAAATGTATTTGTTTCTAATGTACACCTGATGGAATTAGTATACAACTGCCCAACAATATATTCAAACAATCTGAAATTACGAAACCAACGCTATGGAATAGGTATGTCAAAAATACCTGCACACAAGTACCCAATCAAAAGCAAAAAGGTTACTGAGTTCTGGATAATGGATACACTCCAAAATGGAGGGGGGGGGGGGGGGTGCAATGTCAAAGACAATTGGGACACATTTTCCAATGTCAAAGACACTCGGGACTATTTAACCCGATCACTAACTCACTGAAATAGGAATCGGCTCTCGGGAACTGACGTGCGTGAATTTTTAATGATGCGTACACCTAACCAGAACCATAGCACTGTTCTTTTTTACTCACTGAAGGTGAGTATATGGGATCGACCGTGTGTGTATGTTTGGATGTATGTATGTCACAAACGTGGCACGTTTTGTTGTATAGGGACGGATTTTTTCCATTTGGGGCACGTTCTGGCCCTTTCTGCTCCCTCTATCGTTATGCCAACTTTGGAATTTCTTCGTGCATCCATGTTGACGTAGTTGCAAATTTAATTGTCGAGTTGGACAAATTCCGCACACAACGCCAGTCGCCAACATGTATCTAAGATCGGAGGGAGGGAGATGATAGACGTGACAGCCGTGTTCTGAGATGGGCGAACGCTGTGCTCCACACTAAGGACCTCCCGACCTCCCGGGTCAAGTAATAATTGGGTGAGGGCAAATGAGAAAATACAAGCAGTCGCCCGACGGGCAACCACAAATTTGCGGCCAAATCATAGACATATTATTCAAATAAATGTGTTCGTTTTTGTCTCACAACCTGTCAAGATTGATTCACCACCGTATTGATTTATCGAGTGCTGGATGACTTTGTATGTACATAAATTATGCAAATTACGCAGTTAGTGAATAGCATTTGCGGGTTTACCATGACACAGCAGAACTATGTATGTACATAAATTATGCAAATTTCGAAGTATCCATAAGAAGTGGCCGTGGCGCAACGCACTAAGTCGTTCGCCCGCTGCTGAAGGGAATTCAATGTTCGTCGTTGGCGGGTTCGAGCCCCGCTCTCGGCGATCAAAATTCACTCAGCGGATCAAGGGTTACCCCTCACTTCTCAGTCCGTCGGCCTGGAGCGGACACTAATATGGTGACCAGGTGATACATTGTAGACAGCTGCACTCGGTGTATCGGCGGTGGTGAAGGGGCAGAAACCTAGTTCACTAGGCGTACCCGGATCTGTCATGGGCCGCGCTACAAATACCCATCAATGCAGTACACCAGAAGTTGGTCGGATGGTGCAGTCCCTTACAGGGTTACGTCAGTATAATCTATCTATCCATCTCACTATCCATCCATCTATCTATCTAAGTAAGCCAATAGCATGCGCGGGTTTCTCAGATCTTGTGCATGTTTACGATGTTGCATAGCAACGCATCTACCGAACGAACATGTTCTAAGTATTTGAAGCGTGTCGAATAAGTAGGCGAGATACGGTGGCTGCTGTTTAAGGGATTAAACTGTGTTTGGCTCAACGGAGATCCCGAGGGATCACAACGGAGATCCCGAGGGATTTTTGTTAGTCACAGACATCGAACCAAACACAGTTTTATTCCGAAAATGACACTTCTATCTAATATTTGAACTTTTATCTAATATTTGAACTTTTATCTAATACCAACTGGTTTTAGTGGACCCCTAGCGCATAATACACATCACTGGACATTCTTACACACCGATTTGTTTGAAACTGTCTGTATATTTTGAGCTTTTACTTTCAATCGGCATAGATCTAGTCGGCCATCTTTGTTTTTGTTTTTGCTTTTATGCAAACCGCTTGTAAGTGGATTTTATCCTGAACATTTGCCTAATACCGGAGTGTGCTGTGGTCATATTTGAACTTTTATTTAATACTAAGAGTGCTGTGGATTTTTTTAGACTGTGCATGAAAATACATTATCTTATCCTTGCCTATACTAAAGTTCATCTATGAAATTGACTTTAGAGGTCAGTACTGTCACAACTCGCTGAAAATGTCAAAATCCAGACCAAAGGGTCCCTCTGACCCCACCCAAGCCCAAATCCCCGGCAAAAGACAGAGCCAGAGACAGCTGGAGATGGTTCGCAGACGCAAGGCAGGTGATCCGGGAGACCAGAGACTCTTGGAGAGACGGACACCTTCAGCGCCTCTGAAAACCAACCAAGATAGAACATCCCGAACAAGGTCACTATCACACACACTGGACCGCACGAAGGCCATCGCCAGGAAACTTGAAGCGTGTAACAGAACGCCCGTAGAGGTCACAGACACCATAGGGGGATATGTCATCAAGCTGGAAGCCGCCTCCTACGAGCTGGTGAGAGAACACCTCCCCAAGTATATAGAAACAACACCGCAGCTGCGGCTAATATCTACAGAACACCAAGTCGACCTGACAGACGCAAGCCAAGCAACTGTCTTGAAGATCCAGAACACCAACAAGAGGTCGGGCTGTACCATCAACTTGTACCACACTAAATCATCCGCACTCATAAATGGAAACTCTGCAGCTAAATTTATGAGTGAGCATCTCCAAAAGTTCAATCAACACATCCAAGAAATCCTGGAGAAGAACAACATCAGTGTGAAAGACCTAAACCAAGCTATGAAGACATCCATAGCCACAGCCCTAGCTACCAACAGCAAACAAACAAAAGCAGATAAGGTCTATGGCAACACGGCAGCTATCAGCCAGGCAGAAGAGCTTCTCTTGGAAGAAACCTCCGACAATCCAGCTGAGGTCTGCCCACTGTGTGACGATCACGCCATCTCTGACGTTTTTCTGTGTGACCATTGCTCCTCTTGGATACACAGAAGCTGTGAAGGATTGGACCAGCAAACATTTGATGAACTACCAGACCGCTCCTCCCCGTATTTGTGTAGCCTCTGTAGGCATGCTCAAGCTGACCTACAGACATCAGCAGCAGAGAAGTCACACCAGCCAACACTGGCCCCAACTCAGCCTACCCACAAAGCTTGTGAAAACTCTACAGGGCCTCCCCAAGAGCGTGTACCGCAGGCTCAGTTGACAACAACGACGCCCACAAGTAGCAGTCCGGCCCAGGGAGTGACACCCACCCTCTCACAGCTGCAGTGTCCCTCAGTGGCTGGCCAGGACAGCAGTCCTCAAACTCAAATACAACCTGACCTGCATCAATCAGAAACCAGCAGGTTAGAACAACAAGCCCAGAGCACAACGGCACGCAGGAAAACAGCCTCAAAGCCCCCCGACAACCAAGAAAAATTGCTGAAAAACTGGGAAAAGGAGCTCAGGAAGAGAGAAGCCGAAGTGAAGCACGCAGAACGCCAGGCAGCTGCATAAAAATCTCACATAATAACTCTTGAGAGCCGCCTGAAGGAGGTCGAACAGAGCAACCGACTCATGAAACTACAACTCTCGTCCGGGACCCAGGCGAGCTCTGACCAGCAGTCAAACTGCTCTCAAGCCAATATCCCCAACCATAACCGCCCCAGCGCAGAGACGTATACCACACCAGAGTTCCTGACACGAACGACAGATCTTCTTCACAGACTTGAGATGGACAGTATCAAATCAAGAGTGGACTCCCTGTCACAGAACCTACTGCAACACCAACAGGCTGCCCTGATAGCCCACTAGCAGATGGCTAACCACCAGCTCCTCCAACAGCACCAACAAGCGATGATGCACCGATTCAACAGCACCAACAAGCGATGATGCACCCGATGTATCATCAACCTCAACAGTTGATGTTTCCCATGTACCAACATCTAATCCAGTTCGTCCCGGCTGCCACCACCAACTTGACCATGCAGAGTTCATACAGACCACTGCAGATCTTCCAGCCCGCCCACCCACAAGCCTACCACCAGGCGCACCATCATGGGGGGAACCACTTGGCGCAACCTCACCCCAGACATCCGAGTCGACAATTTCACCCCCGATCCGTGAACACCACTCGACGCAGGCCCTCTCACTGCACTGCCACAGGTCCGGGTGATCACAGTGGAAAGTCTGCACCTACACACGAGCCCAAACCTGTGCTCACAGATCTCGAACATGGGGTAGCCACACCATCGTCAACTGAGGGTAGCGGGCAGTACAAGCCAAGTCAATCCCAATCTCTGACCCTGCAGCCATCGAGGGAGGTCAGCGCCCGTGAATACCAGAATGCTCCTGGCTCACCCGTCAGTATGGAAATATCACAGAAGAGTCATGCAGCAAACCCGTCCCACAAACTGGACCGAGACTTCCTGTCTGGAGCCCATTCTCCACCCGCGGAAACAGCCAACGATAAGCAGGAAACTGACCAAGACCAGTCTGAAGAATCCGTCAATGACGAGTCCGTAACCGAGCGAGACCAGTATTTTTTATCACAACCGAGCCTACAAACCAGAACGAGATAGCACAGATTGACCTGGTGACCATCAACATCGAAGGCATCAGAAGCAACTTTGCCCAGGCAGACTCAGTCCTGAAGAACTTTGACCTGGTAGCCTTTCAAGAACACTGGCTATTCAACTTCGAGGGCTCCTATTTCACCAACATGTGCGACCAGCTCGACATGGGATCTGCGATTAGGTGTGTTGATGACAAAGACCACATCAGCATCCATCAACGGCCCCGTGGATATGGCGGAGTGGCGATAGCATGGAAAAATAGCTTATCACCTAGAATCGAAGCCATCCCTGACGGTAACGAGTTGATTCTCCCAATCATTCTGAAAGACCAGCCCAGAGGTTACTGTGTCATCAATGTGTACCTATCCTGCAGAGCCAACCACACAGAGGCTGAATTCAACAATTCTCTGGACATCCTGGCCACTCTGATCGACAAGTTCAAAGTTACACACCACATGATTCTCCTTGGGGACTTCAACGCATCATTGGTGGACAGTAGAGGCTCAAGAGACACCAAATTCACCAACTGGTGCACCAGCAAGGGTATATCTCTTCCCTCACACTACCCCTGGGAAGGGACTCACCAACACTACAGAGGCAATGGGGCATCAACCATAGATTATATCCCGTCCTTGCCTGAGAACGCCATCTCCAACCTCCATCTTGTGCGGGACCGCCCTGAGAATACATCGTCACATGTACCAGTGGCAGCGACAATCCAGTGTGTGTTGATGGAAGACATACCCACGACAGCCCAAAAGATCCCCCCATCCATCAACTGGAAAAAATGTGACGTTCAGCAGTACCAGAGTCTCTTGGATGAACTGCTCCCAGAAATGTCGATAGCTGATATCCCTAGCATGGAAGCGGCCCTAGAAACCATTACTGATGCCCTAAAGACCGCAGCTGACCTGTCAGCCCCGAAGTTAGGACAACCGGGCAAACAAGCATGGAATGGAGAGGTGTCCAGGGCCATGGCGGCGAACAAGACTGCTCTCCAAAACTGGAACGAAGCAGGACGGCCTGTAGATGGCCCACTCTGGGATGCTCGCCGAGACACAAAGAAAGCCCTTCGACGTACCGAAAGACAGGCCAATGCAGAAAGGAGACACCGCCTCTACCATGATGTCATGGCAACTGCCACTGCGGATACGAGACTCTTCCACAAGCTAATCCAACAACAGAGATCCCATAGGGGAGTCTCGGGCAACCAACTGATGGTGAATGGGGAAATGATCAAATCCTGCAGTGAAGTCCTGAACACCTGGACGAGACATTTTGCGTCCCTAGTACAACCCCAAGAACAAGATGACCCTGACCTCAAGTACGACCAGCTGATCGCAGAAGACCTCCTTGTGATGGAGTGGGCTGTAGAGGACCACCCAGATCCACACACCCCAATCACTACAGATGAAGTAGCCAGAGCAGTTCAAGCACTCGGAAGCAACAAAGCAGCTGACCTCCACGGTTTGAAGGCAGAGCACCTCAAGAATACCCCCCCCCCCCCTAAGGTTCTGCATGCCATCACCGATGTCATGAACTCAGTCCTCACCATGGGTATTCCAAACCAGCTGAAGACTGCATACATCCTCCCCATCCACAAAAAAGGCAAAGACCCCCTTGATACTGAATCGTACCGTGGCATCACCATAACAGAGGCTGATGACATTATCCTGAGGCCGATGACATTATCCTAGAGGGTCACAACCCACTCGACATACAGACACAGCTGGAGGTAGTGGCAGCGTATGCACGACAGGAGCACTACAAGGTCCACCCAGGCAAATCTCACTGTATCACCTACGGGGTGAAGAACCGAACGACCTTCTATCTGGACGATGTCCCCATCACCTGCTCAGAGATGCTAACACACCTGGGCATTGACCGCTACTCCGACCAACCAAGACCAGATGACCTAATAACAGATAGAATATCCTTGGCCAACAGAACAGCATATGCCCTAATGGGCTCGGGTTTTCACGGGATGAATGGTATCTCACCTAGCGTGTCAATCCAGATCTACCGAATTTATGTCCTGCCCAGACTATTGTATGGACTGGAGGCAATCACTCTGAAGCAGAGCCAGCTTTCACAGCTAGAAGGTTACCATCGAAAGACACTCCGCGAGCTGCAGACGCTGACACTGAGAGTAGCCAGCAGTGCAGTGTACCTTCTAGCCGGAGTCCCACCAGTAGAAGCACTCTTGGACATCCAGATGGCATCACTACTCCAGACAATCTCCAAGTCCCGTAGTGACAGCCTGATGAACATCGGGTTGCACCAACTCTCCCTGAAAGACGCCCGTTCGAGCTCGTGGTTCGTATACTGTGCCAAGCGGCTGACCACCTACAACATTGATGCTGTTGATATCCTGCTTGGAAAAACAACCCGCTCTCAGATCTGGTCATCCATCATGCAGCATTGGACAAACACCATACAGGACGAAGCTCGATCGAAAACCACCTTGAAGTACTTGGAGATAGATAGATGCTCTCTTACCAAGCCACACCCCGTCTGGACAAAGTTCGATTGCTCAGCAGGCGAAACAAGGAAAGCAATCCAGAAGGCCAAGATGCTCTGTGGCGTGTACACTCTCCAGACCAACCGGGCAGCCTTTAACCAGTTTGACGTCGACCCAACGTGCCCATTGTGCAAGATGGCCCCAGAGGACCGATGCCACCTCATTCTACACTGCCCAGTGATGAATGACGCCCGCCTGAAGTACATGAGCAGCATCTCCAAGTCTGCCCTGCCGATTGTCTTTGACCGGCTCTCTGACCAAGATAAAACACACCTGATTCTGGACAGTAACTTTGCAAAGAAACTGTCAGCGAGTTGTGACATTGCTGGCCTAGAGGCATCAACGAGATCATATCTCTTCAGTCTACACTGCAAAAGGACAACAAGTGCTCCTGAATAAAGAGGAGGGGAGAATCATCATCAACAACAACAACAACATGGCATCCTAACGTGTTGGTTTCTTCCAATCTTTAATGAAAATGATCAACAAACCCGGTTTGTCCATGTCAACAACTTTCCGTTGTTGCAGTCTGCCTGGCTAAGTAGCGCCACGGCTTATTTGCATATCGATCAATCAAATACGCGCATGTGATTGGTCAGTTTTATTTACGTTTTCCACCTCGATCTCTGTACCCGATTGGAAACCGCTGCTGGCCGTTTCAGATTACGGAAAGACGTTTCTGTCACAGCAATGCCATGTTATAATTTCCGGTTACATGTACAATGCGATACTGTACTATGTTATTGGTAATATCAGAATATAATATAATTTGATGATTGAAAGGAAGAAATTTGGATCTAGAGTACAATAACAAGTTATTAACAACACCATGCATTTCATTGACTGAAATATTGTGTAGGTAACTTGTCAGTCACGCTCAAAGGAGTACTAGTGGCACTGCAACCAACTGCCCAAAATATGATTATACATATGGAGTCAGATCTAGAGACATTCCCAGCGCATGAACACTGCCGTTAGTGTTGGAATATCACAATCATCTGTGAGCAGGATTCTTATTACATGGACGAATTATATGTATTTCATGTTAGGCTCCTTAGTAATATGGCCTATTTTAGTTAAGTTATATTATATTATTTTATAGTCGTGCTGCCATAAACACAAACATGCCTGAGTGTTTCAGGTCCACATACCCCAACTAGGGTTATATTGGACTGTACAGAGTTAAAGGTGCTGACGCCGAGTTCCAAGGCCTTAAAACTCGGATTCTCCAATTATAAACGTCACACCACATTTAAAGGCCTGATAGGTATATCACCTTGTGAAATGGTTACTTTTATCAGTTCTGTGTATACTGCCTGCATTTCTGACAAAGAAATAACATCAAGATCTGGAATCGTGGATTTACTAGAACCCATCGACGACGTCATGGCGGACAAAGGATTTCTTATTCCGGATCTTTTGTCAAGAAATAAATCACGTCTTGTGATTCCACCCTTCTTAGGCCAGAAAGGAAAGTTTTCTGAGAGGAAGTGCAGCTGACACATGAAATCGCAAGACTTCGTACCTACGTTGAACGGGCAATCAGAAGGATAAAAGAATATCATATTTTTGATGGTGTTCTTCCACTCAGTGTGGCTTCTTGTATCAACCAGATTTGGACAATCTGTGGGATTTTGACCACATTTCGTGGTCCTCTGTTCTAACATGAGATTCGTGCAGTAGTTGTAGTACACTGTCCAGAGTAATACATGTCTTGAGACTTCAACATGTACAAAATACTTTTCAGCAGAAATGTACAGTATATTTATGTATACAATTGTATAATTGTGTTGTACCTCAGTAGAGTATTGTCAGGTGCATATTTAAGTATTTATAGCTTAATTAGCAGTACTTGTATATATTATACCACGTATCCCAATGTATATGTGCTTAATGAATAATGGTCTTTCATATATAACTTTGAATTGAGTGACTCTGGATATATGCTGGCGAGATAAATTGTGTCCCAAAAAAAGAAGTATACCGGAAATTGGTGGATTATGTGATGAATATAAATAGTTACCAGTTAGTGAAAAACAGTTGCAACTGCGATAAAACATACGTATGACAAAATGTCATAACGTATATTCTTTTCAATGATTCTAAACATACCGAAAATTGGTGGATTATGTGATGAATATAAATAGTTACCAACTAGTGAAAAACAGTTGCAACTGCGATAAAACATACGTACTGACAAAATGTTGTAAAGAATATACTTTTCTATTTTCCTAAACTGAACCTCTGGCCTAAACATCAAAAAGCTCATTTTATCAATTATAGATATGATATTCAAACATGTATATTGCCACAGAAATTCCAGGTATTTTCTGTGAACTTGTAGGACACACTGTATTTTATTCGGTAAAATAACTGCCACAGGTGTATGAAACATGAATTTTGTCCCTGGGATGATTATTGGTATTCAAATTTAGCTGGTATGCTAAAGGAAACGTGGTCCCATTTTGTATTTTTCTGTAAGCTTGCATAGGGGTTCATGTACCCATACATACCCATACTCTTCGGTGAGTACGGCGCCCCATGGGCCCTTGTTTATGTAATGTTTTTAATTGCCTTGACAATAAAATTTTATTGCATTGGGACATGTTGGGTTAAGCAACAAGATGTATCTATTTGGAGAACCACGGAAATAATTTACTGAGCCAGATCCCATGTTGTTAGACTCCCACGACAATATGATTCGAGCTTATGCGCTTGTAGTGCCTGGGTATAATCACCCTGTACGGCCCACGAGTGTGCTCTAAATGTTATCTACAACGTTGAAGCTGTCGGACACGGGACATGTCGTGCGCACATTTGTATGACGTATGGGTATGTGAGCATTGGAATATTGTATACTACAGTATGTGTGCAAAATAGCTTGGTCAAAAAAAGGTTTGGTAGTACGATTACATATCAAACGTGATTTTCCTTCGTAGAATTCTTTGCTGTCTGAGTTTTTCTGAATTCAGCTGTCTGAAATTTGGTAGGAAATTGCCGTTTGACTCCTAGTTGAAGTATGCCAAGTTATAGAACGATAGCATTCACCATCACAAAAATATTAGCGAAAAACAGTGTAAACGAGTTAAAAAATCCGAGTATAGGACCGCACAATAAACACCCCATCGTCGGTTCCGATGGTTCGAATGAATAACAAACCGACAGACCATTAAATAGGACAATATCGATCTAAAATAGACAATCCAAACGTGTAAAAACAAAAACTGTTTTGTCAAATGACTCTCTAGCAGATTAAACACACAATAATCGTGAAAACTATAAATGGATGTCCCAATACATTTGTACGTCTAGTTTAACCATGGATAATGCAGCATATGATTACCTTACCATGTAATTGTTTTTGAAGTTTTGCACACCACTTCATATGCATATGATGGAATCCATAGAACAGAACAGTGGCACGGTTCCATTCTGCAAGTGCTAATTCATTGTTTAACACGTTATGATGGCATTAAAACATGCTCGACTTATTCAGGCCGTTTTGTTGTTGCACGATTGGAATAGTTGAGTCGATGATAATACTCATGTTCACTTTGTAGTATATCTGTATGGGATACGCAGGAATATCATGTGATTATTACCGTTGGGCCATCAACACGCTCATCAACCTCAGTAAAAGGTCGATTCAGATTTAGGCTCCATTTCATTGTCATTGATAGCATCTCAAATAAAAAAAAACCCAGACACCATAGTACATTTATCTATTGTAGTAATTACATGCCAGTTTTGTGAGGGAGTCAAAAGGCATCAGTGTCGCAATCCCCGAAGGAAATTCTAGTGATAATTTTGTGAACATTACAGCTGCAAGTGTGCAATTGATGATGTGGAGTAGTAGGATTTGCCCACCTCGACAGTCATGAACATTATCATCCCCATCCGTTGGTAAATATCTTCATAAACATTAGTTTGACTACTATGTCACACAGTGCTTGTACTTGGTAGTTCTGAAGACAACATAATTCTGCTAGTACACATTGAGCCCAGGGCGGATGTGGCCCGAGACAGTGACTGTATTTTGCTTGCAAACTGTGACAAAAGTATGACGTAGGAACATTGAAAATCATCAAACTGGTGGCAGGTGGATTACTCAACACTGTCTTCAAAATACTCGTATCGTACTTACATAGATTTATGTATAGTGTGGTAACTTGTTTTCTTGCTGAGATTGCCTGACACTGCAATGATCCAACTGGTGATTTTTGTTACCTGCGTGTCACATTATGATTCTACCGGAACTCGTTAACACTCTGAAAAGTGGTCCAATATTTGGGGATCAAATTCAATAATCCACATTTCATACCAGAAAACAATCCCACAAAGACACGTTGAGTTAATCAGCAATATTTGTTGATTACTCCATAAATAAAATGCCCCCGGACAGAATGTTTTACAATAAAACTGCATATTCTAGAGGTATAGAAGAAAAATCAAATCGACCGAGCGGATATTTATACGACTTAGACTAAAACTAGAACTTCCCTAGTGCCAATTCACCACAATAATTGCGTTGATGACCCTTTCACTTATAGAGATTAGAGAGTGACCACGTCCGTCACATTTGTGTATATTGATAAAAAGTCCTTGATGCTATTCCGTATGTCAACAAGACAATTTCTCCTTTAAGACAATACATTGTACTTCATGGTATGTATATACATAGTATATAATTTCGTTTCTTAGTAATCAGTGTCTAATTGTCTTGATGCTGATAAGTCGACACATAGATATACGGGTATCTGTTTTGGTTCTCTCCAGTGTTCGTGCCACAAAATGTTTATTCACACATAAATACGTTGAAGTCTACCCGTGCTCTTATTTCATGTGTCTAGGAAAGAATGCGATCCGATGAAACCCGAGGCTTTATCACAATGCACTAATATTCAACTCGAAGTATCTCTTCAAACGCTTGTACATTCTCACTGGAATCCTTCACAGACTCGGAGTACATGCTATTTTATTTTCATGATATCTGTAAGAATGCACTATTATTTGTGATTTTGATAGTAGTTTTAGTGGCTCATCTGGTGACCATCTAATGTTAAGTTTTATTTAATAATAATAATTCCAAGAACACAAATCAAATTTCTCACTACACCCCATGGATATATTTCACTAAATGCAGTTGATAAAAAACCTTCAATTTCACATTTACACATAAATAAAGATCCGAAGCACACCACGTGGTATTGTTCAATAGCTTTCGGGGCCCAAGAATAGCCAGTCACGCAACATCGTTATCAAAAATCCGAGAGATCAGCTGATTTCTAAGCTGGCACGCATATTTTCTGGCCTGGTCATTTTTAGTAATTGCAGTTTTTGATCGAATGGATTGAAAGGTCCCTACATACTTCTGTATAAAGAACGTGAATTACATTGAAGAGTCGAGTGTATGCATCACGAAATAAAAAATGGGAGGTAATGAACAGCAAGTTATATTTTGTACTGTGGGATATTTCCTCTGATCGCAGGTGTGTTCATCATGTTTCAAGGCTCCTCAAAACAAACATCTTATAGTGATCTCATCAACTATAAAACATCTGATGTCAATATGTGAAAAGATATCCAGAGATGTCGGATATATGTCCAATGTGATAATGGACACTTATCACATGTGAACAATCTCGTTGAAATTCAACCATTGTTTTTGTGTTAATTGTAGTTTGCATATTACCCCAATCCGTATTTGTTTCGTCGAATATATATAGAACTGCCATGATTCAAATATTTTTGACATATCACAGTATTATAAATATTAGAAAGAACAGATTCTGTTTTTGTAATAAATATGAGAGGACTAGTAACACTGAGATTCGCAGAATAATTGAGCTTTGTGGAGTTTATTACCCTCGCCCACAAAAAACATTTTTGGTTTTTCAAATCTCAACAGGACTTACAAATGGTATATCAAATGGTATGACGATGAACAGTTTCAAAATGAAGGCCGCTGTGGCCATTTTGGTAATCGCAGACTGAAGCACGACATGCGCGTTGACACTGAACCTGATGAGCAAGACATGATGCACATGCGATTGAAAGACGTGCGTGCACGTATCAACAGATTTGAACCACAAATTTATCCATTATACCAAACGTTTCCTCGTGAAATGAATGTTTTCTGTTGTAATCGTTGTAATACATATTTGTTTTCAGTAAAGATAAACACAACACCGGAATGTCAAGATAATGGTGAAATCTAAACACTACACATAATTAAAGGCGACGGACGGTGAAAAAACAATATTCAGGATTTTTTCCTTATATGCTAGAGTCGTATGGGTTATAAATGATAGCAACAATATTTTCAATGAATATGCAGCCTATTGCACTGTGGGCGCTCTGTAGTAGAGACTCCCTTCAAGAAGCTTCCAGCGAATGGTGTGACGTCACGATAGGTAAACCTCTGACGTTTTGTTGGCAAACGGGCGCACGATGCTAGTCCGACATACAGCATTCAAATGCAGATAGCGAAAATTCTGCCACTGTGACTCCCTTTTTTCATTTTTCACATGTGTACAATCCACTAGACATGTATACTAAATTTTAGAAGTATCTACAGTATGGATTTTTTTCTGGGGCTAATAATTCATTTTGAAATTAATAATATGGCGGATTTCGAAGGATAGATAAACTCTTTCGAAAGTGTTTTACAACAAATCCAACGTGGTGACCCCCAATTTTTATTCAACGATTTCAATCTACGCATATCACTTGATAATCAGACAAATTTTGAGAAAATTCTGATGAGCACATATTCACCTGTGGGTTAAAACTCATCACCCCTCTTGAAATACTTTCCGATTAGAGACCATGTTAGGGCATGGACTGTGCTTATTTTTCAGGTTAACCATATATTTCACCATGACAGTGTCATCTATATACTATCCTGAACATGGTGTCAAATTTTCATATCCTTCTGCCCAAAAATGGGTGTGTCGCAAATATTATGAACATCATCTCATCGCATGAAAATTCTTCGACCTCACCGAGGTGGTCACAGCATCCGCGGAAAACGTTCAGATATCTATACAGTGGGATGGAAAACGTAATGACCTATCGTGACGTCACGATTTTTTTACCTGAGACACACGGCATGGCTGGGGCACTGTGAACAGCATTTTGATCGTGCCAGACGCATATTATATCGATGGAATTCGTACATTTATTTATTTCGTAGCATAACATATGAACATAAGCAGTATATTTGTGCAAGAAATTTTTTTTACTGTCCGTCGTCTTTAAGTGTACACCCATTGATTTGTGTTTCTAGGCTATGATGTATGTATGTTTAGTTCATACACTCGCATTCACCTTCCTTTCTGCACTACCTTCCATCTGATTTTCATTGCCTGTTATTAAGAATGTTTGAATCAATCGCAAAATACCAGCATCCAACTGTTTCAGTAGTTTTATCATGGTTTCAGCTATCGAAACACTTGAATTTACATTGTATGGCTTTCTATATATTGCGATAATTAGATTACCGGACCACCTGACAGCCACTTTCGGGTTAAAATAATCCATCTACAGACGAAATGCTTGTAGATAGATCCTATGTTTGTAATATGCGAATATACGAAGTCGTATATGGAACAACTAATGATGACCTTGAGCTTGACCTCTGATGACTTTGAGTGCAAATGTCGGACCTGAAATATGTAAATTGGCCTCTGAGGCATATAGAGGTTTTGATTGTGCTATAAGCTTATAAAAAGTCATACATATGGCACATCTTTTGGTGACTTCGAATTTGACCTTACATAACAAAACTTGAAGGCTAAATCTCGAAGAAAATTGGCCTGTATAGACCAAAATGTTTTGATATGTATGTTTGTATTATGAACATTTAGGAAGTTATATGCTGCACACCTAATGGTGACATTGAAGCTTCAAACTGAAATTGTCTGGAAACCTATATTAGCCCGTGGGCGAATATTTTTTATAGCCTCAGCGAGTAAAATTTTGTTGGGTTGCGATACAAGACATGCAAGACATATCCGTTCGGAGAATCACGGATGCACATTACTGTGTCAGATCTGTTGCCGATGGATTTTGCATTCCCCCCTGCAACATGCTTCGAGTTTATGGCTTGGAGTGTGTGTCTGTAATCAGTACATCACCCTGTAAGCCCTAGACGTGTTTTCCAAATATGGTATACAAGGTTAAAACTGTCGGACATGCAGTGCTCACATTTGTATGGGTATATGAGTATTGGAATGTTGAGAAATGTGTGTGAATAATGTTTCATGTGCACTCAAGCCTTGGTAATGATATTACTTTTCAAAGAACGAGGCTCATTTCCGGAGGAGCAATAATATGTCGACTCCCTTGTCGCTTTTATGTGATGTGCGTGTTGGATCTATACCAGTGAGAATATACACTGCTCAAAACATTTAAAGGAGCATACAATTGAGTTATGGTATCTGCTGTTAGGAATATAGGTAGGTCATTCATAATCTTTACTGATATATGGCATTATATCTTGCATTAATCCTCTGAGTTGCATTCATTTTGAATGCGATTCTGCTCCACAAGGAGTGTCAGAACTCATGCACCCCTATTTAAGCTTTGAGAGCGGCGTTTAACTCCTTAAGTGTGATCAAGTGTCGCTTTGAAGCGAAATCATGGAGTGTGTGGCACAGTTTTTGATAGTGTTAACTTGTTTAACAACAACAAAGAGCGTCAGGCGACATTTGTAGGAACCGGAAGTGGCCAGAGCTGTGCAGATGCTAGAAGATGGCCTTTCACAGAGAATGGTGGCGAACCGACTCGGCGTGTTGTTGCCAGACTCTGGAAACGCTACCAGGCTACTGGAGGATATGCCAGACGTCCGGGTTCAAGTTGCCGACGAGGTACCACACCTTGGCAGGATCGTTATCTACGTACTTTGGCTGTCAGAAACCGCCAGGAAACGGCTATCGTCGGGGGACATAAATATCGGACACTTTTGAATGTTAAACCGATTATATCTTGCTGAACGTATTGAATGTCTGAATTTATTACTTCTAATAATGAAGTAATATGTGATAAATACCTTTACGGTTGAATAAGTAGCAAGTAGCAAAGCGTGTGTGGAGCTTTGCTGTCGGAACTAGATTTGTTGTGCCACTTCGGGTTTTCCCCAATGGACGCAAATATCGGACACCCAAAAAACCGACTACAACTTTTAACAATCAATGTATTGTATCACTAAATGTGCATTGCTGCGAGTGCAATTATGGAAAAACATACAATGGATATGTAAATTAGTTAAATATATATTTTTTTACAATTCTAAATATATTACACATTAGGAATTACACATTATAATTGCGAAATGATTCAATGTAAACATCATAAAAATGACTGAACTTAGGTAGACAACCTGCGCATCATTACGTTGAGCTTTCATGTGTTGAGCTTTCAACACCCAAATTCTGTAAATACTTATTATATAGAGAGGTAATTAAATGTTCTACGAAAAAGCAACAGAAGTTCAGTTCATGCATTTAGGCCACATCCTCCCGGCATCTGTTGCACAACCAAAGTGTTCCCAGTAACAAGCTTGCGTCCACGTCCGTCTGCTCTGAGGAGGGAAGGCACTCGTGGTGATACCACTGGGGACATCGGTCGCACTGTACCCAGAAGACGTTAACGTCGAGGCTGGTGAGACAGACACCACAAACAGCATCGCCTTCCCCGTCAGCTGTGATGTCCTCCGTGGGCTGATCATTGGTCACTGGGAGTTGCAGTGGGGCTGCAGTGGGGCACTGAACTTAGAACGGGCAGTCCTCTTCCTCTTCGACTTAACAGGGGGCGCCTGCCGCTGCTTCGGAAGTGTGTCCGGTCTGTTGCTAGGCCCAGGCAACTGAATGTCTCCCACAGGGTCTTCAACAGCTGGAGTTTCTGGACCTGTAGGTGTTGGGGTTTGTGGAGGACTCGTAGAAATGTGATCTCCAGTTTCGTCAACTGTTGGCCCGAAGGTCAAGAGACGTCCTGTGACAGTAGTCCTGGAGCTCCGCTTTTTCTGCACGGGAGGAGAGATGAGAACACTCTCGAGCTCTTTGGGCACGATTCTTAGCTTCACGAGAATGTTGCTCCTGATATAACCACACCCACAAACCTCCTCAGTCTCCACTTCCGCTGATGAAACCCAGGCAGGATTGGTTACACCATCAACCCTGACATCTCGTCTTGGTGATATGCCACAGGACCTGAAGGCAGCTTTCACAGTCTCCTTGCCTATGCTGTTGATGGCTTGGTCCAGCACTTTAGGAAAATTCTGTTTGGGGACTGTCTTCACTCCACCGTAACCTAGGCTCACTGTCAGGTCGGCCATCTTCTGCTTCAGTACGTTGAAGTATCCTCTATCAAGAGGCTGAAGCAAGTGAGTGGAATGAGGCGGCAGGCAGAGGAGGACTATTCTGTTCTTCTGCGCCAGATCGATGATATCTGCACTCAGATGGCTGACATGGTTGTCCATGATGAGAATGGCTGGCCTGGTATGTGCTGTTCTCGGTACAAATACCTCCCGGAACCATGCAGTGAACAGATCAGAGTTGATGAATCCTTTTTTGGATCCAGAGAAAGACCAGGGGGATGGAACGCCAGGTATCTCAGTGGGGACGGAGCCTTCGTAAATCACATATGGTGGTAGAACTTCACCAGAGGCTGAAGCAGCGACAAGCACAGTAACGTGGCCAGGAAATTTCACCTTCTTCTGGTAGACTCTTTTCTTCCCACGTCTGGCTAATACTTTCCCATGGAAGACTTCCTTACCAGAAAATCCGGTCTCGTCACAGTTATAAATGTGACTTGGATCGCCAATCTGCATCCTGTGTAGGACCTCATCAAGGATACTGAAGTAGTTGTCTACGTCTTCTTGATCGAGCTGTCTTCTCGATTCATCAATTGGGTCAGGCTTACGCAAACTTATTTCTGGGTGTCTTCCGAGAAAGCGTCGAACCCACTTGGTCGAAGGACCCTTCTCCACATTGAATGGCGTTTTGATTTTCAGCTTCTTGACGGACTGATTTACAATGACCCGCAAGGTTTGTCGAGTTAGGGGAAAGCAAAAATCAGCCATATACTGAATATATCGGATAATCGAGTTTTCCCCTGACAGTGCTCGTCCTCGACCCCTTCTTGGAACACCGCTCTTGTACTGTACTGCGTGGGACTTTGAACACCAGAGCTGCTCTTCTGACAGACATTCGGCCACTTTTGACTTTCGCTACTGCCTCAGCCTTACTTTTTGCACTGTATTTGCATCTTTTGAGGATCACCATGTTGGCAGTAACTGACATAGGTAGTTAATGGTGTAACATATATTAATTTTTCTTTATATAACAACCATATCTTTCATATCATATAATAGGATATATGTTATTTTTATTTTCAATTCCTTTTTATTTTATACCATCTATTTAATTTTTAAAAATCATATTTCTGTTAGAAATGCTATATTTTACTTTATACATTTGAATTGCTTCCAGTAGTTTGTTTATTTTTATAATTTTCATGTTTTCATGTTTTTCAAGTTTCGAAATAGTTTAGAAACGGTAACTAAGGATTTGATGTAAAAACAAACCAATCATAATTTATATATTCCTACATATTTTTTAAATAAGAAACTATATTTCGCATATTTGCATATGTATCAGAGCATAAGGATACCGAGTTGTCACCAGCACATTAAGATGTAGTGGTCGTTCGCTGGAACCACATATAACGATCGTTCTATCCACAGAACGCAACTTTTGTGTGGTCTGTGTTTACGAAAAATCCGTTGTCAAGGACGTTTCCAAAATGAGGCTCTTCCAATGTTTACAAATAACGCGAACGAGATGACGTTAGTAATCATTTATTTCATTCATTTGACACAAATATGCATAATTTATTGAAATAAATCATTTTTAACCTCTTCCGCGCCTACAGCGCCGGATATTTCCGGCGCAAAACGTAATTGTGTGACGCCTATGTGCCGGAAATATCCGGCGCAAATTCCTTCCCATGTTTCTTCTTGTACGGCCTATATTTTTCAGTCAAAAGTCCCCACGCAGCTTCCGTATATTGATAAGACTGTTTTAGTGTTCGTTACAAATGCTATGAGGATCAAATAGAGTACATCGATACAATGGGAATGCATGTAATCGAACGAGAAATTCTTGGGGTTTTCCGGGTGTTGTCGTCTGTTAGATGTATGTAAGTGTGAGAGCATGCTGAGCAACATTATTCTCCAGTGAATTCATCGTCATTTGTGCCAGTTAGGTACGGTATTTAACACCAAAAAAAATGAGTTGCATGTATCATATATATTCATAATCAAAGACATGGGGATATTAATATTCTGTGAAAACATTGCATGCTTTTGTGTATACTATTTCAAAATTTGTGAAAAGTTCAAGAATCAGTGGTTGTTGTGAGGTTGTTGCTATGGTAACCAGAACACACCAAGGCCCTAATATGTTGCTTCCATAATTGATACTTTTTCATAGTTGTTTAATTAATTTCAATCAACTGCGAGTCTTTTTTTAAATATATTATTATGATAATATATATATTGCAATTCTCCTAAAAAAATGCCCGGCGTGGGGCAATTTCTTAGGTCTGGCGGTCAAGAGGTTAATAAAGTGTCCGATATTTATGTCCCTGTCCGATATTTGGGCCCCTAACGCTAGGGCCTTACAGATCGACTTCCGTTAGGCTACAGGTGTGCGTTTGAGTGACCAAACGGTACGTAACAGACTGCACGAGGAAAACCTTAGGAGCAGACATCCAGCACGATGCCCAGAACTCACCCCACAACATCGAACAGCTCGTCTGGAGTTAGCTCGGGATCACCAGAATCGGTCAAAGTCGCCGGGTCAAAGTCGCCGACGAGGTACCACACCTTTGCAGGATCGATATCTACGTACTTCGGCTGTCAGAAACCGCCAGGAAACGGCTAGGGCCTTACAGATGGACTTCCGTCAGGCTACAGGTGTGCGTTTGAGTGATCAAACGGTACGTAACAGACTGCACGAGGAAAACCTTAGGAGCAGACATCCAGCACGATGCCCAGTACTCACCCCACAACATCGAACAGCTCGTCTGGAGTTAGCTCGGGATCACCAGAATTGCCAGCTACGTCACTGGCGCAACGTTTTGTTCACTGATAAGAGCCGATTCCACGTGTCGACTTGTGATCGCCGTGTCAGGGTGTGGAGGCGCCCTGGCGAACGTTATGCAGACTGCAACATCGTTCAGTTATCAGTATGACCGGTATGGAGGTGGTTCCATAATGATGTGGGGTGGCATTTGTTTGAATGGTGGCACGGATTTACACGTGGTGAATAGAGGTGCCATGACAGCTCTACGCTATAGAGATGAGGTCCTTGATCCTATTGTCAGACCATTTGCGGGTGCAATTGGTCGGGATTTTGTGCTAATGCAGGACAATGCCCGTCCTCATACTGTTCGGATCAGGAAGGAATCGACATCATGGACTGGCCAGCGTGCTCTCTAGACCTCAATCCAATAGAACACGTGTGGTACATGCTATCTCGGCGCTTATCCAGTCGACCTGATCAACCACGTGATGTTCCAGGACTAACAGCAACTCTGGTAGAGGAATGGGCGAACTTACCCCAACACATGACCCGCCGACTGATCCGGAGCATGCCTAGACGTTGTAGGGACTGTATCAACGCTCGTGGGGGTAATACCCATTATTAAGGATTGATTGCATGTGATCGTCATGAACCTGGCAATGACCAGCTGTCCATTCACTTATAATGTAAATATAAAGGTAACAAATTCATGAATTTACACACTTCCAACCAACGTGAAACTTTGCCTTTTTGATTGTTAGCCATCAAGGATTACTAACCGAGACTCTGTTTCTTACTAAGCAATGTTAAATTTGTTAAATTCATCGTTTTCATATGTCATTTTCCGACCTATTTCTCAGTCTACAAAATACACTCACAACAATGCGAGCGAAAGGATTATGCTGTGCAGCAAATAGCTAGTGAGGCCAGTAAAACTCACAGATGATATGCACTCGGGTGCACCGAGGTTTTTGGGATCATGAATGTTCAGCTCATTGTATTCGTTTCACAGAAAGTATAGCCCTAGATATTCTCTGTATTTTGACGACAACAAGGAATAAATATATGCTACAGCCAGTGCTTGTCAAGCAGAAAACTCGAATCTTCGTTTTGGTGAAACGTATAAAATGATTTATCTAATCATCAAATTGCACAGCTTTCGTGATATTTATGAAACCATGTCTCGGTTCATCATCCATGTGTATTTGTGTGTGTGCTAGCCAAGTTTTAGGTCGGGGGATTGTATTGTTTTGGTGGTTTTGTTACCTTTACTTTCACATTATAAGTCAATGGAAAAGTGCCTCAGTGCAGTCACCGGTAAGTTACGTGCAATCACACCTTAAACATTAATATTGTTTGACATTCATTCGGTTGTTTTCTCAAGAATATCAGTTTGGCCTCTGTACTGCTGATTCAGTCTAGACAGGGGCACCATGAAAATCATTGTGTTAAAAGCTAACTACGTTATCCAAGCTTCTCGTGATATCTGTTACATTGAAAAATAAAAGTTCTAACTATGCAAAAAAAAAAATATTTATATAAAAAATATTACTACCCATTCTCATAACTCTATTTCATGTTCCCTTAAATATTTTGAGCAGTGTATTATTTTTGACCGTTTCGACTTGGGTTGGCAGTTCCCCCTTTTTTTATGCCCTGGATTAAATAGTTTCTATTTCTTCTACATTTTCCCAACTCCACAGACAATTCCCATTGGAGATCTTTCACTTTCATCAAATTGGAACCCTGATCATGCTGATTGCGATTGCACGATCTGCATGCCAGGTAGTCAACAACAAACTTATTGCAAATCCCATTGGTTCACTCAATGTGACATTTTATTTTTGGAGTAGACTAAAATTACGTTCGTGTGTTGTCGATTGCTTGGAAAGTAAATTATCCTGATCACTGGACAGGAACAATAGACGTGGAATCGATACCCAGTATTAAGTATTCCGAGCAAACAAAACAGGGTCCGTATATTCATGATATAGGTCCATTACATATTGAATGTACAAAAACCAAATGAAGTGTTGGAAATACATGCTATTCTAAAATGAAATACTCTTAGGCAACCCTGGAAATCTGCCGACCAAAACGACTGGGGCCAAAACATTCTTTTCCACAAATCATTTGGGTTATTGATTATGTTCCTAAATTTCGTGCACTTTTTTTCAGGAAACGATATTTCACCTTTATTCCGGCGTCCTGCGAAAAAAATGTTTTTTAGCCTGGTAAATATATGAGGATTTTTTAATATCATAAAACAACAGTCTATGAGATTCATGTGTATTTCATTAAATATATCATGAAGAACTTGAAATCCATAACGAACACTGTCCATAAAATCCATTTGTATCTTAACAAATATACCATAAAGAACTTGAAATCCATAACGAACGCTGTCAATGAGATCCATTTGGATCTTATCAAGTATATCATGAAGAACTTGTACTTCAATAAATGGAAAACCTCGTATTATTTAATGTAAGCAACACTATTGAAGTTGTTCCCTGAATGTTTCCCTGCAGTGTGGGTCGATGAGCAATCTGTGTCTGTGGTACATCCTCAAAAGGAGAAACAGACCAATGGGTCAAATTGATCATGCTCACAAGCAAATTGGTGTTTTTGTTGTCTGTAGATCATAACAAAGAATCATATGACTAGGGCCACAGAATATACACACGTCTTTCGTTTCCAATGGTTTGAATGAATAACAAACCAACACGGTTCTAAAATGGAACAATATCGATCTAAACTAGACATCTCAAACGTGTTGATCTGGGAAAAAACTGTGCTGTCCAATCCCTGTCTGACATAGTAATCACATGATAATCGTGAAAACTATGTGATGTCTCAATAAGTATGCATGTCTAGTCTAGTCTAATTTACTCATGAAATGAGTAACTTACCGGTGAAACTTTTTACATATAACTTCATATTCGTATCATGGAATCCATGGTATTACAGAACAGTCCTACGCTTAACTCTCGTCCATTCTACAAGGTCCATACATTGTGTGAGTGAAGATTATTATTAGTCGCACACAAATATCCCGTGTAATCTTGGTTCTAGATTTCGGATCTATGTGAACACTCAGTTTTATGCATCGATCATATTCATTTAACAGTTGATACAATCCCATAATCCTACATACACTCACCTCTCTGCACTATTTGCCATCTGATTTTCAATATTTAAAATGTCATAATCAACTACAAAAAGCCAGTAATGGTTCAATAGTGTAAAGTTATTGACTACCGTCCGCTCTTCGGGATCCTCGAGGATAGTCCTCTCTCATCCGAGTCCTTGCGGACGCGCATCCGCTATTCCGGATCCTTGCGGCAGGGCCGCTCACCGGAGGTCGCGGCGGACACGGTAACTACTTCAGCATTAACGGTAACCAGGTAACAGCCCACCCGACACTCCCAGGCCTACGGACACCGTTCAGAAACTAGTTCATCCCTACGGTGTTAACTGGCGGGGCCTGGCGAGCCGCGGTCTGCCTCGGGGACGGAACCCCGTACAGCCCGACATGCTGGCCAGAGCCTCTGTCACACGTCCCGGGAAGGGAGAGAGCTGGCGATCCACAGGGCCGAAGGCCCCCGAGTCAGCAACTTGTCTCTCCCAGCCCGGGCCTCCCCATGGAAATCGTCCCCAGGGCTCTAGGAGCCCACTACTCACAAACAGGGAACACAAAGCTCATGGCGAGCCTCGTGTGCGTCCTGTCTCTCGATCTTGGACAATCTCCTCGAACGAGTCGCTTCCAGTGTATATATAATACACCAGAAACTGTAGGGCGCACGCGAGGTTTAATCGATCCATTGTTATAGTTTACTGGAGCGTAAATTACAATACGTCGCCGTGGCAACGCTTGCTCGAACGGAGCATGTCAAAACAAGGCCAAGTACGAAAAGGCCACATAAATGGCATTTATGTTTACAATCACCTGCCGCGTGCTTAGGGCAAAATCGCCACATTACCCCCTTCTTACAATGTTGGTCCCCAACATGTTCCGCCCGCGCCCAAAACAGCCAAAACCCGACGAAGGCTTCGCATGGCGGGGTCCGGAAGAAGGCAAGATGGCAACACCCGGAAGTCACGGCGCAAGACACTAGGACTTTAAGAGTCCCTTTTGGAAGAATGGGGAACTACCCCCGGACTTACGGAGTAAACTATAACGCGCTTTGCAATTTTGAATAAATCCTAATAAACAAGCTAAAATTTTGACCGAGGTGGTCCAAAACCGTGTGATGACCTTGGAAGGTCATCCGTTATAAAAGGACGGTGTGTCGAGTCTTTGGAATATCTTTAAGGTTAGACTTTAAATTTAGAAATTTTGTAAAACGACACACCGAGTGATCAAAAGTGATAGTACCTCTAAAAATGTTGCCGACCGCCCTGCCGGCCGGCTCCTCAGATCCGCAGGACGGGTCTGAGGCAGGGCGGAGCCGCGGAAGCGACTCCGGCACGCCGCCGCACAAGTGCAGCGACGAGGCTAGCACCCTAGCCTTCCCCCATCGTCATGGGCTCCTCATCCGTGCCGCCTGTCTTGGGGTCTGGCGGCGGTGACGAGTCCCTACGCCGCGGAAGCAGCGGAGTCGGCAGAGTGAAAGCCGGCTGCACGGGCGGATGAGGCAGGCCCGGTGGAGCTTGCATGGGCTTTTGCGGTGAGCCCTGCAATCCGGGTCCTGACGGAGCCATCACGACGGAGGCCGGTAGAGAGGTCGCGCCGAGATCGGCAATGGCGCGGAACATCTCCACCGTATCGCGGGTGCGCTGTGGACCGGCCGTCCGTTCTCCCCACACCTGGACTAGGTATGGGTAGATGGCCAGCTCCAAAGCGGCATCCGTGCCCCGGAGAGCCGCCTGGTTCAGGGCGGACGACTCGGGGTCATCAACGCCCTTGAGTAGGCGAGTCCGAGCGGCCTCGGCTTCGTCAAGACGATGCCGTAGCTGCTCATTCTCAGCCTCCGGGTGCTCCATCCGTGCGGCTACCTCTGGGGCGGGGGCGGACGCCCCGGACTGCTCGGCAAGAGCGGCGGTCCGACCCTGGTCGAACGCGCGCCGCTCAATGACGGCCGACAAAGTCCGGTAGCTCTCTAGGCTCCGCCGGGTGCCTTCCATGAGGCCCTGGTCGTATGCGAGATCGCATGCGACACGGGAGGCCTCGGCGCGGCACCGGCTGAACCGATCCAGAGAGCTGTCCATCTCCGCCACAAGGTACTCCGCCGCTCGGGTGAGTCGACCACGCTGGGGGTGATCCCAGGGGTGCTCCTCCCGAGCGCGGACCAACGCGGCTACACCTGCGGACCCCAAGTCACGAATGGCTCGGGGCACCGGCAGGTTCACCAACGCCGGGTCACCGGGGATCCGGTCCATACCATCGCGACGATGGCCGACCGCCTGGCCTACAGACTCGCGGAACGTCTCGTAGACGCTGGCGGTCGTGGGACCGAGCCTCCGGCGTACGTCCGCCGTGGCGTCGAGGGGGTCCAGGTCCAGGGAGGCGGTGCTTTGCCATCCTGCGGACGTCCCCTCAACTACCAACGAGGACGCGGACGTCGACCTCGAGAGAGGTACCGCACGTCCGCTACTGCTCGCAACCGAGGGAGTCACGCGTGGGGTCCTTGGCGGGACCACCGACGCGGCACTCGAGGAGGCGGAGGTGTCTGCCACCACCCGTCCCTCAGACGGACCCGCGGGTACCGTCACCTCGAGCAAGCCCGGGAAATCCTCCTGAGTCAACGCACCCGGAGACTGCAGGGGCGTCGTCCCGGCCGGAGTCTTTCCGGCGGACGAACTCTTCCCCTGAGTCTTTGGCTGGGGGCGCGGCTTAGGAGAAGCCACTCGTGTCTTGGCCGCGATCTGCGGCATCTCTGACACGACCATGGTCACCCGGTGCCGTTCTTCACCTGCCTGGGTCACCGGCGGTTGACGGACAGCCTCTGCTGCTGTCCGGGCGGCTTCCGCCGCCTGAAACTCCGCCGGGGTCTGGCCGATTGTCGCCGTCAGGCGAGCGGTGTAGCTCGAGCCCGCGGACACAACGCCAGACTCCTTCCAGGCATCGTCTATGACGCGCTGTGCAAAGCGCCATGGACCCCAGTGAAAGAACCGGTTCCTCGTCGTTCCTGACGTGGTCATGAACGACGCCACCCTCGGTGGTATGTATCCAAAATTGAATACAGGCCCCACTTCATCACCAACGGTGTGAAGTCCCTCACCGCGGTGTGCACCCGAGCGGTGATTATTCAGGGCCTCCAAACTGGCGAAATATCGTTGCTGAGGTCTGCTGGAGTAGCACCTCTTGCAAACGAACATTTGCATCCAGGGGTAGTGGTACCCCGCAATATGTCGACTCAAGTGGTCGTAGGTAGGATACCTACGATCCCGGTTGAGCGCAAGGTGCGGGTCCTCATACCCGTCCAGGGATTTCGGACAGAGTTGGCATATTACACCCTCCTCTGTCTCGGGCGGCAACCCGACACGCTCCTCGTCCGTGAGTGGACGAGGCCGTGTGAAAGGCGTGTCGGCCGCCGCGCCGGCCGCCGCTGTGCGGCGCCCTTGCGGATCCCTGCCATACCGCGGGAGGAACATGTGTCCCTGACGGACTCCAGGGAGTTCGGGGCCCATTTCGGCCCGCAGCCTCTGGATAGAGGGCTGCTCCGAGGACGACCGTTTCTTCTTTTTGGCCGCCCCCGAACGATTCTCCGACCTGGTTTGTCGGGGCACACTCTTCCCGCGCGGGGCCGCGGCCCTCTGTTGCTGCGCAACGAAGGACCGCCGTCCCGCTTCCAGTGCGGCGTCAGACAGGTGGACCCCGTCTTTCTCCGCGCGCTTCCGGAGGAGTTCTAAGCGAAGATCTCCCTCCTTCGGCACGGGACGCCCTCGGTCCACTGGACTCGACCCCACCTCCGCAGCTCCGGTAGGTTTCTTGGTACCGGAGGGAGAAGAAGAGGAGGTTCCTTTCGGTGCCTGAACAGGCACCCGCTTACTGGAACCTCCCGCGCCTGGGCCGGATCCCGCGGAGGCGCCGCCCGCACCAGATCTCGAGGGATTAGGCGTCTTGGCGACTCCGGGTTTGGCGGAGGACCCTTTCTGGCCGCCCGGCTTAGGCGCCAGTGGCTGAGGTCCCCCGGACTTCGATCCGGTTTGAAGCGAGGGGCCGCCGGACTTCTTTTTCCGGTGCGGCCGCTTCTTCTTCTTCTTCTTCGGAGGCGAGGAGGCCGGGTCCGGGTCGGATCCGGCCTCAGATTGCCCGCGCTCAGAGGCTTCCAGCTCTTGCTGGGCTCTCCACTGCTTCTGGGCAATCTCCCGGGCTCGACGGCGAGTACGCCTAGAGACGGGCGATGTAAACCCGTCATCTCGGTTCTCGGTCTCCTTCGAGCCAGACTCCTGTTCCTGAGGCGGCGCTTGGGATGCGGCTTCCTCAGCCGCGTCAACCTGCTCCGCCCAAGTCCCAGGGGCCTTCTGGTCGTGCGGACCAGACTCCGCAGGTGCGGACACCGAGGAGTTCTCGGCGGAACCAGTGTCCGGACGGCTACGGCCATCCGGACGGGTTTCCGCACGAGTACTCTCATCCGGACCCAAAGACGCAAGCATCTCCGGGTGCGGATGCAACTCAATGTCCACATCCACGCGTCCCGCACCACCGCAGTCCATCATCTCTTCCATACGAGGAAAAGGCGACGGATCTAAGAGCTGCTCGGCGCCTGGCGTGGCCGAGTCACTCTCTGCGGGGCGGTCCTCCGCGACCTCGCTCTCAGACTCGGTTCCTGTGTAAGAACCAGAGCCGGAGCTGGATTCCGCAGAACCCACATAGGCTCCCCGGGGGATGTCCTCGCGGTCATCACCCTCGGGCCTAGACTGGGGTCTCGAGTACGAATTACCGCGCTCAAGAGACCCCTCTTCCCTCCCTACATCACCTTCCCAACCATCACTGCTCTCAGACATATCAAGCGCTCTAAACGCCGTAAACACTGGGAGTCAGATCCGCAGATCTGTCTCCACCAGTGCCGAGCGCTTGAATGACCAGAAGGTGTCGAATTACATCGATTATAGGCATCAAGTGTTGGCAGTTATACTGCACACACATCGTATGACGCGTTCCCGTGGAAACGTCTGTTCCCTGCATCTACCCGATCGACAGACAAAAGGACGTTTTACACTCCCGCATTCCCATACACGCATCTCCCCCCGGTGACTCCTATCGTGCCATGTATACGGGTGGCTTGTGTATACAAGCCATCCCGGGGGAACCCGCTAAAATACTACAGTAATTAACAGCAGTCATTAGCAATAGCTTTCGCACTGGCGATCAATGACGTGAAGTTAATCACCCTCGCAGGTTAAAGATTGTATACAATGTATCAAAAAGCCAAACTACTTGTGGGTGTTACGATTATGTCACCCTATCAGCAGCGATAAATAAAAATTTAACACCGCTCAAGCAGCAATGAAAATAAATCCACCACCGCTTGCATGCTTTTCATAGATCACGGCATACAGCCTTCGATACAATGTACCCAATCTCCTACACCCCTCTTGCGAAAGCAGAAATCTCCCGATTTCTTACTCTCTATTGCACCAAGGACAAGAGATATATCACTAAACTTTCTCATATATGGGATAAATGAGTAAGAATAGCATTTCCACGGGAAACACGCACACACTTGTGGCTTATAATCCTCCCATAAATAATAAATGAGATGGAAAATAAACAAAATCACTCCCCATAGCCGCTGGCACGCTTACAGGGCGATCGGACATACCCATGACGTCCGGACAGACAATCGGGCGCCCTATGGGCGTTTGCAAAGCGCCCACTAGCATCCCCGACGTACTGCCCGGCCGCGGAGCGGTGCCCGGTCCAGCCCAGAGCCTCCTCAAACGACTACCGGAGCACGGAGCCAATAGATTAGACGCGGAGCCGGCATGGTCCATAACCTCAATGGTTAGGGGGCGAACCCTTCATACCGGCGCCCAATCTAGAGGCGCCCAAAGATGGTGAAAGCAATAGCCGGCGGACGTCCGGAGCTGCCCGCGGACGGAGTCCAGGCCGGACGCCTACCATTGTACGGCGTATTGCCCTTATCCAATGAAGATGAAATTGGAATTAGAAGCCACCACAAGTGTTGCGCATGTAATATACGACCCCCTTCTTAGAAGGAGGCCGGGGTTCCGGTCATTCCGGCCGGACCGCATATTATAAGGTACGATCCGGACGAGAACGAGCGTCACCCGCTGCCGCGGCTGGTCCGCACGCGCGGCCTCAACAACCGCTCCATTATCATAATGGATAGTCGGTTTCCTGCCGTAAGAAACCTTAATTTACTATAACCGTAATTATAGTAATGGCTCACGGGGGATAACTACACCGAAGTGCGTCATCTTAAAGCGCCGCGGACGCCGGACGAGTCACGCGGACGAACCGCGGACATCAGTCCTCATCTGCGGACACTATCCCCGCGTCCAGAGCCAGTTCCCCAAATCCGTGGGAAGGCGCTTCTCCCGTAGCGGACGTAAATCCCAACCTCAGTCTGGCCATATAAGAGGTTGTCCCGGGACCAGGGGCGTCCGGCCGGATCAGTAAATTCGTCCGGCCAGCGTAACCGTTTTGCGGATTACGCCGAACAGCCGTCCACAATGTGCGGACAGGCCATCCGCACGTCCCTGGCGCTGGAAACTACAGGAGGGCGGATGCGGAGCGGCGGCGTTACGACATGAAAGTCTCCGCGGACCTCAACTCCGAAGATAGCCACAAAGTAGCCACCCGCGGAGGTAAGTCGTGCGGACTCTCACGGAACGACCTAAAACCCATCCGTAGTATGATAGACGGGTACCGCAGACGCATCCGCATGGGCGGAAGGTTATTCCCACCCAATCTAGAGGCGCCCAAAGATGGTGAAAGCAATAGCCGGCGGACTTCCGGAGCTGCCCGCGGACGGAGTCCAGGCCGGACGCCTACCATTGTACGGCGTATTGCCCTTATCCAATGAAGATGAAATTGGAATTAGAAGCCACCACAAGTGTTGCGCATGTAATATACGACCCCCTTCTTAGAAGGAGGCCGGGGTTCCGGTCATTCCGGCCGGACCGCATATTATAAGGTACGATCCGGACGAGAACGAGCGTCACCCGCTGCCGCGGCTGGTCCGCACGCGCGGACTTAACAACCGCTCCATTATCATAATGGATAGTCGGTTTCCTGCCGTAAGAAACCTTAATTTACTATAACCGTAATTATAGTAATGGCTCACGGGGGATAACTACACCGAAGTGCGTCATCTTAAAGCGCCGCGGACGCCGGACGAGTCACGCGGACGAACCGCGGACATCAGTCCTCATCTGCGGACACTATCCCCGCGTCCAGAGCCAGTTCCCCAAATCCGTGGGAAGGCGCTTCTCCCGTAGCGGACGTAAATCCCAACCTCAGTCTGGCCATATAAGAGGTTGTCCCGGGACCAGGGGCGTCCGGCCGGATCAGTAAATTCGTCCGGCCAGCGTAACCGTTGTGCGGATTACGCCGAACAGCCGTCCACAATGTGCGGACAGGCCATCCGCACGTCCCTGGCGCTGGAAACTACAGGAGGGCGGATGCGGAGCGGCGGCGTTACGACATGAAAGTCTCCGCGGACCTCAACTCCGAAGATAGCCACAAAGTAGCCACCCGCGGAGGTAAGTCGTGCGGACTCTCACGGAACGACCTAAAACCCATCCGTAGTATGATAGACGGGTACCGCAGACGCATCCGCATGGGCGGAAGGTTATTCCCACCCATACCGAGCTGGCGCACGTGGTTTCCGGCGTGGCCGCCCGTCATCCGCAGGTACTGGAGGTAGTGGGGGTACCTGCGGATCGCCGTCATCTGGCTGATAGCCACCCAGTCCATCATCTGACGGGTCAGAGAGGTCCGGGAGGCCCACCATACGGCGCACACGCTCGTCCGGAGTCCGCGGATGCTGACCAGACGGATCCCATACGGGAGCATCATCCGGTTCCGCATCTTGAACGAGCGGATCCATGACAAGCGGGCCCTCGTACTTCTTCAGATTATCGATATGGACAACCAGAACCCTGTCCGGATCGGAATCCCTCTGGATCCGGTAGTCCACATCTGTCACCTGTTTCAGTACCGTAAACGGGCCTATCCACGGCTTAGCAAATTTATTGCCTTGCTTAAGCGGCGGATACTAGTAGCGCACCTTGTCGCCTTCCGCAAAAGCTGGCCTACCCTTAGCATGGGCGTCATAGCCTCGCTTCTGCCGGATGGCAGACTTGTCCAGGCGCGCGCGCGCGAAATCATGGGCGTTCGCCAGGGCGCGGCGAATCCACTCCACGTACTCCGGACCGCACTGGGGTACTGCGCCGGTCTCTGCCGCAGTTGGATACATAATATCCACGGGCAAATTTAGCTCCCGGCCGTACAACATCGCGTGCGGAGTAACTCCGGTCGAAGAGTGGACCGACGACCTGTACGCCATTAAGACATACGGGAGGTGGTCATCCCAATCATTCGCCCTTAGCATGGGCGTCATAGCCTCGCTTCTGCCGGATGGCAGACTTGTCCAGGCGCGCGCGCGCGAAATCATGGGCGTTCGCCAGGGCGCGGCGAATCCACTCCACGTACTCCGGACCGCACTGGGGTACTGCGCCGGTCTCTGCCGCAGTTGGATACATAATATCCACGGGCAAATTTAGCTCCCGGCCGTACAACATCGCGTGCGGAGTAACTCCGGTCGAAGAGTGGACCGACGACCTGTACGCCATTAAGACATACGGGAGGTGGTCATCCCAATCATTCGCACGATCGTTCACAAAGGCCGCCAGCATATTGAGGACCGATCGATTAAAGCGTTCGACCTGGCCATCAGACTGGGGCCTGTAGGGGGTGGTCCGCACCTTGGTACTGCCTAGCATCTGTGCTAGGTTTCGGAACAGGTTGCTCTCAAATTGCGTGCCCTGATCCGAATGTACCTGTTTAGGTACCCCATGGTACACCACCCATCTATTCACCAATAACCGAGCTACCTCGTCCGCAGTCTGGCGGCGCAGTGGGTAGGCGTCGGTATACTTGGTAAAATAGTCGGATATCACCAGGATGTACCGGAAACCGCGCGGGGTGACCCGGTGGGTATCCAGTATATCCAAAGCTATCCGATCAAACGGCGCGCCCGCCTTAACCGTGGTTAAGGGGTGGCGGCCAGGAGTCGGAACTCCTTTGCGAGCTTGACACCGAGGGCAGGCTGCGCACCACCGTTGCACGTCCAAGCTGCTACCAGGCCAATGAAAGCGCTGTTGTAGCCTATGGACGGTCCTCCGGATTCCCAAATGACCGGTCACCCGGAGGTCATGCAACTGGTGGAGTACTTCTTTCCGCAGCTCCGCCGGAAGCACCAACTGCCATATTGGAGGCAGTGGGGTCGGTGGCTCATAGCGCCGGTATAAGAGGCCATCCCTCAAGGAGAGTCGTTCCCACTGAGATACTAGAGACAAAGTCTCCTCCCTGTAGGTCTTTCGCTCATCCTTCGAGGGCTTCTGGCCGGCCTCAAGGGCTGTAATTACCGGTGCCAGAGCTCTGTCAGCTCTTTGCGTCGCAGCTATCTGCGCCGGAGAGTAGCCACCCAAGTAATTAGGCTCCTCATCCGTCGCGTCCGGCTGCGCCGCAGCGGCCATCACCACAGGGGGCAAGGACCGCTCATACTCAGACTCTCCAGAGGACGAGGGTACCCACGAGGAGTACACCGCCGGACTCGAGGAGGACTCACTGGAGCTGAGCCGCACCTCCGCTTCGTATGCGGGACGCCCTCGCCGATAACGGCGGGTCCGCGCGCGGAGATTAGCCCTAAACGCTCCGGCCGCCGTGTTGTTAGAGGGGGCGGCGGCCTGCGGTCTCCCCGGAACGTCCAATTCCGAGTCTGAGGACGAATCCGCGGCTTGCTGGAATGGCGCCATCCCTGCACAACCCGGATTCTTGCACTTATGACAACGGGACAGGCCGTCCGCGTTGCCGTGCAACTTACCAGCGCGATGCTCTATCTGCATGTCATACTCCTGGAGTTTGACGAGCCACCGCGCCACCAAGCCATCGGCCTCACTATAGTTAAGGAGCCATCTCAGCGAACTATGATCAGTCCGCAAGCGGAAATGGCGTCCCAACAAATAGTGCCGGAAGCGCTTGGTCATCGTAACCACCGCGAGCAACTCGCGATGAGTGGTACAGTAGTTCATTTGAGAGCGGCTCAAGGCCACACTCGCATAAGCTACTACCCGCTCTTGCCCGTCCACGATCTGCGAGAGGACACCGCCGAGTGCAAAGTTACTCGCGTCAGTGTCCAGGATGAACTCGCAGTCCGGACGAGGGTGCCGCAGCACCGGGGCCACTACCAAGGCCTGCCGGAGTCCCGAGAAGGCGTCAGCCTGCTCGGCGGACCAAACAAAATCGGCGCCTTTTTCCGTGAGGATAGTAAGGGGACGCGCGATCTCCGCAAAGCCGCGAATAAACCTGCGGTGGTAGCTCGCGAAGCCCAAAAAGGACCTCACGTCCGCCACGTTGCAGGGCGGAGGCCATTTCTGTACGGCCGCCACCTTTGCGGGGTCTGGTCTCACTCCGGTGCCCGTTACCATGAAGCCCAAGTACAGGATTTCCTGCGCGAATAGTTCGCACTTACTTGGCTTCAATTTAAGCCCTGCTCCGCGGATGCGATGGAGCACCATCTGGAGGTTGGTGAGGGTTTCCTCGAACGACCGGCCATACACGACGACATCGTCGATGTAGACCATACATCGCTTCCAGAGGAACCCTTTAAGTACCATCTCCATGAGGCGCTCGAACGTCGCTGGTGCGTTACAGAGCCCGAACGGCATTACCTTGAATTGGTAGAGCCCGTTCTTGGTAACGAAGGCAGTCTTCGTCCGATCACTCTCCTCCATCTCCACCTGCCAATACCCGGAGGCCAGATCCAGAGCACAGAAATAGTGCGACCCGGCCAGGGCATCGAAGGTATCTTCAATGTGCGGGAGAGGATATGAGTCCTTCCGCGTGGCATCGTTGAGTTTCCGATAGTCCACGCAGAACCTCCACGAGCCGTCCTTCTTCTTCACCATAACCACCGGACTAGCCCAAGGGCTGTCACTGGGTTCGATGATGTCCAAGTCAAGCATCTTTTGCACCTCCTGGTCTATGACCTCTTGGTGCACTATTGCTGCCCGACGAAGACGCTGCTTGAGAGGACGCTCGTCCACGAGGTCGATGCGGTGTTTGGCGATGTCAGTCTTGCCAACCGCACCATCAGGACCCATGCACACATCCGCATACTGCCGCAGCAGTTTGCGGAGCGCTTGGCGCTGCTCTTCATCCAACCGGTCCTTCGGAACCCGAGATTCCAAATGGTCCGGCAGGGTGAACGGGTCATCCCCGGTGGCCGCCGCCGCGCACGCAGCACGGCAGACAGGATCGTCGGGGAGGACACGACTCGAAGACGCGGGAATAGCAGTAGCTGCTATGCATCCGCGCTTCAGTACAATCGGAGCATCCGTAGGATTCACCACGAGGATGGGCATCGCGCGGGGGTTGGACATGACCAGGGCCCCACCCAGCACGAGCCCAGTTCCTGCGGCGAAACTGCTCACGGGTTGCACTATACACGGTCGACCATCGAGGGGCATGCGGGGACGACGCGGCCTCGTCTCGATGATCATCTCACTCATCGGTGGCACTACTACAGTGCGCGATGTCCGCATCTGGAATGAATGCATCGGGCCCGAGCGGAAGAGGAAGTGTGTGTCCTCTCCCATCCGGAACTCGCCAGCACTAAAGTTGGCAATCACCCGGTGGACCCGTAGAAAATTCTTCCCAATAATCCCGGCCGCTCCGATATCCGCCACGATCGCCTCTGTCAGATACACCTTGTCCCCAAGGGTAATAGGCAGATCGATGATGCCATGGATACGGATGCGGTTGTCTCCCGCTCCGTAGAGCTTATACGGTCCGGGATCCCGCAACTCGAGGTTGCGGAGCGCGGGCTCCTTCCTAAACGTTCCGGCGGCCACGAGGGTCACCTCCGAGCCTGAGTCTACGAGGAACCGGACCGGCTCCCGTCCGAAGGACAGGGGCAGGTACCAGCAAGGGTCCCTCACCAGCGCGCAGGTAGGGCGATACCTTTCGCACGCGCTGGGCTCATCTACGGAGTCCTCGCCATCCGCCTCAGCCGCGGAGGAGCTGGACTGATCTCCAAGGACTACTTCCGGAGAAGTCATATCTACTTGGGGTTCGTCCTGCTCATCAGCGGGTGGGGCGGCATCGTTTGCCACCGAACAACTATCCCCGGACGTAGTGTTGGTCGCCACCACGTCCGGATCTAGTTTCCCTGTCGCGGGTTCCGGTTCTGTTGTCCCGGAGGACCAGACCGGAAGGAATTCCTCCGTTGCGGGCCAGGAAGGTTTCCCTGGTATCCGCGCGACCGCAGGCGTTCCAACAACTCCGGACACTTCAGCCAAAAGTGTCCCTGCTTTCCGCAGAAGTAGCAGGGACGGTTCTGGGCCGGTCCAGAGGTGAACGCGCAACATTCTGCGGGTCCCGGAGCTTCGATCCCGGCGCAGTGCGCAATCATCTGCGCGGCGCCGAGGTCGTATTCCTCCATGTCGTACTCGTCCGAAGGCGAGCACGGCGCGGCGACTGGTGCCGCATGTGCGGGCGCCCCTGTAGAGGGTGCCGGCGCACTAACCCGCTGCGGGGTAGGTTCCCTGGCGGGTTCCCGGATGACCGGGTCCTGCCACGGGGTTACCTGCGATGCTTTATCCGGAGGAGGAGTCGCCGCCTGCGCGGGTACAGCCGAGGCCGGAGCCGGGGCTGGAGGCAACTGTCTAGGGCGGACAGCCACCTCAAGCACAAGCGCGGAGTCTATTGCCTCCTCCATCGATCGCTTTTCATGGGTGGCCAGCCCGTACGCTAGGTGGTAAGGCTGGCCATCGATGAACTGATCGATCAGCATCGTCTCAAACCCTCTGAAGTCCATGTCCGGAAAAGCTCTCCGGCCGAGTATGCGTAAGTTGAACGCATAGTCTGTCACGGACTCATTCGGCTGGCGGATACGCGCCTTGAACTCTCGTTCAGACTGCCGCCGATTGGTCGTCGGCGTGAACAGCAGGCGAAGTTGACGAGCAACCTCGCCGAACGTCACTGTTCCCACCGGCAGACACGGCATCACGCGGAGAGCTTTTCCTTCCAAGCTCCCCGCGAGGACGTGTCCAGCTTCATGCTGGGACCATCCTTCGTACACGGCGGTACGCCATACCTGGAGCAAGTAGTCCTCCAAGTCGGCGTTATCCCCGTTGAACCGTTTCCGCCACGAAGAGTGGTCGGGCCCGTCATCGCGTTTGCTACGCGCCCGACGTGCGGTCCCGGCTCCGGGGTCGTCCGTGTACAGCGGCAAGTTCCGCGCGCTTCCTGCGCCTGCGGCGGAGTCTGCCGGAGCAAACATCGACGCCGCGGACGGAGGAGCAGGGAAGCTCACGTTTGCCGCTGGGGTCATTCCCGCTAAAAACCCACTCTGGCTAGGTGCGGGCGGGGCTCCCATCGAACCTACTGGGTAGGCTCCAGAAGGGGCGGCAAAGCTTGGGGCCGAAGCCGCCTGTTGCCACTGCCCGTCCGACACACTGTACGTGCCAGGGTAAGTCGGCCACGCGGCTTGCGCTCCAACCGTCGGAACGGTCGACGCGGTCGCCAACGTGGTGCCTCCGAGCCGCGGGGCAGGCGCGGGTCCCATTGCGGGGGCCACTGGCGCCTGCGGACTCGGCAGGACTTGGGGAGGGGCTACTGGCCCAGACATCCCCGGACTTGAGATGGCCGACGGGTCAACGCTCGAAGGCGGCTGATTCCGCTTGAACAGTACAAGCGCCTCGGATATCAGCCACCTCTCCCTCTCCGTCAAAGGCCCCGAGTTGCCTTGTGACAGCGGAGAGGGGGAACGGTTCCGCCGGTCTGATCGTCCCTGATGGGGCGACCGGGCGCGGTCATAGCACCCTAGAGGAGCCAGCTCACTCAGAGTGTGGGTGAGCTGGTCCATCCCGCCTGACGCGGACTGCCTGGATTCACGGCCGGGAGCCCTTGCTGGAGCTCTTCCGGCTGGATGTGGCCTCCAGTACTGCTGATCCGCTTGCCCGGAGGTACTCGGGCCGGCTACCACTCGATCCCGGACATCCGGAGATGTCCCCTGAAAGAGCGTCGCCTGCCACGACTGCCGTCCGGACTTAGGCGGGCGCGGGGTAGCGCCGTTGCCAGCTCCACCTACCGCGCCTACCGGATCAGGGCCAGGCCCTGATAGCAATCTCTGTTGCTGCCCCTCAGGGCGCGACTCTACGTCCGAAGACGGAGCCAGGGACGCCGGAGTCGTCTCCGCGGACGGGGTCTTGTCCACGGAGGTTTCTGCGCGTTCCTTCCGGCCACCGGAGTCATCCGGAGACGTCTCACGGTGGCTGTCGCGTGACCGGGTGTGGTCCGCGACATTTCCACCCTTATCCCTCCCCTTGGGTTCATCGGCCTTATCTTTGGCCTTGTCTCTTTCTTTTGTCATTCTTCGAGTTGTCCTTGAGGAGCGGGCGATCCCCAGGGACGAAGGAGGCTACAACGCTGTGACGGTAGGCTGCGATGGAACACTGTCGGACTGATCCTGGTCACGGCACCAATGTAAAGTTATTGACTACCGTCCGCTCTTCGGGATCCTCGAGGATAGTCCTCTCTCATCCGAGTCCTTGCGGACGCGCATCCGCTATTCCGGATCCTTGCGGCAGGGCCGCTCACCGGAGGTCGCGGCGGACACGGTAACTACTTCAGCATTAACGGTAACCAGGTAACAGCCCACCCGACACTCCCAGGCCTACGGACACCGTTCAGAAACTAGTTCATCCCTACGGTGTTAACTGGCGGGGCCTGGCGAGCCGCGGTCTGCCTCGGGGACGGAACCCCGTACAGCCCGACATGCTGGCCAGAGCCTCTGTCACACGTCCCGGGAAGGGAGAGAGCTGGCGATCCACAGGGCCGAAGGCCCCCGAGTCAGCAACTTGTCTCTCCCAGCCCGGGCCTCCCCATGGAAATCGTCCCCAGGGCTCTAGGAGCCCACTACTCACAAACAGGGAACACAAAGCTCATGGCGAGCCTCGTGTGCGTCCTGTCTCTCGATCTTGGATAATCTCCTCGAACGAGTCGCTTCCAGTGTATATATAATACACCAGAAACTGTAGGGCGCACGCGAGGTTTAATCGATCCATTGTTATAGTTTACTGGAGCGTAAATTACAATACGTCGCCGTGGCAACGCACGCTCGAACGGAGCATGTCAAAACAAGGCCAAGTACGAAAAGGCCACATAAATGGCATTTATGTTTACAATCACCTGCCGCGTGCTTAGGGCAAAATCGCCACAATAGCATGCGTTGCATTGCGATGGGAAGGTTTGAGCAATAAGATGTATTCATGTGGTAAATCATGTATACACATTACTCTGTCAGATACCGTGCTGATGGACTATTTGCTTACCCGATAATATACTCCCGAGTTCTTATGCCAGTAGTGGTGTCCATAATCAAGACATCACCTGTAAATGTGGTGAACAACGTTGAAGCTGTCGGTCATGTATTGCGAATATGTGGACACAGTAACTATTTGTATCGGTACATGTGTACTGGAATGTTGTACAGTGTGCATGTATGATATATTATAGTTACCTAAAGTAGTGGTAATAGCATGATATATCATACATGCTTTCATTCCTTAAACAATGAGTTTCCTTTCTTGAGGAGAAAATGATACGTCGAATCCGTTGCCGCTATTACACATATATGATGTACTATATGTATGCAAGTCTTTGTATGAATATCAATAAAAATATCTTCTTCGTTACTACATGTGATTGATATTCATATCGGATATTGTCCATGAGATTCATGAGTATTTTGTCGAATATTTCATGAAGAGCTTGCACATAGGTGTGGAAACAGTGTATTATCCCAAGTATAAAAAAGGGTTATGTAAACAATATAAACTTATGTACACAAACAAAAAGCTGTTGTAGCTGCCTTTAGAATACAACCAAAGTTCATATGGGCAGGACCGCAGAGTAAACACTTCGATTTTGAATGAATGGCTTGAATGAATAACAAACTGACAGACCGTGAAATGGCACAATATTTATCTAAACTAGAATTTCCAAACGTGTCTGTCTACAGAAAATAATTATTGTTATTCCCTGTCTGGCCAAATAATCACTCGATAATTTTGAAAAGTAGAAAGTGATGTCCCATTACATATGCACGTCTGGTTTAACCATAAATTATGCAGCACACGATTACTTTAGTGGTGATAATTTGTTTCGGGTTTTAAGGCATTAAAACATGCTTGACTCATTTGCTGCACGTTTTGTATTTATGGTGTTGCACTTGTTGAATTATCTGGGTTAAGGATGATACTCATGATACTTCACTTTACAGTATATCGCGTCACAGCTGACTACACTTAATCATAGATTGTCACGTGTGTTTGCAGGCTGAGGAATATAAATGAATAGGCAGTGAATGGTCTTTCAATTACTGCATATAACGTGTTCGATATCGGCCTCATTTGTTCTTTGCAGGGTATGCAGTAATATCATGGGATTATCACCGTTGGCTCATCAACACTTTAATCAATTTCAATAAAGAATTAAGGCCAATCCCGATTTGTCCATTGACAATGGTACCATCACAAATGAGAAAGATACACCATAGTACATCTTTTTGCAGGAATAACAGGCCAGTTTTGGGAGGGGGTTAAAAGGCGCAGTGTCACAATCCCCGAAGGCACCTCCAGTGATAATTTTGTGAACATTACAGGTTTGCTAGTCCAGTGGATAGGTGACAATTTCAGGCAGAGTTGTGCACTTCTGGCAGAAAGCATGAAACTTCGTATATAAGGGTTTTAAGATATGCTGAATTCGATAAGAGCTAGAGCCAATTGATCCAGACACCGCAACAGGCTAAAAATGGCTGTTTCAAAATGGCCGGCATCGAGTGTGGCGTATAATCCAACTTTGTTGATTTTTGAAGGTCATACCAGTGTAATATGTCGATTTCAACTGAATAAAGCATACGGGATCCATTTTTGACATTCTATTGATGATTAGAGGTCAGTGAACTCGAATAAAATGGTGGTTTTCAAAATAATTGCCATCAATCTCAATCAATCCGTGTACGTTTTTTTTTCTATATATAATCTGAAAATTGAAATACACTTTAAAATTTACTAGTAATTACATATAGAAAAACAGAACACATTGCTTTCTTGAAAATGTTTTAATGTAGATTAGGATCATGAACCTTCTGGTATTTAATAGCTGCTAACGTCACATCATATTACCAATGTAAATGTAAGTAAGTATGGCCAATATGTCACACACGACACTGCCCGCTGAGTACAACGCAGGTTTGATTTGAGGCAACTACATCTTCCAGCACATGTGGTGGTTTTGCAGTTACACTTCACAAGTTCACGACATGAGGCAGATACTTCAGGTTGGGAGCTCCAGATTGATGCCTGCTGGAGATGCCATTTGACCAGACATGACCTGCCTGGAGCATAGCACGTTTGGTGTGTTGTACCAAAGTGGCTCTCGTTGGGGGATATTCTCCAGTTGTCGATTGCCAGAAGCAAAGAAACGTTTCCTGGCTTCGTTGACCTTGGTCAGAGTTGACGTTCGTTTATAGATCAATACCACGAAATGCTCTAGCTCATCGATATCTTCTTCCCTCAGATGCCAGCCGGCATCCAGAGTCGGCTGAATAGTGTTTCGAAGGCATCACATGCACGCGACATATTCCAGGCTGTCTTCTTTCCGACGCCACAGAATGCTTACACTGTATCGCAATCTGTGAAAGCATGGAAGAGAGGCAACCCTTTGGACCAGATGGGACCCAAAGTTACAGCGATTTGATGAGTCGGAATGTACCGGAATGATTTTCCATGGCCAAATGCAACCCACACCTCAGCTTCCAGGTAGATGCTCGCCACCATAATTGCGAGTACAACAACAGCTGTGTCATTAGCTTGTATTGTGATGAACTGCAATCCTGCTTGAATGGCATGTACCACATGAATCATCCTCCTCCCATCTGCTCCATCCTGAGAACAAGGATCCAGATTGGTGACATCTGATTGAGGAACTGACAACACGTGCTCTTCATACATGCACAAACTGCATTTGTCTGGCTAAGTAGGAGATGATGATCAGCTGTGCATATTCGCCGAATGTCTTGACAACTACCGCTGATTTCTTGGGATCAAGCACATGCACAAGGGCGGCGCCATCGATGATCTTCACATCAACTACGGGATGGTCTGTTTGCGGAGTCGTTCTAGACATCCCATCAAGTCGGACTTGCTACTGTGCCTCATCATGTTGGAGTCAGCAAGTAATGGAGGCCTTGGATGATTCTTGAATGAAAAAAGGAGTATAGATCCCCTTCTCGTGATTGACACGCTATGTACATTCTGGAGAACAGCTGCACGTCCCTTCTCAATGGTGCAGATTTTGTGTTCTTTCTGCGACCTATCTTCTGCCCAGAAGCAAAGAGGGGTAAGTTGTTCTTCTTTATAGGCTCATAAAGAGACTGCTCAGAGGTATCCATCCTTGTCTTCACGAACTCCTGTACTGACGTTGTCCAGTACTCTCAGCTGTCCTCATGGACTCTACGACAGAGTCTGACATGATGACCTTTGTGTCAAGTGCAACCAAGTCAGAGCTATCATCGAGGAAGGGATTTCCACTTTCTTCACAAGCTTCTACCACACTCTTCGTATGTGTGGCGAAACGCTTATGGGTGCCTGGATTCTGCTCATGATGACAGTTGTTCACATTGTGTTGTGTTGAGTGTTTGTAATCATATTCATTGAGCATCCTTGCCAGTTCAGGCCCAGCCACCACCCAACGTCTCAAAGCTCCCTCATCCTCTGTGATGCCGATGACACCACCGTCGCCTTTGACCACTGCATTCAGCTGTTCGTGAACATGGGCATGCACCATGGCTGAGAACTTGTGATTGGTAATGTGTGTTACAAAGGCTCCATGTGAAAACTCTTCAAAGTTTCCTGGGCATTTGTCTTGTAGTTGCAGGAGATCAGCCACTTGGATTGGGAGCCACCTGGCATAGTGCACATGGTCCAAAGCAAACATCCATGCTGTCATCTGTCCCAGTGATTCCACATAGAGCTGAAAGTTCGCTTCCCTCTGTGACTTCATGAACTGAAGGAACAAGAACTCGAGACAGAAGATTACTTGTGCCAGTAATCAAACTGTGGATGGAGGATTTGCTTCTGTGTGGACCAGTCTTGGAAAGTCAGTGTTCCCTCCATCGTCTCCTGATATACTGCATATGCATGACATTGCAAAATATACAGAGCAGCCGCAGTGACTTGATGTGCCCACTGTCCCCTTGATACATGGGATCTTTTGAGCACGGCATCGGCCCTCCCTTCAGTAGATACGTTTGCTGTAGTCATTGTCGACGCCCAGTCGCTGCCATTCAGCAAATCTTCAAGGACTCGGAGGAATGGCATCATATATTTGTGTTCACCATATTGCTCTGGCCACGTCCACTGGATCTTCTTCGATAAAACATAAAGGGGTTGGTCCACTGTAATGACAAGGGTTAGGCCCGGATTAAGATGAGCTGTTGCTGGATGATGTCCATATCATGCTTTATCATTGCGACATAATGTGCGTTGTCTCTGAAGAGTGGAAGCAACCCAGTGATTGCTGGTGGACGGGAAACTTCAGCTTGGGAACTTGCGAAATGATCTGACCATGAAATATCATCTGCGTTGTCTTATTTGATTTGCTTATGTACATTTTTGAGCCAAGTTGTCTGGGATTCAGAATCTGCTACCAGATCATCTGTTGCAGTCAGTGGTGTCCCATAGTTTTGTGGTGGAGGAATGTCGCTTGCCAGACTCATAGGCTTCACCAGCACGTAAGCTTCAGGCAGTGGCCTGACTTGCGCTTGCTGTTTCTCTCCAATTGTAGGTTTGTTCAGTCGAGCGGTACCTCCTGCATCCCTTGTGGGATGCTGGGTTATGGAAATAGCAGTTCCATGGAATGATGTGAGGGCAAAGGTTGACGTTGGATTGTGATCGATATTGTCAAGATTTCCAGTTGTGAAGAGATTTTTCCTCATCGATGTTGGACAGATGACATCATGCTGTTCAAACGTGTCGATGACTGCATTCCCGACATCAGTTGTCACTAGCAGAACACTTTCGTATGACACTGACAGTCCATGCTTGAAGAGTGTCTATCAGGCTCCGCTTTCTGGTGCTGATGTGAATGAGGATCCCGAGATACAGAGGAAGTAGCAATTCCCGATCAGGGTTGTGTCGCATTGCATCGGAAATTTTTTGAGACCGCCTCAATGTGTTGCAGACTACAAGCTGGGCAATGGAAGATACAGCACCTCTGATTTCATGGTTGTTTTCGGTTTGTATGACGATGTTGGTTCCACCGAGAATCATCCGCAAAAGTACTGAAATAGTCTGTGGTGTGTCATCGTACTGGTCATCATCGAGAGTACCCTTGATAATTAAACTTTGATTCCAGGATGTCTTTGCGAACTATGCGAGCAGCCTTCAACAGAATAATGGCATCACTCTCTGCTTCAGAATGCCTAGCTGCCAACAGTGCCTACCAATATCTTTTTTGGGAGTAAGCAAAATACCATGCTTGCTGGTGTTCGCCTCAATATCTGGCAGGTATGACAAAACCCTGTCCTTCAGTCTGGTAGAATGTACCCTAGAGGATACAATGACACCGAGTTGTTCAAGACGATTGACGTACATCTTCACCAGATCTGACAACTTCAAGATCCTCCTATCAGAAGGGCAGTCAGAAGGTTGTCGATCCTCTTTGTATAACAGCAGCTCAGCGAATGCGATTGCATCAGGTGTCATCTCTGAAGACTGTTCAGTATCACTTCGTCTTAGATGCCTCATGTAGTAGGCGGTCAGGCATCGCTTGTGATACACAGCATCTACTGCTCTCATATCTTTAGGAGCTAACTTGGCAAGAATTTTCGTGTCACGCATCTCATTACCCATGTTGTGCACATGATGATCTATGTTCGGCGTTGCTGCTGTGTGTCCATCGTCCTCTATTAACATTTTTTTCAGAGAAAAAGCAATGGAGGGTATGGTTCAGGGGTGACTTCAGAATGGTGATTCATTTGTCGATTCAGCCTCGTCTGCTTTTTGCTTTCGCTTCTGGATACGATCAACTTTGCTCTGGTTTATTCTGAGTGAACAGGACTTTTCCATATTTTCGGCTTAGGGTATGCACAATCCCGGACCCATCATCAAGACTCCTAATATCAATGTCTAGTGGCAGAGCATCGAGATCATAATGGTCTTGGATGTTCTGGGCTATAATGTCGCACAACCTCGTGGTTTTTAGGTTACCGGACCTATGGTCCGATAACCTATTGGCATGGCGTTACGTCCGTCGTCCGTCCGTCTGTCGTCCGTTCACATTTTTATCTTTAAAGTATATAATCGAATCTTTCTGAAATTTTGCACAAAAATATCTAAAAATATTTCAAGGAAAGATTTTTTTTTGTTTTTCGCATTTTTTTTCGAAATGGCGGCCATTTTCAACGAAAAATGCCTGATTTTGGACTTTGGCGGCCATTTTCTCAAAAACTGTTCAGTAACTTTTTTTCTGTTTGATACACAACACTCCTCATATGTACTCCTGTGATGTGTATAAGTTTCGTTGCACTTGAATCGCTCGAAGTGGGTCATTTTGGGCCAAACTTGGCCCAAATGGGACTTTCCCATGTTAAATTTTCCTATGCTTTATAATGGGACACATTATGCCAAATATCTCATTTAATATTGAGATTAGAGACTAGGAATCAATTGTGGACATATAGGAAATTATATATGCTGAATATTCTCGTGACCTTGAATTTGACCTCTGTCCTCAGTTTCAAGGTCAAAGAACAAAATGGCTAATATCTCGCTTATTATCGAATTTACAGCTTAGAAATCAATTGTGGACATATAGGAAATGATATATACCGAATATTCTGATGACCTTGAATTTGACCTTCGACCTCATTTTCAAGGTCACAGGACAAAATGGCTAATATCTCACTTCTTATCGACTTTACAGGTTAGGAATCAATTATGGACATATAGGAAATGATATATGCAGATTATTGTCATGACCTTGAATTTGACCTTTGACCTCATTTTCAAGGTCACGGGACAAAATCGACCTTATTATCGACTTTACAGGTTAGGGATCAATTGTGGACATGTAGGAAATGATATATGCTGAATATTCACATGACCTTGAATTTGAACTTTGACCTCATTTTCAAGGTCACGGGACAAAATGGCTAATATCTCGCTTATTATCGACTTTACAGCTTAGGAATCAAATGTGGACATATAGGAAAGGATATACGCTGAATATTCTGATGACCTTAAATTTGACCTTTGACCTTATTTTCAAGGTCATAGCACAAAATGGCTAATATCTCGCTTATTATCGATTTTACAGCTTAGGAATCAATCGTAGACATATAGGAAGTGATATATCCATAATTTTTTTGTGACTTTGAATTGGACCTTTGGCCTCATTTTCAAGTTTCTTTTTAATACATAACACCCCTCATATGTACTCCTGTGATGTGTATAAGTTTCGTTGCGCTTGAATCGCTGGAAGTGGGCCATTTTGGCCCAAACTCGGCCCAAATGAGACTTTTCCATGTTAAACTCTCCTATGCTTTATAATGGGACACATTATGCCTAATATCTCACTCAATATTGAGATTAGACACTAGAAATCAATTGTGGACATATAGGAAATGATATATGCTGAATATTCTTGTGACCTTGAATTTGACCTCTGACCTCAGTTTCAAGGTCAGACCACAAAATAGCTAATATCTCGCTTATTATCGACTTTACAGATTAGAAATCAATTGTGGACATATAGCAAATGATATATGCCGAATATTCTCATGACCTTGAATTTGACCTTTGACCTCATTTTCAAGGTCACAGGACAAAATGGTTAATATCTTTCTTGTTATCGACTTTACAGCTTAGGAATCAGTTATGAACATATAGGAAATGATACATGTATATGCAAATTATTGTCATGACCTTGAATTTGACCTCTGACCTCATTTTCAAGGTCTAAGGACAAACTGACTCTTATCTTGCTCCTCTATTTACTGTATTGCTTGTGAATCAATTGTGGACATATAGAACATGATATACACTGAATATTTTGATGACCTTGAACTTGACCTTTGCCTTCATTTTCAAGGCCACAGCACAAAATTGCTAATATCTCTCTGATTATTGAATTTACAGCTTAGCAATCAACTGTGGACATGATATATGCTTAATATTATATATGCTGAATATTCTCTTGACCTTGAATTCAACCAGTCACCTGGCTAACATCTAAAATATTAAACATTGTCCGGTAACCTATCTTTGGCCCTTGGCCTAATTTTCCTCTCGTTTGGGGTTGTTAAGTGGATTTGTTAATTTTTCATTCGTTTGTTGTTGACACAATACACACAGACCCTTATTGTTTCTGGTGTTGCACTGCATTCAGCAGACAGTTTCGATTTTTTCGCTGCGGTAAACATCACATATGATCTGGTATGTTAAATCTACTTTCTTCTGTTGCCTTGCAGACGCACTCAGAAGTGGAATCTGAAATGAATAATAAATACTGGTATTGAACATGGTTAAGCCTTTTAAAGTGCACAACATATTACCAATCTAGATTAACATGTGTTCAATAAGATCATGTTGTGTGCAACATCGACCTGGAAACGATGTTATCTGAAATATGATCGTAAAAACTCGATCGACTTTTAGACAGGTAAGCATGTTCAGTTGTTCACTCCCTAACTTTGTAAGCAAGGTAAGTACTGCTACCTGTGTGAAGAGAATGGTGAAGAAATTTTATATCAGCAAACTGGGTAACACCTGGGTAACACTGTTCAAACAAAAAAACATAGGTACTATATGCAACTAAGTTAGATTTTACATCATGCTCAATGGCAGCAATTTTGAAAATCGCCATTATATTCAGGTTCATTGAAATCCAATCTTCAAAATAATGTCAAAAAGGGATTCAGCATATTTTATTCAGTTGAAATCGATATACTACACTTGTGTGTACTCAAAAATGAATGGAGGTAGATTTTATGTCACGTTCGACGGCGTTCATTTTGAAAACCACCATTTTATTTAAGTTCATTGACCTAAATCATAAAAAATGTCAGAAATTGATTCAGTATGCTTTATTCAGTTGAAATCGACACATTACACTTGTATCTACTTCAAAGAAGTTGGATTTTACGCCACACTTGATGGCGGCCATTCTGAAACCGCCATTTTGAGCCTGTTCCGGTGCCTGGATCTATTGGCTCCAGCTCTTATCGAATTCAGCATACCTTAAACCCTCATATACAAAGTTTCATACTTTCTGCCTGAAGTGCACACCACATTCACCTACTGGACTATGCCCATCTGGAGAGTCAAAAACATCACCATTCCTGTCCGTTGGTAAATGTATTCAGAAACATTTGTTCTATCACACTGTATTCTCAAACGGGGCTCGTAATGGGTAGTTCTGAGAAAGTGTACACGTGAAGCCCAGGGCGGACGTGTCCCGAGACTGTATTTTGCTTGAAAACCGCTTGACACTATGACGTAGGAAGATTGAAAAGCATCAAACTGGTGGCATGTGGATGATTAATCACTGTCTTCAAAATAATCGTATGGTATGTGTATGTTTGGTAATATACAGCGTGTCCCAGAAAAAAAGGCATGCGAAAGTGTTGCTGCAACACAAAGTTACAAGTGTCTTTTTATTCAGCTGATGTAACAAAACCATGGGTATCATAGTATAATGTTAACAAAAATATGGAATAAACAACACCATATTACACAATAAGATTGCATATGCGACTCTAATTGATCATATGCTCAACGTGTCCAACGCTCATGTGCATACACAGTTCCTAGCGCTGCTCTATGTTCTCTACCGCAGCGTAAAGGGTATCCGTCGACACTCTGTCAATGACCTGTGTGACATTGATCCTCAGCTGTTCTAGGGTTCTCGGTACTGGGTCCCGGAATGCCTGTTCTTTGATGATGCCCCAGAGGAATGTTCTTTGATCATGGGCCAGAGGAGGTGTAAGGTCAGGGGAACGAGGTGGGTATGGGTAGTCCGAATTCCTCGAAATGACACGGCCTGGGAATAGAGACTCGATGTACCCAAGGTTTCCTCTCCCAGCATGCACTGGTTTGCCATCCTGCTGAAATATCAGTACATCTCTGCTTTGAGGTTATCCTCAATGAAGTATAGGCCGATGTTAGCAAGGGCAGATACTGCACACCAGAGGGTGATTCTCTGACTATGTAACGGACGGACTTCATGCTCCTCCGGTTTCTGCCAGCCCCAGAAATGCAGATTCTGTTTGTTTACTTGACCATCCAGCTGGATGTGACACTCGTCTGAACACCACCACCTGCGGAGGAAGGTCTCATCTTCGTATTGCTGTGCAAGTGTCCTTGCGCAAAACTGCAGGCATTGTCTTGAATCGTTAGGTGTCAAGGTCTGGAGAACCTGGATTTTGTTTGCTGAAGCATTCGATATCTCTAACCAGTCTATGGACAGTACTCCTAGACATGTTCAGCTCACTCGACAATCTTCTGACACTCTTCTTCGGGGGCACCAAGACTTTGTCCAGCACCATGCCGGCATTCTTGTTGGTACGACATGTCTTCCTCCTCCCCGAGCATACTTTGTTATGATTCCACATTGCCAGTTCGATCAAACTTCTGAACTAGGGAGAGCAAATTTTTTCGTGTTGGTGCTTTTTTTATTGAATGACCATTGAAACTCACGTTGAACATTAACAACAGATGGGAGTCCATTCCTACCATGGCTACTATGGTACCTTTTGATTATCCACACACACTCGGCGATAGTGAACTGAGGCATGTTGTACATGAGACATTGATCTAAATGACCAATTATGATATTTACCAGATCATATTTTACAGGTAAAATCAGTGTTTCCATGGCAACAATATGTGAACAGCCACATGCTAAAATATGAAAAGAGAGCCTAAATTGGAGCTACAATGCATGCATGTCGGTGTACAGATTTTCGCACCCCTTTTTCTGGGACACCCTTGTCCCAGAAAAATAGGTTCTTGCTGATATTACCTCACAGTGCAATGATCCAACTGGTAGTTTTCGTTACGTACGTGTCACATTTTGATTGTACCGAAACTCGTGAACACTCTTACAAGTGGTCCAATATTTGGGGTCCAGTTTCGAGTACCAGTATTTCTAGCCCGAAAGTAATCTTACAGTTTGATGACAGATACTCAGAAAATTGCAGATAAGTGCATGAAAACACTGGATAGAGAAAGATCGGCCTACATACATTGCCGGGTTTCCACAGTATCTAGACAAATACCAATGACGTCATGAGACTGTTTGTAGAACTCACTTGCAACCGCTTTGAGAAAAAAAATCGATGTGACCAACTCAATTTAGGCAAGGAATACATATTTTCAGACCCATACTTGTATTATTTCTCATTCTATAGACAAAATATAGCTACTGCAGAATGAATTTTGTAAATTCTAAAAGTGGTTATAGCTTTAAAATGAAACTGCATAGTCTATAGGTATAGTCGAAAAATCGAGTCGACAGAGCGAATAATTAAACAACATAAAACTAAAACAAGACCTTCCTTAGAGCTAATTCACCACAATAATTGTGTTGTTGACCCCTTTACTTATGGAGTGTAAGTATCAAGTATCCATTAGAAATGGATCATGTTTGTCAGTGCATTTCTGTATATTAATTAAACCTTCGATGATATTATATGTCAGCAAGATCATTTCTCCTTTCAAAGAATAATTCATGGTATATACAAGCAATATTCGGTTTCATAGTAATATCAGTGTCTGGTTATCTTGAGGGTATAGGATATATGTTCTAGCACTTTTGAGTATTTGTAGCCCAAAATATCTATTCCCACCATTTGTGTCTCCTGTTTCTCATTCTGCAATGTCAAATTATGTCCTATTCACTATTCATGTGTCCAGAAAAGAATATGATCCGGAACACAATGAAATTCGAGGCTTTTCCTTCAAAATACATTGAAAATCACTTGCAAGTGACAAAGCAATCTTCCAAGAGCTGCAAATACACGACAAGTCTACATTTGAAACAATTTTGCCATTTGAATGCATTTATACAAATTATAAACCCCATAATTAACATCATTTAACTAGACATAACGTTATATGGTTTATTGCAAATAATCATATGTTGGATGGAAACATTCACATGAACAGCTGATTTGCTGTATACTAATATTATAGCAATAGTGGCGATATTGGATATCTGAGATAACTTGCTTTGAGAGTCATGTAGATGACCTAAGCATTATTCTGACATGGTATATTCGAACGATATCAAGAAAAATATACAAATGAAATCAATTATATACCCTGACTAATTACATGGTAATTTTTAATAAAAATGGGACGAATTGGTTTCAGCAAACAAGACGTATCCATTTGGAGAACCACGGACACACATCATCTCCCAATATATGGTCTACAATGTTGAAACTGTCTGACATGTGTATGGATGTGTTAGTACTAGAATGTTGCAAAGTTGTGTAACAATTCACTGTCAGTTCAAGTTTTGGTAATAACATTACATATGATACTTGATTTTATTCTTCGAACATTTATTTTCCTTTCTAGGTTACCGGCCCTTTAGGTTACCGCTATAATAAGGGGATATAAGCTGAATATTCTCATGACCTTGAACTTGACCTTTGATCTTATTTTCAAGGTCAGAGCACAAAATGGGTAATATCTCGCTTCATGTCGACTTCACAGCTTGGGAATAAATTGTGGACATATAGGAAATGATGTAGGCCGAATATTTTAATGACCCTCAATTTGACCCTTGACATCCATTTTCAAGGTCAGAGCACGAAATGGCTAATATCTCACTCGTTATCGACTTTATGGCTTAAGAATTAATTGTGCACATATAGGAAATGACATATGCTGACTATTGTTATGACCTTGAACTTGACATGATTTTCAAGGTCATAGCACAAAATGGCTCTGCAGCTTAGGAATCAACAGTGAATAAAAGGAAATGATATATGCCGAATATTTTGATGACCTTGAATTTGAACTGATATACCCCGAATTTTCAGATCACCTTGAATTTGACCTTTGATTTCGTTTTCGAGGTCAGAACCCTAAATGGCTAATATATCGCTTATAATCGACTTTACAGGTTAGGAATCAATTGTGCACATATAGGGAATGATGTATGCTGAATATTGTCATGACCTTGAACTTATTCTCAAGGTCAGAGCACAAAATGACTAATATCTTGCTCATTATCGACTCTACAGATTGTGTACATCTAGGAAGTGATATAAGCTGAAAATTGTCAGGACTTTAAACCTCAGCACAAACTGGCTATTATCCCGTTCGTTATCAACTTTATGGCTTAGGAATCAATTGTGAACATAATAAATAATACATGATCAACATTGTTATGACCTTGAATTTGACCTTTGACCTCCATTTTCCTTCATAATGGGAGCTGTATGGAGTAAACTCTTGGAACATTTTAAGATAGAGCTCAAATATTGGCAGCACCACATGGGAAATCATATATTGCAGTTTCAATGGTGACCTTAAATTTGACCTTCAATGACCTTGAGAAAGTCAATACGGCAGTTTTTATGAAAAAGGTTATGGTTCAAAACTAAGCATTTTTTCGATAACCCTTCTTAGCCCTTGGGCAAATATTTTGATGAGCGACGATTTGTCGAATCTCTTGTCCCGTATTATGATGTACCTATGACTGATATTCAAACATGAATAAGCGGTATTTTTGACGTCGTTAGCTGAATGTTTTCCCGCAGAGTCAGTCAGTCAGCAATCAATGTCAGCGGTGTAACCAAAGGAGAAACCGGTCAACATATCAAATTAAACATGATCATATGAACAAACCGAAAATGGTTGCTGTTTGTAGGTTACAACGAAGAAATCATATGGCCAGGACTGCAAAAAAACACACACATCTCTGTCGGTTCCGAAAGACCATAAAATGACACATTATCGATCTAAACTAGATTTTCCAGACATGTCTCGACGCAAAATAAAGAAAACTTCGCTGTTGACTCCCTGTCTGGCAAAATGATCACACGATAATTGTGAAAACTAGAAAGTCCCAAAACATGTCTGATATACACTCAAAGAAAAAAGAAACGCACCACATCAGTTTTTCAAAATTCTTGAAAAGTGTTATTGCCATTGCAGTACTACAACCTACATTGGGTTCAGTAGAAGTTTGACTCGAATTTACAAAATTATTTTCTTGGTTCCAGTTGACTGATTTTGCTGAGCAATGAAAAGTTTAATTTAGTATTTCTCACTCATGCCTGCCCATGAGTGAAACTCAACGATGAGTTTGACCACTCCTCAACTGTACACACCCATTCCCTATAAAAAGACATCAAAATGGAACGAAATACACAGTTATCAACGATGCCACGACTGTTGCAATCAGAGAGATCGGGTCATTGGCATGCTTCAAGCCGGGCAGAGTAGCAAGGGTGTTTAGAGTTCACCATTCTACTATTGTGCGTCTCGCTGAGCGGTACCATACCACAGGATCATCCAATGACCGCCCCAGATCTGGTCGACCCCGTGTAACGACTGCTGCACAGGACCATGCCAATCGGCTGGCACATCTCCGTGACAGGTTCCGGCCAGCAACAAGATCTGCAGTCGAGACCATTGGGACACACCACAGGCCAGTGTCTGCCAGGACCATACGGAACCGCCTCCGCGATGATGGTATCCGACCATATTGGCCATTTGTGAGATCAGTGTTAACCCCACATGATCGCCGTGCTCGAGTCATTTGGTGTAACGCACATCGACGCTGGACTTTGCAGAGATGGTCTCAAGTCGTTTTCAGTGACGAGAAAAAGTTCCAGTGCTTTAGGGCTGATGGCAGAGAGGGTGTGTACCGAAGACGTCATGAGAGTCACGCCGCACCTTGTGTACGCCAAGTCAACTGGTGGGGTGGTCCGAGTGTCATGGTTTGGGCTGCAATATCAGCAAATGAACGCACGGACTTGGTTTTCATTGAAGGGAACCTCAACGGTGTCAGCTACCGAGATGAAATCCTTGCCCCCGTTGTGGTACCTCTTCTGGCACGAATTGGAGCATGTGCTGTGTCCCAGCATGATAACGCCCGCCTCCATTTGGATCGTGTCTGCACCAATTTCCTGGAGGAGAACGAGGTGGAGATATTGGCGTGGCCAGCCAACAGTCCAGACTTAAATCCAATCGAAAATGTCTGGGATTTGCTCAGCAGGCGTATCCGACAACGTCAAAACCAGCCCGAAACTCAACAGCAACTGAGAGTGGCACTGGTGGAAGAATGGGCGGCCATTCCACAGGAACAACTGCGACAGTTCTGCCGACCCATGAGGCGACGAATAACCGCAGTCCTGGACGCAAATGGGGGTCATGTTAATTATTGACTGTGGGATGAACGATTTGTTATTTTGGATTATTAGGGTGCTATTGCGTTTTGCTATGGTATTGTTGTCCAAACTGTGACAATAATTGTGAAACTTGATGTGAAGATCATGGATAGATCTATGTTTGAATGCATCTTTTGTGTTTGAAACCAAAATAAAATTCCATGAATAAAATGCAAAAAAATTCAGTGGTACGTTTCTTTTTTCTTTGAGTGTAACTATTGCATTATGTAGCATATGGCTACATTATCCGTGTTAATTTGTTCGGGATTTCATTTGTTTTCACCACTCTAAATCAACACTCCGTACAAATTGATATTCATATCGTTGAAAATATAGTGACAGAACAGTCGTACATTTAAATCTCATTCATTCTGCAAGTTCTAATATATCGGTCAACATATTTGATTGTATTAAACATGCTTGACTTATTTGCTGCACAGTTCGTATTTATGTTGTTGCACGTTTCGAATAAGCGGGTTAAGGGAAAAACTCATAATCACTTTGCAGCAATAAACATGGAACCAATGCCCGATTGCAAAGTATTCCGAGCAAACAATACCGAACCCGTTATGCAATCTCAAAGTGTAATGCAAAATCGAAGAAAAAGTATGAAACTTCATGAACCCCCATATATGGTCATAAGGAGGTGGAATCGGGTGTTCCGGGAAGAGTGAGCAAATCATGTCATTGCTAACTACACTCAATCATGGATTGCCATGTGTGTTTTCCAAGATGCAGGAATTCTTGGGACTGTTACGGGATTATCAACGTTCGTCATCAACACCTTCTAAATGAAAATGATGTGCCAAAAAAGATTATGGTTATGGCTATTCGCACGTGTCAGGCAAAATCATGTATTCTCTGATGATGACTTTGTCAAAAACTATAGCAAATTTTATGACGCACATTTATCTGTATTCTGAAATATCAAATTGCCTGGTAAAAAAAAGTAATCTCCGCTAAATTGGATGTTGACCTGGTTAAAATGACCCGTTTGACCAGTCTGACACCAAATTTTGCGACGTCAAAGACACCGGGGACCATTTGACTCGATCAATCCTACGCATCACTTGTTTTTATTTTTAACCAAATAAATTTTACACATCATTTCCCGAGAGCTGAAGTCTTTATCACAGAAAAGTTGACATCCGTATGTTGATATCGGTGAGGAAATGACGAGTCAACTGAACCCGGGTGTCTTTGACATGTCATAACTCGTTGCATGGTTGATCGAATGGCCTTTATTAGACTGGGTCAGTCATCGACAGCCAAGTTTAGGGGAAAATTCTTTGTTTTTTGGTAACAGGTAGCTTGTTAGATCAAAATAAACATTAATGTACAGCATACATTTGGTACATTACTTAACATCCTAAGATAGGACATGATTTTGCCTGGTGGAAAAACAACCATCTTGCCTTTTGAAAACAACCATTTGAACATGTTGTGCCTTCGGGATCAGTTACCTCCAGATCTAAATCGATGCAGCATCTGATATCTCAAAACCATGTATGCAATTTTCATTTCATTTTCTGTCATGAGTGCTTACCTTGATGAATAATGGTTACTTATCCACTAGACTAGTATCCTTGTGGATATCATGTAACATGTCATATCATTATAAATATTGGAACAAAGTTCTTTTGTAATACTTAGGAGAGAACTCGTGAGGTTGAGATTTGCAGAATAATTGAGATTTGTATGGTGGATTGGTCTTGAGAAACATGTAGGTTATATCAGCAGTATTTACACATGATATTTTCAAACAGTATGAAGATGAACATGGAAAGTTATTAAATGAAATCAATTATATACCATAGCTATACACGTGGTTCATATTTCAGAATCAATGCCATTGTGGGCGTGTTGGTAATCACAGAATGACGCGCATGTGCGTTGGAACTTGAACCGCCCTGGCAAAAATGATGTACATACAATTAGAAGACGGGTAGGCACGTATAAACAGGTATGGACCACGAGTTAATATATTATACCAAATGTTTTCTTGTGAAATAGAACTGTTCTGATGTAAGTGTGTTGATACAATTTTGTTCGGTAAAGGTCAGCGGAATGACAGGATAATGGCGAACTCTTTGGCGCAGCATGTTCTCCCACATATTTAGGTATAAATCAGTTGGCATGTGTTGTTAGGCTGAGGTTCGTGTGATCAGTTTACATCCGAGTTTTCAACATTGCATTCCATATACAAGTGTTTTGTTTCCTTCAAGGATTGTTTTCTGTTTCAACGCAATTAACGTTTTCGCCTCTGTCCAGTAACGCTGGAACTCACAACATGCTTACTGAATAATCTTGATGAGATTGAATAACATGTACATTAGATGTAAATTGTCCAAGTATCCAACATTCTGCGATGATTTACAAAGAACGTCATGAAAAGCAAAAAAAAAACCGCCCTGTTATTGACATGAAATAGCAACGAGATCAGCAGAAGAGTACAATACACTATATATTAAAACACAGGATACATTTCATAACTCATTACAGTACAAACGATCAACTTCATTCAATGACCGATGTGAAAATACACGATAAACTTATCCCCTGAACAGAAGCATCATCATTGCAGTTCACCAGGTGTGCTTCGTGTCGCGGAAAACTGACTATCTTCTGCACCGTCGGCTATCTCTTGTCAATGCCGGGGTCAGGGAGTCTTCCAGGGCACACACCTCACATGCAAGTGTAGTTCAATATCGAGACTTTCAATAAAGAGCAAAGAGGCCTACAAGATAATTAAATATGTCTGGATCATGCAAAATTGATGGTACAGAGTTAATTATTTATGCGCATATAACTCACATAAATCACATTGCTAATTGACTACAAATAGCATTATGGTCACTACACAACAGTATTTCAGGAAATGTTCTTGATTATTATAGTCGTCATTAATTCACACATTCTGCACCTGCTCAGGCGATTGTTCTATGGAGAGGGACATCGCAAAAGGTCAATTGCCGTACACGTGATACACATATAACAACGTGGTCACTTTGTGGGCATAATGTCTCATTTGCAACATTATTTGTTTATTAATTGTTACATATTGGGTTATGACCTTTCCCAGGGCATCGGCTGACAATTATTAGAAAGTCGCATGAAAACAAAACATTATGGAAAGGAAACTCGAAGCTGGTGTTGGATTGAGTAACACACATCGACACTGGAGAAGTATTATGCTGACGCACATGTTTACATAAAAGACCTTAATGCTTGATAATAATGACAGCGTATCCCTAATACCTGTCACCACAAGACAATTGACTGAAGAAGAGCGGTATACCCACCATAATAGTATTGTATTGTATCCCATTATGTGTTCGTGTGAAGATGATCTCATGAAGATTGATAATTGTATGAAAAAAAATGCGCTTGAACTATGAAGGTACAGCGGTCAAGTTACTGGCTATAGTTATAAATGATATACTTTCGCTAACGCAACTAGAATGGAAGGTCACTAGGCGTTAACCATGACACATATATGTACCAAAAGCTACAATTAATCAGTGAAATAATGGAAATTGCGCATCATCAACAGGATACGCTCAAACATGATATCGCTATTGCAGTAACCACCAATCATCGAGCTCAAATTTTAGAATCATCTGCTAAACAATCGCGCAAGTAACATGCCGAAATTCAAACAATATCTTTAGTATTTTTTTCTTGACCTTTTTTTATTCATGAGTACATTACTCCTCTTTTCATGGTTTAAATTGCACAAGTGTGTGACTATACCCAAAGCATTCAAAATATTTCTAAAATGAAAATGTCAATTGGAGTCGGTATATTGTTGAATGTTTACCTGTATAGGCAGATCGGCATTGGCGCCCAATGAATAATTTGTTCCCAAAGAGTAATGGAACTTGATATATGTATTCACAGCATGCTATACTGATGAAGGAAATTTTTGTCTTTATCTGTGGAAGTGGAAACAAAACTGATGGAATTTGTCCAACCAGAATATCAGTTTTCCCAAAACAAGGTAAACAAATAATCCATCCTTCATAGTCGAGCGTACAGGAGCCGAAAGAAAACCTTGATCATCCGACATTCCAACTATTCATGCTTTTGTGGCCATGACTGTGCCGAATGCGACTTCGTCATCAAAATGTAATTACATCCGCGTACGTCCATCATATGTCCATCAAAATACACACAACTGGAGATGCACGAGTGAAAATGTTAGCCACTTTTTCGTTCACAAAAATTCTGAGGGAGTAATCGTTCCAACGTAATCGATTATGCCCGGGGGTCAGTGGTGAACAGACAGAATCTGACCAGGAGTCCGTGGTAGAGTATACTATGCAAGGCAGACAATGAATCGACTGGTGAAGACTTAGTAACCACGAGAGATCAGTGATAACGTGAATGTTTGGACTTCAAAATTAATCGGCAGTGACCGATCAAAGCTTTGATTGCCAACCCACGTGAAGTTCGATAAGGACCCATGCTGATGAACTGCGACAACCACTGAACGAGCAACTTCCTGGCTGTTGAATGAGGAAGACATCGAAATTTCTATTAACATGTAACTTCACATGCTTCAATGAAAAAGAATATACCAATACAATATTTGAATCTACAACCCTTCGCCTTGAAAATATTTGGATATAGATCCACTACATATAAGATGTAAAATGATCCAACAAAGAAAAGTTGTATAATTATAAATTGTTCAAATTAGCAAAACTATGACCGACAATTAGGTGTTCTCGTCAAGCAAAATCGCACGCCTCATTGTACAATGTGCATAGTAAGATGGGACAGACATTACAATAGCGAAACGCCCAAATGATGAATTCTAATACTATGCTGACAAAAATATAACTCACGTGTGGACTTTATTTTTAGTCGCTCCGATATCACACTAAATTGTAAACACGTTCTCTGTTCATATAGATTTTATAACAAGACTATCATATTCAGATCGCAATCATGCTTTACGGTGATTTTGAATGAACAGTGCATATTTAAGCAAACATTAATTACTATATAATTAAGTACAAAAATCCTTTTTATAATTGAACATTTGAAGTAACATATTAAGTGTTACATAATACAGAATCTCTTTTGAAAAGTAACGCCACATCAAAAACCACAGTTTCTCCAATTCAAGATTCCCTATTTAGAAGATCGGGGGGAGCCTGAATGATCACCTATTTAATGGGTGGGATATTTTTTATTGCAAGGCTGCGGTGATTTATATCAGCTGTACCATTAATGAGTTCGGTACATGTAAACACTGAGAGATCCAGCATGAGAACAGAGGAAGATGTATTTGAACCCGCTGTAATCAATCGGGGGTCTATACACATATTTGGAAACAATTGTAACGCTAACAATTCCCGCAAAACATGTGGGTTATGTATAAATCATTTCATAGATCGATGGATGAAAATTCCCTCATCAACCGGTGCAAGGTCTCTTCGTGGACAAAGCAACTCTAACACAGAAACGTTGGTGCTAGAAAAAGATCAAATATCACCTGCTACTATGAACGCAGTTTATACTGCCATACAGCTATCACATTGGATTTGATTAGGATTCCTAGTGCTTCAATAGATTGTCGGCGTGTTTTATTCTACCGAGTGTACAGTGAAAACAACTACATTATGTACATTGTCTGCCCCTGATGACGCCATTGTGGCCTCGGCTGTAAATATCGATTCAGAGTGTTTTTTTTTTCTAAAATGTTATGTTGGATTTGCTATTGTATCAGTGGTAATATTCATAAATAGTAGAAATGTGCCCGAGGATGTCCACTAAGGATTTTGACAGGTTCGCTCCGAATAAATTGTTGAACGAATAATCCCAAGTCGTTTGTACCAGGCGAAGTATGCCAAATACTTATAGGTTACACCGACACAACTCAACGGGGAATCCCTTAATAATTATTGGCAATTATTGATGTGGTGTGGGACACAACTCCCTTGAACTACATTTTACATGTGAGGCATCCGTACCAGACACACTTCTCCTATTAGTGCAATGGTGTCATTTGTTAATAATTCATCCGCTAGGAGAAACCTGTGTAGGAGAAACCTGCGTCTCAGTTTCACGAAATGGATATGTAGAGGATTGCAACCAATAGATTTAATGGAGCTCCACAAATTGGTATCCCGCGCTGGGCTAACACGGAGAGCTGCCTAACATTAGCGTGTACATCATTGAGATCATGCAATAAACGCATTCAATACTGAACATATAATGCTCTGAGATCACAAGACATTTATTTTTTACATTGACAAACGCGTACCAATTGCTTGACAACGTTAACATACAAAACACATATTTACCTATATATTGTTCCAGTTATTCTTCATACACATTGATGTAAAGTTACACAACAACTTTGTTTGGCAATTTGCAGGTATAGCCCATTACGCATGTGGTAGATTTGCACGGGTATATGATTAAATAGTCAAGTTAAATGACACATAATTACAACATCTGGCTAAGCCCTTTACAAAAACAACACCAAGCACATACATGTACTCTTTGTCAATGTTATATTATCACAAAAGACGAAAACGTTCATCATTGGACCAACTCTTCACTCATTCTGGATAACAGCCCATTCCGTTGTGTCCCAATCACAAACTGACTTTCCCATTGTGAGGCTCCCGTGCTGTTGGATGTGTGATGACTTCCCGAGCACTGAGCTCAGTTTGACACTTGCCCGAATCGTTCAGTCTGGTGCTGACGAAGTTCCGTCTGGATCCGTTGCTGATGCCGATACTACCCGTCGTTGAGTCTATGGCGCTGCTGCGGCCGTACGACCGGTAGGTGGAGCCACGAGACAACAGGTCCTGATTAAGACAGGCCACGTCTCGACAGCAGGGACAACACAGCCGGAGAACTCGCTTCAGGTCGGCCTGTAACAAGCACAAAGCAGTGCAATAATTACTTTTGACACCAAAGAAGTAGTGAATTCATTAATAAAGATTAATAATTATACATCTGAAACCTAAGCTGAAATTTCAATTGGCTGATGGGCATGTTCTTGTTTGTCAGGATAAACGATTTCAAACCATACACGAACGTTTTACATCACTTTTCATGTTCATTTGATGTTCGTGTATAGACATACCCTGAAGCTATCGTTGAGAAATCCGTAGATGATTGGATTAACGAAGCTGTTAGACATCGCCAGCCAATGAACGCAGTAGTAGAGTATCAGGAATATTCTCTGCGCTCTCGGAGTGGACATCAACTGGGGCTGAAAGTCCAGGACCAGCATAAAGACGTGAATCGGCAGCCAGCAGAGTCCGAACAGAACCACCACCACGACCAGCATCTTTATCACCTGTGTTAGAACAAGGGGCATATAATGTATGATAATGATAGTCGTGAATGTACATGTAGATGTATTATTCCATTTGTACATAGGTGGGAACGTTTCCAACACCCTAGGATCCGGTGAACAAAGATATTGCTCCCATGTGTATATATAGAGAGAGAGATAGACAAGAGATTTCTATCAGGCAAGGAAACGGAATGAGAGTAGGAAATTGGTTGATCCAATTCTGCCAGTTCCAGAGCCCAATTACCTCAGCACACGTGTCAATGTACAAAAAGAACGGGTCGATGTTCTATTGTTTTGCATTGTCTGTTATATTTCATGGGGAACTAGGGTCAGTTGTTTCCTGCCGTAAATTTTTAAATTCAGTTTTTAATTATTGTAAATTACACAAGGCCGATAGCCAGATAGATAACGGTCTATTTAATGAATTGAAACCTTCACCGACCAACCAACCATTTCAATGATATCTGACGCGAACGTCTACCCACGTTATACCACACCCCTTGAATATTGTGCAAATTACTTGAAACAAATATCACTTATCGGCTTGCTCGGTAATGTGTTTGTAGTAGGTGTAACGGATCAAATTCCGTGACGCACCGCATAGTGATCCACTGAAGGCAATTTTCTTCGATATGAATGAATAATTCATAGTGATCTTTCGTGTACTCGGTTACCCTTCAGCTGTGCACTCAAGCAATGCTCGAATGCAACGAAGTCCTCATTCCTAACTGTCAGGTGTGCATAAAGCAGCCACGCAAATATTTTTATCCAATAACTTACGCGTGGGCTTGATAACTCGTGATATATTTCTCAATTACATGTACGTAGGCCTATTGATAGTTTAGCCAGCCCAAAAATAACCAAATAATGATACGTATACCAGAATGAGTATCAGGTATCGGTTAATATTAAAACAAATATTGACGGACGCTCACAGGATACTCTAAATCTGATTTTGATGGTTCTTGGTCTAGCATTCTGCCTCAGGGATCAGAGTTGATTGAAAGTACACGTGATACGGATGGGTACAGGTACCATACACATAGAACAAACACTACGGAACATAAACCACTCAAAGGCAATCCACCTTGTAGCTGTAGCGAATATGCACAATCTGTCTTTTTGAATACGTTGTTGTTTTAAGGAACTTATCCTAATGTTAGCAGTCATTTCCATATTCCAGAAATATGGTCGCTTTCCGTTGCAATGAAAACGTTCACACACGGTAGGATTTCGAAAAGATTAATGTCTCCCTCACGTTGACATCGGAATCATGAATCAACTGGTGCCACTGATGGAACACGGCGTAAGTTCCTCGGCCTCCCACGATAGATTAATGAAATATGAAGACGCTATCTCAGCCTTTCAAGGAAATCGAACGGACCGGTTACCCCCACGTTATCACACGGAAAGACCATATCTCAAGCGTGGCTCGTTATCGATAGCATGTTTCCGATACGTATAAGTTGTTATCTTCCTATGTTGTTATCTTTCGCGGTATTCTCCTTATATTCCCTGTCGATAGCCTCTTCCACAATCACGGAATTACTCCCAGTCGAAGAGACGAGGCACTGCAGGTGGACGAACAAATATCACCAATGGAAGATGGCGTTCCAAGGCCGAAAAAGAAACGGAAATCGGTTCTTATCACGAGCTGTGCGCACCGTCTCGAATAGCAGACCTATTTTGACAGGTCTGTCACAATTGCTAAGACATCACGTTCTCCATTGTGCTCGGCGCGTCTGTACCTTCCAGATATCCTAGAAGGAACATAGCAAGATTGAAGAGTTCAAGGCTGTCAATCACTCAGACATCTCACGAACCACTTCTACATACTGCCCCCAGTAATTTGTCACCATCTTCCGAAATGAAACGGATCATACTGAGCCTCAGAAAATTCAACAGATAGAATCGCCAGGGACCACAAGCGAAACCACAGCCTCCTCACACCGCGACCAGAATACACGTTTATTAACCGATATCCAGATACATTATTTTCACGATTCGACAATAGTTTCAGCAGTTTTCGAACATAATGTACCTTGTGGGTCGTAGAACGTCTCGGTAAGAAAACTCAGAATAATAGTTTGGAAATGTGACTGTTGCTATCATAGCATCAAGCGAGTACTACCGAAACACAACTTCTTATAATTTTATCATTATCAGAGCTGCTGTAATATCTGATTATGAGGAATTTAACATCATATATTAATAACAAGGAACAACCAATTGTCCCGATATAACATAGCTAGTGGTGCGTTATATAATATTATATATTCATGACGTTCGTCAATTTCTATGTTTACAAGTGAACCGTATTGACTGATTGCCAATATGATTAATTTCCAGACATAAAAAGTGATAATGACAATTCAAACACTCGGATAATGACAATTCAAACACTCTATCTATAGTTTTATCTATATTATTATATCATCAATCCTGTACAGGAAGCAGAATAACGGATCAGTCCCATAAATCCATAACACATCATTAGCAAAAATTACGACGAGCTTGTTACATTGGAACATTTGTCTTATCGAGAAAAAATGCATGGGAGGTTTTTGTTGGTGATTATATATGCATCTGAAGTTACATGAATGTGGCATAAGACATTTGCCACTCTATAAAAATAGTGGGTATCATCTGTGAAAGCATTACTTATTAGAGGTACTCGGCAAGTCTCGTCGTTTTGTTTGCGATGCATTGACAGCTTCCAACCATACGAGCCGCAGGTGGATGTGCAGCCGGTGTGAGATCACTTAAGATTTGTCTATAAAACTTGGGAATAGAACTAGACCTACCACCATCTGCAATACTACCGTTTTGTGACGGCACGGTAGTGTGGGTTATTGAAATATCATATGTTTTATTGTCAGAGTCCAATCTTATTGTCATATCGAATGTTAAGTGAAATTTGTTCACATGACAATTGACCTATCCCAAATGCCCCAAAAGTTGTCCTAGTTTCACAAAATTAATTACGTCAGAAAACTTCTCTTTGGCCAATAGTAACGTTTTGCCGAATACGTCGAAAATGACGTAAAAAGACTCGGACAAACTGGATTTGGGATAGGTTAATAGGTAGGCTGGTGAGTATGTTTTTGTGGTTTGCAGTTATTCTATTGGTGTTTCCATTTAATGTCGAGTGTGTTATCAAAACTTCATCTTTCCCAATAACAACCAGTGCAGAGTGGTGCCGAAATTTGATAATGACCATAAACATCCAATCGATTGCGTCGATACGTTTCAATTTGTCTGATCACCATAAAATTTACATTGGAATACGATCTCTCAAATATTCCGTGTTCATTATCCATTGATTGTTCTGGTTACCGAACTTACCTAAGTCTAATATTACGGTTGTTCCTACCCTGCTAAAATCGTTTTTGTGATTGCTAAATTCCGGCTCGCGGTAATCTAATACCAAGTCCATTTATTATTGCGGTACGCACTTCTTTCGGTTACTTCCTTGTGCCTGCACAGTTTCATTGCATATACGGATTCGCCCAGAAGGCTTTTAATAACGATCAATTATACACTTCCATTAATTTTGTTTCGATGTTTCATGTCATGATACGTTGTCATTTGCACGTGTTTCATTTCGGGATAGCACACTATATTACAATAAAATTTAAAACTTTTAAGTCGCTGATCACAAAACTTTAAGGTCACTGAACAACTGCATGAACACAGGGAAATCTGACGTCAACTTTGAGCTTCATGGCCATACTTCCACCAAGGTGATTCTTGGTCGTAATAGGTTGAAACATACATTATACATGTACATACATACATTTAGTGCACTTCGCGTGAGATTGCTTCTAGGATTGTATTGCCGAGACACTTATGATCTTACTTATGCTGACGTCTAGTTTTATATTCTCTGTATGTTCGCGCAAATAAATATTTGATAACTTCCAGTCTTCAGCCACAAGAACCATATCTCGTAATTCACTACGTGTGGATGGCACTGAAAATAACAATGAAGAGCGACACGGCGTGACAAAAGACTGTTGCGATGTTTCGCTGTGCTCGTTGACGGTACTAACCTTGCGTTTGGAGCGGAGCTGGTGTGTGTCTCTTGCCTCGTCCGCGTTACCAGGAGCCGTTCTCTGCCAAAGCTTGCAGCCCACAAAGCCGTACGTCACCGTCAGGATCAGCAAAGGTACGATGTACGTCGTGGCAAGGAGGAAAAAAGTGTATCCGCGTCTCCAGATGTCACTGGGCTCCGGCCACAACTCAGTGCATTCCCATGTCCCGTATCCCGTGGGCGTCACCCTCCCGACCACCAGTTGTACTACGGACAGTCCCAGTGACAGTATCCAGATCGCCAATAGGACCCACTTGGAACGCGACTTCGTAAACCGTGATTTGAGCGGAAAGACGACCACCCAAAATCGGTCTATACCAATTGCCATGTTGGTGAACACGGATGAACTAACAGATACCGTTTGTAGGTACAATACTATTGGACACATGGGCGGAGAGAATATCCACGTTTGTAGCATAGTTGATGTGAACGTGAAAGGCATGCAGAATATAGCCATGATGAGGTCAGAGCAAGCCAAGTTGATCAGGTAACCCCGGAGGTCACTGCGACAACGTTTGCCGACCACGAACACGACTATAACAATAGCGTTACCACATACTGCCAGTAATGTAGTCAGGGTATATACCACAATGAGTACAACGTTCGACTCTTGTGATATCATCTCCTCATCCACACTAAATCCTACCGTGCTGTTATCCATCTTAGAAATAATATATCACTATCTCTTCACATCAAAACCTCCAACCAGTGAACAGTTAAGCAACAAAAGTTGGCCTTCCTCCGATATTACATTGTCTTTTAATCAGCAACGTCGTCACGACAAATGGTATACATTATACTTAATTCTCCGTAGGGCTGGGTGTAATTAAATCTATGCCATTCTGTTAAATGCCCACTCCTCCTCCGAGTCTGCAACGACAGGGTAAGCTACCATATGTGCGCCGCGCCTGCCGATCAATGCGGTTGGAACATGGGCGTAACTAAGTTGGCTGGCTTGCGCAAGGGAGCAACAAGCGTCTAATGTGCGCAGGCAGCTAGTGATGTCCTGCTCCATTCAGGCTCCAACAAGTGAGACCCAATCGTGGGAGGCTTTCCCTGTAGACAGTGCACTGTGTATGATCCAGCTACCGGGCTTTTAGCCTGCCGTCGGTCTGCCCCCTCGTGGCCCTGGACACTTGAATAATAGTCGCCCTTGTTCTAAGTCAAGGGAAATAGTTCCCTGCTCAGCCGTTGGGCAGACATGCCCATGGGAGGTGACAGATAAACCCACGCGGGAGGACGAGCCTACAATTATAGCCTGTAGCGCAGCAATGGAAACGTCACTTGTCATGATCTAAACAACAGATCAAGGGAAACGGTCTTAGCGAAAAGGGAAGGTCAACATTTGTTGTTTTTCTCATTAGTGACATCCTAAAAATGTAAATAAGTATGAAGAAAATACCCAAAAACAACATGCTTCGGTGTTTCCACGACCGTTCATTTAATTTACATGAGTAGTTCACACGGAAATGACCATCTTATCTGTATCTTCCAAAACTGTTGATTCACAATATTTATGTGGAAATTGAGTCCGGTGTGCACGTGATGCCTGACGCTACCTTGTAGAGCTTCCCGTAACTGTTTTAGTTAGAATTACATGGCGGTTGGTACTGAGGTAGACATGACCGTGCGAAAGTAATAAGTGGAAGTAATCAATTTCGTTCCAACTTCAATTTCTTTATATTAACGTAAATGCACAGCCAATGTCTGTGTCTTAGGATTATTTATTTTACCTACTAATGCGTTTAACTACTTAATTTTATTACTAGTGCAATCACCGAATTCATATTATTCGTACCTGCCAATTATACAATTTCCTGATTCTTGTAAAACGCTCCATTTTCACATTTTGAGTTTCTAGTGGCAACTGATCATATGTATCAAGTTACCCAAAAGAACAATACTCACGCACGATATGCTTCAATTAGATTGACATCATCCCAGAACAATATTAATTTTGAGCTGGAACGATATCAATATGCCCTGCAGACGATATTGGAAAAAAAACGTCCGCTGTTCTCAGAAACCTGCAATCGTGAACATGTCTCATATTTACAATCTTCAATTGTATGTGCCTAGGTGAATTATTATTACTCTACTTACATTTTGTATTTGCATGATACAAGCAATGTATCTCAATTTCAGTATTCTCCGGCAGCTGAGGGGGATGATATGGTTCATAGTTTTGTCGATACAGAACAATGGTTGTCGGACAGCATTATCAAAGCAAGAGCGCTTACTGATGGCATGTTTGTGTTGTTTGATGGGTTCTTAGCCTCATTCTTGTCTGTTTTTAGACATGGTACCAAGGATAAAAGCACTGTATGATGAATATTGTCGAACGAAATCGATAACTTGCTAATCAATTGTTGGGCAGTTGAGTGCTAGCGGCACTATGAATAGAACAGACTCATTTGTGTGTAACTTCGCAGGGCAATGGGTATACTCTGTAACAAAACATAATATATCAACTTGGTGAACCGGCATGTTTTTCGGATAAAATTCGCCTGGTTAAATACAATATTTGTTGGAACAAGTTCTATGTTAGTGCTTGAGAACGTTTTTGACGATATGTGACTTCTGCTAAACTTCAGAATGTGTACCTGTTGTCTCAGCAGTGATTTCGCACCTGTATAGTACAAAGTAACTTCTCAAATGTGGCCATATTTTTTTGTCAGGTATTACCTATGAGTATCAGATGAACCTTGCCCATCGTGATTATAATATGCAAATGTGTTTTAGTAGAATCTTATTCTCATTATTTCAAACAAAGGACTTAAAAAAAACATGGAATGAGATTGAAGAAGACCTGAATAATGCGCAGTCTGCGACTGCGGTAGTGTCCTATTGCGTAATGAAATGGGAACTCGGTTGTGTTCATTATATCGTGTTTCTTACTATGCAAACCGAATGTGACACTGACAGCGCATACCACTCGCTAATAACGTAGTTATTGTTCGGTTACATTCACAAAAATAAAAATATATAAAAAATAGTCTCTAAAAAGACAAGACAAAATGCTGATGTTGTCTTTCACATAAGCTGTGAAAAGATGCGATTGTGTTATGTTTAGCATGGAATACACATCATTCATAAGGAAACAAAATACCAAATATGTGCAAGCCCATCTATAATCGGTCCGGGCTTTGTGAGTTTGTACTGAACAGCTTGCCAACGTGTCTGGAGAAGACACTGAAAGTTTTTACTAGAGCACGATATGGGAATGTGTCACCATGCTTCACACATATTTGCGCGAATAATATTTTTTTCAAACAACGGTTATAAATCTGCAATCTGCGAGATACACGATATCATGCCCAGCGTCAGCGAGGCGTGATATTATGCATATTGTCTAGGGGTCACAGTGTATTATTTGTCATACATACCGAGTAAAAAGTATTGTTTTTAACAGCAAATCAACGATATCGACCACGCCCTCTGAATAATGTGGAATGGCCCTCACATCGCACGTTAGAGCGTGTTATGACTTCAGCTCGGCTTGTATATGTGAGACATACAACTATTTCATGATCACATTTGAATAGATACAATGTTTCACACCTAAGAACGATAAATAACCTAGAGTAAATGAAGTCGGTGATACGTAGTTTCGAAACCATTTACATGTTCTCCTGGCTATGATGAGGGAATGATTTTCGTCTCTTTACCCAACTCTTGGCTGCGCCGTACAGCGATTCGAAAGACATCATCAAAATCTACTGTATTTGTGGTAATAGATTGATACCTACATCCACACACAAATGGCAGATTGAACACATTGCAGACTGGTCATTTATCGTACGTTGTTCTAACACAATCTGTTTCAAAACGGTCATTTTATACGTACAATATATCCCCTGTCCCCTTTATTTTTTTTGCACTGCCACCTATCGACAAGTGCATACGGGTTCAATATGAACACCACAAACATACAGTGACGTGGTATCTATATAATAATATAATTCTGCCTCAAATCACACTATGTGGCGTCAACCTAAATAATTTTCGGCAATGGTGTTGTTGCTGGTATACATGGTTTCTACACTTGCACGGGTCATTGGCTGGTTCCATCCATAGGAACTTGATATCACGTCATGCCGATTCGGTCTTTTCACATAACACACTATCTCTAGGTGAGTATGAATGGCCTAAGTTAATATGTCGCTATGGCACCGTAGCGTTTCCGGCATGGTTTGTAGGTTGCTAAGGACGGGTGGCGCCCCTAGTGGTGGCTATGTCACGTGGTTATAACACGTAAAGTCAGTTTATGTCACCACGTGGTTATGACACAGTATGGTGTAACAAATGTTTTTCTTTATCTTTGTACCCCTGTGGTTGCATAGCATCAACGGGACATTGTAGAAACTATAACCATGTGGCTGCATGCGCACAAACTCGGTTTAGTGGGCAGTGAGTTGTTGTTACTGCTCATGCTGATGCACTCTCAGACAACAACTCACGGCCATTAACCGAGTGCAGGCAACAACAACTCACTGCCCATTAACCGAGTGCAGGCAACAACAACTCACTGCCCATTGACCCGAGCATGCGCTTTATCTCGGTAAGATAGAGCCCTTACCACCGTCTATCCAGTACAAAGCTTTGCACACGGTATCGAGTAGTATATCGTTGGAAAGGTTTTGAGTCCGCAATAGGGTCTGTAAGTCTCGTGCCGTCACGGTGTGATTCTGGGGACCAACAAACACACACCTTTTGTGTTGCCTGAGTAATTTGAGTTCTAACTGGAGTTCTACTCACATTTAACAAAAGGTGTATGTTTGTTGGTCCCCAGAATCACACCGTGACGGCACGAGACTTACAGACCCTATTCCAGATATACCTTATTTTTGGCGCTACGACGTATTATGATGTAATAATGACGTCATTAACATCAATTTTCCGATATTTCAGAATGCCATAACGTTGTCAAAACGGCATGAAATTGCTTCAAACTTGTGTGCACCTTACAGGCCATGAACTCAATAGGATGACCTATCAAGGTAAAGGGTCATGGCCAAGGTCACTGAGAACCTGCAAAAACAAATTCTCGTTAAAATCTTCGTGTCTATGCGATGTAGAGAGATGCAGCTGGACGATAACATGCAGGAAAGGAATTGCAATCATATGTATTTTAATCACACATGTAAATTGTCAGGACGTTAAGGTAAAATTTTGAATTAGAATTCAAATCTTTATAAACCTATCGAGTAATATACCATAAGGAAGGTCTTGAGCCTCAGGTTTTGGATATATCTTATGTTTACGCTACGACATAAAGTGACGTCACAATGACGTTCTAATCCTAGAATTCCAAAAAGCCAACTAGAATTGTCAAAAATGCACAAAATCACCTGAAACTTGGTGTGCCTTTCATAAAGGATTCGTGTTTTTCTATCTTTATTTTCGGTCAATAACAAAAAGTCTGCAAACACGTTAATAGAATGCTGTGTTATAGCAACAACAACTCATTGCCCATTAACCGAGTGCAGGCAACAACAACTCACTGCCCATTAACCATAAGATATAGGTTACTGGGAACCCCCATTTTATTAACCCCTCATTTTATCAACACACTAACAAAGATATATTTCAGGTTCAGCATCATGTTCTACCAAATCCCTTTCTAAAATATTAAGTGTTATATTGTCTAAAATTAAACAGGGTCTCCAAAAGTACTCTGAAACCACCTATTCTAGAAGTGGTATAAACAAAATGTGGATATTAAAAAATTCCAAATCTTTTTTGCAATATCTACATGCTCACACACTTTCAAAAGTAACGTCTATCAAAACATTTGATTTCTCCACTTTGTACACAACTATACTTCATTCTGAACTGAAGTCTCAGTTTAAAAAACTAATCAATAATTCATTTTTCTCAATAATTCATCTTTCTCGGTACCACTATATTGTAGTTAAATATAATACCGCTTATTTTGTTAAAGGCGACTCTGATGCCCCATACAAATATACTGAAATAGATGTGGTAAATATGGTTAATTTTCTGATTGATAATATTTTTGTGGAATTTGGGGGTCGAATATTTCAACAAACGATTGGTATTCCCATTGGTACAACCTGTGCACCATTATTGGCAGACCTGTGTTTATACTCATATGAATCAGATTTTATCCAACATTTACAAAGAGGAGGTTCTAAGAAACTAACATGTAATTTTAATTTCACTTTGCGATACATGGATGATGTATTGTCGATAAATAATCCCAAGTTAGGGGATTATTTGGATGTCATATATCCTAAGGAACTTGAAATTAAGGATACTACAGACTCCGGAATTTGTCCATCTATCTAGACCTGAGGTTGGAAATTGATAATGATTCTAACCTGTGAACTAGATTATATGACAAACGTGATGATTTCAAATTTTCCATAGTCAATTTCCCTTTTCTAAGCAGCAACATTCCTATGTCACCGGCATATGGTGTGTTTGTTTCTCAACTTATACGCTATTCCAGAGCTAGTTGCAAATATGAGGACTTTGTCTATCGAAGTACCCAGCTAGTCTCTAAACTGCTGCGACAAGGATATGTTATACCAAGACTTATAGCTGCGTTTAAGAAATTCTATGGATGTCATCATGATGTGGTTGATAAATACACCAAATCCATGTCTGCCATGCAACTAGATCTATTTTCATGTACATTTTGGGGAATTCATGACGGGTGCCACTAGTGGGGCAGGAAATGCTCACTCTCCGGAACACCTGATTTCACCTCCTAATGGCCATTTTTGGGGGTTCATGAGTTTCCCTGTCATTTTTGTTTTCTCTCACTTCGTATGCCTGATATGACTTTCTGTCCCCGGACTATGAGATTGGATAAAGGACCCTGTTTTGTTTGCTCGGAATATTTAATACTGGGTATTGATTCCACGTCTATGTCTATAAATGTGTTCAGCCTGTTAATCTGGTAACTGCGCCAATCACAAATTCATTGAAGTAATTCGGTAAAGACCCACCTTGCATTTCATGCCGTCTTCTGGGAAAATCATTCATGGATAGCAAAGTCAGTATTGTTGACAAATTTTAATGACCTTACTGGTCAGCACCGACCATGGCCTATGAACATCGATTAATTTTAGTCATGCATGATCTATCTGTGAAAATTGAAATATCTTCCTATGACAAGGTGGGTCTATGCACAGAAAGACACAAACAATTTGTACCTTTCGATAATGTGCCCCATTGACTAAATCAGTGGGACGAGGGTCTGCAATCTCAGATTGTCTTGTAACACATTGATTTCACGCAGTTACAGGTTATATTTTCGCGCATGATAAAACGATTGTTATCATGTGATAAGAAGATAACTGTTGGAAGGACGTGAACACATTATGCGATAAAATGTTCGCTCCGAATGACGGAAATCATCCACTTTATAAGTTATTCATTCTTCATCAACTATATAGAATTTGTTCTCCTAACTAGATGGCCGATGTGCAATCGGGAGTGCTTGGTAAGTCAGTTCAACCGCGGCCATGCTTTCTGGTCGCATGGTTTGAAATTAGAGGAACAGACGATACAATGTACCAACAGACGATACAAAGTCATATGGGGACACTTACATAGCCGCTTTCCCTATGTATTTATTTGTTATACCAGAGGGATTTGATTTGGAACAAAAATCAGGTGGTAATTTTATTTCTTTCGCACAAAGATATCTTCACTTTATGTGAGCTTAGGACTACACTATTCTTTTTTGTATAGTTTATATCACGTTGTAATATCATAGTCGGACGTTCCAAAAATTCATCCTCGATATTATCGTTCATATAATAATCTTTAAACAATTTTTCCAACAGTCAGAACGCGTAGTGACATATGCATACGCCAAAAGTACTCTTCGAAATAACATTTATAACAATACGGGGTCGAAGTGACTCGAGAATCCAATAAACAAAGACATGGCACACTCTGCAATCAACAGCAAAATATTCATAGATATTCTCTGACGGAAGGGTCGATCAAAATGACCACATTTATCTTGTACGGCATCGTTCGCCTGCAATAACGTGTCTGCGGCTCAACCCTTGAAATTATGTTGGGTTTTGAGAACACATCAAATACATGTCCGTAGACAGATAAAAGACGATGTGATAACGTGGATTTACTGTGACAGACACGGAAACGATAACCATAAACGTGAGGTGGTTGCCCAAGATATTAATGCACCGAGGGGAACCGTGCAAACTATGTTCATTGAACTGGCGAGAGATCTTAATTACGGCAACAGTTGCACTACCCTGCGTCAATAACGGAAAGCCGTAGTGAAACATTAAACATATTTGTGTGGAACAGTGAGACCAAGTTTTAAGAGTCTTGGGAGTGTTTCTAGTATTCGAAACTATCGAAGCGTTTTTCGCCATTCGGACTGAAAATAGAAAATATTACTTCTCAATCGACCTAGAATATGTTAGACCATGGTACATCTGGTCAGGAGTCTGGACTGGTCTTTGTATGTTGTTAATAATTAATAAAAGTAGGGTTCTCGTGAGTTTTCTATTTTGGCCATATTCTCGACCACGACCTGAATTCTTGAGACTGACCTCCCAAAATTGCAAGCTTTCTCAGATTCACACTTAATATTTTATGTTCAATATTCTTTCGAATATCGTCAATGGTTTAGGAATTACTACTACTCGAAATATCACGAATCGGTTATTTTCCCTGATGACCCTCACAATCGGCTTTGGGCGACAATGGGCGAATTTTGATGGTACGACCATCGGTCATATAGCAAATGATGGGGTACCGACCAGAGAAAATACAAAATTATTAGGGAAAATTAATCGTGAATATCAGCAGTTAATGCATTTTTTTCGATTTTGAACTTTTCTGTGACCTTGACCTTGTCGTACGATATTGAGCTGTAAGACTTCACAGTATTGTTTCTTATCAAGACACATGAGAGAAAACAGTTCAAAAAAGGTTGAACAATTGCCTTCACGGTATAATCTTGAATCTCAGAAAACTCAAAAGTCGTAAAATCGTGACCGGCAAATTTATGACCCCAGGCGATAATGGGGAGTTTTGGTCATTGGTCATACAGCATACGGTCGAGAATTGGCCTTTAAAAAATACCAAATAATTAATATCAATTAGAACCGTTGGTATAGCCAATTATGTGATTCTCACTTTTTCGGTTGTCATGGCAAACATTTTCACTCGATATAGACAAAAGTGAGGAGGACCAAGCCGTTTCCAAGCCACTTCATTTTCAAGTTGATCGAACCATTTGGTTTTGAGTTATGCACGCAGACAGACAGGCTGTGTTTCAATTTTCGCCCTTTTTTCAAAATGGCGGCCATTCTCGATCAAAGACGGCCAATCACCATACATATATGCACACCTGTGATGTGTATGAATTTCATGTCCCCTGTGTCGCCAGTCTGAATTAATTTTTTTGTCCCAAATCAAATCAATATTCGTTTTAAGCCATCCCCCCCCCCCCCCCCCCAAAAAAATTTCGTCAGTGAAAATGTTTTTTTGACTTGGAAAATTTAATCCACTTCTTCTTTCATGATGGGAACTATACGGAGTAAACTCCTAGAACACTTTAAGCTCAAGTATTGGCACATTCAAATGACCCTGGATTTGACCTTCAGTGACCTTGAAAGATCAAAACGGCTTTTTTATCGAAAAACGCCCAATCTTGGACTTTGGCAGCCGTTTATGTGGCTCAACGTTATAAAGTTATCCAGTAAACTTTGGGCTATTTTTTCCTTATATTTGTGCGATGCTACATGGCATCATGTCATTACTGGGCACACGAAGTCTAACGGCAATTTTCTACCGAATTTCAGACATCTTGGCAGGTGGACACACACTGGACAGAAGAAGTGATTTTTACACTGGTCTGATTTGGGTCCCAAAATTACCTAGGTATTTCGCTGTTTGTGTTGATCGAACAAAATCTGATACTGTTGCTGAGAAAATGAATATCGTTGAAGACGTTCTTCATTGTCTAATATCTATGTATAGTATCTTTGTCCAAATGACTAAAGTCAAGTTCATTTTAAAATGAGACACGTTTCTTGACCATAGTTTTGTATTGGATCATCGGATCACCTTGAAATTTGGTGAGTCGTAATTGAATATCAAACTGCAATTTTTCACCAAATTTCAGTAAAAAATGACAATCTACCCCATTGTTAATTTTCAGTTCAAAATGGGATTAAATAAATTCCAACAAATTCAGGTCTCTTATCATGTTATGCTCATCCGATTTTGAGTCGGAAGGCAAAGTCAGTGTATATTGAGCAAATATGCTTATTTTGAAACAAGATATAACTCAAACATGGAATTTGTGCTGACTGAATTTCCATGTTGGCGCCGGAATTTAACATTCGGGTAGATTGAACTTTTTCAAAACAAAACTACGACTGGAAGGATTTTTGGTTTTCCGTTTGATAGTGATCATAGCTGTCTTTAGAGCAGCTGTACAATGCAAAAAATTCCAATGCGCATACGAAGTTGTCTAAATTTAACATTGAAAATCGGATTTTATAAGTACCGGTAGTTTAGCACAGAACGATCCGCAAGCACTGATGCATAATTAACAAAAATAGCTGAAAATATGGAAAAATTCAAAGCCCTATCACTTGAAACTCGTACATGTTGGCATATTATAGTGATGGAACTACAAATATTCAGTTTGATTACTTTGTGTTGCAAATAACGACAATATAAGGAAATTCGTATCTTTGTTTATGTTAGCACAACAATTCGTTCACATCGTGCGTTTTTACGGTATGTTCAAACTCCACCGCGGCGTCATGCGGGATAACGAATTTCAGAAACCGATTATTCCACTTTAACTTGGCTTTAGGTGACATTTCTCATGTTCAGTGTGTGTATGATACGACACCATTCAGCGTTGCAAAAATATCGGCAATAAACGGTGTGAAAGGGTTCACAAAAACAGATTATAAGGTTGGACCAAATCAAAATCATTTCCTAGAATGTTAAATTTGTTCAATTAGGACTCGCAAATATTACACAACTTATTTTTAATTGTGTATTCAACGAGGACAATTGATACTGTGAGTTGTGCTTCTATCCAGATGCAGGGTTCTAGCAGGCAAAAAGGTAAATGTATATGTCCCATGATGTCTGTATTATACTGCAAAGCTGTGTACATCATTCATATTTGGAATTGAATGCTGTTCCTTGTTTAACGCAACTCGATAATTGATAGACACATATGTAACCAGCAATGCAACCGCAGTAGACTCCAACATAACTTGCTTACCCTAGGCTGATTATATTAATACAAAAATGGAACTGTGGAGAAATCTACTGTATAATCTTCTGTGATCTTCTGTAGAATTTCACGCTGTGAATCTGACTAAGGTTCATCAAGTGCTCGTACGCGAATACCACACAGTTTCACATTTCTTCCACATATCGCGTGATGTGTACTTCTACTGACCTCGACCTGGAGTGGATTGAAGTTGAGGCGTCTCTTGGGGATTTTGGGCTGAAAAAAACCCATCATGGTGAAATAAGATGTGGGAGAATGTTATCATGCAATGTCTCTCCCACTGGGCATATTGGAAACTTGCAGGGCATAGGCCAAGTGGGATGGGTTGTGCAAAATTCGAATACATGTACATGCACTTCTGCTAATGCTCCAGTTCTCTTGATGTAACAGCGTTCGCAGTTGTATATAGAATAGTAGGGTAGTATTGCTATATCCGTTCAAGTGAGAGTTTAAATGTCTTTTTCCCACTTATTGTTAGGGATTCACTGAATTCACACAATAAGCCAGACACCGAATAATTCACTTCGAGACTAGCTGATGTCTCTACTTATGTTAATCTCTTTTTTTACTCATGATCAGCGTTAGCCAAATGAACAAAGCGAACTGCTGACTCCGCTGATGAGTGTATGTCAAATTCAGTGTGCGGGAAATTATTGACTGGCAAGACAACACACCTGGGATGTTTTCTGCAGCAACAAGCGCGTATCACCACCATTAAAACATTAGTACACACATTGATTACAAATAAAATGCACTGGAAAGTCCATTCGATATGGATTCGGAAAATTGTGCTCTGAATAGATTAACTGCTATAGTATGGTAAGGCTAGCACTACATCCAACTTTTTCAGGGTTAATAAGACAATAATTGCACTCTATACTAACGTATCGTCCAATACTTCCATGCGGTTGCCCAGGCTAATATGGTTCATATTGTCTGTACAAAACAATGGATGTCCAAGAGCATGATCTTTTGCCGATGTGTGAATTCAGGTAAAACTGTTTACCTGTTGTTTCAGTAGTAACCTGGATTGCACTTGGTGCCTGTCAGGTAATACACGCGAGTGTCAGATGAACGTTGTTCGTCGTGACTAATAGATATAGACCTGAGCATTTTTTAGAATCTTGTCTACACGATGTTAAAAAAAGGAGAATGTTTACGAAATGAGAATCGAGGAAACACTAAAAATATTCCGTTCCTACTAAAGTATGGTATGAATGTTTTATTACTTGAAAGCATTTTCTTCGTTTATGATATTTTACTAATAGGTGGCGAAGGGTGCGTGACATTGTTATGATACTGGTTAATATACGGGGATTGAAACTACATCCAAAACATCGGCAAACATGGTGATCTTCAATATATGCCGTGGTAATCATGTGAAGTTTGGATGAACTGACAAGGTGCACGATGTGAATGATTCGTACATGTCTACCACTGAGCCTCTGTCACTGCTGGTGGATGTTAAACATGTCCTCGAGGATTCCAACAACTCAGTAGAAATTTGGTTTGTGGGTACTTTTGTAGGTACTTATATACTCGTCATACACCTATTCCATGCGCAAATTTATTGTTCTTAAAATTTGGACAGTTGTGTACTAATTCCGCCTGGTGTCATAACATACAGCTATATTTACACACTGTCTGCCCTCAATGACGGTATTGATGTTTAGTTGATGTTTGTTTCTATTCCAAACGTGTTTGATGTTAGACATCATTTTTGTTCTACTAGATGTAATACATTGATACATATATTATATTCGCATAATTACGAATAAAGGCGAGAAATGGCATATTCAATGTTCATCTGAAACCTCGAATTAATTTTTTTGTTTTCCATCCATACCTTCCCATCTTGTGTTTCATCAATACTGTTTTCAAGCAACTTGATTGTGTATGTCTATATACATGTATTTCTGTGATGTTTTTGTATCATCACATTGGACTATGCAGTAAATTTGATAAACTTGTTGCTGCAGTAAAATGTGTCCACCTGCCTGTTTGTAGCTACTTTTCAATTACACACAGAGAATGGGAAAAATTGAGTATGACAACCAACAGGGATTTGGGCATGTTACATGTGTAACATTGTTCATGTAGCTAAAGAATTCAGGTTCTAGGTCCTAGGTCAGTTTCTACTGATTATACTTTGAGCAGTTGACAACAGGTTTTTGACCCTATAATGTGTATGAACATAACTTCAAATTGGCAAAAAACCTTGGCGGTTTTCATTCTGGGAGCATGATGCAAGGAAATATCATGAATATTTCAAAGTCAACAGGATGGGAGCATTACGGTTTGTCACCATAGTGAATACTTCGAAGACTGTATCCAGTGTGGAAAGTATTTGTGTCGAAAAATTACACTTCAATAATTCACAACATTATCCTGAATAGTATGCTTAGTTGTGTATCTGTGAATGCAATTACGATCTTACATTATAAATTATAGTCGAAGCGAAAACAAACTATAAATCTATATTCATATTGACATGTGGAATCCAAAGGTATTAATATAGACATCGCTACACCAGATATATGCTCCTCAGAAACGTTCATGAAATGTTCGTGTTGATAATGTATAGTAGGAGATTATGATATAACCGATTACACAGTCAGTGATCAAAAGCAACGTAGTCATAGTCATCTTAAAGGGTATATACCACGAAAATATGATATCAGCTTATTTGAAGTCACTCGTTGAGCTGAATAGAACAGTCTTTACAGAATGTTGATATCTCGATTTGTTAAAAAGTTATAGCTATTTTAATATCGAAAATCCGGCAAATTTCTCCAGATAGTCTTGACAAATCTGTTAGCTAATGAGTATGCAAATAAGATATGTGACGTCATTGGCAGCTGGTTTTTTAATTAGGCGATTTAACATGTCACAATTAGGCATTTAAGCTCATATTTGGTCACCAAAACTCATCAGATATATCGTTCATTAGGAATAGTCAGTGAGTGCATGTAAATTTTGGTTGCCATGGCAACCAATAGGCTGGTTTGGCCCTTGCCAACCAAGTTGCTAAGGCTGGTATTCAAGTCAAAACACGATATAAAAGTATCAAACCAATTTAGATAACAGGATAGTGACTATATTTTGTGGAATTGACCAACAAAATGTTCAAAAACACTTAGCAATCGATACAGGCCTGAGAAATCACTGACGTTTAGTGCCATTGGAAGTTAATGGATGCTATTACTGCTGGTTTCCCAAGCCTGTATTGGTTGCTAAGGTTTGTGTTCAGACATTTTGATGATATATTCCTCAATATATTGTCATTACTCTATTGTCTGAAATGGTTTCATACATGTATATCTTGTTTTTAATTAGATACTGACCTTAACAACCATGGTTGTTGAGGGTCTAGCCAGACCATTGGTTGCCATGGCAACCAAGAATTTCTTGAAATCAATGACTAATCGAACTAAAAAGCATAAAAAATTGGTTTTGGTAAACAAATATGGATATAAACGGACTCATTATTCTATTTAAAAATGCCTAATTAAAAAAGCAGCCTGTCAATGACGTCATATATCACATTTGCATATTAATTAGCTGTCAGACTCTGTTGTCAGACTCTGTAAATATGTACATGTTTAAAGTGTCATAACTTTGGAAGGAATCATGATATCAATATGCTGTCAAGACCATTTTGTTCAGTTCAAACAGTACTTTCACATACATAACAAAAACCAATATCCAATATTCGTGATATATACCCTTTAAAGGGGATGATCAGTCAAACTGACCAAACGAACATGTATTTCGCATCGATTGCCTGTAATAATGTGTCTGTGGCTCAACTGGAATTCCGATTGGTTTACATATCAAACCATTGAGAGTGCAGTGACAGAACGCCATAGGTGTTAGCTTATCCAGAACACTAGTGAACAGCCATTGGTTCGAGCTGTGTATCGTGCCAGGAGATCACTAAGGAAACCCCTGCTGAGTCAAAGACATCACGAGCGACGTCTATATTGGGCCAGAGATCACCGCAATTTGGGACAAAAATCACTGGATTCATGTCATATTCAGTGACGAAGCGAGATTTGAGCAAGTTGGAGAACTTTACCATGAAGCCTGCATACTACCATATGGGGAGCTTTCCACGCAAGTGGAAAAAGTGACCTCGTGATCCTGGTCGGCAATCTGGATCAACACCAGTACATACGCATCCTAGACCAAACAATGTTGCCATTGGCTCGAGGGGCTTTCCATGAAAATTTTATGTACCAGGATGACAATGCTCCTGCACACAGGGCACGTATAGTGGCCACTTTCCTTCAGGATCAGGGGTTGAGCACTTGCCATGGCCAGCGAGTTCACCAGATATGAGCCCCATAGAGAACCTATCGGCCGAAGTAACCCGTTGGATCAACAACCTGGCTCGACAACCAACCAGTGTAACTTATAAATGTATTGTTGGCACAATTTGGTGTTGGGTTGTTTGTTCTGGATCACAGTGTTTACCAGATTGACAATACAAGATCAAGAATGCACTAAGTATGAGGTTAGATGCTTATGAACGCCAGGCAAGGAAATGTCGTGCTAATACAAACTGAAAAAAATGATGAAAAAAAAACATAAATGTCAACCCTGTAACTGTAAATGTGAGATGGCTAGTGATATACTGAGATAGTAAGTTAGTAATACACTGAGAAGAACTGTGACGTGTACCTGTATTAGCGAAAGACAAACCTACAGGTGGGAATATTACGTAATAAATTATTTAGTTCGGGCAAGTTTGAAACCCTCCATATAGATGGAAGTCAGAAAACTACTTGTATGTCAGAACACTGAATACAATTTTGACAATTGTCCATCCAGCTCTGAATGAATAGACATGGCGATACGAAATTATATCAAGTGATCCCTTGGTGAACATGGTTCAATTTTTAGATGTGTATGTCATGTGTAACAATGCATGCCCGATATCACAACAATATAGAATACAATGGGTTAATAATGTCTGGTGATCTGTCCAGTTATGACCATTGCAGTAGTCGTTAGTGTCTTATTTGCGGGTGTCAGTAGATAGATATTTATCCACGCATGCACAAATTGCTACGCACATGCTACACAGTATGTGAAATTATTTTCATAGATTTGAACATCGAAAATTGAATCCATATTATAATATACTGATTGTGGAACTTATTGGCTTGAGCTCTCAACTTTGATTAACATATCTAATATTATTTACACAGAGCCGGTGTCACAGCTGTTGGATTTTAATACAGTATTTTATTTCCACTCGATATTTTCTTATGTTTCCCTTAGGTTCATAAATTACGGAATCTTCATTAGGTGCAGCCGCACAGTACAAATATAGCACCGTAATGTGTTTGTTGAAAAAATAATAGTGCAATGGCAGACTGGTTATTTGTGACATGTTTGGGATACATTACATAACACACGATACCGCAGGTTGCACAAGAACATAACAAATATTTACATGTACATTTCTGGGATCAACATAGCCTATTTAAACATAGTAGAATCCTTACCATATATACAGTGTTTGTGTATAGGTAAGTATTAGTGTGCATTGGGATAGATGTCATAACTTCACCAGGTTTTTATTTTGAATATACACTAAGTGTCAGTGCTGTAGTTTCTTGGTATCTGGTGGTCACTGTACAGTGTTTGGTCACTCCCTATAAACTAACCCGAAATATGACCTTTGTTGACTGTTTTTGTTTCACGATATTTATAGATGTTTCTATTTTACGATATTTATAGATGTCAACAGAGTAAAGGTCCTACAGGCACGCGTCCCTAGCGGCGGTACATACATTTCAGAATGTCCGATCGACATGAAATGTTCTTAATTAAGCAAACTTGACTTGTTATCCCGGTAATATGTTCAGCTGGTGACATTTGAGTGTTTTTTTTTAAGATTTCGTCGCAATTTCACCGAGTAACAAACACATTTTATTGACACCCGCATAGTTTTCTCCTTCAGATTCGAAATATGGACGATTGACACTGACTGATTACATGACCGACGATCACGTGACCGCATATGTATCTTGGCGGTCATTGGTCCTAATTTCGAACCTCCTTTTAGAGAGTTCCTGAATACGCGTGGTTACGCGGTCATGTCATCGTCGGTCATGTGATCAATCGTCCATATTTTAAACATGATGAAGAAACAATTTGGGTTGACATTAAAAAGTGTTTGTTACTCAGTGATAATGCGACGAAATCTTTCAAAAAAGCTCATATTTGATTCCTCAATTTTCCAATATTCTTCATTTAAATATTTAAGTGAAGCAAGAGTCTGATCAATAATTATTGGATATGAACGTCTTTCATGAAACATGTTATTCAAATGGAGAGAATTCAAATTTGTTTTATCATTAATTCTAACATTAAATGTTAATTAACATTAAAAGTTAATTCAGTACCGTATGAATAACAAAAGTATTCTTGTTTCTAGTTTAGGAATATATTGCAACAGCATAGCTGTTATATTGCAGCATAGCCTTATATATTGCAACAGCATAGCCTTATATATATTGCAATAGCATAGCCTTATATATTGCAACAGCATAGCATAACAGCATAGCAACAGCATTGCAACAGACACACTCAGCTGGCTGGGTGTCTGTGATTTTCACATGGCTTTGACTTTGATACCTTAGTATCTCTCGGATTTGACTACTCACACTGATCTTGTAAAATTCGTCCATGGATTCGGTCTCGGAATATGAATTTGTCTGTTTGTCGGTATACATTTCTACTTTTGCAACAGCATAGCTGATATACAGGACTTAGTGAGAACCTCAAGTCAAAACACTTGATTTTGAGAATGATTGTATTTGTGAAGTTTAAATAGGCCTATGTGATATTATTCGAGTTATGTTGTTGTTGTTTCGCGTTTTACTTTATTGTTTTACTGTACGTCATTTCGCCACCCGGTGACACTATGACGAACAACATCAATTGAAAGTTGAAATTGGTGTACATAGAAACCGTATCAAGAGGGAGTTCTAGTTTCTTTAAAATTTAAGCAGAAAACAGCACAATTTGTTTACCGTAAACCACATCTCGAGTTTTTCGACTTTGGCATTGATGCTCGATGCCAAGTGAGTTGACACACATAAGTGGTGAGAGAGAGAGAGAGAGAGAGAGAGAGAGACATCATGAGAGACACAGAGAGAGAGAGACAGAGAGAGAGAAAGAAAAAAGAATGACTCGATGGATGGATTCATACTATTTATTATATTGTTACTCACAAGAAAATATTTACGTCACATAACCCATCGTGACTGCATATTGACGTATGACGTATGTAGGGGCTATTTGTATATTTATTTCTTGCACAGTTCAATGTTATCGTCCGAGGGATTGCTCTTGTATTAACCTTGACTTGTAGTGGAGTGGAGTCGAGATGTCTGTGATTTTGGATAGAAAAAATGCCATGACAATGGAATCAGGTGTGCGAGAGCCTTATCATGTAATGACCTCCCACACGGCAAATCAGAAGCTTACATTTCATTGGGGGAATATACGTAACTTGCCTTAGCAATGAAATACGAATATATTTGAATTGTCGGTTATATATTTCAGTTAAATTTGTGCCCCACCTCCAAAATTGTTGTACGAAAGTGCTACCAATTAAATGGTTTATATTTTATTACCAAACATTGGGAGCGTACTACGGTGGCTGATATGTGACATCTGAATTTTTTTTTCAGGACACCAATTTTAAAAAAAGCACAATATTCTATTCGTGAATAAAACTATTCTATTCGCAAATAAAACATTCTATTCACGAATAAAACGTTCTATTCGCGAATAAAACATTCTATTCGTGAATAAAACATTTTATTCACGAATAAAACTATTCTATCTGCGAATAAAACATTATATTCGCGAACAAAACATTCTATTCACGAATAAAACGTTCTATTCACGAATAAAACGTTCTATTCTCGAATAAAACGTTCTATTCGCGAATAAAACATTCTATTCATGAATAAAACATTTTATTTGCGAATAAAACTATTCTATTCGCGAATAAAACGTTCTATTCGCGAATAAAACGTTCTATTAGCGAATAATGCTCAATAAGTTACAATTGCTATGATTAACAAAACTTCTATACATCACAGTGACACATCGCGAATAGAATGTTTTATTCGCGAATAGAATGTTTTATTCGCAAATAGAATAGTTTTATTTAACGAATAGACATTTTATTCATGAATAGAATGTTTCATTCGCAAATAGAATAGTTTTATTCGCGAATAGAACGTTTTATTCGTGAATAGAATGTTTTATTCGCGAATTGAACGTTTTATTCGCGAATAAAACGTTTTATTTGCGAATAGAACGTTTTATTCGCAAATAGAATAGTTTTTTTCGCGAATAGAACGTTTTATTCGTGAACGTTTTATTCGTGAATAGAATGTTTCATTCGCAAATAGAATAGTTTTATTCGCGAATAGAACGTTTTATTCGTGAATAGAATGTTTTATTCGCGAATAGAACGTTTTATTCGCGAATAAAACGTTTTATTTGCGAATAGAACGTTTTATTCGCAAATAGAATAGTTTTTTTCGCGAATAGAACGTTTTATTCGTGAATAGAATGTTTTATTCGCGAATAGAACGTTTTATTCGCGAATAGAACGTTTTATTTGTGAATAGAACGCTTTATTCGCGAATAAAACTTTCTATTCGCGAATAAAGCGTTCTATTCACAAATAAAACGTTCTATTCGCGAATAAAACGTTCTATTCGCGAATAAAACATTCTATTTGCGAATGAAACATTCTATTCACGAATAAAACGTTCACGAATAAAACGTTCTATTCGCGAACGTTTTATTCGCGAATAGAATATTTAGCTATTTTTTTAAATTGGTGTCCTGCAAAAAAAATTTGGATGTCACATATCAGCCACCGTAGCGTACAACGGGTAAAGTCAATGTTAAAAGATGTTGGCGGTTTTTTTGCAATGTCGATATGTTTACAAATCTTCTTCAAAGTCAAATTCTAAATATTTGTTCACGTCATAAATTGGTCATAATGTAGAACATTATATCTACCAGTACCTTGAAAAGGTACTGATTTGCTACACGATCAAATAGCCAAGTTATGTTTCCATTCACTGGATTCGATCCACACAAACGCAATACATACACACGAGATCATTGTGTGAAATACTATCCAGCCTGAGGGACGTATTCATTTACCCCAATGTGCTTCAAGTCTTCATTTAAGAATAAAATTCCTGTCATCCACAATCACCTGCTGCGTCTTGTAAGTGATCCTGAACATTATGATGTACTACATGTATAGTTTCGGCTAATGCTGACCTCCAAAAAGGCAAAAAAATTGACCATACACCTGTAATACTGATACTGATGACATTTCACCTGCTTGACTCTCGGGTATCAAATGACATTGTACTGAGAACTTTACACTCTTGGCAATATCTACACGTCTAACATGACATTGTCAGAGTCAGTCCGTTGCTGCTTCCTTTGTGGGTCATTGAATACTATGTGCGGTTATGTACAGAGAAACACAACTGGATATATCAGGGAATTAACTGCTGACGATAACCGTCGCATTTGGTCTCCTACTCGTAATCTAATACACAGATATGTTTGGGCAGAATTTTGGTTTTGAGTGTGTGTTTCTGTTTTCACGTGGTTTTTATTTGCAAACGAGCAATCAACACGGAAGGCACTTTACACACTGCGCATGACGGCAAGCGTAAAATCAATAATTACCTTACATTTTGGGAGCGACTGATAATTAATGACATTCTAATGTTTGCGATACACGTGTTACAGGGTTCAATATATGGGTAAAGCAGAATTGCGAATATAACAGTGCAGAAGAAAAATATCAAAATTATTGACACACTTGTAGTAATATATACTACCATATGTTACGAAACGAAAACCGCAGGGTATATACCTCTTAACCCTATCATCCATCCTGCCCCAAAAGTATTGGCATAGAAGTATAATTACTGCCTAACCACAAAGCTTGTAACGGGATTGTATGGCATGTGCATCCTTGTGGTCAATAACAAATATAGAAACTAGTATCAACTCATTCTAGGATGATGTCACGTTTCCACCAAAAACATCATTATCCATTCTAAACAGGAATGCAGTGTCATTTGCTTAGATAGTACAGGTTACCGGCATGCTAACAGATATTATTAAAATGGTTAATTCACACGCTTGTAATGAATTAGCCCTTAAACCTAGTAATATTAGTTTGATAAGTCTGGAAGAAAAACAATATGTCTCGGGCGGCTACCATTTACATCACGTATGTGTGATTTTATCCATCATTCATCGAAAACGCCCAGCTGTAGAGCATTCAAAAGCAGAATTTGTTGGCCATCGGTCAATTTGGTTGCAACGGGGACCAAAAACAAACGGTGTCGTGATCTTACCGTAAGATATGTTCCTATAAAGTATAATGGGTTGAGATTTGCAATCTGCAGAGCGTTCCTGGGAAAAAATCTGCGACTGACGCGCGATGGTCGCAAATCCATAGTATCCGCCAATTTTTTGTCCCGGAGAGGTAATTATACTAGAGTTATACATGTGTTGCATACAATTTCTGAACGTGGAAATGTCTACATGTCGCTGTTTAATAGTTAACAACAATAATCATTCGTACAAGCATGCGAGATGAAATGGTGACCTGTGCTCTGTTGATCAGGTGTCGTAGAGAAGAAATTGTTTTAGAATAAAAAAAACTACGAACTAATAATAATATGCATACTTCTATATCAGTCGTTGGTCGATAACTAATGATTACTCTGTACAAATATTTAAATTTCAAGAATGTCGTTACTGTAGATATTGACGCGCGCACATTGCACAAATTTATATACTGAATGGAATGTACTGAAAATTGATGTATCAAATATAAATCATATAAATATATTCCATGGATCATATTCCAAGTGTTGGAATGTGGATAGGTCTCGTTGTTGATACCCACATGTGATTTACACATCTTGACACTGGACCCAGACAGTAAGCTCATATCCATTAGTACAATTCGGTATGTTTATGTTGTCAAGACGTGTAATGTTGTGTAGACTGAACCTCTGCTCCCCCGGGGATAATAAAACCGTATCTATGTACATTAGTGCACATAACATTTATTGACATTCAACAGTGCTCACTTGCTCTGGTTTTCCCTTTACGATGCAGCGAGCGGAACCTGACCCTCACAATATGATCGTTATTACCATCACTGGAGATCTATGTGTGTGTGTGTTACAGTTACCTCTGGATCCACGGAGAAGGTCATCACTATCCAGGGGACCAAAGTAAGCAAGGCCATCACATTTACATGGTGCACATGGCACGTCATCTAGAAATGTGATTATCACGAATGTAACAGAATGTGTCCGTTCAACATATTATTGTACTTGCATAGTGAAAGTTAACATATATACTAGAATTTGATATGACGCTGGTTCGAAATTATAAATGGATTTCTTTATGAAACATGTCTAATTGTCGAAAATACATAGCATGAACAAAAAACATTACAACTTATTGCCTGTTAGTGGCCGTGCGGCGCGTTTATTGCGACTGCTGACGTGGAATAACAGATTACTGTGAGCAATACATATACCGGTATCGGTCAGCAAGACGTACAATCTGTTGTGCATAAGTGAACTGAACTGAAAAAAGCTGACGATGTTCGGATTGAAAACAAAAAATAACACTTGTGAAGAAGCGTGAGAGCCGCCCAGGTAAAACCAGTCTTGCTGGAACCCTGTGCCCGGTTGGCTAGTGCTGCACACGCCGGAATGCTGGGACACATTCCAAAAATTTGGAATTAGAGGAGGACTATTTATAATCTAGGATATCTTAGGATGTGTTAGGAAATAAAACCAAAGACGGTCGCAAAGGAGCGCACAGGCCTAGATGAACAGACTATCCCTTTCCTAACACTATATATGCTTCTGGATCGATAGCCCCCCGTGTATCTGGACACTGTCCCTCGCAGACTGCCTCTCTATTGGCCTACTCTGGCCCCGCCCACAGCGGTACATGCGTTGACTGTATCTAGACAAAGTTTTCTATCTTTTCGTTGAACCGATAGAAAACGATCAAACTTATTGTCTGTTTGTTTCACTTAGGAATCGTTTTCTCACAAAACAACAGGTCAATGTAAGGAGTACACAAATTAGCAAAGTCATGAAGGAACCCAATCTCAAGGTAATTAGAATCAAGCAAAAACATTTTAACGTGGGTGTTTTAATGGTGTCTGACATTGTGTGTGATTTCATATCTTGAAAAAGCGCTTCAATTTTGATCCAAACTGACATTTCTTATGCATCGGCAAATGTCGACAAGGATAATGAAAAAAGAAAACCAACTACGTGACATTTCTTTGTGGGACACCATGTATATACTTTTCAACGTTTTCTTGCATTTACCGTGAATGCTAGCACCGTGATAAATCTTATCTCGAATTATATAAAGTGCCGACAAATTAGTGTGACGAATACATGGCTGATGATACATGGCACACATTTGTCGCAGTCCAAATATTGACATGTGAATTCATTAAAGCTTTCAATTGCTATCCAATAATTACTTTCGAACAATGGTCTTCATGGTTGAATAAAATTTACTTCACCGTTATACGACACTAATTCCATATATTTCTCCCGGATAAGTGAAACGACTGTCATGACGAACATTAGCATTCACAGTACTCTTACAGTGGCATTCAAATGTCGCCTGATATATAGAGTGGGAACGACCAGGTACATGCTAATATCCTTAATGCCCGCCATGATCCTTATATTTTTTTCTTCTGTGAAATGTGACTTCCGACATTCATATTTTGTCATTGTAAATGTGTATTCAAACTTTCGAATTGTGCACATTTGTTGTGGTATATATTCGAATACTAAAATAACATGCACGCTGTCACAATTGGATTCAATCAAGAACAGGGTGAATACCCCCACTTACATACATACATGTACGTTCATAATGAAATACGACACCTAACTATACAATACATCGTTTTCAGATGCCATACACTACGCTTTGTGTACTGAAACCATACAAATCCATTTCTGAAATTAAATTTAGCCAGGAGTACGTCTCGCTGGCACATAGTTGCCAAAGTAATAATAGCATAATACTCTCAGTTTTTGTCAACGGAGTGAGAAAGGGTGACCTCTTCCTCTGTGAAACTCGATTTCAAGCACCCTGTGTCTTGTCTAGCAATATACCCTTAGTCATTATATCATTTCATGTCAAATACTGGGTAATATACCCCGAAGTAAAGGGGCTTATCTGCTTCTATACTGCAATTCCTTCAGTGTAGGGTTATGACTAAACATACAGAAGAGGAATGCGGAAAATCCAATTTCGCAGGAATGCCTCTAGATATGTGACCATGGTCATGCCATGCCTTGTTATATCGATACGGAAACATATGACCGGGGGTCTTTTTGTTTTAATCTACATTGAGAACACTGATGATTCGAACGGTATTCTGCGGCCATTTCGAAATAGAAAGTTTCTGGTTCTGGTTCCACGGTTGCTCGAGATATATTCCAGCCAATGGTCAAGATCATGTATTCTCTGCAGGCTGGAAGAACGGATGTAGATTGTTTCATATATTCCGAACAAATATAAAATAGTATGTAGTTAAAGTACAGATAAGTAACTACATACGGACAAATTCTACCTCGAAAGGAGAGAGACAGTACATGTATAGCGATACTGAGGGAGAAATAATATACACGTATGAGCTAGCTATATTTTTTTTATCGCTGTAGGTACTCGTTACTACCTGTACGATGTACAACATGGAGTAATTCCAATATTTTATTACCTTAAATGCTAACTGGCATACAACTTCACATGATGTCCAACAGTGTTTCATCTTCCTACATAATTCGATTTCAGCCATTACATGCTGAACGTGTAACATACCGTTGGCGTGGGCATCCCTCACCTAACAAAGTGTGTAAATCGCTGTGCTGTGGTGTAGCTTTGGCCAACCCGGGCATTAATAAGTGCTGAGATGTTCGACAATGAACTACATTCCGAGTGGATTGAGGCATGCTTATTTCGCTCATAAATACACATAATATGGGTAAATGAAGCATATGACATTACTAGCAGCCACTGGCCTGACCTAGTTTACGTTCGAACATATGCAAGTAAGCTGGAATCGCATTGGATCAAGAGATACAAAGCACCGACAATGACGGCAATGTCAACAAACTCGAAAGATCTCCACCAGAAACTCACAACGAAATAAATGAGAAAGGGCATCTGTTTGAGCAAAACAAGTGCATATATTTAACTAGTATGTTTTCTTCGTTCGGTCAGAAATGTATGGCAAAATCGATATCTTTCTCCCAAGATGAGATTGATATGTCTCGCACCTTTTTTCATCTTTATTGAAAATAGAGTAACAAGCAGCACACGTTATTTCGGCCAACAAAGTTTACACTCACCTTCCCGTTGCACTGGGCAGGCAAATTGCGAATGTGTTCCAAGGGTATGAATCATCGAACACTTCGAACTTCAGTATAAGATACAAAATATATATCATCCTAGTTTGTTCCTGATACGTCCTTAGTACAGGCTCGCCTGGGATTCGCACTGCCGACTCCTCGGGAAATCTCTATCTCATGAAAAAATGACATGGGATTATCTTAATCTCAGATACATTCATCATTCATATAATACGTGAGTAATATATCCGTATCTGGAAGACTTTACCATCGAACTAAGCTGTAAATATACATACAATATCTCAGGGGAATTACAGATTCAATAGATATTGTCTACAGAATTTGGTGACAGAATAGGCACACGAGTACATCTCACAAACTAGGAAAATTTGAAGAAAAAAAATTAGGCCAAGGACCAAAGATAGGTTACCGCACAATGTTTAATATTTTATATGTTAGCCAGGTCACTGGTCGAATTCAAGGTCGAGAGAATATTCAGCATATATAACATAAAGCATATATCATGTCCACAATTGATTGCTAAGCTGTAAATTCAATAATCAGAGAGATATTAGCAATTTTGTGCTGTGGCCTTGGATATGAAGAGGCAAAGGTCAAATTCAAGGTCATCAAAATATTCAGTGTATATCATTTTCTATATCATGTCCACAATTGATTCCCAAGCCATACAGTCAATAGAGGAGCAAGATATGAGCCAGTTTGTTGTCCTTGGACCTTGAAAATGAGGTCAGAGGTAAAATTCAAGGTCACGAGAATATTGAGCATATATCATTTCCTATATGTCCACAATTGAGTCCTAAGCTGTAAAATCGATAATAAGTGTGATATTAGCCATCTTGTCCTGTGACCTTGAAAATGAGGTCAAAGGTCCAATTCAAGATCATGACAATAATCTGCATATATCATTTCCTATATGTTCATAACTGATTCCTAAGCTGTGAAGTCGATAACAAGCGAGATATTAGCCATTTTGTCATATCACCTTGAAAATGGGGTCAAAGGTCAAATCACCTTGAAAATGGGGTCAAAGGTCAAAATGGGGTCAAGGTCATCAGAATATTCAGCATAATATATATCATTTCCTATATGTCCACAATTGATTCCTAAGCTGTAGAGTCGATAATCAGCGAGATATAAGCCATTTTGTGCCCTGACCTTGAAAATGAGGTCAGAGGTCAAATTCAAGGTCACGAGAATATTCAGCATATATCATTTCCTATATGTCCACAATTGATTGCTAGTCTCTAATCTCAATATTAAGTGAGATATTAGGCATAATGTGTCGCATTGTAAAGCATAGGAGAATTTAACATGGGAAAGTCCCATTTGGGCCGAGTTTGGGCCAAAATGGCCCATTCGAGCGATTCAAGCGCAACGAAATTTATAGACATCATAGGAGTACATATGAGGAGTTTTATGTATCAAAAAGAAAAAAAGTTAGGGAACAGATTTTGAGAAAATGGCCGCCAAAGTCCAAAATCAGGCATTTTTCGTGGAAAACGGCCGCCATTTTGAAAAAAAATGCGAAAATCAAGAAACTAAAAAATACCTCCTTCTTGAATTATTTTAAAATATTTTTGTGCAAAATTTCAGAAAAATTCGCCCGTAAACAAAAAAGATAAAAATGTGGACGACGAGGGACGACGACGACGGACGCAACGCCATGCCAATAGGTTATCGGACCACTAAATGTTTAAACACAGTGGGCGCGTTTTTTTGTGGCAGGTTGAATGTAAAATTTCTCAACTTTTTAAATCTTTTTAGGGGAATTCCAGGTTTGCAATTCATGCGCGTTTCATGTAAAAGTTTAATGTGAACTTTTTAAACCAGAAATTGGGGGAATCCCAACATTGGACAATTAGCTATTGTTATAAAATCAGTTGCCATGACACCATCAGCAGTACTATTGTTTGAAAGTCTGACTGCATAAATTTTGCTGTGCAAAACTCGTCAATTTACGTGATATGATGACAACAGTTACTAGGCATCATATAGAAGCAGTTTCACTTTCTGTTATCAGTTTCTAGCAAAAGAAAAGGTTGAAAAGTTTCACAACTTTGTCAACTTTTTCAACCTTGGGAACTCCAAGGTTTAAAAAGTTGACAAAGTTTACATTAAACCTGACACAAAGAAACGCGCCCAGTGATATTCATTGAATACACACATTAAGTTGTGTTCGAAACCCGGTTCAATTGATAAGGACACTGAACCTATGTGTGCTAATAATGCTTAAAGTGATATTGGCAGGAAAATGTTTTTTTCCCAAATCAATTACATATATGTCTTTGGTCTCAGAAAAATAGGTTACAGAACAAACTAGGCTTTATCAGATGGATAAATCGAGCATATGACAGTACTAGCAGCTGCTTTTCTTTGGTTTTGTGCGCCACTCAGAGTTACCCCTAACTTAACCTAGTTCATGATCGATTGACTCGAACATATACGAGTAAGCTGGACTCGCACTGCGTCAAGAAATACAAAGCACCCAGAAAGGCGGTAATATAATGAAAACAAACTCAAAATATCTCCACCAGAAACTCGCAACGAAATCAATTAGAAAGGGACGTCTGTTGAACCCACAAATGTTAAAACGCCCACAAATGTGAAAACCCACAAATGTGAAAACAAATTTTGTAAATCACCCACAAATGTGAAAATATCATTACCCACAAATGTGAAAAAAAAATCCACCCACAAATGTGAAAAAAAATTTAACCACAAATGTGAAAACGGTTTTTGTCATTTGCCCACAAATGTGAAAATCAAACACAGCATTATTGTCCTATACATTACCTCCATAATACTACACGGGTAACTCCTAACAGCCTACTTAAATTAGGCTCCCCCATAGAGAAACCTCTCATATGGGGAAGAATAAAGAATGACCCCTCCCTTGCTGCCACCAGGGGCAGCACCGTAGCCACTTCCGCCATTCCCAATTCTCCTATTGAAGGAAGCAGACCTACTTATGCCTACTCTATATTTCTGTTTAATTTTATTGCTTGGATCGTTCCACCTCTGTGGAGACTCGGCAGGAAAGGACTCTTAGTCGTTAGGGGTGTCCTTTTTAACACGTTGACGGTAGTCCACGCCCAGGTTTTCCTGTTTGAGTGAGCTGAGCTGACCATGCCCACGCGTGTGTGTGGCCGGTGCCACATGTTCTTACCAGCGTGGGAGGTCCACGACTTCTGTTGGCGGTGTGTGGATTCGTTCTGCATCGACGATTTTCCTTGCGACAAGTGCAAATCTCGTTCACCAGAAGACTGGTCAACCGTGTATGGGGCGTTGAGGGATTTACTTCACCTCCGTTCACGTCCCTCCCCACCTGATGTTGACTGCTCTCGGTCCGCCCGGGTGCATTGTCTCGCCGCCATCCGTCGCTTCGACACTGAGTCGGCTCGGCTTAATTTAGCTTTACAATCCCCAGTGAGTGTAGACGCCCTGTCCCTCTTAGACTCACAGGAATTTTGTCATAATTTTGATTGTAATGTCATGTTTGTCCCTACCTCTCCCCCACCTGTGTGTGCGGCTCTGGCCCCGTCAGGTGTGGTGGGTGATGTGGTGGGCCGCTCTCTGCTTTCGGCATTGCGCCCTCAGCTTTTGAGTGTTCGGAGTCTGTTAGATTTTCCAGCTAGCCTGGTTATTCGTTTTCTCTCCATTCACTCCGAGCGTCGTGTTTCCGAGTCCATGCCTTGCGTGGGCGCTCGGAGCCCGGGTCCCAGGAACACTCCGTCCGTTCCCGCGCTCTCATCTGTCACGCTCATGTCAGATGACGGAGCTCGGCTCCCGGGTTCCGGTCGGGACCCGGGTCCCGGTGGTATTACGGCTCCGGGTTCCGAGTCACTGTCAGCTATACAGCTACACGTTGGCGCTCGGGTCCCGGGCCCCGCTCGAACCCGGGTTCCGATAGGAACACGACTCTCGTTAAGGTATCAGATGCTGATAGACCATGCTTGCGTCTTCCTCGGCATTCCGCTACCAGCTCAGGCTTGTCCCTCGATACCACGGCGTTGCTTCTATGCCCACCTCGGGCATTAGTAACTGACGCTAGTGGTTTGGTCGAGTTAGAAACAGGGCTAGTTCGGCTCTCGGCCCCTGTCGGGGCCCGGGACCCGGGTTCCCATCGGATCCCAGGATCCGACCAGCCTCCGTTTTCTATTCAGACTAATGGCTTCAATGCTAGCAGTGAGTGCTCGCCTCATCTTCCACCGCATCTGACTGCCTCAGGGCGCGATGTTTCGGTGAAAGTGGGGGGGGGGGTGGGAGGAGGTTATGACGATATGTCTAATTCTCACTCTCTCTTCCAGTCGATATCCCAGCGCAGCAGGCCTTCCCCGCCTCTGATCCAGTGGATAGCCTCGCCACCAGACAGCTCCCTCGGGATGCCCTCTATGGACCCTGCCACAGCGGGTCGCTCTTTAGCGACGTCCGGGCCTTCGGGCCAGACTGCGGGTTGCTCTTTAGCGACGTCCGGGCCTTCGGGCCAACCTCTCACGACTGTCTTCGCGGGCCGCTCTTCAGCGGAGTCCGGGCCTTCGGGCCACCCTTCGGCAGTGCGTGTGTCAGGCCGCTCTTCAGCGGAGTCCGTTATGTTACCTTCACCTGCCTCCTCCGCGCCTCAGGATTTTCGGCAGTTGGAACTAGACATCTCCTCTCGCATGTCGGCACAAATGCAAGCGATGTTCTCGCAGCTCTCGACTCAGGTGCAGCACAGCCTCCTCCAGTGTCGTCCCCCGACTGCTCCTCCTCCTGGATTCTTGCCTCTCGCAGGCCGTGCGAGCGAGGCCACCTGTGGACTATCCACGCCTCTACAGCAGACCCAGTCCCTAGAGTCACCAGGCCTCTTACCCCCGGACCAGCTCTTAGCCACTCCGGCTCAGGTTGTCGGCCCTACTCCAGGATCTTCCCGTGGAGTCACCCCGGCTCAGGTGCTCCAGGTGCTGCCCTCTTCCGGCTTCGTTCCCTCGGCTTCACGGAAGCGTCGCTGTCCCGACCCGGAGTCCGACTCGGAAGAAGAGGACGAAGAAGAGGATATGGACTCCGCGTCCATACATCCTTCCCTGGTAGACGAACGTGGCTCCTCTCAGGATCTCCAGTTCCGGGAGAAGTTGGTTCTCACGCATGCGTGTCTCGGTTCCCAGTTTCCGCCAGAGCCTCCGACGGAAACCTCCTCGTCAGTGGAACCAGTTTCTTGTGGCCAGCCAGTACCGCCATCAAGTTCACGCCAGCAACTGCCTCTCAGCCGCAGCGTACGCCAGGCGTTCGAGGTTCGTCGCCAAGCCTCCATCAAGGCCAAGGGAGACAAGCTAAAGAAACCCAAGCTCTCCTCTTCATACTTGTCTTCCCACAAGGACTTCACGGAGAAGCCGTCGGAGCCTTCCAAGAAGACTCTTCAGTATATGTCGGCCCCCTCGAAGATCTCGGTGACCCCTGCCCAGGTAGCAGATGTTCAACAGTCGATTGTTCAGCTGTTCTCATCGACTCCACCCAGGACTGGCTTTTAGCCGCCGCGCGGGATCTCCTCGAGAACCTGGCCCAGCAAGCCTCTGCTGGACCCGTCCCCCAAGCTGCCCTTCAGGATCAGATCTCCACCGCTATCAGATTTCTGTCCAGCGCGGGCTTGTCTATCCGGGACCGCCTACACCAGCTCTCTTACGGCGCGTTCACCATGGAGCAGTGGCGACGGGATGCCTTCCTCAAGTCCCTGACTTTCAAGCCGTCCCTGGATTTGAAATCCCGACTACGTTCCGCCCCCATGCTGCTGTCCTGCGCACAGGAGGCGCTCACGGACCAGGCCGCCAACTCCCTGTTCCACGGAGAGGACGGTGCTCTTTCAGCCGAGGAACGGCAAGTGTCGGACCGCGTCCAGTCGGCCAATGCCCAGTTGGTCTCCGAACTGCTTGCCAAGCAGAAGGCTTGGAAGCCACGGCCGCAGCCACAGACCGCTTCTTCTTCAAAGTCCAAGAAACAGAGGAAGAAGCAGCCCTTTTCAGGAGCCCCTGCCTCTACAATCAAGCGTGGTGGTCGCCACTCCGGGTCCAGCCGCCGCGGCAAGTCTAAGGGCGGAGCAGGAGCGTCCAGGCCCAGTCACGACAGTAAGTCCCAGTGCCAGGGAACTTTCTGAGTACCATGCGTCACCAATGGCGACTCCCGCTCATTTTGGTCACGTAGAACCGCCAGTCGGCGGGCGCTTAAATCTCTTTTGGCCCATTTGGCAAGAGATGGGTGCCAGCCCTTGGATCTGGGGGGGTACTCCGGAAGGGATTCCAGATTCAGTTCATAACTCAACCTGCATTATCCCCCATCCCCAAGTCATTCACTCTGCCGTCGGCTCCGGCGAAGCGAGCACAATTGGATGTGGAGATAAAAAAATTGATCGCGAAAGGGGCAGTAGAACCTGCAGATCCGTGGACTCCGGGTTTCTACAGTATCATGTTCGTGGTTCCAAAGAGTTCCGGTGGTTGTCGCCCAGTTGTAGACTTGTCGCCTCTGAATCCGTTCGTGCAGACTCCAAAGTTCGTTATGGAGACGCCCAAGTTCATTCAGTTAGCGCTTCCAGAGAATTCATGGGCGATCTCGCTGGATCTGAAGGATGCCTTCTTCCACATTCTGATACACTCAGCCTCGCGAAAGTATCTGAAGTTCGCTTTCCGGGGTCGTGTGTGGCAGTTCTGTGCTCTACCATTCGGCCTGTCACCTTCTCCTTGGATATTCACCATGGTGGTGAGGGAGGTCCAGAGCCTGGCCCACCAGCGGGGATTGTTCCTTCATCAATACCTCGACGACTGGCTCCTACGCAGTCAGTCTCGGGACACGTTGTTGGAGCACCGCGATTGGTTGATCAATACGTGTCAGACAATGGGTCTAGTGATCAATTTCGAGAAATCAGAGCTCGTTCCATCTCGAGATTTCGTGTTCCTGGGCTACAGGTTTGTGACCACGTCAGGCATGGTCTTCCCACCTCAAGACAGAATTTCCAAATTGCGCCCTATTCTAGCCTCCTTCCTGGCTCATCTGTTTCAGTCGGCAGCCACCTGGCAGTCTCTGCTAGGCCTGTTGGCGGCAACGGAGAAGCTGGTACCTTTGGGCCGCTTACATATGCGAGAACTGCAGCATTGCCTGAGTTTGGGTTGGTGTCAAGCTACAGACCCCGACTCTACGATGGTAATGTTGTCTCCAGTGGCTCGCGAGTGCGTGCAGTGGTGGATTCAAATCAGAAACCTGTCACAAGGTTCTCCCTTCCGTCTGCCGCTGCCATCCAAGCATCTGTTTACGGATGCCAGCACGGAGGGCTGGGGCGCCCACTTGGACTTCCAAGAGATTTCGGGCTTGTGGAGCGACCATTATTTGTCTTGGCACATCAATGCTCTCGAGTTGGAAGCTGTATCTAGGGCCCTGGCCAATTGGGTATCCGAGTTAGCAGGACACTCAGTTTTGGTTGCCACGGACAACTCAACGGTCGTGGCCTACATCAACAAGCAAGGAGGCACTCGTTCCTTGACACTCAGTCATCAGGTGTCGGCCTTGCTACGGTGATGCAACGCCCAATCGATTATGCTCCGTGCCCGTCACATTCCCGGCCATCTCAATGTCTTGGCGGACATGCTGTCTCGGCGGGGTCAGGTACAGCCTACCGAATGGACCTTGTCTCCAGCGGTCTTTCGACAGTTATGTACCCTTTGGGATCGACCTCATGTGGACCTGTTTGCCACTCGTTGGAACAACAGGCTCCCCACCTTTGTGTCGCCAATCTCAGACCCCCTGGCTTGGGGTGTGGATGCTCTGTCTATGGACTGGGAGGGCCTGTATGCATATGCTTACCCCCCAGCCATTCTGATTCCGCAAGTGATTGCCAAGGTTCGAGCACAACAATGTCGGATCCTGCTTATTGCGCCTCTACAACCCGAGAAGTCGTGGTTCCCAGAGCTTCTAGATCTCCTTGTCGATGTTCCGAGGCCGTTGCCTCTGCGAGGAGATCTACTGAGGCAGCCACGGTCTCCGGTGTTTCACCAGAACACACGCTAGCTGGCCCTTCACGCGTGGATGTTGTCCAGCGATCCTTCCGCGCAAAGGGATTTTCTGAGGAAGTGTCCTCTCGGCTCGCACGACCAAATAGAAGGTCTTCTTTGGCGGTCTACGAGTCAAAATGGGTCGTCTTCAGTGCTTGGTGTGAGCGCAGGCAGACTGATCCTTTCACGGCCAATGCCCCTTTAATAGCTGAATTTCTGATGTTAAAATTATCTGAAGGTCGGGTGCCGTCTACCCTTGCAGGCTACAGAACGGCTATTGCTAAGACGCTTTTGCCGTGACAAGGTGTGGACTACCGGACCGATCATGCCTTGACTTTATTGCTCAAGAACTTCGAGGTAGATCGTCCCGTGGCGCGAAACCCCACTCCTGCGTGGGACTTGTCGTTGGTCTTGAACCGTCTGGCATCAGCCCCGTTCGAGCCCCTGGCTTCGGCGCCCCTCAAGTTAGTCACTTGGAAAACGGTTTTTCTCCTTGCCCTAGCCTCTGACAGGCGTCGAGGTGAGATCCATGCTTTGGATGCGTCTAAGATTAGCTGGAAGGAGAACTATGCTCAGGTCAGACTGGGCGTTCTCCCGTCTTTTCTCACGAAAACCCAGCTCTCTACGGCCCATCCATTGGCGATTGTGATCCCTGCTCTCGATGCCTCTCTTGGCACGGACTTGGAGAGTGACGCGAAGCTCTGTCCCGTACGTGCGTTGCGCTTTTACCTTGACAAGACCAAGGGTTTTCGACAAGGCAAAAAGCTTCTTTTCGTCTCTTATCTGAAAAGCTTCAAGAACGATATTCGCTCCCCGACTATCTCTTCTTGGATTAAGAAATGCATTCGACTCTGTTACGATCTCGGCGATCAGCCGACTGATTGTTCTTTTCGGGTACAGGCGCATGACGTACGGGCCATGGCTGCGTCATCATATAATGAATAATAATAGTAATGTTGCCGTTACGTGAGGCCCGAGAACCATTGGAGGGGTCCTCGGAACCACAACGCTTGGGCGTGTTGTTCGTCCGGCCTTGTTGATCCTTGGGCATCCTGAGCCCATTTCCTTGAAAAATAATTCTACTTCCGGTTTGGTGTCATTTGACACCACAGGTGTAATCTGATACCAAACCACACCTAGTATATTGCCAATTAGCCCTACGGGTTCGAAAATAATGTCCTTTTTGCTCTACGATCAATATTTACTGAGATATGGAGGTTTTTCTGGAAAAGTGGGTGATAATAGGGGAAAGTGTAAATTTTTGGCCTTCAAACACACCAAAACGGCCTAATAACTGATCCTTGGGCATCCTGAGCCCATTTCCTTGAAAAATATTTCTACTTCCGGTTTGGTGTAATTTGACATCACAGGTGTAATTTGATACCAAACCACGCCTAGTATATTGCCAATTAGCCCTATGGGTTCGAAAATAATGTCCTTTTTGCTCTACGATCAATCTTTACTGAGATATGAAGGTTTTTATGGAAAAGTGGGTGATAATAGGGGAAAGTGTAAATTTTTGGCCTTCAAACACACCAAAACGGCCTAATAACTGATCCTTGGGCATCCTGAGCCCATTTCCTTGAAAAATATTTCTACTTCCGGTTTGGTGTAATTTGACATCACAGGTGTAATTTGATACCAAACCACGCCTAGTATATTGCCAATTAGCCCTCTGGGTTCGAAAATAATGTCCTTTTTGCTCTACGATCAATATTTACTGAGATATGAAGGTTTTTATGGAAAAATGATGATAATAGGGTAAAGTATTAATTGTGTAATAGGTTTTCAGAACAAAGGTCGGTAACCTAAAAACATTCCTCATGTTGAAGCTAATGTTGTGTCAGATTTTCACATTTGTGGGCAATTGACAAAAATCGTTTTCACATTTGTGGTTGATTTTTTTTTTTCACATTTGTGGGTGAAGTTTTTTTCACATTTGTGGGTGAAGATTTTCACATTTGTGGGTAGTTGACAAAAAACGTTTTCACATTTGTGGTTGACTTTTTTACATTTGTGGGTGATTTACAAAATTTGTTTTCACATTTGTGGGTTTTCACATTTGTGGGCGTTTTAACATTTGTGGGTTCAACAGACGTCTGTGTGGGCATAAAAGTGCAGGTAGTTTAGTTTAAACGTATTTATTTAAATCGGATTACCCAATAGCTTTGCTAATCGAGGGGCTCTCCACAAACATGTATATAATGAACAACAAAAGTGGCAAACAAGGAAAACATTATTAGGAAAATAAAATACCAAAACCTCGAATAATTACAATAATGAACATTTAATACAACCTTTCGTATGAATGAATGAATGTGCCGAACTCACCACACTGATACGGATCAATGACGGATAGATTTACTGTTATGTAACTGATATATAACTGTAAATTGTCTTCGTTCGATCAGAAAGGTATGGGAAAATCCATGAATTAATGCCAATATGACTTTGAACACAGTAGTATAAACAAGAAATACACGTATAAACACATTCGTATTCATTGAATAGACACATTAAGTTGTGTTTTCGAAACCCGGTACAATTTATAAGGACACTGGAGCCAATTTGATGTATTATTGTTTAGTGTTTGAAAGATTAGTTTTCGGTTGGAATTTAATATATTTTTTACGCTACAGGTGTTTGTTGGATAACGGTGCTAAATCACTATTCGAGTGGCCTATCATATCATCGTGTACTCGTGTATTAGAAGTATAACTTTCCATGATGACTAATTCTATGATTCTATGATTCCATGATTCTATTTTACGTTTGTTTTTGTCATCACCAAAATCTGACTATTGGTGGTAATAGATTGATACTTACATTATAAATACTTTCATTTGCAGCGCATGTAATATGAAATATACCGTTAGTGCAACTAATGTAAGTATCAATCTATTACCACCAAAACAGCCAATAACAAACGTAAAATTTGATGATTCCAATAACAAACGTAAAATACAACATTTTGCAATAGAAACAAAGCCCGACCAAATAATTTATTTATTTGGTCGACAAAAAAAATTTGTCGACAAAAATTTGCTCCACAAAATTTAAGATGACACTAAGTAACGTCTGATAGACTGCTTGCAGTGATTGTACAGCAGTACGACATGTAAGAACTTGTTTGCCTTTTTTAGTCCCTGAAACTATAGTTTTGTGAGTGTAGTGTGTTCAGTCATTGACCTTTGTATGGGAAAAGGAGTGTCTCCTGGAGTATTAGCCTTCAATATCAGGGTTGAAGAATAACCGATAGGATGAGGATGAATGTCATCACGCGATTTGTCCCAATGAACTTTTCACGACATTGCGTAAGAGGTCACAGAACAACCAGTGGTGTCGAATTGTAGTTTGAACGTTCTTCAATCTCGGTGATGAATCACTGAACGATCTATCATTTACAAGTAGAAACCAACATTTCCCATCGTGGTAATATTATCCTTTACATTTTACTGAATCATACTATACATGTACATTGTTTATTGTTACTGTATTCTATCATGTATTACGCATGTTTTCATACATATTGACACAGTGTGTGTGTGATTTTTGAGATTTTGTAATGAAACTTTGATAGAACTAAATGTCTGATGGATCACTGACACTTATTGTTCAGTTGTATGTACAGTTATAGAATAGAATTATAGAACCTACCCTCTGAACCAGGACCTTTATTGTGGCTCCACAATATATTTAGCAATTCGCAGTGAGTGTCTTCTGTTGAATGTCAATAAATGTCTTGTAAAGGTGCCATTGTAGAATATGATTAGTTTGTGCGCTGCCCATACGATGTTGAGCAAATGAGCAAATGCCCATTTCCGTACTTCTTTCCTGTACAGTGAGGGAATATCTCTTGCAATTTGGTTTGACGTTCATCAAACATTTCCCTGAGGAAAAAAAAGTTCTATTCTCGCAGGTTTCGGCAGTTATGCCCCAGCATGTTTTTGTTTTTGTTACCTTTATCTTGTCGTTGAATGTGTATCGAAAACACTCAAGAAAAAGATATCTTTAGTCTGAAATATGTCGCTAAAACAGTTTTATATCAGATGGAAAGTGATAACTCGGAATATTGTATAATACTCTTGTATAATTGTATAATGCATATATGTTGCTCTTGGAAGTGTTGAAGTGAACGAATTCTCCTTCAAACGTTGGGTTGTTTTGTGCATGCCGTGTAGGAACTCACCTTGTTCGGTTCTTCCATATATATTTTTTTCGGTCTTAGCTAATGCTCGGTCATTGACCTTGGTTTGGAAACAGTGATTGGTGTCCTCTGGGGATACTAGCCTTGATATCGGGGTTGACAAATAACCAGTGGTCTTTGCCACGAAATGATCGGATGAGGATGGATGTCATCACGCGATTTGCCCCTATCAAACACTTCGCTACATTGCGCAACAGCCCGTCCCTGGTCACACAACTAGCAGTATGGGTTACTTATTCACCTTGTCTTTAAATTCAGCCATTTACAGGCGACCAACTTCTTCTGGGTTCGTCCTACTTTTACCATTTGGTACTCTCTACATGGCTTGGTTCTAGATTTATGCAAAACTATGATTCTGGTGAATCATTTTCTGGGGAATCAAGTTTTGGTTGTGTCAGCCGGAACCAACCATCGTGATTATACGTCCTCAAATTATGGTGACCTTCGGAGCAGTACCTCAGAGAATTGACTGCGTGAATTGACCTTGGTGTCACCATCAGGGTGCATCAAACATACTTGAGCAAATGGGTAGATGTCCAGCAGAATGCGATCAGCAAATACGAAACCTATGTTCATGATGTTATGGGCCCTTTAACGAGCCGCATTTCAATGAGAGAGATGTCTTAGAGTTTGTTTGAAATATGACCGCTTTCATGGTCTGCTCATGAAATCGTCAACACATCGATAATTGTGTACACAATGTTATGGTATCACCTACCGCACCAAAAAAGGTTTTCATTTAAATGTGTTTTATATAGGTTAGTGGTAGTGCTATATGGACCCATATAGAGACCAACTTCAAATTTTATGACTGCATGCTAATCCGATATACAGTTACGACAAAGAGAAAACTGGTTCGCATTCATATCATATAGATAGACCCACAGTTTGAATAACATATACCATATTGATGAACGTATCTGACCTTTCTCTAGCTTGGATTATCTGGCTCTGGTTATAGATGATGTAGGGAAGCTCTCAGTTCGCCTTGTGCAGCACAATCACCAGCATGCATGGAATTCAATTTCACGGGATTACTTCGCCGTGAACTATAATCAAGACCAAACATTCTCCTATCACAGTGTGCTGTCGCGTCAACACAGACTGGTGACCCAGACTAACAATATTGACCGGTTCAATACGGGTTCAATTCACGACGGGTGTTTTGAATGTCTCGTCTTCTCGAAATTGAAGTATATCATGGCACTTGCTTATGGTATGAACCGGTAAAATTTATAAAGGGATTATTACCATGATTACATATCAATGGAATTGTATAGTTGACAATTGTTTGTGGTGTATCTTATAACGGTATGAGGGTCAACACTTATTAATGGGATTGAACGATGTCTGAACTAGTATACTGTACTTCCTATATTAAAGTTGGAATCAATTCAGCCTAATTTAGCATTCTTGTTTGTCACGCAAACTTGAAGGTACACATCGAGATAGTCGGGAATATATAGGAAATATGCACAGTACGACAATAGATACTCAGAAAATTGCGATTAATCGTGCATGAAAACAGTGGATAGAGAATGATCGGCCTGCCGACAATGCCGGTTGCTACAGTATCTAGACAAATACCAATGACGTCATGAGACTGTGTGCAGAAATCCCACGCAAGGCGGGCCGCTTTGAAGGAAAAATTGAGGCGAGATTGGGTGGCCCTAATTTGATTCTTGATTTGGCAACTCAATTTAAGCACGTAATACACATTTTCAGACCCAAATTTGTACGATTCCTCATTCTATAGACAAAATGAAGCCACCGCAGAATGAATACATTTTGTCAATTCTAAAAGTGATTATAACTTTAAAGGGATTGTATATATTGGCAATTCTTTGTTATGTATCTTATACGGTATAAAGGTCATCACCTCTGAATGAGATTGGCTGACGTCTGTTTTAGGCACTTGCAGTAGTGATTATGCAGTGTGGACACGACTATATATAGACATTGCCACCAGTGAACCGGATTCCCTACAACCGAATTGCCAGTCACTGAAAACGACACAGAAGGCAAGCTCCAAATCGGCGATTCGTATCTGAATAGTTCTGTTCATGTGTCCAGCGCTTCTCCCAGTCGTTGACCACTCGTTGGTTGCTGGTATGTATTTCCTTTGCCAACAATTCGCAATACAGATGGTCGTCCTGTAGACTAACCAGTCAACATCTTTAAGCTGTATGCTCAACCAAACTTCCACCACAATCCCAGACTGTATTTCGAGATCATCCTCGAAATTTTCGAGTATTATCATCCTAATGTTTGACTTATTTGTCCTCATTGACATACGTATCATCTAGCATTGATTATATGCCATCCTATACATAAAATCCGATTTGTTTTCAATCGTTAGGCTCAAATATCAGCGAGTGCGGATATTTATGATCCCAAACCAGGTGTAATCATGCCCGTATTGGTAGTACAAAGTTCAGCTATGTTTGAAATAGATCTTATGTAATCATCTCGATTATGGAACCATCTCAAATAATAATATGTTTAAGTATAATGCCATTTTTTAGGGAAACATGGCAGAAAACCCAGCCCTTGTACGTGTATATGTTTTCATGGACTCACAATACTGAATATATATATATAACATTGTAAGAAGGTATCACATAAAACTTGGTAACACAGTTCATTTCCATAAGAATAAGTCACACCAATATTTATACAGTTCATATAGAAATTCAGAGAATCGGTCACATCAAAGTAAATGATACGGGAAATTGTGTACATCCTCAGCCAAATTATCTCCCCCAAGTCTACTTAGATGTACTGTATCCTTGTCAGATCGCCAGTAGGCCTACCGGTTTTCGACCGTGAGGTTACTAGCCGTCGGCATCTCAGTGAAAAACATCCTACTGAATTCCAGTTCCATAAGTCGCCCCAGAACCCAGAACCTATCTTCTAGTTTAACATCCCGCATTACCAGTATCCTCCAAACATCACTATAGTGTAGATACACAAAAAGCGCCTTTATAATCTTCTTAAAACTTTCCACAATCTGGTCAGGTCTAATAACCCCTTCCTGTAGATATGCAAGAAAATTATTCATAGGGCATAATAGCCTATCATGTGCCAATCGCAAAAACGAAATTCCACTCTCTTTACATATTCATAAACAGGTGACAGGTAACACATGATAGGCTATTATGCCCTATGAATAATTTTCTTGCATATCTACAGGAAGGGGTTATTAGCCAAATTTTGATGATTCCAATAACAAACGTAAAATACAACATTTTGCAATAGAAACAAAGCCCGACCAAATAATTTATTTATTTGGTCGACAAAAAAAAATTGTCGACAAAAATTTGCTCCACAAAACTTAAGATGACACTAAGTAACATCTGATAGACCGCTTGCAGTGATTGTACAGCAGTACGACATGTAAGGACTTGTTTGCCTTTTTCAGTTCCTGGAACTATAGTTTTGTGAGTGTAGTGTTCAGTCATTGACCTTTGTATGGGAAAAGGAGTGTTCCTGGAGTATTAGCCTTCAATATCAGGGTTGAAGAATAGCCGATAGGATGAGGATGAATGTCATCACGCGATTTGTCCCAATGAACTTTTCACTTCATTGCGTAAGAGGTCACAGAACAACCAGTGGTGTCGAATTGTAGTTTGAACGTTCTTCAATCTCGGTGATGAATCACTGAACGATCTATCATTTACAAGTAAAAACCAACATTTCCCATCGTGGTAATATTATCCTGTACATTTTACTGAATCATACTATACATGTACATAGTTTATTGTAATACTGTATTCTATCATGTATTACGCATGTTTTCATACATATTGACACAGTGTGTGTGTGAGTTTTGAGATTTTGTAATGAAACTTCGATAGAAATAAATGTCTGATGGATCACTGACACTTATTGTTCAGTTGTATGTACAGTTAAAGTACATCAACTCGGATATCAGGCTGGGATGGTTTATGAAATGTGATGAACGTGTTCGAGAAGCAACCCTCTGAACCAGGACCTTTATTGTGGCTCCACAATATATTTAGCAATTCGCAGTGAGTGTCTTCTGTTGAATGTCAATAAATGTCTTGTAAAGGTGCCATTGTAGAATATGATTAGTTTGTGCGCTGCTCATACGATGTTGAGCAAATGAGCAAATGCCCATTTCCGTATTTCGTTCATGTACTGTGAGGGAATATCTCTAATTTGGTTTGACGTTCATCGAACGTTTCCCTGAGGAAAAAAAGTTTTATTCTCGCAGGTTTCGACAGTATTGCCCCAGCATGTTTTTGTTTTTGTTACCTCTCTCTTGTCGTTGAACGTGTACCTAATTTAATAGTTTGCGCTTGGTCAGCCCATAGTTGACAGCTAATGTGATAGTATAGTGAAAGCTATAGGGAAAATAACACTCAAGAACAGATATCTTAGTCTGAAACATGTCGCTAGAACAGTTTTATATCATATGGAAAGTGATAACACCGAATATTGTATAATAATCTGTATATATTTTGCTCTTGGAAGTGTTGAAGTGAACCGATTCTCCTTCGAACGATGGGATGTTTTGTGCATGCCGTGTAGGAGCTCGCCCTGTTCGGTTCTTCCATATATTTTTTTTTCGGTCTAATGTTCGGTCATTGACCTTGGTTTGGGTACAGTGATTGGTGTCCTCTGGGGATGCTAGCCTTGATATCGGGGTTGACAAATAACCAATGGTCTTTGCCACGAAATGATCGGATGAGGATGGATGTCACCACGCGATTTGCCCCTATCAAACACTTCACTACATTGCGCAACAGCCCGTCCCTGGTCACACAACTAGCAGTATGGGTTACTTATTGACCTTGTCTTTGAGAGTATGTCGCCCTAATTCAGCCATTTACAGGCGATCAACTTCTTTTGGGTTCGTCTTAATTTTACTATTTGGTACTCTCCACATGGCTTGGTTCTAGATTTATGCAAAACTGTGATTCTGGTGAATCATTTTCTGGCGAATCAAGTTTTGGTTGTGTCAGCCGGAACCAACCCTCGTGATTATACATCCTCAAATTATGGTGACCTTCGGAGCAGTACCTCAGGGAATTGACCGCGTGAATTGACCTTGGTGTCACCATCAGGGTGCATCAAACATACTTGAGCAAATGGGTAGATGTCCAGCAGAATGCAATCAGCAAACAAGAAACCTATGTTCATGATGTTATGGGCCCTTTAACGAGCCGCATTTCAATGAGAGAGATGTCTTAGCGTTTGTTTGAAATATGACGGCTTCCACTGTCTGCTCATGAAATCGTCAACACATCGATAATTGTGTACACAATGTAATGGTATCACCCACCGCATCAAAAAAGGTTTTCATTTAAATGTGTTTTATATAGGTTAGTGGTAGTGCTATATGGACCCATATAGAGACCAACTCCAAATTTTATGACTGCATGCTAATCCCATATACAGTTACGACAAAGAGAAAACTGGTTCGCATTCATATCATATAGATAGACCTACAGTTTGAATAACATATACCATATTGATGAACGTATCTGACCTTTCTCTAGCTTGGATTATCTGGCTCTGGTTATAGGTGATGTAGGGAAGCTCTCAATTCGCCTTGTGCAGCACAATCACCAGCTTACATGGAATTCAATTTCATGGGATTACTTCGCCGTGAACTATAATCAAGACCAAACATTCTCCTATCACAGTGTGCTGTCGCGTCAACACAGACTGGTGACCCAGACTAACAATATTGACCGGTTCAATACGGGTTCAATTCAAGACGGGTGTTTTGAGTGTCTCAAACTTGAAGTATATCATGGCACTTGCTTGTGGTATGAACCGGTAAAATTTATAAAGGGATTATTACATATCAATGGAATTGTACAGTTGATCATTGTTTGTGGTTGACAATTGTTTGTGGTGTATCTTATAACGGTATGAGGGTCAACACTTATTAATGGGATTGAACGATGTCTGAACTAGTATACTGTACTTCCTAAATTAAAGTTGGAATCAATTCAGCCGAATTTAGTATTCTTGTTTGTCACGCAAACTTGAAAGTACACCTCGAGATAGTCGGGAATATATAGGAAATATGCACAGTACGACAATAGATACTCAGAAAATTGCCATTAATCGTGCATGAAAACAGTAGATAGAGAATGATCGGCCTGCCTACAATGCCGGATGCTACAGTATCTAGACAAATACCAATGACGTCATGAGACTGTGTGCAGAACTCGCACGCAAGGCGGGCCGCTTTGAGGAAAAAATTGAGGCGAGATTGGGTGGCCCTAATTTGATTCTTGATTTGGCAACTCAATTTAAGCACGTAATACACATTTTCAGACCCAAATTTGTACGATTCCTCATTCTATAGACAAAATGAAGCCACCGCAGAATGAATACATTCTGTCAATTCTAAAAGTGATTATAACTTTAAAGGGATTGTATATATTGGCAATTCTTTGTGGTGTATCTTATACGGTATAAGGGTCAACACCTCTGAATGAGATTGGCTGACGTCTGTTTTAGGCACTCGCAGTAGTGATTATGCAGTGTGGACACGACTATATATAGACATTGCCACCAGTGAACCGGATTCCCTACAACCGAATTGCCAGTCGCTGAACACGTCACAGAAGGCAAGCTCCAAATCGGCGATTCATATCTGAATACTTCTGTTCATGTGTCCAGCGCTTCTCAGTCATTTAAACTAAATCATTCTGAGAGTCCACCGAACTCCAGTACTACTAATAATGTTGTAAACCTTTCCAAATTTACACTTTCGGACACACAAATCGCTCTTCTTAATCGTGGTTTGACTTTTGTTCCCACACCCAAAATAACATTGGATCCAATTGAACAAGCTGTGCAAGATTTTGGTAGAAAACTCAAACTTCAAAATTATTTTTCTCACCGTCCAAATTCATTTACAAATAGATCAAAATTCACTCCAAAATCTACCTGGACTCCACCCAGTTCCATGATTGACAAGCCTGTTTTCGATTGCATTTCGGCAATATCTAAAGAAATTGAAAATTTGAAAATTCAACCAGAAACCAAAAACCTAACGAAAATGGAATATAAAACTATAAAGGATTTACAAAATAACGTAGACTTGGTAATCAAAAAAGCAGATAAAGGTAGTGCAGTCGTAATTATGGATAGGCAAAATTATATTAATGAAGGCCTTCGTCAATTATACAATCCAGTTCATTACAGAGAAATTGACACTCCTCTTTACCTAGAAAATTCAGAAAAAATAACAAAAATTTTAAAAGGATTACGCAGTTCTGGATGCCTTTCTGAAAAAGTATTCCAATTTCTTTTACCACCAGAACGCCCTCGTCAAAGAAGATTTTATATGCTACCTAAAATTCATATACCCAAAGACTCCTGGCCAATTCCAAATGTAATGCCTCCAGGGCGCCCAATTGTTTCTGACTGCAGCAGTGAATTTGAAAAAGTAGCTATGTATATTGATTCATATATAAAAGATCAAGCAAATAAACATCCGTCATATATAAACAACACGTATGACTTTTTAGATAAAGTTAGGGGGCTTGAACTAGATCCAAATTCGTTACTAATCACTTTAGATGTTGAAAGTATGTATACTATTATAAATCATGAAGAAGGTATCCAAGCAATTGAAAATGCATTCCCGACTCTGAAAAACAATGAACTATTCAAATGTATAATAGAATTATTGGAAATTTCACTTAAATGTAATGACTTTGAATTTGACGGTAAGACATTCCTACAAGTTTCAGGTACAGCCATGGGTCAGAAATATGCACCTCATTATGCAGATATTTATATGGCTGAATTTGAAAAGCAAGCATTACAAAAGTGTCCATTCCAACCAGATTGCTATTATAGGTATTTAGATGACATTTTCCTCATTTGGCCACACGGCATTTCCAAATTTAATCAGTTTCTCGAAATATTCAATTCTCATAGGGCATCAATCAAGTTCAAAGCTGAAATTAGTACTGATTCAGTTAATTTTCTGGATACTACTTTGTTCAGGAGCAAAGAAAACACATTAGAAGCAAAAGTTTTCTTCAAACCAACGGATACTCATCAGTTGCTGCATAAGCTCTCTTTTCATCCAAAGCACACTTATAAAGGACTAATCAAGTCCCAAGTTTTTCGATTTTTCCAAATTTGCTCGTATCCAGATGATGTTGAATTGGTTTGCCAAACATTATTCAAGGCACTTTCGAAACGTAACTATTCAAAACGTTGGCTTCGCAAAATAAAGAATGAAACATTGAGAATTCTAAACAGTGAGGAAAGGCTAGGTGCTGATTTTCAATTTCCCACGTCCAGCTCATCTGGCTCAAAACCTTGTAATTCTAGACTATGTCAAACATGTCATTTAGTTCCAAATTGTCAAAATTTCTCAGGATCAGTTTTTGAACAAACCTACTCAATCAACTCAGCTTTGGATTGCAACTCAGAAAATATAATTTATCTATACACTTGTAAGCTTTGCGAAAAACAATATGTAGGTGAAACCGGTAAATCACTCAAATTCAGAAACAATCGTCACCGTGCTGCAATAACTAGCTGCAATGAGGAAAATGCATTATACAGTCATCTATCTAAATTTCACAGCAAAACTGAATTTTCCATCGATTGTTTTTCTCTTTTACCAATTGAACAGGTTTCCGATCTTGGTGATGAACTTTTAAACAAACAATGGCGACTTGAAAGGGAATATTGTTGGATTGATACTTTAGGCACTTTCGAACCTGGCCTCAACGTTCAAAAATTTACAAAGTATGACCCTTTGAACAAAAGTAAAAATAAATTCGACCTGGTGTATATAGTACCCTTCTCAAAAACAGGTGCTCTTTCGGCCCAAATTGTTAAAAAGCATATGAAACAACTCAACAAAAATACTGATGGTGATACTAAAATAGCAACAGCTTACAAGAAGCATCAAAACCTTAAAGAACTTTTAGTCAGAAGCAGACTTAAATAATCCAACAAAATTTGTTCAATGTCGCTCATTGAATTTTTATTGCTGTTTTATGTTATGTGTTACTCTTACAATTATCTTGTGCCAGTGCATTTTTTATTCTCTCCAAAACATAACTGTTACGTTTTCTTCGTTCGATCAGAAAGGTATGGGAAAATCCATAAATTAATGCGAATATCACTTTGAACACAGTAGTATAAACAAGAAATACATGTATCAACACATTGGTATTCATTGAATAGACACATTAAGTTGTGTTTTCGAAACCCGGTACAATTTATATGGACACTGGAGCCAATTTGATGTATTATTGTTTAGTGTTTGAAAGAGAAGTTTTCGGTTGGAATTTAATATATCATTTACGCTACAGGTGTTGGATCACGGTGCTAAATCACTATTCGAGTGGCCTATCACAGCGTGTACTCGTGTATTAGAAGTATAACTTTCCATGATGACTGATTGTAAATATTTTCATTTGCTGCATGTGTAATATGAAATATACCGTTAGTGCAACTAATGTATCAACCTATTACCACCAAAACAGCCAAATTTTGATGATTCCAATAACAAACGTAAAATACAACATTTTGCAATAGAAACAAAGCCCGACCAAATAATTTATTTATTTGGTCGACAAAAAAAAATTGTCGACAAAAATTTGCTCCACAAAACTTAAGATGACACTAAGTAACATCTGATAGACCGCTTGCAGTGATTGTACAGCAGTACGACATGTAAGAACTTGTTTGCCTTTTTTAGTCCCTGGAACTATAGTTTTGTGAGTGTAGTGTTCAGTCATTGACCTTTGTATGGGGAAAGGAGTGTCTCCTGGAGTATTAGCCTTCAATATCAGGGTTGAAGAATAGCCGATAGGATGAGGATGAATGTCATCACGCGATTTGTCCCAATGAACTTTTCACGACATTGCGTAAGAGGTCACAGAACAACCAGTGGTGTCGAATTGTAGTTTGAACGTTCTTCAATCTCGGTGATGAATCACTGAACGATCTATCATTTACAAGTAAAAACCAACATTTCCCATCGTGGTAATATTATCCTTTACATTTTACTGAATCATACTATACATGTACATAGTTTATTGTTACTGTATTCTATCATGTATTTGGCATGTTTTCATACATATTGACACAGTGTGTGTGTGATTTTTGAGTGACTTTGAAACTTCGATAGAACTAAATGTCTGATGGATCACTGACACTTATTGTTCAGTTGTATGTACAGTTAAAGTACATCAACTCGGATATCAGGCTGGGATGGCTTATGAAATGTGATGAACATGTTCGAGAAGCAACCCTCTGAACCAGGACCTTTATTGTGGCTCCACAATATATTTAGCAATTCGCAGTGAGTGTCTTCTGTTGAATGTCAATAAATGTCTTGTAAAGGTGCCATTGTAGAATATGATTAGTTTGTGCGCTGCCCATACGATGTTGAGCAAATGAGCAAATGCCCATTTCCGTACTTCTTTCCTGTACTGTGAGGGAATATCTCTTGCAATTTGCTTTGACGTTCATCGAACGTTTCCCTGAGGAAAAAAAAGTTTTATTCTCGCAGGTTTCGACAGTATTGCCCCAGCATGTTTTTGTTTTTGTTACCTCTTGTCGTTGAACGTGTACCTAATTTAATAGTTTGCGCTTGGTCAGCCCATAGTTAACAGCTAATGTGATAGTATAGTGAGAGCTATAGGGAAAATAACACTCAAGAACAGATATCTTAAGTCTGAAACATGTCGCTAGAACAGTTTTATATCATATGGAAAGTGATAACACCGAATATTGTATAATAATCTGTATATATTTTGCTCTTGGAAGTGTTGAAGTGAACGGATTCTCCTTCGAACTATGGGATGTTTTGTGCATGCGGTTTAGGAGCTCGCCCTGTTCGGTTCTTCCATATATATTTTTTTCGGTCTAATGTTCGGTCATTGACCTTGGTTTGGATACAGTGATTGGTGTCCTATGGGGATGCTAGCCTTGATATCGGGGTTGACAAATAACCAATGGTCTTTGCCACGAAATGATCGGATGAGGATGGATGTCATCACGCGATTTGCCCCTATCAAAGACTTCACTACATTGCGCAACAGCCCGTCCCTGGTCACACAATTAGCAGTATGGGTTACTTATTCACCTTGTCTTTAAATTCAGCCATTTACAGGCGACCAACTTCTTCTGGGTTCGTCCTACTTTTACCATTTGGTACTCTCTACATGGCTTGGTTCTAGATTTATGCAAAACTATGATTCTGGTGAATCATTTTCTGGGGAATCAAGTTTTGGTTGTGTCAGCCGGAACCAACCATCGTGATTATACGTCCTCAAATTATGGTGACCTTCGGAGCAGTACCTCAGAGAATTGACTGCGTGAATTGACCTTGGTGTCACCATCAGGGTGCATCAAACATACTTGAGCAAATGGGTAGATGTCCAGCAGAATGCGATCAGCAAATACGAAACCTATGTTCATGATGTTATGGGCCCTTTAACGAGCCGCATTTCAATGAGAGAGATGTCTTAGAGCTTGTTTGAAATATGACCGCTTCCACTGTCTGCTCATGAAATCGTCAAGACATCGATAATTGTGTACACAATGTTATGGTATCACCTACCGCACCAAAAAAGGTTTTCATTTAAATGTGTTTTATATAGGTTAGTGGTAGTGCTATATGGACCCATATAGAGACCAACTTCAAATTTTATGACTGCATGCTAATCCGATATACAGTTACGACAAAGAGAAAACTGGTTCGCATTCATATCATATAGATAGACCCACAGTTTGAATAACATATACCATATTGATGAACGTATCTGACCTTTCTCTAGCTTGGATTATCTGGCTCTGGTTATAGATGATGTAGGGAAGCTCTCAGTTCGCCTTGTGCAGCACAATCACCAGCATGCATGGAATTCAATTTCACGGGATTACTTCGCCGTGAACTATAATCAAGACCAAACATTCTCCTATCACAGTGTGCTGTCGCGTCAACACAGACTGGTGACCCAGACTAACAATATTGACCGGTTCAATACGGGTTCAATTCACGACGGGTGTTTTGAATGTCTCGTCTTCTCGAAATTGAAGTATATCATGGCACTTGCTTATGGTATGAACCGGTAAAATTTATAAAGGGATTATTACCATGATTACATATCAATGGAATTGTATAGTTGACAATTGTTTGTGGTGTATCTTATAACGGTATGAGGGTCAACACTTATTAATGGGATTGAACGATGTCTGAACTAGTATACTGTACTTCCTATATTAAAGTTGGAATCAATTCAGCCTAATTTAGCATTCTTGTTGGTCACGCAAACTTGAAGGTACACATCGAGATTGTCGGGAATATATAGGAAATATGCACAGTACGACAATAGATACTCAGAAAATTGCGATTAATCGTGCATGAAAACAGTGGATAGAGAATGATCGGCCTGCCGACAATGCCGGTTGCTACAGTATCTAGACAAATACCAATGACGTCATGAGACTGTGTGCAGGACTCGCACGCAAGGCGGGCCGCTTTGAAGGAAAAATTGAGGCGAGATTGGGTGGCCCTAATTTGATTCTTGATTTGGCAACTCAATTTAAGCACGTAATACACATTTTCAGACCCAAATTTGTACGATTCCTCATTCTATAGACAAAATGAAGCCACCGCAGAATGAATACATTTTGTCAATTCTAAAAGTGATTATAACTTTAAAGGGATTGTATATATTGGCAATTCTTTGTTATGTATCTTATACGGTATAAAGGTCATCACCTCTGAATGAGATTGGCTGACGTCTGTTTTAGGCACTTGCAGTAGTGATTATGCAGTGTGGACACGACTATATATAGACATTGCCACCAGTGAACCGGATTCCCTACAACCGAATTGCCAGTCACTGAAAACGACACAGAAGGCAAGCTCCAAATCGGCGATTCGTATCTGAATACTTCTGTTCATGTGTCCAGCGCTTCTCCCAGTCGTTGACCACTCGTTGGTTGCTGGTATGTATTTCCTTTGCCAACAATTCGCAATACAGATGGTCGTCCTGTAGACTAACCAGTCAACATCTTTAAGCTGTATGCTCAACCAAACTTCCACCACAATCCCAGACTGTATTTCGAGATAGGCTTCCACGCCTCCCTAGTAATCATCCTAATGTTTGACTTATTTGTCCTCGTTTACATACGTATCATCTAGCATTGATTATATGCCATCCTTTACATAAAATCCGATTTGTTTTCAATCGTTAGGCTCAAATATCAGCGAGTGCGGATATTTATGATCCCAAACCAGGTGTAATCATGCCCGTATTGGTAGTACAAAGTTCAGCTATGTTTGAAATAGATCTTATGTAATCATCTCGATTATGGAACCATCTCAAATAATAATATGTACAAGTATAATGCCATTTTTTAGGGAAACATGGCAGAAAACCCAGCCCTTATACGTGTATATGTTTTCATGGACTCACAATACTGAATATATATATAACATTGTAAGAAGGTATCACATAAAACTTGGTAACACAGTTCATTTCCATAAGAATAAGTCACACCAATATTTATACAGTTCATATAGAAATTCAGAGAATCGGTCACATCACAGTAAATGATACGGGAAATTATTCATAGGGCATAATAGCCTATCATGTGCCAATCGCAAAAACGAATTTCCACTCTCTTTACATATTCATAAACAGGTGGCAGGATTTGATGAATGCATGTATAGGCCTATTACAATGAATAGATGTGTAGTTCCTGCACACTCTGTGCATATATACAAAACACTATACAAAATTAAATTTCCAGGCTTCAGTTACGTTATGCTATAAGCTCATTACCGATAAGTTAGTCCCCAGTGAAATCCAGAGAAGTAGCCTAATAGGCCTAATACAATGAAAATAATTTGGAAAGAGAATTTCAAACTATCGTCTGAAATGATTACAACTAAAGTATCACTATCCATCTCTGCAATACAACATATTTCTAGCGATTACTTGTTGCGTAGTAATATAGGTAATTATAGTAATTGAACCAGGTCAGACTTCTGCTAATTCCAAGATAACTGCTAGGAGATTCGGTATTTGCACTCGCGCATACCAGCCACAAACTAATTCAAAACAACGCTTTCCATTGTCATGCAATTATTGATTTTAATGCACCAATATCAGCAGTCTTATTCAATCAGTTTAACAGGATTTACTGGCTTTTATCGCAAATTTGCGAACCCACACCAGTGTATGCTGAATCTAAGAGAGTCTTCGGGAGAAGTCGGAAGACAGGATATACATAGAGTGAGGTCAACGAAAATCACATATACCCGGTCCTGAGGGGCTGGAAATAATGTTGCAAACAACTGTGAAACTATCACGGACAGGTCACGCTTTGTTTCTAGACAATGGCTGACAAATTACCAAAAATATTACCAAAATCGTCTGAAATGATGTTATGTGTTATTTCGTCGAAAATACGAGAATCAGAAAAGAAACAACGGTGTCCTGCTAAACCTCTCATTTCACAAAGATAGGGGCCCCATTTGAATAACCATATTGATAAGCGTATTTGACCTTTCTCTGGCTTAGATTATCTGGTTCTGGTTATAGGTGATGTGGGAAAGATATCAGTTCGCCTTGTGCCGCACAATCACCAGCATGCATGGAATTCAATTTCATGGGATAACTTCACCGTGAACTATAATCAAGACCAAACATTCTCTTCTCATAGTGTGCTGTCATGTCAACACAGACTGGTGACCCAGACTAACAATATTGACTGGTTCAAATACAAGTTCAATTCACGACGGGTGTTTTGAATGACTCGTCTTTTCGCAAGTGGTGTGATATATATCATGACACTTGCTTGTGGTACGAACCCGTAAACTTTATAAAGGGATTATTACATATCAATGGAATGGTGTATTTGACGGTTGTTTGCGGTGTATCTTTTACCTATATAAGGGTCAACACATAACACATATCAGTGGAATTATATCTTTGGTAAATGTTTGTGGTGTATCTTGTATGGTATATGGGTCAATACCTTGTGTGATTGGGATTGAACGACGTATCTATTAGGGACTTGCAAGACGGATTATACAGTGTGGACCTGACAGTGTGGACACAAATATATATCACCGTTGCCATTATTGAATCCCTACAACCGAATTGCCAGTGACTGAACACGTCACAGAAGGCAAGCTCCAAAATCGGCGATACATATCTGAATAGTTCTGTCTGTGTGTCCTGCGCTTCAGAGAGACAACGTCGGATCAGGAACACATGATGATGATGCCCACTTGTGGGCTGCTGATATGTAACTCCTTTGTCGACAGTTTGCAGTACGGATGCTCGTCCTGTAGACCGACTGGTCAAAATCTTAGACTGTATGCTCAACCAGAAACTTTCTCCACATTCTCAGACTATTTCGTGATAAGCTTCCACGCCTCCCAAGTAATCATCTCAATGTCCCAAATTTTCGTCCTCATCCACCTACTATAATCTAGCTTTTATTATGTGCCCCCAACAGATTAAATACATAATTCAATGTAGGCCAAAATTCTAGTAATTCTAGTCTAGTAATTTAGACCGTTTAGATACGAACGCACTGCGACTGGCAGTCTTTATGACCAGTTTCCTGTTTCCCAAGTGCTCTGATCGGTACTACATCGTTCCGGCGTGGGGACCCGGTTTCTCCTGTAATAATGCTCCCCTTTTGCGAAGAAAGATGGGGTAATGAGTTTTATTGATCGCATCTTTTATTTCAAACACATTTTCATTCTTTTTATGGGTAGGAGTTAAATTCGGCGCACAAGCTTTGATAACCTACATATAGGTGTCATATGTTCTCTTCTGAGTTTGCCGGCCATATTGTGTATCCCATCTCTCCAAGACCTTTCAATCATTCTCATAAAATACTGCTCACGAGAAATATTACACTATTAGCCAGGCTAAGCAAACATTGTTTTGTTTAATACCGCATAATCAGACTGAAGTACATTAGCATTAAATCCACAAGTGTCTCGAAATTCGTAACCTAATACCAATTTTCCGCTCCATCATGGATTTGAGTTACTTCAACATGACAAACATTACTCGTACATCGATTAATATATTTTTCAAAACATTGCCCCTTCTTTCGAGGTGAGGCATATCACATTCAAAGCTAACACACTGACACAAAAAGGTGTTGCCACCTCCAGGTGCAGGATATCTATCAGCGAATAAAATCAGGGTTTTTTCAAACGCGAAAAACGCGATCAAGTATCAAGGAAAGCGGAAATTTATGATCCCCAAACCAGGTGTAGTCATGACGGTGTGATGTTCAGCAATGTTTGAAAAAGATCTTACGTAATCAATCAATGGCGGATCCATCTCAATAAAAATGTGTATAATGTTGCGAACAACTGGGAAACTGTCACGGACAGGTCACGTTTTGTTTCTAGACAACGGCCGACATATTACAGAAACAATTGTCTGAAATGATAGTTATCTCGCTGAAAATACGAGAATCAGAAAAGAAACAATGGTGCCCTGCTCAACTTATCATTTAGCTCCTGGTTCGCCTTGTGCAGCACAATCACCAGCACGCATGGAATTCAATTCCATGGGATAACTTCACCGTGAACTATAATCAAGACCAAACATTCTATTCTCATAGTGTGCTGTCATGTCAACACAGACCAGTTCAATAAAGGTTCAATTCACGAGGTCTGTTCTGAATGTCTCGTCTTCTTGAAAGTGGTGTGATATATATCATGACACTTGCTTGTGACATGAACCGGTAAACTTTATAAAGGGATTATTACATATCAATGGAATTGTGTATTTGTCCGTTGTTGGTGGTGTATCTTATACCGATATAAGGTTCAAGACATATGAATGGAATTGAACGACGTCTTAACTGGTATACTTTATAAAGGGATTGACACATATCAGTGGAATTATATATATTTGGCAATTGTTTGTGGTGTATCTTACATGGTATCAGAGTCAATACCTTATGTGATTGGTATTGAACGACGTATCTATTAGGGGCTTGCGGTAGTGATTATACAGTTTGGACCTGATAGTGTGGACACGAATATATATCACAGTTGCCATCAAGGAATCCCTCCAGCCGAATTATACTCAAGTTCAACACAAAACCTCATATGATTTTTGGCGATAACTTCTTTTAGGATGGTCGTATCAATTTGAAATTTTATATTCATCCATTTGGCACAAAACCATATTTTTTCACAAAATTTTATACTTCTATCTTGAAAACTGAAAAAGTTGGCAATCTACTCCAATGTTAAATGTTGGGCACTAATCGGATCACAGGAATTCAAGCTAATTTGGGGATTTCATTATCTTTATTCCGCTAAGAAATGTAATATGAGGAAAGTTTCTGATTTGGAAGAATCATACAGGTGTATTCTAATAGAATATCGTTCTTACAAAGTACTGTGCAGTGTGTACATCGAACAACATGTCAAATTCTGTTCAAACTTGCAAATTTCACGTTTGATGTGAAATTTAACATTGGAGTAGATTGCCAACTTTTTCAATTTTCAAGATAGAAGTCTGAAATTTGGTGAAAAAATACGGTTTTATGCCAAATGGAAACAAACAAAATTTCAAATTGATCCGACCATGCTAAACGAAGTTATCGCCAAAAATCATATGAGGTTTTGTGTTGAACTTGAGTTTACCAATCACTGAACACGTCACAAAAGGTAAACTCCTAATCTGCGATACATATCTGAATACTTCTGACCGTGTGTCCAGCGCTTCAGAGAGACAACATCGGATCAGGAACACTTGACGAGGATGATGATCGATACTCTAATTACGACCACTTGTGGGCTGCGGATATGTAACTCCTCTGTCGACAATTTGCAGTATGGATTCTCGTCCTGAAGACCGACTGGTCAAAATCTTAGGCTGTGTGTTCAACCACAAACTTTGACCACATGTTTTTCCTGTAGTAATGCTCCCCTTCTGCAAAAAAGATGGGGGTAATGATTTTTATTGATCGCATCTTTTATTTCAAATACATTTTCATTCCTTTCATGGGTAGGAGTTTAATTCGGCGCACAAGCTTTGATAACCTACATATAATTGTCAGATGTTCCCTTCTGAGTTTGCCGGCCATAGTGTGTACCCCATCTCCCCAAAACTGTTCATTCATTCTCCTAAAATACTGCTCACGAGAAATATTACACTATTAGCCAGGCTAAGTTTCAAAATTGTTTTGTTTAATACTGCATAATCCATTTGAATTTTTTTCAAACACGAAGATCAAATATCAAGGGAAGCGGAGATCTATGATCCCCAAACCAGGTGTAGTCATGACTGTGTTGGTAGTACAATGTTCAGCTATGTTTGAAATAGAAATTAAGTAATCATCTCAATGGCGGAACCATCTCAAATAATAATGTGTATTATGTTGCGAACAACTGGGAAACTATCACGGACAGGTCACGTTTTGTTTGACGACCGACATATTACAGAAAAATTTTCTGAAATGATAGTTATTTCGTCGGAAATACGAGAATCAGAAAAGAAACATTGGTGCCCTGTTCAACCTATCGTTTCACGTAGATAGGATTACCATTTGAATAACCTTATTGATAAGCGTATCTGACCTTTCTCTAGCTTAGATTATCTGGCTCTGGTTATAGGTGATGTGGTGAAGCTCTCAGTTCGCCTTGTGCAGCACAATCACCAGCTTACATGGAATTCAATTTCATGGGATAACTTCACCGTGAACTATAATCAAGACCAAACATTGTCTTCTCATAGTGTGCTGTCGCGTCAACACAGACTGGTGACCAAGACTAACAATATTGACCAGTTCAATAAAGGTTCAATTCACGACGTGAGTTTTGAATGTCTCGTCTTCTCGAAAGTGGCGTGATATATATCATGACACTCGCTTGTGGTACGAACCCCTAAACTTTATTAAGGGATTATTACATACAATGGAATTGTGTATTTGTCGGTTGTTGTTGGTGTATCATATACCGATATAAGGGTCTAGACATGAATCGAATTGAACGACGTCTGAACTAGTATACTTTTTAAAGGGGTCATATCAGTGGAATTATATATTCGGCAATTGTTCGTGATGTATCTTACATGGTATCAGGGTCAATACCCTATGTAATTGGGATTGAACGACGTGTCTTTAGGGGCTTGCAGTAGTGATTGTACATTGTGAACCTGACACGTGGACACAAATATATATCACCTTGCTATTAGTGAATCCCTACAACCGAATCGCCAGTCATTGATCACGTCACAAAAGGCAAACTCCAAATCTGTGTCCAGCACTTCAGAGAGACAACATCGGATCAGGAACACATGATGATGCCCACTCGCTGGCTGCTGATATGTAACTCCTTTGTCGACAATTTGCAGTACGGATGTTCATCCTGTAGACCGACTGGTCATTTTCTTATGCTCTGTGCTCAACCAGAAATTTTCTCCACATTCTCAGACTATTTCGAGATAAGCTTCCATGCCTCCCTAGTAATCATCCCAATGTCTTAACTTGTTGGTCCTCATTTACATGCATACGTATGATCTAGCTTTTATTTTGTGCCCTCCAACGGAATGAGTACATAAATCAATGTACATGGAGGGTTTAATGCTAATGTACTTCATTTCAGTCTGATTATGCGGTATTGTCAATTCTAGTATTGTCAATTCTATAATCAATTCTAGTCTAGTAATTTAGACTGTTAAGATACGAACGCACTGCGGCTGGTGGTCTTTATGAACAGTTTCCTGTTTTCCAAGTGCTCGTCGGTACCACATCGTTCCGGTGTAGGGACCCGGTTTCTCCTGTAGTAATGCTCCCCTTTCGCGAAGAAAGATGGGGTAATGAGTTTTATTGATCGCATCTTTTATTTCAAACACATTTTCATTCCTTTTATGTGTTGGAGTTAAATTCGGCGCACAAGCTTTGATAACCTACATATAGGTGTCAGATGTTCTCTTCTGAGTTTGCCGACCATAGTGTGTATCCACTCTCCCTAAGACCTTTCATTCATTCTCATAAAATACTGCTCACGAGAAATATTACACTATTAGCCAAGCTAAGCAAAAATTGTTTTGTTTAATACCGCAGGTGAGGTGAGGCTCGACATATCACATTCAAAGCTAACATACTGACACAAACAAGATGTTACCACATCCAGGTGCAGGGTATCTATCGGCAAATAAAATCAAGTTGTTTTTTTTAAAACACGAAGCTAAAATATCGGGGAACTCACTGTGTTGGTAGTACATTGTTCAGCTGTGTACATTGTCCGCTCCAAACACTGAGGTAAGGAGGGGTCTTCAAAATTACATATTTTATAGAGTATGTCATATTAGTTACATGTTTGTGATTTTCATCGAATATGTTGAAGAAACCAGTACGGTGACCCCCTATTTTCTTTTCAGTATTAGGATGCTGATCAGTTACTCTATGGAATAGGTCAATTTGAAGAGATCATATTCAAGAAATAACTTTTAAATTTTGACCACCGTTTAGAGCGGACTACTTTAAGTATGACTCGATGACCGAACCATCTCAAATAATAATGTGTATAATATGGTTACGAACAATTACAAAAATATCACGGACAGATCACAATTGTTTCTCTAGAAAATGGCCAAAGAAAAGTACGAACAAATTCGTCTGAATGATCGTTACTTTGTCTTAAATACGATAAACAGAAACTAAACAACGGTCCTGGCAGATGCCACAGAGTACATGTATACATACCAAATTTCTTCCGTTCAATTTAAAAAATACAAATAAATAAACATATGAACTAAGTTTACATGCTGTTGGCTCGTCACAATTGTTGGCTTGTCCCAAGCCACGAATGATCCTATGTATCAACATTCTGTTTAAATTTCCCAGTATTAATAGCTGCCCCCTTTAAGTTGTCCAAACGCAGTTCAAATGGAATGCTGAAGCCTATGGCATGTCTAACTTGATATTTAACATGACTTTAATCGATGTCACTACAATTTCAACGCTAGAAATGCTATCAATACTTGACACATATGTAGTAGGTCATACTGGGTTTGCGAGGAATGCATACTGAGGCAAGATCAAGAAGCTACAGCTCTGGCTTCTGAAACCCTTAAACTGGCCCCAGTCCGCAGTCGCTATGGGCTCGCTCGTGCCCCTTTTCTCCAAATTTCTGCGTCTTCCTATGCACACGTACGCCTCTACTCGTGTAAATCGGATCGTCTTCCATCACCTGTGAAGTCATGAATCAACGTATTTCGGGTTACATGATGATGCTAGATGTATCATAATGCATCCACAGTGCATCCAGAGTGGGACATTGGTATCTCACCTCATTGTGCGATGATATTATATCGCGGAAAATCGAGAACCCCGGTACCATAAATTAATAATTATCAGAAGAAATACCGGCCCAGGTATCATATTCTGCGCCTTCCTCTATATTCAATAAGGATTTTAAAAAGTGCGGGACGGGTTAAATGGTATGTTTTCAGTGGACGAGTAGTATTAAGGAGCAGTGTACGGTAATTTGTTTTAATACAGGTGATAGATTGATACTTACTTACATATATACCCGTAATCACAAATTATATCAGTGTTGAATCAAGCGACGAGTGATTGGGGCTGCAATCGTGTGAAAATAACAAACTGTTGCAGTACATACTGAAAGTGATATTGGCAGAAGGTTATGGATTTTGCCATACATTTCTGATTGGACGAAGTTATTAAGGAGCTCTGAGTGGTGCACAAAACAAAAGAAAAGCGGCTGCTAGTACTATCATATGCTTGATTTATCCCTCTGATCAAGCATAGTTTGTTTTGTCACCTAGTTTTCTGATACCATGGGCATATATGTAATTGATTTGGAAAACAAAGGTTTTTGTGCACTTTAATGTGCATTTAACATATTGCGGAAAATTCTATGTCGACTCATTCGGTACGCTTAGATGTTCATAATCAGGATTCAAATCCATACCCATTCTCCTCGAGTGAAAAAAATATCGATAAAACCAGTAATATTTTGGCTAGTATTATGAATTCACAGGTATGTCAGAAGGTAGCATCGAGATAACATTCCACACAAATAATTGGCTTCGACTGGGCAACGGTAGCTAATGGGGTACATGATCGAGAGCCACAAATTATTATATTTCGTATCTTGCTATACTTAGACCCGACTTGCCATATACGGATATCACAATGTCAATAAAGAATCAGTCAGTATTAATAGGAGCTGATCAGCGCTGACCAGTAGGATGAAAAAATCACTGACTGAATCAGTTCCCCCATAAGAGGACGTGAAATGCAACTCGGGTTCAAGAACACGCAAGAACCAATACAAGATCATGACAGAAGTGTCATAATGCACTAAAACACAACAGGTATTGCTAACTGGAACAACAACCCGTGCTAATTGCCATCGATTACTCGTACATAATTGCCAGTGTTGGTCAATTTTTAATATTTGTGTTAGTTAACAGCATTTGTCATTACCTATACATGTATGTCTATTAACAGTTCAGTCTTACACTAAAGCTTCAGATGTCAGAATCGATGTTTGCTTTCTGGCAAAATCCTGTCTGCCATAAACTGCTATTTTTGGAAAAGCATAATTACAAATTCCATTAATAATAAGGAATGATATATGAAAAGCCTACATCGATATCAGTCAGATTTAGCAAAATCTTGCAATCGACGGATTTGGATGTGTCAAATTCATAGCTTTTGATTTACTCAGTTGTGCTTCCGCCCAGTGAAAGCTTATTCCATCTTGGGAACTTACACGTAGGGAGGGGAATGGTTGTCCTACAATCATATAAACTAAAAAAAACATTCCTTTATCATAACCTGTGCATATTTGAGCAGAAACTGTGATAATATAGTACCTTCATGCTCCGTTCTGACCATAGAAAGAAAAATCAGCCTATAACCTTTTACAGTACTAGCTGATTCTATGTTGAATAACCCACAATCCGTAAATTACCAACAGGCAAATCACGCCAAAATCACGTCCAAGTAACATCCAAAATGGCGATAGCCAACACAAAGGATCTCCCGCTGGCGATTCAAAAACATTATCTCACTTACGTGAAAATTTAATGATATTTATTGAACGGCGCTTATCCTTACAAATCCATAGTTTTAGGTTTTATTACCATGTTTTGCCGCAGAAAACTAATTGAGATCGTTAGCACAAAAACGGTATAGGTTATTGTCCTCGGGAGTAAATTTTTACCATATCCTCGAACGCGACTCTTGACGATGTGAATGTGCCAATCTGCCTAACTGGGCCCACCCGAGCATGAATTATCGCAGGCCGCTGGCACTTCATTTTACAGCTCAGCGCTTTAATTAACTATGGCGTAAACAAGGAATAATGTGGACACAGACTACGGATCAGTCCTGTAATGTCACAGATTTGAATGACGTTTGTGCAAACTATGCATATTAGTTATGTACGGTGGTCCATTAAAGACATAATTGATTTTTAATTTAGGATATCAAAATATGATTTATTTTCCTCAGAAAATATACTAAATAATGTTATCGACGGGGAAACCATTTCTCGCATGAAAACGTTATCCCTGGGAGCACAGGAAACGGTTTCCTCGTGTGATAAATTGTTTTCCTCGCAAAGAAAATGCTTTCCTCATTCCCCCCCAGCGAGTACATTATTTGGTGTACTTTTCTGGGCACCACAAAGAATATTTTATTATCCTAAATAACAAAAAATTATTATGTCATATATGGGTCACCGTAGTTATACATGCGTTTCATAGTACTAGTATGACTTCATATTACCAAATGACCTAGGGGAGTTGAGGCAATTTCAGAATTAAGTTTTAACGTAAAAGAAATACGTGTACATGTAGGTGGAATATTGTCAATGAGCTTTGGGATAATAAACTCATCTGATCGTGATCCACCCATATCGCGTATTCCATTGCTACACTCATAGGTTTTTGTGGGGGACCTGTTTGGACGAGAAAGCAGGGCAAATTTATTTTGGACAAAATATCACCTAACAGGTAACCTACCTAGTAATAATGCACCCACGTTGTTGCTACGTAGGAGGTGCACGGCTTAACTTTCCATTCATCGATAATTAACATGGAGGCGACGTACATGTAATGAGAATGAAAACTGCATTATTACTGATATTATACTGTGTGACGCTATTCATTAAACCGGTATCGTAAATGGACTTGTGATGTCCTGATAAACATTAACCTTTTATATGCATATTTGCCATGTACCAATATTCAGTTGTGGGAGCATATCACTTTCCATGGTCGAATCTATCTTATGGCTACAAATAATATCTGGTCTGCACGGAACGCGGAATGAAAAGTGACATGTCTAAAAGGTTAATGGGGAAGGAAGGAAATGATCTAGTTCACGAGACGATATACGGTACATCCCAACTTTGCCGTCAAACAGATATGCATATTACAAATATTTGCATCATCACAGATTATAAAAAAAACCCACCCCAATATTTGCATATTTTGGCAATGAATCTGTCCCCCGTGGATACAACCAACTGAATATCCTTTGGGCCTCAGGGATTGGATAGGCCTTTTGTTCAATAAGTTGCTGGGCAATTATGCACGTATATTATCTGTTCACACAGATTGTGATCGGGTACTCATGCGCCTGTCATATACCTATTTCGAGGGGTTTGTTTCAGATTTCTAAATTGTTTGATCGCTTGTTGAGTAGCTTAGCCTGTTTACAGTTGAACTACGTTTTACATGTAACCTGGCTTCCTCTGATGACGCCAGTGTGTCCTAGGGTCAAAATGTTTTGCCAGCCTTTATTTCTATTACTAAATAAAGTGTTCAATTCCAGGCTTTTTAATATCATCATCAAAATATTGTGGTATTGGTGGTCATTGGGCAAATTTTCCCATTTAATAAATCATAAACTTTGAAATGATGTAATGATCTCAGTAGGTGTACAATTTCGATATTATTACGTGTTAATAGGCCGAAACGTGGCATTTAACCAAAAGGATTGGATGTGGCAAATCCATGGTTTGATATTATGTATCAGCTCAAAAACATTATACGATGTACATGTATGTTTCTTGCAAGTGTATAGTTGTTTGCTCCCGGGCTGATACGGGTTATATCGATCCCCGGATCTCCAGTTGCCACTCTCATTAAATATGGTTTTATATGGTTCATGCTGTCTTTGTATGTAATAGTACTAGTGGCGTTAATTTGCATATTCCGTCTTGGACACTTGTCTCCCGAGTAGGTACTTCCACTGAAGGGCAAAATTTCATGGATATCGTATTTTTCTCACAGCATCATGAAATTTGAAGCCACCATGAACTTTGAAGGCCCTAGTTTATGACATATTATAACACATTTCATTTCGATTCCTCTTTACGATACTCGCCAGATGGCGCGATAAAACACATGTTTCACTTGATACTTTCGCTTTGTCTTCCTCTTCACCTCGCCGAACACACAAAGCCAAACATAATGCATCAACAAGACTGCGTGTGATTCCGTGTGATTGGTTGTGATGGTGATGATTAAAGACACACCAAGAGAGTGGCGTGTAAAGTTAGACTCTCTTACTGTAATGGCCAGTTGTCGGCCCATTACCCGCAGATGTGATCAGACTGGTGAAATGGTTCTGTCTCAGTTAATTTCTTGTGTCCTTGCCTGCTGCTGATGATATAGTGGAAATGTTTACAGTTGTACACAGTCTGCGCGACATGGAATATACATGTATACCATACATGTTACAGGGTCAAATAACTCAAATGATTCAATATGAAAATACTACCATTACATGAATATAGATTGACGACTGAGTTGAGGAATGTGAACCACTAATTGCTGGACATGTTCACAATTTTGTATCACTGTCCGTGTGAAATACCAACAATTGATCGTATTGAATTACGGATTCCGTGTAGGTGTGGATATGTTGATATGGAAATTGATACCAGAAGAAATAAAAACAAGGCAGTGAGTTTCAGCACACTAGCGTATTGCATTTCATCTGATCACACGTGTGATACAGGACTCATGATGACCAAAAATTGTATACATCTTTGGTGCCCATTAGTAATATAAAACTTGTGTCACGTCGCTAATTAATGCACCGATCACTCTGAACATTTCGTCTGATTACCCTTTCAAGGGGTTGAACATTAAAACACAACAGGTATTGCTAAATCGAACAACAACCCGTGCTGAATGCCATCGATTACTCGTACATAATTGCCAGTGTTGGTCAATTTGTATTGTGTTAGTTAACAGCATTTGTCAATACCTATACATGTATGTCTATTAACAGTTCAGTCTTACACAAAAGCTTCAGATGTCAGAATATATGTTGGCTCTCTGGCAAAATCCTGGCTGCCATAAACTGCTGTTTTTGGAAAAGCATAATTACAAAATCCATTAATAATAAGGAATGATATATGAAAAGACTACATCGATATCAGTCAGATTTAGCAAAATCATGCATTCGACAGATTTGGTTGTGTCAAATTCATAGCTTTTGATTTACTCAGTTGTGCTTCCGCCCAGTGAAAGCTTATCCCATCTTGGAAACTTACACGTAGGGAGGGGAATGGTTGTCCTACAATCATACAAACTAAGAAAAAACATTCCTTTATTATAACCTGTGCATATTTGAGCAGAAACTGATAATATAGTACCTTCATGCTCCGTTCTGACCATAGAAAGAAAAATCAGCCCATAACCTTTTACAGTACTAGCTGATTCTATGTTGAATAACCCACAATCCGTAAATTACCAACAGGCAAATCACGCCAAAATCACGTCCAAGTCACATCCAAAATGGCGAAAGCCAACACAAAGGATCTCCCGCTGGCGATCCAAAAACATTATCTCACTTACGTGAAAATTTAATGATATTTATTGAACCGCGCTTATCCTTACAAATCCATAGTTTCAGGTTTTATTACCATGTTTTGCCGCAGAAAACTAATTGAGATCGTTAGCACAAAAACGGTATAGGTTATTGTCCTCGGGAGTAAATTTTGCCATATCTGCGAACGCGACTCTTGACGATGTGAATATGCCAATCTGCCTAACTGGGCCCATCCGAGCATGAATTATCGCAGGCCGCTGGCACTTCATTTTACAGCTCAGCGCTTTAATTAACTATGGCGTAAACAAGGAATAATGTGGACACAGACTACGGATCAGTCCTGTAATGTCACAGATTCGAATGACGTTTGTCCAAACTATGCATATTAGTTATGTACGGAGGTCCATTAAAGACATAATTGATTTTTAATTTAGAATATCAAAATATTATTTATTTTCCTCAGAAGAATATACTAAATAATGTTATCGACGGGGAAACTATTTCTCGCAAGAAAACGTTTTCCCTACGAGCACAGGAAATGGTTTCCTCGTGTGATAAATTGTTTTCCTCGCAAAGGAAATGCTTTCCTCGTTCCCCCCAGTGAGTACATTATTTGGTGTACTCTTCTGGGGACCACAAAGAATATTTTATTATCCTAAATAACAAAAAAATATTATGTCATATATGGGTCACCGTAGTTATACATGCGTTTTATAGTACTAGTATAACTTCATATAACCAAATGACCTAGGGGAGTTGAGGCAATTTCAGAATTAAGTTTTAACGTAAAAGAAATACGTGTACATGTAGGTGGAATATTGTCAATGAGCTTTGGGATAATAAACTCATCTGATCGTGATCCACCCATATCGCGTATTCCATTGCTACACTCATAGGTTTTTGTGGGGGACCTGTTTGGACGAGAAAGCAGGGCAAATTTATTTTGGACAAAATATCACCTAACAGGTAACCTACCTAGTAATAATGCACCCACGTTGTTGCTACGTAGGAGGTGCACGGCTTAACTTTCCATTCATCGATAATTAACATGGAGGCGACGTACATGTAATGAGAATGAAAACTACATTATTACTGATATTATACTGTGTGACGCTATTCATTAACCCGGTAACGTAAATGGACTTGTGATGTCCTGATAAACATTAACCTTTTATATGCATATTTGCCGTGTACCAATATTCAGTTGTGGGAGCATATCGCTTTCCATGGTCGAATCTATCTTATGGCTACAAATAATATCTGGTCTGCGCGGAACGCGGAATGAAAAGTGACATGTCTAAAAGGTTAATGGGGAAGGAAGGAAATGATCCAGTTCACGAGACGATATACGGTACCTCCCAACTTTGCCGTCAAACAGATATGCATATTACAAATATTTGCATCATCACAGATTATAAAAAAAAAACCCACCCCAATATTTGCATATTTTGGCAATGAATCTGTCCCCGTGGATACAACCAACTGAATATCCTTTGGGCCTCAGGGATTGGATAGGCCTTTTGTTCAATAAGTTGCTGGGCAATTATGCATGTATATTATTTGTTCACACAGAATGTGATTGGGTACTCATGCGCCTGTCATATACCTATTTCGAGGGGTTTGTTTCAGATTTCTAAATTGTTTGATCGCTTGTTGAGTAGCTCTGTTATTAGTTTCAGCCTGTTTACAGTTGAACTACGTTTTACATGTACACTGGCTTCCTCTGATGACGCCAGTGTGTCCTAGGGTCAAAATGTTTTGCCAGCCTTTATTTCTATTACTAAATAAAGTGTTCGATTCCAGGCTTTTTAATATCATCATCAAAATATTGTGGTATTGGTGGTCATTGGACAAATTTTCCCATTTAATGAATGATAAACTTTGAAATGATGTAATGATCTCAGTAGGTGTACAATTTCGATATTATTACGTGTTATTATACCGAAACGTGGCATATATCCAAAAGGGTTGGATGTGGCAAATCCATGGTTTGATCTTATGTATCAACTTAAAAGCATTATACGATGTACATCGTATTCACCTCGCCGAATACACAAAGCCAAACATAATGCCCCAACAAGATCGCATGTGATTCCGTGTGATTGGTTGTGATGGTGATGATTAAAGACACACCAAGAGAGTGGCGTGTAAAGTTAGACTCTCTTACTGTAATGGCCAGTTGTCGGCCCATTACCCGCAGATGTGATCAGACTGGTGAACTGGTTCTGTCTCAGTTAATTTCTTGTGTCCTTGCCTGCTGTTGATGATATAGTGGAAATGTTTACAGTTGTCCACAGTCAGCGCGACATGGAATATACATGTATACCATACATGTTACAGGGTCAAATAACTCAAATGATTCAATATGAAAATACTACCAATACCTGAATATAGTCAAATCCAACAAATTTTGTTTCTATGATTGACGACTGAGTTGAGGGATGTGAACCACTAATTGCTGGACATGTTCACAATTGTATCACTGTCCGTGTGAAATACCAACAATTGATCGTATTGAATTACGGATTCCGTGTAGGTGTGGATATGTTGATATGGAAACTGATACCAGAAGAAATAAAAACAAGGCAGTGAGTTTCGGCACACTAGCGTATTGCATTTCATCTGATCACACGTGTGGTACAGGACTCATGATGACCAAAAATTGTATACATCTTTGGTGCCCATTAGTAATATAAAACTTGTTTCACGTCGCTAATTAATGCACCGATCACTCTGAACATTTCATCTGATTACCCTTTCAAGGGGTTGAACAAGCCACCGATATTTTTTTATGTTAGCAATAATATTATTGCCATTTTACGGAACGAGCGAGTTTTTGATTCTTAGTACGAATTCACTACGAATGGGGTTTGGATGGCAAGTGCCTGAAACGCACAATATTTCACGACAGTCGTTGAAATAGATGATAAATGGGAGTTATAATAACCTTTTGTGGAAAAGGGGTGCATGTGAATAGTAACATATATTAGATGGTCTGGAAGAATACAGGTAAACTGGATGATGCCTCGCATAGAATATCTGTTCAGAGAAATCTTTTGAAATTGCACACTGGATAGGATCAGTTTCTCACAGTGAGAGGTGATTTGATCACACGCAATTCATTTAAAACACGTCTGTGTTGTTTGTAAAATTCACTATTTTGAGACCCAGTGGATACGAATCAAAGGAGAGAAACAGTAACTTGATATTTGAACCAACAAGATTGCTGATATTGTCTATACATTTATTTGTGGTCATATCATCATAAAAAAATAATTTGGAATTTATTGCTGATTTAATTTACAGCTGTATTCCAGTAAAGCCATATGTCTCATGGTTCTTCTTTCATCACATTGTATTCATTTATAGTAATCATGTGTATGAAATATTGAACGATGTATTAGGAAGTTATTCATTCCAGTTGTCCCGAAGTAATTGGCTACCCCTAGGATAGCAAATAAATCCCAATGTTTGTATTGTCTGGGCAGGTCTAGACCTTGGCTGTGGTGACATTATCTTTGTCACTCTTCACTGGGTCAGTAACACCGTGATCGTCTGCTTACAATTAAAATATCTTCACTTGGCACTTAAAACAAGACCCATGGCACAGTATACCCAAATTACAACAAAGATACCTACCGTGAAATGTGTTACTATTTTCCACTTGAGTGCCAAAATTTGTCTCTAGACATGGCATCAATGCTGTAAGAGATCTTGACTCACTTTATCGAAATACTTTGCCACATTTCCATAAGAAATGAATTTGAGCACGGTTTCAAGTTGGTTTAATTGTATTTTATTATTTTGAGCAAAATTGTATGTTCGACGTCTGGTATACTACTGCGAACTGGAAGATTTGCGGGAAATTCATGGTAGCATACGTGATGTTTGCTTATTGGGATATTCCGTGGAAACAAAATTTTAGGAAGAAAGTGAATCTTTCCATCAATTTTCCCAATTTGGGGACCAGTATCGTTTCCTATGTCATTTCCCCCAGGAATAACGCGTAGTACACACGATTTTACGCGGCACTCCCTGAAAAACACGTAACATGTCAGTGTCAATCTATTACCACCAATACAATCAGATTATAATACACATGATCTGAAAACATAGTAAAGGTGACCTTCCTGTTGATCATAATGTGCGTAATTTTACAGTTCGTTAATGACAGCTAAATTCACTGATCAACATACATGTATACTGATAACATTCACTGGTATTTGGTATAGAATCAACAACAGTTTCCGTGAGGGGCCCATTGAAGATATAAGTAGCAACATTTCAGTGGCAAACAACTTAATTTGAACATTTACAATTCATTTGATTACTGTCAAGTCTATCAAATCACGGGAACAGCCCAGCTTTTAGTGAAATTATCTGATCCACACTAAATGTTACTTGAGCATTGTGGGAATTTCTCCATCAAAATCAACACTGCAATGAGATATAAGGGTTATAATATTATATTACATATATTTTCAATCATAAAGCGGTGGCAAATCTGTTTCATACATACAAAGTTTACAGCTCACACTCTTGACACATGATTTGACATATGAGATATGGTCATAGGTTGATTGGAACAATGTTAGAGTACGCATACATGTACATTACATAGTGAGTGTCATTACAGTCATTGCGCTCGATATTTTAGTTAAGTTAAATAACTCGTGCTTTCGTGAAAATATAAGATTCACTATTTCAAAATAGGGTATATCATGTAAGTTTATTGAAACATACCATGACGATGATCATCCTAATACATATACATGTATTTGGCGTTCGCCGAACCGTATTATTTGTGTTGGTGTTTTGCGAAACAAATTACCAGGGTAACGTTTGACCTCTCATTTTCCTTAACGAGCTATTTAAATACTGACTTAATGGATAATTAGTTTATAGATAATCAACTTATTTTTTTAATTAATTTACCCAACAATCAAAGCAAATGAATAAGACATGACACATGTTATTTGGAATGGAACAAACTTTGGTGCAGAGGGGAGAGATTTGCTGAAAATTCACATTTCGAGGCTACATTTTGATAATATCGTACAAAAACTGACATATGTATGAAAATGGTCAAAACAAAAACATCTCGACATATGACCTATATTCAAATGAGCATCTTTATCTGAGCAATCAAACATATTTTACAAAATAAATCCGATATATCATCCAGGGGGATTATAAGGCTGGTATTTTCCCCCATTACCACGCAATAATTGAGCTAATTATAGGGTGTCATAGTACTGAATAATTTTTTTGTCATGAAGAAATTCCAATTTCATTTCATCATCGTTTCACTGCATATAAAAATTTCTTGACCACTTAGCGTAATATATTGTCGGAAAGCTATACTCTCGGCATATTTTCGGTCAAGTTTAAAATATATGTTGTGTGGTTCGTTTTAAAACTATAAACTGAAAGACGAACTGTGCGAGAATTTGCCAGTGAGAAAAAAATGTGTAGAAACAGACACCATATGCGATCATTGGTCAAACGCACATTGGTCAAACGCACAGTTATGTTGTGTACCTTCCAAACAAATACAAAAGCGTGGATGCGTGGATTTTCTTGACACAAAATAACCACAGTTCGAAAACAAGTACTTCCCCTAAAAGTGAAATGGATTGTCAAGATTAGATTTGAACTCAGGACGGTAATATATATACGGGCCTACGTAACAATGATATGACGTTATGATTTGAGCAGTACCTGCTCATTTTATGTTCAATAATAACCTAATAACTCACACAGTCCGTAAACTACCAACACGCAAATCAATGAGAATTGACAATCCGCAAATTACCAAACCGCAAATATCATCCAAGACGGCGCAATTCTCGTCCAAGTCACATCCAAGATGGCAAAGGCTGATCCAAATGAATCGCCCGCAGGCGATCCAATAAGCATGTTTAAAAATTTTGTTTATGTACTATTAGTATTCAACCCGGATGTGACGCAATTAGTATTGTGATACCTTAATACATCCAAAGTTTTTTCAGGTCATCGTGTTACCATTTATGGTTGGCCAAACTGGTCAGAAGTAAACTTTGTTGCGCGTGATAAATAAGGAATTATGTCACCCAGTAAATCAACCAATCAAATGAGATGTTTTATATCGCGATCAAAATATATTTATGTCGCGCTTTATGTCAACCATCCATAACCTGTCTTTCAATGCACGATGCATTTCAAATGATAATCATTGCGGGCATGAAATCACAGCTTGTCATTGACTGATTTATTCCGCGATCTAAATCAAATTGTACCGTGACATAAAACACCTCACGTGATTTGCTGGTTTACTGAGCGATATAATTGCCGATTTAATGCGCGCAATAAAAAGATGGTGTCGCGCATCAAAAGACGGGATGTGAATGGTTGAATTACTGCGGGATATAAATACACTTTAATAGCGCCATAAAACACCGTCCATGATTGGCTAATTTACCGCGCGATATAAATGCATATTCATTGCGCGCAACAAAATTTACTTATGACCGGTTTGGTCAACCATAACTATTACGGATATTCAATAATTTTTAAAAATGAACTTAGCTGGGGTCGTGAAAACTAATTAGAGTTGTTGATGAGGGGTCAAATAACAAACTGGTTTTAGACATAGATACGCGTTATATATGTGGTATAAATTTTACGATTTTTCATTTTCATGAGAATGCTGTGCCTGTAGTTTTCTCTCAGAATAATGACATGATTCGTTATTAATTTTTCTTAACTTGACGGTATTAGACAGATTCCCAATCATTTGTGCGACATATGAGATCGTGAGGGCGGGATGATATGGATCTATATGTTTATCAAATGACAAAAATATATACTTCATGACCGGGTGTTTTGTGCTTTGATGATTTTGAACAGTGTTGAGAAGGTCAGGCCTTTCATGTGTTAAACTGACATTATAATCATCGAGCGCTAAACGTCAATACGTGTGTATAGAGCACCGCGATGTCTATGTCATAATTAGTGGTGCCGAACATGTGACGACGATCAACAATAATGACGTGACAGCCAAGAATTATTTGACCTACAAAGTGCTACACTATAGAAATTTCCTCCATGGAAATCACCATACTGGACCGTGAGGAAGTAGGACCGTACAGCTTTCAGAAAACTTGCTTCCATTGTAATTCTTGATTATGGCAATCGATGCAGAAAAATCGAAGTTTGATGGAAATAAACGACGAAACATGCCAAGACTTCTTTTGAGTTATCCGCTAGCAAGTGCTAGCACTATGTACCAAAGTGCAAGTTAAAAAGATGCCCGTGGTACAATATATGAGTACGCATGGAAACTTGACCTGATACATGATACTTGGACACATGATTGGGTACGAAATTAATTTTAGGATTTGGGTTTCTCCTGGTAGCCATTTGAACGAATTTCAATAAATGCACCTTGCCTACGAAGTGATACCATCAATACAACCACATCTTTTACACTATAAAGCAGTATGAACGACAATGACTATCATTTGAGATCTGCTCGAATAATGACGACCACTCATGAATCCATTGTCGCCTCCATGAATATTCACATAGGATAAAACGGCATATGGGGCTAAGGTCGGCTCCGGTACAACATCCTCACCACAACTACATTGTATGTTCTAAATTAAGGCAATTCCCAATTTTCTACCAATAGTAAATTGTGAACCCCTATATATCCGTCCATATAGGGGTTCACATTGTACTAGTGGTCTTATCAAATAACCACAATATGTTGTGATTTTTTAACCAATCAGTGATCCGAGACAATTCCGTATCTGTGATTCACGCGATGGTCTGTTCATTGAAATCGCATCAATTTATCTTCTTTTATACACTTTACCAGAAAATTGGTGTATATAAACTCATGGAAGTCACAACACAAGCATGATTACTGATGCTTCACAAATATTTGTGATGTATCACAAATTATTTTTTGATGCAACCCAAATATTTCTGATACCTCACAAATGATTTCTGACGCAGCACAAATATTTCTGACACAACACAAATACTTCTGCTGTAGCCCAAACTATTTGTGATCCACAGTGCCTTTCATATAACACCGATGTTCTTTTCACAAAATTGAAAATGAATAATTGAATTACCCTGCAGATTTGAACGAACACACAAGAAACAATTTCCGACTAATTTATCCAATGCCTTTTGTAGAAGTAGCTAAAACAGACTGTCCATCTCGCGGGCTCCAATCTGCATGTCCTGATATTACTTAGTCAGTGTTACTGCACTCGTGCAGAAATTATTTGTGTGGCGCGAAAAAGAATCTCTTTACTTTGAATAGTGGTGCCACCTGTCGAGATCGCAAAACCCCTAGCAAGTGCGCTTGGAACTAATGTTGTTGTTGTTGGCGCAATTGTGACCTTTTTGTACCAGAAGTTTGTTCATTGATCGATCTTTGGATATTTTATCGTGTATATTATGTTATGACAACCCCTCAAAGAGGTTAGTTTCTATTGCTATATGGTAGTTGCTCATTTAGATATGTACTAATGTAACTGTTAGCTTAGATTAAGCTACTTTTTCTGTATTCTGAAGTGGACGATAATACAGTAATAGGGCGATAGCATTGATGCTCATGTCGATACCGGTATATCATGTTGTATTAGAGGTCTACTAGTCCTGTAAGGAAAAAGATATACATTTCAGTTTGATATACTGTTTGTAACTCATTGGTTTTTTCACATTGTTTATTTGTAGTTTCACGGTGCTCAATAAAGATGATCAAGGATCTGCATCTGTTGTACTCTGGGGGAAAGATTACATGACACCACCTAGTGGCCGACCCAGCGGCCGTTACAGTCAGTATTGACCATATCATCTAATTCCAGTCCAAAAGGTCAAGGACTGGAGATGCACAGATCCACATGTATATTTCCATACGATGGCGTGATCGCGTGTGATTGGTTGTGATGGTGATGATTAAAGACACACAAAGAGAGTGGCGTGTAAAGTTAGACTTTGTTACTGTAATGGCCAGTTGTCGGTCCATTACCCGCAGATGTGATAAGACTCGTGAAATTATTTTGTCTTGGTCACTTCGCTGTATAATGCCTGCCGCGATACTACTTCTCATTTATGTACTTCACAAATGTTAGTAGCGGTTGATATTCCTCAGAAATAAGGTTTCTTCCGTCGATATTTACCCCAATTTTGACATGGTGATTCGTTCATCATCATTTTCAAAAACTTCTGGACATTCATAGCTTTCCTTTAGATAGCAATTAGGCACCCCTAACAAAGAACTGTGCTTTTACATGAGTGTCCAAGACGCCAAGATTTTCTATGTTAGAATTCGACAGAACCCGAGCAAGTGTTCTTTGATTATAAATGTATTACGAGTAACCTACAGTGGAGAGAATTATTTTTGTGGCCAGCGGAAATATGTTGGGAAGGGAAAGTTTGTATGATTAATAACCTCAATTTATCGGAATAAATTGCTCGTTCTTCTCCATATAATAAACTTGCTTGGTGCCCGCCTACGGTTTGGTACTAGTCCATGTAAAAAAAATGGTCACCGAACGGCCTGTAAACCCGGGATTTTCGTGTTGGGCCAATATCTCATGAAAATCAGTGTGTATGTGCAAATAAATGTGTCAGATTCATGGGGGACCCTCGTAGCCATTCTATGAAAACAATTTGAGGATTAGTTGGATACAGTTGATATATTTTCCAGTTTAATATCGAAATGTGAGAGATTTCTGGCAACCTTTACCTGGGTTCGCAAACTGCTCTCAAGCATGATTATTTTTTAGAATTCTTGTTTTTTTTCTGGAAAAAATGTATCCTTGATGGTAAATTTGTAATATAATAATATTACCTGCAATAATGTTCATCCATTTACTGACGATGGTTATATAACCGATACACGAAGTTGCCAGATATCTCCCATGTTTGACTATGTAAACTCAAAATATACCGAATATAATTTAATATATACACATGTAGACCATCCAAATGATTCCATTGAATGGATATGAAGGTATTTCATGGCTCTGACACATCTGTTGGCACACACACTGCATAAAGTGTATTTCATGAGATATTGGTTCAACACGAAAATCCCAGGTTTTGAGGCCCTTCGGTAGCCGTTTTTTTTTGCATGGGCTAGTACCAAGCTGTAAGCGGGAATCGAGCAAATAATAAACGAAGAAGAACATATCCATATATGTATATCTGAGTTCAAACCTTCGATTCTTTCAATGTTGCCCAATAATTTGGGTCAAATTCATAGTTTATGCGTCTACTTTGGTGTAAAAACCATACTTTTCATCACGTTTTATCACTTTTGTATCGGAAACTATAAAAGTTGTCAATCTTTTGTAATTGTTCTGCCAACATAAGAAATTTAGCTCAATATTTTTGTTGCCCTACTGTATGCGTATGTAAAACGGTAAACCTTCCAAAAGTATCGCAAAGCTCTCATAGTATTTGCGTTTATTCACAATATTAAAATGCAAACCTCATTGAAACAATCAGAAATATTATTATTATTATTGCTGTGATCCTTTTGTTGAGATTACTATATTCAAAATGCTAGCAGGACCGGGGCCGCCCATGCCTGCACTCCGTGGGTCTGTTTTTACCCAAAATTAGAAGGCCAGCGACGCGCTGGCCAATAACGAATGATGTTCAGATTTGCAGGTGCCTGGAACGCAACACTATCTATGAGGGTAATTGAATAAATAATATACGTAATAGGAGCAATAATACGGCCTTGTAGAGAATGATGCAAGTGAATAGTAGGATTCTTGGTCTGGAGGAGTACAGGTAAAACTGGATGCTGCTTTATATAGATCAGTATCTGTTGAGAGAAATCCATCTTTTGAAATAACACAACGAGTAGGATAAGTTTCCCTACCAATGCAAGATGCATTGACTACACGCGATTCATATAGGAAGCGACTGGGTTTCGAATATTTAGAACACACTATTTTAGACGCAATGGATACGAATCAGATGGGAAATACAGTACCTTGATATCGGAAGCATTCATCGTGAAAATAACTTTGAATTTAGTACGTATTGTATTCACAGCTCTATTTTCAGTTGTATGATCGAAATATGTAAGTATGAATTAAAGTACGGGGGTAGTTAACTAGACATTATCGGTCGCAGGGGATATATAGGAGTATTTCATATAAAACAAGGCAAATGGTACAGTATGGTGCCGTGGGCCTTGTTTTATGTGAATATACTCTAATTGAACGCGGACAATCACTGTGTCATTTGGCCAACGCAGAGTGACAAAGATAACCACTGGCCACTAGCAAATCTTATAACCCATTTAAAGCAAAGATGCCTCCAGTGATATGTGTTCCTATTGTCCACTTGAGTGGCAATAATTGTCTCTGGACATGGCATCAATGGTGTACGCGACCTTGACTCACTTTAATAGGGCTGGTTTGCCATATTTCGACAAAACTGATGAAAAAACGTGCTTGGCTTGAAGTGGGTTAACAATCGTAATTTGAAGCAAAGATTTACCTTCAACGGCTGGAATATGACTGTAAATTACCCCAACGAAACCAGTGTTCCAAATAAAAATGATACACTAAGCAATTAGTCACACCATATCACGTATAGTTTCAGTTATCACTCAACAAAACTTTTGTTTCTTGTGACAAAGTATCTCAACACATAATTGTAGATTGTAGGTAGCTTAAATACTGGCGCTCTCTCGTGATTATAAAAAAAGTTATTTCAAGATAGCATATATCATGTGAGGTCATTGAAACATATCAAGAAGATGACCATCGGTATACTTTTGGCTTTTACAGAACCGAATTATCTTGATCTGTTTTTGCGATACACGTTCAAGTACATGAAACCAGTGTGGCATTTGACCCGTCATCAATCATAATAATCAGTTTTCATGAAGTCACGAAATGGATTTGTGTTGATGAGCACAAATAACTGACATATTTTATAAATTCTTGACAACTTTCGTTCCGTTCATCATGACACCATTTCGAATATTTTATCCGAAGAATTATCCACGATTGGTCAAAATTCAAGTTGGCGTCAAGTATACTAAATATAATATTTGATGATGTGTCCATTTACAAATTGATCATGAATATTGAAACATGTAGGCCAATATCCATGAGGAATCAAAATGATCCAGTTCTAGACCATACCTTTCATACTATTGGACATCTGCACATTTTGGTATCACTGTCCGTGGGAAAGTGTTATTGTTTCATACTGTTAGTAGTGGTAGATATTCACCAGAAATTTCCTCAAAAACTTCTGGACATTCGTAGCTTTCCTTTAGATAGCAATGGACCATTTCACAGGGACTATTTCCGAAGTCTGGAAACGTAAACATTTTTGGACCAATCAGAAGCGAGGGGCTTTGAATCAGTTTCAACCGTTTTGTGTGTAACTTAAAATGATACTTGTGCACATATAAACACCACATTTACATCAAATAAGGCTATAACTCGACTCGTGTGACCGAGATGTATGATACATAAACGTTTCCTTAAAATGTCACATTTTGTTGTACATGTTCATTTCTTCACTCTCAACGGTTTTTCAGCATATAACCATGTCGCATGACTGCTTGTGCGTGCACGCGGCCGAGCACGCGCATGCAGCTAAAGACACTTCGGAATCTCGTGTGTGGTTTTTCGCTGCCATGGAAGCACATGTGCTGCCCTCCGTAGCCATTGGTCCGTTTTGAATTATGGAAATTACCGAGTAATGCCAGATATTCATGAGATCCGAGGGGGCCCTGTGAAATGGTCCATTGGGCACTCGTAACAAGGAACTGTGCTTTCACATGATTGTCTAAGATGTCAAGATTTTCTATGTTAGAAATTATTGTCTCCGTATTTCGACGGAACACGGGCAAGTGATCTTTGATTATTAATGTGTTATAACGAATGATGTTCAGATTTGCAGGTGCCTGAAACGCAACACTATCTATGAGGGTCCTTGAATGAATAAAAGATAATAAGAGCTATAATACGCCCTTGTAGAGAACGATGCAAGTGAGTAGTAAAAAATCTTGATGGTCTGGGGAAGTACAGGTAAAACTTCAGGGCCGAGTTCGGTACAAATTTGGCAATGACGGCCATCTTGTTGCGTAGAATTTGGTGAAAATCAATACCAATCGTCATAATGCCATAGTGTACATGCGAGATTCATGAAAACATCTAAAAAAATCTCTTCACTCTCTACATATTCAGAGCCCCGCCCCCTCACCCCTCCGATCTTCAAATTACGCAAAATACATCATATAACACACTTCATGGAAAGGACATAAGTCATTCCCTTCTGCTTGTCCATATCTGGTCACAATGGACGCCTCTGTTCCGCCGAGATTTACCAACATCAGGAACAATATTAAGGCAACAAATTGAGCAGTTAAAACATTCATAAAGCCTACTTGAATAGGTTGTGGGCGATATCCATTCCAGTTATCTCAATTGTCTACATCAGGGATAGTCAGTACACTATGTCCTAATGTTCGTGTCGTCTGGGCAGGCACAGATTAGGAAAGGACAACGTTATTTTTGCCACTCTTCATTGGCTAAACGACACAGTGATTGTCCATTTTCAATTACAGTATCTTCACATAAAACAAGGCCTATCGCACAATATACCCCATTTATTGCAAATATGCCTCAAATGATATGTGTTACTATTTTCCACTTGAGTGGCAATACTTGTCTCCAGTCTGAGCGTCAATTGTGTACGCGACCTTGACTCACTTAAATAAAGGATATCTTGCAGCAGTTCTACAAAACTGATGAAAATAAGAGATTCGTGGTTGACTTGAAGTGGGTTAACAACCGTTTCATAATTTGAAGCAAAGACGTACTTATTTCAATATAGTGTATATCACGACAGATTATTGCAACTTAACATATGGGTGATCATCCTTTGACATGTCACTAATTTGATAAATAACTTTTGATCAGTTCATCATGACACTATTAAGGATATTTGAAGAATAATTGATGAATTATGCACGATTGGTCAAAATTCATCCATGACTCAAACAAGTTGAGTCATGGATACTAAGTCTAATGTTTGACGAGGTGTCCATTTACAAACTGATATACAAACATATACCTACAAACATATATATAAAACGAATTAAAAGTTGTGCGACGTTTTGTTTGAAATTATAAACGTTTGATATTACTATACATGAATAATGTATATCGAGTGGCAAAAGTAGAAGCTTCTTCCTGACAAATGTCCATTTATGGTTTTATGAATTTGAAGACTGTTGAGAAGGTCACGCCACTCAAACTGACATCATATTAAGCGTTGAAATATCAGGAGGTGCGGAGAACACCACAATGTCACATGTAATTAGTGGTATCGAACATGTGCCGACGTTCGGTATTAATAGCGAGAATTATTTGACCTACACGTTCGGTATTAATAGCGAGAATTATTTGACCTACACTAGTGCTACACTATCGAAATAAACTCTCAGCCCGGCCATCCCTGGAGGGAGAGTTAAAAGAGAGAACGTAGAGGCCAAATCATATATAGTTTAGAAAACTTGCCTCCAATGGAATTCTTGGGGGTGGTGATAGGTCAATACAAAGTTTTACAGATATAATGGAAATAATGGATGAATTATTTCATGAACCATTTCTTTTTCAACCGGCTATATGCAAAACGTATGCTCTATGTACAAAAGTGCAACAGTTGGGGAGATGATGAGCTTTGTGCAAAATACACTTCATGACACATTATAACGATTATATTTTTCTAGATTTTCAATATGTTCATATGGAAGATATCAAAGTACTATGAAACATGTTTCAAAACATTTGCAACTGTTGCAGATTACCTGGGCTATTAGTATAAGGTGAACAATTCTTTCATGTCTAATAACGGTAAAATACCGTAAAAATCCCAGGCAATAAAAACTCCCGTGATTCACACGATGGCCTGTTCATTGCTAAGACACTTTTTCCCAAAAGATACCGTCCATGAATCGTATGAACGGCTTCACGTAATGCATTGCCTACTGATTCGAATAATGTAATTGTTCTGAATGGGATGAACGTATTGAGATATATTTTTTATATATGAATAGAAATGACCTTCAAGGAGTATTGTTACACTGGTTGTTGCGCATGTGTATGCATCTGATAAACTGGAGTGCTGCCAAGATTTCAAACTTATTTACAGATGGGTGCGGGGCTAGTGTTTAAGTGAGGCGCACATCAGCTAGGCCCGCCCGGAACAGCAACGGGGTCGGCTGGAGGACCACAGTCTCTGGGAGCTGGTTCCAATATCGGACGCTGCTGGGCATGAAGCTGTGCTGGTATGAGATGATCCTACAGTATGGGACGAACAGACGCTGACCCCGGGTCCTGTGGTGGTCCGGTGCTTGTTGATAGTCTATAAGGCTGTTCTGAATTTTGTAGGCCATCCAAACAGTGGTCTTGGCTCGTCGCTCTTCAAGGAACTCCCATTTGAGCTGTTCCAGCATTGCAGTAACGCTGTTCTCCTTGCAGTAGCTACAGGACACAGGACGCATACCCCTGGACGCATGATCGGTCGGACCAGGGTCTGATAACATCGGGACTTGATATCCTGTGGGCAGTGCCGCATGTTCATGCGGAGGAAAGCCAGTGTGTTCTACGCTTTCTTGGCGGTTGTGTCCACTTGTTTCTTCCAGGACATGATGTTGGTGAAAGTCAGTCCCAGGTAATGGCCTCGGGCACCGTTTCAAGAGTATGGCCGTGTATGGTGTAGTCGGTTTAGATTTGTTTCCGCTTCTTGGTGACTAGGAGTACGGTAAGAATGTTGATTTCGAAATATTACACCGATACAAAACCGAGCAATTGCACAAAATTGTATGCGGGGCTCAGAAATTAAATGACAGGGCTGAATTTAACATTGGGGGTAGATTGCCAACCTTTTCAATTTTCGGGATAGAAGTCCGAAATTTGGTAGAAAATTGCCGTTTAACTCCTAGGTGAAGTGTGTCAAGTTGTAGAACGATACCATTTAGCATCGCAAAAGAATTCAGCGAAAATTTGGGTGAACGAGTTAGAAAAATCGGAGTATAGTTTATCCACGGGTTATACGTGAAGGGTTGCACCCATTTGAGATGTAAACGGACTCGGAATATTATGCACGTTTCCAATTTCCGAAAACTCAGCACATGCTCTTATGGATATGATCTACTTATCACACAGGACGGGATATACCTATATGGTTGCATCGTTTTTTTCGATCACACTTTCGTGTTGATCTATAATGATCAATGAACTTTGCTGCTCATAACTCGACATGAGTAAGTTTCTTCACTGCAGCCACGATTGAATAATCAGTTCACCAATTTTTTTGTTCCGAATATACAAGACCCACAGATTTTGTGTATCACAGGTTCGCTTATATTTGTACTACATGTCAAAAAAATAGATGTATTGTTCACATCGTGTTGGTTTTAACATTTCACGAAACGACCCATGCTTGCATCATACTTGAGAGCTCTTTGCGTCTCCGAACTCCCCCCCCCCCCCCCCCAAAAAAAAAAATTGCAATGTACAAAAGTTCGTTCATCTACTACATAATCAATACATCCTACTAAACACACATAGCCACATGTTGGTATCAAAACCTTCCCCATGGATACCAAACAATTATCAGTCGTGGAAATTCTTATGCACACTGGAAGTATATGTAACACATATTGGATCAGGGATACTAGTAGGCACTGGCCCTCTACCGCAAAAATTTTCGTGAACTAATTAACAGGGAACATCAGAAATCTGCATATAAATAGGCTTTGATAATAGTCAAAGGATAGTCATCCACAAACCCATAGAATAGTACTGCATTACCCCTGATGTTCAATGCTGTAACTGGATGATGAAAACAAAATATACCGATATATTGATACTTCTCACCACTGATAACAAAATCCGTGGAATCAAAATTGTGCAAAGAGTGTAGTTCCGGAAGATGATGAATCACCCTCTCGACCATTCTACCAAAAACAACATCAATCTTAGTTCAACCTCTCGAAACAACGCTTCTCATGGTCTTTGTATAATATATTTAGGTTAAAGCACTGCATGTAGACCCGGAAACGGATGTTGTGTAGGTGTGAATAGAATATCTAGTCGTAATGAGTGTAGTTTCAGCTATTCGCAAAGCGTACCAGCCCTTCTGTATCTGAAAGCAGTGAACGCTCGACAGAGGATCTCGTTATCATCAATAATGGTACACCTGACAATATCTATACCACACCAACACATGTAAAGAACTTAACAGAGTCGTTCATTAGTCAAATGTCCTCGACCTGTCCCGGAAACGCTTCTCCACATTTTCTTCACATTAAGCCTTGTTTGTGTCACATCTGTACATCATAATATGTTTCTATGAGGTCAATATATCGAAGTCACAACAGGTGTTCCTCAGAAAAATATAGTGTATTATTATATTAGTTTACCAGATATATGGTTGTAAGTATCAACCCATTACCACCAATACAGTCAGATCCTAATGATGACAATAACAAACGCAAAACACAACATTCTGCAATAGAAACAAAACTCGACCAAATAGCTTATCCAATGACACACTGGTGTCATCAGGGGCAGATAGTGTGTTAAACTGCACACCTGATGGAACTAGTATACAACTACCCAACAACATATGAACACAATCCAGAAATCCGAAACAAACCCCATGGAATAGGTATATGACAAGTACATAAATACCAGATCACAAGCCAGAAGGCCAGATCAGCCGTGTGGATCCTTGTGCAACCCGGGAGTGACACACAGGACATCAGGGGAAACAATTAGACAGTAGGCACTGGCCCAGTACTATCATTGTTGTCGTAAACTGATTACCAGTGAATTATTAGATATCCACACATAAATAGGCTTTGAGACTGTCACATCTGTCATTACTTAAGCAAGGACAGTAATCAGCAAGCCCATAGAACAATACAGAATTAAGCTAGGGGCAGATTTAGTACATACTGGACTGTAGTTTAGTGTCGAGCAAAAGATACCCGTGTGTTGATACTTTCCGCCACTGATGTTGAGGTCCGGATGATGATAAATCACCTCCGCGACCATTCTCTCAGAAATCACATCAATCTTAGTTTCACCTTTCCTGACGACACTTTTGGTGGTCTTGTTCTATCCTTATTCACTGTGTTTTCTGCATAAATTCCAATGATGAAGCAGTGTGCAGAATGGATGTTGTGTGTGTGTCTCAATTGGATTAAGTGAAAAATCAGTGTAGTTCCAGCAAATTTCAAGCCGTTTGAGTCCTTCTGCATTTGAAAACAGTATAAGTGTAATATAAGGGGGGACGCTAGCATCTTCACACTATACCTCGTTTGTGCCACATCTGTGCATCACAACGTTAATGTGCTTCGGACGAGGCCAGTGCAAGAGACTATTGTAATATCGGTAAGATGCCGCTCTCCCACAAAATTCCTCACTGAGCACTTCTCATTCGAGAGAGTGAGGGTGCTACACTGCTATGAGACCTCTCCCTCGCTGGCGAAGTTCATATTGTTTGTGAATCCCTCCCTCTATTCTTTTTTTAATATAAACTTTATTTAAGGATCCCCAAACAAGCAAAAGCTTATATTATTGGGTCTCAACAACAGCTTATATTAATGGGTTCTCTCTCTATTCATTTTGCTTCTCATATAAGAATATATAGAGTTCCGCCTCTTGTTAAAGTACACTTTTTGGTCAGTGACTCAGTGTCAGGACAAGCTTTACTTGGAAATAGTAATGTAATATTTTATTAGTTACCGGACAGGAACAATAATTGGCACCAATTTGTCTACACTCCCGTCTTTACGATCCAATCATCCTGATACTTGGCACGAAAATACATAGAAATCGGACAATAATCTATTGGAATGAATAGATGAATAGATGTTGTCGCCTTCTGCAATGAATTTTGTTGTTGTTTCGGCTGTTCGAAAACGTGGGCGTGTTATGATAGGTACAAGAATATAAAATTAATTTACAAGCATGAGGCATGTCTGCAAGAGCGTTTCAAATGGGTACAAATACATTAGCTAATCAGCTCGAATATATAGTCCAAGGAACACTATTGTGGTAAGTTACAGTTGAGGTATTGATTACAGTCACCTATGAAAATATCTCACGCGCCTTACATTGTATATTCATTGATTCACACGCAAGCGCATTATGCCTACAAGTGGGTCACCGCAAACAAAATACCGACATTTTCCCCAATATGTCATGATTTGTAGAATAGTCTAGTGTCAACGAAGTCTGTATATACTAGACACACAAGTGTATTTAAACAAGACAACAAGGAGTGATATCGAAATTAGACGCGGTTAGTGTTTTTATTTAGTGTTTGACATTGGTTGTCAATCATGCGTGATGCCGAGTCTGTTGTTTCAAATTCCATTGCGTGTTTTTTTTTATTTGTATTTTTAACTTCAAAAATGAATCTAGGAGCAATCTCGTTTGTAACACAAAACACAACCTAAACGGCAACCATTATATTTTTCTGGGGTGTTGTCGCGGCATTAGTTTTAAATAAAAGTCTAACAGACATTGACTTTGTTGTGTCTGCTTTTACACGGAAAGTGCAAGGACGCGTCGGATGGTAAGCACACAGCCATGCCAATTTTTTTTATCGGAGCTCCTTAGATCAAACAAAAACACGTTGCTACGTAAGGAAGTTCTCACGACAGTGTTACAGAAATACCTGATCGACTTTCGGGATATATTCAGGATAGGTTGAGTTGCACTTACATTATCCATGATGTTTTTTTCCATTATGCTTTCTCGCAAAATATCGAATATGTGTTTTACCCCACAATAGGAGATCTTTGCTACGCTTTTGTTTTCCATAGTGTATAAAGTTTTACTGTTCTTCATGGCTGAAGCCATTCTTCATGGCTTCGCGCACCGCTGAAAACGATGATATCTAATACATGACAAACAACAGGACAAATTATATATACACTGAATAGCATTGTAATCACTGCAAAAGCCAGATGAACGAATGTTCGTAGTAAATCGAGAAATTCCTTCTATGCGAATTTCTATATGTAGTCTACATATAGGTCAAAGCAGTGCTCCCATACAGGTATATGTAAAACGTGACATTTCCTGAAGACCTGATTGGATTTTTGATCAGATACTCTGATAGATTCGATTTTTTTTTGTTCCACGCTCGAAGTTTTTTGCAGGTATTTTGCGCGTCACTATGAAATATATTCCGCTTGGATGATAGAATTTCATGTTCAAACAAAATTAATAACTTGGGTTTGAAAATTTGTGTTCCCCCTTTTAACAAGGTATTTAGAATGTTTGTATGTACCCTGTATAAACAAATCTCACATTTAAACATCAAGCATAATATGCATTGGGCATTTTGTCCTGAAGCAAGCCATGTCCAGGGACCCTAGTATAGTATATGTTGCTTAAAGGGCATATATCACGAAAATATGATGTCGAACTACAAACGTTCTCATCAGTCCATTTTAAAATGTATTATTGAAAGGTAGTCTGTCAATGACGTCACACATCTCATTAGCATATGAATCAGATGTCAGATTCTGTAAATATGTACATGTTTAGAGTGCCATAATTTTGGAAATATCATTATGCTGTGAAGACCGTTTGTTCAGTTTTCAAATAATGCTTTCACATTGATAATAAAAATCAATACCGAGTTTTTGTGATATATAGCCTTAAACAATGTTTAGATACGACACCCATAAATGGTGATGGTCAAACTAGATTTCACAAAATTAATGGTCAGTATTTCTTTTCCAAAAATATGATATATTCAGGCACCAAAGTAGGACAAATGGAAAGAACACATTGAATTTTTTTTGTTGCAGACTCCAATGGCTCACTATTTCTCTAGCTGATGGAAAAATGCCCTTCATCCACTTTGACTGTGAGAGAGGGTCATGTTTACAAGTCCATTTAAAAGATTTTTTTGGAGCTAATCATATCGTCAATATGAAAAAAATGAGCCAGCAGTATGTACAAGGTGAGCCTAATAATAGTATAGCGAACTACTTACTGGGGGTGTGCCTTTATTCAGGGCCCCTCCTTTGAAATGACTATTTTGTTATTTTTGTATTGGTATATATGTAATTAAGAAGCTTTTTTTCCAGTGGCATCAGAATAATTCGTGTCCTGTCACATTAACTGCCGTCACATGCAGGTGACTTCTCTTCAAATTTCTCGCTTTAATCATAAGAAACGAAGCTCGCTTTGTGATGAGCATTCCATCATAATGCCTTGATACACAGTTCTTCTACGCCATTAGACAGTCTGAATAGATAGATATTTCCATCCTCTTTCCGCATCTGTGTCCACCGGACCGTAGTCTCTGGTGCAATGTCAAGAGCGAGTTTTTTGGTGATGCTAAACCAAGAACGCTTCAAGAGTTGAATCTCAATGTGTGATCACGTCCATAACCGACCACTTTATATGTTCCATGAGTAACAATATCTGTCAAAAGCTGGAACTCTGTCTTGCCAGGAATGGTACTCATATTGAACTTATTGGACTGCTCGTTTTGTTGAATAGGGCCTGTGAGCGGGATTCAAAACGTCACGTTATTTTACGTGATTCGACCTTTCTGGTGACATGGAATTTTCCCGCCAAATTTATGGCCCAATTCGTAAAATTCTATATATTCTATAACTCCTGCGCTATACACGGAAATTATCGAAAAATTATTGCATATTCGTACATTGGTCCTGAGCCGTTCCTGCGATCGCTGACGAAATAAATATGCATTTTTCTTACGAATTTCATTCCATTTAAATGGGATGAAAAACGTATGTTTACGTCTTCCGAGGTCATGACCTTGACGGGAGTGACCAGTATACAGACATTCGGTGGTGCTTGTGAATATTTATACTGTCACGTATGTTTTCTACAATTTTAGTTGTAACATCATAAAATTAATCTTGTTTTATTAGAATATGTGGTCCAAAAACATGTTGTGAAACACAAATGGATCGGGGGCGAATTGACTATGAAAAAAATCCCCTCATTATTATAAACAATGGTATGCTGTAGTTCGGTAAGTGTAATCAATAAAAAAAAGGAATTGTAACAATATTCTTAATAATATTTTTGTATGGTGCTTCTGAAGTCGAGCAATATCAGCAAAAATGGCCACGTGGCAATGTTTGTCACTACTACGTACCTAAATACGTAATGTTACGACATATATGTAACGAGATTTACAGGCCCTATTCGTTCAATATCTTATTATGAAATATTATTTTTTACTTTCTATGAAAACACACAAAAAACACACCTAAAAATGATTTTAAAAAAACATTTCAAAACTGATCAAACTGATCCGGGTTGACGGAAGGTGAAGGACAATGCGAAGGACAATTTTTGCACAATGCGAACTCTATGAGCTGGTGCATTATCTTGTTGAAATTGTTCAAATTACTGATATAACGCGGTACAAATATACAGTATGATTGTTGTACCAAGGATCAACTGCTGGTAACATACAACATCCTTGTCCTATTCTTGCACCCTTATGTTTTTTCACAAACATGTAGTAAGCTTCATTATTATGATGTAATATACATTAGGCCTAATAAAATTAATTTTCTGTTTCTCGTCCGCGCCCGCCTGTGTTCAAAAGCAGCCTCCCGGATTTTTTATTTACTGTTCTCAAATAAAAAATAAAAAGTGTTCCCGCCCCTAATTTGAGGATAGTGAATGACGGAGACACTGAATCACAGCATGCAACTTAGGTATATATTTAACTTACCTACTTGTCTTCACTCTCCGCCAAATGAGACAAAGACTATTTCCTCTTGTATAAATCAATAGATGTAGATCTATTAACTGATAGAATGGTTTTCGGTTTTTGATAATAATACAACTATTACACAGAATCATCCTGTCTGTGCTGACATCTAGAATGATGGCACACCAGCGGTGCTAAGGTGCCCGACCAAGGCGTTTCAAGCTCAAATAAATCAGGCCTTCAAATTGCTCGGACCTTGATCACCAATTTTGAATTTTTGTCCAACCTTAACTTACCGATTGTGTAAATTTTGTCCATGGATTTTGAGTTTAGTATTGCTGATTGTTTGGTATCATACTTGTCTTATTTGGGCTTGAATCTGCTTGAATGAATCAAGCCGCTTTAGTTGGGCTTGAATGCCTTCCATACGTGTGAAATGTCATCCCGCCAAAAATAAAAAATAAAAAGTGCCTACCTGACCAATTTTCTCATGAGGCGAGGACGGTAATTTTTGCAAAATAAAGAATGAAAAAATAAAAAATTAAAAGTCCCTGCCTACCCAGTTTTGAAAAAAATAGGACGAGAAACAGATAATTAATTTTTTTAGGCCTAACACTATATTCCAGGGAAAAATATCGACTTTTTACCTGTCTCACAAATTGAAAGTGATATTGGCAGAAAAAAACTTTTGGTCCAAATTAACTACAAATATGCCTATGACCTCAGCAAAATCGGTTCAAAACATACTATGGTTGATCAAATGGATAAATCGAGCATGTGGCAGTATTAGCAGCCGCTTTTGTTATGTGTGTCACTCAGAGTTAACTCTGACCTGACGAAGTTAACCGGTGTTTCCGCTCGAACATATGTGAGTAAGCTGAAAACGCGTGCATCAAGGGAAACAAAGCAGAGAGAATCGCGGTAATGTCATCAAAGTCAAACGATTTTCACCAGAAACTCAGAACGAAATCAACGAGAAAGTGGCATCTGATGAACAAATCAAGTCCATATATACCGAATATTTTGATGGATTTGATCTTTGACCTCATTTTCAAGGTCAGAGCACAAAAATGGCTAATATCTTGCTTATTGTCAACTTTATAGTTTGGGAATCAATTCTGAACATATATGAAGTGATGGATGCCGAATATTTTGATGACTTGAATTTGACATCGTTTTCAAGGTCAGAGCACAAAATGGCTAATATTTCACTTATTATCGACTGTACAGCTTATGAATCAACTGTGCACACACAGTTGATATGATATATGCTGAATATTCGTATGACGTTGAACTTGGCCTTTGACCTTATTTTCAAGACCATAGCACAAAACAGTTAATATCTCGCTTATTATCAACTTCACAGTTGAATATAGGACGTGATATATGCTGAATATTGTCATTACCTTGAATTCACCTTCGACTTCATTATCAAAATCACAGGACAAAATGACCAATATTTCGTTCATTATCTACTTTACCACTTGAGAATCAATTGTGGACATACAGGAAATGATGTATGCCAAATAGTCTGATGACCTTTAAATGTGACCTACGACTTCATTTTCAAACTCAGAGCACAAAATTGCTAGCATCTCTCTTATTATTGAATTTGCCAAGCAATCAATTGTGGACATATAGGAAATTGAATATTTTTGTTACCTTGAATATGACCAGTGACCTAATTTTCAAGGTCACAAAACAAAATGGGTAATATCTAAAATATAAAACATATATTGCCCGGTAACTATCCTTAACCTTTGGGCTATTTTTTTTGTTTCGATACACATTGCGCCATCTTCTTACTTTCCAAATTTCATTCCTCTGACTCCAAGATAAGGTGTATTTTGATATCAAATAAGTATCTAAATCTGTTTATTCGATAGCGATTGTCGTTTAATGTGTTGTTATAACCTTCCAACATTTATAATTAACCTCTTAACCGCCAGATCTGAGTAATTGTCCCACGCCGGGCATTTTTTAAAGAAAATTGCAAAATATATATCATGACAACAATATTTTTGAAGAAAGACCCATCGTTGATTGAAATTAATTAAACCAATATGAAAAGGTATCTAGCCTTATGCAAGCAGCATGAGGGCCTTGGTGTGTTCTGGTTACCACAGCAACAACCTCACAACAACCACTAATTCTGCAACAATCCACACAATCTTAAAATAGTATACACGAAAGCATGCTTTCACAGGATATTAATATCCCCGTGTCTTCGATTATGAATAAGACACATGCTCTTTCAGGTTCTTTCAACAAACGACTTGTTGATGTTAAATACCATACCAAACTGATACAAATGATAGTGGCTCAGATAATTTGGCTCAGTAAGCTCTCACACATACATACATCTGTCTGACGATTACACCAGGGAAAACCCAAGAGTTTCCCTTTGGATTACATGCATTCATGTTATATAGATATACTATTTTTGTCCCCAAAAACGATTGTAACTTACACTACAACAATTTTATGAACATACGAAAGCTGTGTAGGGACTTTTGACTAAAATCTATAGGCGGTACAACGAGAAATGTGGAGAGGAATTTGCGCCGGATATTTCCGGCACATAGGCGTCACGCAATTACGTTTAGCGCCGGAAATATCCGGCGCTGTAGGCGGTGAAGAGGTTAATGCAATGCGAGACTGAACAGAGACAATATTCATAATGTAATAACTGAAACTTGCATTCGCAGCCCTCTGACAAAGCGAAACTGTGGCTAAAAAGAAAGCGCTGTACACGTTTTAATATCAGGGTTGGTATAAGTTGGCTGCAACCGTGCACACATTAAGCAGAGAGTTAAGCGAAAATGATCCCACATAAAAAATTCCGTTTGACCCGGTTGATCCTCTGGATAGAATCACTTTGCGCCATCAAATCACTTATCCAAGGACATAAGGCGGCAAAACTGACATGTCAAGAAGTTACACAAGGATTGATGTGGTGTTCGGGTGGGGCACCGGGGATAAACATCACCAGCGTTTGTGGTCGTTTGTCACTATCTAGCATACAGTGTGCCTTTATTCTGTCTTGCTTTACTTTCTAACTGAGCTGGTGTAAATGCGTGTCACATATTAAATTTACGTCTCATTATTAACGTACATGTACATTCGTTTCGTGATGAATTTATTAACAAAATAACAGACTCTTCAATTTTGAAGTAATAACTTGAGTCTCGCTGTACTTATGTATTCTTCAATAATACATTCTATTGACTGATACAAGTAATTTTTTGCTTGTTCTCGTGAGTATTACAACACGTCTATGTTATGTCACATACAACGACATACACGAATTTACTTTGCAAACTAATTCATACTAACGCTCCCAATGAAAATATGTTCTTCACCACACTAGAACCGGTATCAGCCACAAAATACACATATCAAAATAATGGCTACGTTGTATTGACGATCCTGTGAAAGAATTTGAAAAAAAAAAATTTTTGCCATTTCAAACCCCATTCTGTCATGAAAGGATCCGTGCATGCAACATTACTTCGAGGGCACTTTGCCTCTTTGATATTCTGAAACCCCCTACGCCCTTACCCCTTCCAAGATGAAATTGCAATGTACACGAGTTGATTATCTATTTCACAGCCGATACATCCTCCTCGACACACGTATGCCACGTGTTGGTAACAATCATTCCCTGTGGAAGTCAAAGAATTATCAGCCGTGGAGATTCTTATGCACACTGGGAATATATGTAACACACATGGGATCAAGGATACAACGACCAGGCAGTAGGCACTGTCTCAGTACTGTTGATGTTGTCGTAAAGTAATTACCAGCGAACATCACAAATTTACATGCAAAGAAGCTTTGAGACCAATACAACATGTGTTAGAATTTGAGCAAGGACTGCATTCAGCCACCCCATAGAACAGCAATGAAGACATTTCACAAGTCAAGTCGCTTCCATTGTTCACGACACCACATTTAAAACTCTTCAGTTCAACAAATTCTCGATTCACAAAGGCTTAAATACTATACATTCCAAATAATCTAGTAGCTAAATTACCACAACTGATGTCAAAACATATAATTTCTACATGCATTAACACCTATATATATCCCTGATGTTGTACGTTGTTAAACGCACAGACTGGATGATTGAATCATGGCTGATATCACTACATAGTCCATACGTTATAAATTAGGTTAAATGGAGATTCAGTACGCAATATCCGCTTGGCTGTAGGTGAGTTATGGTTGGAAAGATGCCTGTATGTTGATATTTTCCACCACTGATGATGAAATCCGCGAACTAAAACTTTGCAAGTTTTGTAGGTCCGGATGATGATAAATCACCTTCACGACCATTCTACCAGAAATCATATCAATCTTAGTTTCACCTCTCATGACGACACTTCTGGTGGTCTAATTCTATCGTTATTTGCTATGTTTTCTGTATAGTATTCTTGGATAAGGCACTTTATACAGAGCCGGAAATGGATGATATGCGGGTTCGAATTGAAAAAAACAAAAAAACAAAATGTAATTAATGTAGTTTCAACTGGTTTGAAAACAAATCAATCTTCGTGCATTTGTATCATCTTTCCATTCAACCTGGTACAAGCGAAAACTTTCGTTTTCGGATAATCTGCATCATAATGTTTCCCTCTGTGCATCAATCCAAAATAACCTACTGTTCGTGGCCATGATTATATTGTGGCATTATTTATTCTTGATGGCACATTATCAATACCTGGGTGTGTTGATACAAATTGCGTGGTCAATAATAGTGGTCAATAATGAGGTGGTGTTTCCACGAGTACTTCAGTCCTTTTCGCAGATATTGACTATATGTAACTTTCTGCCTCTGACGACGCCATTGTGTCCAATGGCTGTGATTCCAAAATGCTTTATTTTGAGTTTTCATTGGTATGATCAAAATCATGAATGGTCACATATTGATAAATATCTCTTAATACTCACCTCTGCATAATCTGCTAATCTTGGACATGCATGAAGTCTGTATAATGATGAGTAAGCATGTCTGAATCCCTTCGAGAATTATAATTCAGATAAACACTGTTGACTATGTCACGTTTTATTAGGGCAATGCCCTTATGGTTTTGTCTGGATTTTTTTTTTTACTTTTTTTTTTTTTTCTTCTTTTTTTTTCACTTTCCGCCGTTTTGGTTTCCGATCAATAACTCGGGAACGCCTGAACGGATCTTGTCCAAATTTACACCACTGGTCAGAAATATTACATGGAAGACCCCTATTGTTCTGGAGGCGGCTCCGGGGTCCGTGAGGTCCGTGAGGATGAAATCAAGGTTGATTTTGAGACTTGGTTTCCGAGCGATAACTCAAAAAGTATTCATGCAATGGCAGTATTCTTTGCATGGGAGTTCATATACCACAAAGGAAGAACTCTATTGATTTTGGGATCAATCCGTCGAACGACCTTTGACCTAGAGCTCGGAAGAATTTTTGCTGATTCATCCTTGAGGTTTTCATGCATATCTCGGAAACGGTGCGTCGTAGAGTGAAACGGAGCTCAATTTTGGCCTCCTGGCACTAGACAAACTAGTCTAGGGGGTATCTTGGGTCGGGACGACCCCTGGTGTCGAATTTTTTTTCGCAACTCGGCACTTCCTGTTTGGCTGTATCTCGGAAACGGTGTGTCGTAGAGCGAAATGGAGCTCAATTCCGGCCTTCTGGTACTAGACAAACTAGTCTAGGGGGTATTTTGGGTCGAAACGAACCCTGGTGTCGAATTTTTTTTTGCCGAATCGGCACTTCCTGTTTGGGCGTATCTCGGAAACGGTGCATCATACAGGGAAACTGAGCTCAATTCTGGCCTTCTGGCACTAGACAAACTAGTCCAGTGGGTATTTTGGGTCGAGACGACCCCTGGTGTCGAATTTATTTTCGCCGACTCAGCACTTCCTGTTTGGCCGTATCTCGGAAACGGTGCGTATTAGAGCGAAACAGAGCTCAATTCCGGCCTCCTGGCACTAGACAAACTAGGCTTATGGGTATTTTGGGTCGAGATAACCCCTGGTGTCGAATTTATTTTCTTCGACTCAGCACTTCCTGTTTGGCCGTATCTCGGAAACGGTGAGTCGTAGAGCGAAACAGAGCTCAATTCCGGCCTTCTGGTACTAGACAAACTAGTCTAGAGGGTATCTTGGGTCGAGACGACTTCTGATGTTGATTTTTTTTTCGCCGACTCAGCACTTCCTGTTTGCTGTATCTCAGAAACGGTCCGTCGTAGAGCGAAACGTAAAGATATATATACCACCAGGGAAGAGGCTTCATCCTTGAGGCTTCCTGCATATCTCAGAAACGGTACGTTGTAGAGCGAAACGGACGTTATTTTTGGACTCGTCGCCCTAGACAAACATGTCTATGGGGTATTTTCTTTTTTGATTCGACTCCGAGGTCCGTGAGGATGAAATCAAGGCCGATCATGAGACTTGGTTTTCAGACGATAACCCGAAAAATATTCAGGCAATAGTTGCAGAACTTTGCATGGAGGTTTATATACCACCAGGGATAGGGTGCATCAAATTCCACATGAAAAATTAAAGTTTCATGTATCATTCTGTCCCTAGTCTAAAAATGTTCCAATACCAATAAAACTATAACCAGCAGAAAATTGGACAATTCTGATGATATTTAGGGGGTCCACCCAGCCAATGAAAATATCAAATAACCGCTAATACCAGAAAAAGTGTCATTTATTTAGATAATGTAAAACAAACAGTAGGTACATGTAATTGTGGTTCATTTCTATTGTGTCACAGAAGTGATTAGCATTAACATTACTGAAATAGTAAATAGACAGATTGGGAATATCAAAATTAAAATGATAATCATGCTATCATGTATATTGCCTAGTCAACTATCTGAAACATAATAAACTTTTCAGTGTCTTATGTCCGACTGTTTGTTGATGTGGAAATGTTCATTCACATGTAGTTGTGGCTTGTACTGGGGTGAGCCTTCTTTTTCCTAAGGTTTGGGTGGCTTTTGCCGTCCTGCTCCACCACCTGCAGTACATCATGGTAGTGCTGCTCATCCTTCTGTGCCGCAAGGTGATGTTATGGTGATTTTAGTTTAGCTTCTGATTTTGCTGCAAGGCAAGCCAGATTGTTCCTCCTGGGAAGGCACACTGCTTGAGAGTCTGAGACGACCTTGTTGACTTTCTCATACAAGATGAGATTCTTGTACAGCTTGAGGTCATTCCACGCAGTGCCAGTACCTTATGTATGCTGAAGCCACCACTGAAGGGATTAGAACCTGTTGTTTGGTCAAAAGTTTTCCTGGACGCAGACCCTGAATCTGTGTGTTCAGTAGACTGTGTTTGATAGTATACATCAACTCTTCCATTCATCTTGCTTTATGGATTGCTCCTGGGCCTTTGTAGGTGAAGGTTGGATTCTCATTACCTGACTCCTCTACCTCTAGTACAAGGCAAAGCTTCACAATCTCCTCACAGTGAAGATTCAGTTCAGACTGAAGGACTGCAACAGGTTCATTTCTCAAATTTTCGATGAGCTCCGTTTCCTGCTCTCCAACTATTGGATCGACAAGACGAGAAGTCTGTGATTCGTCGTGTAGCAGGGTCTCAAAGGACTGAACAACATCAACTCTGGCGATTTTGAAGCTCCGTGTTTGAGGTCATTGAACACATGTCAGTATTATTTCTCTCATGTAGTATCTGCACCCAGATCACAGGAGGGCACGAAGTGGGCAACTGAAGAGGCCACAAGAGAGCAGCTGAAACATAACCTGTTTTTGATCATTGGATGCTGTGGTGTCAATCACGATCAGCCCTGCACAGTTCCAGGACTCAAGTATTTGTGCTGTCAATTCTTCAATAATTTCTCTGGTCCTCCTGTCTGAACGTGGTTGGTTATGATATGACGGCATGCCAAAGAGTTTTGTGTCATCTATGGTTCCTACTGCAACTGTGAGGTGTTCTTAAGACACACCTTGGTTGGTGAGTGTTGGCCGTAGTTTGGAGTCCCAATGTAATACTGTTCTCTGCAAGTCTATGCAATGTTTACCAAACAATGCACCGGGTCCTGTTGGCATAGGAGATAGGTGCTCTGTCAGGATCAAAACCCCACTTCACCAATTCTAAGCCTGTGTGAATGCAGCCTGTTCAGTTGGTGTGATTTCCATGTGGGTAGCTGGAGACACAATTCTATGTCATTTCAACACATCAGGTGGGATGAAATGCGAATTATCCATGGTTTCCATATTTAATTGGATGGAAATCAGAACATCACCTGCTATTAGAAAGACTGTAATATTCACTGATTTGTGTCAGCATGAACATAAAATAACACAACTTACATAGAATTTCAGGATTCTGATAGCTTGGGAGGTACATACTGATTACTTGAAATCACTGAAAATTCAGAATTTCTAAACATTTACATCACCAGGAATCAGGACATGTATGGGGTTGATTTGGGATGTGGTTATTTTCGTGATCCACATATGCAAAACATATGGCCTGACATCACATGGGAAGGTTTTCCTACCTCAGAAACGGTTTCTTCATGATATTGTATTCACAGTAAATCATACTGATAAACGTTCATATTTGAAAAATTCAGATGCCAGGTGGACCCCCTAAATATTAAAATAATTCTCTCATATTTTGCAATCCCTGTTAATTTGATCATTGGAACAAAAGTAGGATAGGGACAGCACGATTTGAAAACATTGTGGAATTTGATGCACCCTAACCAGGGAGGAACCCTATCGATTTTGGGATTGATCCATCAAACGACCTTTGACCTAGAGGTCAAAATAAATTTTTGCTGACTCATCCTTGAGGCTTCCTGCATATCTCGGAAACGGTACGTCGTAGAGCGAAACGGACGTTATTTTCGGACTCATCGCCCTAGACAAACATGTTTTAGAGGTATTATGGATGAACTTTGACCTTGACCCGAAATTTTTTTGCCGAGTCGGCATTTTTCGTTTTCGTTGATATCTCGGAAACGGTGCGTCGTAAAGCTAAACGGACGTTATTTTCGTACTCGTCGCCCTAGACAAACATGTCTTAAAGGTATTATGGATGAACTTTGACCTTGACCCGAAATTTTTTTGCGCATTTTTCGTTTTCGTCGATATCTCTGGAATGGTGCGTCGTAGAGCGAAACGGACGTTATTTTTGGACTCGTCGCCCTAGACAAACATGTCTAAGGAGTTTTATGGATGAACTTTGACCTTGACCCCAAAATTTTTTCGCGGAGTCGACATTTTTCATTTTCGTTAATATCTAGCAAACTTGGTGTCATAGAGCCCGTGGCAAACATGTTTTAAATATTACGAATTAGTCCTAACACCGAAATGCCTCCGAGGCATCTTTAGGCCTTGACGTCTAGTTCTGTACTTATTTACCGGATCATGACCACAAACTGATGTAAGTTTCTGAACCTCCAAATGTAGAGGATTGCTAGTTTGTTACATTCGGTTGTGATCCATCCCACTGTAGACTCGCCAAAATAGACGAACGGTTAATTATCCTCCAGCACATTTATTGGTAGTTTCGTAAAAAAGTCATTCTAATGGAATCTATTTTCCATAAATACAGACAAAACTGCATTTCATGCCATCTATCAATATATTGAATTGTCCCCTACCACTTTTCACTACTGATTATGAAATCCGTAGAACCAAAACTGCGCGAGTGGTGTAGGTCCGGTAATGATAAATCACCTGTGGGACCATTCTACCAGAAATCCCATCAATCTTAGTTTCAACTCTCATGACGACACTTCTGGTGGTCTAGTTCTATCGTTATTCCCAATGTTTTCTGTATAATATTCTGGGATCAAACTCTTGATGCAGAGCCGGAAATGGATGATATGCGGGTTTATATTGAAGAAAAAAATGCAATTGATGTAGTTTCAACTGGTTTCAAATTGTGTCAGTCCGCCTGCATCTGAAAACAGCAGACGCTGTGCAGAGGATCTTCTGACGATCAAACTACAAAGTGCTGTGGTGTTACACTTGACAATTAGTATATAACTCCAATACATTCGAAGAACTTAACAGAGTCGTTCATTAGTCGAATGTCCTCGACCTGTCTGAAGAACGCTATCTTCATACGCTTGCTTGTTTGTGTCACATCTGTGTACCGAAATGTGTTTCTGATGAGGTCAGTGACTATGGTGTCAAGACAAACTTTTCTCGGAAATAATCTATCATGTATTATTATGATAGCTTACCGGACATATAGCACAATAATTCACATCACGCTATGTTTGCCGCCTGTGTACACTTGTATCATCATGATCCAATCGTACTGATATTTTGTACAAAATAGCAGAAAACAAATCAGAAGGTTTTTTTGTGTGTGATTTTTTTCTCCAAAATAGCAGCTGTTTTCGATGAAACACAAACGTCCAATTGGGTTTCAACTAGGCATTTAATCACATTTATACCATTGTGACGTATATGGTTGGTTGCCCTTCAAGCATCAGTTAGTGTGTGGCAGCCATTTTGATTTTCCCACAGCTAGGAAAAAATTTCGCATGTCCGAGATCAATCTACAAATGTGCTTCGGGATATTCCCAGCAGAAAAAAAACTAGACTGGATATTAGAGACATTACGAGCTTGACTTGTCTTTTGACATGGGTCCAGCCATCAGTTTGTATTATCCTTCCATTCAACCTGGCACAAACCACGACTTTCGTAATCAGATAATCTGCATAATAACATTTTGGTCTGCTTCAATCCAAAATTAGCCTGCCGTTCGTAGCCATGATGATATTGTGGCATTATTTATTCTTGGTGGTACATTATCAATACCTGGGTGTGTTCGATTTTAGGTGAGGTGGTGTTTCCACGAGTACTTCACCCCTTCTTGCGGATATTGACTATATGTTGCTTTCTGCCCCTGATGACGCCAGTGTACGGTCGTCGGATGACGATATTTGGTTGAGGTGTGATTTCAAAATGCTTTGCTTCGGGTTTTTTTTTAATTGAAATCATCAATATTGTGGCATTTCTATCTCTCTGCCGCTGCATAATCTGCTAACCTTGGACATGCATGATCTGCATGATCCTTTTTCTAAGCAGCAACATTCCTATGTCGCCGGCATATGGTGTGTTTGTTTCTCAACTTATACGCTATTCCAGAGCTAGTTGCAAATATGAGGACTTTGTCTATCGAAGTGCTCAGCTAGTCTCTAAACTGCTACGACAAGGATATGTTTTACCAAGACTTATAGCTGCGTTTAAGAAATTCTATGGACGTCATCATGATCTGGTTGATAAATACAGCAAATCCATGTCTGCCATGCAACTAGATGTATTTTCAGGTTAATTTTGGGGAATTCATGACGGGTGCCACTTGTGGGGCAGGAAATGCTCACTCTTTCCGGAACACCTGATTTCACCTCCTAATGGCCATTTATGGGGGTTCATGAGTTTCCCTGTCATTTTTGTTTTCTCTCACTTCGTATGCCTGATATGACTTTCTGTCCCCGGACTATGAGATTGGATAACGGACCCTGTTTTGTTTGCTCGGAATACTTAATACTGGGTATTGATTCCACGTCTATTGTATATTGAAGACTACAAGCCTGAATCCCTTCGAGAATAAAATACAGGCTCTGCATCAAGTGTTTGATCCCAGAATATTATACAGAAAACATTGGGAATAACGATAGAACTAGACCACCAGAAGTGTCGTCATGAGAGTTGAAACTAAGATTGATGGGATTTCTGGTAGAATGGTCCCACAGGTGATTTATCATTACCGGACCTACACCACTCGCGCAGTTTTGGTTCTACGGATTTCATAATCAGTAGTGAAAAGTGGTAGGGGACAATTCAATATATTGATAGATGGCATGAAATGCAGTTCGACCGTACACTGGTGTCATCAGGGGCAGAAAGCAACATATAGTCAATATCCGCAAGAAGGGGTGAAGTACTCGTGGAAACACCACCTCACCTAAAATCGAACACACCCAGGTATTGATAATGTACCACCAAGAATAAATAATGCCACAATATAATCATGGCTACGAACGGCAGGCTAATTTTGGATTGAAGCAGACCAAAATGTTATTATGCAGATTATCTGATTACGAAAGTCGTGGTTTGTGCCAGGTTGAATGGAAGGATAATACAAACTGATTACGATATCGATATTTGGTTGAGGTGGATGACGATATTTGGTTGAGGTGTGATTTCAAAATGCTTTGTTTCGGGGTTTGTTTTAATTGGAATCATCAATATTGTGGCATTACTATCTCTCTGCCGCTGCATAATCTGCTAAGCTTGGACATGCATGATCTTTGTATATTGAAGACTACAAGCCTGAATCCCTTCGAGAATAAAATACAGATAAGCCATGTTGTCTATTTCATGTTGTTATTCTGTATTTATTTACCAGATCATGACGACAAATTGATGTAAATTTCCGAACCTCCACAGGATTGATGGTTTAGGAATCCCTCCCACTATAGACCTTCCAAAATAGATCAATGGCTAATTATCCTCCAACACGTTTATTGGGAGTTTCTTATAAAATAAAATCATTTTGACAAAATCATTTTTCCATGAATCCAGATGAGACTGTATTCCATCTATCGATATATTGTCCCTTAACACCTGGATGAATATGGTGTCTTAACGAAAGCCATGGACAAACTTGACGGAATAACCGATCGACACTTACGTGGTCTCTCAGATCGAAATTCTCCTGATAAAGTCATCGATCCTCATCCGATCAGTACCAAAACACGACAGTGATGCCAATAACACAAAACAAAATTACAACGATTTCTGAATGAAAAGAAAGCACTATGAAATATTTACAACCAAAGCCAGACATTACATTTTATTATACACTGAATAGTTTAAATGATACAAATAACAACCCAGTGTTACGTTGTGATATTATAACATTGATTTGCAGAAGGCTTCATTGCCCTTGTTGCACTGTTCCCCAGATAATTAACAACCCCGAAGCAGCCAATCCGACAATAATCCCAAAATGGTGATTGGAATGAATAGAACAGAAGGCGCGGCGAGTCCAATCTCCTAGATAATGTATGCTCCCCGTATCTGTTATTTGTGTGGTTTTACGAAAGTAGGCCTACAGGTCTGACAATGAGCGCAGTATACAATGAACTGATTGTTTGGAATGATATAGTATGGATGTAGTATATGGTATATTGAATGTGCTTCTTCCTTATAATAAGGGTAGACAAGCAGGAATTACCAACGTGAGCCACTTCTGTCTGAAATAGCATCTCATGTGTGTAAATTTTAGATACTTTTCGCGATTATTTATTATTATTTTGATTGACCTCACCAATTTAGGACATTCACCAATGTTGAAGGATGATCATGTCACTGGGTCATGACAAGGTATTCAATACTCAGTCCAGTAGGCTCAACCTGGTGGCGCTATAAGCTGGTGTTGTTTTTTTCAGAAGCCGTGTGTGGAATGATGCAATTGTAAAGTACATGTATTGTCAAATCTTGAACAATGGAGATCGTTAAATTTGAAACAAATCATGCTAATCAACTTTCAACTCACCATGCGAGTGAATCTGCTAGTCTTCGACATTCATGTACCTTGTATGAGGATGACTAAACCACATCCAGTCTTACAATACAGATGAATCGTGCTATTTTACGTTGTTATTCTGTCTTTATCGATCAGAACATGATCCAAGTTTAGTAGGTTCGGTTATATTCCACCCCACTGCAGACTGGCCAAAATAGAAGCATGGTTAATCACCCTCCAGCAGATTTATTGGTATATATAAAAATGTGTCATTCTAATGAAATATCTTTTTCCACGAATCCTTACAAAACAGTAATTCTTGCAATCTATCTAAAATATCGAATTGTTCCTTACCACCTGGATAAGTACGGTGTGGTAAATAAAGTCAAGAACAGAAGCCAGGACGGAATAACCTATCGACACTTTCGTAATCTCTCTCGTAACAAACCTCCTGATAAAGTGATCGATCGTTAGAATAGAATAGAATAGAATAGAATTTATTTCGACACACTTAAATGTATTTACATGAGGGATTACAAAAAAAAACTGTTTGAAAGAAGTCCGGACTTCACATAGCCACAGTTGGCTGTCTTCCCAAGAAGCCCGTATTGATGAAATAATAGTGACGGTAACCTAACAAAAAAAAAATAATTATCTGATCAATACACAAAGATCACATTGATGTCGAATACAAATTGAATTTACAACATCTTCGGAATGAAAGAAAAGTCGTAAGAAATATTGACCAACAAAGCACACATTACATTTTATTATACACTGAATATTTAAAATGGTACAAAATTAATGCCAGCCCAGTATCATGTTGTTATATTATAACTCTGTTTTGCACAAGGCGTAATATTTTTTATTGTATTAGTCCTCAGATGATTAACAACCTGAGACAGACAATCTTACAATGATCCAGAGATGGTGGTTGGAATTAATGAAGCAGAAGGACGTGGCGAGTTCATTCTCCTAGATAATGCTCACTAAAACTGGTATTTGTGTAGTTCTATGAAAGTAGTCTTACAGCTTGAAAATAGGTGGCGTTTACAATGAATTCACCATGAATGCTGATTGCATTGAATGATAAGATATAGTATGAGGCCATTTAGTTCAAAACATATCATGCTAACCATAGCTGATCTCACCATCTGTTAGTGCCTCATTCTTTTCGGTATAGTCATATGTTGGCGAATATACTAAATGAACGGATGATAGCTAGGTGGAACTCCATCACCGAACGCTCTTCCCATGCGACTAGTTTGTCAAGGTCATCCTGTAGTGTCTCAGCATCCAGTTGGGTATTGATTCGGCGATACAAAATGCAGTCATCTGCTTAAAGCCTGGCTGCTGTTCCATCACTGGGATTGTCGGGGAGGTCATTGATATACAGTAGAAAGGGCAGTGGTCCGAGGAACGAGCCCCTGAGGTGACAGCTACCGTCGTTGCCTCCCAGGACCACCTGTTGGGACCGGCCTTGCAAGAAGTGCCTGATCCATAGCTGGACGTGTCCGCGGATATTGTAGAAATCAAGCTTGGTGATAAGTCGTTCGTGTGGCACCTTGTCGAATGCTTTGGAGAAGTCTAGGACTAATGCGTCTGAGTTGCTATCCTACTTCGGTTGTTTTGAAGAGAGCGTCAGCAGGGATGATCAGTTGACTGTCGCATGATCTTTTTTTCCAAGTTAGGAGTCAATCAGTAGATTGTACTGGTCGAGATGTTGCATGATGTTACCATGTATGATGTGCTCCAGGAGCTCACAACATATTGCCGTCAGTGATACTGGGCGATAGTAGATCGGTTTTCTCGTTTTCCCTTCTTGAAAATGGGGACCACGAGGGCTCCTTCCAATCTGTGGACACAACACCTTGGTTGATTGACGCCTGGAACAGGAGGGTTAATGTCGGTGTAGTCGCTTCAGAAGTTTTCTTCAGCAGTTTTGCCGGTTTGTCATCTGGGCCTGTGGGCTTGTTGGGCAATTCTCGATGCATGGCTTGCTTTAGGCGGCGCAGTCGAGTCCAGTCTTTGGATGACTTTGTTTGTCTGGCCTTATTGTAATATCTGCGCCTGCGTCTTTGCTGAGAGAACCTCACGGACATCACTTTCGATGGAACTAGCTCCATAACACTCAGTAGATTGGTCTCAGTGAAGTCCCACAATGTCTCTATAGGGCTCTCCAGGTTGAATTGGGCCAGGAAGTCGTTGCTGAACTTCCCTGCTGTCTGCTGGATTTCCTCCATGTTGGCCTTTTTTCACAGATGGATCCGTGTTGCTTTCAGATCTGATTCTATGTGGCCGATGACATGATTACTTAGGCCGATACTTGGTCCAGGGAACTTCTTCTTAACGAGTAATGGCCTGTTTGTCAAGAACAGATCCAGGCATGTCTCCCTCCTGGTTGAGACAATTACCTGATGATCTAACGGACTACAATACTTTTACTAATGGATGTGAAGCCTTCTACTGGTGGTCAATGTATTGCTTCCATTTGAGCTAATGAGCGACACCTAAAACAGCGAAGACAAAAATCATGATTACAGCAATCTGACCTTGACATACGTCTCAAGCGATATGATTTTTAGGATCATGTACATATATGATATACTTATGGCACTCGATTCTTATAAAAACATCGTGTGGAGTACCAAATGTCATTTCGTGCCACAGTAGTTTTGTTTTCATCTGCAACCACAGTAGTTTTCTTTTTAACCTGTACCTGCATATATAATAGTCGCTATGTCATTAATAGTCATTACCAGCTGACGTTCCAAAGGGCGGTGTAATGGTTATGTCACCTTCATGTCATACACTTGCAACAAGAAATATGTCAAGCGTCTAGATACGAGAATGATACAAGGGCAAATAATTTTGGTGATGTGAGAACAACAAGCCACTTCTACCATCCGGTCAAGTCAAGATGTGTCGTCAACAGCGAATCCTATTGAACGCTCACGAAACAGAATATGCTGTCGTATTTAATATACAACGTGAAAAAATTAACTGAAAACGATATATTCAGATGTCATTGTTTGAGGAATCCAGTTCCAGCTTACATATCTGAACAATAGATACTGCTACATTATTTTTGGTGACATTGGAAACTGTAAAAGGACAAAGCTTTACAACACACCGTGTCTGTCCTTGCTCAACTTGTGTACTTCGGTTAATTAATTCTTCAAATTAATTGTATCCCAAACAGGTTTTGTTTTGTTTCGTCATTGTCCTCGTTAAAATACCGCGGTATCAGTATGGATGCTAGTCCATTACAAAGTAGGAAGTTACAGAGGTATATTTTGGGTGTTTCCGACAGACAGTACGACAGACAGTGGGAGCATAGAAATCTATGGTGGAGGGAACACATTATAGTGGGTTTGGGGAATCCACTGGCACGTACGATGATGGGATGGTAGAGATATCGAACCAAAAGTAATGTCGTTAGCACGGAGGGACCAGCTAGAACTCTGAAAGCATACCTATTATTATAAATAACATAGCCTGGTACTTGATCGCTCATTTCAGGGAATTCAAAACTCCCATTAACCACAATTTTGCTTTGTCGAAGAAGGGAACGATGATAAATGTCTCTGCCCGCGAGCGACGCTGCTATGGCCGCCATTACCAATTACCGAAGACTAATGCAAAGGTACACATCATGATTAGATTGATTGGTGTTCAGACAATGCCTTGGTGATTGCTAGATAACTCAACCCGTTGTGAATTACACCCCATCAATTAGGTCATGTGATCCACCCGATATTCTGACTACCCCTTTGTCCAATTTATGTGACAAAACGGAAGTAATAAATAATATATAATTAAAATGTAATCACATAACTAGACGCTCTCCGATTAATGACGGCCGCTGGGGTGTACCCCCCTGTAGCTCTATCATCCCTGCTACTCTTAAACTATTAATAGACTCAACTAGCAATAATCCTGAATTTCACTTTGGATAATGTCTAAATTGTATATTCCAAATTTCCGTGGATCGATGAGAATTTATCTCTGATTTTTCAACTTGTATTCCCAATTTTTTTTTTTTTTTTTTAAACTGGTGAGATCATGAGGCGATAATAAATCAAACGAAAAAAAATACATGAACACAAGCACATCACCACGCCCATGTATTTAGTTACATCCCTTTCCACGCCCCTTATTACGCATGTATACGGTGAATGTCGAATACGTATATTCCTTGGGCTAGGCGTGCACCTTTTATATCAATAATGAATTACTAAACCCCACCAACTCATAACAGACATCTACCGACACGATATAGATGAACGTGAAGCAACCATTTAACTGCAAGAAAATAACAATCGACAATATACTACTGGGAAACGCCAATCTTCTGGGGAAAAAAATCATGGACACGATGTCACATACTGAATATTGTTGTTTTACAGTCATGTGAAATTGAGAAAAAAAACAAAACAGATATGTTGGAACGAGTTGGAAGTTGCGATAGTACTTGGCCTGAGTCATCTATTTTTTTCCAGCTAATAATTTGACATACTGGGCAATATACATGATTACGATTTCTTTAGAAGTGTGGTGCTTTGATAGAGATTATATATTACGCGCTATGTGCTATACAAATGTAGAACATCACATGTTCTAATATATAAGGATATTATGACACAAACTTACAACAAATTTTCAGTGACAATGGTTTGCCATACATAAACAATTATCAAAACGCCAACATAAATATTGTGCCCCATCACATTAACGACATCTGATCAGCATTAATCAATCTACATGTTCATGTCCTTATAGTATTATTAAATAATTATTTGATGACAGGTTGAACACCGTATCTTTCACCTCTCAGTCGACACCCATGCGAATGACAAAGAGGAATTTGTATTTTCTGATAATATGCGCTTCGCGTAAGTGCTGGGTCACCAACGAATACGTTACAGTACAACTGAGCTACAACGTATTTGTTCATATATTTTCTCAGAGTGTGATAATATATTTTAACCGCACAATTTCACAGACGTTTCTCCTCAATTCGTTCCCTGTATTATGTAGCAGAAACATCTATCAAATGCGAAAACAAATGTTTTGTTAAACCTTCTTGAATAATTTTACAGCATATCGTCTAATGCTTTCCAAATATCTTGAGACTGTTTCCCTCTTGAATTTTCCACATTGTGATACTCCGGTTGCATTCATGAAGTGTATCAAAGTGATAAAGCAGTATACACTGACCTAATGTTTGTGTGCCAGGGCCCATCAGGGGGTTCGCCTAATTTCATGGTCAATATTCCTACTAAAGTCAAGTTCATCCGTCAATGAAACGCGTTTCTAGGCCATAGTTTTGTTTTGAATAATCGGATCAATCTTAAATTTGATGTGTTTTAATTGCCATGCCGCAATTTTCCACCAAATTTTCACAATTCTATCCCCCCAAAAAATGAAAAAGTTGGCACTTTGATGAAAAATTGCGGCATGATACCCAATTAAGGTAGTCCGCTCCAAAGAGTGAGGGGAAGGGGTCAAAGAAATTGATCAAAATAAATAACTGTATCAACATAATCTAGAGCTTCGAAATGACATATTTTGTAGAGTAACTGATCAGTATCCTAAAAACTGAAAAGAAAATAGGGGGTCACCGTATCTGTTCGCATGGAAAACACGATGCAAGATGTCAATATGGACAGAACAATGTGCAAAAATGCTATAATGTTTGTCATTTTAGGTAAATGTTTGTGACTGATCGAATATGTCCAAGAAACCAGCACGGTAACCCCCTATATTTTTCAGTATTAGGATGCTGATCAGTTACTCAATAAAAAAGGTCATTTTGAAGAGATAGTATTCAAGAAATAACTTTTAAATTTTGACTCTTCGTTACCTCCCTGTTTATAGCGGACTGTGTTAAGACACACATTTTTTCATAGCGGACTATGTTAAGACACAAATTTTTTCGAGTTGATACGATGATCTATAGACAAAAATACCTCCAGAGAGCGTGTTTCACTGACACATGAACACGACTTTAGGTCGGTTATTGGGAAATCCCATCTGCTCACTGGATAGAGTGATGGGCTACTGTTCGTTCGGGGTCCTGAGTTCGAATCCCCTCTCGGGCAAGTGGAATTTTCCCTACCCTGCAACGGCGCCAAATGGGGGACTTGCTAAAATTTCGGGGAAAAGATTTCCGAAAAGATTTCCTTCGTGAAATCCTGGGTTCGAATCACCTCTCGGGCGATTAGATATTCCGATATCGGCACATAACAGGCACTTGAATATTTATTTCATGGATATATCTTTGGATAGTGGGCCAAAGTGTGTTAATTTCCTGTTGTCAAAATATTAAAGTTCGCTCACGGATATGATGTGATATGCCTTATATTGCAAATGTCACATAAAGCACATACTCAGAAATTTGCTCCCCAACTTTGTTCTGTATCTACTACTTTATCTAGTCCTTTTATGATGATAACGGGATTGCAACAATGATTATATACGCAATGGATATTTCCGTGAAAGGATTGTTGGGACACATGGCCACCGTCTCATTTGAAACATATTTTTGGTTCACAGGTGCGACACAAACCAATTCAATGGCGTTTCCCAGACGTATCAAAAACCTTTGACCGATGAACGAATTTATTAAGCTTTTTACTGTGGGTTGTTCTATGAACGGTATAACTTGACAACCACATGAAAGAAAATGAATGATAAATCTGAAACTCTGAACTTTAGATGCAGGTCAAATGCACTTTTGAAGTTGACTAAATATACTGTTGGCTGTTGGAAAGAGTTCGACTACACATTATTATCCCATCAGACCTCCGGAGTATATATCACCGGCTCTGTACAGCGTTCTTTATTATTATTATTATTATCGATAGAACACTGCAGATAACAATAGAACACAATATGAAAAGTGTTGTCACGAAATGTGAAACTAAGACTGATGTGATTTTTGGAGAACACGTCGCTAAGGTGATACATCATCAAATTGGACCAACGCGTTGTACATATCTTAAAGATTTCTACCTAATGGGGAAATAACTACCGAGTATTATGGTTTTCCAGTTTGATTAAACTAAAGCCTTCTCCCAGTCTCCACATTCACAATCAGGATATTTTGACTATAAATCTGGAGATGGAGCTGAAATATTCTGACTGAATGGTGAATGACTCAAAGTTGCAGATAATATATGTTTTACTGCAGTTGTGTCCCTATTGTCAATGGGGAGAAGATTGCCCATGTGTAGACCTAGCTCTCACCAGAGATGATTTTAGGCATACCATGACCCATGACACAAACTCACAATACAATAATACCGAGTAGCCAATATTGAGCAAGGACACACACACCATGATCCCTTGTGGAAGGTGCACCTAGTCACATGCTGCCAAATATAATGAACAGCTCGACAAAAACCGCGTGTAAGAATCGGTGTACGCATAAGGATTCGTCATGCACAGAATATACAAGTTGGGGTTCTAGCACCATGATCAATGGCCGTATAATTCCATTCATCCTCAAGTATTGGTTCCAATCTCATTGGTACGTTTTTTTCCCCTAACTGTTCTATGGCCTCGCTGATGATTGTGTTATATTATCCTGTACGTCTCCCGTTGTACCAATGCACCTGACTAGAGAAAATGTTTTTTTTTCCTTACTGTTCTATGGCCTAGTGATGACTGTCCTTTGTCGAATAGTGGAAGATGTGACGGTGTCTCAGCTTATTGGCCTATAAATATTACAACAATAGACAGACTGAGCCAGCACCAATTTTGTTGTATCAAAGTGCAATGTGAGGTACATTTACTTATGCTCCATTGGATTGAACCCATGTGTTCATGACAATACATGGCATGTGCGTGTTCAGGAATATCTATTGACCATGTGGATAATGAACTATATGCAAGATGCAAATGGAGAAAGATATCAAAGACGCATAATGCTCTAGTAATTATGCGTGCATGGATCGCTTGCTGATGGCTAATCATTGTTGCAATGGTTATTCTCCCGTAGGGAATCAGAGTGCATGTTGAGGGATTTGTCGCCCTTTGAAATTCTACTCTCCTCGGTATCATCACTAAAAGGAGTTGCTACTTGTGAGAAGTTCGTGGAAATATATAGATGTTTTTTGGTGACTAACTTTTTACTACTAATTGCCGTTCCTAGGAAACAACTCCATTTCATGAGAATCCTCGGCACATTTTTGCATAAGTATTTTTAGTTTACAAATAAGATATACACACCATATGTGATGTAGCCTCCTTGCACTCCATCGTTTCCGTCCAATGGTGAGAGCGGTTCCAAGATATTTCGATCTGGCACTCAAGCGAGTAAAGTAAATAATTGTATTCTTGTGCTAGATCGGTTTATCTAGCATTCTGATGAACCGATCTAGCACTCGAAACAATGCCATATGTATCACTGTATGAACCCCACTACCGTAACGCGACGTTATGGTAGTACGGATGATGGCGGAAGGTCGGTAGCTTCGAAAAGTTTCTTCTAGATAAACTAGGTGTTAGGCATGACTTTTATATAACACATACATGAGGCGAATTGCGAGATATACTTCATGTTGCGGCAGAGTAATCAAGCTGCAAATTTGATCGGTTCCTGAGCAAAAACGGTTTGAAGTTTGCGACGATTACTACGGTAACGTTAGTCGCCCACTACCGTAACGCCAATTTTCAAATTTCAAGTACTACCGTAACGCATGTTTGAACCCATACTTCAAAATGCATTTTATTTTATTGGATCATAATATATGACTCCGGTTAAGAATGGATAGTGGCGATATTGTTGTAATATGTATGTAGATAGTTTACCAAGAGGTAGGGACAATATATTTGGGAATTTCCCATGCAAACCAAGTTTCATCGGGGTGCAGCTGCACCTTGGGACTATCTGGGATTTCGACAGCAGAGTGACCTCCAACCCCAACACCTAGTGACTATAGACAATTTTTCTTCCACAAACTGTGCCCGGTAGTAATCTCCACTTCGATATCACCTAGATGGCCTTTGAATTTACCTTTAAAATGTTAAGGTACGTTTGACTTGCCGTTATCAGAACATAGTGCAAACAAAAACAAGTGAAGATTCCTTTATTCATGCTACGCATTGATTGTTTTTATTGGGAGAATAAGGTGCATTTTAAAGAAAGCTACAAATTATGTTATCCATCTGCATTATGCAAGTAGATCCGACTGGTATGAATATTTCAAATGTCTAAGAGTAAATCAGATATGGCTGAAATATATCAATGCTCATACGAGCTGACCAATAGGGTGATCAAAACATTGACCCTGCTAGATGCATAAATGGTTTCTCCAGAAGAGGGCGTGCAATACAAATCACGTCTCTACTGAAGTTACTTCAACAAATTTGCCGTAGCCACCGGTATATATTACATATTATTAGATCTATACAAAAACAGTCACACAACATAACACACAACTGTACCTCCTCACCCATCTCATGTAAAAGTTCTGGTTTTTTTTTATCGAAATATTTGGTTGAAACATTGCAAGATACAAATATAGAAATAGAGAATGAGAGCTTTAGGTTAACGTTACGGTAGTACACACTCGGCGTTACGGTAGTACCGGCATCTCCCGATGTGACGTTACGGTAATATGCAGCCGATTTCTATTTTATATTTTCTGACTAACTGAGGGTGATATCACCAAAATAACTTTCACCATTAGATGCGTAACGTTAAGAAGTACCAAAGCGCACTATTGAACAAGAGTGACATGTGTACTAGAAACGATAATCTCAAGAAAACCACTCGAGCTACTCGCACGCCGCCATCGTCCTTTACTACCGTAACGTTGCGTTACGGTAGTGGGGTTCCTACTGTGATGTATACAGTGTTGACGATAACATCGGCGACATCCTTGACCCTACCATCAACTATATGCCATATTTCCTGTCATCGCGAATGACACAATACAGCTATGTATGTAATATTCAACACTGAAACTCAACACTTCGGATCTTAACGCTATTATTTTGTGGATTTTGTTTCACAACTTTACTATTTTATGAAAATAGTTTACATGCAAGTTGTAATAAAACAACTGCACCTTGATGGTTACCCAAATTATTTCATGTTCGATTGTATCACTTGTGGTCTATCCTGTTATTTGAATTCCAGTTCCGCCAGTGGCGGGTCATATTCAATCAGAGTGATGAAGTTACGTACAACACCTCTTTCGATGCCTACATTAATACGATGTTCGCACATACACAGACAAAAACCAATACAAATACCTAATCGTAATTTTTCATAGTTGTGTTACAAGCTCTCACCTCACGTTTTGAATGTGAAAATTGATTCTTGATTAAATTGAGTACAACACAGTTTTACGTTGATTACGTGATATAATATTGAGTGGTAAGCCGTCACTCACATTGTTTAGCTCAGTTAGATAGAGCCAGCCAGACCAAGGCAACACTATACGCTAGATGGTGATAAATGACCATCAACGATGGTGGTGTTTTCCCTCCGGTGTCCCACCTAAAACTCACATCAATCTCTGTGTAACTTCTTGACATGTCAGTTTTGGTACCTTGTGTCCTTGGATAAGTGGCTTCCCTGGCGACAACTTACATCACGATAGAAAAACATCTGTTTCCACTCAGATCTAGCCAGTCTTAGTTAGCCACTTAGATGGTTATCCAGTTTGGTTAGATTTTTTCTTTGTGAGGCTGCTTGAAGCTAAATTACATTTACCTATATATCACAACATATTATCATCATATATGGGTTAGAAGAAATGAAAATAATACACTTCGTACATTTCCATTTGGTTTTAATCGTTGGAACAATACGGTTCAATTGAATTCAAATCAATCCATTCATCTTGCTACAAAACATGATGTGTATGGATCGGAGACAAACCTGGAGAGTATTTTTGAAGTCAACGATTTTCAAAGGATTTATATGAATATGTGGCCATGTATTTTTTATCACGACTAGGGAAATGTTAGAACATGTAATCATTTGAATGGAACTTTCGACCTGGCCCTTTTCCTCAAAATGGGAGAGTAATTTCCCAAGTTTACTATAGTTTTTAGAAGTGCAAATTTCTCGATTTTCCCCCAGGGAACTCACAGGAGGGAGGGGGCGATCTCTGCAACCCCTGGATAATGGATATGTCATATGTCATTGATTCAATCTTTAAACCATAGCAGCACAAACCAGGTATGATAGCGTTTGAAATATCGGAATTAAATTATTTGAAGTTTAATGGTTATAAGTCTCGATTTCAGATTAAGTTACTGAAGTCATCAGAAGCTGTATATTTCCATTTAGAATGTATTCAAGTTTTGTCTATCTCCGGATGTGATTGCGATGTTTGTGGTTATGAATATTGCATCCAACATCCGTCAGATTGGTCAAACTTACTGCTGTGCTTGTTTCTAACCGTTTATTTTTCGATATTATTCATTCATGCGTCATGTAATTCAACGTTTATATGATTCACATATTCATGTAATAGCGTGCCATGATGTACAACGAGTTAAAAGTGTTGCTGAATATATTGTTGCCATCCTGTAACAAGACAATATATATTGTGAAAATCGAAGTTTTTACGCAACACTGTGATAAGTATTTTCTTATGGATCAATGTGTTTTTCTTCAATGTATGGTGCACCAGTGAAAAGATAGTATGTTCGTGTACTCACCAACCGGCTCGTCCTTGCACTTGCCGTGTAAAAGCAGATTGAACATGTTTGAAGAGACGGTGTAGTCGGAATTGTTTGCTTGAAAGAAAAGCAATGACAAGACGTTCAGGAAATGTAAAATGGTACTGCCCTTTCAGTGTAGGTTGTGTTTTGTGACGCAAACGAATGTGCTCAAAAATCGATTCCTGTGATTCACTGACACACACAGCATCGCGCAGGCCTGAACAGAATGTAAGAAAATATATTTATAGGAAACCAAATAAAGTTTAAAATCGATCGGCAAACAACAGTAAAACAAAACAATAGAACTTTACCATCTACCTTTTGGATATTGCATATTGTCCTGTGGTTTATCGACGCATGCTGGGATCACGGGTACACATATACATGGAATACATGAATTTGAAATCTGTCTGAATGGAACCTAATAAAGGCCAAAATCAATCGGCAAGGTTTAATTTGGATATAATGCACAATAAACAAATATATAATTTGGGTATAATAATCGGCCATGTATAATTTGGATATTGCACCTTGCCCTGTGGTCTATCAACGCAAGCTGATATCACGATTATACATGGAATACATGAATTTGAAACAATATTTCCAGCTATCATGATCTCAAAGAATGTGTGGATCTGGTTCGCCTTTTTGTGATAGTGTGATGATTTGGAATATTTGGTGATAGGCTATAACTAACAGATGGTGAGATCAGCTATGGTTAGCATGATATGTTTTGAACTAAATGGCCTCATACTATATCTTATCATTCAATGCAATCAGCATTCATGGTGAATTCATTGTAAACGCCACCTATTTTCAAGCCGTAAGACTACTTTCGTAGAACTACACAAATACCAGTTTTAGTGAGCATTATCTAGGAGAATGAACTCCCCACGTCCTTCTGCTTCATTAATTCCAACCACCATCTCTGGATCATTGTAAGATTGTCTGTCTCAGGTTGTTAATCATCTGAGGACTAGTGCAATAAAAACGAGACAATCAGAGATTGCAGAACCTCGCCCTTCAGATTTAGTCACTAAAATTATGCGATAATTTGGAGTTTTGGTCTTAAGACCATCGGTTGTACGCCATGCGATTGGGAATTGGCCAAAGAAAAATACAAAAATAGGTTGAAGATTTAATATTGATTAGAACCGGAGTTATAGCCAATTATGTGATTTTCTTTTTTCCGTTACCATGGCAACCGTTTTCTGAGCCACTACCATAGCACTCTTGTCCTATAAATTTCAAATCGATCGGACCGTTTGCCTTTGAGTTATGAGCGCGGACATTTGAACTGAAACGTTGCTGGCCAAAAATAACCGAAATCGTGACCCCCAATTTTTTGACATCGGGCGATAATAGAGAGTTTTCGTCGTACGACCATCGGTCGTACACCAAACGATCGGGAATTGGCCAAAGAAAAATACAAAAATAGTTGGAAAAATTAATATCAAGTAGAACCGGAGTTAGAGCCAATGATGTCATTTTCTTTTTTCCGTTGCCATGGCAACCGTTTCGATCCGATTTTGGTAAAATTCTGAAGGGACTGAGCCACCACCATAGCACTCTTGCCCTATAAGTTTCAAATCGATCGGACCGTTTGCCTTTGAGTTATGAGCGCGGACATTTGCACTGAAATGTCGTTGGCCAAAAAAAATCGAAACCGTGACCCCCAATTTTTCGACATCGGGCGATAATGGAGAGTTTTGGTCGTACGACCACGAGCCATATATCAGACGATCAGGAATTGGCCATAGAAAAATACAAAATTAGTTAGAAAAAATTATCTTGTTTGGAACCGAAGTTATGGTTAATTATTGATTTTTACATTTTCCGTTGCCATGGCAACAGTTTTTGTCCGATTTTGACCAGATTCGAGGAGGACCGAGCCACTGAGCTACCGCTCCATCCCTATTAGTTTCATGTTGATCGAACCATTCTCCTCTGAGATATGCGCGCGGACAGACAGACAGACAGACAAACAAACAAACAAACAAACAAACAGACATACAAACGGACAGACCCAATTGCATTACCCTCGCCCCCCCCTATGGGGCGAGGGTAAATATGACGCCTTGTGCAAAACAGAGTTATAATATAACAATATGATACTGGGCTGGCATTAATTTTGTACCATTTTAAATATTCAGTGTATAATAAAATGTAATGTGTGCTTTGTTGGTCAATATTTCTTACGACTTTTCTTTCATTCCGAAGATGTTGTAAATTCAATTTGTATTCGACATCAATGTGATCTTTGTGTATTGATCAGATAAAGATCGATCACTTTATCAGGAGGTTTGTTACGAGAGAGACCACGAAAGTGTTATTCCGGTTATTCCGTCCTGGCTTCTGTTCTTGACTTTATTTACCACACCGTACTTATCCAGGTGGTAAGGAACAATTCGATATTTTGATAGATTGCAAGAATTACTGTTTTGTAAGGATTCGTGGAAAAAGATATTTCATTAGAATGACACATGTTTACTAATATACCAATAAATCTGCTGGAGGGTGATTAACCATGCTTCTATTTTGGCCAGTCTGCAGTGGGGTGGAATATAACCGAACCTACTAAACTTGGATGATGTTCTGATCGATAAATACAGAATAACAACGTAAAATAGCACGATTCATCTGTATTGTAAGACTGGATGTGGTTTAGTCACCCTCATACAAGGTACATGAATGTCGAAGACTAGCAGATTCACTCGCATGGTGAGTTGAAAGTTGATTAGCATGATTTGTTTTAAATTTAACGATCTCCATTGTTCAAGATTTGACAATACATGTACTTTACAATTGCATCATTCCACACACGGCTTCTGAAAAAAAAAACAGCTTATAGCGCCACCAGGTTGAGCCTACTGGCCTGAGTATTGAATACCTTGTCATACCCAGTGACATGATCATCCTTCAACATTGGTGAATGTCCTAAATTGGTGAGGTCAATCAAAATAATAATAAATAATCGCGAAAAGTATCTAAAATTTACACACATGAGATGCTATTTCAGACAGAAGTGGCTCACGTTGGTGATTCCTGCTTGTCTACCCTTATTATAAGGAAGAAGCACATTCAATATACCATATACTACATCCATACTATATCATTCCAAACAATCAGTTCATTGTATACTGCGCTCATTGTCAGACCTGTAAGCCTACTTTCGTAAAACCACACAAATAACAGATACGGGGAGCATACATTATCTAGGAGAATGGACTCGCCGCGCCTTCTGTTCTATTCATTCCAATCACCATTTTGGGATTATTGTCGGATTGGCTGCTTCGGCGTTGTTAATTATCTGGGGAACAGTGCAACAAGGGCCATGAAGCCTTTCTGCAAATCAGTGTTATAATATCACAACGTAATACTGGGATGTCATTTGTATCATTTAAACTATTCAGTGTATACTAAAATGTAATGTCTGGCTTTGGTTGTAAATATTTCATACGGCTTTCTTTTCATTCAGGAATCGTTGTAATTTTTTTTTGTTATTGGCATCACTGTCGTGTTTTGGTACTGATCGGATGAGGATCAATGACTTTATCAGGAGAATTTCGATCTGAGAGACCACGTAAGTGTCGATCGGTTATTCCGTCATGTTTTGTCCATGGCAAGACACCATATTCATCCAGGTGTCAAGGGACAATATATCGATAGATGGAATACAGTCTCATCTGGATTCATGGAAATATGATTTTGTCAAAATGATTTTATTTTATAAGAAACTACCAATAAACGTGTTGGAGGATAATCAGCCATTGATCTATTTTGGAAGGTCTATAGTGGGAAGGATTATTACCGAAAATACTAAACCATCAATCCTGTGGAGGTTCGGAAAATCAATTTGTAGTCTTCAATATACAAAGACCATGCATGTCCAAGGTTAGCAGATTATGCAACGGCAGAGATATAATAATGCCACAAAATTGATGATACCAATAAAAAAAAACCGAAGCAAAGCATTTTGGAATCACAGCTCAACCAAAATATCATCATCCGACGACCGTACACTGGCGTCATCAGGGGCAGAAAGCAACATATAATCAATATCCGCAAGAATGGGTGTAGTACTCGTGGAAACACCACCTCACCTAAAATCGAACACACTCAGGTATTGATAATGTACCACCGAGAATAAATAATGCCACAATATAATCATGGCCATGAACGGCAGGCTAATTTTGGATTGAAGCACACGAAAATGTTATTATGCAGATTATCTGATTACGAAAGTCTTGGTTTGTGCCAGGTTGAATGGAAGGATAATACAAACTGATGGCTGGACCCATGTCAAAAGACAAGTCAAGCTCGTAATGTCTCTAATATCCACTCAATTTTTTTTCTGCTGGGAATAGCCCGAAGCACATTTGTAGATTGATTTCGGACATATGAATTTTTTTCCTAGCCGTGGGAAAATCAAAACGGCTGCCACACACTAACTCATGCTTCAAGGGCAACCACCCTTATATACGTGTGTTTCATCGAAAACAGCTGCTATTTTGGAGGAAAAAAAAATAAAAAAAAACCTTCTGATTTGTTTTCTGCCATTTCTGCCATTTGTTTTCTGTACCCAGATGGCGAACATAGCGTGATGTGAATTATTGTGCTATATGTCCGGTAAGCTATCATAATAATACATGATAGATAATTTCCGAGAAAAGTTTGTCATGACACCACAGTCACTGACCTCATCAGAAACACATTATGGCGCACAGATGTGAAACAAATAAGGTAGCATAAGAAGAAGATAGCGTTCTTCAGACAGTTGGAGGACATTCGACTAATGAACGACTCTGTTAAGTTCTTTAAACGTATTGGAGTTGTATACTAATTGTCAAGTATAACACCACAGCATTTTGTGGTTTGATCGTCAGAAGATCCTCTGCCCAGCGTCTGCTGTTTTCAGATGCAGGCGGACTGATACAATTTGAAACCAGTTGAAACTACATTAATTGGATTTCTTTCTTCAATATAAACCCGCATATCATCCCTTTCCGGCTCTGCATCAAGTGCCTTATCACAGAATATTATACAGAAAACATTGCGAATAACGATAGAACTAGACCACCAGAAGTGTCATCACGAGAGGTGAAACTAAGATTGATATGATTTCTGGTAGAATGGTCCCACAGGTGATTTATCATGGTCTTTGTCATTATCATTGGGTTCTGCGGATTTCATAATCAGTAGTGAAAAGTGGTAGGGGACAATTCAATATATTGATAGATGGCATGAAATACAGTTGTGTCTGTATTTATGGAAAATAGATTTCATTAGAATGACATGTTTTTTTTACGAAACTACCAATAAATGTGCTGGAGGATAATTAACCAATCGTCTATTTTGGCGAGTCTCCAGTGGGATGGATCACAACCGAATGTACTAACCTAGCAATCCTCTACATTTGGAGGTTCAACTTGCATCAGTTTGTGGTCATGATCCGTTAAATAAGTACAGAATAAAACGTGACTCAACAGCGTTTATCTGAATTATCATTCTCGAAGGGATTCAGACATGTTTACTCATCATTATACAAACTTCATTCATGTCCAAGATTAGCAGATTATGCAGCGGCAGAGATGAGTATTACGAGATACCAATCATGCCACAAGATTTTGACTATACCAATGAGAACTCAAAATTAAGCATTGTGGAATCACAAGCTATCATAGTATCGTCATACTACAACACAATGACGTCGTCAGGGGTAGAAAGTTACATATAGTCAATACCTGCGAAAAGGATTGAATACCCGTAGAAACACTACCTCATCCAAAATCGAAAACAAATTAGATGAACAAACTATTATTGACCACGTCATTTGTATCAACACACCCAGGTATTGATAATGTGCCATCAAGAGTAAATAATGCCACAATATAATCATGGCCACGAACGGTAGGTTATTTTGGATTGATGCACCGAGGAAAACATTATTATGCAGATTATCTGATTACGAAAATCTTGGCTTGTACCAGGTTGAATGGAAAGATGATACAAACTGATGGCTGAAACCATGTCAAAAGACATGTCGAGCTCGTTATGACTCTAATATCCACTCTAATCTGTTTTTGACAGGAAATAGCTCCAAGCACATTTGTAGATTGATCTCAGACGTAGGAAATTTTTCTCCTAGCCATCGGAGAAGTAAAATAGCTGCCACACACTAACAGACGTTCAAAAGGCAACAAAAATTATAGACGTCACAATGGGATAAATGCAAATAAATGCCTAGCTGAACGCCAATTGGATGTGTTAACGAGGGAATGTTCTACTATTCAATATGTTTCCGATTATGTTTGGCACAGACCTACTGTTATGCGATTAGTCCATAATAGTCACTTTTTCGTACGGAAGTACACAAGGACGAATTGTTTACGTCACGATTTTTACTGTTTCTCTAAAATCCGAACTGTCGAAAACATACATGTACATTTGCGGACTGCGAAACATGAAAAGTTATGGAAAAGATACAACATCAACATTATTACAAAAGTCACAATGTCCTTCTTAACATTCTCCTCCTTCTGAATAGCGGACAAGCTATTCAACAAGTTCCAAAGGACACAGTCTGTTTATTGGTCTCACAATCTCCTTTTTCCCGACTAAGACCTTGACGACCCGAACATGTCCGTCGTCACCTGGGAAGAGCTTGGTGACTTTCCCGAGAGGCCAGCTCCCACGTGGGGTGTCTGTCGACACAAGCATCACTATATCCCCTATCTGGAGGTCTCGTTTGGTCTTGAGCCATTTTCGACGTGAGTTTAGAGTCGGAAGCCATTCTTGCATCCACCGGCGCCACACATGGCGTATCAGCTCCTGGATTCTCCTCCATCGTTTCCGTGGATTCAATGCGCTTTCCTCGTCAACCTGTGGGGCGAAAGATCCTCCAGCTTGCCCATGTAAAAAATGATTAGGCGTCAATGGAACATCATCTCCAGGATGAGCTGATTGATAGGTGATCGGTCGAGAGTTCAGGAGCCCCTCTGCTCCAACGATTGCTGTGAGAAGCTCCTCGTCGCTGATGTCCGCTTTGTTCAAAATGGCATAAATCGCTCGCTTTGCTGACTTGATCATCGATTCGTGTACTCCACCGAAATGAGGTGCAGCAGGGGGAATGAAATTCCAGTGAATTCCCTTCGTGGCTGCCATCGTCTGAATTTTCTTCCTGTCGAGTCTATCCAGTAGAGCCTCCAGTTCTTCACTGGCACCGACAAAATTGGTCCCGTTGTCTGATGTGACTTCGATCGGTAGCCCTCTTCTGGCCACCATCCGTTGAAAAGCATTGATGAATGAGCCAGTGTCTAATCCATAGGCTAACTCCAAGTGCACTGCTCGCGTTGCCATGCAAGTGAACAGACACAGATAGCGTTTGGTTTGCACCCTTCCTCGGCCTTGTTTCGTGAAGAAAGGACCAGCGTAGTCGACTGCCACATGGGTGAAAGCTCGGAGTGTCACCTTGGTTCGGTTTCGAGGCAGTGGTGCCATGATTTGCTCGGATGGCTCAGACTTTCGACGGGGGCACACCATGCACTGTCTTTCACATTCACGTATCTCCTCTCTGGCAGATATTATCCAGTATCTAGCCGACAGTAGTGCAAGTACATGGTTGGTTCCGGCTGCATGTTTACATTCTTCATGGTGATGTTTTACCACAAGCCTGGTGATCCAGTGTTTTCTTGGGAGTATGACAGGAAATCGAGCCTCAAACGACAGTTCTTCAGCATTCTTCAACCTGCCATTCACTCTCATCAGTCCATCGTCATCTAGGCTTGGATTGAGTCCAGCTAGACGACTGTTTGTTGTAAGTTCTCGGCCTTTTACTAGGGCCTGATATTCGTCTCGGAAACTTTCCTGTTGTGCTGACTGTATGAGGCACTGTTCTGCCTCTTGGATCTCTATGTTTTGCAGTTCACCAGTTATTCTTGAGTCTTCTCCAACTCTGCAGTTGTTGATGAATCGCACCGTCCAGGCTCTCACTCTCACTAACTTGGTCCACTGTGAAAACTTTCTCACATCCAATCCGGGATGTGTCACCACTCGGATGTGATACGATCTCGATTTTCTGATTTCTGCTTGTTCGATAGCTTGTTGGACATGATTCTCAGGCCATGATGATTCCTCATGCAACAGATATGTTGGGCCTGTCCACCACAGCTCGTTGTCTTCCAGGGCTTCAACACTGGTCCCTCTTGTTGCCAGATCTGCCGGATTGAGCTTTGTTGGGACGTATCGCCACTGTGATGGGTCAGATGTCTGCTGGATTTCACCAACCCGATTGGCGACGAACGGTTTAAACTGTCTGCTTCTTCCTCGAACCCACCAGAGGACATTTTGACTGTCTGACCAATATGTACACGAGGCCACAGGTACATGGAGGGCTGAGCTGATTGATACGGACAACCTCAGGCCCAGGACTGCTCCCATCAGTTCAAGGCGCGGTATTCTAGTTGATGCAAGTGGAGCGACTTTGGATTTAGCAGCCACGAATCGAACTGTCACTCTTCCACTGAAGTAGGCATGCCGCAGGTAGATCACCGTTGCGTATGCATCTTCTGAAGCATCGACGAACACGTGGGTGGAGGTAGAGGCTACTTTTTCACCTGCACCACACTGTAGGCAACGAGGGATCTTGATCTTGACTAACTTGTTAAGGTCGGCTATCCAGTTCGCTGCCTGAACCTGGAGTTTTTCTGGAATGATCTCATCGTCCCAGTCGAGTCCTGATGTCCACAGTTCTTGGATCAGAATTTTGGCTCGTATGACGAATGTTGAAAGGAAGCCCAATGGATCAAAGATCATTGCCATAACTTTGAGGAATGTTCGCTTCGTGATTTTCATGTCTTCATCCAGTGGCGGTGGCTTGAAAGTGAACTCATCTTTCCCTGTGATCCAGGTGATCCCGAGGGCCTTCACTGTAGGCAGTGATCCTGTTTGTAGGTCAACTTCCGAGGCACGATCTTCTTTTGGCACTTTTTCGAGGACGCTGGGTGAATTTGACAGCCATTTCCGAGCATGCATGCCAGCGGATTTCCAGAGAGCTGAGAGCTGCTCATATAGATCTGTTGCCTCTTGATCTGTCATGACCGAGTCCATCGTATCATCCATGTAAGTTGAGTGGAGCATGGATTCCGCTGCTCGTGGATACAGTTCCTCATTCATTTTGGCATGGTGCTGACAAACGAACTGTGCAATGAATGGTGATGCATTCATCCCGAATATCACACGGTTGAATTCATATTCCTTGGGTTCCACTGCTTGATCAAGTGAGCGCCACAGGAAGCGGAAGTAGGGTCGATCTCCTTCTGGGACTTCAATCTGAAGATACATCTCGGCGATGTCGCACACGATTGCGACCGGGTTTCTTCTAAAACATAGCAACACATCAAAGAGCTCTCTTTGCAGTTTTGGTCCAGGGTTGATGATGTCATTCAGACAAACTTCACTTGACTTGGCAGCGGCATCGAACACAATTCTCACTTTTGTTGTAAGTTTGTCAAGTCGAATCACTGGGAAGTGTGGGAGATACCACTGTGATGGAGGGCTGCCTTCTTTTGAGCTCACATCAGTGATGTAACCCTCTTTCTCGTATCGGACGATTGTTGCGTTGTAGCTTTCTGCAAGCTCAGGGTTTCGAAGTAGACGTTTCTCAGTGTTCTCAAGGCGATTCCTGGCCATCTCGCTGTTGTTTGGTAGGTCTGGCCTTTCTGTCTTCCATGGTATTGCCACCCGGTAACGCTGGCCGTCATGGGTGACTGAACCTTCTGCTGTTTCCACTGCTGCCTGTTCTTCAAGTGTCAACAAACTTTTTGTTTCACCAACACTCTCCGTCTCCCAAAATCTTTTAACTGTCTGTGTCAGTTCATCGGCATCAGGTAATGAGCGACTGAGGAAGTAGCAGAAATTGGCACTGATGTACGAGCTGTTGTGATCTCCATCTGGATTTCCTACACATGTCCATCCCAGTGGAGTCAGTCTGGCGATCGGTTCTCCTGGTTTACCACGCACATCTCCACGTGATACATGGAGCTCAGCACAGTCCAGACCGATTAACATGTCGACGATTGGACGTGCTGTGATGTTTGGAAAGTTTATGTCTCGCAGGTGTGGCCACTTATGTGCAGACTTGCCCCAGTTTATAACTTTCATGTTGCCAGTGACTCGGTCAGTAGTGTAGGCTGTCATCGGCATGTTGACTTCTCCACTGAGGCTTTCAAGGCTTATCTCGACTGGCATTGTATCGAATGTCTCGGCCTTTCCATTCACGACGTTCACGGTCATCTTTTGCGGACTGCCTTCAAGTCCAAGTTCAGCGATGACGTCAGAATTTATGTACGAACGAGTACTGGCGTCATCCAGAAGTGCGTTTATTTGTATCTTTCTGTTTCGGTATCGGATGATGACTGGGACCGTGCGTAGTGCCATATATCCACCCTGCTTGGATATCGTCATGGTGGTTGCCTGAGTTCCACTTGCCTGAGGAGGCTCCTCCTTCATGAGTGTGTTCGGGGCTGTCAAGTTCCTGCTTGTTTCCTGCGTGTTAGTGGGTTTTTCATGCAGAAGGCGGTTGTGGGTCGATCTGCAGCCATCCAGACCACAAACTCTGCTCCGGCCACACTCTTTCCCCTGATGTCTCCTTCCCAGACAGCGGAAGCAAAGTTTGTAGGTTTTTGCCAGTTCCCATCGCTGATTAACTGTTTTCCTCTTGAATTGTTCACAATCCCATATTCCGTAATCGCCACGGCAGTCTGCACAATTTCTCGTTTTGGGATGACCTTCTGAAGCTCCAAAGAAAGTCCGATTCTCTTCTCTGCGTGATTTTCGCTCCGTTGTTAACCCTCGTACAGTTTCTGATGCGATAGTCATAAACTCTGCTTCCTGGATCACCCACTCTCGCAGAGCCTCGACCGATTCCCGTTTCTGTTGCTCAAAAATCCATCTGTGGTAGTTTGCCAGCATCGGCTCGGTAAGTTTTTTCTGTAACTTGTTGTAAAAAGTTCCATATCCCAATTCTTCATACCTGCGTGCTTCTTTCAGATTCACTACGGCGATGTCGAGCAGGTCTGCAAATTTTTCAAACTCCTTTGAGCTGCCTTCACGCATTGGTCGGAAATTTTCCAGCTCCTCCAGCTGTAGCATTATCTGTCGGCGCTCGCCACCATATTTGCGGTCCAGTCTTTCTTTGGCTGCGGTGTATGCCGCTGCTGAATGCCCCAAATTCTCCACTGACCTCAATGCTTCTCCGGTTAAGTACTGGCGGAGCTGAAGCAGCTTGTACTCTGGTGTTGCTGGTGCACTGTCTATACAGGCGGAAAATGCAGCTTTCCAGTTCTCATACTGTCGTTTGTCGCCGGCGAACACTGGGATGGCCACACGTTTCAACTGCTTCCACATGTCGTTTCCCAGCTGTCTTTCCGTTGACGAAGTGGGCTCATACTGCTGGTAATCTTCTGACTGATCAGAGTTGTGTCCATGATAACTTCTTTTGTATGTTGCCTGAGAACTGGGAAAGTTCACGGATGTGTCTTCAGTTCTAGTTGATGAAATGTACGTCTGTGCACGGTTGAGAGCTTCAGTGTACTCATTTTCTAGTATATCTATTTCATCACTGTTTTTTTGTCGATTTTTCTGATCTTTTTTTACTGAGGTACAGATCTGATAGCTTCATCATCAACGGCTGTACTTCATCCTGGATACCAGTCAGTTCATCCATGATTCCATAGACAACAGATCTGGCTGTTTTTCTTTCAGGGTCCACAGCATACAGCAACTGGTGTCTTTTCTTTGTAAATGTTGTCTTTTTTCTTGCTTTGTCTTGCTTCAGACTCTCCAGTTCTGTTTCTCTGGCACTATCATTTGACGTGGGTTCTTCGCTTGTCTCGTGGTCACTCATATTTGTTGTTTTCTGTGGAATTTGTTGACGAAATTGCGTTACTGTACCGTTTTGGGCGTACCGTTTTTGTAGCCAAACATTCGAAAGGCGTACCGCGTCTGTAGCCAAACATTCAAGTCCGACACTCGTGCGTCTTTTTTATCCAACAACCACGCTCTGCTACCAGAATGTTAACGAGGGAATGTTCTACTATTCAATATGTTTCCGATTATGTTTGGCACAGACCTACTGTTATGCGATTAGTCCATAATAGTCACTTTTTCGTACGGAAGTACACAAGGACGAATTGTTTACGTCACGATTTTTACTGTTTCTCTAAAATCCGAACTGTCGAAAACATACATGTACATTTGCGGACTGCGAAACATGAAAAGTTATGGAAAAGATACAACATCAACATTATTACAAAAGTCACAATGTCCTTCTTAACAGGATGTTTGTGTTTCATCGAAAAAACCACGTGTAAGAATCGGTGTACGCAAAAGCATTCGTCATGCACAGAATATACAAGTTGGGGTTACATCTAGCACCACTATCAATGGCCGTATAATTCCACTCATCCTAAGTATTGGTTCTAATCTCATTCGTACGTTTTTTTCCTAACTGTTCTATGGCCTCGCTGATGACTGTGTTATATTATCCTGTAAGTCTCCCGTTGTACCTATGCATCTGACTTTGTTTTCTTTCCTTACTGTTCTATGGCCTCGTTGATGACTGTCCTTTGTCCAATAGTGGAAGATGTGACGGTGTCTCAGCTTAGTGGCCTATAAATATTACAACAATAGACAGACTGGGCCAGCACCAATTTTGTTGTATCACAAGTGCAATGTGTGGTACATTTACTTATGCTCCATTGGATTGAACCCAGGTGTTCATGCCAATACGTTGCATGTGCGTGTTCAGGAATATCTATTGACCATGTGGATAATGAACTATATGCACGATGCAAATGGAGAAAGATATCAAAGACGCATAATGCTCTAATAATTATGCGTCCATGGATCGCTTGCTGATGGCTAATCATTGTTGCAATGGTTATTCTCCCGAAGGGAATCAGAGTGCATGTTGAGGGATTTGTCGCCCTTTGAAATTCTACTCTCCTCGGTATCATCACTAAAAGGAGTTGCTACTTGTGAGAAGTTCGTGGAAATATATAGATAATTTAGTGACTAACTTTTTACTACTAACTGTCGTTCCTAGGAAACAACTCCATTTCATGATAATCCTCGGCACATTTTTGCATAGGTATTTTTAGTTTACAAATAAGATATACACACCATATGTGATGTAGCCTTCTTGCAGTCCATCGTTTCCGTCCAATGGTGAAAGCGGTTCCAAGATATTTCGATCTGACACTCAAGCGTAAATAATTGTATTCTTGTGCTAGATCGGTTCATCTAGCATTCTGATAAACCGATCTAGCAGTCGAAACACTGCCATATGTATACAGTGTTGACGATAACATCGGCGACATCCTTGATCCTACCATCAACTATATGCCATATTTCCTGTCATAGCGAATTACACAATACAGCTGTGTATGTGATATTCAACACTGAAACTCAACTCTTCGGATCTTAACACTATTATTTTGTGGATTTTGTTTCTCAACTTTACTATTTTATGAAAATAGTTTACATGCAAGTTGTAATAAAATAAAACTGCACCTTGATGGTTACCCAAATTATTTCATGTTCAGTTGTATCACTTGTGGTCTATCCTGTTATCTGAATTCCAGTTCCGCCAGTGGCGGGTCATATTCAATCAGAGTGATGAAGTTACGTACAACATCTCTTTCGATGCCTACATTAATACGATGTTCGCACATACACAGAGAAAAATCAATACAAATACCCAATCGTAATTTTCATAGTTGAGTTACAAGTTCTCAACACACGTTTTGAAAGTGAAAATTGATTCTTGATCAAATTGAATACAACACAGTTTTACGTTGATGACGTGATATAATATTGAGTGGTAAGCCGTCACTCACATTGTTTAGCTCAGTTAGATAGAGCCAGCCAGACCAAAGCAATACTATACGCTAGATGGTGATAAATGACCATCAACGATGGTGGTGTTTTCCCTCCGGTGTCCCACCTAAAACTCACATCAATCTCTGTGTAACTTCTTGACATGTCAGTTTTGGTACCTTGTGTCCTTGGATAAGTGGCTTCCCTGGCGACAACTTACATCACGATAGAAAAACATCTGTTTCCACTCAGATCTAGCCAGTCTTAGTTAGCCACTTAGATGGTTATCCAGTTTGGTGAGATTTTGGTGAGAAGAAATGAAAACAATACACCTCGTACATTTCCATTTGGTTTTAATCGTTGGAACAATACGGTTCAATTGAATTCAAATCAATCCATTCATCTTGCTACAAAACATGATGTGTATGGATCGGAGACAAACCTGGAGAGTATTTTTGAAGTCAACGATTTTCAAAGGATTTATATGAATATGTGGCCATGTATTTTTTATCACGACTAGGGAAATGTTAGAACATGTAATCATTTGAATGGAACTTTCGACCTGGCCCTTTTCCTCAAAATGGGAGAGTAATTTCCCAAGTTTACTATAGTTTTTAGAAGTGCAAATTTCTCGATTTTCCCCCAGGGAACTCACAGGAGGGAGGGGGCGATCTCTGCAACCCCTGGATAATGGATATGTCATATGTCATTGATTCAATCTTTAAACCATAGCAGCATAAACCAGGTATGATAGCGTTTGAAATATCGGAATTAAATTATTTGAAGTTTAATGGTTATAAGTCTCGATTTCAGATTAAGTTACTGAAGTCATCAGAAGCTGTATATTTCCATTTAGAATGTATTCAAGTTTTGTCTATCTCCGGATGTGATTGCGATGTTTGTGGTTATGAATATTGCATCCAACAACCGTCAGATTGGTCAAACTTACTGCTGTGCTTGTTTCTAACCGTTTGTTTTTTGAAATTATTCATTCATGCGTCATGTAATTCAACGTTTATATGATTCACATATGTAATAGCGTGTCATTGTGTACAATGAGTTAATAGTGTTGCTGAATATATTGTTGCCATTCTGTAACAAGACAACATATATTGTGAAAATCGAAGTTTTTATGCAACACTGTGATAAGTATTTTCTTATGGACCAATGTGTTTTTCTTTAATGTATGGTGCACCAGTGAAGAGATGGTATGTTCGTGTACTTACCATCCGGCTCGTCCTTGCACTTGCCGTGTAAGAGCAGACTGAACATGTTTGAAGAGCCGGTGTTAGTCGGAATTTTTTGCTTGAAAGAAAAGCAATGACAAGACGTTCAGGAAATGTAAAATGGCACTGCCCTTTCAGTGTAGGTTGTGTTTTGTGACGCAAACGAATGTGCTCAAAAAACGATTCCTGTGATTCACTGGCACACACAGCATCGCGCAGGCCTGAACAGAATGTAAGAAAATATATTTATAGGAAACCAAATAAAGTCCAAAATCGATCGGCAAACAACGGCAAAACAATATGGTAGAACTTTACCATGTACCTTTTGGATACTGCACCTTGTCCTATTGCCCTGTGGTTTATCGACGCATGCTGGGATCACGGGTATAAATATAATGGAATACATGAATTTGAAATCTATCTAAAGGGAACCTAATAGAGGCCAAAATCAATCGGCAAGGTATAATTTTGATATAATGTATAACTGGGATATAATGTAACTTTTTGTGATAGTGTGGTAATATGGAATATTTGGTGATAGGCTATAACTGACAGATGGTGTGATCAGCTATGGTTAACATGATATGTTATGAATTAAATGGCCTCATACTATATCTTATCATTCCATGCAGTCAGCATTCATGGTGAATTTCATTGTAAACGCCACCTATTTTCAAGCCGTAAGACTACTTTCGTAGAGCCACACAAATACCAGTTTTAGTGAGAATTATCTAGGAGAATGAACTCGCCACGTCCTTCTGCTTCATTAATTCCAACCACCATCTCTGGATTATTGTAAGATTGTCTGTCTCAGGTTGTTAATCATCTGAGGACTAGTGCAATAAAAAAAAATATGACGCCTTGTGCAAAACAGAGTTATAATATAACAACATGATACTGGGCTGGCATTAATTTTGTACCATTTTAAATATTCAGTGTATAATAAAATGTAATGTGTGCTTTGTTGGTCAATATTTCTTACGACTTTTCTTTCATTCCGAAGATGTTGTAAATTCAATTTGTTATCGACATCAATGTGATCTTTGTGTATTGATCAGATAAAGATCGATCACTTTATCAGGAGGCTTGTTACGAGAGAGACCACGAAAGTGTCGCTAGGTTATTCCGTCCTTTTTTTTGTTCTTGACTTTAGTTAACACACCGTACTTATCCAGGTGGTAAGGGACAATTCGATATTTTGATAGATTGCAAGAATTACTGTTTTGTCAGGATTCGTGGAAAAAGATATTTCATTAGAATGACACATTTTTTACGAATATACCAATAAATCTGCTGGAGGGTAATTAACCATGCTTCTATTTTGGCCAGTCTGCGGTGGGGTGGATTATAACTGAGCCTACTAAACTATCACTCCTCTGCATGTCGAGGTTCGGGAACTTGCATTAATTTGTTATCATGTTCTGATCGATAAATACAGAATAACAACGTAAAATAGCACGATTCATCTGTACTGTAAGACTGGATGTGATTTAGTCATCCTCATACAAGGTACATGAATGTCGAAGATTAGCAGATTATGCAGTGCAGTGGCAGTTACGATGTATATATCAACTTGTTACCAACGCCACATCAGGACGATTCAGGAGTACAGTTACTTACAGTCAATATCCACAAAAAGAGGCGAAGTACCCGTGGAAACACCACGCCATTCGAAATCAAAACAAGTTAGATGTATAAACTACAGTGCCACCCTCCATAATTCCAAATTCGCAGTATATTTTCACCTGAATTGAGTTGATGTGACTATATATATATATATATATATATATATATATATATATATATATATATATATATGAATATTTTATCTATGATAAGTTGTAATATGATATCCCGAAGAAAGTTCTAATGATATACAACAATAGAAAACTTGCTTTAACTTGACATCAAAACAATACCAACGAATTATACATAGTGGGTTCAAAATCAAATAAAACATTGCGCCACATCTCATTGTATATTGCACTTTGTCTGATTGCCCTACGTAGTCAATAAATACCCGCTCAAATCACAGGCATATACATGTTTTTGAAATGGTGCCTTGAGTCAACAGGAAGTCACAAGAATTTATGAATCTTATTGGACCTTTTGTGATGGTGTGTTGATGGGAAATATTTTTTGCCACCATATGTGCTCTAATTTGCGCATAGCGAGTTGAAAGTTGATTAGCATGATTTGTTTTAAATTTCACGATCTCCATTGTTCATGAATTGACATACATGTACTTTACAATTGCATCATTCCACACAAGGCTTCTGAAAAAACAACATCAGCTTAGAGCGCCACCAGGTTGAGCGTACTGGCCTGAGTATTGAATACCTTGTCATGACCCAGTGACATGATTGTCCTTCAACATTGGTGAATGTCCTAAATTTGAAGTTAATCGTGAAGTTAATCAAAATGATAATAAATAATCGCGAAAAGTATCTAAAATATACACGCATAAGATGCTAGTCTCAGACAGAAGTGGCTCACGTTAGTGATTCCTCCTTGTCTACCCTTACTATAAATGAGAAGCGCATTCAATATACCATACTACATCCATACTGTATCATTCCAAGCAGTCAGTTAATTGTCTACTGCGCTCATTGTCAGACCTGTAAGCCTACTTTCGTAAAACCATACAAATAACAGATACGGGGAGCATACATTATCTAGGAAAATGGACTCGCCGCGCCTTCTGTTCTATTCATTCCAATCACCATTTTTGGATTATTGTCGGATTGGCTGCTTGGTGGTTGTTAATTATCTGGGGAACAGTGCAACAAGGGCCATGAAGCCTTCTGCAAATCAATGTTATAATATCACAACGTAATACTGGGCTGTCATTTGTATCATTTAAACTATTCAGTGTATAATAAAATGTAATGTCTAGCTTTGGTTGTAAATATTTCATCGGGCTCTCTTTTCATTCAGAAATCGTTGTAATTGTTTTTGTTATTGGCATCACTGTCGTGTTTTGGTACTGATCGGATGAGGATCGATGACTTTATCAGGAGAATTTCGATCTGAGAGACCACGTAAGTGTCGATCGGTTATTCCGTCAAGTTTGGTCCATGGCTTTAGTTAAGACACCATATTCATCCAGGTGTTAAGGGACAATATATCGATAGATGGAATACAGTCTCATCTGGATTCATGGAAAAATGATTTTGTCAAAATGATTTTATTTTATAAGAAACTACCAATAAACGTGTTGGAGGATAATTAGCCATTGATCTATTTTGGAAGGTCTATAGTGGGAAGGATTATTACCGAAAATACTAAACCATCAATCCTGTGGAGGTTCGGAAATTTACATCAATTTGTCGTCATGATCTGGTGAATAAATACAAAATAACAACATGAAATAGACAACATGGCTTATCTGTAGGATTCAGGCTTGTAGTCTTCAATATACAAAGATCATGTATGTCCAAGGTTAGCAGATTATGCAGCGGCAGAGAGATATTAATGCCACAATATTGATGATACCAATAAAAAAAACCCGAAGCAAAGCATTCTGGAATCACAGCTCAACCAAATATCGTCATCCGGCGACCGTACACTGGCGTCATCAGGGGCAGAAAGCAACATATAATCAATATCCGCAAGAAGGGGTGTAGTACTCGTGGAAACACCACCTCACCTATATCACAAAACCGGTGGAAACACCATATCACAAAACCGGTCGACCCTCCAAAACTGACATGTTAAGAAGTTACACGATGATTGATGCAAACACCACCAGCGGAGATGGTCATTCGTCACTATCTAGCATATAGTGTGTTTTTATTCTGGCTTCCACCTATTTTCTTAAAATAACCATAACAAACGCAAAACACAACATTCTGCAATAGAAACAAAGCTCGACTTAGCTTATCCAAAGACCCACCGGTGTCATCAGGGGCAGATAGTGTGTTAAACTGTACACCTGATGGAACTAGTATACAACTGCCCAACAAAATATATGAACACAATCCAGAAACCCGAAACAAACCCCATGGAATAGGTATATGACAAGTACATAAATACCAGATCACAAGCCAGAAGGCCAGATCAGCCGTGTAGATCCTTATGCAACCCGGGAGTGACACACAGGATATCAGGAAGAACAATTAGACAGTAGGCACTGGCCCAGTACTATATCGTGTTATATCGAATTCGCACACTGGACTACGCTAAGAGAATTAAGGTTGATATCACAACACAATATTCCTAATTATGAATTAAGCTAGGGGCAGATTTAGTATATACTGGACTGTAGTTTAGTGTCGAGCAAAAGATACCCGTGTGTTGATACTTTCCGCCACTGATGTTGAGGTCCGGATGATGATAAATCACCTCCGCGACCATTCTCTCAAAAATCACATCAATCTTAGTTTCACCTTTCCTGACGACACTTTTGTTGGTCTTGTTCTATCCTTATTCACTGTGTTTTCTGCATAAATTCCAATGATGAAGCAGTGTGCAGAATGGATGTTGTGTGTGTGTCTCAATTGGATTAAGTGAAAAATCAGTGTAGTTTCAGCAAATTTCAAGCCGTTTGAGTCCTTCTGCATTTGAAAACAGTATAAGTGTAATATAAGGGGGGGGGGGGGGGCGGGGAGGGGGCTTGTGATCATGTGTACATTAAAGTGTACAGCAACACATGTACATTGACAGAACTTAACAGAGTCGTTCATTGAATGCCCTCGACCTGTTTGGAGAACGCTAGCATCTTCACATTATACCTCGTTTGTGCCACATCTGTGCATCACAACGTTAATGTGCTTCGGACGAGGCCAGTGCAAGAGACTATTGTAATATCAATAAGATGCCGCTCTCCCACAAAATTCCTCACTGAGCACTTCTCATTCGAGAGAGTGAGGGTGCTACACTGCTATGAGACCTCTCCCTCGCTGGCGAAGTTCGTATTGTTTGTGAATCCCTCCCTCTATTCTTTTTTAATATAAACTTTATTTAATAATCCCCAAACAAGCAAAAGCTTATATTATTGGGTCTCAACAACAGGTTATATTAATGGGTTCTCTCTCTATTCATTTTGCTTCTCATATAAGAATATATAGAGTTCCGCCTCTTGTTAAAGTACACTTTTTGGTCAGTGACTCAGTGTCAAGACAAGCTTTTCTTGGAAATAGTAATGTAATATTTTATTATTTACCGGACAGGAACAATTATTGGCACCAATTTGTCTACACTCCCGTCTTTACGATCCAATCATCCTGATACCTGACACGAAAATACATAGAAATCGGACAATAATCTATTGGAATGAATAGATGAATAGATGCTGTCGCATTCTGCAAAGAATTTTGTTGTTGTTTCGGCTGATCGAAAACGTGGGCGTGTTATGATAGGTACAAGAAAATAAAAATAATTTACAAGCATGAGGCATGTCTGCAAGAGCGTTTCAAATGGGTACAAATACATTAGCTCTCTGATGAACAGACAATTATGGCGTCAGTGATGTTCCATTGTTATAACTCAACTACGTGCAGTGTTTGTCCAAGCTATATCTTGCATGATTTTGGGTTCGAAAACTGACGAACTGTGTATGGTAGACCTAGTGGAGAAAGATATCACAAAACATAGTAAAATAAAATTCAGTTGAATAAACCCTAGAATAGCGGTTCAAATTAGCAAATGAAATTATCATTATGTCAACCTGTTGTTCTACATTATCTCATCTCTATATTGGTGTGATAGTCAATAAATAAAAAAAATTGTTTGCTACCTTTCAATACCAAAAAACACATAATAGGGCACATTTTGATATTTTTTGGTGGGTACAGAACTGTCGAACCCGAGGTGCCATGAGAGCTAATCAGCTCGAATATATAGTCCAAGGAACACTATTGTGGTAAGTTACAGTTGAGGTATTGATTACAGTCACCTATGAAAAAATCTCACGCGCCTTACATTGTATATTCATTGATTCACACGCAAGCGAATTATGCCTACAAGTGGGTCACCGCAAACAAAATACCGACATTTTCACCAATATGTAATGATTTGTAGAATAGTCTAGTGTCAACGAAGTCTGTATATACTAGACACTCGAGTGTATTCAAACAAGACACCAAGGAGTGATATCGAAATTAGACGCGGTTAATCTGTTTATTTAGTGTTTGATATTATTTGTCAATTAATGCGTGATTCTGAGTTTGTTGTTTCAAATTCCAAAGTTATTTTTTAAACTCAAAAATGAATCTAGGAACAATCTCGTTTGTAACACAAAACACGACCTAAACGGCAACCATTTTATTTTTCTGGGGTGTTGTCGCGGCATTAGTTTTAAATAAAAATCTAACAGACATTGACTTGTTGTGTCTGCTTTTACACGGAAAGTGCAAGGACGCGTCGGATGGTAAGCACACAGCCATGCCAATTTTTTTTATCGGAGCTCCTTAGATCAACCCAAAACACGTTGCTACGTGAGGAAGTACTTACGTCAGTGTTACAGAAATACCTGATCGACTTTCGGGATATATTCAGGCTAGGTTGAGTTGCACTTACATTATCCATGATGTTTTTTTTCCATTATGTTTCTCGCAAAATATCGAATATGTGTTCTATCCCACAATAGGAGATCTTTTCTACGCTTTTGTTTTCCATAGTGTATAAAGTTTTACTGTTCGTCATGGCTGAAACCGCGCACCGCTGAAAACGATGATATCTAATACATGACAAACAACAGGACAAATTATATGTACACTGAATTACATTGTAATCACTACAAAAGCCAGATAGAACGAATGTTCGTAGTCAATCGAGAAATTCCTTCTGTGCGAATTTCTATATGTAGTCTACATGTAGGTCAAAGCAGAGCTCTCATACAGGTATATGTAAAACGTGATATTTCCTGAAGACCTGATTGGATTTTTGATCAGATACTCTGATAGATTCGAATTTTTTTTGTTCCACGCTCGAAGTTTTTTGCATGTATTTTGCGCGTCACCATGAAATAAATTCCGCTTGGATGATAGAATTTCATGTTCAAACAAAATTAATAACTTGGGTTTCAAAATTTGTGTTCCACCTTTTAACAAGGTATTTAGAAGGTTTGTATGTACCCTGTATAAACAAATCTCACATTTAATCATCAAGCATAATATGCATTGGGCATTTTGTCCTGAAACAAGCCATGTCCAGGGACCCTAATATAGGATATGTTGCTTAAAGGGCATATATCATGAAAATATGATGTCGAACTATTTGGTGAACAAATATGGATACAAACGTTCTGATCATTCCATTTTAAAATGTATAATTGAAAGGTAGTCTGTCAATGACGTAACACATCTCATTAGCATATGAATCAGATGTCAGATTCTGTAAATATGTACATGTTTAGAGTGCCATAATTTTGGAAATAATCATGATATCATTATGCTGTGAAGACCGTTTGTTCAGGTTTCAAATAATGCTTTCATATTGATAATAAAAATCAATACCGAGTTTTCGTGATCTATAGCCTTAAATAATGTTTAGATACGACCCCATAAATGGTGATGGTCAAACTAGATTTCACAAAATTAATGGTCAGTATTTCTTTTCCAAATATGTGATATATTCAGGCACCAAAGTAGGACAAATGGAAAGAACACAATGAATGTTTTTGTGCAGACTCCAATGGCTCATGATTTCTCTAGCTGATGGAAAAAAGCCCTTCATCCACTTTAACTGTTGGAGAGGGTCATGTTTACAGGTCCATTTAAAAGATTTTTCTGGAGCTAATTATATCGTCAATATGAGAATATGAGCCAGCAGTATGTACAAGGTGAGCCTAATAATAGTATACCGAACTACTTACTGGTTGTGTGCTTTTATTCAGGGCCCCTTCTTTGAAATGACTATTTTGATATGTTTGTATTGGTACATATGTAATTGAGAAGTTATTTTTCCAGTGGCATCAGAATAATTTATGTCCTGTCACTTTAACTGCCGTCACATGCAGGTGACTTCTCTTCAAATTTCTCGCTTCAATCATGAAAAACGAAGCTCGCTTTGTGATGAGCATTCCATCATAATACCTTGATACACAGTTCTTCAACGGCCTTAGACAGTCCAAAAATAGATATTTCCATCCCCTTTCCACATCTGTGTCCACTGGACCGTAATCTCTGGTACAATGTAAAGAACAAGTGTTTTGGTGATGCTAATCCAAGAACTCTTCAAGAGTAACTGTTGAATCTCAATGTGTGATCACGTCCATTACCGACCACTTTATCTGTTCCATGATTAACAATATCTGTCAAAAGCTGGAACTTTGGCCAGGAATGGCACTCATATTGAACATATTGGACTGTTCATTTTGTTGAATAGGGCCTGTAAGCGAGATTTAAAACGTCACATTATTTTACGGGATTCGACCTTTCTGGTGACATGGAATTTTCCCGCCAAATTTATGGCCCAATTCGTAAAATTCTATATTTTTTAACTCCTGCACTATACACGGGTGCACTTGGTCCTGAGCCGTTCCTGCGATCGCTGACGAAATAAATATGCATTTTCTTTACGAATTTCATTCCATTCAAAAGGGATGAAAACATATGTTTACGTCTTCCGAGGTCATGACCTTGTCGGGAGAAAAATGCTTCTTCCTTTGACACTACATGTCCAGTATACAAACATTTAGTGGTGGTTGTGAAAATTGTCACGTATGTTTTCTACAATTTTAGTTGTAACATCATAAAGTTAACCTTGTTTTATTAGAATATGTGATCCAAAACCATGTTGTGAAACACAACATTGATCGGGGGCGAAAAGACTATAAAAAAAAATCTCCTCATTATTATAAACCACGACATGCTGTAGTTCGGAGCAAGTGTATTTAATAAAAAAAGAGTTGCCACAATATTCCTAATAATATTTTTGTATGGTGATTCTGAAATCGAGCAATATCAGCAAAAATGGCCACGTGGCAATGTTACCACTACGTACCTAAATACGCCATTTTACGTCATATATATGAAACGAGACTTACAGGCCCTATTCGTTCAATATTTTATTATGAAATATTCTTTTTTACTTTCTATGAAAACACACAAAAAACACACCTGAAATGATTTTAAAAAAAGAAACATTTCAAAACTGATCAGAAATAGTATATTTTTCAATAGTAAATTTGGAAGTTTGGCTGCTTTGACCTTTCAAGCTCATTGCAGGTCAAATTCAAGGTCTTCACGCCATGTCTGATTACCCTGTTTGAAAATGCCAATACCTAAGCTCTATTTCAGGCGTTCTAGGAGTACAGTTGTGGAAGGTTAATGGAGGGAAATGTGGTTAAAATTCCGAAAATAGTGGGTTTTTTTTCAAAAGGTGAAACTGTTTTGCCTAGAATCAGCCCAAATTGGATAATAATGCGATTTCGAACAAATTATTTTTTTAATACGTACAAAATGGCCGCCAAACGCAAACCGGCGATTCAAGGACAACAAGACTCATACACGTCACTAATGTACATGAGGGAAACCTTTTGAGTTGAAAATCTCAAAACTGGTCAGACAGTGTTTGATCAAAAGGAGCTTTGTGTGAATTTTCAGAGAGATTGGGTGGTACTTCAAAGATAAAAATGTGAAGAGACGACGAATGGCTAGACGGACGACGGACGCAAAGACACAACAATACGTTATCGGACCATATTTGCGGTACTCTAAAAACGACGAAGTCTCTATTATCAATTTCCTATCTGGATAAGTTCCTTACCATGAAGACAGATTGTTCATAAATATATATTTTGATATTGACTCCTTTTGATTTTCCTTCTTGCACCTATATGATTTTCAGAAACATGTAGTAATATTCATTATTATGATGTAATATACATTAAGGCCTAATAAAATTAATTTTCTGTTTCTCCTCCCCGCCCGCCTGTGTTCAAAAGCAGCCTCATGGATTTTTTATTTGATATTCTCAAATGAAGAAATAAAAAGTGTTCCCGCCTCTACTTTGAGGAGAGTGAATGACGGAGACACCGAATCACATCATGCAACTTAGGTATATATTCAACTCACCTCCTTGTCTTCACTCTCCGCCGAATGAGACAATGACTCAACAGCTTTCAAAAACAGTTATTCCATCTAGTTACAACCGTTACATGTATGTAATATTACATATAAATTTGTGATCACGAATTGATTTAGGCTACTGTATTTCCCCTTGTATAAATCAATAGATGTAGATCTATTAACTGATAGAACAGTTTTCCATTTTTTAACTAAATCATCATTGAAAAAACATATCAGCTGACGGTTTTTGATAAAAATACAACTATTACACAGAATCATCTTGTCTGTGCTGACATCTAGGATGATGGCACACCAGCAAGGCTAAAGTTCCTGACCAAGGCCTTTCAAGCCCAAATGAATCAGGCCTTTAAAATGAAAATGATTTCAATTCTAAAGGCCTGATTTATTAGGGCTTGAATCTGCTTGAATAAATCAAGCCGCTTTAGTTGGGCTTGAAAGCCATACGTGGGAAATGTCATCCCGCCAAAAATAAAAAATAAAAAGTGCCTCCCTACCCAATTTTCTCATGAGGCGAGGATGATATTTTTTGCAAAATAAAAAATGAAAAATAAAAAGTCCCTCCCTACCCAGTTTTGAAAAAAATAGGAGGGCGAGAAACAGAAAATTATTTTTTTTAAGCCTGACATGATATTCCGGGAAAAAATATCGACTTTTTACCTGTCTCACAAATTTAAAGTGATATTGGCAAGAACAAACTTTTGGTCAAAATTAACTACAAATATGCCTATGACCTCAGAAAAATCTGTTCAAAACATACTATGGTTGATCAAATGGATAAATCGAGCATGTGGCAGTACCAGCAGCCGCTTTTGTTATGTGTGCCACTCAGAGTTAACTCTGACCTGACCTGGTTAACCGGTGTTTCCGCTCGAACATATGCGAGTAAGCTGAAATTGCGTGCATCAAGGGATACAGAGAAGAGAGAATCGCGGTAATGTAAACAAACTCAAACGATCTTCACCGGAAACTCACAACGAAATCAACGAGAAAGTGGCATCTGATGAACAAATCAAGTGCATATATACCGAATATTTCGATGACCTTGGATTTGATCTTTGACCTAATTTTCAAGGTCAGAGTATAAAATGGCTAATGTTTCAACTATCGACTTTATAGCTCAGGAATCAATTGTGGACATAAAGGAGATGATGTATGCATTTATGTATGATGTATCAATATTTTGATGACCTTAAATTAGGTCAGATCACAAAATGGCTAATATCTCGCTTACTATCGACTTAGGAATCAATTGTGCACACATTGGAAATGGTATATGCTAAATATTCTCAGGACCTTGACTTTTGACCTTTTTTTCAAGGTCAGAGCACAAAATGGCTAATATCTCGCTTATTATTGACTTTATAGCTTGGGAATCAACTGTGCACACATAGGAAATGATATATGCTGAATATTCATATAACCTTGAACTTGGCATTTTACCTTATTTTCAAGACCAGAGCACAAAACAGTTAATATCTTGCTTATTATCAACTTCACAGTTCAGGAATCAATTGTTAACATATAGGACATGATATATGCTGAATATTGTCATTATCTTGAATTGACCTTTGACTTAATTATCAAGGTCACAGGACAAAATGGCCAATATTTCGTTCATTATCAACTTTACCACTCGAGAATCAATTGTGGACATACAGGAAATGCTATATGCCGAATAGTCCGATGACCTTTGAATATGAATTACGACTTCATTTTCAAGCTCAGAGCACAAAATTGCTAACATCTCTCTTTTAATTGAATTTTGCCAAGCAATCAATTGTGGACATATAGGAAATAAAATATGCTTATATTTTTGTGACCTTGAATTTGACCAGTGACCGAATTTTCAAGGTCATGGAACAAAATGGGTAATATCTAAAATATAAAACATATATTGCCTGGAACTATCCTGAACCTTTGGCCTATTTTTTGTATACATTACGCCATCTTCTTACTTTCCAAATTTCATTTCTCAGACTCCAAGATAAGATGAATTTTGATATCAAAGAAGAATCTAAATTTGTTCATTCAATAGCGATAGTCGTTTAATGTGGAATTGTGATAACCTTTCAACATTTATAATTAATGCAATGCTATTTTGAACAGACACAATATTCATATTGTAACCACTGAATCTTGCTTCGCAGCCCTCTGATAAAGCGAAACTGTGGCCAAAAAGAACGCTGTACAAAGCGCTTTTGGGTGGGGCACCGGGGCTGAACACCACCAGCGTTCCTGGTCGTTTATCACTATCTAGCATACAGTGTTCCTTTGTTCTGACTTGCTTTACTTTCTAACTACGCTGAATGGTGGTGTAAATGCGTGTCACATTAATTTACGTCTCATTATTAACGTTCATGTACATTCGTTTTGTGATGAATTTACTAACAAAATAACAGATTTTTCAATTTTGAAATAATAACTTGGGTCTCACTGTACTTAGGTATTCTTCAATAATACATTTTATTGACTGATACAAGTAATTTGCTCCTTGTTCTCGTGAGTAATACAACACGTCTGTGTTATGTTACATACAACGACATACACCAGTTTAATTCATACTAACGTTCCCAATGGAAATATGTTTGTCACCAAACTAGAACCGGTATCAGCCACAAAATACACATATCAAAATAATGGCTACGTTGTATTGACGATCCTATCAAAGAATTCGAATAAAAAGATATTTTGCTATTTCAAACCCAATTCTGTCATGAAATGATCCGTGCATGCAACATTACTTCTGGGGCACTTTGCCTCTTTGATATTCTGAAATCCCCCTACGCCCCTACCCCTTCCAAAATGAAATTGTAATGTACACGAATTGATCATCTATTTCACAACCGATGCATCCTCCTCAACACACGTATGCCACGTGTTGGTATCAATCATTCCCTGTGGATGTCAAAGAATTATCAGCCGTGGAGATTCTTATGCACACTGGGAGTATATGTAACACACATGGGATAAGGGATACAACGACCAAGCAATAGGCACTGTCGATGTTGTCGTAAAGTAATTACCAGCGAACATCACAAATTTACATGCAAATAAGCTTTGAGACCATTACAACATGTTTTAGCATTTGAGCAAGGACTGTATTGAGCCACCCCATAGAACAGCAATGACGACAGAACCATTTCACAAGTCAACTCGCTTCCATTGTTCATGGCACCACAGTTACAACTCTTCAATTCAACAGATTCTCGATTCACTGAGGCTTAAACACTATACATTCCAAATAATGTAGTAGCTGATTTCAAAACATCTAATTATTACATGCATTACCACCTATATATCCCTGATATTGTACGTTGTTGAATGCACAGACAGGATGACGCTTTGTTAACACCCTGCAACACCATGTTAATCATGGTTTATATCACTACATAGTCCATACGTTATAAATTAGGTTAAATGGAGATTCAGTACGCAATATCCGCTTGACTGTAGGTGAGTTATGGTTGGAAAGATGCCTGTATGTTGATATTTTCCACTACTGATGATGAAATCCGCAGAACTAAAACTTTGCAAGTTTTGTAGGTCCGGATGATGATAAATCAACTGCACGACCACTCTACCAGAAATCACATCAATCTTTATTTCACCTATCAAGACGACACTTCTGGTGGTCTAGTTCTATCGTTATTTGCAATGTTTTTGTATAATATTCTGGGATAAGGCACTTGATACAGAGCCGGAAATGGATGCTATGAGGGTTCGAATTGAAAAAAAAAAACGATTGAAGCAGTTACAACTGTTTTTTTCAAAACGAATCAGTCGTCCTGCATCTGAAAACTGTAGACGCTGGACAGAAGATCTTGTGGTTATCAAACTACAAATTTCTCCGGTGGTACACGTGACATTTAGTATAAAACTCCTACACATTTAAAGAACTTAACATAGTCATTCATTAATCCGATGTCCTTTACCTGTCTGAGACACGCTACCTTCTTACGCTACCTTGTTTGTGTCACATCTGTGCGCCATAAAGTTTTTCTGATGAGGTCAGTGACTATGGTGTCATGACAAACTTTTCTCGGAAATAATCTATCATGTATTATTATGATAGTTCAGTTCACATTGTGCTCTGTTCACCGTCGCCGTCAGTGTACACCTGTACATGTATCTTCAAGATCCAATCGTCCTGACATTTTGCACAAAAATACTGGAAAATAATCCAGAAGGGATTTTTTTATTGTGCGATCTTTTTCTCAAAATAGCAGCTGTTTTCGATAAAATATAAACATCCAATTGGCGTTCAGCTAGGCATTTATTTGCATTTATACCATTGTGGCGTCTATAATTGTTGTTGCCTTTTAAACTTCAGTTAGTGTGTGGCAGCCATTTTAATTCTCCGAAGGCTAGGAGAAAATTTTTCCTCAGTCCGAGATCAATCTACAAATGTGCTTGGAGCTACTTCCAGCAAAAAACAAAGTAGAGTGGATATTAGAGACATAACGAGCTCGACATGTCTTTTGACATGGTTTCAGCCATCTTCCATTCAACCTGGTACAAGCCAAGATTTTCGTAATCAGATAATCTGCATAATAGTGTTTTCCTCGGTGCATCAATCCAAAATAACCTACCGTTCGTGGCCATGATTATATTGTGGCATTATTTAATGTTGATGGCACATTATCAATACCTGGGTGTGTTGATACAAATGACGTGGTCAATAATAGTTTGTTCATCTAATTTGTTTTCGATTTCGGATGAGGTAGTGTTTTCACAGGTACAATCTTTTTCGCAGATATTGACTATATGTAACTTTCTGCCCATGACGACGCCATTGTGTCGTAGTATGAAGATACTTAGATGGGCTGTGATTCCAGAATGCTTAATTTTGAGTTTTCATTGGTATGATCAAAATCTTGTGGCATGAAAGGTAACATATTGATAATTATCTCGCAATATACCCATTATGCTGCTGCATAATCTGCTAATCTCGGACATGCATGAAGTTTGTATAATGATGACTAAACATGTCTGAATCCCTTCGATAATTATAATTCAGATAAACGCTCTTGACTATGTCACGTGTTATTCTGATCCGAAATCGAAAACAAATTAGATGAACAAACTATTATTGACCACGTCATTTGTATCAACACACCCAGGTATTGATAATGTGCCATCAACATTAAATAATGCCACAATATAATCATGGCCACGAACGGTAGGTTATTTTGGATTGATGCACCGAGGAAAACATTATTATGCAGATTATCTGATTACGAAAATCTTGGCTTGTACCAGGTTGAATGGAAGATGGCTGAAACCATGTCAAAAGACATGTCGAGCTTGTTATGTCTCTAATATCCACTCTACTTTGTTTTTTGCTGGAAGTAGCTCCAAGCACATTTGTAGATTGATCTCGGACTGAGGAAAAATTTTCTCCTAGCCTTCGGAGAATTAAAATGGCTGCCACACACTAACTGAAGTTTAAAAGGCAACAACAATTATAGACGCCACAATGGTATGAATGCAAATAAATGCCAGCTGAACGCCAATTGGATGTTTGTGTTTTATGGAAAATAGCTGCTATTTTGAGAAAAAGATCGCACAATAAAAAAAAAACCCTTCTGGATTATTTTCCAGTATTTTTGTGCAAAATGTCAGGACGATTGGATCTTGAAGATACATGTACAGGTGTACACTGACGGCGACGGTGAACAGAGCACAATGTGAACTGAACTATCATAATAATACATGATAGATTATTTCCGAGAAAACTTTGTCATGACACCATAGTCACTGACCTCATCAGAAAAACATTATGGCGCACAGATGTGACACAAACAAGGTAGCGTAAGAAGGTAGCGTGTCTCAGACAGGTAAAGGACATCGGATTAATGAATGACTATGTTAAGTTCTTTAAATGTGTAGGAGTTTTATACTAAATGTCACGTGTACCACCGGGAGCAATTTGTAGTTTGATAACCACAAGATCTTCTGTCCAGCGTCTACAGTTTTCAGATGCAGGACGATTGATTCGTTTTGAAAAAAACAGTTGAAACTACTTTAATCGTTTTTTTTTTTTTCAATTCGAACCTGCATAGCATCCATTTCCGGCTCTGTATCAAGTGCCTTATCCCAGAATATTATACAAAAACATTGCAAATAACGATAGAACTAGACCACCAGAAGTGTCGTCATGAGAGGTGAAACAAAGATTGATGTGATTTCTGGTAGAGTGGTCGTGCAGTTGATTTATCATCATCCGGACCTACAAAACTTGCAAAGTTTTAGTTCTGCGGATTTCATCATCAGTAGTGGAAAATATCAACATACAGGCATCTTTCCAACCATAACTCACCTACATTCAAGCGGATATTGCGTACTGAATCTCCATTTAACCTAATTTATAACGTATGGACTATATAGTGATATAAACCATGATTAACATGGTGTTGCAGGGTGTTAACAAAGCGTCATCCTGTCTGTGCATTCAACAACGTACAATATCAGGGATATATAGGTGGTAATGCATGTAATAGTTAGATGTTTTGAAATCAGCTACTACATTATTTGGAATGTATAGTGTTTAAGCCTCAGTGAATCGAGAATCTGTTGAATTGAAGAGTTGTAACTGTGGTGTCATGAACAATGGAAGCGACTTGACTTGTGAAATGGTTCTGTCTTCATTGCTGTTCTATGGGGTGGCTCAATACAGTCCTTGCTCAAATGCTAAAACATGTTGTATTGGTCTCAAAGCTTATTTGCATGTAAATTTGTGACGTTCGCTGGTAATTACTTTACAACATCGACAGTGCCTATTGCCTGGTCGTTGTATCCCTGATCCCATGTGTGTTACATATACTCCCAGTGTGCATAAGAATCTCCACGGCTGATAATTCTTTGACATCCACAGGGAATGATTGATACCAACACGTGGCATACGTGTGTTGAGGAGGATGCATCGGCTGTGAAATAGATGATCAATTCGTGTACATTACAATTTCATTTTGGAAGGGGTAGGGGCGTAGGGGGATTTCAGAATATCAAAGAGGCAAAGTGCCCCAGAAGTAATGTTGCATGCACGGATCATTTCATGACAGAATTGGGTTTGAAATAGCAAAATATCTTTTTTTTCGAATTCTTTTATAGGATCGTCAATACAACGTAGCCATTATTTTGATATGTGTATTTTGTGGCTGATACCGGTTCTAGTTTGGTGACGAACATGTTTCCATTGGGAACGTTAGTATGAATTAAACTGGTGTATGTCGTTGTATGTAACATAACACAGACGTGTTGTATTACTCACGAGAACAAGCAGCAAATTACTTGTATCAGTCAATAGAATGTATTATTGAAGAATACCTAAGTACAGTGAGACCCAAGTTATTATTTCAAAATTGAAAAATCTGTTATTTTGTTAATAAATTCATCACAAACGAATGTACATGAACGTTAATAATGAGACGTAAATTAATGTGACACGCATTTACACCACCATTCAGCGTAGTTAGAAAGTAAAGCAAGTCAGAACAAAGGCACACTGTATGCTAGATAGTGATAAACGACCAGGAACGCTGGTGGTGTCGCATCAACCTTGTGTAACTTCTTGATATGTCAGTTTTGGCGCCTTATGTCCTTGGATAAGTGGCGACCACAAAAGAAGAACAGTACAGTTGATTCTATCCAGAGGATCAACCGGATAAAACGGAATATTTCATGTGGGGTCGTTTTCTCTTATACTCTCTGCTTTATGTGTGCACGGTTGCAGCAATCTTATACCAACACTGATATTAAAACGTGTACAGCGCTTTCTTTTTAGCCACAGTTTCGCTTTATCAGAGGGCTGCGAAGCAAGATTCAGTGGTTACAATATGAATACTGTGTCTGTTCAATATCGCATTGCATTAATTATAAATGTTGAAAGGTTATCACAATTCCACATTAAACGACTATCGCTATTGAATAAACAAATTTAGATTCTTCTTTGATATCAAAATTCATCTTATCTTGGAGTCTGAGAAATGAAATTTGGAAAGTAAGAAGATGGCGTAATGTATACAAAAAATAGCCCAAAGGTTCAGGATAGTTCCAGGCAATATATGTTTTATATTTTAGATATTACCCATTTTGTTCCATGACCTTGAAAATTCGGTCACTGGTCAAATTCAAGGTCACAAAAATATAAGCATATTTTATTTCCTATATGTCCACAATTGATTGCTTGGCAAAATTCAATGAAAAGAGAGATGTTAGCAATTTTGTGCTCTGAGCTTGAAAATGAAGTCGTAATTCATATTCAAAGGTCATCGGACTATTCGGCATATAGCATTTCCTGTATGTCCACAATTGATTCTCGAGTGGTAAAGTTGATAATGAACGAAATATTGGCCATTTTGTCCTGTGACCTTGATAATTAAGTCAAAGTTCAATTCAAGATAATGACAATATTCAGCATATATCATGTCCTATATGTTCACAATTGATTCCTGAATGGTGAAGTTGATAATAAGCAAGATATTAACTGTTTTGTGCTCTGGTCTTAAAAATAAGGTAAAATGCCAAGTTCAAGGTTATACGAATATTCAGCATATATCATTTCCTATGTGTGCACAGTTGATTCCCAAGCTATAAAGTCAATAATAAGCGAGATATTAGCCATTTTGTGCCCTGACCTTGAAAAAAAGGTCAAAAGTCAAGGTCCTGAGAATATTTAGCATATACCATTTCCAATGTGTGCACAATTGATTCCTAAGTCGATAGTAAGCGAGATATTAGCCATTTTGTGATCTGACCTAATTTAAGGTCATCAAAATATTGATACATCATACATAAATGCATACATCATTTCCTTTATGTCCACAATTGATTCCTGAGCTATAAAGTCGATAGTTGAAACATTAACCATTTTATACTCTGACCTTGAAAATTAGGTCAAAGATAAAATCCAAGGTCATCGAAATATTCGGTATATATGCACTTGATTTGTTCATCAGATGCCATTTTCTCGTTGATTTCGTTGTGAGTTTCCGGTGAAGATCGTTTGAGTTTGTTGACATTACCGCGATTCTCTCTTCTCTGTATCCCTTGATGCACGCAATTTCAGCTTACTCGCATATGTTCGAGCGGAAACACCGGTTAACTTCGTCAGGTCAGAGTTAACTCTGAGTGACACACATAACAAAAGCGGCTGCTATACTGCCACATGCTCGATTTATCCATTTGATCAACCATGGTATGTTTTGAACCGATTTTTCTGAGGTCATAGGCATATTTGTAGTTAATTTGGACCAAATTTTTTTTTTTCTGCCAATATTACTTTTAATTTGTGAGACAGGTAAAAAGTCGATATTTCTCCCTGGAATATAGTGTTAGGCCTAAAAAATCTGTTTCTCGTCTTATTTTTTTCAAAACTGGGTAGGCAGGGACTTTTAATTTTTCATTTTTTGTTTTGCAAAAATTACCGTCCTCGCCTCATGAGAAAATTGGTCAGGGAAGCACTTTTTTTTAATTTTTGGCAGGATGACATTTCACACGTATGGAAGGCATTCAAGCCCAACTAAAGCGGCTTGATTCATTCAAGCAGATTCAAGCCCAAATAAGACAAGTATGATACCAAACACCAAACAGTCTGCAAGACTAAACCCAAAATCCATGGACAAAATTTACACAATCGGTCTGTTAAGGTTGGACAAAAATTCAAAATTGGTGATCAAGGTCCGCGCAATATGAAGGCCTGATTTATTTGAGCTTGAAACGCCTTGGCCGGGCACCTTAGCTGATTTATTTGAGCTTGAAACGCCTTGGCCGGGCACCTTAGCACCGCTGGTGTGCCATCATTCTAGATGTCAGCACAGACAGGATGATTCTGTGTAACAGTTGTATTATTATCAAAAACCGAAAACCATTCTATCAGTTAGTAGATCTACATCTATTGATTTATACAAGAGGAAATAGTCTTTGTCTCATTTGGCGGAGAGTGAAGACAAGTAGGTAAGTTAAATATATACCTAAATTTCATGCTGTGATTCAGTGTCTCCGTCATTCACTATCCTAAAATTAGGGGCGGGAACACTTTTTATTTTTTATTTGAGGATAGTAAATAAAAAATCCGGGAGGCTGCTTTTGAACACAGGCGGGCGGGGACGAGAAACAGAAAAATTATTTTATTAGGCCTTGATGTATATTACATCATAATAATGAATCTTACTACATGTTTGTGAAAAAACATAAGGATGCAAGAATAGGACAAGGATGTTGTATGTTACCAGCAGTTGATCCTTGGTACAACAATCATACTGTATATTTGTATCGCGTTATATCAGCAATTTAAACAATTTCAACAAGATAATGCACCAGCTCATACAGTTCGCATTGTGCAAGAATTCCTCCAACAATGCGACGTTCTGGTCATGCTTTCACCTTCCGTCAGCCCGGATCAGTTTGATCAGTTTTGAAATGTTTTTTTTTTCAAAATCATTTTTAGGTGTGTTTTTTTGTGTGTTTCCATAGAAAGTAAAAAATAATATTTCATAATAAGATATTGAACGAATAGGGCTTGTAAGTCCCGTTACATATATGTCGTAAAATTACGTATTTAGGTACGTAGTGGTGACAAACATTGCCACGTGGCCATTTTTGCTGATATTGCTCGACTTCAGAAGCACCATACAAAAATATTATTGAGAATATTGTTACAATTCCTTTTTTTTATTGATTACACTTACCGAACTACAGCATACCATTGTTTATAATAATGAGGGGATTTTTTTCATAGTCAATTCGCCCCCCGATCCATTTTGTTTTTCACAACATGTTTTTGAACCACATGTTCTAATAAAACAAGATTAATTTTATGATGTTACAACTAAAATTGTAGAAAACATACGTGACAGTATAAATGTTCAGAAGCACCACCGAATGTTTGTATACTGGTCATGTAGTTTCGAAGGAATAAGCACATTTCTCCCGTCAAGGTCATGACCTCGGAAGACGTAAACATACGTTTTTCATCCCATTTAAATGGAATGAAATTCGTAAGAAAAATGCATATTTATTTCGTCAGCGATCGCAGGAACGGCTCAGGACCAATGTACGAATATGCAATAATTTTTCGACAATTTCCGTGTATAGCGCAGGAGTTATAGAATATATAGAATTTTACGAATTGGGCCATAAATTTGGCGGGAAAATTCCATGTCTCCAGAAAGGTCAAATCACGTAAAATAACGTGACGTTTTGAATCCCGCTCACAGGCCCTATTCAACAAAACGAGCAGTCCAATATGTTCAATATGAGTACCATTCCTGGCAAGACAGAGTTCCAGCTTTTGACAGATATTTTTACTCATGGAACAGATAAAGTGGTCGGTTATGGACGTGATCACACATTGAGATTCAACTCTTGAAGAGTTCTTGGTTTAGCATCACCAAAAAACTTGCTCTTGACATTGCACCAGAGATTACGGTCTGGTGGTCACAGATGCGGAAAGAGGATGGAAATATCTATTTTCGGACTGTCTAAGGGCTTTGAAGAACTGTGTATCAAGGCATTATGATGGAATGCTCATCACAAAGCGAGCTTCGTTTCTTATGATTAAAGCGAGAAATTTGAAGAGACGTCACCAGCATGTGACGGCAGTTAATGTGACAGGACACAAATTATACTGATGCCACTGGAAAAAGAACCTCTCAATTACATATATACCAATACAAACATATCAAAATAGTCATTTCTAAGAAGGGGCACTGAATAAAGGCACACAACCGGTAAGTAGTTCGGTATACTATTATTAGGCTCACCTTGTGCATACTGCTGGCTCATTTTCTCATATTGACGATATAATTAGCTCCAGAAAAATCTTTCAAACGGACCTGTAAACATGACCCTCTCCAACAGTTAAAGTGGATGAAGGGCTTGTTTCCATCAGCTAGAGAAATCATGAGCCATTGGAGTCTGCAAGAAACAGTCATTGTGTTCTTTCCATTTGTCCTAATTTGGTGCCTGAATATATCACATATTTGGAAAAGAAATACTGACCATTAATTTTGTGAAATCTAGTTTGACCATCACCATTATGGAGTCGTATCTAAACATTGCTTAAGGCTATATATCACGAAAACTCGGTATTGATTTTTATTATCAATATGAAAGCATTATTTGAAACCTGAACAAACGGTCTTCACAGCATAATGATATCATGATTATTTCCAAAATTATGGCACTCTAAACATGTACATATTTACAGAATCTGACATCTGATTCATATGCTAATGAGATGTGTGACGTCATTGACAGACTACCTTTCAATTATACATTTTTTTTTCCATATTTGTTCACCAAATAGTTCGACATCATATTTTCGTGATATATGCCCTTTAAGCAACATATCCTATATTAGGGTACCTGGACATGGCTTGTTTCAGGACAAAATGCCCATTACATATTATGCTTGATGTTTAACTGTGAGATTTGTTTATACAGGGTACATACAAACATTCTAAATAACTTGTTAAAAGGTGGAACACAAATTTTGAAACCCAAGTTATTAATTTTGTTTGAACATGAAATTCTATCATCCAAGCAGAATATATTTCATAGTGACGCGCAAAATACCTGCAAAAAAACTTCGAGCGTGGAACAAAAAAAAATTCGAATCTATCAGAGTATCTGATCAAAAATCCAATCAGGTCTTCAGGAAATGTCACGTTTCACATATACCTGTATGAGAGCTCTGCTTTGACCTACATGTAGACTACATATAGAAATTCGCATAGAAAGAATTCCTCGATTGACTTTCGTTCTATCTGGCTTTAGCAGTGACTACAATGCTATTCAGTGTATGTATAATTTGTCCTGTTGTTTGTCATGTATTAGATATCATCGTTTTCAGCGGTGCGCGGTTTCAGCCATGACGAACAGTAAAACTTTATACACTATGGAAAACAAAAGTGTAGCAAAGATCTCCTATTGTGGGATAAAACACATATTCGATATTTTGCGAGAAAACATAATGGAAAAAAAACATCATGGATAATGTAAGTTCAACTCAACCTAGCCTGAATATATCCCGAAAGTCGATCAGGTATTTCTGTAACACTATCGTGAGAACTTCCTTACGTAGCAACGTGTTGTTGTTTGATCTAAGGAGCTCCGATAAAAAAAAATGGCATGGCTGTGTGCTTACCATCCGACGCGTCCTTGCACTTTCCGTGTAAAAGCAGACACAACAAGTCAATGTCTGTTAGACTTTTATTTAAAACTAATGCCGCGACAACACCCAAGAAAAATAAAATGGTTGCCATTTAGGTTGTGTTTTGTGTTACAAACGAGATTGTTCCTAGATTCATTTTTGAGTATAAAAAATAACTTTGGAATTTGAAACAACAAACTCAGAATCACGCATCAATTGACAACCAATTGACATGTCAAACACTAAAAAAAAACATTAACCGCATCTATTTTCGATATCACTCCTTGTTGTCTTGTTTGAATACACTCGAGTGTCTAGTATATACAGACTTCGTTGACACTAGATTATTCTACAAATCATGACAAATTGGTGAAAATGTCGGTATTTTGTTTGCGGTGACCCACTTGTTGGCATCATTCGCTTGCGTGTGAATCAATGAATATACAGTGTAAGGCGCGTGAGATTTTTTCATAGGTGACTGTAATCAACACCTCAACTGAAACTTACCAGAAAAATATTCCTTGGACTATATATCCGAGCTGATTAGCTCTCATGACACCTTGGGTTCGACAGTTCTGTACCCAGCAAAAAATATCAAAATGTGCTCTATCATGTATTTCTTTTGTATTGAAAGGTAGCAAACTTTTTATTTATTTATTGACTATCACACCAATATAGAGGATAAGATAATGTAGAACAATTTGCTAATTTGAGCCGCTCTTCTAAGGTTTATTCAACTGAAATTTATTTTAATATCGTGTGAAATCTTTCTCCACTAGGTCTACCATACACAGTTCGTCAGTTTTCGAACCCAAAATCATGCACGATATAGATTGAACAAACACTGCATGTAGTTGAGTTATAATAATGGAACATCACTGATGCCATAATTGGCTGTTCATCAGAGAGCTAATGTATTTGTACCCATTTGAAACGCTCTTGCGGACATGCCTCATGCTTGTAAAAATCATAACCCGCCCACATTTTTGATCACCCCAAAAAACAATAACATTCATTGCAGAATGCGACAGCCTTACAACACAGTTTCAGCATATCCTGGTTCTCCCAAACTATAACAATACTAAATATGGGGAGTGTTGTCTAGTACTCATTGCACCCTTGTTCTATTCATTCCAATTGATTATGGTCCGATTTCTATGTATTTGTGTGCCAAGTATCAGGACGATTGGATCGTGAAGACGAGAGTGTGAACAAAATAGTGTCACTTATTGTTCCTGCCCGGTAAATTAATATAATATTACATGATTATTTCCAAGAAAAGCTTGTCCTGACACTGAGTCACTGACCAAAAAGAAAAAACGAAGCTCGCTTTGTGATGAGCATTCCATCATATTCTTATATGAGAAGCAATATGAATAAAGGGAAGACCCATTATTATAAGCTGTTGTTGAGACCCATTAATATAAGCTTCTGTTTGTTTGAGGATCCTTAAGTGCAGTTTATATAAAACAAAATAAAGGGAGGGATTGACAAACAATAGGAACTTCGCCAGGGACGGAAGGTCTCATAGCAGTGTAGTCGCCCTCACTGTTTTGAGTGAGAAGTGCTCAGTGAGGAATTTTATGGGAGAGCGGCCTCTTATTGATATTACAGTAGGCACTTGCACTGGCCTCGTCCGAAGCACATTAACGATGTGATGCACAAATGTGGCACAAACGAGGTATAATGTGAAGATGCTAGTGTTCTTCAAACAGGTCGAGGGTATTCAATGAACGACTCTGTTAAGTTCTTTCAATGTACATGTGTTGCTGTACATTATTTTCATAACCATAAGACCCCCGGTTACACTTATACTGTTTTCAGATGCAGAAAGACTGAAACGGCTTGAAATTTGCTGAAACTACACTGATTTTTCACTTAATCCAATTGAGACACACACACAACATCCATTCTGCACACTGCTCCAACATTGGAATTTATGCAGAAAACACAGTGAATAAGGATAGAACATGACCATCAAAAGTGTCGTCAGGAAAGGTGAAACTAAGATTGATGTGATTTCTGAGAGAATGGTCGCGGAGGTGATTTATCATCATCCGGACCTCAACATCAGTGGCGGAAAGTATCAACACACCGGTATATTTTCCTCGACACTAAACTACAGTCCAGTATGTGCTGAATCTGCCCTTAGCTTAATTTATAATTAGGAATATTGTGTTGTGATATCAACCTTTATTCTATTAGCGTAGTCCAGTCTGTGAATTCGGTATTACACGATATCTTGGATATATCGGTGGATATATAGCTGGTATATTTGAGTGTATAGTTCTTAAACATCAGTGAATCGAGTGTCTGTTGAATTGAGTTGTACTTGTTGTTGTGTGAACAATGGAAGTTATTTGATTTGTGAAATGGTTCTATCTTCTGTATTTTTCTATGGGCTTGCTGATTACTGTCCTTGCTCAAGTAATGACAGATGTGACAGTCTCAAAGCCTATTTATGTGTAGATATCTGATAATTCACTGGTAATCAGTTTACGACAACAATGATAGCACTGGGCCAGTGCCTACTGTCTAATTGTTCCCCCTGATATCATGTGTGTTACTCCCGGGTTGCATAAGGATCTACACGGCTGATCTGGCCTTCTGGCTTGTAATTAGGTATTTGTGTACTTGTCATATACCTATTCCATGGGGTTTGTTTCGGATTTCTGGATTGTTTTCATAGGTTGTTGGGCAGTTGTATACTAGTTCCATCAGGTGTGCAGTGGAAACAGCTGCATTTAACACACTATCTGCCCCTCATGACACCGGTGTGTCCTTGGATAAGCTATTTGGTCGAGCTTTGTTTCTATGCAGAATGTTGTGTTTTGCGTTTGTTATTCGCATCATTAGGATCTGACTGTACTGGTAATGGTAATGGGTTGATACTTACAACCATATATCTGGTAAACTAATATAATAATACATTATATTTTTCTGAGGAACATCTGTTGTGACTTCGAGATATTGACCTCATAGAAACATATTATGGTGCACAGATGTGACACAAACAAGGCTTAATGTGAATAAAATGTGGAGAAGCGTTTCCGGGACAGGTCGAGGACATTTGACTAATGAACGACTCTCTTAAGTTCTTTACATGTGTTGGTGTGGTATATATATTGTCAGGTGTACCATTACCGATAATAACGAGATCCTCTGTCGAGCGTTCACTGCTTTCAGATGCACAAGGACTGGTACGCTTTGAGAATAGCTGCAACTACACTCATTACGACTTGATATTCTATTCACACCTACACAACATCCGTTTCCGGGTCCACATGCAGTGCTTTAACCTAAATATATTATACAAAGACCATGAGAAGCGTTGTTGCGAGAGGTTGAACTAAGATTGATGTTGTTTTTGGTAGAATGGTCGAGAGGGTGATTTATCATCTTCCGGACCTACACTCTTTGCACAATTTTGATTCCGCTGATTTTATTATCAGTGGTGAGAAGTATCAATATATCGGTATATTTTGTTTTCATCATTCAGTTACAGTCTTGAATATCAGGGGTAATGCAGTCCTGTTTTATGGGATTGTGGATGACTATCGTTTGACTATTATCAAAGCCTATTTACATGCAGGTTTCTGATGTTCCCTGTTAATTAGTTCGCGAAAACTTTACGGTAGAGGGCCAGCGCCTACTGCCTACCAGTTGTATCCCTTATCCAATATGTGTTACATACACTTCCAGTGTGCATAAGAATTTCAACGACTGATAATTGTTTGTTATCCATGGGGAGGGTTTTGATACCAACACGTGGCTATGTTTGTTTAGGAGGATGTATCGGCTATGTAGTAGATGAACGAACTTTTGTACATTGCAATTTTATTTGGTGGTGGGGGGGGGGGGGAGGGGGGGTTCGAAGACGCAAAGAGCTCTCTCTCAAGTATGATGCAAGCATGGGTCGTTTCGTGAAATTTTAAAACCAACACGATGTGAGTAATACATCTATTTAATTGACATGTAGTACAGATATAAGCGAACCTGTGATACACAAAAATCTGTGGGCCTTGTATAATTCTGAAAAAAAAATGGGTGAACTGATTATTCAATCATGGCTGCAGTGAAGAAACTTACTCATGTCGAGTTATGAGTAGCACAGTTTATTGATCATTATAGGTCAACACGAAAGTGTGATAGAAAAAAACGATGCAACCATATAGGTATATCCCGTCCCGTATGATAAGTCGATCATATCCATAAGAGCATGCTCTGAGTTTCGGAAATTGGAAACGTGCATAATATTTCGAGTCCGTTTACATCTCAAATGGGTGCAGCCCTTCACGTAAAACCCGTGGAAAAACTATACTCTGATTTTTTAAACTCGTTTACCCAAATTTTTGCGATGCTAAATGGTATTTATATATATATTTTTGCGATGCTAAATGGTATCGTTCTCTAACTTGACACACTTCACCTAGTTAAACGGCAATTTTCTACCAAATTTCAGACTTCTATCCCGAAAATTGAAAAGGTTGGCAATCTACCCCCAATGTTAAATTCAGCCCTGTCATTTAATTTCTGAGCCCCGCATACAATTTTGCGCAATTGCTCGGTTTTGTAACGGTGTAATCTTTCGAAATCAACATTTTAATGTAGAAAGGGTCTTCTGGTCCAAAATTATTAAAATAATTTTGTATCCTTTTCGAGATCCCGTTTTGACCTGAACTTCAACATTAGGGTAGATTACCGACGTTTTCAAATTTTGTCATAGGAATCTACCCCCAATGTTCAATTCAGCACTGTCATTTAATTTCTGAGCTCCGCATACAATTTTATGCAATTGCTCGGTTTTGTAATGGTGTAATCTTTCGAAATCAACATTCTTAATGTAGAATACACCCAATGGGTCTTCTGGTCCAAAATTATTAAAATAATTTTTTATCCTTTTCGAGATCCCGTTTTGACCTGAACTTCAACATTAGGGTAGATTACCAACGTTTTCAAATTTTGTCATAGAAATCTGAAATTTGGTAGAAAATAGCTTCGCAAAAATAGCTTCGCAAAAATATCGCCAAAACCTGGTGTAATCATGTTAGAAAAATCAGTGTATCCCCTCAGTATCATTTCGATCAATGAAATCCACATTGACTTCAAATTTCACCAATGTGTCATGGGCAGCTAACAAACTATACTTTCTAACTCGTTAACACCGTTTTTTGCGATGTTAAATAGTACTATAGACGTGGAATCAATACCCAGTATTAAGTATTCCGAGCAAACAAAACAGGGTCCGTTATCCAATCTCATAGTCCAGGGACAGAAAGTCATATCAGGTATACGAAGTGAGAGAAAACAAAAATGACAGGGAAACTCATGAACCCCCAAAAATGGCCATTAGGAGGTGAAATCAGGTGTTCCGGAAAGAGTGAGCATTTCCTGCCCCACTAGTGGCACTCGTCATGAATTCCCCAAAATTAACATGAAAATAGATCTAGTTGCATGGCAGACATGGATTTGCTGTATTTATCAACCAGATCATGATGACGTCCATAGAATTTCTTAAACGCAGCTATAAGTCTTGGTAAAACATATCCTTGTCGCAGCAGTTTAGAGACTAGCTGGGCACTTCGATAGACAAAGTCCTCATATTTGCAACTAGCTCTGGAATAGCGTATAAGTTGAGAAACAAACACACCATATGCCGGTGACATAGGAATGTTGCTGCTTAGAAAAGGGAAATTGACTATGGAAAAATTGAAATCATCACGTTTGTCATATAATCTAGTTGACAGGTTAGAGTCATTATCAATCTCCAACCTCAGGTCTAGATAGTTGGAAAAATTAGCGGAGTCTGTAGTATCCTTAACTTCAAGTTCCTTAGGATATATGACATCCAAATAATCACCAAATTTGGGATTATATCATCTATGTATCGGAAAGTGAAATTAAAACTACATGTTAGTTTCTTAGAACCTCCTCGTTGTAAATGTTGGATAAAATCTGATTCATATGAGTATAAAAACAGGTCTGCCAATAATGGTGCACAGTTTGTACCCATGGGAATACCAATAGTTTTTGAAATATTCGACCACCAAATTCCACAAAAATATTATCAATCAGAAAATTAACCATATTTACCACATCTTTTTCAGTATATTTGTATGGGGCATCAGAGTCGCCTTTAACAAAATAAGCGGTATTATATTTTACTACAATATAGTGGTACTGACGTTGGCCCTTTTTAGAGAAAAATGAATTATTGATTAATTTTTTAAGCTGAGACTTCAGTTCAGAATGAGGTATAGTTGTGTACAAAGTGGAGAAATCAAATGTTTTGATAGACGTTACTTTTGAAAGTGTGTGAGCATGTAGATATTCCAATAAAGATTTGGAATTTTTTAACATCCACATTTGGTTCATACCACTTCTAGAATAGATGGTTTCAGAGTACTTTTGGAGACCCCGTTTAATTTTAGACAATATAACAGTTAATATTTTAGAAAGGGCTTTGGTAGAACATGATGCTGAACCTGAAATATATCTTTGTTTGTGTGGATTTTTGTGCAACTTTGGGATCCAATATAAGTTTGGTAGATTAGAATCTTTACATGAGGTAGTAAAACCAAACGAATGCAATACAGACAAATGATTTGATAAGATATCCTGTTTGGGCACGGTAATGGCTTGGTATGTACTACTGGAATTAGCATGATTAGTATTGTTGGCAATACCCAGTTCGTCAAACAGGTACTGTATATAGTATGCTTTACAAACAAAAACAACATTATTAGAAGCTTTATCTGCAGGGACAATGACGAACGTTTCTTGAAGTTCCAACAAACTATTAGTAACCACGGGATCATTGAAGACAGAGCTATATTTAGTACTAACTGACTTTGACAAAACATTAACGCGTTTGTTTACCAATGACCTAATCTGTTTGACCCAATTCTGACGGAGAATCAGTCTCTACCTTTTCTCGCTTTGTCCATTTTCTGGCATGCTCCTCAACTGCATCCATGATTAACTTAAAATTGTATCTCCATGAAAACGACGTGGGCTCTCTATATTTGGGACCTTTGGACAAAATGTCTTTCATTGATTCATTCTCCACTATATTGAGGTCGCCTGAAATAACATGCCCAACTGGATCGTGTATGAACGGAGAGTTAATGCAAGTGCAGGAAGGTGGGTTATGTAAGAGATCATCAATATCCAAATCATTCAATGTTTGTTTGTAGTTGAATATCTTGGAAGCAACAGATTTGGTATATGAGTAGGATATAGATGGAGCGGCCGTGTCAGTGAAGTATGATGGTACCTGGGACTGAACAGACTTATGATGTAATATATTATTGATGTCAATTGCATCAATACCTTTATTGGCAAATTTTATCTTCAGAAAAGACCGTTTGGGTGGTATATATTCGGAATTCTGTATTGGCTTATAAAGCCGATGATAAACAATATCCATTGGCATGAACAGTTGGCGATCGATCTTTTCACTGTCCCGTATCAAGAAAAATCTACCCCATCTTAATTTTAACCCTATCATTGATACACAGGGTATCTCGGTTTTTTTTCATTTACTCGCTTTTGTAAGGTTGTATCTACTCAATCTCAACTTGTTTGTGTATAATACACCGCCAAAGTGTACATTTACATATACATCGAATCTTGGTGGGTGTTAGCATGACCAAATACCCAAATATGTCCAGATTTCTGAGAACCTGTTTTGGGCTGAAATTTAACATTGGGGTTGATTGGCGACTTCCATTTTTGCGATAGGAGTCTGCAATACTTTTTTTTTAAAAATGCTGTATGACCCTCTAATATGATATCGTGTAGCTTCGCAAAAATATAAGGAGTTAGCGAAATCAGAGTCTCTCTCATGAAAGTGTCCGTTAAGGGAATCCCATACCTCCCGAAGTTTTCACTTAAAATACGGGCTTCGGAAGGGCTACTTTCTCAGATAGTAAATTGTCAGCACCAGAAAAGTGCTACCAAAGTTAAACTTTCATGAAAGTATGGCTAAAGTGAAGGATCAGCACTCGGCCCAAAGCGCGGAAGGACCGCCCGTGGTCAGCAACAGGTGAATACAGGCCTAAGCCAGAACCCGAGTTGAGCAATATGAAACATACGAGTCGTTTCAAATCCCGTGAAACGCACGACCACGTTATACTCGTGCTCGTACAGAGGGTACCTGTGTAGTAAAATATCAGATTTCATTTCATTTGAAATTCTGGATTTCACTGGATCATCAATACAACGGAGCCAATATTTGTGAATGGACCTTGGATGATAACAGTTCCAATACAGTGAACAGAACATTATTCAATGGGTGGCGTCAGTATGTGTTAGTTTACAAAGAAACTTGATGTATGATGTATGTTAAATAATAACACAGACGTGTTGTAATACACACGGGAACACAGCGACGAATTTCCCGAATGACAAATTTTCACAGATAGTCGATTCAAAGGCAACAAAACTTATACACATCACAAACGTACATAAGAATAATCTTATACATGATTTTGAGGAAAACTGTCTGAATAGATTTCGATAAAATGACCACCAAAAGCAAAATTCATCGTGTTTTCGACAAAAAAGGTCGTTTTGACCTTTCAAGGTCATTGAAGGTCAAATTCAAGGTCACCACTCGAACCGCAATATATGATTTCCCAAAAGTCCAAAAAAATTTTCAATGGTCAAAAAAAATATTTTTTTTTTTTTTGCTGGAAATGGCTCATAACGAATAGTGACTTGATTTGGGACAAAAAAAAATTTTTTTTGCCGACTCGTCAAAAAATCAAAATGGCCGCCCCACGCAGACCGTCATTTCAAAGGCAACGAAATTTATACACATCACAAAGGTACATAAGGAGAATCTTATACATGATTTTGCGGAAAACTGTCTGAATAAATTTCGAGAAAATAACCACCAAAGGCAAAATTCATCGTTTTTTCAACAAAAAAGGTCGTTTTGACCTTTCAAGGTCATTGAAGGTCAAATTCAAGGTCACCACTCAAACCGCAATATATGATTTCCCATTTGAATGTGCCAATACTTAGGCTCTATCTTGAAGTGTTCTATGAGATTACTCTGCATATCTCCCATTATGAAGGAAAACTTGGGTGAAATTTTCTAAGTCCAAAAAAATTTTCAATGGTCAAAAAATTTTTTTATTTTTTTTTGCTGGAAATGGCTCAAAACGAATAGTGACTTGATTTGGGACAAAAAAAAATGTTTTTTGCCGACTCGTCAAAAAATCAAAATGGCCGCCCCACGCAGACCGTCATTTCAAAGGCAACGAAATTTATACACATCACAAAGGTACATAGGAAGAATCTTATACATGATTTTGAGGAAAACTGTCTGAATAAATTTCAAGAAAATAACCACCAAAGGCAAAATTCATCGTTTTTTCGACAAAAAAGGTCGTTTTGACCTTTCAAGGTCATTGAAGGTCAAATTCAAGGTCACCACTCAAACCCCAATATATGATTTCCCATTTGAATGTGCCAATACTTAGGCTCTATCTTGAAGTGTTCTATGAGATTACTCTGCATATCTCCCATTATGAAGGAAAACTTGGGTGAAATTTTCCAAGTCCAAAAAAATTTTCAATGGTCAAAACAAATTTTTTTTTTTTTGCTGGAAATGGCTCAAAACGAATAGTGACTTGATTTGTGACAAAAAAATTTTTTTTTGCCGACTCGTCAAAAAATCAAAATGGCCGCCCCACGCAGACCGTCATTTCAAAGGCAACGAAATTCATACACATCACAAAGGTACATAAGGAGAATCTTATACATGATTTTGAGGAAAACTGTCTGAATAGATTTCGAGAAAATGACCACCAAAGGCAACATTCATCGTTTTTTCAACAACAAAAAAGTCGTTTTGACCTTTCAAGGTCATTGTAGGTCAAATTCAAGGTCACCACTCAAACCGCAATATATGATTTCCCATTTGAATGTGCCAATACTTAGGCTCTATCTTGAAGTGTTCTATGAGATTACTCTCCATATCTCCCATTATGTAGGAAAAATTGGGTGAAATTTTCTAAGTCCAAAAAAATTTTCAATGGTCAAAAAAAAATTTTTTTTTTATTTTTTGCTGGAAATGGCTCAAAACGAATAGTGACTTGATATGGGACAAAAAAATTTTTTTTCGCCGACCCGTCAAAAAATCAAAATGGCCGCCACACGCAGACCGGCGATTCAAGGGCAACGAAACCTATACATGTCATAGAGGTACATGAGAGGAATGTTTTGAAACAAAAATCTTAAAAGTGATTAGACAGTTTTTGAGAAAATGGCCACCAAAGTCCAAAATTGGCAATTTTTCGTCAAAAATGGCCGCCAAATCGGCAAAAACGATTAAATCAAAAAAATTTCAAAACGTTTTTAGATATTGGCCTAAGGTATATTCTGACAAATTTATGGGAAAATTCATCATGCCAAAAAAAAGTTACAGATCCGGACGGACGACGGACGAAAAACCACGATAATAGCTTATCGGCCCAAAGGGCCGGTAAGCTAAAAATGTTGAAATTATTTCCCATGTTATTAAATTAATCACAAAACGAAAGTTAATAATGAGATACAACTTAAAGTGACAAACATTCACACTGTTTTAGGAAATAGATGAAGCCAGAATAAAAACACACTATATGCTAGATAGTGACGAATGACCATCGCCGCTGGTGGTGTTTGCATCAATCATCGTGTAACTTCTTAACATGTCAGTTTTGGAGTGTCGACCGGTTTTGTGGAATTTCAATGCAAGGTCCTTCAAACTTGAATTTTTTCTTGAAAGTATCTACGGCTGCTTTCCTCTAATAATGAACATTGATACTGAAACGTACAGTGGATAATGAATGGGATTTAATTTTAACATAATAATCTATTTACATTAAACCACAATACCGCTTGTTCGGGGAGCTGCGAAACACGATTTCCCATGAATATTGTATGTAAAAATGATGCTTGTATATTTTTCACATCACATTATTTCAATTGTTGAAAGATTATCAAAACTCCAAGTTAAACTCTTATCGCTACTGAAATACGTTTAGATACTATTTACCCAATCTAGGGGTCCAGCAAATGGATTCTGGCAAGGAACACGCTAATGTAGTGTCTATCAAACATGTATGCCACAAAAGAAAAAAAAAACATCTGACGACATGCGTGTAGTGCAACTTTTTTGCCTATTTGCCCACGCTGTTTATCCAATCAGCAGTGCGAATGACATAATAGTTTTGTGAAATTATTGGAGTATATGGATGGCGATACAATGAACATATTCACTTTTACCTGCAGTAACATCGATCAGACAAACTACGCTCGAAGCACGTTGAATTGTGCGTGGATTTGTACCAGTAATGAGAATTGTTACAGATTCCATTTTATGGTATTTGTGTATATATTTGTGTAACATTCGTCTGATCATATTTGTCTTATTGCACAGTTTCCTAATTTTATACCCGCAGTATATTTTGTGTCTAGACAGTCTGTCTGGTGGCCTGCGTGTCCAGCAGGATGGTTAGATTTAGTTGGATTCGCTTCACTGCACACCTCTATATAATGTCTCACCAACAGTCGTATGTATCACTCATCATTTGGCTGTCCGAGGCGTGCTTAGAACTGTGTTCACTGCAGAAGTTATATGGGAATTTGTATACGCCGTCATTGTAAGTAAATCTTTCATTTTTACTCTATACTAGCTGTGGTGTTCAGCGTTACATTTATACGGCAATATCAGGTATTTTGTTACCATCTAAATATATTGTGGATTGAATTTCTATGATTGAAAACCTGGGCGATTTGTTGACTCTACTGTCAATTATTACTGTTACTCTACTGTTATTCACTATTGCTAATTTAATGGAAAACGTGACCTTGAAAACTTACCTTGTGCATTCATTTTATATTGCAAGTTTCGTTGCCTGCTTAGTGGAATATCTTTGGACTATCACTTTGTCAAGTCGCCTAGTCGTCTCCACGTCGTCTAGTGTCACGTCGTCACGTTGTCTAGTGTCACGTCGTCACGTCGCCTAGTGTCACGTCGTCACGTCGTCTAGTGTCAAGTCGCGATCTACGTCACGCTCATCGCCTTGTCACCTCTACTCGTCGCCACGTACGTTGTCGTGTTCTCTCGTTGCCACTTCATCGTCTTGTGTCGATTCGCCGCCACATCTTGGATCGTCTGGACATCGTGTGTCGCCTCGTTGCCACGTCATTACATCATCGTTCATCTTTCTGTGTGATACTTCTGTGATTTGACGTTGTGGTTGCCCGATTGGCTGTACTGTCTAACCGTATGCTGTATATGTGTATATATAATCCTGTAAATCTGTGTATATTATATAAATAGTGTATATAAATTACACTCGTCTTGTTGTGTACAACGCCACTCGCCAACATTTGGTACCAGGAGTGGGGTGGCCTTTGTTGTACACAAGAGTATTGTAATATTAGCTTGTACTTGTATATTGTACTTCATATCTGTCCAGTAACTTTGGAACTATTTGAGTATTGTATTTGTCTGTTGTACTAAGCATTGTCATACGCCTTGTTGGTTGTGCGTAACTTCCAAGTGTTGTAACTTGCATTAGCATTCGCATTACATTGTCTTACTGTATACATCCATATATCTTGTAAGTCATACCGTCCGTACGTCCGTCGTATAAGCTGTTGTCGTTGTTTTGACTCGCGTCCACTACAGGTAATTTGTTTCCCGACTGCATATTGAATGAGCACATTGATCGACTGGTTTTCAACCCAGTAAGTTACCGCGACTGTGTGTCCGGTGGTTGTATATTTATCTGCTGGTTTCTGGTGTGAGTACTGTTCATATTTTTGTCCTTGGTTGTATTTCACTGCATCAAGGGGGTGTTTTGATGTTTGAATGTACAGTGCCCAGAAACGCATGCATTATATCTTTGTATTGTTACTAATCGTTATCATGGGTATTCCAGATAAATTGGCAGCCTTGAAAGCTGATGAGCTGCGTGCTGAGTGTGAAAGCCGTGGTATCACACATGAGGGCCTCAACCGGGAGCAAATGAAGTCCGAGATCATTCAGTACGAGAAGCAGCTCGAACTTCAAGCCAGCAATAGCACTGACCAAGCAACACCTGAAACAGACAGAGATAGTAAGTATTCTGAAGAATATATTGAGGAACATTTACAATTAAAGAGGATTGCTCTTGACATGCAAGCTCGTGAAATGGAGTTAAAAGCCAAGGAATTAGAGCTCAATCATGAATTTCGTATGAGGCAATTAGAATTACAGTCGCCTAAATCTAAACCCTCTGAGGTTTCAGTTGAAAGTCGAAGCTTAAAGATGCCTTGTTTGAAAGATAATGATGACATTGAAACTTACCTGTGTACCTTTGAGAGAATTGCAGCTGCCAACAAATGGGATAAACGGACTTGGGCTACTCGTATTGCAGCACTTCTGACTGGTAAAGCCAGAGAAGCCTATATACGGATGAACTTTGATGACTCTGATAATTATGACAAACTAAAACAAGCTGTATTGTCACGTTATGATCTTACCCCTGAGAATTACCGTAAGCAGTTTAGATCGTGCAGGAAGGCGCCAGACGAGACCTTCATAGAATGGGGAATTCGAGCCACGAGATTATTTCAGAGATGGGTCGGTACAGCCATCGACGATCCTAAGCGACTGTCAGAAACCATGGTAATGGAGCACATACTGTCCAACACGACACCTGAACTTCAGGTCTGGCTACGTGAGAGACAAGCGACCTCTGTGGATGATTTGACCCGCCATGCAGAAACCTACAGGTCGGCCCGACAGGGAGTCTTCCGTAGATCAGACTCGAGCAGAGATCAACGAAGCCATAGGCCGGAGATCAAGAAGTCGTCCGACACTACAGAAAAGCCAGGTAAAGACATTAAGCCTAATTTTGACCGAGCAAAATTTGTTACTTGCTACAGATGTAAGAACCGTGGTCATTATCAAGCCGACTGTCCAGAGAATAAGAAAGCCACTACAGGATTTTGTCACAGCCCTACTAAATTAGCTTTGTCGTTTGAGAAATTCACAGAATCTGGCTACGTCAATGATGAGGCCGTGAAAATGATCATTGACACAGGAAGCTCTTGCACTTTGATCCGTGATGATTATGTACCAGAATCTGCATATACAGGTCAAACAATGCAGGTACAGTTTGCAGACGGATCTGAAAAACACATACCTCTTGCAAATGTAACTCTAACCAGTTCTAAAGGTTCTATTGCACAGGAAGTGGGCGTTGTCCACACCCTACCAGCTGATGTACTCCTAGGACACGATTCCATGGCGATTGTTGACAAACAAGGCAACACGTTTGCTGTTACACGCGCACAAGCCAAACACCTAGAGCAACAGCAGCAAGCAGTTGATGCAGAGATCACCAAAACCCGCGTTAAAGTGTCTCCACTAATTGACTCTACAGTAAATGCTAACACTGAAGCATCTGATAATCTGTTAACACTAGAATCATTGGCTGAACAGACTGTTGCATGTAGTCTATCCGCTGACCAAAGCAGTGACACTGATGGTGGAGAATCTACCGAACCTGAAGATGAAGCAGGTGGTCCACCAGTCGACACGGGTGCCGATACACTCAACCCTAGCTCCACTCTCTCCATGACGAAAGAACAGCTGATGCTATTGCAACAGAAGGATCCCAGTCTGTCGGATATTCGCAGCAAGGTGAGACCAAAACCCTCTAGTAATCAAACCAGTTATTTCCTTCATGATGGATTGATAATGAGAAAGTACTTCCCGCAGAGTCAGGATCAGCCTACTGATCAACTTGTAGTGCCTAAAACATGCCGTGAGGATTTATTGATTCTTGCACACAGCATTCCACTAGCTGGACACCTAGGCGTTGACAAGACCAGAGACAGGTTACTAGCGCACTACTTCTGGCCAAACATATACAAGGAAGTCAAACAATTTTGTAGCACGTGTCCTGATTGCCAGAAAACAGGAAGAAAACTCAAGTCTGACAAAGCGTGTCTCAAACCAATTGTACCAATTGGCATTCCATTCCGTAAGATTAATATTGACATTGTTGGCCCACTGCCAAGATCTAATTCTGGTAATCGGTTTATATTAACGGTTGCTGATTTCGCCACCAGGTATCCTGAAGCCTTTCCACTTCCCACTCAGACAGCCGAAGCAGTAGCAGATGCCCTCGTCGATCTCTTCAGCAGAGTTGGTATCCCGGACGAGATCGTTTCTGACCAGGGGACTAACTTCATGAGCTCCCTCGTCACTCAGCTGTGCTCAACATTAGGTATCAGGAAAATCAAGTCGTCTGTATATTACCCGCAGACTAATGGCCTAGTCGAGAGACTAAATGGTACGTTAAAATCTATGATTCGTAAATTTGTACATGATGACCCTAAAAACTGGGATAAAGTTCTACCCTATGTTCTCTTTGCTTATCGAGAAGTCCCTGAAGCCAGCACTGGATTCTCCCCTTTCGAATTGGTGTATGGTTGGCCTGTACGAGGTCCACTCTCAATTGTGAAAGAGAGTTGGTTAGAAGGAACAGAACCTGACCTGTCGATTGTTGAATATGTTCTAACCACCCGATCTAGGCTTGCAGAATGTGTTGATCTTGCCCAAAAGCATCTCCAAGACAGCCAGCAGAAGATGAAGCAGTGGTACGACAAGGACGCCAGAGGCCGGACTTACCAAGAAGGAGAAGAAGTCCTCGTCCTTCTGCCCACCACATCAAGATCCTTAGAAGCAAGATGGCAAGGTCCGTACCCCATCACCCGTAAGTTGTCAGATCTAGACTATGAGGTTGATACAGGTCGCACAAACAAAAGGCTACGTATATTTCACGCTAATTTGTTGAAGAAATGGAAGTCCCGTCGAGAAGTCGTTATGTTCAGTAGTCACGAGATAATGGATAAAGTGTCTTGTCCAATAGCCAGTAAGGAAACCTGGCGAGATGTTGAAGTGTCTGAACACTTGACTGTGGAGCAGCGAAAAGCTGTAGATGATCTTCTTATGAAGTATGATTGTGTATTTTCTGACAAACCGTCTATTACTAACGCCGCAGTACATCAAATTAATACCTTTGATGCTCAGCCTATTCGTCAAGGCCCTTATCGAATCCCTCATGCCCTGAAAGAACAGTTTCAAGTCGAGCTGCAGGAGATGCTGTCCCAAGGCATAATTGAGCGTTCTACCAGCAACTGGGCAGCTCCTGTGGTCATTGTCCCAAAGAAGCAGGATGGCAAGCAGACTGGCATCAGAGTATGTATAGATTATCGCAAACTTAATGCTGTTTCCAACTTCGACGCATATCCTCTCCCTCGCATGGAAGACTTGGTCGAGGATCTCGGGAACGCTAAATTTCTAAGTAAGTTGGATCTCACAAAAGGTTACTGGCAAATACCCCTTAGTGAAGACACTAAAGAAAAATCGGCATTTATAACTCCTAACGGATTATTTCAGTTTAATGTAATGCCGTTTGGCATGAAAAGTGCGCCGGCTACATTTCAACGTATGATGAATAATGTTCTTTCTGGACTGGAACAGTTTGCTGGTGCATACTTAGATGATGTTTTAATTCACAGTTCCACGTTTGAAGAACACCTAGTGCATCTGGAGGCTGTACTCCAAGCTTTGGCAGAAGCTAAACTTGTGGCCAAACCAAGTAAATGCGTTGTTGGGCACGCACAGGTAAAATATCTGGGACATCTCATTGGTGTAGGTGAAATGCGACCCTTGAGATCGAAGGTCGAATGTCTTGTCCAGTACTCGGTGCCTGAAACTAAAAAGCAGCTCCGGTCCTTTCTTGGCTTAGCATCTTACTACCGAAGGTATATTCCGGATTTCTCGGAGATAGCGTCACCTCTGACAGATAAGCCAGGCAAGAACCAGCCTAACCACATAAAATGGACAGAAAGCTGTGACCGAGCTTTCTCTGCTCTCAAGCTACGGTTATCTAGTTATCCAGTTCTGCACTTGCCTGATTTTTCTCGTCCGTTTCTTGTGCAGGTTGATGCGTCCGAACGTGGTCTCGGTGCTGTGCTAAGTCAAGTTGACGATCAAGGTTATGAGCACCCTATTGTATTTTGCAGCCGGAAGCTACTTGAACGCGAACGTAAATTGGCTACAACCGAAAAAGAATGCCTCGGCCTTGTGTGGGCTGTTGATCTATTAAAACCATATTTGTACGGTAACCAGTTCACTATTGAAACTGACCACAATGCCCTTGTGTGGTTAGACAAGTTTAAAGATACAAATCAGAAGCTACTTAGATGGAGCTTGATGCTTCAACAGTATTCTTTCACAGTTCGTCACAGACGTGTTATTGACAATAAGAATGCGGATGCTCTTTCAAGGTTATAGCTGAATTTATTGATGCACAGAACCACAAGTAATTTGACATGGTTGGTATATTTGTTTGGTGTTTTTCCTCCTGAAATTATGAATTTCAAACCTAAGGAGGGAGGAGTGTTACAGATTCCATTTTATGGTATTTGTGTATATATTTGTGTAACATTCGTCTGATCATATTTGTCTTATTGCACAGTTTCCTAATTTTATACCCGCAGTATATTTTGTGTCTAGACAGTCTGTCTGGTGGCCTGCGTGTCCAGCAGGATGGTTAGATTTAGTTGGATTCGCTTCACTGCACACCTCTATATAATGTCTCACCAACAGTCGTATGTATCACTCATCATTTGGCTGTCCGAGGCGTGCTTAGAACTGTGTTCACTGCAGAAGTTATATGGGAATTTGTATACGCCGTCATTGTAAGTAAATCTTTCATTTTTACTCTATACTAGCTGTGGTGTTCAGCGTTACATTTATACGGCAATATCAGGTATTTTGTTACCATCTAAATATATTGTGGATTGAATTTCTATGATTGAAAACCTGGGCGATTTGTTGACTCTACTGTCAATTATTACTGTTACTCTACTGTTATTCACTATTGCTAATTTAATGGAAAACGTGACCTTGAAAACTTACCTTGTGCATTCATTTTATATTGCAAGTTTCGTTGCCTGCTTAGTGGAATATCTTTGGACTATCACTTTGTCAAGTCGCCTAGTCGTCTCCACGTCGTCTAGTGTCACGTCGTCACGTTGTCTAGTGTCACGTCGTCACGTCGCCTAGTGTCACGTCGTCACGTCGTCTAGTGTCAAGTCGCGATCTACGTCACGCTCATCGCCTTGTCACCTCTACTCGTCGCCACGTACGTTGTCGTGTTCTCTCGTTGCCACTTCATCGTCTTGTGTCGATTCGCCGCCACATCTTGGATCGTCTGGACATCGTGTGTCGCCTCGTTGCCACGTCATTACATCATCGTTCATCTTTCTGTGTGATACTTCTGTGATTTGACGTTGTGGTTGCCCGATTGGCTGTACTGTCTAACCGTATGCTGTATATGTGTATATATAATCCTGTAAATCTGTGTATATTATATAAATAGTGTATATAAATTACACTCGTCTTGTTGTGTACAACGCCACTCGCCAACAAGAATAAAAAGCACGGAAATGCACAAAAGCCATTTAAGGTATTTGTTGATTGCACTCAGCAGATGTATCACCGTGATTATGTTTCAATTCATACGATGATGCATTGTTGGAATGTGAACCATTTGTTTTGTCACACTCTGGATCATTGAATTATATGTGGATTTGCATCAGTAATAAGAATACAAATCACGAAGAATGCGTGAAGACATTCTCGTTGTTTGCTTATTCACCCAGCCATATCAACTTCGAGATGCTTGAATTCGTACGATGATGCATGGATTCATTTTGTGAACCGAAAACGAATTGTTCGTCCAAATCTAGAACATCAAAGCCCATGTTCCAACACATGATAAATATATGATGACAGTTAAATGTTTTCGCAACTGCAAACTTCAGCATCAACTAGTGTATGGGGCTTTGTGGAACACAACAGACCTGCAATATAGCGGGGTTTGTATGGACGTTGGTATCTGATATGAACTAGTATAAAGCTATATGTAAGTATTAATCTATTACCACCAATACAGCCAATCAGTGTATCAGTGATCATATTTTGACAATATAGAATTTTGACTGTCGTCTTATTATTCTCATTCTCATGCATAATAGCGACCAGCATAAGAAATACATATGGAATACATTACGGATAGTATCCATGAATAATGAATGCGTACTAACCACCCGTGTGGGCTGGAATGTGAATCAATCATTGTATAATGCAAACTTATATCCCTCTTGCTCATTTTCTCACAATGACGATGTCATTAGTTCCAGAAAACACTTCAGAATGAATGTTTAAACATAACCCACTCTCACTGGTAATGGGGTGAATGGCATTTTTCCATCAGCTAGACGAATCATAAGCAATTGCAGGCTTCAATGTATTCCAGAGAACTATAAATCATATCTATGCCGCCATCTGTTATGACATGGCCTTTTCCACTGGAGACTGCAGGAAATCATTAATTGAGTTCTTGTTCTTCGTTCAAATTCAATGATTGAAAATACCATAGATTCGGAGTCGAAATACTGACCACAGAATTGCTGAAATCTAGTTTGACTCTCACTAATGTGGCTGCGACTAATTTGCACTCCGCGCCAGTGCGCCGCGCCGCGCTGAATATGGCGCGGCGCGCTAGTTTGTTCCAGAAGGGAGGGAAGTAGGCCTAATATTTAATTTAGCCTACGTGCATTGTAAAGAAATGGCTTCGATCCGCCCGCGCTGATGGAGTTCCTGTTATTGCATTAAACACCGACGACAAATTTATAGGACAATATATTCGAAGTTTAGAAGCAAGCCAAATAGTCTGCACTAAATCCAAAATTACCAAACAAACACTCAATATGGATTTGCTCAATATGGACTTCATTCATAATGTAGATGTTAGTGTTTTTATTTTTATTCCTTTGTTTTTTGTCATTGGTTAATCGTGATGTCATATTTATCCATCAGGCCTTTCTCGTCCTCCCTATCTGTCAAAGAAGGGCAGTGTGTCCTACTATTTTTGTAGGTTTTGAGAGCGCTAAACTTGTTTACCCCTAGAACTGTTTACTACTAGAATTGTTTACCACAATGCTGTAACACTGCAATTAATGCTGTTAAAACAGTGATGGCATTTCTCTGAGTAACACGATAATTTTAGCGCGATCACCCGTAATTGGACTGAACTACGATAATTGTGACCTATGATATCGACAATCTTCAGACAGGGGCGGGTGCAGTTTTTAGGTTACCGTACCTTTGGTCCTTTTCGGTCGCTATAGATCTATATGATAAGCTAAACACCGACTAAAATATAAAATACGTGCGCGCCGCGCTCGCGCGGAGTGCAAATTAGTCTAAGCCCACTAATGTGGGTATCAATCGTATCAAATTATTGCTCATGTAACATGTACTATATTGGTGTCCCTACACGTCGCTTGCTCCAGTTCATATCATCCAATGCAGAATATGCCTGATATTTACATGTGAACTTTTTTTTGTTTTCAATACCTTTTCAAAAGTTGGGTAGCGACACCCTTTACCCATTGGGGTTCCTGTCATGACTACAATGATTTATTATATACTAACTGCGCCCTTCTGATCACTGCTGCCCCCGTTCTTCAAAATAGCTTCCGGCGCCCTGACGATGATCGACAAGATTGCAGGTTAAGCTCATCATCTGCTTTTAACTTCATATCAATAACATATTTTTTCAGAAATCGAGTTTTGACATAATTCTATTCGCCTTTAGCAAAACGCTCCACATATACCCGTATATAGTCCCTGCTGAAATGGACCTAGACCACATACATAATTCCGCATGGGATGAATTGCTCGTTCGACTATCAATGATTCTCGTTTTCCAGCATATACAGTGACTACAATAGTATTCGGACTACTAATATTTGTCCTGTTGTTCGTATTTAAATATGATTGGCAAATGCACGAGTTCAGCCAGGCATAACAAGTATACTTTAAATGCTGTGCAAAACAAATGCATAACAAAATGTATAACGAATAGCCTATTGTTGTCAAAACACGCGATTAATAATCTGCAATAAAACTACAAGAAAAACCCAGAATGTATCCAATGAAACTCTCAGTTCTCAGCTCGCTTCTGCAACATTGCCATAAGTCCTTTCTGACGTAGCAGCGTGTTTTTCTTTGATCTATGAAGCCGCGATAAAAAGATGGCATGTATGTGTGCTTACCATCCGGTTCGTCATTGTGCTTGCCGCGTAAACGCAGACAGAAAAATTTGAAGAGTCAATGTCAGAAATACTTCCTTATTTGAATCCAAAAGTAGTGACAAGTAAAATTACACTGCCCTTTAGGTTTGTGTGTTTCTTGTTAGGAGCGAAAGTGTTCCTATATCGATTTGAGGACATACCCTCCGGAACTATGAAAGAGCAATACCATGTAATAAAATCAACTTAGTATGAAACGACAAATGGAAACACACATAAATTGCCAAACAACCTGTCAAACACCACACCAAAACATTAAACGACGTCCAATTTGTATCTCACACATTAAACAGAAGAAAGAAAGAAAACATTGTTCATTGGACTACACAGCGGAGCTGACTAACTCTCAAGTCACCTACTTACCTTGTAGGGTTCGACAGTTCTGCACCCAGTAGAAAATATTCAAAATGCGCTCAATCATTATATATTTTTGGTATTGGAAGGTAGCAAACAGTGTGATTTTTAGGTTACCATATCTTTGGTCTGATAGCATAATTATAGCTTATTATAAATATCAAGGCTTGGCGTTCGTCTGTCTACATTTTTATCTTGAACGTTTACGATAGAATCTTTCTGGAATTTTACTGAAAAATACCGAAAGATATTTCAAGAACAATCTATTCTTTCGTTTTCTGATTTTTGCTTTTTTTTCAAAATGGCGGCCAATTTCGACAAAAAACGGACAATATAGAATTTTGACTGTCGTTTTCTCGAAATTTGTTAGGTAACATTTTTTTATCTTATTGATGCAGAAGGTCGGCAAAAAAAAGTTTTGTCCCAAATCAAGTCACTATTCGTTTTGTGCCATTTCCAGTATAAGAAAATTGGGGTATTGAAATTTCTTCATTCAGAAAATTTCATCCACTTTTACCTCCATAATGGGGGCTGTATGGAGCAATTTCCTAGAACACTTCAAGAGTTTGAATATTTTCACAATCGAATGGGAAATCATAGTTAATCTTTTATTGACTGAATATCGCCTTATTATGAAGGATAATATATGTAGGCCAAAACGTTGAAATTTTTTTAGTTTCATTCACTCAGAGAGGCAATTTTGACGATAATAGCCTACAATAGTTTTTACCACTGCATTCCTACCATACACAGTTCATACATAGTTTGTCAGTGTCCCAACCCAAAATGATCCACGATATAACTTTGACAAACATTGCACTTGAATTTATAATAATGGAACATTATTGGTGCCACAAGCTAGTGTACATGTATTCATACACATTTGAAACGCTGATGCAGACATGACTCATGCTTGTGAAATACAGTATGTTGATTTTCATATGGCATAATTACTATATTTAGCACACCACGTGTTTTTCAAAACATCAACCCAATCAACATTAACTGGAATATACAATGATCGTCACTGCTGGTGGACGTTAAGTCTGTCCCCGAGGATACCATCAACTCAGTAGCCTTTTGGCTTGTGATTAGGTACTTATGTACTTGTCATATATTTATTCCTTGGGGGTTTGTTTCGGATCTCTAAATTATTTTCATAAGTTGTTGGGCAGTTGTATACTAATTCCATCAGGTGTACAGTAGAAACAACTACATTTACCACACTATCTGCCCTGATGACGCCAGTGTGTCTTTGATAAAGTATTCGGTCGGGCTTTGTTTCTATTGCAAAATGTTGTATTTTACGTTTGTTATTGGAATCATCAAAATTTAGCTGTATCGGTGGTAATAGATTGATATTTACATTGTAGCGTTGTTTCAAATTCCCATTTCCCCAAAGAACACGACAATACCAGATATGGGGAGAATTATCTACGAGAATGAATTCGCCACGTCCTACTATTCCATTCTTCCATTGCATTCACCATGGATTATTGTCAGATTGGTTGCCTCAGGTTGTTAATTGTCTGAGGATTAGTAAAACAAAGATATGAAACCTTCTACAAACCAGCAGTATTAGAAATATCACAACTTGGAGCGGAGCTTTTATTTGTACAGATATGAACTACTTGAATTCAATGTCCAAAAAATAACCATAATACAATATCTTTATGGGACATTTTGTGTTGATTGATAAGTAGGATCAATCACTATGATAACATGAAACCAATACTGAAATAGAAGGTATTCTGAGCGAATAAATCCGAGTCTGTTATCCACTCTCAAAGTCCACTGTAAGGCGAAATCGATATTATATTTGGCCATTACACCCTGCCACATATCTTAACATGCTTAAGGCGGTGACTGACCTAGTTCTTTTGTCTAGGGGTCAGGTCATGTTATTGTCACCGACTTGTGCTCAGATTTTTTGGAAGGAAGATCAACACACGGTAAGACAAATGCAATTTCTGCAACATAACGCATATATATTATAACCGAGGGGGATGATACGATGTCCGAGATACTACTACAAATTTATGTATTTCACAAATATTTGTAGGGGCTGAAATTCCCCAGAAATAAGGTTTCTTCCATCAATATTTACCCCAATTTTGACACGGTGATTACGTTCATGGTAATTTTCAATAAATTCTGCACATTGTACTTCGATAATCTGTACACGGGAGTTAAGATAATCATCACATCTTTCATATATCCTGCGCACACGCACCAATATATTGTAATTTTTCACTTTTTCCTAAATTACTACACACACCTGTCGTGTCACCGATTTGAGTCAAGCGTCACCGACTTAAGATGTTAGTTGCCCAGAAAAGGACTGGTATCTCTCCACGAAAAACGCATAAAGTATTAGCCACCGCCGATGTTCAATCAACAGTATGCATTGCAACATCATAATGCAAATGTCTATATTATTTTCTTTCCATATTCTTGTCTTCATATTTGGAAAATGAGCAAAATTAACATGTACACTATACACAATCATAATTATTACGTGGACATGTCAATAACGCAGTCTTACGAAATGTTGTTGGGATGTATACTGCACAATATATTGCTGCGTACGGTCCACGATACCACGAATATGATATCGCTATAACCGAACACAAGAACACCTTCCCTGAGAACTCATTGTACAGTTCAACTCATTCAACCAGTGGGTATGTTATACCCAAAATGTAAACCTAAGTCGGTGACGCTTGACTCAAATCGGTGACACGACAAGCATGTGGAATAATTTAGGAATAACTGAAAAATTACAAGATATTAGTGCATATGCGCAGGATGTATGAAACATGAGATGATTATCTTAACTCCCGTGTATAGATTATCTAAATACAGTGTGCAGAATTTATTAAAAATGACCATGAACGTGATCACCGTGTCAAAATTGGGGTAAACATTGATGGAAGAAACCTTATTTCTGGGGAATTTCAGCCCCTACAAATATTTGTGAAGTAAATAAATTTGTAGTAGTATCTCGGACATCGTATCATCTACCTCAGTTATTATATATATGCGTTATGTTGCAGAAATTACATTTTTTTTACCTTGTGTTTATCTTCCTTCCAAAAATTCTGAGCACAAGTCGGTGACAATAACATGACCTGACCCCTAGACAAAAGAACTAGGTCAGTCACCGCCTTAAGATATGTTGCAGGGTGATTAGGAGGTGCAATCATGTGTTCTAGAGTGCTTGACCATATCCTGCCACAAGTGAAACCCATCATGATTTTTTTACAAAGTAAAATGCAAACAAGTCTTGTCAGGTGTAACAGATTTGGTGTACAACTACCTCTGAGATATTGTATAATTTGTTCAATATATAACTTATCGGCCATCAGATAAGGCAATTGACAATGCAAAATTTGAAATCATCACGTTTGTCATATAATCTAGTTGTACAAGGTAGAATCTTAAGTCAGGTACTAGTGAAATGTATACACCATAGCTTAAGGTATTTTTATTCCGAAAAAAATTGTTTCATTCATTTTTTTAAGTTATATCATCTAAACTCTTGTGTTATTCGTGGCAATTGGTTCACATATATTTATTCTATCTTTCGACAGGGTCCTCCCGGTTCAGGTTCGAACAAAAATATATCACAGAATGGTAAAGATGTACAGAATATGCAGGTATAGTACCATGTATAGTACTGTATAGTACCACGATGTAATCACAGTCACGAACGGCAGATTGATTTTGGGTCTGAAAACAAACGATACAATATAACACAAGTATAACGCCATGTTTTTAGAACAACATGGCAGAAAACCCGGCCCTTTTTTGTGCATGTTTTCCATGGACTCACAATGCTGATTGTCGAGTTCACATTGTAAGAAGTTATCCCATAAAACCTGGTTGAACAGCTTATTTCCATATGAATAAGTCGCACCAATATTTATGCCCTTCATGGCCCAAGTATCATACACTGCGCCTTAATACTACTCGTCCACTAAATGAATGCCATTTAATCCGTCTGTCACCTTTTTAATCCTTATTGAATTTAGAGGAAGGCGCAGTGTATGATACTTGGGCCCAGTTGATATAGAAAGTCAGACAATCAGTCACATCAAAGTAACTGATGCGGGAAATTGTGTACGTCCTCAGCCAAGTTATCTCCCCAAGTCTGTTTAGATGTACCGTATCCTTGTCAGATCGCCAGTTTCCAGTTCCATAAGTCGCCCCAGAATCTACCTTCTAGTTTAACATGCCGCGAGTAAGGTGCGGTATTTATGCCGCATTACCAATATCCTGTAAACATCACTATAGGTACACACAAAGCGCCTTTATTTAACACTTTCCACAATCAGGTCTAACCCCTTCCCGAAGATATGCAAGAAAATATCGATAGGACATAACAGCCTATCATGAATGATAAAACAATTTTCATTCCCTTTAAATATTCATAAATAGGTGGCAGGATTTGATATACGTGCAGGCTATTACAATGAATAAATATGTAGTTCCTGCACACTAGGCCCCTAGCTAGGCATATATACAAAATTGAGACTGAAATTTAACATTGGGGTAGATTGGCAGCTTTTTCAATTCTCGAGTAGAGATCTGAAATTCTGCAAGAATTTGCCGTTTGACACCCAGATGAAGTATGCCACGTTACCATTTAACATCGCAATAATATCAGTGAAAACGGTGTAATTGAGTCAGTAAAATCAAATTGTACATATACAGTACAATTCACAGAATACAGCGAAGCCCGCAAAATAGCGCGCAACGTATGCCCAAGGTGGAATCGCTCGCTATCCGTTCAACTTACCACGAATATAGTAGTCGGGCTAACAGGCGTCAAGCCGGACAAATAGCCGTAGATGTATCGGCCGTGTATTCCCCTCCCTGTATGATGTTTCGAGCGGTAGGGGGGAGGTGAGGGGGGTCATTCAGGAGTTGCATATATGCGGGCAGTCAAGCCATTGAAGCCAGAGTGTACACTCTCTGGAAGTGCAAACGATGCGGAGCTCCGCTCTGAATGTTAGGGACCTACTCTGCCTACACTCTGCCTAGATTCATAGATCACATACACATACACATGCACATGCGCTGCGACAAATAGTCCCTGTCGTCTCGAGAGAAATAGCTTGATAAGCTCAGCATAATCGAAATAATTCGGAATGAGTATTTTAAACTATTGTCTAAAATGCTCAAAAGTAATTCGTCCTTGTCAACCCCTGCAATACAACATATTTCTGGTGGTTACTTCTTGGCGTAGTATTATAAGTAATTACAGTAATTATAACCACACAATTGGAGCGGTCATACTTTGTGAGTTCTAAGATAACTGGCAGGATAATCGGAAATTGCACTTGCGCATTCGACATGCAATCTAATTTAAAACATTAGTTTCCATTGCCATATGATGATTGTTGTTTCAACATTATTATTAGCAGTGTTTTTGTATCAGCTTAACAGAATATATCGGCTTCTATTTCAAATTCGCGAAACCAACACCAGTGTATGCTGAATGTGAGAGAGTTGTATGGAGAAGTCGGAAGAAGGAAATACATAGGGTGAGGTCAACGACAATCACATATACCTGGCCCTGAGGGGCCGGGAATAACTGTACCGATTCAAATTACATAAATCTTGACAGGTGCCAGGTCAAATGGACAGTTGCCACCCACTGATGGCTGGAACCACGTGAAAGAACAGGTGCGCCCAAGATATCACATCGATCATCTTGTACGCTTGCACACAGTTAAACTTGTACAGTCTCAGTTCAAACACTCCCGTGTCATGGCGACATTCAAGGTCAACAGAATGGCAAACACACACTGTCTTCCAATAATCGTGGTATACGCTTCTGAAGTACAGAACTATGAAATGTTTCACCTGACCATTTGCAATAAATGTTCATAACATGAGGCTTCAGTAACAAACTTCCTAATCTCAAATTAATAATGTAGTACTTTTTGATGCGATGTTCCACGGTAATTGACAGGAACCTCATTTTCCAGCAATGAAAACTATAGATATGTTTAATCGATCAGTGATTCCAAAGGCATATTTCACGTGATGATCTAATGCCACTTTTTCCACGTTATGAATCAAAGCCTCTATCTTCAAAGGTCACATTTAAAACATGTGAAGCTGTGAAGATTAGAAAACCTAACGAGTGGTTTAGTGTATGACCGTGTTCGTATGCAGTACCACCTCAGTCGAGTGGAAAAATAATGACGTACGATTGGTAGTGTAGTGGCTTCAATAATCGCCAATTCTTCGAATCGAATTACCATTCCCATAGTTGTGCTGTGATACGATGACTTTGATTCAAGAAAGTGCCGTTGTTATATGCGGCAACAACCAGAGAAACAAAAGTAGGGTGGGAGAGGAGGGAGATTAAAACACAGCTAGCACTAATGCGTGCGCGCTGACAGTAAAAAGGCAAACTGACAAATTTTAAAATTACAAGTACACTGGCCTCTCCAGCTGCTCTGACCGTTAGGTCCCTTGTGTAACATAAAGGTGTCCAGGGCTCATTGCCTGGGGCGCCAGCGCGTCCCCGATCGGGGAGTACATGGCTCGTTTAAACAAAAGTAATAGTTAATTTACCAACAACCAGAGGGACAAAAACATACTTGGTACCTAATTTGTATTTCTCAGCACATGGAAATCTATGCCCGGTATTGATCACTGGAACGTCGGTTCTATCAAAGGAACGCTATTTTGCTATATACTGATATCGCTATTTAGTTATCTGGTGGATCATAGGTTGTGATATTGGAGTGTGATACTAAATGTGATATTTATTTACAAATAGATCAGAGCGTCTATGTAATTGGTAACCCAGACAATGATGAACCAGAACCCAGACAATCAATAGCATAATATCCGACAGCTACCGCCACCAAACTAATGGATGGCAGTATGGACAATGTGCACCATCAAAGGAACCATGATCAAATAGGGGGGGGGGGGGGGGTGGGAGGAGCGATCTTCACAGTATTGGAATATGTCACATATGGTGGTGGGGAGCCTATTTAAAGTACAGATGGTTGCCAAGCGAATCTGACATACGGACCTGCCATGCGATGACACAACACACTGTTGGTACGCAATGAACTTTTTTTTCAGCGACGGCAGATGACTGGGAACGGAGAAAAAAACTAACCACCATAGTTAATCCCTCCGGAATGATGTCTGGGATTACACGAGATTACAGCCACGCTCCTGGGGCTGTGTGTGCCACGGCCAAGTGGAGATTGAAAATGTAAATTATTTTCTCGAATAGAGGCAACAATTTCTGAAATAGATGGTTCTACTATGCTTTTGGAGACTTTCTTAAATTTGATTAGTAGAACAACTGTATAGTAGTTCAGAAAGGGCGTTGTTTCTATTGCAAAATGTTGTATTTTAAGATTGTCATTGGTATCATCAAAATCTGACTGTATTGGTGGTAATAGATTGATACTTACATTCATACCCATGAGTCGGTGTCACTGCTGGCGGACTTTAAATCTGTCCCCAAGGATACCATCAACTCAATAGCCTTCTGGCTTGTGATTAGGTACTTACGTACTTGTCATATATTTATTCCATGGGGGTTGTTTCAGATTTCTAAATTATTTTCATAGGTTGTTGTATACTCATTCCATCAGGTGTACAGTAGGAACAACTACATCCAACACACTGTCTGCCCCTGATGACGCCAGTGTGTCTTTGTATGAACTATTTGGTCGGGCTTTGTTTCTATTGCAAAATGTTGTATTTTACGTTTGTTATTGGTATCATCAAAATTTGACTGTATTGGTGGTAATAGATTGATACTTACATTCGCCCATGCAAGGTCAATGAACCACCGATAAATACTGATGCAACGCAGTGTGTTACTCGTTTTTCACCACAACACTATCAGTGATAATAAATGAATCAATAAATACCATGGGACATTTTTTGGTTGACCTTTGATGATACATGTTCTACATGCATCCATTAACTGGCATAATACATATGACTGAGCAAAAGATCAATAACATCATGACCGGATAGCTACCGCCACCTATAAACATGTCAGTAATCCTACACATTCATAATGAACGTGTCGTTCGAGGTCGAAACGTAATTGCAAATCAGATCATGCTATATTTTGAACCTAGCTTGGGCCCGAGTTACGTACACTGTTCCGTAATATTACTTGTCCACTGGAAACATATCATTCAATCTGTCTCGCACCTTTTCATCCTTACTGAACATACAGCAACAAGCAGCACACGTTACTTGGGCCCTGGCGTGTATTGCGAAATTCTATACGCTTATTCACACAAACCTGGCACATTGAATTCCATTAAGTGGTTGTGAACCACTGAGTATTAAAGCTGAGTTTGCCTGAATTTGGACTATTAGGCTAATACAGGGTAGTTGACGTTTGAAATACTCGCCTAACAGTGAATACACATTTATGACGGCATGTCCTTGCATACTTAATTATAGCTTAACAGTTATTACAATGGCTTGTTCTTTAAAAATTACATAGAAAGAGTTTTTTTCTTTTCTCTAATTTAAAGATATAATATTGCGCTTGGTGGGATGTTGGGATCTGTCTCCACAAAAATATAAATCTATTCAGTGCGCTAGATAAGTCACTTTGTGGTTGCTTTTCTTCATACTGAATGAACAATGTTATCAACAAAATGTTTTCCCTCAATAATGTGCATAGTTTAAGGAAGTAAGTGTGTGGTCGGAAAAAAAACATAATATGACACATGATATAATCATTGCAATTGGATAAACACGGAACCAAGTATAAAGTATTCTGACCAAACAAGACCGAGTCCCTTATTCAATGTCAAAGTCCCGTGTCAGGAAAAATCATACTGTTTTGTTCTGAGGAGAGGTATTGAACGAGACCACATTAACAGCTGCTGAAAACAAACATTTTGAGTGACACTGGTCCAGGAATACACTTTCATTAAAATATCGAACCTTAACGCATCGTATTGATAATCACCCTTCCGTTTAAACTTGCTATTTCATTGATGTAACCCTTTTGGCTTTTTATTGGTTGCCCATGTATTTGCCATACTCATATTTCTTGGAGTTTATTTTAGATTTTGTGATTGTTTGATTCGCGTGTTGGCCAGTTGAATACTGATTTCACCTGGCATACATTAGGTACTAATAAATTTCAAACACTGTCTGCCCCTGATGAGGCCAATGTAAATTTAGATATTTATATTCTAAAAAAAATGTTTCCTTTAATTTTTCTTCTTAATAATATTAACCTTTTCGCTACTGACCCACCCCTCAGCCTCCATACTGAGCCGATTCATGTATGAATTGATAGGATTTCTATATGTTTGATTATTTTTATTTAATATTGTTTCAGAATAATTAGGTGCGAAAATAAAGTCATATTTATATAGTGTACTATTTCTATATAGTATACTTTTCAACCCCATTTCATCGGTTACCGTGGAAACAAAAAAAAATTCTAGGGACTAAACAGATGGCTATTTTCATTTTCTTTATCAGCCATATTCGAATTTGTAATGAGATATAATCCAATACGTTTTACTCTAGTACTTGTAGTCTTCTATATTTGTGATGATGTGAATGTCGTGAGTTTTGATGGTGTTTACAGCATGTCAATATCTTGATTAGTTATTGAGATGTTAAAGTTTTAGTGAAAATTGTCAGTAGTCCGACCCATTGTAATCGGTACCTGTGACGTCACAAGTTGAATGACAGGTTAATTATTCAATTAACTAAACAGTCAATTAAGCTTCTAGATTTCAATCGGTGGCAATATGTATGTGCTAGTTTAGCGTGTAGGTACATGCTCGGGTATATATAACATTCAATACAATCAGTGGACAGTTACCTATACATCTATTGGTTGTCAAAGTCATGGTTACGCAGCGTTACCATCAGTACAGCAGGAGGGTGTGGTATGGTTACGCAGCGTAACCATGAGTAGTGAAAAGGTTAACTCCTTTGGTAATGGTGGCAATCGGTTTACTCAACTCTTTATCTTCCACAAGCCACGAGGAACTTTCGACTTTAGATTAAAATCAAAGAAAATATATTATCAAGCGATAATGAAACGGTAATGATATACATAATATGCAAAACTACGATGAATAATAACATGATGCATAATACCACGATGTCACAGTCACGAACCGAAAAATGATTTCGGGTTTCACACAGGCGTGATATAATTATGTAGATTATCAGATTACGAAAATCTCAGGTTGAATAGACAGTTGATACCAACTGTGGCTGGAAGCCTGGAAAAAGCCGAAAGATCAAGTGCGCCCAACTTATCACATCAACCATACGCAGTTGTGTCCCTGTCTCTAATAGACTTTCGACCATTTCCTTTTAGCACAGCATTCGTGCAAAACAGCATTTGTGGCATAATTATTTCGTCAGCCTGGGTTACATCCTATGTGGTTTTGGTCATTGTCTCTCGCTACCATGAACAATCGCCCTGCGGTCATGAACTAATTCCTCCAGGACATGGTCTCATGGGGGGGGGGGGGGGGGGCAGTATGTACGATTGATTGTGCACGATTGTAGCTCACCTCTTTCTTAATACGAAACTTGTGTGGCATTCCAACTGATCACAATTTTTCATGCGTTCGTGATTTGCATAGCCGAGCAAATGCTTGTGTGCTCTCGATATCAATGATAAATCATAATACATATGAATTTATAATTACCCTCGCCTCGATAGGGGGAGATAACTTTGGGTATGTTTGTTTGGATGTATGTCTCTCTGGAGCGGTATTGTGAAATGCGCATGTACATAAATGTAAATATTTGTGGACCAACCACACGAGTTGTGAAAGTTACATCTTTTCCAAGAACACGGTCATGTTACTCTCCATCGCCCAAATAAGTTATTATGGGAGAATAATGCATTAATTTAAAAATACAATCAGTGTTTGTTCAATCAATAATCATTTGTTTCACTTTCCCGATCAACGATAATTCATCAAGAAATATCCCCTGGACTCAATGGTGGTTTCCAATAGTCATGCCACCCATCCCCACCGACTACTGGCGTACTATCACGTGCGATTATTGGTCTTCTATGTAACAAAGTGGTCACAGCGGCAGTGGTGTGTGGCACCATGGCTAAATAACATGATATTAAAGGCTGCAAGTCTTGCATGGACACAAACGCACCTTAGTGTCAGTTCACGTAGTCAAATTATAAGTCACATGAGCTCTGGAATACACATAGATCCTGGAGAGATCAATCTGAGTCAATGCTTATTTTCAAATATTATTCACATCTGTGTATTTTTTCCTCCAGCAGTGAAGAATACTCTCAGCAGTAACTTCGATCACGCAGGCTTAGGTGGAAATAAGTACACGTCGATCCACCTACGCACGCCACTCAGAGTGAAACACACTAGCCTTTGTTCATTCAGTGGCAAACATGAATTATTCATGCGAGAATTTTGATTTCTAAGGACTGTTGAGTTTGTTTGAATCCATTATCTCCTTTTGTTCATTCTAAACATATATGTCTGAACAAATGCGACCAAATGCAACTAAAATGAATTACAAATTTAACTAGACGTCGAGGCCTGAAAATGCCTTGGGCCATTTCGTGTAAAGCTCTATTCCTACCTTGTCTAGAGCTATGACGACTTTTAAGATATCCACGGTCGAAGTATCCCTTATTCGAAGAGTCTAAAAACAACGTCTGTTCTGCTTTACGAGACACCACTATCGTTGAAAAAGAAGATTGTGAATTAGCAGAAACCGAGGTCAAAGTTCATCCAATATACCGCCGAATTTCTCTAGGGTCACAAAAATAATGTCTCTAATGTCTGTCTCGCTCTATGACGCACTGTTTCCGAGATAATGACGAAAAGGAAAAAAAAACCGACTGAGCCGAAACATTTTAGGCAAAGGACTTAAGTTCAGTCTTAATACCCCTCGGACATGTTTGTTTAGAGCGACGAATCCGAAAATAACATCCGGTTCGCTGTATACATCACTGTTTTCCAGATATTGAAGAAAATGAAAAATGCTGACTCAGCCAGACAAATTGGCCCAGGACCAAGTTCACTCAACATACCCCTAAGACATGTTTTTCTAGTGCCATAAACTCAAAAATAACATCCTTTTCGCTCTACAATGGATCTTTTCCGAGATATAGTGAAAAATGCTGACTCAGTTTGTCTAGGGTCACGAGTACAAAAATTATGTTCGTTTCACTCTAGGCTCTGTTTCCGTGATATCGATGAATATGAAAAATGTCATCTCAGCAAAAAAAAAACATTTCAGGTCAAGGTCCAAGTTCATCCCCTAATACCCCTCAGACAAATTTGTCTAGGGCGACAAGTCCGAAAAAAACGTCCGTTTTACTCTACCGCACAAGATATTGATGGAAATGGAGAATGCCGAAACAGCATACGGCGTACCGGCGCTATCATTGTACAGAAATAGCTCTCATCAATGTGGTTTCTGATATATCTCGTCAATTGGATACGGACTGTAGTGTTCTCTTGGAACTGTTAGACCCCACAGCGGCGTTTGACACTATTCACCATGATGTGGTAATCAATCGCCTCCAGACGCACTTTGAACTATCTGGTTCATACGGTGGTTCATTACCGCCAATACGTTCGTGTATTCCTCACCCCATTTATAATTACCACCTCATATCCTTCACCGCGTTTATAACTTCCACCCTGTTTATAATTATCACCTCACAATTTTCACCCTGTTTATAATTTCCACCCCGTTCATAATTATCACCTCAGAATTATCACCCCGTTTGCAATTTCTACCTCGTTTATAATTATCACCTCACCATTTTCACCACGTTTATAATTTCAACCCCGTTCATAATTATCACCTCAGAATTATCACTGCGTTTATAATTATCACCTCAAAGTTTTCACCCCGTTTATAATTTCCACCCCGTTCATAATTATCACCTCAGAATTATCACCTCGTTCATAATTTCCACCCCGTTTATAAGTATCACCTTACAATTTTCCTCCCGTTTATAATTTCCACCCGGTTCATAATTATCAGCTCAGAACTATCACCGCATTTATAGTTTCCACCCCGTTTATAATTATCACCTCACAATACTCACCCCGTGTATAGTTTCCACCCTGTTCATAATTATCACCTCAGAATTATTATCACGTTCATAATTTTCACCCCGTTTATAATTATCACCTCGCAATTTCCACCCCGTCTATAATTATCACCTCATAATTTTCACCCAGTTTATAATTTCCACCCCGTTTATAATTATCACCTCACCATTTTCACCGCGTTTATAATTTCCACCCCGTTCATAATTATCACCTCAGAATTATCAACGCGTTTATAATTTTCACCCCGTTTATATTCATCACCTCACAATTTCCACCACGTCTATAATTATCACCTCATAATTTTCACCCAGTTTATAATTTCCACCCCGTTTATAATTATCACCTCACAATTTTCACCCCGTTCATAATTTCCACGCCGTTCATAATTATCACCTCAGAATCATCACCACGTTTATAATTTCCACCCCGTTTATAATTATCACCTCACAATTTTCACCCCATTCATAATTTCCACCCCGTCTATAATAAACACCTCAGAATGATCACCGAGTTTATAATTATGATCTGATCACAATCATTACTGGGTACATAATTTCAATTGGTGCATTGAGTCTTAGTATGAACACTCTTGGCATTCTGTGTACCGTATTGACGCGCATATGAGGACATGTCCTCATATATGAGCACTTCCTTATATCTGGACATAAGAACATGTCCTTATATGTGAACCTTCTTTAGAAACTGCCTGTAAAACATCTGACCCACATATAAGGAGATATTGCATGTGGATGATTATAAGTTGTGAAAAATGACGCAACTAGAACACATGTAGCACGTACCACTACGTATACCATGTTCAGCATATTAATCTCGAATATTCTTGTGGTCTTGAAATTAAATTGTATTCATGTTGAATGTATGTTATAGACCTACAGGGAATTGTGTGTCACTCAAAGGGACAAAATTAATTGCGCCAATAATTTGATCAGGCCCCAATTCTTCAGTTTATAGTAGTGCAAATAGTGTCCTTATATATGAATGAAAGGGGTGTTGTATGTCTGGATAAAAGGTCGTCTCCTTATAAGTGAACATGTTTTGAATTTTCAATATATTGTGAAAATGCACAAATCCACATGTAAGGACCTGTCCTTATATGCGCTTCAATGCGGTAGCTATAGAGGCGTTTTCACAAGCATCTTGTTGCTCTAGGGCTGCAGATGTTCATGAAGTGAGGTGATAATCATAAACGGGGTGGAAATTATAAACATGGTGATAATTATCAGGTGATAATTGTAGATGGGGTGGAAATTATAAACGGGGTGAAAATTGGGAGGTGATAATTATAGATGGGGTGGATATTATAAACTCGGTGAATATTGTGAGGTGATAATTATAGATGGGGTGGATATTTTGAACTCGGTGAATATTGTGAGGTGATATTTATAGACGTGTTGGAAATTATGAAAGCGGTGATAATTCTGAGGTGGTAATTATAGATGGGGTGGACATTATAAACTCGGTGAATATTTTGAGGTGATAATTATGGATGGGGTGGATATTTTAAACTCGCTGAATATTGTGAGGTGATAATTATAGACGGGGTGGAAATTATGAACGCGGTGATAATTTTGAGGTGATATTTATAGATGGGTGGAAATTATAAACACGGTGAAAATTATGAGGTGATATTTATAGATGTGGATGTTATAAACTTGGTGAATATTGTGAGGTGATAAATGTAGATGGGGTGGAAATTATGAACGCTGTGATAATTCTGAGGTGATAATAAACAGGGTGGAAATTATGAACGCGGTGATAATTCTGAGGTAGTAATTATAAACGGTGTGGAAATTATGAACGCAATGAAAATTATGAGGTGATAATTATAGATGGGGTGGATATTATAAACTCGGTGAATATTGTGAGGTGTTAATTATAGATGGGGTGGATATTTTAAATTCGGTGAATATTGTGAGGTGATAATTATAGACGGGGTGGAAATTATGAACGCGGTGATAATTCTGAGGTGGTAATTATAGATGGGGTGGATATTATAAACGCGGTGAATATTGTGAGGTGATAATCATAGACGTGGTGAGAAATGCACAAATATAATTGGCGGTAAGGAGCCACCGTAGTACCAGCATTGGCATGGTTTGCGTCATATCTTAATGGTCTGTTCCAATGCGTCGGTTCAGGAAACACCTCTTCAAACGAATGTGAACTTCGTTACGGCGTTCAACATGGGTGTGTGTTGGGACCAGTTTTGTTTTCTACATACACTGTTCCTCTGCAAGACATCATATGTGCCTCAGGTGTGTCATATCACAAGTATGCAGATGACATACAATTATACATTTCTTATAACCCATCTGACCAAGACAGTCAACAGCAGGTGTCCTCTCGTATCTCGGATATCAAAACATGGATGACACGCAACTACTTGCAGTTCAACAGTCCAAAAACTGAGGTCCTGGTCATTCAGTCCTCGAATAATCACCGACGCTTTGGTGTGAATCCACTTACTGTTGGATCATCCATCATTGAACCCGAACCTTCTGTCCGCAATCCTGTTGTTCGATTTTACCAACACTTGGACATGGATTCAGAGATTGCTCAAGTGGTTAGTACTGCAATTAACACTTGTGGCGTATAGGACGGATTCGCCAGTTTCTCACGGATTCTGCATCACGGTGGCTAGGCGTTACGCGTTATTCAGGGAGTGCCGCGTAAAATTGTGAGTATTACGCGATATTCGTGAGGAAATGGCATTCGTGAGGAAATGACATTTCACATATTTATGATTGTTATTGAGAGTTTGAATTAAATAAAAAAGCCAGTGTAGTGATACCTTCGGCTGCAAAAAATCTGTCAATTTTGCTTCGACAGCCGCTCTCTTCGGTTTTGGGGTTGACAATGTTATATATCGGCAGTATTGTACATAGAATAAGAGGTCTATGTTATTGATAGTATGGGCTTCACATGCGCCTGTCTCCAAAATATTTCACAATGGTCGCAAGCGGCACGAATCTAGGTTGAATGTGTCATTTGTTTACTTGCTATACTTTACGCGATTTGCGTGACGGCATTACGCGTATGTGCATAAGTAAATATTTTGTTGTGATACTTCCTTTTTAATGCGAATTTTTCTCCAGTTTTACTGCTCAATTAATGGAATAAATTCAATTTCAAGAGATAATGTTCTCACTTGGTGAGCTTCTGTGTAAAAGACACGAAAAACTCTTAGTATTGTCAATTTCAGATTTATGAAGATTCTGAGGAACATATGGAGGATAATGGTAAATAAGAAGTATCGTCAGTACTTGGAACATGTGCAGTCTCAAATCATACTTTAAAAATCTCTATGTATGCATTATCAGCTCTACCATCCCCGACAACGCTCACATGTTTCCTCATGCTGTAACGCGTGTGCACGTTTTCTCCGTCAGACTGATACGCGTAAACCATAAAAAGCTTCTCAGTCCATAAAGTACTCGATTAAAACAACTGGTTGCATGGTGCAGAAATGAAGAAAGATTTCTCCGAGCATTCTATGATTTACCAACATGCACTTTGTTGGTTTCAATTGATAGCCGATGATATTTCACAAACGAGTCGCAAGCGTGCGGGTGTTGTTACGAACTGTGTGTCAATTTTCGTAAATATAACGATGTATTAGACGTGGAATCAATACCCAGTATCAAGTATTCCGAGCAAACAAAACAGGGTCCGTTATCCAATCTCATAGTCCGGGGACAGAAAGTCATATCAGGCATACGAAGTGAGAGAAAACAAAAATGACAGGGAAACTCATGAACCCCCGTAAATGGCAGTAATTAATAGTAGCATAGTATTACGTGATTTTTGCTCATTGGGATGTTCCGCGGAAACAAAATTTTAGGAAGAAAATGAACTTTTTCATTAATTCTCCTCATTTGAAGTGGGGACCTATGTAGTTTCCTGTGCAATTTCCTCACAAATAACGCGTAATACTCACGATTTCACGCGGCACCCCCTGAATAACGCGTAACGCCTAGCCAACGTGTGCATGTCTAACGTTTTTCCACCAGCTAGTAACCTCTCGTCTTGATTACGTTGTACCAGTCCAAGCAACTCATCAATAAACTTCAACTCATCCAAAATCGGGCTGCGCATCGTGACTCAACCTAAACGCACTGAACACATCACCCCGATCCTTCGTAGACTCCATTGGCTTCATGTTCATCTCTGCATCCAGTTTTATTTCATGGTAAATGTCTACAAGTGTCTATTCAACCAAGCCCCGAGCTACCTGTCTGAAATGATCAACATCTACATTCCTGCACGTGTTTTACGATCGTCCATGGACGTGACTATTCTGTGCCAATCTACAGCAAAAAGGACCATCAGTATGAAAGACTTCGGGCATATTGTACCACCTCTTTGGAATATCCTCCCTCGGTCCATTCGGGAGGCACAATCTGTTTATATTTTTAAACGTGGACTCAACGCTCATTGTTTTACTGCATATTTCACTTAAATATTTTAGATTATTTTATAACCTAATCTAGTCAATATATTTTGTTTTACCTTCTGTATTTTTCATTATTAATGTAACTTTCTTTTTACTCTTTTATCATTGTTAAGTGCTCTGATATTTGTCAAAATGATTGAGCGGTATACAAAACCCTGTTATAATAAAAGATTAAAGGCGCTTTGTATGTATCTATGGGGATGTTTGGTTGATATTGGGAATACGGGATTAAACTAGAAGATTGGTTCCGGGTTCTAGGGCGACTCATGTTTTTCTGATAAAGCTGTAATCGGCTAGGTAACCCCAGGGCCGAAGTCCAGCACTGGCGATCTGGCAAGGATAATATGCTGCATCTCACTTGAATGGGATAATTCAGCTGAGGATAACAAAGTTTCCCGTGTCATTTAGTTTCATGTAACTGATTGTTTGACCTTCCCAATTAGTGTGACATGTTGGTATGAACAAAATAGCCCGAGGGCTAAGACAGGTCACCGGACAAAATATGTTTTATATTTTAGATATTAGCCATTTTGTCCCAAGACCTTGAAAATAGGGTCACTGGTCAAATGCAACGTCATGAGAATATCCAGCGAACATGTATATCATTCCCCATATGTCCACAATTGCTTGCTAAGCTGTAAATTCAATAACAAGTAAAACTAAATAGCCATTTTGTCCTGCGACCTTGAAAATGAGGTCAAAGGTCAAATTCAAGGTCATCAGATTTCGGCATATATCATTTCCTATATATCCACAATTGTTTCTTAAGCTGTAAAGTCGATAATAAGCGAGATATTAGCCATTTTGTGCTCTGACTTTGACACTGAGGTCAGAGGTCAAATTCAAGGTCACGAAAATATTCAACATATATCATTTCCTATAGAAGGTTTGCAGATGATTATCCTGTTTTAAGAATAAGATTAGTATTAGTATCAAGGTGTTGCTCTCCAGTCAATTCTCTTTTTAAATAGTGTTGAGTTGAGCAATAGCAAACCATCTACATATCCACAATTGATTCATATTCTCTATTCTCAATATTAGGTGAGATATTAGGCATAAATAAATGTGTAACATTACAAAACAATTTAAGCAATGTTACATGGATCATTGGGTGATCAACACTGTAGCCATAGATATCTGATATGACTGTAGCTACCATTTTACTCTCCGATTGTTATGAGCGTACCAACAAGAAAATGCAGCTAACTGCGGGAGACGACATTAGAGCTCGAGCACACCATCAGCACCACGAGACCTGAATATATCTTACACACCTCCCCCCCCCCCCCCCCCCTTACAAAAAAAAAGAAACATATCATGTCCCACATGATTCCAATTCATTCCCGTATATTATGATGAAACACATAGGCCTACTTCAATCATATTCCTAATGAGTAAACATTTATTTTGAACTCAATGAAACAGATACGCCTGATAAAATGATATTGAACCTCAATAAAATATCCTTAAAATATTGGAAACTATGAGGAATATCTGCATCTGATGTCATGATATAGATAACACATGCATACTGAGCAAATTAAAAGACCAGTTTAAAATAAAAAAGTTTCGCAACCCAGCATGGAACACCTTGTCATGTGATAAAATATGTCCATTTACGGTAAATGTAGTCGTGGTACCGTAGACGAATCGTTGTGTTTACTTCATTACGCCAAAGAAGGCCGCACACAAGGTTACATGTACATGCATGCACAAAATGCTGCACAGAAAATTGTACGTTCCAAAGTACGCGTCATTGCGGTAAAATTTGCTTTGCATTCTGGGAACGTGAATTTCCATCGGCTCCGCCATTTTGACGTTTTCCAGACGAGCTGACCATTTTGCGTAATTTTCTCAAACCTAACACATCGATTTATGCATTATATATCTGTGGAATATTCAAAGCTTGCCATCAAATCGAGAGATTTTATGTCAAGGACGAAGAAAATAGTAATTTGAAGTAGGTGTACAAAGGTTTACATGCGAAAACGGGCTTCGATAGGTTGGCATGAAACCTCCATAAAAAAGTCAGCACATAGACATGTAGAGGGTTGGGGGCTTCGCCCCCAACGCTCTAATGTCAAAAACGAGATTTAAAACGTCAAATTGCGTGATTTTTATTTTCTGGATATTGAATCCATGTACATTTCCCGCCAATTTTCTGCCAAACATTTTGTTGATCTCTCTCTCTCTCTCTCTCTCTCTCTCTGTGTGTATTTTTTTGATTGAAAAACGGAAAAACGGAATTTCGAATCGTTATTTCGTTTTTTGTTTTTTGTTTTTTAAGAAAAAAAACGAATGGCGGTTTTGCACATAGACGTCAAAATGAAATTACGGAATTTCGATTTGTTTTTTGGTTATTTTGTTTTCTTTATTGAAAACGAAAAAATGAAATAACGGTATTTCGGTTTGTTATTTCGTTTTTCTGTTTTTACGATTGAAACAAAAAAACGGAATAACGGAATTTGATTCGTTTTTTCGTTTTTTTGTTTTCCGTTTTAAAACAAAAAAACGAATGGCGGTTTTGTACACGGACCTTGTAGTGGCTCGAATAATCACTTGTCGTCCTTCACAAATCACTACTGAGTTGCCTGTAATGGTCCTGTGAATTCCAGGCCCTGTGATATGATGACTGGTGCAAAAAGCGATGCTGAAATCCGTGATAATCAAGGAGACAAAAACTTACTTGGTACTTAATTTTCACTTCTCAACACATCAATCTTTATGTTCGTTAGTGCTCACTAGAACGTCGGCTCCATCAAAGGAGGTATATTTCTGGATGTGATATATTGTATTTGAACATGGAATGGATATATATAAAACCGCTATTTATTGTATGTTGTAGTATATCATTTTGGCATTGGAGCGTATATATGGTGAACTGAATATGATATCTATTTACAAATAGATCAGAGCGTTTGTTTACTTGGTAATCCAGGTATTGACGAACCCAGATGATGGATGTCAGTGTGGACAACTTGTTCCACCAAGTTACCATGATTGAGGGAGGGACATCATTGGAATAAATCATACACGGTAGTCTCTAGCCCAGTTAATATGTGCATTGTTTTCTGACATACGGACCTACGGATTTGCCATGCGATATGACAAGACGTAAAAGTGATATTTAGTTCCATTCATGTTGGTGACGGCAGTTGACCGGGAATGGAAAAAAATATAATCACTGTTAATCCTTCCAGAATGATGTCTGACATTACATAGGATTACAGCAGCTCTTCTCGGTCTGTGTGTACCACGGCCAAGTGGGGAGAGGAAATGGAAATTACATGTCTTAAACAAAGGCAACATTTTCTGGAAGAGATCATTTCATGGTGCTTGCCGATACTTTTGACATAAAAAAAATATTAACCAAATACTGCATTGTACTGGGATTTATTTCGCACGGGTCTTTTCATGGAGCACGACTTACGAGTGCTCCGCGGAAGGACCCAGTGACAAATAAATTCGTATTTGGTTTTTATGTCTACAATAAAGTTTTTCAGCACAATAGACAATGAGTGACGTCACAATGAGTGACGTCACAGCAACGAGTTCTCACCATATCAATATAAACAACAATGCAACATGGATATTTATTGCACTCACCAAATTACATTGAATAAGATGATGAGACATATGTCTCGCACTAATGAGACATATCAGTTCAGAACGGGCTTCGTATGTATGTTTGTGTCATTTCGGATACTACTTGTCAGTTATCACAAAGTAGTGACAGCAAAAAATGCAGTACAGACAGGTGGTTAGATGAGATTTGATATCTAGAAATAGTAATATCATGGTATGTACTATTAGAATTGGTTTCGTTGGAGATACCCATTTAAATAAGCGGGCACTGTATGTTGTAATATATAAAAACAAAATAATTCTTGCTTCATGAGCAGGAAGAATGGAACATTTGATCTCCTCAATTTGATTTCCACAAAACATCAGCAACCACTGACAATTATTGCAACTCCTTACAAAGACACAATCTGTTAGACCCGTTCTTGCAAGAGGATCACTTTCTTCGTTTTCTCACTAAGTCCACTGGGAAAATCTTGAATATTTAACTGCATCCATGATTAAGTCGAAATTCGTGCAATATTTATTATGATGGTAGTTGTAGAAAGATTGTTGAAACTGCTAGCTTCGAAAGTTTTTTTCGTGTATATTATGGGTCTACATCTTACAATAACAGGCATTATTAACAACCTCCAACCTGACAGTCGTCAGGTTGGAGATTGATAGTGATTCTAACCTGTCAACTAGATTATATGACAAACGTGATGATTTCAACTTTTCCATGGTCAATTTCCTTTTTCTAAGCAGCAACATTCCTATGTCACCAGCATATGGTGTTTTTGTTTCTCAACTTATACGCTATTCTAGAGCTAGTTGCAAATATGAGGACTTGTCCAGCTAGTCTCTAAACTGCTGCGACAAGGATATGTTTTACCAAGACTTATAGCTGCGTTTAAGAAATTCTATGAACGTCATCATGATCTGGTTGATAAATACAGCAAATCCATGTCTGCCATGCAACTAGATATATTTTCGTGTTAATTTTGGGGAATTCATGACGGGTGCCACTAGTGGGGCAGGAAATGCTCACTCTTTCCGGAACACCTGATTTCACCTCCTAATGGCCATTTTTGGGGGTTCATGAGTTTCCCTGTCATTTTTGTTTTCTCTCACTTCGTATGCTGATATGACTTTCTGTCCCCGGACTATGAGATTCGATAACGGACCCTGTTTTGTTTGCTCGGAATACTTAATACTGGGTATTGATTCCACGTCTATGTTCTTGTTTTACTCATCACACGCATCGAGGTGTATGAAAAATATTTCAATTAACAAATGTTCACAATGACTCCATTGACCATATTCATGGAAACAGATTCCACCAGACTGGCATATGTGTGTGAAAATACCGATAACTATGTTGGCATGTGTTGATGTATGTTTTTTTTTCTTCTAAAAATGAGCAAATCTCTAAAGACTGTTGACCAACTTGGTTTCATATTGGACCACTCTTTTGTATTACTTGTAACTATTCCTGGCCTGATATAAACTTGTATGGAACATTTCTTAGTGGGAGCAATCCTAGAAAAGTACACTTCAAGTCTTACTGTTGCTGAAAGTATCGCAGTGATTTAAGAGGTTTTCAAGGTCTAGGCAGGGAAAAAAGAAGAGCTATGTTGCGCACAGGCGTCACAAAATCAATCTTGACTATAAGAATTACAGTACAGCCGTGTCTAAGACAGTTCAAGGCAACACTCATAGGTGGCTCATGATATGGGATGCTGAATTGCATAGTGTTTTAAAGAAACATATGGCAGGGTATAATACTAGTGTCATTTTATGGAGGTCGTTAATTACTGAATTAGTCTTTTTGACATACGCATATCAATTAACACGTGAAGAGAAATGCATGGATAGAAAAACGGATTCGATTGAGTGACTCGATGATTGAGATGGAAAGTTCACCAAAGAGAACTTTGTAAACAATTTCAAATACGACTTATCATTTTGTGATATAACAAAATCAACATTACAATATCTACGGATACGTAATATGTTACCCATCGAATGAGTTTCTGAACATTCACCCGGATAGATTTACTTTCAGATCAACTCACAAACGAGGGGCCATAGGCCCGGCAGTTGACGAATTAGGAAGGTTACCGGACTGAGGAAGGTTACCGGACAGTATATGTTTTAGATATATGTTTTAGTGAGATATTAGCCATTTAATGCTCTGACCTCAATTTTGAAATCATGAGAAAATTTAACATATATCATTTCCTATACATGTATGTCCAAAGCTGTAAAGTCGATAAAAAGCGATATATTAACCACATTGTGCTTTGACCTTGAAAAGGAGGTCGAAGGTCAAATTCAAGCTCATCAGAATATTCGGGATATATCATTTCCTAAAAGTCCACAATGGATACCTAAGCTGTATAGTCGATATTAAGTGAGATATTAGCCATATTGTGCTGTGACCTCGAAAATGAGGTCAAAGGTCAAATTCATGGACACGTGAATATTGGGCATATATTGTTTCCCATATGTGCCCAATTGAGTTCGAAGTGTAAAATCGATAATAATCGAGATATGGGCAATTTTGTGATTTGACCTTGAAAATAAGTGCAAAGGTCAAGTTCAAGGTCACGAGAATATTCAGCATATATAATTTCCTATATATCAACAAATGATTTCTAAGCTGTAAAGTCGATAATAGGCGAGATATTAGCCATTTTGTGCTTTGACCTTGGAAATGAGGTCAAAGGCCTGATTCAAGGTCAGGAGGATATTCGGCTGATATCATTTCCTATAAGTCCACAATTGATATCTAAGCTGTAAAGTCTATAATAAGCGAGATATTAGCCATTTTGTGCTTTGACCTTGAAAATGAGGTGAAAGGTCGAATTCAAGGTCATGAGGACATTCAGCGTATATCACTTCCTGTATGTCCACAATTGATTCCTATTCTGTAAAGTCGATATTAAGAGCGATATTAGCCATTTTGTGCTGTGACGTTGGAAATGAGGTCAGAGGTCAAATTCAAGGTGACGAGAATGTTCAGCATAGATCATTTCCTTTATGTCCACAATTGATTTGTAGTCTTTAATCTCAACACTAAGTGAGAGATTGGGCATATTGTGTCCCATTATAAAGCATAGGAGAATTCAACATGGAAAAGTCCGATATGGGACCGTTCGACGAGATGGGAATGACCCGCCGGCAGACTGGCGACTGAAGGGCAATGAATTTATAAACGTCAGGTAGATGAAGGGAATGTTTTGAAACGAAAATCTCAAAACTGTCTGAACATTTTTTGAGAAAATGGCTGCCAAGTCAGAAATTGGCCGTTTTTCGTTAAAAATGGCCAAAATTTTGAGAAGAGTGCGAAAATAAAAAAAACTAAAGAAATAACTCCCTCTTGAAATATTTTTGGGTTTTTTTGTGCAAAATTTCAAAAAGATCTGACTGTAAACTTGAATGTGGATGGACGCCGACGCAGGCATCGACGACGTACGGAACGACATGCCAATAGGTTATCGAGCCATAAGTACGGTAACCGGAAAATAATGGGATTATATGGAACAGACCTGGGTTATGGACGATTTATCCCATTGTAATGCCAGTCAGATATTTAATCATATATTGATCGATCTATAACATTTAAACTGGAGTAGGTTTCTAAATAGGCTTTCCACTGAGTATACAGTTAGCCACATGCACAAGTACTTTTTACTATAGAATGTAAAATGTAATTGTTTGCTATTCTTGTTCTGTAATCCATCTTGTCAAATTTGATACTATTATTCAGGTTTTCATTTGTTGTTATTTGTTCTATATTTTGATATAGAAATAAATAGTTGTATGTAAACATATTATTCAAAGTATATATTGATGTCGAAACAACTTAATTTAATGTAGATATTGCTAAATACTTAGTTGGTAGGTACCTGAAGGTTCTTGTATTGTAACTTTCGTATCTGGATGGTAACAGAAAAGGAAGTAATTTCGAACTTGAATGCTTTATTGCAATTCACACAGTACCCAAAGATTTTGCACTTGAATAACAACACATCATAATATCTGTACACAGCATTTCACAAGGTCAAATTATGGTCGAAACAATCATACGAAAATGATTCACATGGAGTATCCTAAATATTCCTGACTTTACTTTTACACAGTGTAGATCATGTATTTATGACAGTATACATGAATATAGACATGCATTGCGGAGTATCCATAAAAGATGCACCATAAATGACAGATGGAATTACTCCCAAATCGGGCAACATAACATTTGCAAAGAGCATTTACATTCCTACAGTTGTATTTGATGTTCAATTTTACATAGGATATATCATTTAATGAATTCGTATCAATTCACATGACGATTTATAAAAGACGCATGAAGATAAAAATTACTCCAAAACGTGTGAATGTAACATTTGCAAACAGCGTTTCTATTTCTAGTCATTACTTACATCATACATGTTTTCAACTCCTATCAATCCGCAGGACGATGTATAAAAGATGCACCATAAAATGACACAGATAAAAATTAGTTCAAAACCTCTCACCATAAGAATTACTCCAATTTCCCAACATAAATCAAACGACTTTTCAAAGTCACACCTAAATTACATCTAGCAAATATCTGTGAACAGCCGTATGGTCGTAGAAGCCGCAGGTTTCATTGAACTGCCACTTACGGTCACACCAATCAACTCATATCAATCCACAGGACATTCTGATGCACATGAAATGTAGCAGGTAAGAATTACTGCAATTTCCTAACATAAATCAAACGAATTTTCAAAATTACACCTAAATTACATATAGTAAAAATTTGTGAACAGCCGTATAGTCGTAGAAGCCGCAGGATTCATCGAACTGCCACTTACGGTCACACCAATCAACTCATATCAATCCACAGGACGTTCTGACGCACATGAAATGTAGCAGATAAGAATTACTCCAATTTCCCCAACATAAATCGAATGACGTTTCAAAATTACACCTAAATTACATCTAGCAAATATTTGTGAACAGCCGTAGCCGCAGGTTTCATCAAGCTGCCACTTAGTGCACATCTGCAATGAAATATTGTTGTAAATTTTGGTAAGTAAATACTGTCAAGATACTGTGACAGATAAGGAATTCACTATTTCTAGTTCTTTATTGGAATCTTTTGAAGGGACAAACTTTCAAGAAAATGAACCTACTTGTTACAAATTTTCTATTTGATGAGTCTATATTTGACAATTTTGTGAAAACTACTAGTAGTTCCGATTTGTAGCTGAATGCGGGATAAACACTTTGTTGATGGTGCAATTGAGTTCTGTAAGGAATTTGCTTTGGCTGTATTTGTGTGAAAGTTTTTAACATACCAGGATCGATCGAGACGATTCGACCGTCTTCACGTCTGATGACGACATTCATCGGACATGGTCCGACTAGTGCTGGTCCTAGGCAAGCTTTTGTTACCGTGAAAACGTCACCGCTTTCTTCAAGGAGATCTACTTCCTCACTGAAAGTCAAAAATGATATAAATAATATGCGATAGTATGGAACTGTGAACTTTTTTTGAACAGTTGTTTTATTTTTGAACAGTTGTTTTATCAAGTTTATATATAATTATTGTTAGTGATATGATGACAGTTGTTTAAGGCATCAAAAATTCACAGATTCAATGCTTTGTAGGGTATTAAATGGAAGTACATGTATAAGTTAAATCAGAACTCTTCGTTGCTTTAAATTTCCTCAATTTTTGTTGATAACCTACCAGTCAGAATCCATGTTCATCTGGGATATTTTGTGGTGTGTTTCAGTGGGACCTCCATCGCACTGCAATAAAAAATACCTACATAAACGATGGTTGGTTGGTAAATGAATTAAGATGTCGAGTCCTATATATTGGCATACTATACCTTTATTTTTGTGTTCATCGTGCTTGTGGTTGATAGTCTATTGTCATAAACGTCAACTTGTAAATTGGAGACTTGAATTGATTTGTTGATGAGGTCATCCATGTTGTTTTCTGTATGTTCGTTCCAGAGCTTGATTTTTACCGAGGAACCATCCTGTTCCAGAAGCATGTATCTCCTTTTCCATGTTGCTGACTTTTAAATGTCGAATACCTTTGAAAAGAAATGACACTTGAGGAATGTGTATGAAAATAATTTGAGAACCAGATTTTGACACTAAATTTTCTGATAACTGTACTGGTGAAAACTGATTTAAAATGATTTAATTTTTTTTTTTATTTATACGAAGTATATTTTTGCATTAGAAACTATAATTTCGTGCCATTGCCTGAACTTTGTCGACAGTGGACAATTGTTGACATACTTTGGAAACTCTTCCAGTCAGGGTGAGTCTCCTCTTGTGTGGGGAGCGTAGAGCCTCTTTCACTGAGAGGGTCGGTGCAGAGTAATAATCCTCAAGTTTGAGCTGAGGTTTGAGACTGTCAACTTCGAATACCTTAAAGATATGACCAGATAAACAACTTATTAGTATCCATAGTTGTGTAAAAATGTTCAGAAATCTAAACATACATTTAAATTTCCATGAAGGATGTATGACATAAAAAAAACAATTCTTTTAGTCTGAGTAATCCAAATAGAACTGAAGGCCTGGAGGCATTTCGGTGTTATACAAGAAAACAAAACCTAATATACATGTCCCATGAGACATGTCTGAGGCGGTATGGTTCTTCTCAGAGATGTACCTCTTATGTGATATTGAGAAAAACAGAAAATGACCCAGCAGGAAAAATTTTGCTCAAGGTCAGAGTTCATGCAACATACCCATGAGACATGTTTGTGTACGGCTGCAAGTCTAAAACTAATTTTCAGTTCGTTCTATAGCATGCGGTTTAAGGGATATCGAAAAAATACAAGACTCCTGAGGAAAGTTTTTTGGGTGGATGTCAAACTGGCATAACACCCTTCAAGCATGTTTGCCTAGGATGACTAAGCAGAGAACAGTTTCCTGGGTCGAAGGTGTTTCGGTCATATTTACTATTCTACGAGGACTTTTCGAGTTATTGTCCGGGACCGAAATTCAAAAGAGCCCAAGGGCTGAGAAAGATATGTTGTTAAAAATCATTGCAGGTGTCAGGTAGCGTTTCTACCGAAACTCAAGTTATCTGGAGCATTTCTTCTGCAGCTAGGCAAAAATAAGAGATTTCTGGTCAATTCACTTGTGTGTGCAATTTACCTTTCAAGGTCATCTGCATTGAAGTTGCAGGTCACAGAAGGATGCTATATGTGACTACTAGTATATGATATGCAAACCTGAGGTCTAAGCAAAGTTTTTTTGACCTCTAAGGTCAATTTGTGTACATTAGGTCGTCTTGGGCCTTTCGGGTCTAAGTATCCTGCCTTATGAATAATTTAAGATCGGTGCTTCATAGTATATTATTAAGTATCCCAATTGGCATGTTTTGAAATGACAATGTGAAATCTGATCAGAGAGTTTCTCAGAAAACATGAACATTGTTCAAAATTGGGCATTTTTCCACAAAAATGGTCGTTCTGACATTTAAAGTTATATTTTTTAAAGTGATAAAGTGACATTTTTAGTCATTTATGTTAACAATTTCAGGAAAATTTGACAGTGAATTTGAAGATCTAGACATGTGGGCGTATGACGGACGCAATGCCATAGCAATAGATTATCGGACCATAGGTGTACAGTATTTTTTGTGATGGTTATTTTCCTTACTTTTGTGTCTTTGTTCAAAAAATACTGGTCGTCCCTCTTGGTGAACTTTGCCATTGTGATTGTACTGCCTTTGACGATTTTGGGCATGTAGCGTTTCTGCAGGTCGTAAATGAACAAGCTGCACAAATTTCCTCCAACATCCATTGCTTCTGTGTAGTGGTAATCGGCCCTGGTTCCACGCAGGATCTGAAAAGTGCGTAACAATATTAATTATATATACATTTAGTTAAAAATTAGCCTAAGGGCTAAGATAGGTTACCAACATCATTTTGCAGGTGACATATGACTGAGATTTATCAACCAAGGTCATCTTTGTGAACTCCAATGTTACCATTGCATGGAACTTTCTGTATGTCCACATTACGAACATGTAAGTTCTAGTAACAATTATACTGTCTGCGGAGGGTAGTGCTCGGAATCGTTTGAAATTCAAAGCTCGATTAATCGTTGTGAAAAACGAGCGATCATCGAGCTTGGCTTGAGCTTTAAAACTACAAATGTCAGTTTAAAAATACACGATCCCAGCGCACATGTAAACAATTCGTTGACATTGTGCATTTTCAAGCGTGTTTAAACTCCATTGCAGGGTCATGTGGACGTTTTTTGGGGGTTGTGACAGAGCGATATCATCTACTAGCTTTGAGTGATGGTACAGTCTTATTCATAGCAATCAATTAGAGTGTAATCTTTTCTCATATTGCACCCTAGCAACCATCCATTTTCCACCCCTGCTCTGATTTGTCAATGATCCTTTTATTCATAAATATCACAAACTGAAACAAGAACCATGCGCAAGATTGCGTACTATGTAACGTAACGTTGCTCAGCAACCATACTTGTTGATCAGTGTTCGTACGCCATTCATAATTTTTCTGAGCAAGTTTTTACACTTCGATTACTATTTCCTGCATTTAAACGTAGAAATTCCAATAAAATCGTCTATATGTAAGCAGAAAATAAACCAAAATAAGCTCAGGCTCCATGAAACGACCACGGGCAGAATAAAACCATGTATAGGGCAGTATTTAGTTAATATATGCTAGCAATTGTTTGAGAATGAATTTCAGAAAAACATTATTGCACATTATTAAAAACATTATTGCACATGCTGGAGTGGGAAATGGGTACACGCCAATCAACCTAGGTGAAACACATGATTCTGGTAATTCAGTCGACAAACATTAATATTTCATGGAGTGTAATAATGTATTGTTTGAGGCGATATTCCACAGAACTTATATCAGCAATGAAGATTAGAATCGATCATTGATATATCAAAATTGAGGCGTATTCACCTTACAAATCCAAAGCCTCTTCCTTCGAATGTCACATTTAAAACATGGGAAGGTGTCAGGATATTAAGTGGTTCAGTGTTTAGCTGTGTTCGTACCCAGTACTACTTCAGTGGAGTGGGAAAAAATGACGCACACCGAGTTGTGTCATCTACCCAAGTACTGATACAGTGTATTGGCACGAATAATCGGCAATCCTTCTATGCGAATTACTATCATGCTGTCCGTATTAACCCTGTGAATTCCAGGTCACCATGCCATAGTTGCTCTGTGATATGAAGATTTGTTGCAAGTAAGGGCCGCTGAAATCTGTGGTTATAAAAGGAGAGAAATGTTTTTTTGCAACACATCAATAAACTCGGCATTGCTCACTAGAACGTCAGCTACTTCTAAGGAGGACAAATCGGGTGTGATTTATTGCATTCGATGATTTTGTGTAGTATAACGTAGTGGCACTGGAGAGAAGTGTACTAAGTGTGTTGGTGTTATTTGTTTACAAATAGATCAGAACGTGTGTGCTCTTAATAACCAGATATAGTGACGAATCCATACGATGGATGTCAGTGTGAACAACTTGTTTTACCAAAGTTACCATGATCGAGGGAAGGAGAGCGGTGATATGACTTTCGTGACATCATTGGTAAACACCTCGCAACATAGTTCTTTTGTCTAGGAATCAGAACATATTATTGTCACCGACTTGCGCTCAGAAATTTGGGAAAGAAGATTGGTGTTATTTGTTTACAAATAGATCAGAACGTGTGTGCTCTTAATAACCAGATATTGCGACGAATCCATACGATGGATGTCACTGTGAACAACTTGTTTTACCAAAGTTACCATGATGGAGGGAGGAAAAAGCGGTGATATGACTCTCGTGACATCGTTGGTAGACACCCTGCGCCATAGTCTGGTCTGGTCATGTTATTTTCATCGACTTGCGCTCAGAAATTTGGGAAAGTCGATCGACACACGTTCAGAAAAAAATCTGCAAAACTACGCCTATATGTAATAACTGATGGGGATGATACAATGTCAGAGATACTACTACCCATTTATGGACTTCACAAATATTAGTAGCGGTTGATATTGTCCAGAAATAAGGTTTCTTCCGTCAATATGTACCCTAGTTTTGACATGGTGATGACGTTCATCGTCATTTTCAAAAAATTCTCGACACTGTATTTGAATAATCTTCACATGGGAGTTAAGATTATCATCGCATGTTCGCAGAATTCCAGGTCATTATGTCATAGTTATTCTGTGATATAAAGACTTGTTGCAGAAAAGGGCCGCTGAAATATGTGGTAATAAAAGGAGAGACAAACACATATTTATAACCTAATTGATGTTTTTTTTTACAACATATCAATAAACTCGGCTTTGTTCACCAGAACGTCAGCTCCTGACAACCTGGGTGGGATTTTTTGCATTCGAACATGCAATGGGTGTAATTCAACCGCTCTGTCACACAAGGTGGTGTCCAGCCCAGTTATTATGCGTCTGGTTGTCTGACATACGGACTGACCATACGGTTTGACAAAATGCATTGGGGATACTTAATGTTTCTAGAGTGTGTAATAAATGACACTGCGAAAAAAACTATTATTCCGTTTCGGAGTGATCTTGACTTGTTCATAATTAACATAATTTGTGAAGAAATAATGTAATTTCCACGTGAACAAAGTTATTAAGTAACGTTTTTTTCGTGTGAATAAAGTTTTTATGTGGGAATAACGTTATTTTTTTGCAGAAATAACGTTATTTACCCCATCGACCAAGGGAAAGATAAATGCAGGTGCGGGCAGTATTTGGTTAGTATATCACACACGGCAGGGCTAAGTAATGTTATTTCCGCACAAAACTTTATTTACGCGAAAAAAAACGTTACTTACACGTTTTTTCACCTCATTCACGCATAAATAACATTATTGACACATAAATGACATTATTTTCTCGGAAAGAAACGTTATTTACGCGGCAAAAACGTTCTTTACCTCCATCGAGCAAGAGAAAACTATGTGTAGTATTTGGTTAGTATTTAACACACGGCAGAAATAAATAACGTTTTTTCCGCGTGAATAACGTTAATTCCACGTAAATAATGTTATTTCCACAGAAATAAAATTATTTTCACATAAAAAACGTTAATTATGCATAAATAACTTTATTTTCGCATAAATAACATTATTTATGCAGAAATAATATTATTTACGTGTAAATTATGTTGATTTTGTATGTATCAGTAAGGATTACTTAAGAGAAATCAAAAAAAAAAGTTACTATGTCACTTCTCAGCCACTGTAGGTTACATAGTTCTTTGGACCATTTTTTTCGCCCATGTAGCGCAGCTTACTATTTCTTCAAAATTCGATGAAGATTAAAAATATGCCAGACGGATTAAATATGGTATACATTTATTGGGTGAGTAGTATTAACAGAGTAATGTGCGCTACTTGGGCCCAATTTTTTTAGACAGAAAAACAGTTACAATAGTTCAGAAAGGGTTTTGTTTGTATGGAATTTAGAGTGATTTGGGGTTACTGTATAAATAGGGTATTTATAAATTGACACACAGTAGTCTTTCAAGAAGAATGCACTACAGACATTTGATTACATGTAGATAAGATTTCATGTTCAGATATAGTAATATCCTGGTAAGTATCATTAGGACTGGTTCTGTTGGAGATACCGGTTTCAGTAGGAGGGCATTGCATATAGACGTATAATCAATACCCAGTATTCCGAGCAAACAAAACAAAGTCCGCTATCCAATATCATAGCCCAGGGACAAAGCCATATCAGGCATACGAAGTGAGAGAAAACAAAAATGACAGGGGAACTCGAGCACCCCCAAAAATGGCCATTAGGACGTGAAATCAGGTGTTCTGGAAAGAGTGAGCATTTCCTGTCCCACTAGTGGCACCCGTCATGAATTCCCCAAAATTAACTTGTAAATATATCTAGTTGCATGGCAGTCATGGATTTGGTGTATTTATCAACCAGATCATGATGACGTCCATAAAATTTCTTAAAGGCAGCCTTAAGTTTAGCTAAAGCATATCCTTGTCGCAGCAATTTAGAGACTAGCTGGGCATTTCGATAAACAAAGTCCTCATATTTGCAACCAGCTCTGGAATAGCGTTGAGAAAGTTGATAAGTTGAGAAACAAACGCACCATATGCTGGTGACACACTATATGCTGGTGAATATCGTATGCTATGCCCATACATAGGTAAGTAAGTCTCTCTTGGGTATTGGATCCATTTTTTTCAACAAAAAATCAACAACCACAGGATGATCAAAGACATATCATCAATAATCAATAGTTCATATTATGTATCGCATGTTAACCTCAATGCATATTTGTAGAGTAAGTCATGAATTTAGAAACATATTGCTATTTGTATCATGTTAATATGTGAGGGCAACTGATGTTCTTATAAATGGATTCTTGACGGTACAGCTGTTTGTATCTATATCAAAACTTCAACGTTCTTCGCACCTAACAATAAATCTTACTGTCACTGGCTTAACAGTTACATAAAAAGAAGAGTTTTCTTGTGTATAGTATAATACTGTATATGGATGGTGTGTGCTCACCAAAAAAAAAACTTGTTATGCTAGATAAATCACTTTGTTTTGTTTTTCCAAAATGAAAAAAAATAAATATTACCAACAAAAATTAATCGCAATGAGCACAGATGATGAAATCGTTGAAAGTGGATACACATGGAACCAAACATAAAGCTTTCTGACCGAACAAGACTGAGTCCGTTGTTCAAAACCATACTGTTTTGTGCTGAGAATAGGTTTGAACAAGACCACTACACCACCTGCCGAAAACAAACATTCAGTGAAACTTGTAGTGGAATACACTTCAATTGAAACTATATTTGTGTGGTCATTCATTAGCGTACCTGAGTATTGCTGATTCGAAATCTGACTCACCTAACATATGGTATTGCTGGCAGAATAACACAATAAACCACGCTAGTTCAGGTTAAAACCAGTTTCGGCTTGTGAGTTTTCTCCATGAGGTCAGGTAGGTCTACGAATGTTTGACTAACAAACTATGAACAGAACGTGCAGTGGATCGTAATGTTATGCAACGTTCCGTTTAACTCTTTAAACCAGGTAGCCTTTCTGGTTTTTCATTGGTTGCTCATGTACTTGTCATACACTTAATTGTTTGGGTTCATATTGGATTTCCTAAATGTTTTACTCGGATGTTTGGCAGTTGAATGCTGATTACATCAGGTATACATGAGGTACAGTTTATACACGGTCTGTCCTGATGACGCTATTGCATCATTAGGTTTCTTATCCCGAAATTGTTTCATTTATTGTGTCAGCGGCTATAGGTTGTTAGTACTTTCAGTTTAGATTCAGATGAATTGGTATTGATGTACATAATGTGCAAGACTGAATAATACCACGATGCAATCACAGTCACGAACGGCAGATCTATTTTGAGTTTGCACACAGACGTAGCATAATTATGCGCATTATCAGATTACTGAAATCTTGGCGAGTGCCAGGTCGAATGGACAGTTGACACCAACTGATGGCTGGAACCATGTGAAAGAACAGGTGCGCCCAACAGTTCGCATCGATCATCTTGCACGCAGTAGTGTCCCTGTCTCTAATAGACTTCCGACCCTTCCAATTCAGCACATCACTCGTGCAAAAGAGTATTTGTGGCAAGAATACTTCGTCAGCGAAAGTTTCATCGTATCTGGTTTCGGTCGTTGCTCCTGAATCTTGAGTTACCATGAACAATTGCTGGCCTGTGCGGAACTAATTCCTTCCGGACATGGTCTCGTGGGAAAGAAAATGTTTACTATTTATTCTGCACGATTGTAGCTCACCCTTTGAGCATAGTGTTTCTCGTATCCGGTCGATGTCGAGTGTGACCTAGAAGATGGTATTGCGGACAACTGAACACATTCGTGAAAAATTGGAAGAGAACAGTAAATACAACACTGAATAAGTGACATTCCAATTTATAACTCTTGCCATAGGTCTGGGAAGCCATGTGCTATGGTGTGATTGTGGTGATAAACAAATACACAACTTCTGTTTATTTTGAGTAGATCTCCATTTAGATCTCACATTAATCAGGAAACACAAAAGGTGTATGTTTGTCAGCAAAATCACACCATGATGGCACATGACGTTCCAGCCCTATTCCTTCATGATTGCAAAGCAATGCTTACTGCAGACTCTCGATATCAATGATATATCACAATAGCATACGGTGTATATGAATTCATAATTATAATATTTATTCATAATTTACTAGGGGTACGTGAACTTATGAACGCGCATGAAATGACCATGATTCCACGGGGACGGACAGCATGAGAATGATAACAAGAGAATCGATCTGAATCATCAATCTTGCTCCAGAATAAACTAGGAGAGTCTATCTGGATTGTGGGATTGGTATCATGCTTTATGTAAAGAGAGACATTGATGCTCATAATAATCATATTTGGTAGGCGTATATATAATATTGTTTATATTTTATCGTCGACATTGTGATCATACATTTGGAGAATAATCATACGAGCTGAGAATGTCACATTTTATTACAAGAACAAGGTCATGATAGTTGGCGCATGTGCATTCTACAGCTCTCCTCGTGGCTCATATAGGCAATAATGGAAGAATAATGCATAAAAATACAGTCAGTGTTTTCAAAGCACAAATGGATATCCGATAAACAGACTAATTCAAAGTCCAATGCCGAATACATGGGCGAAGTTGGTAAATCAAGAATCATATGTCTCAACTGAATGGTAGTTCAGTTGTCTTGTATTACAAAGGATTATATTATATATGTTTTTAGTATTCCATAACGTTTCCTTTTGGTAACAACTACAACCACTTTATTGCAAAACATGCTAACATACAAGGGTCTGTTGAGAGAACCGTAACTGACGAGTGTGTCATAGTCTGAGGGACCTTCATTTTACCTTCAAAATAACATTCTACCAAATTAGATTGGTTGTAATTTACGTTTTGAAGTTTCAGCTATGATCAATCTATCCCAGTATGGGTTCTTGTACGTTCATGACAACGTGGTAAACCGTGACGCACCATACAGGCATACTGTGACCAACCCGTCAGAGTGTGTTGTGCACTCTTTGATCCGGAACCGTGATCAATCCTGACGCACCAGTAAACTAGCTAGTGGTTTTAATCTTTGAGTGACCAATCTGAGTCAATGCCTAGTTTCAAATATTATTTACATCCATGCACTTATTTATCCAACAGTGAAGAGTACTATCAGCAGTAAACCCGGATCACGCAGACTTAAGTGGAAAATGGGTTCACGCCAATCCACCTGCGCACGCCATTCCGGGTGAAAGGCACATGCCTTTGTTCATTCAATGGACAAATGTGAAATCGTGCGAGGAAATACATGCGTTTTTGAGGTTGGTGCATATCCTTTATCTCATTTTGCTTATTCTAAACAAATATGTACGGACATATGTGATCAAATTCAACTAAAATGAATTGGAAACACACGCACTCATTCAAAATTATAGAAGCTTATACAACTTCGATTTTAAGAACTTTCCTGTCCTGGTCACATTGAAATCCAAACACAAACTGACTCCAATAATTCTGGTATACGCCTCACTCCTGACTTACAGAACTATATAAGGCCTGAAATATTCCAATTGACCCTTTGCTTACAGAGGCTTCAGTGAAATATTTGCTAATCTCAATTTAATAATGCATTGATTGAGGTGATTTTACAGGAACCTCTTATTTCAGCAATGAAAATTATCATCGACCAGTTACGAATCTAATGCCGAAGCCTCTTTCTTCAAAGGTCACATTTAAAACATGTGAAGGTGTTAGGATAGAAAAACCCTATCGAATGGTTTAGTGTTTAGTCGTGTTCGTACCCAGTACTACTTCAGCGGAGTGGAAAAATAATGACGAACACTGAGGGTGTCACCTACCCAAGTACTGGCACTGCGTAGTGGCTCGAATAATCGCCAATTCATCTATTCAAACTGTCTGTCCTGGCCCTATGAATTCCAGACCACCATCCCATAGTCGTGTTGTGAGACGATGACTTTGTGGCAAGACAGTGCCGCTGGAATACGTGGTAATAATCAGGGAAACAAAAACATACTTTCTACCTAATTTTTATTCCTCAACACCATCGATCTTTATGCTCGGTATTGTTCGACAGAACGTCGGCTCCATCAAAGAGGCCTAGTTAGGCGTGATATATTGCATTCGAACATGAAAAGGGTATAATGAAACCGCTATTTACCACGTAGTTATCTGATGTACTATATCACTGTAGCATTCGAGGGTGGTGGACTACGTGTGATATTTATTTACAAATAGATCAGTTCGTTTATGTATACTTGGTAACCCAGAAAATGATCAGACCATCTGATGGAAGTCAGTATAGAGGATTTGTTCCATTACAGTTACCATGATTTAATTGCAGGGTGGGTGGATGCGGTATCACTGTATTTGAACAGATCACATGTGGTGGTGCCGAGGCAAGTTAATGTACATATGGTAGTCATGCGAGTCCAACAGTGGGACCTACCATGCGATGACAAAAAACACTGACGGTACATAATGACAATCTCTCGGGAATGGCAGATGACTGAGAACAGAGAAAAAAAACTATAATCAGAGATAATCCCTCCGGAATGATGTCTGGTATAACATGGGATTACCGCCACGTTTCTGGATCTGTGTGTACAATGACCAAGTGGAGAGAGGAAATGGAAATGTTCTAGTCCAATTATACTGAAACTACACTCGTTAGAGAGTAATTTAAACTTTTATGACAAATTTAGTCGACAATTTTTTTTGTTCAAATATCGTATGCTTATGGCTTTGTTATTGTCGTTATTTGCTAATGCATTTATAAAACACCTATAAATGAGTGTTATGTCCCATGCTGGCAATGTGATAGATTTGTAGTAGGAGAGTATGTACTCTTGATCGCTAGCTGTACATCCCTCTGAACTGGAAATCAACAAGACACCCCGTGACTCCACATGCGATTTTATATGTAGTAGTGGGAAAGGAAGCCAACACGTTATTCGATACAATGACACGTGTGTTTGTGTCGCTCGCCGAAGCTCTCACGCTGCACTGGTCACACGTATTTCCATTGTACGACTAAGTAGACCGCCCTTCGCGGGGCATCAACAGAGTTAATACTAATGTGAGTGGATACAGTCTCAACACGACTCCTTGGACATTAGAAAATGAAGATGAAACACACTCACCACCTCAGAAAAGCTAATATCAAGCAAAGGTAAATATCGCAATATGACAGCGACGTCATTGCTCACTGTGTGTCCCACAAAATCGTGTTTGTCGAAGGGTCGATCGGCGGAATACAGTCCGGCTAATTTACTGTAATGACTGTTGCCAGCACCGCAGATTGTTGATATTGTTCTTTGAAGGCCCGTCTCCATTGCTTTGATTCCTGGTGGCGCATTTTAGAAGTCGTTTCTGTTTGTTCTAGCTGAACCTATGGCCAATTAGCAGTTGACTGCAAAGAAAGTGGACGAACAAAATGTGTTTATTCGCTTGGGACAAAAATAACCCAGACCAATGCAAACGATGAAAACTAATCCCAATGGGGAAGACGCCTCATATTAGTTGAATCACCGGATCTGTCTGAAACATGAATGTGTATTTTTGTTAAACCTAAAATTACTCGGATGTTATACATATGTATTTCAGAATACGTATTTGGTATCTCCGGAATGTGTGTAAATTGTTCTCCTCAATACATTACTTTTGTTCTCGAATATGTCATGGTGGCATGTTCTATTACCAACGTAAAATAATTTAGTATCCCGGTATTCAGAGGCAGTGATTTTGAATTGAAGCTTTCAAGCACTGAGGAAAATTCTAGTATAATGGTATCGGTAATTCGACCGAAATACCTTGCACAAACCCCAATTTGGCTGGCGCACACCGGCTTCCCCGTGAGCCTCCGCCAATGGTTTAGCGCGTCTTCCCAGAGGAGGGGAGAGCTGCGCGGGTCACACTGTTGAGCGTGCGGGCGGGAGCTCTGCGGACTTCGCTGAAGCAGCGCCCAAGCCAATGGCAATTGTTTCTCTCGCTGTGCAACGCAGCTCTCACAAGTCGCTCATTGTCGCATCGAGGAGAGAGCGACATAGCCGTTGGCGGCCAAGTTGTAGTAAATTTCATTTCCAAGACCGGACAACTTTCTCGGTCACAATCAGTTTGCGCATTTGCGATGGGTAACAAGTTTGCTGGGGATCCTGAGCAGGGAATAGACGCAAATGCTACTATAATGGATAATTGTAGCAATTCTGCGGAGATGTTTCTGTCGAACGATAGTGAATTCGATCCCAGCAAATTATGCTATCCTGGATCTACTAGGGACCAGTCCCTACAGATGTGGGAAATATGTGTTAAAGTTCTCATGTACTCGCTGATAATAATCGTGTCGCTCGTTGGCAATACGTTGGTCGTTTATGTTGTACTGAAGATCAAGAGGATGCGAACAACAACAAATTACTACATAGTTAATCTAGCTGTCTCGGACATCATGGTTACCACATCTTACATGTGGGTTCGTATCGTCACCGAACTCACTGAAGGCTGGATTCTTGGAGCTTTCTTCTGCAAGTTCAACAGCTTTTCCCAAGGTAACGTTCCTCGGGCAATTTATCTCGGCACTTAGCCAGACAATATTTTTAACGCCAGGAGATTTTTTTACAGAAATACCATTACATTACAACCTATCATTACTTGCAAGTGTAATGAAGGCTATCGGTTTAAATTATTGTCGTGTGACATTTTCATCTGAATATTAGAGGTGGTTGCACCACCAACCACGCGCCGTCAGCGATAACTTGTAGAGACTGAGGTGCCAGCAACGTAAGAATCTCATCGCTTGTCAAGCGAGAATAACAAGTGCAATGCTTCTTCGAGGAAACAATACGTTATCAAATATTTATAAGAACAAAAGAGCCGATTTACTGACGTGGAAGCTCTTGACATAATGCCTGATTCATGCTTTATAAATCATATTTCATTGGTTCACGCCATTGGTGTTAGTCAGGCGGCAGGGCTAACAAGACACGAGAGAACATGACGCGTCTGAAGGTGTTGTTTGTCTGTTGGGAAACTCGACGCAGTCACCTTGCCTCGCACTGGTTTTTGGGGGGAAGTATCAAATATGGACGTATATGGTTACATATTTGTAAAGCGATATGCAAAAAATGGCTGATATTAAGGGACGCCAGGAGGTCATCTTGCTTTCACGCAAATATCGTGGGATGTTCGTCTTTGAACGGTGTTTGATATAGTCGAATATTTCTCCCGGTCATTGCTTCACCTTTTTTCCTATTAGAATGGTGGTTCAAGAAGTGTGCGAGTAATTCTGCGAATATTTATCCCCCCCCCCCCCTCCCCCTGCCATTACCTTGAAGTGTACTAGAAATATATACCTTGCTACAGTGTGGTATCTGATATATATATTTGCAGAAACTCAAACTTGGGATCAGTTCAAAGCTAAAATTTAATCATTCTGGAACAGGCCTTGATATAATTTCGCTCTTGCAAGCGGAATACGACGAGGCAACTCGAGACAGATGAGGAGACGATTTGGCTCCTGCTCAAGAATACTTTCATCCGTTCAAGGAGATGCTATTGTCCAAAAAGATAATACTGATAATATATGGCACCTAGTCGTGATTAGATCGATTCCGATTCTGATGTTGGATATCTTCCCTCATAATATCGATCATCTTACTCTACCTTCTGCTAATCAAAACCGCGAGGGTCGGCGATACCCGGACATTTTTTATTTGAGCTCAGTTAGTCGGATGACAGACGCAAATTCTATATCTCATTGAAGCTTTCTATTGGCATTGTCCCAAACAAAGACGAAAAAGCCAGGGAAAAATTATGAGAAAAAAAAACAGCAGAAGAGATTGTGCCCATAGTGTTCTGGTTTGCACGCGCGATTGATTTTGGTCTACAGTGTAGAAGGGCATAGGAAACGCTAGTGTGATGCATGAGTTGTAGCAACTATGAACGATCATTCATTTCAAGAAATATAGACAACAATCTTCGCAGACTTTCATCAACTTTGATCAATTCACCAAGATAGAGTTATGACCATAAGGAACCTCGTGCAAGAACCGTCTAGACCTGCCCAGGAACGTGACTAATTCTGCGGAGATACAAAACTTGATATTTTACGTTTAAAACAAATGTGCAAAACATTGACACAAAAGAGCAGACGATGCGTCAATAAAGATGCTTCTCCTCGGCTTAACCTTGGCGACCCCAATAACTGGACCGTTGCACTGCGAACTCTTGAGCCGGATAACAGTTTTTGTACCTAGAATGGGGCCCTTGATAAGGACAATACCGACATGGGATAGGGGCCATCGTTGTTCTTTGTAGAGGGTTTTACGGGTGTAGTATGCCGACTGTGACGTGTGGGTAAGCTCTCACTCGAACGAAAATAGATACTTTACCGTATCACTGATGATGAACCAGCGGCGATACAATTTATACAGGTATATATTGATATCACGTAAAACTTTGTTATAAAACTAGAAGTTGAAAAATTGTATATATGGTTAAAAAATTATTTTAGTATACGAAGTAAGGCCAAAAATGCTACTTTGATCACTCCGCCTTGGTTCTATGTTGATGGATACATCATGTTATGACACCATATTGCTTCGAATTCATCAGGCCACTTTGCCGCTTGATGAATATCACTTCATCGAGCGGTCAGACAATTATCGATAATGTATCGCTATATACCATGTGGCGGCTGGAATTCAAATTGGCCGTAGCTGTTGCTTTATGAATGAGACTGCGGAGACCAATCAATCAATGTGAATTTAAAAAGAAAAATATTTATTACAGGAAGTTTATAGATAATTTGAAGTAAACACCAATATGATATCTCCCTAAAAAAGAATGTTAATTACTTACATTTACTACTCCCTACTACTGTATCTGATATCGCGGATCTCGCATACAATCTGCTGGCCAAAATCAATATTTTTTTTTAGGATAGAAGCCAAAACAGTGCAAACAAAATTCTATGCATCCTTTATATTAAGTTACAAATGTACTCATGTGAATCACTAGTGTCTGTCTTGTTCGTAAATGACATTTCAGCTATGAAGTTCATCACAATGTGACTGCGTGCAATAACTCACAATAGTGGTACGTAACAGTTGATTGTAGTGCTTTGAAATGTAAAAGTCGATCAATGCAACTGAAGTGTCGACGAGTGAATGGCAATTGTCCTGCAAGAGAATCATTTGTTCAGATGCAGATGTTCACGTGGTATCGGTGGACAAACAAGACACTGTACTTTTTTCACGAGTCGTCTTTGAGAGATATCGATGTTGAATCGATGTTGTACTTTTTGAAGACCAATATATTGTGGTGTCATTCAGACTTGCGCAAACAGCTGCGCTGTCCGTCCTTTCACTATGCATAAATTTAAATGACTTATCTGATCGAACGTCATATGTACAGTGTTCGGTTTAAGCCACTATCTCCAAGTAATTATGTTGATGAGATTTCGTTACCCCTTCTCTGTTCAAGTATGCATACCTAATATTTATATCTGCGATCAACGAACTCCTGCGTCATTCATAATCTGATAGCCGAGCCGACCGGCCAATAACCGATTTAGGGTAGTCGTTGTAATCTGATAACCCTTAATTCTCCTGTCATGTTGCAAAAATAGAACCGTGTTACAAACACACTGGCGACCTGCCAGGCGCCGAAGAATTTTATCCCAATACGTTTTTGTGGTAACTTGGTACCACATGTCTGCGTCTTGCAGTAGACCAAACTGTCATTGTATATAATGAGACAACACATATCCTGTCCAGGAAGGCAGTCTCATTTCCTCAGTCTTCATTTCCTCCTATCGCCCACTTTCAGCTTCGATGGATTAACTAGAAGCTGAACTGTGAAATCATAGTAGAAAATGTGCATTGCTAAAAGGAGGACCGTGTAAATGTCAGCCTATTGTTGGTATCGTGTGAAAGTGTATGATTACACACGTTGACGTTTTGCGGGCAAAACAACCTTCACCTATTATAGCCAAGTCGAAGACTTGTTTGAAAAAAAAAAACAACTTTGCTGTAACTTAAGTGAGCCTTTGGTGAGACAGAACACTCACCCCAGCGACACCCCCCCCCCCCTCCCCTCCATTTTGTCAACAGCAGACAAGCTTCCGGACTTTAGGCATATACGCGTTGATAAACATCTGAAATTACTTCAACAATGTCAGCGATGTTCTGTTTACTTTTAGAAACGCTCTCTGTAGCGTTGCTCATCCAAGATAATTAATTGCTATCTTCGTCGGTTTATCAGAACTGTGTCGTCATTGTTCTAGAGATAATCACTTCCCCAGACACAATTCATATCATTACTTGATGAGCTTTCGGTGAGAAGATATCCGAGCGAACCAGTGGCCAATAGGAACTGCGAAATAATGGCCTATAATTCAGTATGACGTGCGAACAAATCTTCAGTTTTCATAATATAAGATTGCGACTATTCGAAAAACTGACAAGCTTTCATATTGGTTTGGAACACGATTCATACGGTCTAACGAGTTGTCAATTGACATTTGCACCTATCCAAGATAACTAAGCGTCTCGCGAGAGCTTGTCGTACGTGCGGAATTACTGGACTATTACATGGTATAAATCGTCGTATCGAGTTAATACGGATTATCACAATTCGTCATGAATTCAATACCGCAAAGAACACGGACTTGCTCTGTTCACAAGTCGAAAATATTATAACCCCCTGCGTGATTTTCGTCAAAACATGTACATTTCACATAATTGCTTTATTCACAGTTGACAATATTGATATTTAAATACCGCCGATGATCATACTTACTAAACCAATATGTCGCACTATTATATAATATCGAATTTACGCCATCGTCAATCGATGCACATCCTCTCTTCAGCTCTTCAGCTCCACATCAGGCTCTTCAGCTTTTAAATTCATACTTTCAAATTCAGGCCTTTGAATTCATCATTTTAGGTGCTGCACTGACCTGCTGCGACCACTCTTGACTATTTAGGATTGCAATCGAACACAAGTAGCAATGCCCGCTATTACGTGAGATATTGGTCAGTATAATATCCAAGCACTGAAGCAGAGAAAGACGAATTTAGATGGATTGTTAGACAATTGCGTACTAACTTCATCAGACACACGGTAGAATCGACGGCGTAGTGCACACTGTCCTTTCCTGTGAGATACACAATGTATCGTTTCCCACTCAATTATATTACATATACTTCGGGAGGAGTTTTGAAGAATCTTTATTGTTGGAAAGGAGGATCATGTGTCTATTCGCCACGCAGAGCCTGAGAACACACCCAGTAAACCACGATATAATTATAATTAACCATAGTCAAGTAAATCGAACCCCATTTGAAAATGCATTGTCACCTTAGACCACTTGAAGGCTCATCGTAGAACGGCTTTTGCAAACTTATGAATAGCTTAAATAAGAATGAACTAGGTGGCCTTTTTAAAATAGACAAACCACCATCAAGCTCAAGTGTTGGCATCTGCTCCTCCGAGAAAATGGCGGAAGGCGAGGTGATGTTGCTTAATTCACTGTGTAGCGTAAATCGATATGATGAGCATTATGCGTGAAGTTTTGTGTTCCTGTCCGCATTCATGATACTGACGCCTTGTTTTATATCAATATGTATGTACCCATGTTGATTCGGACATGATAAAGATAAATGGTGCCGTGTATACTAGTGCTCCAAATTTAATGTCTTGGGCCTCGTCAGACAATGGAGAAGTTCCACCGGTTGAAGGTACGTGGTCGGTCTCATATCCGGTAAGGCTAACCATCGCCGTGTGCGCGTCATCATCCATTAGCGCCACTAATGGAGAATGACAATTTTGATTTTCCTTGGAGTTTACTCATGAGAGATAGTCACGCCAAAGCTGTTGCCCAAGCGCGGTCACTGTCACGACCACACGTGTGTAGTCAGGTTTATGAACTTGTAGCGCATCACAGAAACGCAAACTCAGGTTTATTTCCAGTTGATGGGTTGCAATTCGTCATTAATACTGAACGCCTCACGCGTCATGCAGCAGATATATCCGTTTGTTATTGCAAAAAAATTAGAGGCTAAGTGCCTGACTGAACATGGTCGTTCTCAGGAGACCTGGAATGTGTCCGATAAAACTTGCTCATGCACGTACAATATCGCCGGAGCAACAAATAGTTTACCACATCGAATATGGGATGTTCCTATTCGACATTTATTTGCAAACATGACTGCCATACATTAATGTCATGATATTTACGCCCTATCAATAATACCATTAAACCATTTGATAACATATTGATATGATTCAGTATATAGGGCGTTCCTATTCGATAATTTTTTGCAAACATGAAATCCATAATGAATGCCATGATATTTACGCCATATCAACAGTAATATTTCAACGTATCATAAACAGTCGTGTTGACAGTTTCTAACATAATGTAGTGTGTTTTAGTTTTTTTTTGTATCATCTAACTAACTATTTTATCCCATGATATAGCATACTAGCTTTATCAGTTTATGTCAAATATCGGAAAATTTCACAAATTTCCTCCTTATTGCGCGCACTGCCCAGTGGAGTTATCGAAACATACCTGTTCTTCTATGTGTACTAATGCTTTCTCAAGGCCGTATTGGTACTAATTTCCCCAGAAAAGGTCTTCATATATTATTCAATCGGATATTGTTGGAATAATACTGTTTTACGTACTCGAAGAATCGTGAAGGGTATAATTCGTATATGCATTATGGAATATAGGAGGGATATATTCATGTATATGGTATGTAAAGCGTCCGTGATGAGTGTTTTTCCAGTGACTTGCTCTGGTATCCCAGGAGGTTGATTTGCAAGTCATTTCCACAAGTTTTGTGATTCCATATGCCATGTTACATAATAGCCAGAACTGACACAGAGAATAACAATTTTCAGGGGATATGTGTGTGTTCTGACATGAATATTCCTGTGATATATCAAACAACTGACAATAAACCCAGCAGACGGGCTGAGAAATGATCAGATTAGGCAGCAGTTGGAAATCAGATGTCGCATTTCATTGTAATTCACAGCTTGTTGTGAAAAAGTAGCACATATTCACATTTGATTCGCATATTGAAGCCTTTAATGCTACGTGCTAGATGTGAGATCTTTGTTGGAGCGTTTACCGTCTCTGGGCTGATTCAAAGAACACCGAAGCACACTGTCCCCGTGTAACAAAGCCAGTTCCAACAACACCGTAGTCTTTTCAACAATGGAGCAACAATCGTCTCCTTTCTAAAATAAAAATATCGACGACAGACCAAGCCAAAGACACCCATAAATTATAGGTGACATTTAATTGTAGTTTTCCAGGCAAGCATGCTTCCTGGCAGTGACTTAATTGTTCTGCTGACATTTGTGTTTTGCTTTGCTGTGCGATTTTCACCACTTTGTTGACAAAGAAACGCCAGTAGTGTTTTGCGAATTTCTCGTTACATGTGTGTGTAGAATTGAGATTTCTGTTTCTTATTAAATTTCACTATTCACGATAAATGCGATCTTTGTTTTATATACGCATACAGAGCCCCTAATTGGACATGGCAAGAAAAAAGTGAACCGTTCGCTTAATTTATTAAATCGTTCGTTCAATATATCAAACCATTCAGTCGTCCACCCAATGTAATAAATTGTTCGTTCAAAATATTATATCGTTCAGACGCCTTGACAAACCATTCCATCAAATATACCTGACAACTTGTGGTTTGAGTGAACAATTAAATACATTGAAAGAACGGTTTGAGAAATTGAACAAACTATTTATTGATTTGAATTAACTGTTTAACAAGTCGTTTGCTATCAGTATTGATACTAACTATGATCACGTCTTTTATTTCCATGGGAATAACGAAAAGTGATATCCATGGGAATAACGATAAGTGCAAATCCATAATAACTCATAGTTTAAGAGACGTGTGCTCAATGATAATTATTGTGGGTAATGAAATGTATGAGCGTGCATCAACGGTGTCGTTAGACAACTAAAAATGAGTCATCCCTTATACTACTAGACAACTAGAAATGAGTCCTCCCTTATACTAATGTCACCATGTTCTGTTTGCAGTGCTGTCGTTTGTGGCCAGCATCCTGACACTGACGCTGATCGCGTGTGACCGGTTTTTCGGTATTGTGTTCGCAATGAAGGCTCGCATGACCGAACGGAGATCCACAGTCTTCATCATTGCCATATGGGTGTTCGCAGTCGGAATATCATCCCCGTTGCTCGTGTTTCGAGAGCAGTTCTCGAGACAGTGGCTTGATCATCTGGAGATATGGTGTGCAGACACGTGGCCAGCGGTGGAGAAATTCGATAACGCCACTCAGTTGTCTTACTTCGCGCGACCTGCAAAAACTGCATACTTCACAGTGATATCGGTGGTATTGTTTTTCCTGCCCGTTCTGGTCATGTCCATCGCATACTCATTTATCATATGGAAATTGTGGTCAAGTAAAACGCCCGGAGAACGCGTCGAGTCTGATCCGCGGAACCCCGAAAGAAATAAAAAGAAGGTAAAGCGCAAGGTAACGGATTCCAAGAGTTAGCAATGGTCGTCTCGTAGTAGTAGTAGGATGTCCTGTGGCAGAATAGTGTAGTAGAGTTCAATAAGCATTATTTATCCCCGGACACAGTTCGACGGATACTATGGATTTGCATCCGTCACGTCGCGTCCGCCGTGGATGGTTTCTTGTAAATGGGCTACAGGTTGCAAATCTGAACTTATTCTGATAATATGTTATACGAACGTCGTATGGTAATCAAAATGACCGATTGGTGGCACATTTTGTGACGAAATTAGCCGTCTTAACACATGGGCGTGTGAACGCACTACAGAGGTGGTAATTTTACTGGAATCATAATGCCATATATAACATGCAAGTTGAGCAGTGCTCAGAGACGAAATAACTATTAATAACTTATTACACGATGGATAGGCAGACAGTAGTCTTGCATGATTTCCAAACTCTAACTGATCGCTAAGAACTCTAGCGTAAACAAAATGCACACAACGATAGAAGAAAGATGTGAATCGGATAAGGTTTTTACATTTACATGTATGTTATTTGCACGGAACATTAGACATTTTATTATTTTACTATTTTATTATCAATGGGGAATATTCATACATATCTTCATCGCATAATTGTGTACACAAGTGTGAAAAAAGGGCCAAAATATATATTTTATTTAATAGTGCACAAAATATACTCCAGTTATATGAATCAATCATTACTGGATGTAGAATTAGTTCATTTTTAACGATTGGCACGTCGAAATTTCTGTTGTGCGAAGAATAGCAATGCTATTTAATGAAAAGCAAATCCGAGCTCGTACATGATGTACCTCCCCACTCTTGCATGATTGAACCACTGATGATATGGATACCGATATACCAGTACATCTATGTGAAAATAAAAACGACGAACACAAAATGAATAGTATACCATAGCATGTATACTATGGAAATGTATACTATGGAAATTTTTCCATAGTCAATTTCCCTTTTCTAAGCAGCAACATTCCTATGTCACCGGCATATGGTGTGTTTGTTTCTCAACTTATACGCTATTCCAGAGCTAGTTGCAAATATGAGGACTTTGTCTATCGAAGTGCCCAGCTAGTCTCTAAACTGCTACGACAAGGATATGTTTTACCAAGACTTATCGCTGCGTTTAAGAAATTCTATGGACGTCATCATGATCTGGTTGATAAATACAGCAAATCCATGTCTGCCATGCAACTAGATCTATTTTCATGTTAATTTTGGGGAATTCATGACGGGTGCCACTAGTGGGGCAGGAAATGCTCACTCTTTCCGGAACACCTGATTTCACCTCCTGATGGCCATTTACGGGGGTTCATGAGTTTCCCTGTCATTTTTGTTTTCTCTCACTTCGTATGCCTGATATGACTTTCTGTCCCCGGACTATGAGATTGGATAACGGACCCTGTTTTGTTTGCTCGGAATACTTGATACTGGGTATTGATTCCACGTCTATTACTATAACTGAGTCGGTGTCTTTGCTGGTGGATAATTATTTGTCCCCGCTGGCACCATCAGCTCAGTAAACCTAGTATAGTTAGGTTTAACCTAGTATTTGAAATGACTATGCAGTACAAAGACAACGGAAACAAACTGGTTGACACGGCGCCCAGTATAAAAAGGTGTCAAAAAGCTGTGTCCAAGGGCACGGTCACAGCTTCCTCAGAAGGTGCCCCTAGACTCATCATATCAGATATTATGAAAACATCATACGTAGTCTCTTCTGATCGTTCCCTATGGTACAACAACTCGTGTAATTTTATTAATATTAGAGATTGCAAAATCAAACTTCCAGATATAATGAAAGCAGAGGGTGATGATTGTCAATATAGTATTAATAAATGTAGAGCAAAAAACTGCAAAACTTGTGATATATTAATTACAGATTCACAGTTCACAAGTTCACTTACCAAACGTACATATACTAGTAAAAGTTATGAAAACATCAATTGCAAGACCAGCAATATCGTATATGGAATTGAATGCACTATATGTGGTCTCGTATATATTGGAGAAACCAAAGGACAGCTTAACAAGAGAGTTAATGGTCATCGTTCCAACATCAATAATAATTCTAATCAACTACTTTATCAACATTTTAATCAGGATGACCATTCTATTTTGTCAATGAAAGTTCGAGTCATAGAAAAAATATACCACCATACTAATAGTCCCTCATTAAGTACACCCACCCGCAGGAAACGAGAAGAACATTGGATACGTGAACTAGGCACAGCTACACCTTATGGCTGTAACGATAATATCAGTTCAGTGGGAAACCTGACAAGCCCAGGATGCAGTTCAGTCAATGTAATGAATTTATTTACATCATTTAAACGTAGGAAACGAAGCCATGGACAACGACATTATAATCGACCATCTATTCATAATATTTCCTTTGATGGTCTACTCGAAATATTGAAACAACCACTTGGACTGCACTATGTTCGCACTAAATTATTTGCCATACCTCATGTTAAACTTAAAGAACTAGAGGACCAATGTCCTACCCACTATATCAGAAATACCAATAGCTATGAATTTCGTCTGTATTCCATTATCATGGATATTGTTTATCATCGGCTTTATAAGCCAACACAGAATTCCGAATATATACCACCCAAACGGTCTTTTCTGAAGATAAAATTTGCCAATAAAGGTATTGATGCAATTAACATCGGTAATATATTACATCATAAGTCTGTTCAGTCCCAGGTACCATCATACTTCACTGACACGGCTGCTCCATCTGTATCCTACTCATATACCAAATCTGTTGCTTCCAAGATTTTCAACTACAAACAAACATTGAATGATTTGGATATTGATGATCTCTTACATAACCCACTCTCCTGCACTTGCATTAACTCTCCGTTCATACACGATCCAGTTGGGCATGTTATTTCAGGCGACCTCAATATAGTGGAGAATGAATCATTGAAAGACATTTTGTCCAAAGGTCCCAAATATAGAGAGCCCACGTCGTTTTCATGGAGATACAATTTTAAGTTAATCATGGATGCAGTTGAGGAGCATGCCAGAAAATGGACAAAGCGAGAAAAGGCAGAAACTGATTCTCTGTCAGAATGGGTCAAACAGATTAGGTCATTGGTAAGCAAACGCATCAATGTTTTGTCAAAGTCAGTTAGTACTAAATATAGCTCTGTCTTCAATGATCCCGTGGTTACTAATAGTTTGTTGAAACTTCAAGAAAGGTTCGTCATTGTCCCTGCAGATAAAGCTTCTAATAATGTTGTTTTTGTTTGTAAAGCATACTATATACAGTGCCTGTTTGACGAACTGGGTATTGCCAACAATACTAATCCCAATAGTACATACCAAGCCATTACCGTGCCCAAACAGGATATCTTATCAAATCATTTGTCTGTATTGCATTCGTTTGGTATTACTACCTCATGTAAAGATTCTAATCTACCGAACTTATATTGGATCCCAAAGTTGCACAAAAATCCACACAAACAAAGATATATTTCAGGTTCAGCGTCATGTTCTACCAAAGCCCTTTCTAAAATATTAACTACTATATTGTCTAAAATTAAACAGGGTCTCCAAAAGTACTCTGAAACCATCTATTCTAGAAGTGGTATAAATCAAATGTGGATATTAAAAAATTCCAAATCTTTATTGGAATATCTACATGCGCACACACTTTCAAAAGTAACGTCTATCAAAACATTTGATTTCTCCACTTTGTACACAACTATACCTCATTCTGAACTGAAATCTCAGCTTAAAAAACTAATCAATAATTCATTTTTCTCTAAAAAGGGACAACGTCGGTACCACTATATTGTAGTTAAATATAATACCGCTTATTTTGTTAAAGGCGACTCTGATGCCCCATACAAATATACTGAAATAGATGTGGTAAATATGGTTAATTTTCTGATTGATAATATTTTTGTGGAATTTGGTGGTCGAATATTTCAACAAACTATTGGTATTCCCATGGGTACAAACTGTGCACCATTATTGGCAGACCTGTTTTTATACTCATATGAATCAGATTTTATCCAACATTTACAAAGAGGAGGTTCTAAGAAAGTAACATGTAATTTTAATTTCACTTTCCGATACATAGATGATGTATTGTCGCTAAATAATCCCAAGTTTGGTGATTATTTGGATGTCATATATCCTAAGGAACTTGAAATTAAGGATACTACAGAATCCGCTAATTTTTCCAACTATCTAGACCTGAGGTTGGAGATTGATAATGATTCTAACCTGTCAACTAGATTATATGACAAACGTGATGATTTCAATTTTTCCATAGTCAATTTCCCTTTTCTAAGCAGCAACATTCCTATGTCACCGGCATATGGTGTGTTTGTTTCTCAACTTATACGCTATTCCAGAGCTAGTTGCAAATATGAGGACTTTGTCTATCGAAGTGCCCAGCTAGTCTCTAAACTGCTACGACAAGGATATGTTTTACCAAGACTTATCGCTGCGTTTAAGAAATTCTATGGACGTCATCATGATCTGGTTGATAAATACAGCAAATCCATGTCTGCCATGCAACTAGATCTATTTTCATGTTAATTTTGGGGAATTCATGACGGGTGCCACTAGTGGGGCAGGAAATGCTCACTCTTTCCGGAACACCTGATTTCACCTCCTGATGGCCATTTACGGGGGTTCATGAGTTTCCCTGTCATTTTTGTTTTCTCTCACTTCGTATGCCTGATATGACTTTCTGTCCCCGGACTATGAGATTGGATAACGGACCCTGTTTTGTTTGCTCGGAATACTTGATACTGGGTATTGATTCCACGTCTATGTACCTGTACAAGTGAATGTTTTTACAATATGTCATATTTGCACATGCAAACCAAACACATCCATAAATTCAATGTCGAGCCTAAATGTTGAACAAATCAAAGATGTTGCTGCGAACGTTTATCACTCTTCTGGTAAACATTCAACGTATTATAATCGGTAAAACTGTTAGAACTATATTTATAAATGTGACATGTGTGACATACGTTGTCCGTTATCGGATATGCACTTGTATTGACACATGGGCCGATTGGTCATGAGGCCTTATTCCAATAGATTATAGACTTATTCCAAATATTATTATAAGCCTTTTGTACCGTGACCTTGTAAATAAGGTCATTGATCAATTCAAGGTCATGAGAATGTTCAGCATATATCATTTCTAGTATACATGTCCACAATTGATTCATAAGCTGTAAAATCGATAATGAATGATATATTAACCATTTAGTCCTGCGACCTTGAAAATGAGGTCAATGGTCAAATTCAAGGTCATGACAATAATCTGCATACATCATCTCCTATATGTAAAGTCGATAAGAAGCCATTTTATCAGCCATTTTGTCCTGTGACCTTGAATATGAGGTCAAATTCAAAGTCATCAGAATATTGGGCGTATATCATTTCCTATATGTCCACAATTGATTACTAAGCTGTAAAGTCGATAATAAGCGAGATATTAGCCATTTTGTGCTCTTGACCTTGAAAATGAGGTCGAACGTCAAATTCAACGTCACGAGAATATTCAGCATATATCATTTCCTTTATGTCCACAATTGATTCCTAAGCTGTAAATTCGACAATAAGTGAGATATTAGCCATTTTGTCCTGCGACCTCGAAACTCAGGTCACAAGTCAAATTTAAGGTCACGAGAATATTCAGCTTATATCATTTCCTATATGTCCACAATTGATTCCTAGTCTCTAATCTCAATAATTATTGAGTGAGATATTAGGCATAATGTGTCCCATTATAAAGCATAGGAGAATTTAACATGGGGAAAGTCCCATTTGGGCCGAGTTTGGGCCAAAATGGCCCACTTCAAGTGATTCAAGGGCAACGAATCTTATACACATCACAGAGGTATATATGAGGTAAGAAAAAAGTTACTGAACAGATTTTGCGAAAATGGCCATCAAAGTCCAACATTGGCCATCTTTCGTCAAAACTGGCGGCCATTTCGAAATAATAGCGAAAGTAAAAAAAACTAAAACATATCTCCTTCTTGAAATATTTTTAGGCATTTTTGTGCAAAATTTCAGAAAGATTCGATCGTAAACTTCAACACCACACCAATAGGTTATCGGACCAAAGGTCCGGTAACCTAAACCACTATATATCCATACACTTTCATCTGCACGCTGGTGTGTTTTTCTGCGACTCTTCAGTTTGTCACATGCCTACAGTTTTCAACGGTCCCATATCTGGTCTCAATTTGGCGTAGATCAGTTTCTGCTAAAGAATGAATTATCGGATAGTTATCTGGTTTACGATTCAAGCATAAGTTAAAATAAAAGATTTGTATTTATTAACAGTGCCTCCATTATCATGATCCATTATCATATCATGATCAAGGGTACACCTTTATCTCCGACTAGGTCTGCAAACGTTCGATCATGTCGACTAGTCGCAAGTGTGAGACATGTCGCAAGTGTGAGATGCCAGGTTTTTGCCAATCATGCTAGAGTGTGTAAATATGGTAATATTCGACAAATATGGATAATATTTCGCTTGAAAAGTTAAACGTACATTAAAACATGTTTGTATTGCTGTGTAGATTGCCATGTACATGTACCTTGTAAACAAACGACCACGACAGAAATACAACCTATTATTTCACTCCACGCCTGCATCATTCGATCAACATTCACACCCTACAGCTAGCCGCCGAACGATATCTGACCCAGTTCTATTGTGTTGGGGTCAGGTCATGTTTATGTTAACGTTCTGTTGTCTTCAAAAATCCGACACATGATGCAAACAGGTGAAAAATACCAATTTCCAAGTTAGTACACTTTTATAATCTATTCGATTCCATGTCCGAGCATGTTATGAAAAGTTGTGCATTGAGATTGCTGCCCTGAGACTAAAAGTTTGGATGAAAAGTGTCTTGCACTGCGACGATGTGACACTAAAGTCCGGGCTGGATGTAAACTTCTTTCAATATGGAGCATGAAAAATTACCAATTTTGAGAGAAAATTAGCATATATGTACAAAGGTTGTTCAGTTTGAAGTTACTATATAACAATACATTGTTGTATATGTCCGATATTTTGTGTTATCAATTTATCCGTGACATGATAACGTTCTGAGGCTCGGGATAACGTTCTGTTGATGCTTGAAATGTGATCGTGGATTTCTACTCTCGCCACATGGAAGCAACATTTATGAGGTTGAGCTTTTTCCTCGAGCTTTTAGGTTCATTGTTCGGTACATTGTATAGGACGAACGAGGCTGAACAACACTTACATATATTAAATCATGACTATAATTCGATCCACAGAACGTTAACCACGGTAGCAGAACGTCATTTCAAGAACAAAACAATTATCATTCTTGTATTACACCTATTCATCCCCTGTTTTCACATACTGTCTAATATATGCAATGTTACATATGACATTTCGCAATATTTATTTTAGGACTAAACAATGCTAAAATTAGGTACAAAATACATTGAATAGTGAACGATGTTCGTGGAAATGAGCAAAGTATCAACATTACATGACACTTTTCTCGATAATGGGCTATAAAATTAGGACTCAGAGCAATACATACAATTCTAGGGTATTCGGGACATGGAATCCACATGTGGTCGATGCACAAATCCAACAATATGATGTGGAAAAATATATTTTGTTCCCGTGTATCTTCATATCTGGTGCAATAGAACGTCAACATAAACACCACCTGACTCGCATTATTAGGCGTGCAGGTGGAGGTCCATTCCTCCGCATCCATCATAAGATCAGGCGAGAGGCATCAGTTAAGAGTTCGGAAATCATTGAAGACTACTGTCTGCCTACCCACCGTGTATTAGCTCAACTTAATGGCCAGCGCGTCGCTCTGGTCTTCTGAGTTTGAGTAAAAACAGACCCACGGAGGTATGCATGGGCGTACGGAAGCGTAGAAGGGCCACCCAGGAAAATTTTTTTTTTTAAATTCCCGAGTTAGTAACTCGATAATATCGACTTATAACTCGATAATATCGAGTTAGTATCTCGATAATATCGACTTAAACGTGGAACAGGCACAGGAAGGAGATTTATTTTTTTGAATTCCCGAGTCAGTAACTCGATAATATCGAGTTAGTATCTCGATAATATCGAGTTAGTAACTCGATAATATCGACTTAGTAACTCGATAATATCGACTTAATATATCAGGGTTGTCCAGCCCATGTGTACATGTATGTAAAATGTACGTGGGTAACCAATATCGACTGTGTCAATTGGCGTATATGTCCCCGTGTGAACATTGAAATAAATGATATCTAAAATGAAAACTTTCCCCTCTGATGTAAATATCAATTACATTAATTACATATTAGAGTTCTAACAGTATTTGACTCTCATATAAAATCAGTAATGTTTATAAATTTTCTCACTATGTATATGCACAGGCAGAGTATACATCATGTGCTGTGATTTAAGTCGACATACTAAGTCGATATTATCGAGTTACTAAGTCGATATTATTGAGTTACTAACTCGATAATATCGAGTTACTAAGTCGATATTATCGAGTTACTAACTCGATATTATCGAGATACTAACTACTGAACAATTACGAAAGATAGCCAATTTTTTTAGTTTCCGATATAGAAGTGATAAAGTGTGATGAAAATATGGTTTTTACTACAAAATAGACGCCATGAACAATCAATTTGATACATACAAAACAATATTTCCGCTGGCCACAAAAACAGTTCTCTCCACTGTAGGTTACTTGTTACAACAATACGAAATATCCAGTTTGGGGTCTGTGATCAATCCACTTCGTTGCTATCGGAAACAAATCACAGTGGATGTGTGTGCAACTATACAGCTGATGGTTTTGTGCAAAACAAGCTACTATTACTGAATAGGTTACTTAACATGAATTTTGCCAGTTAAGTTTTTTATTGTACACAAGAAGCGAGAAACATTTATTATTGGACTAAGCAAGGCAAAGCTTTTAGTCTGGTAGAGATTGTATAGCTGTAATGTTGATATCAATATTGCTAACTTATTACAAAAATGATATTGCAATCACCCAGAATGTTGGGGGTTGAGCAAAGTTTCATATTCCAATCTTGTGAACAGCCTTTCTGTAAAGTATTTGATCAGAAATAATACGTTAACAAGCTAAAGGATAGTAGGAATTGAAAAGTACACGTATGTCCGGGAAACATTTTCTTTAATATGCCGTATGACAAACTATGCTGATCAAAGTCACATGGCAATTATTGAACACATTGCTATAATATGGTGTGTAATAGTAGATTATTTGTATCTATATGCATTTGAGTCAGAAGACTGTTTTGCAGAAATAAGGTGGTTACCACATATGATTACATTATTTACGCATTAAGTACGCATACGTTTCCATGGCAACGGCTCAAATGCGGATAGCGCATCCATCCAAATCGCGTACTTGAGGTGATTCCCTATCCATCGATACCCAAATTGTCTGAAACATTGATGAAACACACTTTTACCATCAGGTGTACAGTAGAAGCAACTACATTTACCACACTGTCTGCCCCTGATGACACCAGTGTTTTTTTATAAGGTATTTGGTCGGGCTTTGTTTCTATTGCAAAGTGTTGTATTTTACGTTTGTTCTTGGAAGCATCCAAATGTGGCTGTATTGGGGGTAATAGATTGATACTTACACTAATAATGATATTTTGTTTGAATTAGCGTAATTTGGGCATTGGTAGGGCATTATGGGATACACCCACATTGTCGTAGGTGACCGGAAAGCGTGTGTCTAGTTCTGACTGTTGTCACTATTAACATAAGTAAATAAAATGAATATTATTTATCTTTCGTTTACCAGAAAAAATCAATTCATATAGTAAGATGAATGCTATTTTGTACCTTACAATGGAGTGAAAATTAATTGTTATGCTATGACTAATAATTTCAGGTTATCATTATGCTGGTGATAATCCTGTGTGTATTCGCGATATGCTGGCTTCCGAAGCAAGTATCTGTACTCTACTCAGAACATCGGATCAACATAACAACCCGAGTAAGTTACTAAATACTCATTTTGATACGGAATGTATCAGTTTATTATAGTATGGGTGATTGGCAGTTACGAATGCTGATGTTTTACTTTGTTCCTTCAGCTTCCGTCATGGTATTCGTCGTTTACCTTCGTTGCCAACTATTTAGGATCGGCAAATAGTGCTTTGAACCCCATAATATATACGGCATTCAACGAAAACTTCAAACGAGGCAAGTTGTTCTATTTCACAAAATGAAATTATTGTAGCAAATAATCCTATGTTTGCTTCGTTTTAGACCATGTTTAAGTCATAGACCATCTTATCACTGACAAGTATTTGGTATTTCCACGCGAGAAAATGGAATCATAACCCGCGACATAATGCCAGTATATATCCACAGTGAACACATATAGACTACACATCAATGTTTTGAATTTGTGAGTTTGGCAGTCATACTGCAACATGCGTTTGATGCGTAGGTCTAATTTGCAATAAATCAACTAGACGTATGACGATCATACTCAAATATGATACTGTCCCAATATGACGAACTTGTAGTAAAGTCAGAAAATACCAGGATAATGACGATCACATTCAGCCCTTTTTTTTATATAAATGTCTGAAGTGGTAACATCGTTATTACGATAGTTTAGAAGGTTCTTATATAACTTGAAGATATATTCATTCAGTTCTGGTACATCAGTTTAATATGGTCGATTTTGATATTGTGGTGCATTCTGATCACCACATGAGAACTATATAAAAAGTAGTTCAAGCGCTAAGAAAGGTTACCGGACAATGTATGTTTTATATTTTATATATTAGCAATTTTGTCCTGTGACCGTGGAAAAGAGGTCATCAGTCAATACAAGGTCACAAGTTAATTCAGCATTTATCATTTGTCCACAGTTGATTACTAAGCTGTAAACTCAATAATGAGAGAAATATTAACATTTTTTTCCTGTGACCTTGGAAATGAAGCCAAAGGTCAAATTAAAAGTCATAAGAATGTTTGGCATATATTATTTCAATGGCCACCAAAGTCAGAAATTTGCCATTTTTCGTCTAAAATGGTTTTTAAAAAAACGAAAAAAAAGTTCTCCATTTTAAAATATTTTTTAGTTATTTTTGTGCAAAATTTCAGAAAAATTCGATTGTAAACTTCAAAGATAAAAGTGTGGACGGACGACGCCGACGGATGCAACGTCATGCCAATAGGTTATCGGACCATAGGTTCGGTAACCTAAAAATCTGCACAAAAGCAGAATAACACTGTGCATAGTGACATATGAGAGCTTCTAATAACTGCTAAATGGGTTTTCCTGACTGCATAGAAGTGCTGATAGAAGTGAGTAACTTGTTACTTCCCATCAACAAATACAAAGAAAGTAATGTAGGACACTATGTTAGGATCGATTGTATTTGGCACTAAATGATCAATATTCATATCCTGGTCGTGATCTTAACAATATTTTTGATGCGATTGTTAATACACAATAGAAACCTTAAATTATTGTTGTTGTGTGTTTAAACGCTCAGAACGATACATTCGATGGTTTTCAGTCACAAGTCTGTGTATCAATTCACCAGACTCAAACCAAAAGGTTTCAAACCATCTGACCTCTCATGGAAAAGGTTTTAGTTTAAATTAGTCGATTTCAAGTGAGCAATCATTTAACTGATGGAGACGCACCACAATCGCCCAAATTGCACATTTTAGATGGTGTGCTTTCTTCACGAATCTCATCCGGCTCTCGTGTATTTTTTGTAGCACTTTGAATTTTGATGATGACGGATGAAGAGTTTGATTCTTGCTATCGATATTGTGCGTCGTCGGTTCGCAAATCACTAATGAGTCAAAAAACATTATGCTATCGACCAACAAACACGATATAGCCATCTCCCTGCAATATGGAAATAGATGGTATGCATACGGGCATCCAGATTTGAACACTATAAGCGATTTAGCAACAAAAGGCGACACGTCATCAGGTTTTCCCTATCATGGTGTAATGTATCCATTTATTGGGCATGATTTATTTGTTTTGATAAAAATCCGACTTTTTAACGATATATTATGACGAACAATTTACTCGCTGACGGAGGAGACATTACCAGCATATTATTTTCCATTAAAAACTCATCAACACCTTTTACATTAGAATGTGCTACTTTCTAAGCATCAATAAAAAGATTAATGGACAGGCATACTATTATATAACAATGGGTTGATGCCTGATTGAGAAAGATGAGTACTGATTATGTTAGCTTACACTATATACCAACAAAAAAAATACATTTCTAGTTTGTTCTCTTTTGTAGCTTTCAAGTCAGTGTTTCGCTGTGGGAGGGAGCGACGAAGCCAGTACAATCAAATTAATGGCAGTCTGGGACATTCAACAGTCGTCACCCACTACCAGGCGCACAGCACGGGCCTCGGCGGAAACTTCCACACAACGATCGTCACCAAAATCTGACCATCGACGTGACGTGTCGCATGGAAGTCTAGCGAATAATCTGCAAACTCTTTGGTCTCGTTTTACTAGGCTTTCGTTCATTGACGAAATCTACGCAGTAAATTTCACTTAGCCTTTCAATTCTGTACATAGCATCGTGATGAGTGTTCGACTGCATAAAGCCACAGCAGAGGATGGATGCTACCAAACATTTCCTACGCAACACATTACTAATAAACCTCATCGGATGAGATTGAAAAAAATACAAATACTAGGTGATTAACAACACGAATTTTGCGGTTCATCTGCTGAAAGAATCCGTGTATTACAAATTATACAGAACGAGAAAGTGTGAATATCGTTCGAGATTTTGTTGCTGTGGGCTATTATCAAGCAGTAACCATTGTACAAAAATATATGTAATACAAAACGGCAGTTGTTAGTGTTTTAAATGCCTCCTTTTTCCGGACTCAACATACTTTATGACAGCCTGTTCCAGCTAACAGTAACACTGGCACATTTCATGACCAAACTATTTGAAGCAACATTCATCATCTTCCCTTTCTGGGTACGGGGTATTCAGATGATTTTAAAATCTGACTATTGGTGGTAATAGATTGATACTTACATTCATACCACTGAGTCGGTGTCACTGCTGGCAGACGTTGAATCTGTCCCCGAGGATACCATCAAAAAAAGATTAGGTACTTATGTACTTGTCATATATCTATTACATGGGGTTTGTTTCAGATTTCTAAATTATTTTCATAGATTGTTGGGCAGTTGTATACTAATTCCATCAGGTGTACAGTAGACACAACTACCTTTAACACACTGTCTGCCCCTGATGACGCCAGTGTGTCTTTGGATAAACTATTTGGTCGGGCTTCGTTTCTATTCCAAAATGTTCTATTGTACGTTTGTTTTTGTCATCACCAAAATCTGACTATTAGTGGTAATAGATTGATACTTACATTCGTATGAACAGCAATAACAAAACTCACTTTCTGAACAAGGTAAAGTTAGCGAAAATTTTATTATGTTATTCATTTCAATGCATGCGTCAACACATTACACCAATATAACCAGATTTCAACGATGACAGTAGCAAACCTCAAATACAACATTTTTGAGTAGGCACGCGGATGGGTAAGTTGTGCCTTGCGTGTGAATATCTTTGATAATTATCTTTGATAACTACGCTTTGATAATTAGTTATGGTGCAAGCCGTGTACATTCACAGGGCCAGTGGTATGGTGAGCAGAATGTCTCATGGACTTTGATTGCATGATAATATTTTGTTTAACAAAATAACGGTAATAATAAATGTCATTATTTAGCATTTAACAAATATACATAATGCGACCATACTCTGGAGATTTCGAAAGCAACGTGTACACTGTCATGGAATTAAACATGTTTGACCTTCACCAGTGGTCCACATACACCTGGCACGTTGGAAAATGAGCCAATGCACTAAAATTGAAATACCTTGATGTCCACTTTCAGTAAACTGCAGAATGACGAATCTTTGCCGCTCGACGGTGTATGAGAAGCACGACATATATCATGTGTTGATGCCAGAAACGCTTCTCATGGGCGATCATGACATCATTATATAATGATATTTACGATTTCATCTCTCGTTCATTCATCAAGTCATTCATCAAGTTCCAAAAAATTATCTCGATTTTGCCTGAAAATGGACTTTGAGATTGAATAACGGAATCGGGTTTGTTAGCTCGGAATATTTATAATTGGGTATTGTATTGATTCCATATTTATACCAGCACATAGCATAAGTTCCGGCGATTGATCAGAAACTTGGATGCATATATTCATAATCAATTTATAATGGTATTTTTCATGTCTTTTAGTGAATGAAGAATACGAAGCTGACATGGTGAATATTTTCTCCAGATGGTTCGTTCACCAGTACATAGCTGGTCATGGTCCCCTTGGGCATGCATGCAGTGCACCAAACCCTTCGTAAATCAAGCGTCGGTTGAGCGTCGTTGGAAATAATGAATTTTTTGTACACGTGTACAACAAAATACAATTGAGTTGGAACATACGGCCGTCGTAATCAGTGCATACTTGTTTGAGTCTTGAACTGTTAAAGTTAGGATGCATAGTATGTGGATGGATGATGTAGGAAATACACGCACTGTATGATTCTGGAAAGGTATTATGTGGTCATAGGTTTGAATTCTACAAACATTTACTTTGACAACTTTTAGGCACTGCATCTCAAAGCATCAACCTGTTGAAGCCTTAAAATATATATGTCGACAATCAATGTACATTTGCCTTGTGCGATTCAAACCTGTGATGGATTGAATTGCAAAGTTCCAACCATAACATGGTCTTTTGGTATTGCTATTTTCTCCCATGTACATTGGCTTGATGTATAAATATATTAATGTATTTAGGACAATTAGCGCTACTGTCAGTAAAACTAGAAGAAAATATATAAAACCATTTCATGATGTTAGGTTCTTCGCCTCCACAGGGCAATTGCTATTGATATGATTTTGATAAGAGCTGGTTCTCAACGCTAACAGAGTGTTTGTGAGCATATCGCGCAAATAAGTTGTAAAATACTATTAAAACTACTACATCAGTTGCTTGTATGGTACAAGATAATATTTAATTTTCAGCAGATAGTTTGCTATGCTTTATTTCATATTGAGATGAAAGGCCTTCGTATTGATTGATGCCAACACATGTGTTTATTAAATTATTATACTAGTATCACAAACATAGCACCAAGGGTGCTGTAGCTTACCGGCAATCACGAGAAATGCAGAGTATAGATTTTCCAACATATAAATTGTTACACTGATCTTAAACTCTATTGTCAAAACATGTTCGTAAATGTTGCTGGAAACACATTTTCTGTATGGACTATAATACGAAATCAAATTACACACCACAAAGGTACAGAAAGAGAATCTTATACATGATCTTGAGAAAAACTGTCTGAATAGATTTAGACAAAATGGCCACCAAATACAAAATTCATCATTTTTGACTTTCCAAGGTCATTGAAGGTCAAATTCAAGGTCATCACTCAAACCGCAATATATGATTTCCCATTTGAAAGTGCCAATACTTAGGCTCTATCTTCAAGTGTTCTATGAGTTCACTCCGCACAGCTCCCATTATGAAGGAAAATTGGGTGAAATAAGTCCAAAAAATTTTCAATGGCCAAAAAAAAATTTTTTTTTTTTTTGCTGGAAATGGCTCAAAACGAATAGTGACTTGATTTGGGACAAAAATTTTTTTTTTCTCCGACCCGTCAAAAAATCAAAATGGCCGCCACATCCAGACCGGCGATTCAAGGGCAACGAAACTTATACACGTCATAAAGGTACATGAGAGGAATGTTCTGAAACAAAAATCTCAAAACTGATCAGACAGTTTTTGAGAAAATGGCCACCAAAGTCCAAAATTGGCAATTTTTCGTCACAAATGGCCGCCAAATAGGCAAAAACGATTCAATAAAAAAAAATTAAAAAACGTCTTTAGATATTGGCCCAAGGTATGTTCTTACAAATTTATGGGGAAATTCATCATGTCAAAAAAAAGTTACAGACCCGGACGAACGATGGACGGACGAAAAAACACGACAATAGCTTATCGGCCCAAAGGGCCGGTAAGCTAAAAACAACAATCTTGCTGAAGTCTGTGCTCGAACGATGCGTCATCGAAAATGTATATGTCCATTTGAAATTAAAAATTTTCAAATTCATGGTTAGATCTTTATTCTCAAGATGGACCAATATTAGGAAAGAAACGACGAATCCATGAACCCTTCTGTGGATGTGCAAACTGGTGTCCCAGTTATTTGGCGGGTTTGGCCTCTTTGTAGAAGTTGAAAGGCTGTCCCGACCGTACGTGACAACACACGTATGTATTAGCCGGTGGGCAACTTCTCGAACGATCCTAAAAGGGGCTTTTCGTCGGCATCTCTTGGATATCGTGTTCTATTTTGTAGAATAAACATATTTAGTTTGGGGTACTTTCTGTGTGAAGAACACACATTGGAATGATATAACGGCTCGCGAAAAGCATTGTTTGCTGGATTAGACCAGTTGCAACAGGAAATAAATCGCAGCACTTTCAGCACGTCTGATTCTGGTGAAAAAATGACATAAAATAAGTACTTCGCTGTTGGTCTTGATAAAACAATATCTGATATAGTGGTTGAGACAAGTTAAATATCATTGGGCACATTCTTGTTTGGTAACCATGTTTCGTTGTCACTCAAATTTGCAAAAAAAAAATAGCAGGAGGTGACACTGCTTATGTCCAGTGTGTGTACAATGTCAAATATCTAACCTACCCCCGAATATCACGCAATTATCGTCTGATTCTCATATATTTTTATGCACACACACTTATTGCATAACTTATTAGTTCAGTAATTACTCAAACATACGAGAATGCAAGTGAAAGCTAACAATTTCTTTCAAACACTGTAAGTTGTGGTTTTGATGGACTTAATGTTATTGTTCGTAAAAGGGAACTCGACATCCTCGGAGACTGAATCGTTGTGAACTAGAGAAGTACTATGAATATCAAATAGGAAACGTGACAACAGATAAGAGAATTCAGTATTCACATCACTCAACAATAGAATAATCAACATACCATACTCAACAATAATAAAACAACATCAATGGCGATAGAACAAAAGTACCTTGATTGGTCATTCTCCTCGGTGACAATGTAATATTTATGATAATTGTGTTTGTAGAACAATTCTCCGGTGTTGATACTTCTGGGGGGGGGGGATTAATGCATTTGGTCCTATCTGTCTTCCTGTTTGTTTGCCAGTCTCGTTTTTGTCTCCACTCCAGTTTTTGTGAAAATCGAATAAAAAGGTTTGACTTGACAAACGCAAAAGTGACAATCACATAATTGTCTTTAACTCCGGTTCCAATCAAGACTAATTTTTCCTCATTTTTTCTGTTGCCCAATCGTGTGGTGTATGTGGTGTAACTTTCAGGTGTTCAGAGATACATGACGAAAGTTTTCAATAAGACTGTTTTGAAGACAGTTTTTAAACTGTTTTCGTTCAGGAGATGTATCTTGATCATAGAAACAACAATTTGAAACGTAACAACTATAATCGAATGAGAAGGTCGACATCCCATAAAAAGTCAAAATAAAAAAATACGATAAACTCAAAATCTGGGTATCTGCAAAATATTCAAGAATATTTTTCGCTATTATTCTTGTATTTTTCTATTGCCAGCTCTCCATCCTTTGCTAAATGACCGATGGTCGTACAATACAAATTCTCCACTATCGCCTCCTAAGGTCGGAATGTCATCAACGAAGTCAAAGATTCGCGATATTTCCAATAGTAGTAATTCCACAATCACTAACAATATTCGATACAATATTGAATATAAAATATGCAGCATAAGTCTGAGAAGGTTTGTGGTGTTTGGGAGGTCAGCATCAAGAATTCTGGTTAGCGTCAAAAATATAGTCAAAATAGACCAATCTCAATAACTACATTTTATGTGCTTATTTGTCCCATGATTTATGTATTTTATTCGCCCAAGGTACACCAGAAACTATATATATCTAAGCAACGATGGTTAGCAATCTCAGAAGGTCTTGTTTTGTTTTTGGTTCAAGGGATGAACCAGCATTCTGATGAATCCAACGCTTGTACCCTTTGTAGTTTACGCATTCATTTACTTTCCTTGATACAGATTTGCAGTCATGCATATTTCCTTGAAGTCGATATATCCACTGTCCAGACTGGATTTAGGATTGTATGTATAAATCCGAATATCCCTGGTCACCACAAGTCAAACTTGGTAATTCCAAATGAATCCACACACAATCTTCAGGGTCTTTCACTTGATCCCATATCTCTATAAAATATGTTTCATTGGATCGACTGATTTCACCATGTGCCTCTGTCAAATCCACTCCACTTAAATATGTGAATTTAACTGGAAGGATATTTCCATCAAGGGTACAGAAGAATGAACTATATTTCACCAGAGTGACTTGTTACATGAAAAGGACCAATGTTGGACATAAAAGAAAATAATAAGTTAGGAAACAAATGACCCTATATCTCATCCAATATTACCGAGTGAATTATTTCAGCATCATTAGATAAAGTACAAGGAATGAGAGCGTACAATGTAGCGGCCGCTAGGAGTTTCGTGTTCCTTATTTTCTTTCGGAAAATATTAAGCAATTGCGCACTCTCGGGGACATTGTGTGTACATTATATTTTACACACTGTCTGCCCCTGATGACGCCAATGTGGCTCTGACCGTAGATATTTGGTCGTTTTTTTTGTTCGATTTGTTTCATTGGGTGTGCTTTGGACATCCATCATTGATGATAATAGGTTGATACATTTAGTCATTCACATATAATTAATAGTGAGTCTTGCTGAGTGTTCTTGCTGTCAAATAGTAATAGTAATAAAAGTTGCTGCACCACCAGTTTACTTTTTGTGTAGTATGAAATGTATTAAGCTATGACCAACCTTGACTCATTCCTAAGGTAAATACCAATTCATATTAAAAAAAAACTTCACCGAAAAATTTCATTTGATACGAATATGGTTAAAATACTCATGGTTAATTAATATGGTTCAATGCACGATCGCATGCAATCAGTCTAACCCGAATTGTTATTTTTTGGAAAGAAGATATGGACGAATGTCACCATATTATGGAAGGCGGAGAATGTGTATGGTATTTATGAATGCCAATGCCATCTGGTCATCACAGTCTGACATCCCGCTCAAAGTTCTTTTGTATTAGTATTTAAAGTAGTATAATATCTTCATGTTTTTCGTTATAAATTGATTGGCTAGAATATACTCGATGACCTAGCATATTCGAAAGCTCCAAAAACGTGTGCATGATCTTGCGCAGGATTATAAACATACCGAAAAAAAACACGATATGAACGAACATCTGCCCTTGCATAAACAAAAATATGAATATCCATATATTGTCTTTATTTGTAACACAAAAAGAATCAAATTCATTATTTGGGGTTTCATCACATTAAAATACCATACATATAAAAGTATATTGGAGTTATTGGACTGTATTTTTCTATATATTTGCAACTTTCACACCATATGTTTTCAGCTACAGTGGCATTATTCTGCATTGCAAATATTCCACGCCTAAACCTTACCATGCTCTAAAGGTTAATGGACTACCAAATCCTTGTCCACTGCAGCAGACAAGGGCTATAATTACTTTCTAATGGCAGGGTGAGCGCCAAGCTTGTCCCGTTTTATTAGATGTACCAAGATCGACTGTAATTCACATTGATCTTGAACGAAAATACTCTTCTTCTAATAGGTATTGATCGAAGCAGGATACTCCTCTCCAAATCTGTAGTGCGACAAGAATATGACACCCGATCTTACATGTAGATTAAAATGATTGTGATCATAAACCTTCAAGTTTTATTATCCTTCCTCCACCAGGACAAGATTGTATTTATTAATTATTATTATTACAATGTCGATGGGGAGACATACCCCATGAATGGGGTATGTCATGCCATCTCAGTAACACCACAAATGTATCTGGGTTTATTTCTATGGACCTGGGTGTCCTAATAGGGCTGGTGGTCAGGGTTTGGGACGGCGTGAAGCTCAATTGGAATACTGGCTTTTCCTTATTAAACTATAGTTTAACAAGTAAATGTATTAAGTAAATATAATACGTAATGTAAGTAAATGGAATATTAGCTTTTCCTTATCAAACTATAGTTTAACAAGTAAATGCGAATCGCACTTACCCTATGGGATAAGTACCACCAAAGTCGGACATACCCTGATCGATATTATTGTTTTTATTATTCATAGCAGATTTAAAGTCAATTCAGAGTTGTATACAGATATTTAAATAGTCATACAAACAATTATGAAAATGTATTTTTATAAATGTCACATGAACCCGAGAGATTGAAGGTCCTCCAAATATTTGGCATATAACATTTCCTGTATGTCCACAATTGATTCCCAAGCAATAAAGTCGATAATAAGGGAGATATTTATAGGTAGTTGACTGGATACAGTGTTTGAGGCCCGAGGTCGTGTCTGGGCCGCAGCACGCACGAGCTTGCGAGTGCGTCCGCGGCCCAGACACGACCGAGTCGATTAACTTATTATTATATGCCGCGCCATGATATGTACACCCATCGGGAGAGCTATGATTACAAATGCTGACATTTTCCAGGCATTTCAGGCCCTGAAAGCAAAGAATTTTATTGACATTTCCATGCACTACAAAACCAAAAACGTCATTTCACCAGCGCATGAATACGTAAATCATCGAAAGATCGTCGATTGCTATGCGTGACGCAGGTCAATATGAAGGAGGTCAATACCACAAAATATCGGACCGATTGCTCTCTGTGTAATGCATTGTAGCATTTTCGTAGGCATCGAATAAATAGCAATAATAAAGTGATTCACATGGATCGTGAACGAAAATACTTCTCTTCTAATAGGTATTGATCGAAGGATACTCCTCTCCAAATCTGTAGTGCGACAAGAATAACCCACCCGATCTTAGATCAAACGAGGGCTAAAATTCTGAAGCTAAAACGGAAAACTGGCTTTTCCTTATTAAACTATAGTTATACAAGTAAATGCGAGTCGCACTTACCCCATGGGGTAAGTTCGACCAAAGTCGGACATACTCCGATCGATATTCTTGTTATTATTATCACTACTACTCATAGTAGATTTAAAGACAATTCATTTTGTGTTAATTAACGATATTTAAAGCAGCTGCCTTCGAAACCAGTCAATATTTCTTGAAAACTGTATTTCATATTAAACATGCTAAACTAACTGAATGAAACATACTCACATCAAATGTAATGAAAATAACCAGTCCTCAGGGAAATTTGGCTCATTTAAACAGGCGGTTCTAGCGTAAATACAGGAACACGCAGATGTAAACAAAGCATAGAAGTGCGAGACTGACAATTCCACGCACATCATGGTATACCACTGATTATTTTCTCACAACTACACTATATATGCACATACGAACTGGAAAATGTACTCGATGTGGACTTTTAAGCGTGATTTGAACATATATAGCGATTTGTTTACATTCGGGTTTGATGGATACACTTCGTCTGTTTATTTACAAAACCGGTACATAATGGGCACTAAAACGGATGTAAAGACAACTCGGACGGACTGTAATCGTCAAAATCATTGAGCACACCTTTCGTTATATTGCATTAGATGTGTTTAACGAAAAATTGGTTTTGAAAAAATTATTGCATACAGTCGAGGCAGCAGCTTTAATTGTCATACAAACAATTATGAAAATGTATTATTATTAATGTCACATGAACCTGAGAGGTTAAAGGTCATCCGACTATTTGGCATATATCTTTTCCTGTATGTCCACAATTGATTCCCAAGCAATGAAGTTGATAATACGGGAGATTTTAGTCATTTTGTGCTCTGACCTTGAAAATAAGGTGAAAGGTCAAGTTCAAGGTCATACAAATATTCAGCATATATCATTTTCTATATGTGCACCTTTGATTCCTAAGCTATACTGATAATAAGCTAGCCATTTTATGCTCTGACCTTGAAAATGAGATAAAAGGTCAAATTCAAGGTCAGCAAAATAATCGGTATACATCATTGCCTATATGCGCAGTCTTGGTTCCTAAGCAGTAAAGTCGATAATGAGCTAGTTGTAAGCCATTTTGTGCTCTGACCTTCAAAATGAGATCGAGGTAAAATTCAAGCTCATCGAAATATTCAACATACATCATTTCCTATATGTCCACAATGTATTCCCAAGCTGTAAAGTCGATAGTAATCGAGTCATTAGCCATTTTGTGCTCTGACCTTGAGAATAAGGTACAATTCAAGGTCATCAAAATATACGGCATATGACATTTCCAATATATCCACAATTGATTCCTGATCACTAATCTCACTATTAAGTGAGATATTAGCAATATTATGTGTCCCATTATAAAACATACATGTAGGATAATTTAATATGGGAAAGTCCCATTTAGGACCTGTCAAAACAATCTAAATGTCCTCCACACGCAGAACGTGAACTCAAGGGCAACGAAATTTATACATATCACAAAGGTACGTAAGGGGAACCTTTAGAAATGAAAATCTCAAACTGTCTTAACAGTGTTTGAGAAAATGGCCACTAAAGCCAGAAATTGGCCAGTTTTCAGCAAAATTGGCCGCCATTTAAAAAAAACAGCTCAAAAGTTTAAAAAAAATGAATGAAAAGTACCTCCCTCTCGAAATATTTTTGGGCATTTTGTGCAAAATTTTCAGAAAGATTCGATTGTAAACTTTAAAGATAAAAATGTAGACAGACAGCAGACAACGACGGACGCAACGTCATGGCAATAGATTATCGGACCAAAGATCCGGTAACTTAAAAACTGAGATGCCAAAAAAGGATATGGATGACCCTATAGCACATTGCGTTCACTTGCGGTGTGAATGGTTTGAGTTTACATCATAAATTCAATGCTAGATGTTGTATGTACTTGAGGTTAAAGTACTGCACAAAATCGGTAGGTCAAACCATTTCTGGAACAATGGGAGATACCAAAACATTATGATCGGTTGGGTGACCTGCACTACCAGGCAATCAACAGAAGCGATGACTTTAAGTGCTGCCTAGACTAGTGTTGTCGACATTGAACCCTAGAGTACTCTGGTCGATAGCACAGACCATATATGGTTCAAAGTAATTTAAGTGCCCAATACATAAGGAATTTGTGAAAGATATCTGTCATTACAACATAATGCAATCACAAGAGTTCTCAACTTCACGGAATGACGGTATAATCATAACATAGTACGCAAATTGTACATTTCCCATATCCTTCCATATAAACCCATTTGCAAAAATGGTGCTGTGAGGATTTCTCACTGAAATTAGGTTTATTGGTTCCAGTGAGAAATGAGTGAGATAACTAGATCAGATGAGGCTGTCATGCCCATGACGAAACACGTTTTATTAATATGAAGCTTCATACATGTGTCAAACCAATCTGAATATTTTTTTTGTGTTGCAGATTTCAGTTCTGGCTTTATTTTGTCCATATTATATGTCATGAAGTCTCGCCAATGACATTGATCATGCTGTGGTTATCAGTTTCCCAACAGGTACGGGAATTCCAATGACAGTTGATTGTAAGTATCAATCTATTACCACAATACAGTCAGATTTTGATGATACCAATAACAAACGTAAAATACAACATTTTGCAATAGAAACAATGCCCGACCAGATAGTTTGTGTGTCATGTTTCTCAAACGGACAACATTTTGTTTGTGTGTACATGGCGCTCCTGATTGGTTCCATATATATGCCGCAGTCGATATTTATTAGATGTGTAAGTAATTTTGGGTACACGACCCGTCAGATAATTTGAATATGAAAACGACGGATAACAATTTGTCTTTAGACATTGATAGGTTTACCAAATCTTGCATGCAATATGGTGGCAACGTTTTGTCAGATCTGTTCATTTGCATGTATATAATTCTAGTCATTATCGCTATCACAGTGCAATTCGTGGAAACACAGTTGATTAATTTTTCGCCAAAAGGATACATGTCGAATTCCTAGTGGATTTATCAATGTAAGGCTTAATTGCATTGCATAGTTGTCTCTGCTGATCCTCCTATAGACGAATGATAGACGGACTTATGTATTGTTATAAATCTCGGATGTTGTTAAGCATCTGAAATGTTCAAATACTTGGCATAGTATCTACCAGTATAAAATATATATTCCTTGAAAGCCATAGATAAGGCAAACAACCTAGCTCATCTTCACTAGCCTTGTTCGGTATATGAAATCATTACAACTCTCAGGAGCATATCATTTTACCAGAATGCTGATGGCTGGTGATGTGGTCATCGGTATGAAGCTTCACTTCCGTCTGTAGTTAGCATTCACCCCCGAATATGCAGGCGAGAATCCACCAAACACAATAACAGACAGTGAAATATATACATGTCACTTCTGTGGTACCGATAAGGGATAAGTTTTCAGAATTATTGTTGCATGAGCTGTCTGGCTGACACTAAATTTGGAAAACTATGAGTGAGCGTCTGATGTGGATGTGGTTATCGTAACAATCATGGGGTACAAATATGACAGCCACGTTTATATTGAAGATCTATGCAAAATTATGCAAATTTCACACCCAGAATTGTTAAGTACAGTGGCATTATTCTGCAGAGCAAGTTTTCCGCACGTAAACCTCACCTGCTTTGAAGGTTATGCTTATGCCTATGTCACATTTGCACAGGTAGCCGGCCAATGTGGGGACATTGGTGGTATCCACCGATGTTCTGGTCGCCGGTGATAGTTTGTCAGGCATCTTTTCCATATCTTTCGAGTGGTCATGAAACCACCAGGCATTGTCCGCCGGACCGCTATGGTCACCTACGATCGCTTGTCTTCATCGTGTCCGTCCAAATTTTAAGAATTTCAAGAAAGACTGACCAACTAACGATGCCCTACCGGAGACCACATGATACCCTACCTGCTCAGTAACCATCTGATATGTGCAAATCGGCCGATTATCTGAAGGGCACTTTCCGGACATTCATCGGCAAAAGGATACCCTGCGGTATCCTGGTAACACCTGGTGAGCTACCCACATTGGTCGGCCGAGAAATTTGCTCGATTTCCTCGGCACCTGATGAGCATCTGAAGGGCTCTGGCCGCTCACCGGCAGGCGTGCAAGCGATTCACCACCGATGTCATTTTTCCACGGGTTGCCGCAAGAAAATAAATATGCGTTATTTTCTTGCAATGCCTCAATCGACGTGTCTACGCTGTCCGATTGTTGTCAGATAGTCGTTCCAACATCAATAATATGAGGAGGTTCTAAGAAACTAACATGTAATTTTAATTTCACTTTCTGCTACATAAACGATGTTTTGTCGCTGAATAATCCTCAGTTTAGTGATTATTTGGATGTCATACATCCTAAGGAACTTGAAATTAAGGATACTACAGACTAATTTGTCCAACTATCTAGACCTGAGGTTGGAGATTGTTAATGATTCTAACCTGTCAACTAGATAATATGACAAACGTGATGATTTCAAGTTTTCCATAGTCAATTTCCCTTTTCTAAGCAGCAACATTCCTGTGTGACCAGCATATGGCGTGTTTGTATGCTATTCCAGAGCTAGTTGCAAATATGAGGACTTTGTTTATCGAAGTGCCCAGCTAGTCTCTGAACTGCTGCGACAGGGATATGTTTTACCAAAACTCATAGCTGCCTTTAAAGCTGCTGCCTTCGAATGTATGCAATAAATTTTTCAAAACAATTTTTTTGTTAAACACATCTAATGCAATATAACAAAGGGTGTGCTCAATGATTTGGACGATTACGGTCCGTCCGAGTCTTTTCATCCATTTTAGTGCCCATTTTGTACCGGTTTTGTAAATAATCAAACGAAGTGTATCCATCAAACCCGAGTGTAAACAATTGCTCAAATCGCACTTAAAAGTCCACGTCGAGTACATTTTTGGTGTGTGCATATATAATGTAGTTGCGAGAAAATAATCAGTGATATACCATGATGTGCGTGGAATTGTCAGTCTATCTAGCATTTCTATGCTTTGTTTACATCTGCGTGTGATGGATACAGTTCTTGTATTTACGCGATAACCGCCTGTTCAAATGAGCAATATTTCCCTGAGAACTGGTCATTTTTATTACATTTAATGTGAGTATGCTTCATTCAGTTAGTTTATCATGTTAGTATGAAATGTATTTTTCAAAAAATTATGACTGGTTTCGAAGGCAGCTGCTTTAAGAAATTCTATGGACGTCATCATGATCTGGTTGATAAATACACCAAATGCATAACTGCCATGCAATCAGATCTCTTTTCATGTTAATTTTGGGGAATTCATGACGGGTGCCACTAGTGGGGCAGGAAATGCTCACTCTTTCCAGAACACCTGATTTCACCTCCTAATGGCTACTTTGGGGGGTTCATGAGTTTCCCTGTCATTTATGTTTTCTTTCACTTCGTATGCCTGATGACTTTTGTCCCTGGACTATGAGATTGGATAACGGACCCTGTTTTGTTCGCTCGAGATATTTAATACTGGGTATTGATTCTACGTCTATTCGGCCATTTCGATCAGTCACCCATCGAGCGCAAGAAGATCATACGTGGCCTTCGGGCAACAATCAGACATCATAGACACAGCGGTGGAGGCTTGCGGTGACAGGTGGAAAAAAAGACATCGGTAGTGAATCGCTATTACGCCTGCCGGCGACCGGCCAGATCCCCATTCAGATGTGCACCAGATACTAGGGGACCAGACACCAGATACTGGGTCAGTCTTTCTTGAAATTGTTGAAAATTGAATGGACACAGTGAATACGCGCGATCGTAGACGAATATGGCGGTCACCGGTCGACAATGCCTGGTGTTTTCATGAACACTCGAGAGATATGGGAAAGATGTCGGGCAAACTCTCACTGACGGCCGGAACATCGGTAAATACCACCGATGTCCCCACTTCGGCCGGCGACCTGTGCAAATCTGCTCAGGTATTAATGGACTAAATTCTTGTCCAGTGCATCCGAGAAGGGCTATAATTACTTTCAAATGACAATGTAAGTGCGGAGATTGCCCCTGTTCATTAGATGCACCAAGTGCGATTGTGATTCAGACGACACTGAACGATATTCTTCTCCTAATAGGTATTGATTGAAGCAGGATGTTCCCATCTATACCTTTATTGCAACACCTTGACAAGGATAACACACCAATCATAGATTGAATTATTTAATAAAATAATTACAGGTTTAGTTATAATTCTGTCCTCTGAACAAGATTTCATTATTCATAATTCATAGTAGTTTTAGGGGTCAATACATTTTAACAATTCTTGAATAGTTGCAATATGAAACTGTCACACAAACCCGGGAACAGTTTTGTCAATCCCAAGTAAAATCAGCATGAACGTGATTAAAAAAACCTTGAATCGAAAGCGTCTAGTCGTCCATAATGACATAAATTATGGAGTACATTATGGAGTTGTTGTGCTTCACAGGAGCTGATTTCCTCAACTCGTCCATCAGCCTTTGGAGCATATTTACCTGAACAACTATATGATGTACATACACTGAACAAAAAAAGTGTTACCCCCTGTATTATCACGAAAAACTCATTACCTCTTAAAATCGTCCGAGTATCTGAGTGGAGTACAAGTTTACCAGAAATAAATATTTCTCTGTTGTGTTGATAAAGTTTTATCTGATATTCTTGCTGAGAAAAGTTCTGAAAATCACTGAACATATTCACCATTGTTCAGACTATGTTTCATTGACTGCCTACTCTTACTCCAGAGTATATTGTATCGCGTAGATGTATACTTGTATTGTTGGCAACTAGACCTTGACATAAACTACTGAAAAAGGTAGGGATATTGTAGTGTGTATGCCCTTGAATGGCATCAAGTGATTAAAATCGCAAATTTTGTTGGGGAAACATTTTTTCATGTATATTTCAACGTTTAAGCTTCATTTCAAAACTCACAGTCACAGTCAGTGATTCCACTTGAAGAAGTACAAACTCCAAGGAAAACATCAAAACTTTACTTAGATTTTGGTCAAGTAATGAAAAGACAATAAATTAGACCTAACTCCAAAAGTCGAATACTGGTGTGACCACCACGTGCTTGGGTGCAGCCTTGACCACATCTGCGCATGCTCCCAATGAGTTGGCTGAGGGCCTATTGCCTAAACCCATGCCACTATTCCTGTAGAGCCTCTTCAAGTGCTATCTGGTTGACTGGAGGGTTTGGTCGTCTTTGAACAGCTCGGCCAAGTAGATCCCACGAATATTCTATAGGATTCAGGTCAGGGGAACATGTAGGACAAACCATTCTCTCTGCCATGTCCTGTTCGAGGCACTCACCAACAATACGAGTCCGATGAATTGGGGTATTATCTATCATCCATGAAATTGAAATCAATTGTTCCAAAATATGGATGAACTACAGACAGGATGCTATCATCTTTGTAAATTATGGCTATTAGTATGCCTCTGTAAGACACCACACGATCCGTGCGACAATCAACGCTTTTTCTTGCCCAGATAAATTATGGACTCTCCCCGTAACCAGTCATGTTTCACAATTGTGAATTACTTGGAATTTTCACCATCTCCAACAGCTGGTCATCTGACAACAGCTGATCATCGATCATCCAAGCTATCAGAATAAAGAGGTTTATGCAAAATTTGGTTATTCATACGAACACGGGCGGCAAAGTGAATCGGATTTCAAAGAGATCTGGCAGTTTCAACACGATGACGACTATTTGTTAGCACCAAATACTGGTCCTGTTATGGAGTGAGTGCCATTGAATCACCATATTCATGACCTGACATATTAATGTCGATAATTCTGGTATCTAACTCACAATCTGGATGAAATATTCTGGCTAACTCCAAATTTGTTAGCCAACTCCGCCTGACACCTGCTATCCTGCAACACCCAGACTGCCCTTGACACCTCAGTGGGTAGAATATTGTGTCTGACGTCAAAACCAACCAATGTTGTTCGCAGAAACAAAATAATCCCTGACAAGGCCTTTGGTTGAATCATTTTGTGTCAACTTCAATTTATGTACACACACACTCTTACAGCCATGGCCAAACTGGCGTCTTCATGGGCAGATAGTGGGTGAAATATAGGTGTTTTCTTCTGTTATACATCTGCCCAACAACCTACTAGAAGAACTTAGAAATCCGAAACGAACCGACGCGACAGATGTCAGAGAGGTTGAAGAGACTTGAACAGGTACGTTGGAGTTCTCGAATGGTATCAACCTTTCCACGAATACTTTCTTTTTGGCATTTACTTTAAATGAATCACATTGCGTTGTGAACGCTTTGTGAATCTTCCAATAATGAAGATACTGAATATCAGGATTGTTTTGCACACTCTGTATGCACTCGGAACTGATCATAGGCTGCACATGGTAGTACGAATCCCTGAAAATGATGTCTTCGTCCTCATTTTAAAGCGGCGTCTGCACTTAGTTAATTATATTTGTTCGAATTGAAAAACCAGCTCAGTTGACAAAATTATATCAAACAATTAAAGTACTAGGAACATGAAAATATGATGTGAACTCAAATGAGAGACCTGGTTTTGCTGAGTAAAATGCTGTTTACTGCATGCCAATATCTCTATCGGTTAGAAAGTTATGGTCATTTGAATGTCACATTTTGGCAGGTTATAACATATGCTGGATTGGACACTTCTGGAGTTTATGAGAAGCTAATTAGTATGCAAATGAGGTATTCGTGACGTAGAAGGGGGAATAGTTTCAATTAGGCAAGTTTGAGTCTTAGTATAATTGTTCTGCTCAGAATAATTGGAAACCTAAACTTTACACATTGATAGGCATGGTCAATAATCAGTGCTGCTCAAAGTGTTTATGTTGCCGTGGTTATTATTCACCTGCTGGAGCCTTAGCAACCATTGATTGCTATGGGTCCTAACTGCCAGAAACATGGATTTTGACATATTTTGATTAGTGTATATTATTTATGCTTGTGGAGTCCATCCATTTTCACCTTTGGTTTTGTTTGTTTATCGATATGACTGTGGATTTGGGCCATAGCAACCCTGGTTGCTAGGCACCTTATATCAATACTGGTGACCTTGGCAACTATCCGGGTGTGAAATTCATTGACTATCAATTATGGAGAGCATATGGAATACACTTGTTGAATAATTGCAATTTCTAAAGACTTAATATGCCGATAAAACCAGCTAATTAAAAAATGTCCCCCCCCCCCTATGACATGCATACAAATTTGCATATTAATGAGCTATTTGATTTTTCAATTTGTACTCTGGGCAATTTGAACTTTGAAGCTCTGTAACTTTTGAAGTAATTGAGATATTCACGTTCTGTAAGAACCGTTCTGATCAGCTCACATGGTGCTTTAATCTGAGCTCACATCATATTTTTATGTTCCTAGTGCTTTAAGCATGGCCCCCAAAATTCGTGTTTTTAACTAGCAACAACGCGAAACGAATGGGCACCGTATGTGAGACATCAACACTCTCCAAGCTCATGAATATGCAAATATCACGCATGGCCGCATGCTAGACCATCGAGTGAACCGAAGAAATGACCCGAGGAAATCCCTCGATATTTTAGCATACAAGACCCGTGCGTGCTGTTCTATTGTCACTATTTTGCCACTGACATGTCTATCAGTTGATAGGACACAAAATATGCATAGGCCCAAAAAATATTCTGGGATGTGGAAAGAAGTGAAAGAGCCGCTTCTACATGAGACACTGTGGTCCAAAAGTGTTCTTTCAACACAAGAAAGTTCGGCAAAGACTTTCACGACATTCCGATCCACGAGATATTTGATGTCCTGACTGACGAGCAGTTATTGTACTTCTTGTGTATAGTGTCTCACGGGTTGTGACCACCAGTTTCTTCCGCCAAGGGAAGAAAGAAAAACATTCCATTTAATGATACCTCGCACTGGTGATTACCAAGCACTCTCTCCACTGGGATAGTATTATACTCCTGTAGATACAGGAAGGTCAACACAAGAAAATAATTTCGGCAAAGACTTTCATGACATTCCGATCCATGAGATAGTTGATGCCCTGACGGTCCTATCCAGGATCCGAAAGACACTTGGTGTCCGGTCTGCAACATCAAGGTGAGCTGCCTCAGACGTCATAAGCCGGGATTCACCAGGAAGGGGCAAAAGAGCAAGAATGACCACAGGAATTGGTGCCCACTCTGCCATTTCAAAATTGCCAAGCTCCACCACCATGTGGAAAGTTGTCACTTCCCGTGGTTCTACCAGCCAATGCTGGTATGCAGGCCATGTAAGGAACACACAGGAACACCTGTGAATATAGTATGCAACTTCCATTCACATACGGCATGGAGAGGGAAAACCACTTCATCCCGGATTATGAGGACGAAGTAGAGGAGATGGAAGAACATGAGGAGCAAGAAAAATGATATGAAGATGGAGGAAAAGAGGAGAAAGACGATGATGTTAGGCTGGGTCCTAACCAAGATCCGAAAGACACTTGGTGTCCGGTCTGCAACATCAAAGTGAGCTGCCTCAGACGTCACAAGCCGGGATGCACCAGGAAGGGGCAAAAGAGCAAGAATGACCACAGGATTTGGTGCCCACTCTGCCATTTCAAAATTGCCGAGCTCCATCACCATGTGGAAAGTTGTCACTTCCCGTGGTTCTACCAGCCAACGCTGGTATGCTGACCATGTAAGGAACACCCAGCTTCCTAGCAGCTAGCACCCCGCCTCAGAATGACGTGACCCTTTTCTGATTATCGCCTGGGGATGTGGGTCGAGTCCAGGAAGGTTTTGCTGCAATACTTGGCACTCTACTCCGTCCTGCAGACCCCGAGTGAGCTTCTGACGCATGTCCACCATCCAGCACCTCTGGCTGCCATACTTGGACAAAGCTTACGAGACCAGAAGCTATGGCCGTTCTGGATTATAAGCTGCAGCCGCCAAAGAGGTTTGATGTTCCTGTCCACTCGAAGATCCAGCTGCTGCTGCTCTAGGATCTGACGCTGGCACAGCGGGAAGCCTTCTGTACAGACGCTGGGGAACCAGTCCGCTAAGCCTGGTTTTGGTCGACATAGCATCCTGGGTGTATCGTATGCGCATACTGGGTCCTAAACGAAAACATTGTGGCGAAGACAAAAAAAAACACTCAAACGGCAAATAAACATCAATGATTTGTTGTAAAATATTGTACATTTACTGCCAAACACCCCTCTCGGGGAGGAGAGGAGATAACCAAATTCAAAAGCAAGTTGAGGATCGAATGACTGGTTTGTGCATGGGAGTTTGAGATTCACCGATTAATCTTGTCCATCCAAGCGGAACTGGAGCCCTGGATTCTCTGGAGCGGACAGCTCTTCCACCACCTGGGTCGTTATTGCCGACTTCGCCTCATCTTTGGATCCCATCTTCAAGAGGCATGTGAGCCTCTTTAGACAGACTGTCACATGATTATCCCCAAAAAATCAACGCATTGTACGCTGGAAGAAACAAACGTCATATTGGATAGTAAAATTGAACATGTGGCAAACTTGCTGAGCACAACAATCCAGACAGATACATAAGAGGATACGGCACCAGGTGTCATGACCGGAAAAATATATTTTAGCATTTCAATTGTGCAGTTTCCATGGCAACAAAGAGGGAGGCGGGCGGTATTATCTCGAACCGTGGCACAATGCAAAGTAGTAGCTTCTTAATTAAAAATATAAATATTGTTCAATGATTCATAGCCAGATCATTCTTATTCATTATTTTCCTTATTTAACATTCGGGCATTTTTCATGGTAAAGGAGAAGTGTATACTTGATACCGCCATTTATTATGTGTACACATTGACTTAGTTGTGTTGACACCCATTCATATAAGGTATTGCTTGTTTGGGAATCATTTAATACACATGTGTAGCAGATTACTGTCAAACCAAATGGCAGTGAATGTTTGTAGGCAATCGACCAGATACCGTCACTGAGGCAAGAGTTTGTGTCTGGGTCGTAGCACGCACATAGCTTGCGATAAGCTACTAGGGCAATTTAGAAATCCGAAACGAATCGATGCAAAAGGTGGATGATAATTACATACATGCAAGTACCCAATCACAGCCAAAAGGTTAATGTATTTATGGTATCTCAGGGGACATACTTAACGTCGACCAGCAGTGACATTGGCTCAGCTGTATGCTTATAAGTATCAACCTATTACCACCAACCCCACCAGATTGTGATGACAATAACAAACCTAAAATACATATTGGAAAAAAACACAACCAAAGCCACACTGGCGTTATCATGGGACAGACAGTGCTATTATCCAGCATACAATATAACTAATAGTTCAATACTTTTTCTAGTTCCAGATTGTTTGTGCACATATCCCGAGAATGGAAATGGTGATGCTCGTTACAAAAAAGCATTATGAATAATAGCAAGCTAACAGTGATTTCAATTGTCAATTATAATGATTATATGTGAAATCATAAAACCCATAGGCTAATGAGTTTTTTTTGTGTGTGAATCGTTCCACTTGTAAACGAGACTGGCACAGATTAATACTTGTTAGATATCTGTTCTTACGCCCGGCGTCAAAATGTGGCAGAGAGTATTTGCCGATCAGTGCTATTCGAGTCATTGCGGTGTATTATGCAATGGATACAACACAATTATTTTTCCATAATACCGCGAATATGTACCAGTATCAATTCGCATTAGTAAAAAATTGATATATTTTCCAGTATTTCGGGGGTTAATTAGTAGGTGTAGAATCAATACCCAGTATTAAGTATTGAAAGCCATCAAAACAGGTCCGTAATCCAATCTCATAGTCCGGGGACAGAAAGTCATACCAGGCATACGAAGTGAGAGAAAACAAAAATTACAGGGAAACTAATGAACCCTAAAATCGGCCATTTGGAGGTGAAATCAGGTGTTCCGGAAAGAGTGAGCATTTCCTGCCCCGCGAGTGGCACCCGTCATGAATTACCCAAAATTAACATGAAAATAGATTGGACATGGAAATAGACATGGATTTGGTATAATATTATTTATCAACCAGATCATGATGACGTCCATATATTTTTTTAAAGGCAGATATAAGTCTTGGTAAAACATATCCTTGTCGCCGCAATTTAGAGACTAGCTGGGCACATCGACAAACAAAGTCCTCATGTTTGCAACTAGCTCTGGAAGAGCGTATACAGTAAATTGAGAAACAAACACACCATATGCTGGTGACACAGGAATGTTGCTGCTTAGAAAAGGGAAATTGACTATGGAAAAAATGGAATTATCACGTTTGTCATAGTTGATAGGTTAGAATCATTATCAATCTCCAACCTCACGCCTTGATAGTTGGAAAACTTAGAGGAGTCTGTAGTATCCTTAATTTCCATGACCATGACATCCAAATAATCACCAAACTATAATATACTTTTGCGACAATACATCGTCTATGTATCAAAATTTATTAAAATTACATGTTAGTTTCTTAGAACCTCCTCGTTGTAAATGTTGGATGAAATCTGATTCATGAGAGTATAAAATAGGTCCGCCAATAATGGTGCACAGTTCGACCACAAAATTCCACAAAAATATTATCAGTCAGAAGATTAACCATACTTACCATATCTATTTCAGTATATTTGTATGGGGCATCAGAGTCGCCTTTAACAAATTAAGCGGTATTATATTCAACTACAAAAAAGTGGTACCGACGTAGTCCCTTTTTGGAGAAAAATGAATTATGAGTTTTTTTCAGCTGAGACTTCAGTTCAGAATGAGGTATAGTTATGTACAAAGTGGAAAAATCAAATGTTTTGATAGACCTTACTTTTGAAAGTGTGTGAGCAAGTAGATATTCCAATAAAGATTTGGAATTTTTCAATATCCACATTTGGTTTACACCACTTCTAGAATAGACGGTTTCACAGTGCCTTTGGAGACCCTTTTATTTACTTATTTATTTACGGTATTTATATAGCGCTATTTCCTAACATTAGATCAAGGCGCTGTACATAGGACAAGAAGGTATATGAAATGTAGACACTTGGAATTAAAACAGTACAGGACATTATACATACACACGGAATATAAGATCATTGATTAAAATAGTTCTGGAATGAATGAGTTTTTCAACCGTTTCTTAAAAGCACCAAGAGAGTCCAACATGCGTAGTTTTGTAGGCAGAGCATTCCATAGAGCAGGAGACGCTGCATGGAATCCCTGGTCACCAATGCGCTTCCTGGTTCTGGAGGGCTTCAACCTCAAACCGCTATCCTGGCGCAGGCGGTTGTCTCTTTCCTGAATGTGTAGTACATCCTACAGATATGCAGGAGCTTGACCGTGCAAACATTTGAAAGTAATGAGCAACACTTTGTAATGTATGCGACTGGATATGGGCAACCAGTGGAGCTCTTTCAATAGAGGCGTGATGTGCTGGTCTCGCCTGCTGCGTGTTACAAGGCGTGCTGTCTTGTTCTGGATTCGTTGAAGCCGATCTAACTGTGAAGATGGGGCACCAACGAGCAGCGAATTGCAGTAATCCAGGCGTGACGTGATCAATGTCTGGACTGCGTTTTTGGTGGCATCCTCAGTAAGATACTGTCGTATGGTTGACAGTCGGTGTATGTGATGATTGCAGGCAGAACATACTTGAGTCACATGTACCACCATGGAGAGATTTTCATCCATCTTCACACCAAGATTCTTGATGGAGTGCTTGGAGCTGATGGTGCTTTCTCCGACGTTGACGTAACTTGGTCCAAGTTGTTTGGCGTGGTGCTCGGACATGAACACAATCACTTCTGTCTTATCGTCGTTGAGTTTTAAGCAATTTGTGGCCATCCAGTGACGCACCTCAATGAGACAATCAGTCATGCGTCTCAAGACAGCCTCCCGCTCGCCAGGGACAGAGGGGTTGAAGGTGGCATACATTTGAGTGTCATCAGCATACTTGTGATACATGATGTTATGTTTTGATATTTTAGATAACATTTAATATTTTAGAAAGGGCGTTGGTAGATCATGATGTTGAACCTGAAATATATCTTTGTTTGTGTGGTATTTTGTATAATCTTAGGATCTAATATAAGTTTGGTAGATAGGAATCTTTTCATGACGTAGTAATACCAAACTTATGCAATACAGACACATGATTTAATAAGATATCCTGTTTGGGCAAGGTAATTTTCTTGGTATGTACTATTGGAATTAATTCTGTTGGAAATACCAGTCCGTCAAACAGGCACTATATATAATATGCTTCACAAACAATAACACATTATCAGAATGTAAGTATCAATATATTACCACCAATATCTCCAGATTTTGATGATGCTAATACCAAACGTAAAACAACATTTTGCAATAGAAACGAAGCCCGGCCAAATACTTTATCAAAAGACACTCTGGCGTCATCAGGGGCAGACAGTATGTTAAATGTAGTTGTTTCTACTGTACACCTGATGGAATTAGTATACAACTGCCCAACAACCTATGAAAATAAATTAAAAATCCGAAACAAACCCCATGGGATAGATATATGACAAGTACATGAGTACATAAGTACCTAATCACAAGAAAAAAGGCTACTGAGTTGATGCTTTAGAAGCTTCATCAGCAGGGACGATGACAAACCTTCCTTGAAGTTTCAACAAACTATCAGCAACCACGGGATCATTGAAGACCGAGCTATATTTAGTACTAACTGACTTTGACAAAACATTAATGCGTTTATTCACCAATGACCTAATCTGTTAGGTCTTTCTGACAGAGAATCAGTTTCTGGCTTTGTCCATTTTCTGGCAACTGTTCCTCAACTGCATCCATGATTAACTTACATTGTATTTCCGTGACAACGACGTGGGCTGTCTATATTTGGGGTCTTTGGACAAAATATCTTTCAATGATTCATTCTCCACTATGAGGTCACCTGAAATAATATGTCCAACTGGATCGCGTATGAACGGAGAATTAATGCACGTGCAGGAGGATGGGTTTTGTAACAGATAATTAATATCTAAATCATTCAATCATTCAATTTTGTAGTTGCAACAGATGTTGTTGCTTAAGTAATGGACAAAAATTACCCATAACTCCACATTAAACAAAATATTTGATCAATAATTTCTCTCTCCTTATACACAATGTCATATTGATGATTGTTCAAAAGTCTGTAAATCATCAAATTAATTCACATTTTAGCCAAGTGGAGTGTAGACCCTTATTGTATGTTGGGAAATCCGGTGGATTTCGTTCCTGGGAACCTATGTATGTATGTGTCTTGGCAAATTGCTTTGAAGTTGTATAGGTTCGTTGTGGGTCATCCTGGACGAGCTACAGGAGATTCTGAATGACACTAGTAGTTTTAAACAGCTACTCTCTAACTCACTATCATTGTGAACAACATGTAGCTCAAATAGATGATGATGTGTTAAATCCATACATCCAGTACAAAAAGACTCTTCAGACATAAAACTACGAATAACAACCTTCTGAAGTCAAATGCCAATCGTTATTTGTCTAAAATAGACATGAATTATTGACTCCGACAACCCATCGTTTATCTCTTACCGCAAACTAATTTTGCACTTGTCAATAACCACGCACTTGTCACCAAGAGGCACCAAGTTTTCTCAGCCAAACTTGTCGATACAATTCCCATGTAGCAGGCTTCCGTTCTTAGGTGAATCTTTGTGGTTTCTTTTGGGGTTCCAAATACTACAAAAAATACTCGTACATAACTACTACATACAATATTTTCTGGTTGGTGCATGAATATATGTGAAATGGTATTCCCCCGATTAGTTTTGTCACAGATAATAGTTGTAATATCTTATCAGCATTATTGGGTCATATTGAAACGTAGAGTAGTGTTTATTTCATGCACAGATAACTGTTAATTTAATACATCCCAACGTTTTTTGTCACATGGAATATTTCGCCACTTGCTTGGTGAAATTCACTTAGTGTACCGTATAGACAAATTAACTGTTATAATATTTTTAAAATTTTCTTTTATACACTCTCGCTCAAAAAAAGTTATTATATGCTGAATTATTCGATAAAACTCTATTTCATCCGGTCTTTTGCAGTAGTACCAGAATGTCTGTATTTATTGGGAAACATGTGTGACCTTCCCGCCTTATATTCAACAACATTTGAAGCCATTGGCTTCACTTAATCTTGAGTAATATGCCGTTTTCAAAATAACCCCGAAAACGACGCCAGAACAGGTCTAGATATGCAGTACGTTCTCCTTGATATGTTGTGTTGCTGTTTGTCGTTTGAACAAACAAGTTTTTTTATTCGTCTCGATCATGTCACGACCTAGAGGTGTTCGATTGGAGGAACCAAATGATTGCTTATCGGGAGTCAAACGGGCAGAGATAGCCAGAAGACGAGACAAACTGTTAATCGGGTGCTCCGGAAGAAAGTTTTTACTGGAAGTTTCAGTCCGGACAAATCAACTGGTCGTCCCAGGGTGACGACAGCTCAAGAGATTCAAGTTATCTTAAATACAGCACGTTGGTAGCGTACAATCATTATGGAAGCACGTAGCATTGCAGCACAGGTACACACAGAGAATATGATCTGAATCTCACAGATGGTCAGATGGTTCATCGGAGACTGGTCCAAAATGGCGATCGAGTAAACCGGATGGCCATGAAACCAAAACTGACACATGGGGTGAGCAGTATGGAACTTGACAGTTGCACACTGGTCTCGTTGTGGCCTAATCAGTTACCGCAGACATGTCGGGAAACACTTTTGCATTGATAATGGATCGGTCCATGTCGGGTGAGGGGGGGGGGGCGGGGAGGGAGTTCATTCTGTACCAAAGGTGCCATCCGGTTCATCGTTCTGGGTGAAAATGTAATTGGCGACAGCTATTGGGACATCTTGGAACACCAATTACACCATTCGCAGTGTCAGGGTTAATACTTCTGATTTGTTATTGTTTTCCAGGGTTAAGCAATAAAAAAATCAACATTCTGATGCATGTCTATATTATTTGTAAATACTTGGCATGTATTGGGTATTTACTGGACTTTCTTAATGCAGATACCAGTACACATTTGTAATACTATCAGTCGTACATATTTTGCTTGAAGACAGTCCTGATATATTCAATGGCAAGAGTGTAATGAGTTTTGCATGTAAAGTTCGGAACATCCTAGTTCGGGCCAAGTCTCAGTTTCTCATCCAAAATGAATAACACATTCCACACAGTCCAAAATCTTTTCCCTTCTACTGATCTCTAACCTCGGTGCTTTTACAGAGAAAATGAAACGGGTTTCAGTCTATCAATTGATTTTGCCAATCTGTCGATTCCACCAAAATCTAAATAGTTCAATCGTATTGGGGGCCTGTTCAGTCATAATAAAGTGAGCCCCTTCTCGCTGCCAAATATTAATAAGAATGCAGGGTGCCTCAATCACTAATTTAGATTTTGTTGGAGTATTGGCGCTGTGATGACCAACCATGAATTCTTTATTAGGTAAACATCAATTTTGGAGTATCAGTCTCATCAGTTATATTTGGGGAGTTAAGGGTGACATGTTGATACACAATTAATTATCCAATCATGGGGAATCATGGTTTTTTTTCGGATTTCTACTTATTTTCATAAGTTGTTGGGCAGTTGTATACTAATTCCATCAGGTGTACAGTAGAAACAACTGCATTTAACATACTGTCTGCCCCTGATGACACCATCAGGGGCTGACCAGTGTGTCTTTTGATAAAGTATTTGGTCGGGCTTCGTTTCTATTGCAAAATGTTGTGTTTTACGTTTGTTCTTGGAATCATCAAAATTTGGCTGTATTGGTGGTAATAGATTGATACTTACAATCATGCAAACAATCACACTAATTCGAAATATCATTTTTTGGACATCTTTGGACAAATTTCGATACCAGCGTGATAGTGGTAATATGAGTGACATGTATGATATCAATGAATGTCAATTCCATTTGGTCATCAGAAGCTCACATCCCACACAAAGTTTCTGTGTACCGAGGCAACTCTAGCTGATACAACCCTATACATTTCACTCTGATTCATATAGAGTAAGTATAATTCAAAACTTCAGCACTAAATATGATAATTCCCCATGCTGAGCTACCTCCAAATATGCACTGCAGAAAGATCAGTTCTTGTCAGTTTTGGACAAAATCCATGGCTAAGTTTTGACATGGGGGTGTATGTTGCGAGTGTGGCGTATGGTGTAGTAAATGTCAGTTGAATATGGTCATCCCGAACAAAGTTTATGTGCATGGATATGAATTTGCAATACCTTGTTATATTGATTTCATTCCACATGATACAAGGCTCCTGTGTGAATGTCGAATAGATAAGGAGTCACCACCTGTGTCAAATTTATCACCCACCGGATCCTCGAGACATATTTTACATTCCTAGACAGTGCATGTTACTCCACAATATGAGGGGTTTCAATCAGTTTTTAGGTTACCGGAGCTTTGGTCCGCTAACCTATTGGCATGGCGTTGCGTCCGGCGTCGGCGTCGGTGTCGGCGTCGGCGTCGTCCACATTTTTATCTTTTTTGTTTACGGACCAATCTTTCTGAAATTTTGCACAAAAATAATTCAAGAAGGAGGTATTTTTAAGTTTTTTGATTTTCGCAATTTCTTCAAAATGGCGGCTGTTTTTGTCGAAAATCGGTCAATTTTGGACTTTGGCGGCCATTTTCTCAAAATCTGTTCAGTAACTTTTTTTCTTTTTGATACATGACACTCCTCATATGTACTCCTATGATGTCTATCAATTTCGTCGCGTTTGAATCGCTCGAAGTGGGCCATTTTGGCCCAAACGCGGCCCAAATGGGACTTTCCCATGTTAAATTCTCCTATGCTTTATAATGGGACACATTAAGCCTAATATCTCACTTAATATTGAGATTAGAGACTAGGAATCAATTGTGGACATATAGAAAATGATATATGCTGAATATTCTCGTGACCTTGAATTTGACCTCTGACCTTGGTTTCAAGGTCATAGCGGCCGTTCTCGTCGAAAATGGCTAATTTTAGACTTTGATGGTCGTTTTCTCAAAATCTGTTCAGTAACTTTTTTTCTTATTGATGCATAACACTCCTCATATGTACTTCTGTGACATGTATAAATTTTGTTGCGCTTGAATCACTCGAAGTGGACCATTTTGGGCCCAAACTCGGCCCAGATGTGACTTTCCCATGTTAAATTTTCCTATGCTTTATAATGGGACACATTAAGCCTAATATCTCACTTAATATTGAGATTAGAGACTAGGAATCAATTGTGGACATATAGGAAATGATATATGCTGAATATTCTCGTGACCTTGAATTTGACCTTTGACCTCATTTTCAAGGTCACAGGACAAAATGGCTAATATCTCAATTATTATCGACTTTACAGCTTAGAAATCAATTGTTGACATATAGGAAATGATATATGATGAATATTCTCGTGACCTTGAATTTGACCTTTGACCTCATTTTCAAGGTCACAGGACAAAATGGCTAATTTCTCGCTTATTATCGACTTTACAGCTTAGGAATCCATTGTGAACATATAGGAAATGATATATGCTGAATATTCTCGTGACCTTGAATTTGACCTTTGGCCTCATTTTCAAGGTCACAGGACAAAATGGCTAATATCTCGCTTATTATCGACTTTACAGCTTAGGAATCAAGTGTGAACATATAGGAAATGATATATGCTGAATATTATCGTGACCTTGAATTTGACCTTTGACCTCATTTCCAAGGTCACAGGACAAAATTGCTAATATCTCGCTTATTATCGACTTTACGGCTTAGGAATCAATTGTGAACATATAGGAAATGATATATGCTGAATATTCTCGTGACCTTGAATTTGACCTTTGACCTCATTTTCAAGGTCATAGGACAAAATGGCCAATGTCTTGCTTATCAGCAACTTAGGAATCAATTGTGAACATATAGGAAATGATATATGCTGAATATTCTAGTGACCTTGAATTTGACCCTTGACCTAAATTTCAAGGTTAGTCATTTTATTTTCAAGGTCAGAATACAAAATGGCTTATATCTCGCTTATTATCAAATTTACAGCTTTGGGGTCCATAGTGAACATATAGGAAATGATGTATGCTTAATATTTTGGTGATCTAGAATTTGACCTTTGATCTCATTTTCAAGGTCAGAGAACAAAATGGCTAATATGTCGCTTATTATCATCTTTACATCTGCCCCTGATGACGCTAGTGTGTCTTTGGATAAACTATTTGGTCGGGCTTTGTTTCTATTGCAAAATGTTGTATTTTATGTTTCTTATTGGCGTCATCAAAATTTGATTGTATTGGTGGTAATAGATTGATACTTACATTTATACCACTGAGTTGGTGTCACTGCTGGCGGACGTTAAATCTGTCCCCGAGGATACCATCAACTCAGTAGCCTTCGGGCTTGTGATTGGGTACTTTTGTACTTGTCATGTATCTATTCCATGGGGTTAGATTCGGATTTCTAAATTATTTTCATAGGTTGTTGGGCAGTTGTATACTAATTCCATCTGGTGTACAGTAGAAACAACTACATTTAACACATTGTCTGCCCCTGAAGACGCCAGTGTGTCTTTGGATAAACTATTTGGTCGGGCTTTGTTTGTTTCTATTGCAAAATGTAGTATTTTACGTTTCTTATTGGGATCATCAAAATCTGATTGTATTGGTGGTAATAGATTGATACTTACATTTACAGCATAGGAATCAATTGCGAATATAGAGGAATGATATATACTGAATATTTTCATGACCTTGAACTTGAACTTTAACCTCATTTTCAAGGTCACATCACAGAATGGCTAATGTCTCACTTATTATCGACTTTACAGCTGAGGAATTTATTGTGGACATACTAGAAGTGATATATTTGTTGAAAATTTCATGGCCTTGAATTTATCAGTGACTTTATTTTCAAGGTCACTGGACAAAAGGCTAATATCTAAAATGTATATTGTCCGGTAACCTTTCTTAGCCCTTGGGCTAATTTTTGTTATTAATATGCGTCGGAAAGCTACAATATATTGAAAAAGAAAACTATATATATTCAATACACTCTGATAAAATGAGAGAATGGTGAAAATGATTTAATTTTGACCCATTTCAAATAAACAGCAGGTGTTCAACAAGTACGTGGTGACAAATCATTAGCAGGAATATATACATTCTTACTTGAATAAAGGAAAACTGGTGGGATATTCAATTTTATATTGCAATTTTCGTGACCAACACACTGACGTTGGACGGATGTCCTTTGGTATTTGACGATGTAGCATATCATTACGGTGCCCCTAATAGGACATGAGAAAATTATTTTAGAACAGGCTTTATTTCGTCTGGACGAATTAATATTTCGTCTGGACGAATTATTATTTCGTCTGGACGAATTATTATTTCGTCTGGACGAATTAGTATTTCGTCTGGACGAATTAGTATTTCGTCTGGACGAAATAATATTTCGTCTGGACGAATTAGTATTTCGTCTGGACGAGTTAGTATGTCAGATTCATGAAATCGAGATACAGCTATCCATATTTGTATCTGAGGGGAAGAACAGCTCCCTCTCCCTTTGCATGGACTGTGTCCCTACCCTCGCTTCAATTAGACCTTCGGTGCTCTAAATAGCGCCAGTTGGCCGCAATTAAACCCAGAATAGAACCCACTTCGCCCACCAAGAGCCCCAGACAGCACCCCCTCCCTCTTGATTGGGGCACGCTCACTTCGTTCATGTACTTGTACAATGAATCGAGGAACCTATAATGCTTGATAATTCGTCGGGACGAAGTAAAAATTCGTCGGGACGAAATAATTCGTCCAGACGAAATACTAATTCGCCTGGACGAAATACTAATTCGTCGAGACGAAATACTAATTCGTCGGGACAAAATAAAGCTTGCTTTAGTACGGGATCCAACATACTATATGCATGATAATTCGTCTAGACGAAATACTAATTCGTCTGGACGAAATACTAATTATTCTGGACGAAATACTAATTAGTCCAGACGAAATACTAATTCGTCTAGACGAAATACTATTCCGTCGGGACGAAATACTAATTCGTCGGGACGAAATAAGACATGCTCAAAAAAAAAATTCTCGTGTCCTATTAGGGGCACCGTATATCATGCCACGTCACTCAAAGCGAATCACTTTGTCTGAGATAGCAACAACACTATGCGTAGTTTGAGTGACATATTTTTACGGTTGATAGTTACTGTTCCTAACACAGATTTTATGCGAAAACACAGACAACAGTCTGCCAAACAAGGTTATTTAACGACCATTACATTGTGATGGCTCCAAAAAACACAAACATAAAATAAAGTGACCTATGAAATGCACATTATGTTATCCAATGAGAGAATAAATGTAATGGCAAGGAAAACTTTGTCTATGGATAATATCAAAATGTAGATTGCTGACTCGCATCCCGTCATCCATTCTGTTCATCGACGGTATCTTACAAATTAAGTTATATTGTTAGTATTGGTTACCGTTATGACAATTGAAAGCTACATTTATCATGTGGAAAAAAAGTGGTGGTATCGTTGACATGGGGATAATTGTTGTGTCTAGATAGCCGGTGAATTAACATGTTCCATCATCAAGGGTGACCTTGGTTACATGTTTGTTTATCATGTTCATACTGAATCATTGAATATTCAGTTGCATGTTGTACCTTACAACTTATCATTACAATCTAAGTATGTCCATTCTATTTTTTGGTATATATCTGAATAGCTTTATATTATGCCATTTGTGAAACATTTTCAAATTAAATTCCTCATCAAGCGGTACCAGTACCAGTCTGGAATCACATTTCAGGTTTTCAAGAAACGGCTCTTCTAACTTTTTGCACCCTCGGAACCCTCGGAACAAAGATAGAGCACATCACATTTTCACATCTCAAATCGGCTCCTGACAAACTGGTTGTTGGGCAGTTATTTACTAATTCCATCAGGTGTACAGTAGAAACACCTACATTTAAACACACTGCCTGCCCCTGATGACGCAAGTGTGTCTTCGGATAAACTATTTGGTCGGGCTTTGTTTCTGTTGCAAAATGTTGTATTTTACGTTTTTTATTAACATCATCAAAATCTGACTGTATTCTTGGTAATAGATTGATACTTACCTAACATAAAACGATGCTAAGAGCATGGATGTTAATGGCACCATACCTCTTTCCGTTCACTTGCTATGTGAAGGGTTTGAGGTTACTACATACTTTCAATGCTGATGTTGAATGTTATGGGGGTGAACATACCGCACTAATTCCTCAGGTCAAACCATTTTCAGAAGAAAGGGAGTTTGATCCACCATTGGGTGACCTACACAAATTGAGTATTAAAGTGGAATAATCGGTTACTGAAATTCGTTATCAATCAATTGACTAGCAAATATTAAATGAAATAGCACCGTTACAAACCCAGTCATACGTCCGCATGACCCTGCATTGGAGTTTGAACATACCGTTAAAGCTCAAGATAAGAACGAATTGTTTACATGCGCTAACATAAACCTGCAATGCAAAAGAATCAAACTGAACATTTGAGGCTCCATCACTATAATATACCATACATATATATGTTTCAAGTGTTGGGGTGGGTGTTTTTCTATATTTTCAATTATTTTTTTAAAGTTTGCATCACTGCATGGGAACCGTTCCGTGCGAAACTATTTCTACAATCCGATTTCCAATGTCGAATTCAGACAAATTCGTGTGTGCACTTGTACTTTTCCACTCTACAGCTGCTCTGAGAACAGCTATTGATCACGTTCAACCGGAAAACTGAAAATCGATTATTCCTTTTAAACCATTACCAACAATACAATAAAAATTTGATGATGGCATTAGCATACCTAAAACACAACATTTTGGAATATAGCTAAAGCCCAACCATCTACTATATCCAAAGAGACACTGGAGTCATCAGGGGCAAACAGTGTGTTAATATTAGTAATTTTGTTTCTACTGTGTACACGTTGGAGTTGATACTACCCAACAACATTTTAAATATTTTGGAAATCTTAATCAAATTACCTGAAATAGGTGCATGACAAGTACATGGGTAGCCAATCACAAGCCAAAAGGCTACTGAGTTCTTGGTATGTATGGTACTATCTGACAATGCTGGCTAAAGTTGTCAATGAAGCTCTACTTCAAAATCATTTAAACATGTCTGCGGGTCCTGAACTGCTTGCTCATCGTCTTTATTCTCGCTGGTTGGCACAGGGTATGTTGGCGTAGCCTTCAACCTGGCGATGGTGTTCGCATGTCGTGTTGTTGAGAACAGTTGCTTCTCATTCAGCAAAAATTGAAACCAGCCTTGCTTCAGTTATTATGCGGAAGTAAGTCTTCCAGTTATTTGAGATTTGCCTTGTTTATAGGTTTTGAACAACATTCCGTCACATACATGACAATGGAAAAATAGATCGGGTATGGAACTGCATGAGTTTAGTGATCGATAATGATGAACACAATCCTCTGAGTCATCTAAAATACATGCTCTGGATAATCGATAGCATGTACTAACGACTCTTATAGATCGGTGAATGGTTTGGAAAAACGGAAAATACCACATCGCTTATTTCGTACTGATATTGATCCCTCAGATCGGGATAGGTCCATTTACAATTCAATGAGAATCAAACGTACCCCGTGGGCAAAGTGACCTTGGATGAGGAGATGCTACTCCCCACGGATCACGGTCAACCGCCGTACATAATTTAGCTACTTGTGACAGTGTTTTGTTTTCATTTAGGTAAAAGGCCCCGAGTTTCTGTATTGTTAACTAGAAGAAAAAAATAAATTGATCATCGCTGTATTTACATGTATGTTAATTTTATAGGATAGTTTTATATGGTTCTTGCACTTTATATAATTTTTAATATTATTTATTAGTTTATCTCACGAGAGAAAAAATTGGCAATTACTTTTCCATACACCTTCATTCTTTTTCATAGGATGATTTTTTTTATTTATAACATATTTCAATTTAGTTATTCGTTTACTTTGAGGTTGAATGCTTGGCAACTGGAGAATTGCATTGAATATTAACAACGAAAAGTACAATTCCTAATAAAATACAGCATCGGCTTGAGTCCAACAGCAATATAATAATCAACAGTGCATAATCAACAATTATAATGAATCACATATTAATAGGATATACACAGAATATTATCACATATATTCATAAAAGTATGATGTGAAGAGTGTCAGGCTTTCAAACAATTTTGTCTCAGAATATCCGTCGAGCCACCAGGTGGTAGAGCTTCCAAGTACCCGTAGGCTGGCCAAGTGCTGAAGATGATCAAGACTTAAATGCTGATGAAATGGATAAAAAAGTTCAATGACGACTGGGAACCCGATGGAAAAGAAATGATTTCTCGGAGTCGTGCTCTGGCAAAGTTTGCCAAAGAACTGTGGACCGATAGATCATCTCTTCCTCTTGGCTTTGTGACCTTTTTGAACGGATTTATTTAAACGGCTATACCTCTTGGTGTTGTATTCTGTGATTTTTTGAACTCGTATACAAGGTTGTTTGCTAAATGGTAACGTGTTATACCTTGGCATACTTCATCTGGGAGACAAACAGTTTGTGTATCTGTTTACACATTCGTTTTGAAAGATATAACACCATATTCAGATGTTCACACTCTTAAAGGAATGAAGATTATATTGCGACACTAAATATTTATATATTAAGTTGAGTGTATTCGGCTCAACTTGGCCATAGAAAGAAACATGTAACTTCGATTTCACTTTCCGATACATAACTAATGTATTGTCACTATATAATCTTGAGTTTCGTGGTTATGTGAGTGCCATATATAAAGGGAGCTTAAACATAAAGATACTACAATTTGCTCTGATCCAACTAATTACATTTAAAGTTGGAGATTGATAAAGATTTTGACATGCCAACTAGTTTATACAACAGACGTGTTCACCTCATTATTTCCTTGGCAGCAACATTCCTATGCCCCCAGCATATGTTGTGTTTGTCTCACAACTTTACACTATTCCAGAGCTAGTTGGACGTATCACCCAGCTAGTCTATAGAATTTGTGTGTGTGTGTGTGTGTGTGTTTGTATAACCTGCCAACTGGGGACCAACGTTAGAAAACACACCAACCAAGTGAGGACCGTATGTCCAACTGAGGACACACACCCCGGTCCTCAGTTGGTCACACGATTATTTTTATTTGAAATGCGTTAGTTAGTCACTATCAATGATTAGAAGCATTATTCCGAAATGTCCTCACTTGGCACCCACCGCATGAAACATGTGTGTATGGCCACGCCATTTTTCTGTCGGGTGTGTGTGTCGTGTGCTCGCGGTGGGAGAGTTGAGCGACCTTGACCTTCACGGCCGACCGTCAACTTGGCTTGACCTGTGAAATTGTTGCCGGACAGGTGGTGAGTAAAACGCCGATCTGTACAAAATAACAACTTTGAAACATGGTAGGATTAAGAAATAACCATAGAGAGGTATATTGAAACCAAGTAAAAAGAAATGTTCACATATTAGCCGCATTTCGAAGCCACGAAGTCGAAAAACCTCTATTATCGCTCAACCCGTACTACCGAGTGAGTCCGTCGATACCGAGCGCTGCCGACCGCACACGGCGCACAGCAAGCATGGAAACTAGGATATACACTTGTGAATGTGAAATTATTATAATTTACTACAATAGAGTGTAAATGACACATGTGTTGAATGATTGAGGCATCATGAATGATGATGGAGGCGACTGGCTACAAACTGTCCGTCCTTAAGTCGCCACACCCCAATAGTCGCCATGAGGGTTATATTTTTGTTACAAACAGTACAATCTTTCACAAATCATAAATGATACTTCCACTTTATATGGATGTATCTTGAGAGGTAGGTAGGTACAATTGTCTGATTGTAGCATATGAGCTGTCTGTCCCTAAGTCGCCGCATCCCCAAAGTCGCCATGGTGCATCTACTGTGATCATTTTTGTCACAATCGTAATCATGGTAATTGTGACTACACATCACATTCCATCCATATTAGTGGAACTTTCATTTAGGATTTGCCAAAGATTGCACTGTTTGTAACAAAAATATAACCCACATGGCGACTTTTGGGGTGTGGCGACTTAGGGACGGACAGCTCGTAGGGAGATCATAACGCACTCAATATACTGTAAAAGCACACATTTTTCTCGAGTAGAGTCGTATTTAGTTCGCGATTTTCGCGAGCAGAACAAAATCGCGAAAATTAATCCCAGCAAATATGTCTCCACCCGCACTTTGGACTGCGTAGGCAATGACCTCGGCTCAAATCGCTACAACGGCTGACCTACTGTATTCCAAACGCGTGTTGTACCGCGCCTGTCCTTTTGTGCTAGGACTGGAGTCTGGCGGCAAGCAGAGACCATGTAATTTTACATATTTTGAAGACATACATGTTTAAAGACCATGAAATGAAAACCATCAAAAAATTTAAGTGGCTTACATTTTACCACACTCCATGCACAAATATCCATAACCAATAGCCCTCTCCCTGGGCATTGGACTATATTTTTATCATGTTTATGACACATTGGCCATTATATCCTTGTTGGCATAAGTAAATGTCCAATTCAGGAAATGAAACATTCCTGTATGTTCATGGAAGTGACGGTCCTTTGTCGCGTAAACCCGCGAAATTAAATCCAAACATTTGAAAAACGCGAAAATTAATAATAATACTCGCGAAATCAAATGCACTTACAGTATGTTTCGTATTGTTAAACACGGGGAACATATTTGCCCGCTAGATTCGACAGTTAGGCCAAATTTTGTAACTCAAGTACTCGGGTGTTGTGACTCAACTCATAACCGAGTACTAGTATCAAAGTACCAACTCTGGATTACCATGGCAAAAAAAATTAAAATAGATCATCAGTCCAACTATCATTGCGTAAGTGATTTCCTATTCGAAACAATGTCGAAGCAACTTAGATTTCGATCTTTTCTCAACGTTTTGTCACAGTTTTGGGCACATTTCGTGATATTATTACTGAAATTGCTTCCCCGAGTACTCGGTTATCAATAAAAAACTCGATCCTTGCTGTGACTTGACTCGTTGACGAGTACTTGTGCTGCCCCTAAAAAGCAGTCCGTCCAGCCAGCTCCACGCCCCCTCCTTGTCCCGTCCGGCACGGGTCTGGTTAACAACTTAACATCCGATCCGGGTCAAGAATGAGCAACCCGAACTCTGTGAACGGGCATCAGACAGGAAAAAAAACGGGAAATACCGTTAATTTATATGGAGAATGAAAATATTGGGCAAAGTACGAGCAAGCTTCAGTTGTCAGGACTCTTGGTCATATTTTTTTCTCATGTTCATATAATTTTCAGACTATTCGTCTTCGAGGAAATGACTGGGAAACGGCGATTGGCAGTCGTAACCAAGCCCCGCAGAGTAAGTTTTTGTGTAAATATTCATGCACCAGTCATTAGCATGATTAGTGTGTTATTATATGTACTGTGCAGTGCACTGACTTGTCTTTGATACATGACATATACGCTGATATAACATAAAGACAATGACTGAATGACCTGATATCAACACAACATTTGTTATGTTTGTACCAGTTGTACATGTTGTAAAATATCACATTTTGGATTTGCATGATGTTTTGGTGTTGTGTTTTGGCGATGGTAAAACATCAGAATTTTCTGCAGGTTTTGCCTACTATATCACTTTTGTACCGTGAAGTACTAGTACTTACCAAAATCTCACTGGGTGGGATCTTGCCCATGATTCACCCCTTGTTCGCGCCACAGCGGTAAATAAATTCTTGACGTTATCGGTTTTTAATTCTTGGCGTTATGTTGGAAATTCTTGATGATATGGGTATGATTTTTGATGGTATCGCTTTGTATATCCCCGGAAAGGACTGGACATGCATTAAATAATTATATAAAGCTGATATGGAACAATTATTATTAATGAGGGAATCTACATGCATGCATTCCCATTTCTGCATGGCACTAAATTATTGGCGTTATCAATAACGTAAAGCACGACGAACTAACGTCAAGAATACCAAACTTTTCATTGCTGGCTGAAAACGACTGACAATTATGTTAAATTTATAATCTGGGCATTGACCCTTCCAGTGCTTATTCATAAATTAGCTGCCATTATATTTAATCTCAAATTGAGATCATATCTGAATCAATATATGGGAATAAACTGCATCTATTACATTCAAATAGCTACGAGGCATGATTTTCAACTTTTTTGATATTTCATTGAGTTATTGGGATGTCATAATGCTTCATCTAACACATAACTCGAATATATATTCATGGTTATTCACCCTTTCCCCAATTACATGAGCGAAATGAGTTAATTCATGCTAAAATCGCGAAAGAACAAAACACAAACAAAGATAACGTCAAAAATTTCGCACATAACGTCAAGAATTTAGAACCGATAACGTCAAGAATTGATTTACCGCTGTGCCGCGAACAGGGGGTGATGATTGTTGACGAGTCAAACTCAGAAAAAATCTTTCCTCGCATGGGCATCTGAAAGGCCATGCAGCAAATGGTTTTTGCTTCCAGATGCCCTTGTGTGGTGCTTTTCACAGTACACAAGGTATACTGATGTCCAGATATAGATTTGACACAGTGGCTATAAAACAACACGGGGTGATTCATACAGCACCAGGGAAGAAGCTTATTGATTTTGGGAACAATCCATGGAATGACCTTTGACCTATGACTCAAACGAGTTTTCAGTGAGTCATCAATGAGGCTCGGGTTTAAGTCTGGGAAACGGTGCGTCGTAGAGCGAAACAGACTCGCGGCCCTAGACAAACATGCTTTAGGGGTACTTGGGTTGAACTTGGCCTTGGGCCAAAAACAATATTTTGCCGAGTCAGCAATTTCATTTTTCGGCCGTATCTCGGAAACAGTGCATCATCGAGCGAAACGGCCTTGGGCCAAAAACAATATTTTGCCGAGTCAGCAATTTCATTTTTCGGCCATATCTCGGAAACAGTGCATCATAGAGCGAAACGGCCGGACTCGCGGCCCTAGACAAACATGCTTGAGGGGTACTTGGGTTGAACTTGGCCTTGGGCCGAAAACAATATTTTGCCGAGTCAGCAATTTCATTTTTCGGCCGTATCTCGGAAACAGTGCATCATAGAGCGGCCGGACATTATTTACGGACTCGCGGCCCTAGACAAATATGCTTTAGGGGTACTTGGGTTGAACTTGGCCGGTAAGTACCGGTAAGCTTCAGGACCCTTGGTCCTATTTTTTCTTCTTATTATTTTTGCTCATTTGTAGAAGATAAGTCTTGACAGTCTCAAAGGATCTTCAATAAATATTCAGATCTCATCCAAAATACTTTGATACAGCTCTTTATCGGTTTTCATCAAGCACACAGATAGCCTCAATAGCCTTCAAATAGCATGAATAGGCAAAAGACTCGATTCTTCTTATTTGTCACTTTCTCGACTCCACTATTACATTTCAGCACAGTACTAATAAGTCATTGGCCTAAAGCGAGACGAAAAGCTAATTATGATAAATATGTATAGCCTCCAAAGTTGACAAGTTAACTTTAGCACCGGACCCTGCATCACTATCAGCATTCTAAAATCACGCACAATGATTTTGAAATGGTCCGCATCAGCAAATTGCGCAAAATCATGAGAATACTGCTATGATTGTAGCAGCTGATGACAAGGATTGTTTTCCCAGACCACCAGGTTTATCATTTGCACCAGAGGGCAGTTAATTATCTGCGATTGGTGTGATAGGTGTTTATGCCGAACTTGAAATATATAACACTGATTTAAGCTGATTAATGCTGTGGTTATTCCAGAATGTGGCTCCAATTTCACATGTTTTAAGAAAGTTTGTGTACCTTTCAGCTTTGGTGGATGACTACGGAAAATCAAACGTCAGCAACACAGAAAGCAATGAGAAGAGAACTGAACAGGTAGGAATTATGTTCAAACAAACTGTATAATATTAAGTATCAACTTCAATGCATGGAACATTACATGCAGTTTAGAGGTAAGTACATGTATAGCAAGAAATGAAAAGTTTACAATTGAAATTTGTAAATTCCCTCATATAACAAAATCACGATGTGAAGAAATAAATTGTAAATTTTGGCCCCTACATCACTGTACATGTATCTGAACCTGAGAGCGAAACTCCTTAAGTTATCAAAGATGAATTATGTACTAAATATGCTGAATATGTGCTTTTTCATTTATTCAATATGAGGAAACTGACTGCGGCAGTTGTCCACTGCCTGTACCTGAGCATGCGCAATGGTCACCAGACACTGCTGTTTCCAATGGTAAATAAACATGATACGGTAAACTTCCTCAAATTGTATCATGGTCTGTTTCTGTGCTACAGCACAGTATACATGTATCAGAAACTGATTCCTCGCAGACATTCATGACGTTGTAAGAATATATTACATGAAAACAGTATTTATGAAAACGGTATTTAAAGTCCCTAGTAAATAAATAATCAGTGTTCAAATCAGACTATTCTTGTGACAGATCGTGCAAATGTGGAACTTCTGACCAGGATCAACAGTCAGCTGCGTGAATACTTCACGGTTGAAAATCCTGTGAGTGAGCAGATAGCTTGCACTAGTACTAGTAATTGCATACGCTGGTAATTCCTGTTTTGTATTTACTGGTACGGTTTGGCATACATTTTCATTCTCATTGCAAATCATGCGTGTAATTCATATTGCTTGCCTGGTAATAATGAAAATGCTCTTGTGGCCAATGAGGCTTTCCATATTGTTATGATTGTGAGGGTATCATTTGTGCTTATTGCATTATATTCATTACCATTCTAAACCAATACTAATGGGACTATTTGTATTGACGAGCCGTCAGACTCCTGATAGACCAACCCCACTACTGATGGGACTATTTGTATTGACGAGCCGTCAGACCCTGATAGACCAACCCCACTACTAATGGGACTATTTGTATTGACGAGCCGTCAGACCCCTGATAGACCGACCCCACTACTAATGGGACTATTTGTATTGACGAGCCGTCAGACCCCTGATAGACCAACCCCACTACTAATGGGACTATTTGTATTGACGAGCCGTCAGACCCCTGATAGACCAACCCCACTACTAATGGGACTATTTGTATTGACCAGCCGTCAGACCCCTGATAGACCAACGCCACTACTAATGGGACTATTTGTATTGACGAGCCGTCAGACCCCTGATAGACCAACCCCACTAATAATTGGACAATTTGTATAGACGAGCCGTCAGACCCCTGTTAGACCAACCCCACTACTAATGGGACTATTTGTATTGACGAGCCATCAGACCCCTGATAGACCAACCCCACTAATAATTGGACAATTTGTATAGACGAGCCGTCAGACCCCTGTTAGACCAACCCCACTACTAATGGGACTATTTGTATTGACGAGCCGTCAGACCCCTGATAGACCAACCCCACTAATAATTGGACAATTTGTATAGACGAGCAGTCAGACCCCTGTTAGACCAACCCCACTACTAATGGGACTATTTGTATTGACGAGCCGTCAGACCCCTGATAGACCAACCCCACTCCTAACGGGACTATTTGTATTGGCGAGCCGTCAGACCCCTGATAGACCAACCCCACTACTAATGGGACTATTTGTATTGACGAGCCGTCAGACCCCTGATAGACCAACCCAACTACTAATGGGACTCTTTGTATTGACGAGCCGTCAGGCCCCTGATAGACCAACCCCACTACTAATGGGACTATTTGCATTGACGAGCCGTCAGACCCCTGATAGACCAACTCCATTACTAATGGGACTATTTGTATTGACGAGCCGTCAGACCCCTGATAGACCAACCCCACTACTAATGGGACTATTTGTATTGACGAGCCGTCAGGCCCCTGATAGACCAACCCCACTACTAATGGGACTATTTGTATTGACGAGCCGTCAGGCCCCTGATAGACCAACCCCACTACTAATGGGACTATTTGTATTGACGAGCCGTCAGGCCCCTGATAGACCAACCCCACTACTAATGGGACTATTTGTATTGACGAGCCGTCAGGCCCCTGATAGACCAACCCCACTACTAATGGGACTATTTGTATTGACGAGCCGTCAGACCCCTGATAGACCAACCCCATTACTAATGGGACTATTTGTATTGGCGAGCCATCAGACCCCGGATAGACCAACCACACAGATGAAGCTGATGTTTTCTAGTGTTCTAGTATGTTCAATATAATATATTTCAGGAGACTTCCGACATCCATACAGTGGAACGGACTGCTTGAGGACCTTCTCCTCCAGATGTGGAGCCCAATACCCAGAACGACTGCGATCCACTAAGCTCCGACAGCAACTAGCTACCATGTGTCAAGCACTGAACCTGTCTGAAGTAGATCAGGATCAGTTGGCTCGGTTCCTTGGACATGACCTCTTGGTCCACAGAAAATTTTACAGATTGGCTGATGATGTGTTCCAGGCTGCAAAAGTATCCAAGGTTCTTCATCTGATTAATACCGGGCACGTACAACAGGGCGCAAACTATGACACTATCAAGTTTGATGAAAACGGTAAATATTATAATGTCAACATGATGTCAGTGCTCATGATGATATTTGATTGTGTATAATTGTTCTGACCCATTTCCATTGGACACTCAGCTCATCATTAGCATTGTATATTTTACAGAACTGATTGAAGATGAGAAAAGCGAACAGGATGAACTTGATGAAGAATTTGAACCAAACAGTTCTGATGAAGGCAAGTACTTCTAAATGATGTGTCTCTTCAATTCCTTTATATCTCCTTCCAGGCTGTTTAATAGTATTTGTCCGTAAAGACACGATGTTTTTAGCTTACCGGACCAAAGGTTTGATAAGCTATTGTCATCAGGTAGCGTCCGGCTTCCGTCGGTCGGCGGCGTCCGCGTTGTCAAACGCTGGGAAAAATCTGTTTGATGAATAATGCTGTAATTCATAAAATGTTCTATGGGTACATATCTCCGGACCTTGTTTCGGGCCGATCCATGGGCCTTTGCAAATTCGGTCTAGGCTTGAGATAGGGATTTCCCATGTTAAATGTAGTTGCCATTCGCACAAAATCTGTTTGATGAATTTTTTTCTAATTGGGCTCAGAAAATCTATATGACTAGCACATAGTACAGCACAAACCCGTGTTCGTTGAATTTGGCCTTGCCCAATTTTAGAGTTTCCCATGTTAAACGAAAAGTGGCAGTATCTCGGAAACGGTGAGTCGTAGAGCGAAACGGAGCTTGATTTTGAACTCAGGACATAAGTTCTGGATTGGGCCACTTCCGGTGGCCATTTTGAATTTTCCCCATTTCGGCTCGAGATAGGGATTTTCAATGTTAACAGCAGTTGTCATTTGCACAAAATCTGTTTGATAATATTTTGTGGTGACCTTGGATTTGACCTTCGATAACCTTGAAAGTTCAAAATGGCCATTACAAAGTGGCCATTATAAAGTGGCTTAGGTTTGTATTATGAGCATATAGGAAGCCATATATGGCACAACTTTTGGTGACCTTGAACTTGACCTCAGATGAGCTTGAGTGCTATATCTTATGGTCACATGTAAAAATTGTCCAGTAACCTATTTCAGCCGTTGGGCTAATTTTATGTATAGCCATGTGGAGAAGGTGCTGATTAATGAAATATGTGTTCATTCCAGAAGTCCCGCAGCCCCCACCTCCTAAGAAGGTCATCAGTGCTCGAAGACCTTGGACCACAGAAGAGAAGGCAGCAGTAAGGCGGCAGCTGGATAAGAATCTGAGAACCTTGAAGGTTCCAAACAGAATCGGCTGTGACAATGCCATTAGAAATGAACCAGCCTTGCGTTTTCGAAGTTGGAAAGATGTGAAGAATTGGGTGCACAATTCTAATCAAACTGCCAGAAAGAAAGCTGAAAAAAATGTGACTTTAACATCTATCAAATGGAAGCTGGAACTTGACTAGCTTAAGATTTGTTGGAACTTGAGTAGCTTAAGATTTGTTGATTTCAGGTTTCCAGACCTATGGTCCGATAACCTATTGGCTTGGCGTTGCGTCCGTTGTCCGTCGTTGTCTGTCATCCGGGGTCATTGTCCACTATTTGTTTACGGTCGAATCTTTCTGAAATTTAGCACAAAAATGCAAATAATTCAAGAAGGAGGTATTTTTTAGTTTTTATTTTCGCAATTCTTTGAAATGTTAAAAAATCTGTTCAGTAACTTCTTTTCTTTTTTTTTGCACAAGGATGTCCTTCATAACGTGCATAAATTTTGTTGCCCTTGAATCGCTCGAAGTGGGCCATTTTGGCCCAAACTTATTAGCCCAAATGGGACTTCCATGTTAAATTCTCCTAGGGTTCATAGTGGGACACATTGTTACTAATATCTCACTTAATATTGAGATAAGAGTTTGGCAATCAATTGTGGACATATAGGAAATGATATATGCCGAATATTCTGATGGGCTTCAATATGACCTTTGACCTCATTTTCAAGGTCAGAGCACAAAATGGCTAATATCTAGCTTATTGTCGACTTAATGGCTTGGGAATCAATTGTGGACATATAGGAAATGATATGAACCGAATATTCTGATGACCTTGAATTTGACCTTTGATTTCATTTTCAAGGTCATTTGCACAAAATATGGCTAATATCTAGCTTATTGACTTTACAGCTTGGGAATCAATAGGAAATGATATGTCAAATATTCGGATGACTTGAATTTGACCTTTGACCTCATTTTCAAGGGCAGAACACAGAATGGATAATATCTCACCTATTGTCGACTATACAGCTTGGGGATCAACTGTGGACATATAGGAAATGATATACCGGTATGTTGAATATTCTGATGACCTTGAATATGACCTTTGACCTTATTTTCAAGGTCCAAGCACAAAATGACTGAAAAACACAAAATTGTCCAGTAACCTATTTCAGCCCTTGGGCTAATTTATTGTTGTTACAATATAATTGAATGGTGCCTGTATCACGGGTTTGATCGAAATATTGATGAATGAATTTGACGTCTGATTAACTGAATGATAAATTTGTGAACAAATTATAGAAAGCATGGTGCAAAATAAGAGTTCTCCATTCCGTTCATTGAACTGTTCTGGGATGCATTTAGTGTGGATATACTCCTATTAATGTCATATGTAGATGAACATGTATCAGGTGTTTAATCAAAATGTTGTTGAATGAACTTGACATCTGATTATCTGACTGATAAATAAAGTGTATACTATTGCAGTAGAATATTTCTCCTCGCTAGGAAATTTATGGCGGTGTGAGACAGCTCAGAAACACAGTAACCGGTCGGGTACATGTAGTATAGGGCGTGGACACGGAGGGACAGGGCCAGTACATGTAGTACAGGGCGTGAACACGGAGGGACAGGGCAAGTACATGTAGTAGAGGGCGTGGACACGGAGGGACAGGGCGAGTACATGTAGTAGAGGGCGTGGACACGAAGGGACAGGGCGAGTACATGTAGTAGAGGGCGTGGACACTGAGGGACAGGGCGAGTACATGTAGTAGAATGCTGGACACGAAGGGACAGGGCGAGTACATGTAGTAGAGGGCGTGGACACGGAGGGACAGGGAGAGTACATGTAGTAGAGGACGTGGACACGGAGGAACAAGGCGAGTACATGTAGTAGAGGGCGTGGACACGGAGGGACAGGGCGAGTACATGTAGTAGAGGGCGTGGACACGGAGGGACAGGGCGAGTACATGTAGTAGAGGGCGTGGACACGGAGGGACAGGGCGAGTACATGTAGTAGAAGGCTGGACACGAAGGGACAGAGCAAGTACATGTAGTAGAGGGCGTGGACACGAAGGGACAGGGCAAGTACATGTAGTAGAGGGCGTGGACACGGAGGGACGGCGAGTACATGTAGTAGAGGGCGTGGACATGAAGAGACAGGGCGAGCACATGTAGTAGAGGCCACGGACATGAAGGGACAGGGCGAGTACATGTAGTAGAGGGCGTGGACACGGAGGGACAGGGTAGTAGAGGGGGTGGACACGAAGGGACAGGGCGAGTACATGTAGTAGAGGGCGTGGACACGAAGGGACAGGGCGAGTACATGTAGTAGAAGGCTGGACACGAAGGGACAGAGTGAGTACATGTAGTAGAGGGCGTGGACATGGAGAGACAGAGCGAGTACATGTAGTAGAGGGCGTGGACACGAAGGGACAGGGCGAGAACATGTAGTAGAGGTCGTGGACACGAAGGGACAGGGCAAGTACATGTAGTAGAGGGCGTGGACACTGAGAGACAGGGCGAGTTCATGTAGTACAGAGCGTGGACACGAAAGGACAGGGTGTGTATATGTAGTAGAGGGCGTGGACACGGAGGGACAGGGCGAGTACATGTAGTAGAGGGCGTGGACACGGAGGGACAGAACAAGTACATGTAGTAGAGGGCGTGGACACGGAGGGACAGGGCGAGTACATGTAGTAGAGGGCATGCACACGAAGGGACAGGGCGAGTACATGTAGTAGAGGGCGTGGACACGCAGGGACAGGGCGAGTACATGTAGCAGAGGGCGTGGACTCGAAGAGACAGGGCGAGTACATGTAGTAGAGGGCGTGGACAGGGCCAGTACATGTAGTAGAGGGCGTGGACATGGAGGGACAGGGCGAGTACATGTAGTAGAGGGCTTGGACACGAAGGGACAGGGCGAGTACATGCAGTAGAAGGCTGGACACGAAGGGACAGAGCGAGTACATGTAGTAGAGGGCGTGGACACGGAGGGACGGAGCGAGTACATGTAGTAGAGGGCGTGGACATGAAGAGACAGGGCGAGTACATGCAGTAGAAGGCTGGACACGAAGGGACAGAGCGAGTACATGTAGTAGAGGGCGTGGACACGGAGGAACAGAGCGAGTACATGTAGTAGAGGGCGTGGACACAGAGGGATAGGGCGAGTACATGTAGTAGAGGGCGTGGACAGGGAGGGACAGGGCGAGTACATGTAGTAGAGGGCGTGGACACGGAGGGACAGGGCGAGTACATGTAGTAGAGGGCGTGGACACGGAGGGACAGGGCGAGTACATGTAGTAGAGTGCGTGGACACGAAGGGACATGGCGAGTACATGTAGTAGAGGGCGTGGACACGAAGGGACAGGGCGAGTACATGTAGTAGAGGGCGTGGACAAGGAGGGACAGGGCGATTACATGTAGTAGAATGCTGGACACGAAGGGACAGGGCGAATACATGTAGTAGAGGGCGTGGACACGGAGCGACAGGGCGAGTACATGTAGTAGAGGGCGTGGACACGGAGGGACAGGGCGAGTACATGAAGTAGAGGGCGTGGACACGGAGGGACAGGACGAGTACATGTAGTAGAGGGCGTGGACACGAAGGGACAGGGCGAGTACATGTAGTAGAGGGCGTGGACACGGAGGGACAGGGCGAGTACATGTAGTAGAGGGCGTGGACACGGAGGGACAGGGCGAGTACATGTAGTAGAGGGCGTGGACACGGAGGGACAGAGCAAGTATATGTAGTAGAGGGCGTGGACACGTGGGACAGGGCGAGTACATGTAGTAGAGGGCGTGGACACGAAGGGACAGGGCGAGTACATGTAGTAGATGGCATGGACACGAAGGGACAGGGTGTGTACATGTAGTAGAGGGCGTGGACACGAAGGGACAGGGCGAGTACATGTAGTAGAGGGCAGGAACACGAATGGACAGGGTGGATATATGTAGTAGAGGGCAGGAACACAAAGGGACAGGATAGGTATATGTAGTAGAGGGCAGGAACTCGAACGGACAGGGTGGGTATATGTAGTAGAGGGCAGGACCATGAACGGACATGATAGCTATATGTAGTAGAGGGCAGGTACACGAAGGGGTGTGATGGATATATGTAGTAGATGGCCGGAACATGAACGGACAGATTGGGTATATGTAATACGGGGCAGGAATACGAACTGAAAAGGAGGGTATATGTAGCAGAGGGCCGGAACACGAACGGACAGGTTGGGTATATGTAGTAGAGGGCAGGAACACGAATGGACAGGGTGGGTACATGCAGTAGAGGGCAGGCACACGAAAGGACAGGGTGGGTATATGTAGTAGAGGGCAGGAACACGAATGGACAGGGTGGGTACATGCAGTAGAGGGCAGGCACACGAAAGGACAGGGTGGGTATATGTAGTAGAGGGCAGGAACCCGAAGGGACAGGGTGTATATATGCAGTAGAGGCCAGGAACACGAACGAACAGGGTTTGTATATGTATAAGAGTGCGGAAACACGGAAGGATACGATGGGTATATATAGTAGAGGGCAGGAACACGAACGGGCAGGGTGGGTTTGTGTAGTAGAGGGCAGGAAGACGTACGGACAGGTTGGGTATATGCAGTAGAGGGCAGGAACACGAAGGGACAGGCTGGTTATGTGTAGTAGAGGGCAGGAAAACGAACGGACAGGTTGGGTATGTGTAGTAGAGGGCAGGAACACGAACGGACAGGGTCGGTATATGCAGTAGAGGGCAGGAACACGAAGGTACAGGCTGGGTATGTGTTGTAGAGGGCAGGAACACGAACGAACAGGTTGGGTATATACAGTAGAGGGAAGGAACACGAAAGGACAGGCTGGGTATGTGTAGTAGAGGGCAGGAACACGAACGGACAGGTTGGGTATATGCAGTAGAGGGCATGAACATAAAGGGACAGGGTGCCTATATGTAGTAGAGGGCATGTACACGAACGGACAGGGTGGGTAAATGTAGTAGAGGGCAGGAACACGAACGGACAGGTTGGGTATATGCAGTTAAGTTCAGGAACACGAATGGACATGGTGGATATATGCAGTAGAGGGCAGGAACACGAACAAACAGGGTGGGTATATGTAGATGAGGGCAGGGACACAAACGGACAGGGTGGGTATATGCAGCAGAGGCCAGCAGCAGCAAGCGAGAGCGTGGGTGTATGTAGTAGAGGACAGGAACACGAAGGGACAGGCTGGGTATATGCAGTAGAGGACAGGAACACGAACGGACAGGGTGGGTATATGTAATACCGGACAGGAACACGAAAGGACAGGGTGGGTATATGCAGTAGAGGGCAGGAACACGAAGGGACAGGGTGGGTATGTGTAATAGAGGACAGGAACACGAAGGGACAGGGTGGGTATATGTAGTAGAAGGCAGGAACACGAAGGGACAGGGTGGGTATATGTAGTGGAGGGCAGGAACATGAAGGGACAGGGTGGGTATATGTAGTAGAGGGCAGGAACATGAAGGGACAGGGTGGGTATATGTAGTAGAGTGCAGGGACACGAAGGGACATGGTGTGTGTATGTAGTTGATTGCAGGCACCAGAAGAGAGGTTGGGTGTATGTAGCAGAGGATAGGAACACGAAGGGACCAGGTGGGTACATGTAGTAGAGTGGACACGAAGCCCCAGGTGAATACAAGTATCAGAGGACATAAACACATGGGCACTGCACGAGTACATATGCCAGTCGGATCGGATACATGTAGGAGAGGGCAGGGACAGGGCGATGTTAGTAGGCGACAGAAGCATAGAGTAACAAGTCGGGTGCATGTAGCGGGCGGCACAAACACAGAGGAACAGGGCAGGTACAGGTAAGAGAGGGCGTGGACGCAGAGGAACATCTGGAGCGAGTAATGTAGGAGAAGTCTGCACAAACACGGACAGTGTCAGTGCATGAGTAGAGGGCATAAACGTGAAGAAACAGGTTGAATGCATGTAGAAGAGGACATGGACGTGAAGGAACAAGGCGAGTGCATGTGGGAGAGGGCATGGACATGACCGGACAAGGCGAGTGCATGTAGAAGAGGACATGGACGTGAAGAGACGAGGCGAGTGCATGTGGGGGAGGGCATGGACGTGAAGGGACAAGGCGAGTGCATGTGGGGGAGGGCATGGACGGGACAGGATGGATACATATATAGGAGAGGGCATGGACATGACGGGACAAGGTGAGTGCATGTAGGAGAGGGCATGGACGTGAAGGGATAAGGTGAGTACATGCAGGAGAGGGCATGGACATGACGGGACAAGGTTAGTGCATGTGGGGGAGGGCATGGACGTGAAAGGACAGGATGGGTACATGTAGGAGAGGGCGTGGACGTGAAGGTACAGGATGAGTGCATGTAAGGCAGAAATATGTAGGAGAATATACTACTGGACAGGTCTGGTACATAAAGGAGTTGATGGGAACATGAAGAATGGTTTGGCTACATGAATGGCGATACCCGTGGATTGTATCCGGTGGACGGTAGATGGTGGGGCAGGTCGTGTAGGGACTCAAAGGGGCAAGGAGGAAAGCCAGCAATGTGGAGTGCATGTACTGTGTTTGGTACGCACAGGCGATAGGGCGATTTGGTTAGGCCTACAGGAAGTTATAGGCTGTGGGGCGATTTGGTAGGCCTACAGGAAGTTATAGGCTGTCCGCAGTTGTGTGGTGCTTATGTCCTCAGTTTGCCGGTGTTTATAAATGTCCTCAGTTGGGTTGTGTTTATGTCCTCGGTTGGGTTGTGTTTATGTCCTCAGTTGGGTCGTGTTTATGAATGTCCTCAGTTGGGTTGTGTTTAATGTCCTCAGTTGGGTTGTGTTTATGAATGTCCTCAGTTGGGATGTGTTTAATGTCCTCAGTTGGGTTGTGTTTAATGTCCTCAGTTGGGTTGTGTTTATGAATGTCCTCAGTTCGACTGTGTTTAATGTCCTCAGTTGGGTTGTGTTTAATGTCCGCAGTTGGGCTGTGTTTAAGGTCCTCAGTTAGGCTGTGTTTATGAATGTCCTCAGTTGGGATGTGTTTAATGTCCTCAGTTGTGTTGTGTTTAATGTCCTCAATTGGGTTGTGTTTAATGTCCTCAGTTGGGTTGTGTTTATGAATGTCCTCAGTTGGGCTGTGTTTAATGTCCTCAGTTGGGTTGTGTTTAATGTCCTCAGTTGGGCTGTGTTTAATGTCCTCAGTTGGGTTGTGTTTAATGTCCTCAGTTGGGTTGTGTTTAAGGTCCTCAGTTGGGTTGTGTTTAATGTCCTCAGTTGGGTTGTGTTTAAGGTCCTCAGTTGGGTTGTGTTTAATGTCCTCAGTTGGGTTGTGTTTAAGGTCCTCAGTTGGGTTGTGTTTAAGGTCCTCAGTTGGGTTGTGTTTAATGTCCTCAGTTGGGTTGTGTTTAAGGTCCTCAGTTGGGTTGTGTTTATGAATGTCCTCACTTGGGCTGTGTGTATAAATGTCCTCAGTTAGAGTGTGAAATTTCATACCAGAAAATATTGACTTTTCGAAAATACTGAATGAACGGATTGTTTTTAATTTCGGATATGAGTTTAAAACTAACTTTTTATGGCTGTATGTGCTGCAGAAATGGTGGTCCTCACTTGGCAGGTGAAAAATCATGGTCCTCAGTTGGCAGGTTATACGAGTATGTGTGTGTGTGTGTGTGTGTGTGAAGGGGGGGGGGGGTGTCATGCCCGATGCCACCAATGGGGAAGGAAATACTCACACTCTCCGGGACACCTGCTGTAACCTTCTCATTGTCATACATGGGGGTTTATGAAGTTCCATAAATTGTTCTCGATTTTGCCTGACACTGGAATTTGAGATTGGAAGTCAGTCACTCACACTCGCTGGTAATGCAGACGATCACAACATATATGGTAGTTTCAAAGCAGGTGACATGGCGACAGAGGTGGGTTTGATGGCTGATGTTACGTCTAGCTTGGTCCGCCTAAAAATGAACAACGCCAAATCAGAATTTATTATCTTCGGTAGTAGCAGAATAGACCCGAAAACTACAACAAACCCCATTTGCATAGCTGACACAGTTGTAACTAGATCAGATTGTGTAAATGTGTTGGGGGTTTTCTTCGACCAATGCCTTATTTTTTAACATTACATTGCCGCCAAAACCAGAGCTGCGGCTCTGGCAATGTACAACCTCAAAAAACTTCGACAATATCTTGATCGACCTACTTGCCTCTAACTTATATATATACTATTTTTGTTCCATATGGATTATTGTAATAGCCTTCTCGTTGTCTACTTAAAAATCTCAATAGCTCCTTTGCAAAGGATCAAAGACCTAATTGAAGTAATTCTAAACTAGTCCAAGTATGACAGTTCTACCGAGGTTCTTCCTTCTTGTAGCTGTTCGATCTGGGTATAAAATGTTAGTTCTCAGTTCTAAATGTTTGCATGGTCTGGCCCCTTCTTATCTTTCTGAAATCCTTACACCAGTTGTACCCAACCGTCAAACAAGAAGTGCTTCCAGAAAATATGTCAAATATTCCATTCACTAAGCACCCCACCTTTATCGACCGATCTTTCAGTGTTGATCCCGTTTGTGGAATGCCTAATCAGAAAGCCTTAGATCTATTTCAATTTTAAATTACTTCAAAACCCACCTAAAAAAACCTATCACAGAATATCAAAAAACCACCTATCTATTTTGATGCATGGTAACTTCACTATGGTGTGTATCTATTGGATATCCATTGTATCACAGTAATTGTATATCATAGTGAATTCAATAAACTTAAAACTTATTGACAACTTACAAAACTGCAACATATTGAACATAAAACACATACTGTTACATGTACTTTTGGATATAATGATAGGATGATGCAGTTTAACATCTTCAAATTCAATTCCTTATCACAATGATTTTCCTTCTGATTTACATGCGATTTGAATGGGCGGGTCTTCTAACTTCGTGTTTCCCTAAACCACACAAAGGTAGAGCATGATAGGTTTTCAAATAAAACTCTCAATCCAGCTCAAGTCTGTACTGTCCAATTATCCATAGAAGTCGGATTTTTTCGGAAATAGGTCCTCGCCCACGGATCTGGCCCACAAATGTGTAGTGTCCAAACATTGATAGCAAAGTGTTTGGTGCTTATGACCCACGTATGGCTACACCGTACGAAATGGAAGTTTCAAACACTTCAAAATTCATTCGTGAACAATATAAAGGTGCAATGTCATCTAATTACGCCTCTAATAATTTATTATTGTATCGCTTGTGCTGTGTCAACACTCTAAGGACATGGTGTACGCTCTAAGGCTGCCTGGTTAAAATTCGAGTGAAGGCATCTATGCAAACTTCTGCATGCTTGAGTAATAAAACACCTTCCTGCATGTATGAGTGATAAACTATTGTAGGGAAGGAAACTCATGACCAGCACCCGATTGATATGGGCTACGCGTACACGTACTGAGTGATAATCTGGGGGTAACCTTCGTCATTGACATTGATAAATCCGCTTATCCGATCATTTATTTCACGTATTTGACGATGATGGCATTTTTTTTCAGATGGACAGAAAACAGTATGATTGCCGAAGGGACGGGTGCGAAAAAGTATTCAACCATGCGTCCAGCAGGCTAAGACATGGAGGTGGTCCAGGTCACGGGGCAACTCCCAGATATGATTGCCCTTGCGGAAAATCATTTTTCACGTCGTCTTCGCTGGCTGCTCACAAGAGAGCTGTACACTCACAATTGCCGGAACTGCATCATTGTGATCAATGCGAGTACGTGCAAAGTATGCTGTAAACTGACCAATCGCTATAGGCATAACTCTAATGGCAGGAAAATGCAAGTTGGTGTATAAGCACTCGACGAAAAACCTGAATAATAACATGTATGATGTTTACTGCTTTGTTCCAAAATTCTATCAACATTCAAAACTGGTTAAGGCTAAAACAAGCCATTATAAAAAATCTTAACAATTTCGATATGTAAACTTTGACAATTTTTCCAGTTTCAGCAGGTCGTACAAACAGCGCATCCGCGAACACGTGGAAAGCACCCATTCTGGCGGCAATCGGTGTCCGACGTGTAACAAGGTACTCTGCTCAGCGGCAGCTGTCCGGCGACACGTGAGGACCGTCCATGAACTGTCCGTCTTTATTTGCTCCGTTTGCCAGGCAAAATTCACTTCCAGAGACAACATGCGCAAACATGAGTCCAGTGTGCACAACGGAGAGCAACATGTGTGCCAGATTTGTGGAAAGACGTTCGCTTGGAAGTCGTCATTGATTCGACACCAGAAAAATCATGACTGATAGGCCTGAAAGAGGGTTAAATTGTTACAGTTATATATGGGACACAACAGTTTGTTACTTTTGTTACCTGAATACATGCTTGTACATACACATATTGCGTACATATTTAGAATGAATAAATGCGTGTCCATGTCAATAGTTAATTTCATTGACGTTTTTAGCGACATACGCCATTGAAGAGCAAATATTGTCGGGTCGTCTTCGACAATGTCTTAAAAAATTACCTTGTAGTGTGATTTATAACCACCGGCGTCACGGACTCCACCTTTCATGGACAATGGTCCCCTGCGTTTGACTGTAGCGTCAGAGTACCTAATCATCGACCCTCTCCCTAATCTTCGACCCCTGCACACGCTGGGTAAAACTTCAATAAACTAAAATGTGAATAGTGCTGAAATGTGTATTAGAAGAACTTTCAATGTGTTTTTTGTCAGATGTCTGTTTTGCACAGCTATTTGACAGTGTTTGCAGGGGTCGATGATTAGGGACAGGGTCGATGATTAGGTACCCTGACGATAGTGCTGACTTTCTTCGCATTTGCATCAATGAATCCAGTGTCGAAATTATGATCTCTGTGAAAGGTGTTTATGCTAATATCATTTGGCGATTTCGCCCAAAGATTGCGATAGGAGTTTCGGCCGCTATCGTACACCATATCTCACCTGTTTTGGCCGCTTCACGTTCTAAGCTCGTGTGTCGCCTAGCGACGCATTGTCTTTGCTTGCTCCACTATACAATAACAATGATTGTCACGTCACACCCTCGGTCTTGTGCGCTGCTAGCCTAATAGCTAGGAGCCTTCTGCTTTTCTTTGAGCTGTCTCTGATCAAGCAAAACAAAAGGAAGACGATGAGCGTGGCTATGCTCTCCCAGTCCCCTTTGTCTGGCTAGAGGGCCCGTGAGGGCCCCGGAGACAATTCCAATCGGGGGCCCAGGAAGGGAACTACTTTCATTCGGGGGCTCACGCCCCATGCATTGGTAATCTCTCGCCCTGGGTTGGTGCATACAAGCTCTGGTTGACCGTCAGCCTATCCGGGGTTCTATCCTCGTGGTGGACCATCGGCGAGGCCGCCCAGCAACACCCCCACGTGTCCGGGAGTTGCGCGGCTCTTGGGCTCGATACACCAGGCTACATTACTATGATGATGCAGTGTCTAAGTGATGTATCGAGGGCGGACTTATTCGGCAGACTATTACCTGGTTATAGTTAAGCAATTACGACACCCGCCGTGACCGTGCTCAGATGCGGGACTCTTGCGCCCTAGGTAGCGGGCGTCAAATGTTACAATCATATGCGCAAATTGTACCTTATATTGGCTAGTATGTTAATTTTAGCATGTTGGCTTAACAAAAGGCTAATATATTTTGCTCCGAAACAAACCTTGGGATTAGAAGTCGTGGAACTCGGGCGGGATTCCAGTTCATATCCATTGATAACTTCTCAGTCACGATAATGTCATTTACCCGATACACAGAAGACTTCGATATAGGCATCCCAAACTGCCTGCAATGACATCAACTACACTGATGATGTGAGTGTTTTTTTTTTAATTGTCGGCAATTCTTTTATGTTTTTATTTGTGATTTTGGATCAAATGTAATAGCTCAGTGGCCAATTAACGTTTCCATCGCATGCACTAACTGTAATTTGTAATGCGTTTCTTTTTGGTGTGGAAAGTTATTGGTACATAACTAAATATTACATAAACGTCTATTTTTCGAGAGATTCCGATATCCTATGATTGAATTAGCACACCTTTCGGGGTCTGCGCGTAAGGCGTGCAGTACTGACGCGTTTGTGATGAAGCGTTCCACCATTTGTACCGAAGGGCGCAGACCTCCAGGGGTGTTCTGGGTCAACTCTCCAAAGAAATTCTCAATTAGTAGCGTGGACACTTGCCGTGCATTGTACGTACCACACTTTACCAATGGATACAAAAGTATCATGCGTGAAACCCTTTATATATTGTGGTGAGGGCATTACTGACCAATACACTCCTTGATCCAACCATCTGAAAGGATGCGTTAATGGGATGTATACTGATAGTATGATGTTCCAGTGCTTAATTTACTATGAAGGAGTATATTAGAAAGTATTCACCTGTCGAAGTCCAAGAGATACTGACATCTCTCAGCTGCACATATTCCTCGGGAATCAGCTGCTGTTACTAAAGACATGCGCACCAGTCTAGCGAAATTGGCCTCACTCCGGTACCCGAGGTCACATAGCAGATTCTCCACCTGATGAGGTTGATAATTAACGAAGGCTGAGGCTTCAATTAGATAACTTGCAAAAAGATAAATAGCTTCTACCACCAATATGTGTGGACCATATACCTGTACTCAATGACAGCAGCATATGCAACACACTGTTTACACATACCTTGTCACTGAAAACAATCCTTGCATAACTGTCGCTCACGTGGTCCAAGAAGATTTACCTTCAACTACGGTCAGCAATTCTGGAGGTAGTTCCTTCACGCATGAATAAAAAGAGCAAATGTTATTCACCATTCATCACTTTGTACATTCAATTCCTTTATTGACATGTGTCTGTCGTGATCTCGTCAGTTCAAAATAGGGAGGGAATACATTGCGTATGTGTTCAGTAAGATGCATAACAACATGTGATAGGTGAGAGGTCAGGGCAGTGAATATGCACCTTGGGGTTGATCTTAGCGACAGTTGACCAGCCGTGCACACTGATACCTTCTATTCTACCCTTGCATAGCTCTGCCCGGAGGTTGGTTAGTAGATGGTGTGGGTCTTAGAGATCTGATAAACCGGAAAACACATTGGACCGAGACCAAAAAACATATGTACATGAAACAGCCTGTTACTGAATATATTTCATGAAACAGCATACCAACCCATTTCTATTTGCTGCCGTGCTTTATTCAATGTGGGACGGAAGTACAGTGTCATGTCTCAGAGTTCGGCAGAGGTGACCACTTTTATAACATCTGGTATATGATCGTTTGCCTTTTCCCAGGAATACAGCATTTCATGAAAGCGGGAACTCGCCCATATTCCTCGAAGCATCTGAAGGGGCACCTTCTTGTCCAGGATGAAAGAACTGGCAATATCTCTCAGGGACCTCACCACCGGAACCACCAAACACTGTCTACCAAGATGTTTGGAAATAGCATTAATGATTTCAGCTTTTCGGCTCACACTCAGCTTGATAGCAAAATACTTGGCTATGACCTTTAAGTCAATTACCCTGAACCTCAAAAGACCATCTGTGGATTGCAGATATTTCAGCAATTCTTCACCGGACAGAGATGCCCTTTTAGCTTTGTCTATGGCTATGAGTTTGGCCCGAATGGCGACTGCATCGGCTAAGGTGCAACATGCGGATTTTGAGTGCGTGCTGTGGAGAACATCTGGATCCAGCCATACTGCGGGGTTTTGCATGGAGAAGGATATCCATCCTTTAGTTTGACCGATATCACTCCATTGCTCTTGACAAAGTCCTGATTTCTGCTTGTGTTCATTATTGATGCCACAAGCTGCTGCTGTCGATTCATTTTCTTTGCAATCTTGAACACTTGTCGACCGAGTTGAAGGACTGTCAGCGGCGCACCGTCATCACTCACGGTCATCATGGAGTACCATCCCCCATCCGTACATATCGCCGGTACATGGAGAGATCTTTCATGCAGTGCCTCTCTGAACTTTTCCCTGACTCGGCGCATCATCTTCACAGGACAGCTAGCTCCCTTCAACAAATATCCCACGCATATTCCATGACTCTGTTGGTGATTTTTGGCTCTATCCAGATCTGACAGTAGGAATGCCATTACCTGAGTAGCAGGTATTGTTAAGGTCATAAGACCTTCTCCAGGAAGTATAGACAATCATTGAGGATGTCTTGTGGTTGTTTTGATGCAAGAGGTATCATTCTCTCAAGCGTTGTATGTGAAGTTTCCATGAACACGTCTTGGATATTCCACTCATCTGGCCTAAACCACTGTGACGGGAGTTCTGCAATGAAAGATTGAATGCACTATATGTATAGTGAATTGAATGCACTATATGTGGTCTCGTATATATTGGAGAAACCAAAGGACAGCTTAACAAGAGAGTTAATGGTCATCGTTCCAACATCAATAATAATTCTAATCAACTACTTTATCAACATTTTAATCAGGATGACCATTCTATTTTGTCAATGAAAGTTCGAGTCATAGAAAAAATATACCACCATACTAATAGTCCCTCATTAAGTACACCCACCCGCAGGAAACGAGAAGAACATTGGATACGTGAACTAGGCACAGCTACACCTTATGGCTGTAACGATAATATCAGTTCAGTGGGAAACCTGACAAGCCCAGGATGCAGTTCAGTCAATGTAATGAATTTATTTACATCATTTAAACGTAGGAAACGAAGCCATGGACAACGACATTATAATCGACCATCTATTCATAATATTTCCTTTGATGGTCTACTCGAAATATTGAAACAACCACTTGGACTGCACTATGTTCGCACTAAATTATTTGCCATACCTCATGTTAAACTTAAAGAACTAGAGGACCAATGTCCTACCCACTATATCAGAAATACCAATAGCTATGAATTTCGTCTGTATTCCATTATCATGGATATTGTTTATCATCGGCTTTATAAGCCAACACAGAATTCTGAATATATACCACCCAAACGGTCTTTTCTGAAGATAAAATTTGCCAATAAAGGTATTGATGCAATTAACATCGGTAATATATTACATCATAAGTCTGTTCAGTCCCAGGTACCATCATACTTCACTGACACGGCTGCTCCATCTGTATCCTACTCATATACCAAATCTGTTGCTTCCAAGATTTTCAACTACAAACAAACATTGAATGATTTGGATATTGATGATCTCTTACATAACCCACCTTCCTGCACTTGCATTAACTCTCCGTTCATACACGATCCAGTTGGGCATGTTATTTCAGGCGACCTTAATATAGTGGAGAATGAATCATTGAAAGACATTTTGTCCAAAGGTCCCAAATATAGAGAGCCCACGTCGTTTTCATGGAGATACAATTTTAAGTTAATCATGGATGCAGTTGAGGAGCATGCCAGAAAATGGACAAAGCGAGAAAAGGCAGAAACTGATTCTCTGTCAGAATGGGTCAAACAGATTAGGTCATTGGTAAACAAACGCATTAATGTTTTGTCAAAGTCAGTTAGTACTAAATATAGCTCTGTCTTCAATGATCCCGTGGTTACTAATAGTTTGTTGAAACTTCAAGAAAGGTTCGTCATTGTCCCTGCAGATAAAGCTTCTAATAATGTTGTTTTTGTTTGTAAAGCATACTATATACAGTGCCTGTTTGACGAACTGGGTATTGCCAACAATACTAATTCCAATAGTACATACCAAGCCATTACCGTGCCCAAACAGGATATCTTATCAAATCATTTGTCTGTATTGCATTCGTTTGGTATTACTACCTCGTGTAAAGATCTACCGAACTTATATTGGATCCCAAAGTTGCACAAAAATCCACACAAACAAAGATATATTTCAGGTTCAGCATCATGTTCTACCAAAGCCCTTTCTAAAATATTAACTACTATATTGTCTAAAATTAAACAGGGTCTCCAAAAGTACTCTGAAACCATCTATTCTAGAAGTGGTATAAACCAAATGTGGATATTAAAAAATTCCAAATCTTTATTGGAATATCTACATTCTCACACACTTTCAAAAGTAACGTCTATCAAAACATTTGATTTCTCCACTTTGTACACAACTATACCTCATTCTGAACTGAAATCTCAGCTTAAAAAACTAATCAATAATTCATTTTTCTCTAAAAAGGGACAACGTCGGTACCACTATATTGTAGTTAAATATAATACCGCTTATTTTGTTAAAGGCGACTCTGATGCCCCATACAAATATACTGAAATAGATGTGGTAAATATGGTTAATTTTCTGATTGATAATATTTTTGTGGAATTTGGTGGTCGAATATTTCAACAAACTATTGGTATTCCCATGGGTACAAACTGTGCACCATTATTGGCAGACCTGTTTTTATACTCATATGAATCAGATTTTATCCAACATTTACAAAGAGGAGGTTCTAAGAAACTAACATGTAATTTTAATTTCACTTTCCGATACATAGATGATGTATTGTCGCTAAATAATCCCAAGTTTGGTGATTATTTGGATGTCATATATCCTAAGGAACTTGAAATTAAGGATACTACAGAATCCGCTAATTTTTCCAACTATCTAGACCTGAGGTTGGAGATTGATAATGATTCTAACCTGTCAACTAGATTATATGACAAACGTGATGATTTCAATTTTTCCATAGTCAATTTCCCTTTTCTAAGCAGCAACATTCCTATGTCACCGGCATATGGTGTGTTTGTTTCTCAACTTATACGCTATTCCAGAGCTAGTTGCAAATATGAGGACTTTGTCTATCGAAGTGCCCAGCTAGTCTCTAAACTGCTACGACAAGGATATGTTTTACCAAGACTTATCGCTGCGTTTAAGAAATTCTATGGACGTCATCATGATCTGGTTGATAAATACAGCAAATCCATGTCTGCCATGCAACTAGATCTATTTTCATGTTAATTTTGGGGAATTCATGACGGGTGCCACTAGTGCGGCAGGAAATGCTCACTCTTTCCCGAACACCTGATTTCACCTCCTGATGGCCATTTACGGGGATTCATGAGTTTCCCTGTCATTTTTGTTTTCTCTCACTTCGTATGCCTGATATGACTTTCTGTCCCCGGACTATGAGATTGGATAACGGACCCTGTTTTGTTTGCTCGGAATACGTGATACTGGGTATTGATTCCACGTCTAATACGTCATCCATATACGTCTGCAATTTGACCTTCAGTTCATCAAAGATGGTTGAATGGTGCGGGTTGTGCCATGATGTTTTGTGTACATACTTATTTCTTGGAGCAGACGGCATTCTGTTTCAACATTGCGTGGAGCAATCAATACAGTTGTTGATTCCGAAGACCATGAGAGAAAAAGGGTGCCATGTACCGCATTTGTGGCCCATCCTTCAAGCAGCACTTGTGGAATGTAGCGCACAGGGACAGTGTATTGCACGGGGACCTTCTGAAAAGGATCCTTGCAAACAGGGCACTTTACTTCCACTGCATAATGAATGTTGCCTCCAACATCCACAAGAGATCCATCAGGTGAAACGCCAATTCCATTCTGAATGTATATTCCTTCTTCTCTATACCTCAATTCTGGGAAAAAACATGGAATTATGCTCGATACCAACGTGCTCGTAGCATGCTTTTCACAGTCTTGTCCATGCTTCATGGCCGCCATGCAGTCTTCAGAAAATTCTTTCGGGTGTCCGTCCAACTTCTCTGCCCAGTGTTCCTTGAAAGGTTTTCGACCATGTAAGCCGACGACGTTTCCGGCTGTACTACCTGTCACCAAGCAAGTGTCCCGAATCAGGAACCACTCGTCCGTCCTCTGTTTCACAAGAAAAGGGGGGAGGGGTCCGCCAAGGTCTTGCATGATAGAACATGGTGAGTTCAACAGTGACAGGTGAACGTTTGGGGCACCGTTCTTGGAACATAACAAATCCTGTACGACCTCCAATCCGGGCTTGATATTGTTTCCCACAAAAGCTAGAGTTGCAATTTTCTTATCGATCTGATAACGCTTTCCACTTTTTCTCCAGTTGGTCCCCCCTGCTTTCTGAAGTTTGGAAACGGTACGCACTTTTTCCTCAGTTGTTTGAGGACTTTTCTAACTGTAGTAATAGCTGGACCGATGCCTCCATCACATACTGCCGATTGCTGATTTTCTTTCATGTCAAGATCACTATATGTGTTTAAAATGGAGTCGCTCACCAACTGCTTCTCTGCCAGGTGTTTCACTCTCTTTGCGTCAGCATCATCGCCCTACAAATGGTAGTCATATCGATATGAATTGGTAATGCAATTAAAGCTGCTGCCTTCGAATGTATGCAATATTTTTTTCAAAACCAATTTTTTGCTAAACACATCTAATGCAATATACCAAAAGGTGTGCTCAATGATTTCGACGATTACAGTCAGTCCGAGTTGTGTTTTCATCCGTTTTAGTGCCCATTTTGTACCGGTTTTGTAAATAAACAAACGAAGTATATCCATCAAACCCGAATGTAAACAAATGCTCAAATCGCACTTAAAAGTCCACATCGAGTACATTTAGCAGTTCGTATGTGAGAAATATGTGAGTTGTGAGAAAATAATCAGTGATATACCATGATGTGCGTGGGATTGTCAGTCTATGTCGCACTTCTAAGCTTTACATCTGCGTGTGATGGATACAGTTCCTGTATTTACGTGAGAACCGCCTGTTGAAATCAGCAAAAAATTCCCTGAGGACTGGTTATTTTAATTACATTTGATGTGAGTATGTTTCATTCAGTTAGTTTAGCATGCTTAGTATGAAATATATTTTTCAAAAATTATTGACGGGTTTCGAAGGCAGCTCCTTTAAAGGATTGTAAATGTATTTCCACAGTGACCCCCAATAAGCAATGTGGTAAATCATGAACAAAAACAGATGATCAGCTTGCTCAATGTTTACAGATGATCAGCTTTCTCAATATCCTCCGTGAGATGACCAAGGTTACCTATCCCCCACTTTGTGTAGTACATGGAAATTTGGAGTAAATTTGCTATGAGTTGGCCTATGCCAAATATTGGGTGATTTGGGTGGATACCGATTAATCTCTTCTAACGCTAGGTTGAGTATTAAAACACGTTTCTTGGGCATATGGTTTATTAGACTATGAGAAAAACTACCGGAATGTGGTACACAAATCGAGTAAGCAAATGTAAGCACAAGCAATGAAATACAGTATTTCCAATGTAAGCACAAGCAATAAAATACAGTATTTCCGTAAAAATGGATAAAACCCATTAAAATTGACAGTCCGATTTGACATTGGGTGGGAGGGTGGGAGAGCTGACTGGTGCGTGGGCCACAGCAAAAGCAAGTGCGTCCAAAGGGTGACGCTGAGTTTTATAAGCGAAAACTTTCAAGGAAGGGCAGGGGTCAGTCATTTAATTAATTTGGGGGGCTGAAACCGTGTTTGAAAAGTCTATTGAAAATAGATCAATTAAAACACGTTTCTTGGGCATATGGTTTATTAGACTATGAGAAAAACTACCGGAATGTGGTACACAAATCGAGTAAGCAAATGTAAGCACAAGCAATGAAATACAGTATTTCCATCCATGTAGTAAGTAGTTGGTAATTGAGTTTAAATTAGTTTAGAGGAGATCGATTGGAACATAGCAAATTTACTAGGTACATCTCTTCCAGTCGCCAATGGACCGGATCATAGACAGTGGTACGCCCTGCGTCATCAACCAGGTGGCGCCACCCCTCCGGAGGCTGTGGGTATTGTACTGCTTCCTAGGGAGTCCGCAGGTGCTGAGCTGCTGCAGGAGATGGGTGCGGAACTGTGACTGGGTCAGTGGACACAGTCCGCCCTGCCTGTGTACCGCGAACAGCGGTGCCGATGGGGGAACAGACGCCGTCCTGCCGAGGAACCAGATCAGGGCCGACGAGGGGCACAGTTCACACTGTGGCAGGGATGGTAACACGACGTCGTTGACCCGCTCCTGGAACTGGTTGTTTTTGGCCCGCCTGACAGACAGGAGGACGCCGTCGGCCAGGAAACGCACATCACGGCGGAGGATGGAGAGCCCTGGATTCCCTTTGCTGGCCGAGGTGATGTTACTCACTCGGAGCAGACCAAAGAAGGCGGTCAGGCATGCTGCCCAAAGCCGTGCGTGTTCGAGGTTGTCCAGGTCCAGAGCCGCCCTGATTGCCCGCAGTTGCTCAGGCAAGATCGGCAGCTTCTGTGTCAGTGTGTCACCCTTAGTGCGGCGTACTCCCCCGAGGACGGCTTTCAGGTCCCAAGACTCCAATGGGTTTGGAGCCCCGAGATCTTTGTGGAGGATCCGTACAACATTCAGGTACTGGCGGAGTGTCGACACAGACTTGGTTCGGGCGAGGTAGGCGGCGTATCTGCACATGTTGGCGTCACTGAGAGGCACTGGGAGACACCGGGCCTCCCGGCAGAACTTGGCATAGGACGCCAGGTGGGACCGGTACGCTTTCTTGGTGGACTCGGCAAAGAGACGGCTCTTCCACATGGCGACCTCCTTGTCTAGGCTCGCCCGCAGGAGACGAGCTGCAGGGTTTGCAGCGAGACACACTGCTGCCAACTCCTTCACGTTTATATGATGTGGGTGGATACGTGGGAAGTCCAGATCCCAACGTGCATGAGCCCAGTCACCCTCGGGGCAGAATACTCCCGCTCCCTCGGTACAGGCGTCTGTGTACACGTGGTACACCGGTCGGTCGTCCCAGATCAGTCGCGTTTTTGTTTCCCACGACGAGCCACTTCAACCACCAGTGCAGGTCGTCCCGTAAGGCGTTGTCCACGATGTACTTGTGCCCGGGGTCGTGGATCGCTGCGATGACGTCATAGATGTATCTGGTGTGAGATTGATTTTACGGGATGACACACGAGGCCCACTGAAGTTTCCCCGCTAGGGACTCGAGCTGACGCCTGGTTACACGCTTTCTGTGGATGAACTGCCTGATGTCCTGACGGAGGCACTCGGTCTTCTGCTCGGGAAGGGACAGAGTGCCCTTGAGAGTGTCGATCTGGACACCCAGATACGTCAGACATTTTGTGGGGTCGCAGACCTTTTTCCAGTTTATTTTAAAACCCAACTGACGAAGTAAGGAAACGAGCACGTTATAGGCATACAGGCATTCCTCAAACGTACTGCCTATAAGCAAAAAGTCGTCCAGATAGACGTAGCACTTATTTCCGCGTCTGATAAGCATGCGTTTGACTGACTGCGTGATACGATGGAAAATGAATGGACTTTTTCGTGCGCCGAACGGAAGTCTAGTGTCGACCAGAATGGTCGGGTCGGTGTCACCCTCGAATGTCCACGAAAGGCCTGTTAGCTTGTACTGGGTAGGATGGAGACCCACGGACCTGTATGCGGACTGCAGGTCTACCTTAGCCATGTAGCAACCCGGGGTAATGTCTCTCAGAGCATCAGTCACGGTGTCACACGTGAATGGGTGTTTATCTGCATAATCATTTACTGCGGTGCCCAGTGGGCGACTGTAATCGTGGATCAGGCGGATTGAGCCATCCGTTTTTTCGACTGCTGATATGGCACTGACTATACACGGGTTTTCCCTCGGATCGATACGGCGGTAATGTCCCTGATCCAGTTCATCCCTAACCTGTTTGTCCACCAGGGTGCGGAATTTTGATGTAGACCAGCTATTCGGGGTGCGGACGTTACACGTGTCATCGGCCTGATAGTCTATGATTTTGAAACCGCGTTTAATCCCGTCCAGGATGAATTCTGAGTCCCAATCCTCCCCCAGTTCAGTTTCCCACTTGTCCAGGTGCGGTGTTAAGTCCGAGCCCACATAGGTGGGCTGGACTAAGCTGACGAGTTTTTTGGCGGTGCGGATAGGCGTGCGGCTGTTGGTTGCGTGCGGTGGGTAAACTCTCCGTGACCAGGAGCATGACAGGAAGCGCAGACGTGCGCGTATTTGCAGCTCCGGAATGAGCACCCATTGCGGCCATTGAACTTTTCGCAGATAGGGACGCCAGTTGTCGGGTGTTTGCCAGCGCGGTTGGCGCCAGTGCGCTGGGGGGTATTGTGATTACTGTCAGTTCTATGCAGGAGCAATTGCATCAGAAAAGGGCTATCAGATGCCCATGCGAACCCCATGTGGGCCTGATATTTCCGGTACTCGGCATCGTATCTGAGTACTGACGGCCAGTTGAACATTTGGCCCATACAGGCGATTTTGACCAGATAGTTCACATGCTGCATAATGATGGGGATGCCCACTTGGTCGTCGGCGATCATTTCAGACAGAATTTTCAGGGCTCCTTCCATATACTGGAGCTGGGTTATACGATCGACCGGCAATTTCTTGTCTTTTAGCGACAGTTCATGGTCACCAATTTTGATGGACTGTCCATCACCCGCAGAGGGTTTGAATTGTTGGCCGAACATGATGTAGTCCCGAATGTCTCTGTACGATTTGGACCCCAATTTTGGATGCAGGCACAGGAGAGGTTCAAAAGTTACTGCCTTACCGTCGTTTTGTGGCGAGACTGGCGTGGTCGAGTTGAACAGCTCGAACACCTTACTGTAGTCTACATCTGCTGCGGTCGCCGACTGAGCGACATCTGCCGAAACTGCTGGGGTGCCGTCTGTCTCCGTCGAAGCTGACATGCCGGCCTGGGGGTCCGGAGTGGTTGCTGTCCTTGATGTGTCGGTGGTGTGCGTCCCTGCGGTCCTCAGCTCCGCTACCGCGTCCTGGAGCAACAATAGCTGGCCCAACGACAGGGATTTGGCGAAGTGCTTCTGTATAACGGCTGCATCGAGCTTCTTGCAGGCCTTCAATGAGCAGACACCGTTGTCTACCAAGAGCTGTGTAGTGTCGGACGATAGTTCACTGTCCTTAGCCCACTGTACAAAATCGTTCTCACTCGCCATTGCTATGGTGCTTGCATCAAAGGCAGTTTCTTTTGATTTGTTTTTGATTTTTAAAAGAAAGTTCAAGCGAACAGTAAAATGTAAAAGCGTTGTAGAAAACCCAAAGGTTCAAGCGAACAATAAAACACGCCACGTGTTGCGGTCAGTCGTGTGAGACGAAGTGTCTGGCGATGTGACGTCGTTCGACCGTGAAGAGCTGACTGGTGCGTGGGCCACAGCAAAAGCAAGTGCGTCCAAAGGGTGACGCTGAGTTTTATAAGCGAAAACTTTCAAGGAAGGGCAGGGGTCAGTCATTTAATTAATTTGGGGGGCTGAAACCGTGTTTGAAAAGTCTATTGAAAATAGATCAAATAAAGTGGTTAGTAACCTCGACTCCGATGTAGTCTGTGTCCCCGTAATTCCGAGATAACGCACTCCGTATCAATTTTCCGTCATATTGGAGAATGTAGCTGTTGTCAGTGTTTCCAGGAATGCCATCCAGGATATCACTGAAAATTCCTGTACATGAATATTTTGTAATACTGTAATTAACTTCACTGTGTTGGTGTATATTAATATCAGTAAAGCAATGCAATAGTAACTGAAAATGATTATTACAGCCATTGCATTGTCAACCTGAGTTTATGTGGATAAGCTGATACAAATGAAAATGTAGTCACAGGCTTACCTGGTTCCCTAATACTGACGGCTGCCGACAGAGAGCTGGGAACGACACCCCGTAGGGTTGTTTCAGATGGGCATGCAAACGATTTTACCCCTGTATTGTCAGCACAAGACATGAACCTCAACCAGCGACCCCCAAACATCCTGAATCCCGCCGTCCACCACATCAAGGTCTCGTTGCTGTACTTGAATGTGTGTTTCGAAGCCAGAAAAGACAAATGTTCACTGAATAATTTAAAGCTCAAGTTAGCCTTGGTCAGCTGACCATTTTCGATACTTCTCACCAAATTCTTCACGAAATCAATGTCACCCGACTGTGCGGCATAGTGGGACATTGCTTCACATTTTGAACAGTGAAATTCTGTAATTTCCCCGTCACTTTCCCCATACGAGTGTGTGACATCCAGATCATCTTCTGAAGCAGTGGGGGAGTCCGACAGTTCGTGTGATGTCCTGAGTCCCGGCCCGTCCTCGGAGTGATATCTCTTGGCAAACGTATATGTCGAGGGTTTCCGAATCGACAGATTTAATTTTCGTTCCCTGCCATGACGCCTGGATAAAATATCACCCGTAGAGTGTTCACCATGTGCCTAAGAGGTATGCAATTAACACTGACGGCGACTTGTCGGAACACCAAAGCAGTATCAAACTATCTTAATGTTGAACAAGTAAAATGTATTATACACGCCGTTTGTTGAGCATCCTGTCACAGGCTTTCAGGGCATGTGCTAGCGACGCCAAAGTCTACCCATCACTGCAAGTAATCCGAAATCGAGACTAATAACTTTCACCAGGCAGCCTTAGAGCGTACACCATGTCCTTAGAGCGTTGACACAGCACAAGCGATACAATAATAAATTATTAGAGGCGTAATTAGATGACATTGCACCTTTATATTGTTCACGAATGAAGTTTGAAGTGTTTGAAACTTCCATTTCGTACGGTGTAGCCGTACGTGGGTCATAAGCACCAAACACATTGCTATCAATGTTTGGACACTACACATTTGTGGGCCAGATCCGTGGGCGAGGACCTATTTCCGAAAAAATCCGACTTCTATGGATAATTGGACAGTACAGACTTGTACATTGATATCTCTTACACTGCATCGGATCCTTGTTCTAAGGTAATATGGTCAATATTTTACAGAAAAAACATTTCACTCACCATGTGTCGGCATCAGCTTCCAAAAATTTAGCGTTACAGCGTTGACAACAACATGACCTGACCCCTGAACAAAAGAACTAGGTCGAACAACGCTCTATGCCATTTGGCAGGGTGTTAAGGTTATATGAACTTGAGGTTAGAATACCGCACTTACTCCGCAAGGGTAAGCATTCTTCAAAACAAAAGGACATATGGAAGCACTGATCATGTGAAATACCTGCAATATCCGACAATCACCAGAAGGGTGACTGTAATTCATGGTTATGGTTGTCCACAAAGAAGAACCTTGAATACTGTGGTTACTGGCATTATACCACATATGGTTTACCGTAATGTATGTGCCTCAATATGTACATCTGGAGATTGGGAACTGTATTTGTTTGTACGGTAATCACAATTAGGATTACAGTTTTTACCTTAACAAAATTACTTCATAATTATAACAGAATACACAAATCGTACATACATTCAGAACCTTCAGCATACACCTCTTTGCAAAATGTTCTTGAATAATTTTTCACTTGAACTAGGTTGATAGGATCCCTAAATATGAAGTATCACAGAGGTGCTGGATCAACATCATGGCGATGTTGTAGTGATGGCCAACAAAAATATAGTTGTCATCCGCCATGAAGGTTTTCTTCTGCTACAGCTACTCACAGATGTATTAACACTAGTTTACCGATTTCATGCTGCAGAGTCTAGGGCATTATTGTGAGATGATATGCTTATTCAATGTAAGAAACTCCCGTCGTTGACATTGATTTTGTTGTGGATAACAGAATACCAGCAGGTATACCAATAACAAAACAACCGTTTACCACGGAATAAAATAATTTATCCTGTTCATATGCAATTATCAACCTATTACCAATAATAGCTGGTGTTCTATCAACAAATCCAACATTTGTGTGTGTGTGTGTACACTGCGGTTCACATTGATTATGTTCCAGCCTTATTTGATAGTTCCATTAGATACTGAGGTAGGGTTGCAAACGATACATTGGCAAACGATTTGAATAGGAACATCACTAACCATGTTATCAGGCTATATATTAGAACACATCTAACCAAGCCCATGAGACACAATTCTAGAAATATATACATGCTATTGTCGAGTCGGACTTGCTTTTTCATTGCCCCATGGGTGGTACACGCCATGAACTTTCATGTCACACGAAGTAATATAACCAAACATTGAAATACTGAAAACAGATTGCATTGGTCTGGAACATTCAGATATCACGTCAGTCCATGTTGTCGGGATAAGATGCATGCTTTGAGAGTTGCTGCGAGTTGCCTTGCCGACATTTGATCAAGGCACCCGATAAGGTGAAATGTTGATCTGGTACTCATAAAACTACGAGCTACGAATTTATAGCCACGTTGATATAACAGATTTATGCCCAAAATATGAAAACATAACATTATGATTTGTTAGCTGCATTGGTATTATTCAGCAGAGCAAATATTCCGCACGTAAGCCTTACCCTGCCCCAAAGGTTAATGGACTACGAAATCTTCTGTCCAGTGCAGCAGAGAAGTGCTATAATTACTTTCTAATGGCAGGGTGAGTGCCGAGATTGTCCCCGTTCATTAGATGCACCAGGTATAACTGTGATGCAGATGGATGTTGAACGAAAATGCTCTTCTCCTAATAGGTATTGATCGAAGCAGGATACACCCTTTCACATCTCTAGAGCAACAAGTATAACACACACGATACTTGATCGAGTACTTCCAGTTTTGATAATGAATATTCCAACTGAATGACATTGTATTATTCATAGTATATTTAGGGGTCCATTCAGTGTTGCAATAATATTATCTATTCTTGAATAGGTACACAAAATTATGCATTTGTGTCATTACAACTGTCACAGGAACCTGAAAACAGTGACATACAATGTCAATACAACTTTTTGTCAATGCCCTTCCGAACGAATTTTCAGAAAAACGTTTTGTTCGCCAGTCGTTTTGGTCAATAGTTGGCATACAATGTAAGGATCAATCTGTTACCAATTAATACCAAAATACTAGGCTATACTAGTAAAATACTAGTTTGTATACTAAATACTAGGCATGAAAACAGTGATATACAGTGTCAGTACAACTTCTGGTCAATGCCCTTTCGAACAACTTTTGACCAAAACGTTTTGTTCGTCGTTTCGGTCCAATGGATGCATCTACAACCCTTCCAAACATAAGTTTACATTTATGTGCTGGACCTAAATATTATATTGAGTGAACGATTCTCTAAGTTGAGTGAACAGATTGCCAACATTACCATCATTGTTTCCAACATTACAAAGTTGTATTGGGTGCTAGGTAATATGTATGCTTTTACATGTAATTGGCTCTGCGTGAAGGAGTCGTGGACAATACATGTATGGCAGGAATTGGTTTAATTCAATGAGTTGTTGAGATCTATGCACTGTACAAGGTTAAATAGAGAGTCCAACAATGCTTTTCGATCATGCTACCTTCCACGCACAACCAAATTATATATCTGACGTTTGCAGAGGTATACTGTGGCAAGAGCCTAAATCTAACATTCCATGGTGGTGCCATTTGAGCATGCCATGTTATGATGATCTACATGTTGGCATATATACCACCAGAAAAAAACTCATTAACAAGGCGATCATTACTTCCAACTGACATGTGAGACGTGAACTGGGACGTGTGATTCTGATATCTATCCATTTGAAATTGAAATACATCAATTTATTTATTTGATTCCTACAGTATAGCTTCAATTGTTGTCATGACAATGGGTTTTCCATTCGAATCTTGTCACGAAATATGCTGGCGTGTCATCATAAGAGTCCGTTCTCACTGACAAAGACACGCGTGTACTTTATCTGATTGAAACGGAAACATTCTCAGACTTTAATGAAATGTGAAAGTGATTTGCGTGTTCTGCGTATTTATTTTTATTTTCATGATATGATACTCGCTATTATCGTTACTGTTACATTCACTAAACTAATAATTTTCAATTCAATTTATTGGCTCCGTTATATTAGGCATATAACATGACCAAGGATGGAGATAAAAATAAACAGATGGTACATACAAATAAACATGATGCCCGTTAATACACAATACAGATACATATCAGCCTATGCACCTATCTGGCCATATTTACGAACGCAGCGAGTACCAGGAACTAAGAATATCCATGGAAATGGTATAACCAATGTTCCAAATAAATTAGGTCATCGGGCATATCATTGTTCATTCATTTTCCCTCTCGCATGGTACATTGTTTTGACAAATGATGTAATGGGAATTATTAGATCATTTGTTGTACTTTTATATCCTGCTACAGTGATTTTCATATTCAGGATTAAGTAGAGTTTCTGCTTCACAGAGAAGCCCACGAAGTTTTTAATAATATGTGTGATGTCTGAGAAGTATTTTTCACGAACAGGTGTATACTTCGGACATTCAATTAGAAAACGCTGAACACTGTCTTCAGCGTTTATATCACACTCATCACACATTTTACAATCAGTGTTATCCCTTATATAATTAGTGGAATTAATTTGATTAAATCTTGGCTTGGTGAATATTTGTCTCATATCAAGATGATCGCCATATGAATAATCATCTTTTAGAATATTTAAAATACTTGAATTCTTGTTACTATTCGCTTTGTCGAACCATTTTTGAATATGCTGATCTCTGAGACGCCGTTGAGTTTGTTCATATAATTGGGTATTAGACATTAAAGATGGATTGTCGAATATATTTGCCATCCCGTTAACTGTTAAAATAGAACGGATATTCTGAAGCCATTGTGATGATACTGTATATTCCGATTGTAGAGCATATTGCAGTAATACATTCAGTGATTTCTTTGTAGCTATTTTGTGCCAGTATTTCAACTTTAGTGCAATAGATTTAATAGCTATGGGATATCTTCCCAATTCTCCGAACGCTGCCGTTGAGCTCGTGAATTTGTTGGCACAAAGAACAAGTTTCAAAAATTTAGTATGTATTTTCTCATACGAATATTTGTCAATGCAAACATCGAAGTCAGATATTTGCATCTGAGAACTATTGGAATCACGGCGATAAAGTAAAAACAATTTGTCATCAAAGTTATTCAAGTCTACTAAAATATCCCTTGTCATTTAAACATTTACCAATTCTTCGGGCTGACCTAATGTCGATAGCTCTGCCAAACTTAGAGAATTCACGTTGAATTTTCTACTGTTGATAATGTATGGTCCGATTCTTGGATATTTGTTACGTAAATCAAGTTAGATGTGTTAGGAATGCCCCAGATACATCAGCCGTAGAGTAAAATAGGAGAAACGATTTTATCGAACAGCCTCAGTGCCATTTTGATATGGGTGATATTTGAATCACCACTACACGACGGGGCTTGGCGGAGCATACAACATGCTCTGTTTGCTTTCAGTATGCGGACATAAATTTTATATTCATATTGTATGTTATCATAAATCCGAGATAAGTATGTTTATATGTATGCTTAATTTCAATACCGTTTAGAAGAAAAATCGGTAATTTTTTGGTCTTGTTTTTGGAAAATGCCATAAACGATGTTTTGTCAGGGTTTATACAGATGCCCCATTTGCTACAATATCTGGAGAGGGTATCAAGCGAGTTTTGTAACCCAGACGGAGATAGCGAGAAAAGTACAAGATCATCCGCCCAGGAGAGTGAGTTCAAAGAAACTTCCCCCATCTGGGCCGGGTCACATTCTTCTCCAAATATACCGTGAAGGTCATTTTGTACGATGTTAGAGAGATTTGGACTCAAATTACATCCCTACTTCAGTCCGACTGACGATTTTATAGTGTTAGTGAGACCTTTCCCACAGTGGATTTCATACATGAGCATGATGCGTACATCGATTGTATGCTATTATATGTTCTGCCCGTGATGCCGAGCTCCAGCATTTTATAATAAAGAACTTTCGGAAATCTACAAAGGAAATATAGACTTTCCTGTTTTGTGCCCGTGCATACTTATTGAAAATGGACTGGAGAATAAATATATTATCTTCAGTCCTGTGCCCCTTTTTGAAGCCATTTTGATTTATAGATATCAATTTGTTTTCCGTTAAGAATTTCTCAAGCCTAGTATTTATAATACTAGTAAATAATTTGCCCAGGCAACTTGATATTGCGATCCATCTATAATTGTTTGGGTCAGAACGGTTGCCGGATTTGAAAATATGCATAATCACATTGTTGTGCCAGACAGTTGGATAATTGCCAGACAAAAATATACTATCAAAATCTGACAGAATAGAACCATACAATATTTCTCCGCCATCCATAATCATGTCATTACTGACCGAGTCAATACTGGAAGCTTTCCCTCTTTTGAGTTTTTTCAATGCACGTACAAAGTCATCCATATTATTTCAGTGTTAATTCTAGTATCGTCCGATCCTGGACATTGTTCGATTACTTTCAAGCTGGATTGGATGTATTGTTTAAATTGAGTACTAGTATCTGAGTTATTAGAGTTAGAATTTAGCAACATACGGAAGTGAGATATCCAGTCTTCAGGATTTACCGATTGGTCCTCCCAACGATCTCCTCCTAACAGTTTTCTAATTTCTTTCCAGTATTAAATGTGAGGGATCATTAGTTTCGAAGTCAGATAGTTTGTCAATGTGTCTCGAGATTTAAATAAATTAACAGCACTTTTATATTTCTTTTTGGCATTCAGAAATTCGTTCCGTTTCGTCATATTGTTACAGTCATGTTTGAATATATACCGCATATTAAAATAATGATTTTTTGCCTCGGATGGTTCCAAATTCTTTGGCCATTTAGATGTTTTCTTTTTGCCAGGGAATTGTTTATGCCTCGTCTTTTCGAAGCATTTGCTCGCAGTATCGGTAATTAAATTGGTTAGCTTTTCTATCGCACTTGTACTGTCCTGTAACGCACCATTAGATAGTTGTTGGAGTGCGGTAGTAATCGCATCACTTCGCATTTTGCTTTTGTAGATGGATCTAGCGTTCAGATCGTGTTTATATCTCACAGGGAGGGGGTTTAATACAGAATCTTTGGCAAATTGGCCACGTCTTTGTATAACCCCAGTCTTTAAAGAGAGATATATGGGACAATGGCCCGTATACCAAGAACTGGGTAGAACTTTTAAAGTATTGTATTTTATCATAAAGTTTTCTGAAGCTAATGCACAGATCGATACATGAACTACCCTTGTACCCATGATAGGTGCAGACCCCAAGCATATCGCCGGGTGTTCTACCGTTCACAATCAACAGATGACTGTCTTTCCAGATGTCTATCAATTTATTTCCATAGCTATTGGTTTTATTGTCCTGACTGAAGCGGACTGGTACGCTAATGTTATCAAAGGAAATTACAGCCTGGTCTACGTCGTTATCGATATCACCATCACCAAGAATATCTACCCATTGATCTTGCTTATTACCTGTTCGACTGTTTAAGTCGCCCATAATTAATACATCCCTTCTGCGGTCATACATACATATTTCCGATTGTAGGGAATCCATGAGATCGATCTGTCTATTTCGGGAGACCGTAGAATTGGACGGGGGAAGATAGCAACAGCAGATATGTCATTTGCGGTGCTAAAAAATAATTTGTCAAGCAAAATCCACATACAGTCAGCAATGCTACTTTTCATTTTAGTAACGCCGGGGAGGAGGTCGTTTTTAATAAAAGTACAGACACCTCCAGAACCTCTTTTGGCTTTCTTCGATTTCTTCCTGTCGCTGCGAAAGTACACTGCCAACTCGATTAGCGGTCCGTTTCCGATAAGCGGTCCGCTTATGAAATAGATTACGTTATCTCACGTTATTTTACGTTTTACGTAATTTTGCGGTCCGCTCGTTCATTCGCGGGTGATTCTCAATGAAAATCGGCGGTGCCGACCTAAACAAGTCAAAATGGTGCCCTATGGAATAATTTATGTATGACAATATTAGTGATTTAATTGAATTTTCCCACGGGGAAGCTCTGATTGTTCCTAGTAAAAATAAAAAGAAATTTTCCATCAACAGAAATGTATACAAATGTATAATTAGAGAGCGTACGGAGTCGTGTAGCTACCAATGTGGAATAAATCATGAATGAATCACCGATAAATACATTTGAATAATGTTGTAGTTGTGAAGAGCGAGCAAATGACGGCATACAGAGCCAGTCGTAATGCGTCACAGGCCTGGTGTCAAAGGCATGCATTCTCAGATGCGTCTCATTAATCTGGCCAACCAAATAAACAGACGAACATAATTTGTGGTAATATTACATGTACAGTACATAACATGTCTAGAATAAATGAATCATCTTTATATAAATATAATATAAACACATAAATAAACTGATAGAGGATCATGTTGTACACCAACCTGTCAAAATTTAACTATGTAAGTATGAGATCTCTAAAGCCAGCAAATCGAGAGATTTATGTCAAGGACGAAGAAAATCCTCAGTTGAGGTAGATTTCTACTGTAAACGTAGGCACTATACATGCAAAAGGATGTCCATGCATGTACGTTATACTATATAATTCAATGTAAGTCTATCACACGGAACTGGCTGACGCCATATATTGAACTGTTATGTAACCTGAAAGACCGTAAAGGTGCAGAGACAACGGAGCTGAAGAAACAGCTGAAAGTTACATATTATATATGGGCCACAAAATACCTTTAGAGGACTTAATTCTCTTTCATACGTACTTTTCAACTTTGGTAGTATATAATACAGATAATTTTTAGTTATGTTATAGAAGCACAAAGCGACAAAAAATCAAGTAGTCGTTCCGTGCCCCGCGTCCGTGCCACAGGTTTGCTGGAACATGTCCCACGACACGAAAAAGACATGATTAGAAGAACCACGAAGGATTATTCTTTTTCTCATATTGGATATTTTCCTCGGGCTCAACGTACATCAATTCTCCCGCAAAGCGCGGTTTTTTTATTTATAAGGCAAAGCGTGATATCCTTATGACCCACACATATTTTTATTTTTACCATGGCTTCTGATACTCAGTCCACGCAGTAATCACATGAAATATTGTAATGAGTTTCAAGCATTAAATTTTTAAAACATACTGAATGCACCGTACAAAGTTTTGATGGCTGCTTGGGTGGCATGTGACGTGGTCCAAAACCAAACATAGGCCTATACATAGTATATTATCGTGTAACTTAGTTGATGAGCCTAGATGCCAACTACAACCCTAAATAATTTGGACAAACTCACTCGCATGGGATTTTCAAAAACCTTCCATATACGGTGCACCCATGATGTGATTTATTAACATGTATGAATGGAAATATCGATATCGATGTGTATTACCCCCCACAGATGACTCTCGCAGTTGACCGCATATGAATTGCTATGTATAAAAACGTTATGACGTTTTATTTGTAGTACAATAAAGCGGTCCGCTTATCGAAAAAAAATCAGTCCCAGATTTGATATTTATGGTGTAGTCAGGAGGAATATTGAGCATATAGCACTCAGGGTGGAAATGTAGTACAGACTTTTTCTATCGATTGATATGGCTTCATAATGGTCTAAGACAACCTTTTTCAGAGGGTGTGTAAAATTTTCTCCCGGGCTAACTGTTTTATGACCTTTTTCAAAATGGCCGACTTCGTAAATTTGGTATTTTAGGAAAAAAAACAAAATTATCCTGCTGGCATGATGCTTTTGGTCTATTAAGGTGACATTTAGTTATATGGAGATATATTCTTCATAACAATACTAATAATACCGATTCAAACGCCCCGAAAATGGAAAAAATCCAAGATGGCCGCCAAATTATCGCCATTTTCACACAAATGCTCATAACTTCCTGCCAAATTGAGATAGGAAGCCAATTTTGGTGTCTAACCCTGGGTTTTGGGGTATGAGGATTCCAAATAAATAACCAGTTTCATGATTGGATGGATCGAAGATGCTCAGAATCCAAGATGGCTGCCAAATGATAGCTCGATTTCGCAAATAAGCACCAATAACTGTCACATATTCAAAATAAGAAGGCAATTTTGTTGGCCAGACCTGGGGTTTGGGGTATGAGGGTGCCACTTGAAGAAATACTCTCGTGGTTTTATTGTCCTGACTGAAGCGGACTGAAGCCATATCAATAGATAGAAAAAGTCTGTACTACGTTTCCACCCTGTGTGAAATTTCCTCCTGACTAGTGTACTTTAAACATCCATAGGATTGTCAATAATATTAGTATGTTTCTCATTTTTTTCCTGTCATATAACAATCATGATGTCAGTATAATTGCAAATTCTGGTGCTCATAGCCTCAACCACTGCTGTTCTACAGAGCGTTTATTGTGGAATATCGTCATTTTTCGGACCGCTAATCGAGTTGGCAGTGTACTGATAACCAGATAGGTACACACATTCAGCATCGGTTAGCCATGATTCAACAAGAGAGAATTTTCTCAAAAACTGTTCAGACGGTTTTGAGATTTTTATTTCGAAAGATTGCTCTCAAATACCTCTGTGATATGTATAAGTTTCGTTGCCCCTGAATCGCCGGTCTGAGTGTGGCGGCCATTTTCATGTTCTCGAAGGGTCCAGAATGGGACTTTCCCATGTTAAATTCTCCTATGCTTTATAATGGGACACATTATGCCTAATATCTCACTTATTATTGAGATTAGACTAGGAATCAATTATGGACACATAGGAAATGATATATGCTGATTATTGTCATGACCTTGAATTTGACCTTTGACCTCATTCTCAAGGTCAGAGCACGAAATGGTTAATATCTCGCTTATTATCGACTTTACAGCTTAGGAATCAATTGTGAACATATAGGAAATGATATATGCTGAATATTCTCGTAACCTTAAATTTGACCTTTGACCTCGTTTTCAAGGTCACAGGACGAAATGGCTAATATCTCACTGATTATCAACTTTACAGCTATGGAATCAATTGTGAACATCTAGGAAATGATATAAGCTGAATATTCTCGTGACCTTGAATTGGACCTTTGACCTCATTTTCAAGGTCACGGGACAAAATGGCTAATATCTTGCCTATTATCGACTTCACAGCTTAGGAATCAATTGTGGACATATAGGAAATGACATATGCCGAATATTCTGATGACCTTGAATTTGACCTTTGACCTCATTTTCAAGATCAAAGAACAAAATGGCTAATATCTCACTCATTATCGACTTCACAACTTGAGAGTCAATTGTGGACAGATAGAAAATGATATATTCTGAATATACTTTGCCTCAGTTCAAATTTGACCTTTGACCTGAATTTCAAGGTCAGTCACCTTATTTTCAAGGTCAGGATACAAAATGGCTTATATCTCGCTTTTTATCGAATTTAAAGCTTAGGATTCCATAGTGAACATATAGGAAATGATGTATGCTGAATATTTTGGTGATAGAGAATTTGACCTTTTATCCCATTTTCAAGGTCAGAGAACAAAATGGCTAATATCTCGCTTATTATCGACTTTACAGCTTCAATTGCAGAATTTACATAATCAATTTACAGAATCAATTGCGAATATAGAGGAAATGATATATGCTGAATATTTCCATGACCTTGAACTTGAACTTTGACCTCATTTTCAAGGTCACATCACAGATTGGATAATATCTCACTTATTATCGACTTTACAGCTTAGGAATCTATTGTGGACATAATAGAAGTGTTATATTTGTTGAATATTTCATGGCCTTGAATTCATTAATGACTTTATTTTCAAGGTCACTGGACAAAAGGCTAATATCTGAAATGTATATTGTCCGGTAACCTCTCTTAGCCCTTGGGCTAAGTTTTTTTGTGTGTGTTGGGAGCTACCTATTATCACCACTGCAGGCTCTGTGTTTGCCCTTGTATTTCTAGTGTTGTCTGAGGACATCGAGGCTCCCGGTGTTTTGAGATTGAGCTTGTCGCCTTGGAACGACGCAGTGTCACATGAATCTATATCAGCATGTGGCGAAGAGCTGTTTACGGCTGACACTGAAGATGATTTTGTGCCCGTCTGAGTCTGCTTCAAACTGGCGATGCAGTCATCTCGGACTTCCATCAACAGGACACCAGCTAAGTTCCGGCCTTTGATGGTACGTATGTCCAATGGATGGGAAATGTTAGTTGTGTAGGTGCCGATGCCCCATTTGGTATCCTCCACGCTATGTAAGAGGGCGGCATCATTGGTACCGGGGTATTCCGTAATATGGCCCTGGGCGATCTTTCGGAAAATGGCATCTCACCGAATAAATTTCGAATCCGAATTATGGCCCATGGACGATCTTTCGGAAGAACCGTTTTCCCACCAATACATCGGCAAAATACTGAATATATGAGGGCTTTATCATATATTTATGTTTAGTTATGAAATGTATGCCTGTACCGGATAGATCAGGCAACAGACTATACATCAGGCAACAGACTGAAAGAAATCACACCGACAGAGAAATATTGTGTATTGGTGTCTCTACATGTAGACTATGGAACATACCTCGGTTTACTACACTCAAGTCAAAATTAGTTACAAATTATCATGTTTTATGTGAGAGAAAAAGCAAAAGCTGCAGTGCTGCCAATACAGAAACTTAATGTCGTCAACCATGCGTTGTCGAGATTTTGTGTTACGTTTCAAGAATATTTGTACTTAAAATTTGAAGCCCATTAGCTAATTTTGACGAATATTCATGACGTCATATGAGTATATTGCTGAGTCACCATGGTCACCCCATTGTGATTTCAATGCCCTATATCATTCTTCGATGTGAAAACTCGGCCCATGTTTGATGAAGTATCTGGATTTTCGATAATCGTTCACATTTTCGTCAAAATATGATGAATGAAAAAGTTCATATCCCCAAAAAATTTAAGAAAAAATGAATCCGAATTATGGCACATGGGCCATCTTTTGGGATTTTTTCCCGAAAGATGGGCCATAAATCAGGTGGGCCATATTACGGGGACCCCCGGTAGCTACTAGCTTTTCTCGGAAGGCTTTGCACACAGCTGCCTTCTTTGTTAACATATCATTCTTTGGCAGTGAGCGCGTGCGAAACTATAACGTTCCGTGCATGTAACCATGGTTTTACTTTTTAAGAATACGAAGACTTTGGCAATCATTGTACAATGGAATACAATTTATCCAGTCTCATCTCATCTCAGCACCCAAATACTTACTAGTAATTACCAATCACAGGGAGGAACCGTTTGCCTGATTCTATGTGCATTATTCTGATTTTATGGGCAAAAAGTCTGATTCTATGAGCAAATTGTCTGATTCTATGGGCAAATAGGCAAGTGAGCGGCGGGGTACCAGTAAAACATGCTTTGTCAAAGGCTAACTTCTAAACACAATCTGATGGCATAAACAGGATGAAGTGTTCAACGGTTTCCGTTCCGTTTCTTTCGCACATTTGTTTCGGGACAAAAATAAAGGTCATGTGTAATTCCGATGTTTTTTATTAGTCGTTCATTCAACCTTAGTTTTGTTAATATTCGTCTCATTTGAGGTGATTGAATATTGAACAGTTAATCACTAAATCCATAACTCGCTTTCATTATATTAAATACTAACGCGTGCAGAACTTTCACCAGTTTGAACTTGGACGGCATGCTCTTCAAATTTGCGATGTGTTGCGATCACATGGTGCCCACTTGTACTAGGTTAATCTCTGGTAATGCCCAGAAAAAAGTTGTCCTCGAGTACATTATCTATAGACACTCGTCAGTCATGTCGTCTCCTGCAAAATAGAAGGCGCGGATATCACAGAAGTATCGCGAGGATTATAAGAAAGAATTCCCGGGAGTAACTGCCTCAAAACTTTCAATATATCGCGCATTTTGTTGTGTGTGCCGGCTTCCTTGTAAGTCATGGAGGCCGCGGAGATATACATAGACATAACAACACAGACAAACACAAGCGCATTGTAGAGGCGCGAAAGATTACACCCAGTGTGTCAAAGTTTTTCGAAGGTGACAGAGATTATTCTGTAATTCGTGCAGAAACATTATTCACTGAATTTCTGGTTGAACACAACATTCCACTAGCTGCCGCTGATGTTTCCCGACTCTGAAATAGCGAGGAAATATTCATGTGCACAAACTAAAACAAGAGCTATCGTCAGTGAATTGGCTCGCAGTGAGGATCGGGCAGTGACGAAATGCATGCAGAATGTGCCGTATAGCCTGGGTACAGACGGCAGTACAGATTTCTCCGACCACAATTTATACCCCGTCATGGTCAGGTATTTCGATGAATCATGCGGTCACATCTTATCTGTACAGTGGCTGATAAGTGACACTGCGAAAAAATACTTATTTATTTTTTGGAGTAATCCTGACCTGTTCATAGTTGACATAATTTCCGCGTAAATAATAATAACGTTACTTACCCCCATCGACCAAGAGAAAGATAAAAGCACGTGTAGGCAGTATTCGGTTAGTATCTCACACACGACAGATGTAAATAATGTTATTTACGCGTAAAAAACATTATTTATGTGGAAAATAACGTTTTTATGCGGCAAAAAATTATCATTCTCTTGGTCGATGGGGTAAATAATGTTATTTATGCGTAAATAGTTATTTACGCATAAATAAAGTTATTTATGCATAAGTAACGTTCTTTCCACATAAATAAAGTTTTCTAAGCAGAAATAACGTTATTTACGCGACAATAACATTACTTACACGGAAAAAACATTATTTACTTCTGCTGTGTGTGATATACTAACCTAATACTGCCTGCACGTGCATTCATCTTTCCCTTGGTCGATGGGGTAAATAACGTTATTTCCGCGTAAAAAACTTTATTTAAGCGGAAAAAACGTTACTTATGCATAAATAACTTTATTTACGCATAAATAACATTAATTACACGGAAATAACATTAATTACGCGGAAATAACGTTATTTACGCATAAATAACATTATTTACGCGGAAATTATGTCAACTATGAACAGCTCAAGATTACTCCGACAAATAAATAAGTATTTTTTCTCAGTGTCACTTATCAGCCACTGTATATCTGTGTTGTTGACGACGGCAGAGAACAAGAAAAGCTCAACTGGCCAGAAAATGGAATCAGAACTTCAGAAAAGAAATATCCCCTGACGCAACTGCTTTTGCATTGGGGCGGACAATGCCAATGTCATGAAGGGATCTCGAGAAGGTCTTGCAGCTCTCGTTCTGAAGGAACACTCAGATATATACATCCTGGGCTGTGCTTGTCATCATATCTCTTTGGCAGCTGATAATGCCAGTAAAACACTGCCATGCCCATTCGAGGAACTGTTGGTCGATATATATTCTACCTAGAGAAATCTTCGTGCAGACAGCAAGAACTGTATCGTTTTCGAAAAGCCACTGGTAACGAAATAAAGAAGAGCGTGAAACATGTCTCCACCCGATGGCTGTCACTAGAGGCCTGCATTTTTACTTTGCTTCAACAATGGACAGCACTTGATAAAAAATGATTTGTTTTTGGAATTATCAAAATTTGGCTGTATTGGTGGTGATAGATTGATACTTACATTCAATCACAATATGGTATGGTACACATTAAATTAACAACAATTCATATTGAGGAAAACAACAAACAACACATTTAATAAGTTAATAACAATTCATGGTAAAGAAAACAAGGCTGTTACCAAAATTACTAGGCCTGGTCAGAGTAGTGCACAAGCATACTAAATTATCACTCTAGAGTCTATGGTTATACTTTTAAATGACTTTATCAATACACTCTACAAATGGGGCGTGTTTAGTACATAGCTGCGGTCGCCAGCTAGCAGCACTGTTTTTGGGGTAAAATGACGTCACTATTCTGTTTTTCTGGCGTTATCAATATAAACGTAATTTAACCACCATCATTTACGTCATTATTGATTACAGACGATTTTCGTTGGTGATTTGGCGCCAAAAATTTACCCCAAGTACAATGCTGCCACCTGTTGAAGGAGTATATGACATGCCCCATTCGAAGGATGCACTACAGTATTGATAATACCTTACAATACTAGTAAATAAAATGACAAAACTAGGTGAGTTGTGTTTTCCAGCACGCGGGAAAGATCTCGTTTGAACTGGCGGAAGAACATCAGATGTTTTCCAGCACGCGGGAAAGATCTCGTTTGAACTGGCGGAAGAATACAAGAGAGCTTTCTGATGTTCTTCCGCCAGTTCAAACGAGATCTTTCCCGCGTGCTGGAAACACACGAAACAGGTTTTGGCTTTTTTCACATGCTATGAATTTATGATTCTGAAATATTTGTAAACCCAACCCATGTAAATTAAAGTAAAATTGTATCAAAGATTGCAAGAACTTCTTCCAAACTTTGATTGTACTCAAGGACCCCTCCTACTGAGTAGAAGACCCGCAAACATGTGCGTTGCTAGGAAACAGTATAAACAATGCAGATCAGCTGGTCGTCAAATACTTTGTATTATGACGTCACGGTGGTTGTACGTTTTCTGCGTGGTTATATATTACTATGAAGGCTGAATCGCGTGAGGTTTCATTGTCACGTCATAGAACACTCGTGATTTCACTGTTCTTCCAAATCGCATTAAGACAAGTGCATGTGAATATGTAAAATGTGAAACAAAATGTGAAGAAACAAATTGTGCAAACATGGCGTTTCCGGCAAAGGTTATCACACTGTCGGAAATCACTGTGTGTTCCTACTGTTTGTAGTTAAGGATAACTTCATAGCATGTGATAAATAGGTACATCTTATTTGAATATTATATATTTCACCATCCCCATGGATGGCATTGGATAAGCAGTGACCCTCTTTTAGCGGGCTGATATCGGTCACGTGATCGAGGTAACTAAAAATAGAACCGGTCGGCTTTCCTGAAATGTTTTAAATTTGCTTGGGAAAAATGATGGAATACGAATAATACCAGGATCAGGGTGCCATGTGGTTGGTGATTGTGTGTTGATTGTCATCAGTTTCATTGTAACCAGTTATGTGTTTCACAAATTTAGGAAGAGTTGGTGACATATAAATAAACATGGAAACAATACCCAAGTATATAGTATCCGAACAAACAAAACCGAGTCCATTATCCAATCTCAAAGTCCAGTGTCAGGCAAAATCGAAAAATTTAATGGAACTTCATGAACCCCCATATATGGCCATAAAGGGGTGAAATCAGGTGTTCCGGAAAGAGTGAGCATTTCCTGCCCCACATGTGGCACCCGTCATGAATTCCAAAACATTAACATGCAGAAAAGTCTTGTTGCATACTTGTCACGGATTTTGTGTACTTATCAACCAGATTGTGATGACGTCCATAGAATTTCTTGAAAGCAGCTATTAGTCTTGGTAAAACATATCCCTGTCGCAGCAGTTTATAGGCTAGGTGGCAACTTCGGTGAACAAAGTCCTCATATTTGCAACTAGCTCTGGAATAGCGTATGAGTTGTGAGACAAACACGCCATATGCTGGCGACATATGAATGTTGCTTCTTAGAAAAGGGAAATTGACGATGGAAAAATTGAAATCGTCACGCTTGTCATACAACGTAGTTGACAGGCTAGAATCTTCAGCAATCTCCAACCTTAGGTCTGAATAGTTGGTAAAATTAGACGAGTCTGTAGTATCTTTAATTTCAAGTTCCTCGGGATATATATCATCCAAATAATCACCAAACTTGGGATTATTTAATGACAATACATCATGTATGTATCGGAAAGTGAAATTAAAGCTACTAGTTTGAAACTTTGATACTCCTCTTCGTTGATGTTGGATGATATCTGATTCATATGAGTATAAAAACAAGTCTGCTAATAATGGTGCACAGTTTGTACCCATTGGAATACCAATAGTCTGCTGAAATATTCGGCCACCAAACTCCACAAAGATATTATCAATAAGGAAATTAACCATATTCACAACATCCGTTTCTGCATATTTATATGGAGCATCTGAATCATCCTTAACAAAGTAGGCTGTATTATATTTGACTACAATATACTTATAACGACGTTGTCCTTTTTCTTTGGAGAAAAAGGACTCATGTATGAGCTTTTGAAGCTGGGATTTTTGATAGACGTAACTTTTGAAAGTGTGTGAGCATGTATATACTCCAACAAAGATTTAGTATCCACATTTGGTTGTTACCACTTCTAGCGTAAATAATTTAACAGTATTTTTGTAATATTTGCATGAAGCAGTGATACCAAAATAATGCAATACAGACGTGTGATTAGATAATATATCCTGCTTAGATATAGTAATATCCTGGTATGTACGGTTAAAAGTGTTGTTGTTAGAGATACCAAGTTCATATGTTACATTTTTACATTTATTTAATTTTTTGGGGACATTTTTTTATTTTACCTAAATAGGCCTTCTGGTCTCATTGAGACACATTTTAGTCTATAAAGTACAGTCAGAGGATTCAGCTTTATAGCCTGCATGTAATAAACACAATCTTCTATTTCACGCCAATTATGATGACACTCTCAAGGTGGTCTAAGACTTTTGGACCCCAGTGTATCTTGTTGAGTGATGAACGTTAACTGTTCTATTTCATGCCTCCCCTACCTGAAAAATGTCGCCATTAGTCCTGCAATGTGTTTACGACTGTCGGAAAGCGTATCACTTTGAAGTATAGCGTTTCATTGAACACAACGTATAGCAAAAGTGGCTACTCACTCTCTGATGATAATTGTAATAAATGTTATTATATTTGTGTTTCACAAATATACGATAGAAATTAGAACATGTACCTGGATACGGGGAACGAAGTGGGCCTCATACACCTGACACGTGAGAATATGATATTTTTGGATGACATTCCGTGAAGCACCTGACAATGGAAAAAGACAAGATGTGGAACAACCTAAATTAAGTTATCGATAATACGAATACTATCCTCTGGATAATGTACAGACTGGAAAATACCATATTGCGTATTTCGTCATAATACCTAGATTCTTTTTATCAGGCTGGGTTCATTTACGATTCAAGGAGACATCAAAAGTACCCCCAACAGATCATATGGACAGGGTGACCTTGGATGAGCGGGTGCCCCTCTCCACTATCACAGATCACGGGAAATCCTACATGTTCGTACATAATTCAGGAACATAAAATACTACTGGTGAAAGAAACCGTTTTCAATTAGATAAAAGGCATTGAGGGTCCCTTGATATTGTGTGTGTTATTTCGAGATCGATTTTTCTTGTTCTTGCACTTCATAATTGAATGTAGGCGTTATAAGGAGTTTCTTGACTAAAGAATACACCTTAACAAAACTACTCTTCAGTGTTGACATTTCATTATCTTATAATCATTCTGATGAAAACATTTATTTTTGTACCCAATCTAGTTTAGAATGTAAACAATTTAATGTATACATTATGTTTTTGGTATGCATTCGATTTAAACAAGTGACATTTGCATTAATGCCATTCGTATATAATATTTCCTTGGAGTTGACCCTGACCTATTCATTGATATACAGATTGAACTCAGCTTTGTGTAAATGCGAAAATCGGACTATCCTTGGAGCGGATATCGGTCACTCGCAAACCAGCTCATATAGGTCTGCTGTTGAGACGACAGTCACCTACAAACAATCCAATATTTCAAAGAAAGCCAACAAGATAGACTGTTCCCTATAGACGAAACTGAAACAAATGATGATGGAGTTCTCTAAGACAGTCTTATCCATGGGAACTGCAAGATGACGGAACTATAAGAAAACTGAAAAGAACAATAAGATATGGGAGGATACCGTACACTGACGGCTGAATGGTTTCATCATATTCGGACGTTATATCACTTCAATATACCGTACAGTCACCATTATCAAGATGTTGATTATCAAGCAGTGTGGAAAACCTGAGTCATTGGTACATTGGGATCCTTAATGTATTTAAAGGTGTGTCAAGAATCATGACCCGTAGAACTTGGATCTTCCAAAACTTCAGCACAAAACAGGATGATATCTACGTTACCCGAGGCGAGAATTTGCCATTTTGAGTGACCTCCAAAAATGCGCTATAGCAGCATCAAATTTGTCATGCAATAATTTTTTTTTATCACATGAAACAATGTTTAACAGTGGCATAAAGCCATTGCATATATTTCATATTTAAAGGGGAACTCCGGCGAAAAATGATGTCCTGTAAAAATTATATCAAATGAAAGTACATGAAAATAGGTATCTAAAAATATAAATCGATTTTTTTTACTTCACGGTTGATGAGATGGTGTTAATTGAAATAATTAATAAATTCAGTGCGGGCCTGAATTTTTGTGAACATTTCATGTGCTAATTGCGTAATATTTCGTACTTTCACTTTTGGTGGATTATGACGTTTTTTGGTATTGATCGACCGAAACATGATGAATCGGTCAGGCCTCGTGAACAGTTTTATCGATGTGTAATTGTGTCCACTAGTGCTCGCATTATAATCGTACACTCAATATTCGCGAAAGTGGGGTAAATTGAGCACTGATGATCTTGACCGACGTGTCGTTTGACAGATTTGCCTCTGAGTTCATCGCTGGGGATAGATTTCAGGATACAACAGCGCGAAATCACCCGAAATTGGATCCAAATCTCAACTTTCATTCTGTTGAATTTGTGTTAGAATGTTCAAGCCTAATAATCGCCACAGTTTTGTTTGATGCATGACATACTAGGAATTTGTAGATCTACATAAAGACTGCTGTGTACCAAATCTAGTGATGTAAATTACTAGTATAATGTACTAGTATTTCAGATATATCTCATATGTATTTATGTGTATTTATAATGGAATCATGTTATTGTGTCATAACATAGTACTAGTATTAATCATCAGTGAAGAAGTAAATTGCCTACCAGTAATTTTTGGATCATATCATAACATTGATAACATCACTGTAGTACAGTGGTGTTTACTAAAGTACTTAGCAGAAGATGATTCAGTTGATTCTTTTTACGATACATATTTTCTAGAGGCTAGAACTGAAAAACAAATTATTTGTCAGTTGATTTTGAAATAAAAAATCTTTCATTTGTGCATCATTCATTTGTTTGTTCGTGCATTTTGAGCGAATTATTAATGACAATACCACGAAAGTTTAACATATCACAAATTCATGAACATAAGTTTCAATTTTTTTTTCTTTCAGACTGTATCGTCTCGTCGCCTACCAGCAGTTCACACACTGGACTCACGGCTACCTTGGGAAGCACAACAGACAGGTCATCCCTGCATGTGTCGTGAGACGGATCAGGGAGGCATATCCTGAGCCAGATGGACAGTATGTTGGCTTCCTGGAAGCTGAGGAGGATATGCCATGGCCCGTTTGAACTCTGCTCATACATCTATCCCGTGTTCCCAGACTTTTCAGGGTTTTGATGATGCAATACGATACTTTGTATAGTGAAATGGTTGTCATTCATCTGTTGAGTTACCATGTTTGTAGCTTTTATGTATAGCAAATGTATATTTCTTGATTAAATGTATATCTGATTGATTACTTGCAGACATATACTAATGTACATGACTGTACATGACTGCACGTATTCAGTATATATATTCTTAGTTACTCCCACAGCCGTGATCAGATGAAACTCATGTAGATATTGCTGGTTATATTAGTAATAGTATATTTTGAAATTGTTCAAAATACTACTACTCAGTAAGAATGCGACAAACTGTGCACGAATACTACTACTCAGTAAGAATGCGACAAACTAATGCACGAATGTTAATTAGTTATACAACAATAATTTGTTAATAACAGTCATGCTCTTAATGGTGTATAATTAGTTGCTAGTACTCCTTCTGCCATATTTATATGTGGCCACAAGTATTAAGCATGGGCACTGATCACTGTAACTGGTTTAAAAGTGTGAAATTTGTTTTGCCTATTGAGTTTAAGAAAGTGTTTGAAACTCAAGAATGTACATGAATTTAATAACCAGCCTGCTAATAGCAATACATGTAATCAATTTTCATTGATGAGAACAAACATATTGTGACACATGTGCACATTGTCTCATTTCGATATAGTTGTATGTAAACAAATTCAAATGTACAAAGCTGAAACTCCATTGAGTTTATTGGTGCATTAGTTTACATATATACTGGGACATAATTGTCACCACAATGTGTATTTGTATGTTTGTTCATATTAACTACTATATTACATGACATATAAATATGCTAGTATTTGTTACTCTGATTGCTGGTAGTGCATCATTTTTGCAATCATTTTCAACATAGCCATAATGTAACAATAAATGGCATATATATACATGTAAATTGTAAAGCCTGATATTTTTTGCAATCATTCAACATTGACATAATGTAACAACATATGGCATTTTTAGCATATACACGTAAATGGTAAATCCAAGGTTTTTTGCACTCAGTCCACTTGCCACAAGGTAACAATAAATAGCAAATTTGCATATGCATGTAAAATGTAAACATTAGGTCTTTTGCATCAATCCACATCGCCATAAGGTAACGATAAATGACATGTTTGCATATATTTCTGTCAATTTTAAAACCTGAGATTTTTCACAATATTCAACATTGCCATAATGTGATAATAAATGGCATTTTTGCATTATATACATGTAAATTGTGAAACCTAAGATTTTCAACAATGCCATAAATGTAAAAACGAATGGCATTTTTTGCATATATACATGTAATGTGGAAACTCAAGGTTTTTGCAATCACTTCAAATTGACATACTGTAACCATTAGATTTTTTGCATATATGTGTATATGTAAATTGTAAATTACAATTTTTTCAATGAGGATATGAGAAAATTTTTCAAATTTGTTGTATCCCAGTATACTATTTAGTTCAATATTCGTAGTGATTCCCCATCCCCATAGCATGTAAAGTCTGGTTCGTCAATGTTCTCCAGGGTTGTATTAAATTAGAGTTAATGTTTAAATCAAAAATACATTTAGGGGAGAGATGTACTGTTTTACAAATTTCTAAAATTTAGTTAACATGTTTTCTGGTGTAAGGTAGTAGTTTTCGACTCTCAATGGAGTGAAGCCGTGAATGTGATCCATGTACAAATTTAATGTATAGAATTTATGTAGCAAATGATGCACATGCTCAACTTTTGTAAATATTTCATCGATATTCATTCAGTGTGGTATCAAGGATCGTCTATAATATATTATAGAGGATCCTCGGTGGTATCATATCGGTACTATTGTAGTTCTACCATTCAGGAACTGACTTCCATGCAGACTACTTCTCCCCAAACCTGGAAATTGGTGCCGCCACAGCGTCCCCTTTTTCCGGCTTGGGCAAGGAAGCAATATTATCAGGAAGATCTTGCTGGTCAACAACATCTTTCCTGTTGTCTGCGCATCGCTGCAAACCGGACACCATGTCCTTGTGATACTGGAAGTTCTTCTTCGGGGTGGATATCTTTCGAGCACCCCACTGTTTAGTCCTTTTGCTGAACATGGGCTAAACCTGAAAATCCCGTCCTCAGTGACAGCTTGCTCTCGACCAAGGTTCAAGTTATGATCAAAAATAGCAAGGCGTGTCCTGGCAACCATTCCCTGGTGCGAGAAGCGCAGTCGCTTCGGACAATACTTGAGCATCATCGAATTGAATGACTCCAAGTGTCCAGTGTGGCAGAACTTGACAAGTTTCGGTTACTATGCCAACCAGTGCCTTGTGGGCGTCGCTGTCCCGGGCCAGGTACTCCACGTCTACATCAGGGTCCAATGGGCCATGAGCGCACTTGTGAACAAGTTCACCCGTCTCCCATTCGTGATCATCCACAACGTGGTTGATTGAAATCCACTTCTACCTCCAAGAGATCTGGACTTCCTTCACAAGTGGCAGCGCTCCACCACAAGTGATACCTTATAGCCTTGATCCAGTCAGCGAGTTGCTCACAACCATTCTGCTTGGACTTTCGACGGACTTTGTTGGCTACTGACCTGTCCATGTGGTATACATCATATTGGTGATCAACAGCGGGGTAATGCACAATACTTATCGCTGTACCCAGGGGAGTCGCACCTTCCATCACCACATATTGTCAGGGGTTTCCCTGACAGAAATGCCATCACCTCACTCTGGTGCTCCAAGTATGTATTCCGAATCTCAGGAAACAGATACATTCGTTGGATATCATAGAAGCAGGACTTGCTCATAATTCTCAGATCGATTATGGAGGCGAAGTCCTGGAATCTGGTGAAACTCAAGCCGCTGAAAAGTACAACAGCGGACAGGGACAAATTTCCAGCAGGCCTACGGTTTACTAGTGATTGACTTCGCCATACACCAGAGTGGTCAGATCGGCACGTATACCTGACAGAAATGAGGGAAGAACCACACTGTGCGCAAAAGGCAAACAATTTGGATAACTCTGACCCAAAAACAATGAATTTATAGTCTCTCTGAACAACTGTGTCATGGTCCGAATCATCGTCATCGTCAATTTTGTAGAAGTCAATGTCATAACTGTCGCTATCCTGGTGCTCATCGTCTGCCTGATTAGTCTCGTCACTGTCACTAAGTCTGTCTGTGCAGTCATTGTCTGTGTCAGCGTCGTTTGTCTTGTCACAGTCCATGTCAGTTTCATGTAAATTGTCATCAGTCTTCTTGAGGTTGGGTATGTATGTCACATTAGTCGTTTCCTTAAATAAGTCGTCTGTCCCAGAAGCTTTGTCACTTTAACTCCCCGCTGTCTCCTTAACTATCCCCTTATCTAGATCCTTAACTAGCTTCTCTCTCCAACGAATGCAGCAGGCACATGAACATGTTGGAGCTTCAGCTTCTGTCATCGCTTGTTGTATGATCTGCAATACAGATAATAAAAAATGTTATCACATTGACATAATACAGTTCCTAATTGCTACATGAATATAATATATAATATTACAATTATATTGATACTGTCTTGTACTTTATTAAGATAATTGCGGCGAATTAGTACTCTGAATTTGTACAATTATCAATTATATGACACAAATTTTTCTTATAAATGTTATGTGGTAATTTAATGTATCGTTCATTCTATATCAATAATATTGTTATTACATCTCTATGTATGTATACCATATATTTCCATAATTTGTTACCATTACTGGTATGCCTATAACTTTTAAGTTATGTATGTTAACACCGGTATGATATACCTGAACTTGATCAGACGTTCATTTTCAACATTATTGGGGGGGGGGGGGTCATACTTTTATTTTCAATGGAACTGGAGGGGGAGGGGCGGGGTTGGGGGTCGGAGTTTGAATTTGAGTTAATTTGAGAAAATATGTATGTTGAAATAGTGAATTAGGTTAAAACAATCCACTCAACATGTACTGATGGTTCATTGGAGTATACAGCCTAATACATCTTTTTGTCACATCATCAGTGAAACTATAGTTCCGCCTAAATTTGATCCTAGAAAGACACCATTCAGGAACACCCAAAATCAGGAGATGTCATGTGACTCGACAAATGCTCATCACCCCAGACTGAAACATCAAGGATCAACTATGGTATTTAATAAAACACATCAGCATTGCAGCTGAATACAGTGCCTGCAAGGATGATCAACAGGGCACTGCCACCGACTAACAATGGATCACTCGGTCCATACCATGCTGACCAACATGTCATACTAGTAACATCCAAATCATATATAATACCAGTAAATATGCAGTAAAAAGACCGTATAGTGCTTCCTGTGATAAATAGAATCTTAAATTCGTGCCCATTTAATATAAAATTTATTAAACTCGCCAAGAACATGGGCACTCATTTAAGATCCTCTATATATTGATTTGGTTTGAATGGACTGACTAGTGAGTTTAAATCTTGTATCCGGCTGTTACATTCCTGACCAAATCCTCAGGGCATATTTTTGTTCTCATATTTCATAGTTTCTACGCCTTTGGAGGTCACGGTTCTCCACTTTCTGGAGGGGTTGAACCTCTACAATGTTAATAATAATAATCATTGGAACCTAATACATATATAACCATATTCAACAAATGTTTCAATGTTAGGATTGATGATTCTCGCCTACATCATTTAGTACCACTCTGTTCATTTAGTACCACTCTGTTAGTATCCCAAGGGCGGATTTAAGGGGGTCGCCAGGAGCGCCTCCTTTAATTTTAGACGAAGAAAAATCGGTGAAAGCATGATCCAGGTAGAATTTTGTATGGATGTCTTTTATAAAGTTGTGTTCAAGTTTCCCTTAACTACGGAGAGCATCATAATTCTGCATCTGCCCCCCCCCCCCCCCGCCATCCTGTGTTGTAGGTTCTTCAAATCTAGTACTCATTATACACCTATATTCTATTGCTTGATGTGGTCGCAAACACTTGTAAAAAGCTGGCGTTAATATTTTCCATCGACAAGGAATGTTCATGTAGCTATTTTATCCTGATTAACCTCATTAATTTGCAGTTGAGTTGTATATGGGGCCTCACAACTTAAGAAATAATGTAAGTATCAATCTATTAGCACCAATACAACCAAATTTTGATGATGCCAACAACAAACGTAAAATACAATATTTATTGCAATAGAAACAGAACCCGACCAAATAGTTCATCCAAAGACACACTGGCGTCATCAGGGGCAGACAGTGGGTTAAATGTAGTTGTTTCTACTGTACACCTGATGGAATTAGTATACAACTGCCCAACATGCTATGAAAATAATTTAGAAATCCGAAACAAACCCCTTGGAATACATTTAAGACAAGTACATAAGTACCTGATTACATGCCAAAAGGCTACTGAGTTGATGGTATCCTCGGGGACAGATTCAACGTCCACCAGCAGCGACCCCGGCTCAGTGGTATGAATGTAAGTATCAATCTATTACCACCAATACAACCAAATTTTGATGATGCCAACAACAAACGTAAAATACAATATTTTTTGCAATAGAAACAAAGCCCGACTAAATAGTTTATCCAAAGACACACTGGCGTCATCAGGGGCAGATAGTGTGTTAAAATAATGTAGTTGTACACCTGATGGAATTAGTATACAATTGCCCAACCGCTCTATGAAAATAATTTAGAAATCCGAAAGAAACCCCTTGGAATAGATATATGACAAGTACATAAGGACCTAGTCACAACTTATAGTCCTTACTATATTACTTAATGGGCCTATATTTTGTGACGACAAATGTACATGTAATTTAATTCCTCAATAAACGGTACCGGTCGCTCGGTTGGGTTCAATGACCGGGTCTTCTAACTCTTTGTACCTTTGAAGATAGATCATAACAGGTTTCTATATCGATCTCTTGATCCGTTTCCTAACAGAAATTAAGAGCTAAAAGCATGGATGTTAAAGACGTTGTAGCACATTCCGTTCACATGTGGTGTGATTATCTGAACTCAAAGTTGATGTTGTATGTACTTGGTGATGTCCACATATATGAATCTTAAATATTGTGCTAGCTAACACTCACTAACAGTATATGGTTCACAGTAGTTTAAGTGTCCCAATATATCAAGAAATTGGGAATTTTCTGTCATCGCAACCTAATAAAGATACAATTGTCAACTCAACAGAATGATGTTATAATAATAACATAGTGACGGGGGATCATGAGTTTCCCTGTCATTTTTGTTTTCTCTCACTTCGTATGCCTGATATGACTTTCTGTCCCCGGACTATGAGATTAGATAACGGACCCTGTTTTGTTTGCTCGGAATACTTAATACTGGGTATTGGTTCCACGTCTATAGTGCACAATTTGTACAACAATTCAGATCCTTCAATATAGATCCATTGGAAAAATAGCGTTGAGAAAATTTCCCACTTCAAATAGGTTAATGGGCGTCCACGTAGTTATGAAAACTCACGAATGTGCTCGATCTTTGTTCAAGACTCTAAAGTCTTACGATCGAATAGCTGCTATCCTACGGAAGCGTAGAAGGGCCATCTAAGAAAAAAATATTTTTTGTAATCTCCGACTTAGTAACTCGATAATATATGTCTGGACCTAGGTCCATACATATTACATATGTATTATATTCACAAACAATTAGTGCCACAAATCTCACATTATATCGTGACTATTTATTTGAAATGTGGCCTATTTATATGTGTTTTACCATACAGAGATGTACAGGAGTCAAATTAAGTCATATTTCTGTTTAATTATATCTGAATGTGGTTTATTGTGTTCATGCAAATGAATCAGTGCAACATCTGGCCATACGTGGAGCTCCTGGATTGTTGTCATACGTAATCCTATACATTGGAGAAACCAATAATGCGGAGCTTTATAAACAAGATTTTCAGTTCCTGAAATATGATGACAAGAACATGGATACACTGAAGGAACATATCATTTGATGGCTGAGTTGATGAAGACTTTCACCGTTTTTTCTACTGGATTCTTATCAAGCATCACCATCGCTGACCAACTCTCATTAGGGTTCATTAATTCAGAGGGTTCCTTAATCTTGTATGCAATTTAGTGGCAGCGTTTTGTTAGATCAATAGATGTAGCTGTTCACTTGCATGTCCTTATAAGTCATTTTCACTGTCAGTGAGCAATTGTAGTACTAGACAAATTTTACATTAGTTTTTCTACTGTAAAATACTAACTTTCTTCTGTATGAAATATGAAACCGGCACGTGGGGATATAACTTTCCATCAGAAGGGTCTTGGCAGGTGTTGTGGTCATCGTGTGAGTCATCCATCACTAGTTACCATTCACCCATGACAAGGCAGGTGAGAGTCCATCAGACAGGGAAATATATACATGAAAGCATTATTTGTCATATGTATCAGAGACGGATCCAATATGATTCACCAGTGTTCAGCATTATGAGTGGATATAGTTTTTGCCCATGTGTTGCACCCACCATGAACTCTCATGGCACAACAAGTGACATATCCAAGCGTTACAATGGTGAGTCTTCTACGGTTGGATGTGACTTCGGTCTATGTTGTGCAGATATTTTAGGGCATACTTTCGGAGTTGCTGTTTGTTCAGGACGCTTCTTATAAGATTCCGATGTTGATGTGGTTGCAACTGGGAGCTTCTAATACAATAAATATGTTGCTTTGCAGATCCATACATAAAACTCCACACCAGAAATTGTCGCTACAGTAGTATTATTCTGCAATATCTCGCACGTAAACCTAAGTCTGGTCCAAAGGTTAATGGACTACGAAATCCTCTGTCCAGTGCACTAGAAAGGGCTATAATTACCATCTAATAGAATGTAATTATAGTCCCTTCTCTGCTGCAATGGCAGTGTGAGTGCCGAGATTGTCCTCGTTCAATTAGATGCACCAAGTCGTCTGTTAGGTATTGATTCTAATATCATCGAAGCAGAATACTGCCCTCCACATCTCTAGTGCAACAATGCGACAAGTATAACACACTCAATCATAAATCAAATGACAGTATTCAAAAACTTCCAGGTTCCATCCAAATGAGATGCTTTTAATTATTATTGAGAGTAGTTATTGGTGACCGCCAATTTATCACTAGGCCTATAGTCATTGTCTCCTCCGAGCTAGAAATCGGAGGTTGGGAAAGCCACACGTCAGGCTTTGTTTCTAGTGCAGGACTGCACCCATCTCTCACTTCAAGATATGAGACATTGGTGGTGTTGATACATACATTTATTCCGCCCTGGGCAATTTCGCTGAACCTCGCCACCTCGGGATCTGTTGAACTACCACTGACAGAATAAAACTAACTCTTGGGGGAGTGTTTGATTTATTAAACGTCTGATTTGTTGAGACCCATTCATATAACCTATTGCTTGTTTGGGAATCATTGAATAAAGATTATACAAGAAATGTCTGATTTAGACGGATCCTGTATTCCAGCAAAACAGATAGTCTCTTCAAACGTTATGCTACAGATAAGACCGCCGGAGTAAAATCCCAAACGGTTTTTCTCTAAAAGAGAAATTAATCATCGACTCCTAAAATCCATCGTTAGGCACAGTATTTTTTGCCAATTTACAGTTGTCAATATCCACGTAATTGTCACCCAGAGGTAGCAAGGCTTCTCGGTCCCAGCTGTCGATACAATTCCCATATAGCTGGTTATGATAGCTGAATATATGCAGTCCTCCACTTGTGGCGACAACATTTCAAATAGTACACATAACTACCCATGCAGGCAATATGTGCACGAATATCTTATGTGAAAGATCAAATGCCATCAGAATTTATATTATTATCCTTTATTATATTATCCTTAATTAGTTGTGTTTATATCCTGAGGCGTTCCGACAAGTTAATCGACCAATTTATTTCAATGGCATAACAGTACAAATCTTACCAACAAAGGTCTACAACATTAGCACAATAAACAAAATTATATATGAAAAACGTATGCATCCATTACTGTTCTATACATTAGAAATGTATAATGCAATCGCCGTGGATGGCCATGTTTGTTATTTTATTCTGCACTGGGCTTAATTGGTTTTGATTCTTCTTAGATGAATATGTTTAATAAAGTTGAAAACGCATATAGGAATGGGTTTATAGCAGCTTTGTCATCTAAAGAGTCCGTTTGTACATCTAAAATAATTTTGAATTGTTTGTCAGTACTAAAAGACTTTAGTACTTTTTATGAAGAAAATGTGATAAGGGGCTATTTTCTTCAACCTAAAAAGTTGGGACGTGCGTCCGTCTACCCGTCCGTCCTTCCATCGTCCGTCCGTCAACAATTTTATCTTTAAAGTTTACGATTGGTTTTTCCAAAAAAAAAAAAAAGCTTAAAAATATTTCGTGAGGGAGGTATTTTTTAGTTTTTTTATTTTCGCATTTTTTTCAAAATGCGGCCGTTTTCATCAAAAAACGGCCAATTTTGGACTTTGGCGGCCATTTACTCAAAAACTGTCTACCACTTTTGAGATTTTTGTTTCGAAAGATCCCTCTCATATACCCCTGTGACGTGTATAAGTTTCATTGGCCTTGAATCGCCGGTCTGCGTGTGGCAGCCATTTTTTTTTTTTTTCGACGGGTCCCAAATGGGACTTTCCCATGTTAAATTCTCCTATGCTTTATAATGGGAAACATTTTTCCTGATATCTCACTTAATATTGAGATTAGAGATTATGAGTCAATTGTGGACATATAGGAAATAATATGTGCCAAATATTCTCGTGACCTTGAATATGACCTCTGACCTCATTTTCAAGGTCAGAGCACAAAGTGGCTATTATTTCGCTTAACATCGACTTTACAGCTTAGGAATCAATTGTGGACATATAGGAAGTGATATATGCTGAATATTCCCGTGACCTTGAATTTGACCTTGGACCTGTTTTTCAAGGTCAAAGCACAAAATGGTTAATATCTCACTTATTATCGACTTTACATCTTAGGAATCAATTGTGGACATATAGGAAGTCATACATGCTGAATATTTTCATGACCTTTGACCTCATTTTCAAGGTCAGAACACAAAAAGGCTTATATCTCGCTTTTTATCAACATTACAGCTTAGGAATCAATTGTGGACATATAGGAAATGATGTATTCTGAATATTGTCATGACCTTGAATTTGACCTTTACTTCATTTTCAAGGTCACAGGACAAAATGGCTATTATCTCGCTTATTATCGACTTTACAGCTTAGGAATCAATTGTCAACATAGGAAATGGTATATGCTGAATATTGCTATGACCTTGAGTTTGACCTTTCACCTCATTTCCAAGGTCAGAGAACGAAATGGCTAATATCTCGCTTTTCATCGACTTTACAGCTTAGCAATCAATTCTGGACATATAGAAAATGATATATTCTGAACATTGTCATGACCTTGAACTTCACCTGTGACCTAATTTTCAAGGTCACAGGACAAAATGGCTAATAGCTCGCTTATTATCGACTTTACTTCTTAGGAATCAATTATGAACATATAGGAATGTATGTATCAACCTGATATATGCTGAATATTGCTATGACATTGAATTCGACCTTTGACCTCATTCTCAAGGTCACATGACATAATGGCTAATATCTCGCTTATTATTGACTTTACAGCTTAGGAATCAATTGTGGACATACTAGAAATGGCATATGCCGAATATTATCGTGTCCTTGAATTGACCAATGACCTTATTTTCAAGGTCACGGGACAAAATACTAATACCTAAAATATATATTGTCTGGTAACCTTTCTTAGCCCTTGGGCTAATTTTTAGAATACTTCTGTCTTGTGAAAATCCAGGGCAGTCAATTAGTAAATACTTTCCTCGGCATACACAGCACATGTTGTACAAATCGAGGAAACGTTACCCGTGCATCTTCCACTCTTCAAAATACAGAGATATGGCCAACCCATTACTTTTTAGAATATATTCACATGACGTAATCAGTCAGCCGGTACTGTGTGGAGAATTGACTGATTCCCGCCGTTTTGTGTGATTCAACGCTGGTTCTGTGTGGATACAGGCGTGATGGCCGACATGCAAGATAGTCTCCGCGAAAAATTAAGTTGTGTTCTGGCTAATGATAAGTAATGAACCTAACAATTATGTCTATTAGTTGCATTAACAAGTACTTTCAAGAAAGCGGTAGACCTGAATTGAGAAGCCTGCAGCATATTACAATGGTGTTCACAGTTCGGCTGGTGTATGTGTTTTTGGCAAAATGTTATGGAATAGTTTATGAAACAAATGAAATTTGATCAAACAAAAGATGTTCATGATGCAATTAATAGAATAGAGCAAAAGATATGTAATGAAAATCGAACCTGTTAAGCTTTGGCATAACGAATGTGGTCATGTGCTAGTTAATCTGCATATTATAGATGCGCCGTCGGTTCTAGGTGATAGCAACGCCGGTTCTATGATATAGTTTACGAATATAAGGAGCTTGCAATTGCGTCTTTTTCCATTGTTTTTACGGTATGGAAACTAGACAAGCATGACCATAATTTGACTTTCAATCAATCGTTTCACTGCAAACCTCGAAAAAGGAACAATAAGAAGACCCGAATGGAGTTTAGAATTCGCATACTTAGTAGAACCAGCGTTGCCATTACAAAAAACCGGCGTTGTCGTCAAAAATCTTTAATTCCTTTAACTTTTATCACGATTTGTTCCAGCTCAAACTTACCAATCATTTTTGACGTTTACTTTTATATATTCGGCATACAAACGAATCATGAAACCACTTATTACCCCCTAAAATATGGTCACTATTATGAGATAATTGTGAAATGTTTGAGACACATTGAAAAGTTTCTCCTAAACAATGATGAAACACGTGTATTCATGATCCATAAGTTCGTATTAATCATTACCACTTTACTATTACTACATACTCCAATTAATAGAACACTCCATTAGCCAACATATAACTTTCAACCTTGCTTTGTGTTATTTATTTTTCGTGTGTATGCCACAGTATGACAACTTTTGCTCACAGAACCAGCTAACTGTCTCACCGAACGGGCGTTTCCTCACAGTACCGGCTGACTGATTACACCATGTGATACTTTGAACCCAAGAAAAAGATATCTCAGAATGAGATGACAGAGCTTGTTTCAATGATACATTGAGTGATTCGCCGGATACAATATAGTGCCAATGTCTAACGGACAGAGACGCCACCTTCAGGCTGATTGGAAATATCTCCAGTTCACATTTCATGGCTAGATTACTCCCATATTTGATATATGCTTCAAATTCTGGTATGTACGTTCTCGTATATGGGACATTCTGAATGTACAGAACATTAGAATGATCCGATATTCCTCATATATTGTTACCATACAAGAGAATATGAGATATCATTTTATCGAAGAGATTTAAAGCCAATTTGATATTGAAACTGCCGTTCACAGAGAGAGCTTGTCTGAGGACGTATATGGCACGATTAGCTTTCAAACTAGGATCCTTTATCATGGATTTGCTGCTTAAAGTCGGCGTAATTTGGAAAACCAAATAGGTATAGCAATTTGTGGTCGACAATCTTTCGCCACGTATATATTGTGTTGTTTTTTGTTTGTTTTACCTTTCGTCAACGTCATACAAATCGATTTTGACGGATTGAGATTGATAGCCCACTTGAAACAATACTCGGATAACTTATTAAGGCAGTTTTGTAGGCCCTGTTCGGATTTGGATATAAAACCCAAATCATCAGCCCAAGACATTGAATAAGCTGGCCATCCCCAAGTTGGACTGGTGCGCATGAACCGTCAGAAATATTATGCAAATCATTTTGATAAATATTAGATGATAGTGGACTGATGTTGCAACCTTGTTTCAGTCCCGATATAGAGAGAATGAGAGGACTAAGTCCTGATGTACACTTTATGTGATGATAACATGAGGAGTGCGTGGAATTAATGATGGAATAAACCCTACCCGTTATCCCACATTTCTGTGACTTGTAATATAGGAAGTAACGATTTACTGAACTTTTAAATCAACAAAAGCCACGAATAATTTCGTATTTGTTGAGAATTACCTGAGTGTAACTATATTATCTTCAGCTCTATGACCTTTCTTAAAATCATTTTGATGGAATGGCATCGGTGGCTTTTCGTGCACGAGTAATTTAATTCTGTTGTTTAATTTACCTAGACGGTTGGATATCGCTATTCCTCTATAATTGTTAAGATCCAGCCTTGAAAACCGGCACGATTATAATGCGATTATAATAATAATGCTGTGCAAATTATTACGTATTGTTGAATCATACTAAACAGTATATTGGTGTTTAGTCAACACACAATCAATAGCAGGGAATCCAACAATTCGACGTTATGTGCAACAATCGCTTTTTGAGACGTGCCCAATGTATAGTATTGGAAAAGCTGTTAACACCATGCAAAGGTGAAGTCAAGTGCATCACAGTATGCCGGCTTGATGCCGGAAAGAAACTATACAATCTAATGTTGTATAGCTCACCAGCCTTTTTAAATTCATCTTCAGATCTATATGTATTTCTAATAGCCTACCCTAGTATCGACCAGATTGTATATTTTTACAGCCCTTATCACAGCCTATATCATGAAAGCTGGCATAATGATGATAAGCCGAGAGAACGCCAACCATGCGCCAGACGCTCACTGTTTCACTGCAGGGCATTCACATTGTGTCAGCTGAATTAACTTCTAGGGGATGCATTTATCTGAAACATGTACATGTATTCGACTTCTAATCAAAATCGAAATTTGTTTATAGTCATAGGTCTCTCCAAGACGAGTTTGACCGAGTTGATCAAACAGCAAATTATGACGAGTAGAGCACAAGACATCCTTTCCTAAGCCCTGAGTTTGTCCGGTACAAACCAAGTTACATATCTGACGTTAAGAGCATAATCCAACATTTTAGGTTGGTGGCATTTAGGCATGGCATAATATTCTGAATAATGACACATGCCCCACAAGAAATAAGCTTTGACAGGGACATAAATCATGGCGATCATTACTTCCAAACGACATGCTAGACGTGACCTGGGACATGTGAATCGTATTAATAGACATCTTTATGTTTGGTGATATAAGGGTCCGTTCTCTGTCACGTTTACATATGTAGACAGGAGTACAGTACCCGATTGAAACATAAACAACAACATTCTCAAACATTGAAATGTGAACGTTACTTATACAGTATATTTATTCTTAATGGCATGACGTATTTCCCCGCTCATATCATTACTGTTTTTCACCGGTTTATGAAGGCCAAACATTCACTAAAGTGATATTTGATATAGTGTGTTTTCTATACCGTCTGCATGTATGTTCCAGGAGTTTCAACATTGTTTTACAGTACAATTTGATGTTTGTGATACTTTATTTTACACCCCTACTCCTATAAATTCAGACAAGGTGTTACCAAGGTTATTTGAGAAACATACATTGAGTCACCAAAAGTCAAAGCATAGGACAGATGGCCTTTACATCTGACAGCTTACCGACTGGTTTCCAGGTCATAACCCACAAGATGCACATACACATATTATATCCTTATAACGAAAGAAATACACATCCCTATATTAATAAAGGTAGACACTTGAGGTTGAGTACTCAATATCAAGTTGAAAGTGTAGACATGATCTTGAATTTGAGCATTGAAGGTCATCGTATGGCAAATTCGTATATCAAATTCAAGATCCAGCAAACCTGATTTCTTATATGTTCTTGATACATACATGTACCTTACCTTTATCGCCAAGTGATCAAGCATTCTCCATAAAACAAATTGCTTCATTACAAACCTGACGTGACCATGATATTGACCACTCAAGGTGATTCAAGCTCAAATTTGAAATCACCATTGAAAAGCTCTCATTTTATACATGTATATTTTGTTTTCTACAGCAAAATCGCCTGGTGTTGGTGGTAATAGATTGATCATTTTCACCACTGCGGTTGTGCCTCTGATGGCGACGTTGAATATGTCCTCAATGATCGATTAAGTAGCATTTTGGTATTCATTTGGTACTTATCTGCTTATCCAACATATATTGCTGATCTTCATGGATTTCTACATTGTTTAATTAGTTGTCGGGCAGTACAAACAGCATTTGACACACTGACTGCCCCTCCCACTGTCACGTGGGAGTCTGCCCTTAATGACGTCAGTGTGTCTGAATGAAATATTCGGTCGTGTTTTTTCCTTTTCAAACAACGTTTCATTTCATGTGTTGTATCATCAAAATCTCGCTGTATTGGTGGTGATGGGTTGATTTCATAATACATTCCTGTCCCTCCAATTCACCTGTATCTGCAACTTGCAGTTTTCACAGCGATCTACAAGTGGCCACGAACCCACGTTCATATATATTTTGGTGCTTTATATTTTTGTTTTACACATGTTTGATTCTTCTATTCATCTGCGGATAGTGAATATGCGCCCTGTCATGGTACTTATCTCTCTTGGATTCCGGACAAACGGCAGGTCTCACTACTTATGAAACTCGTCGATCTTCCTGTCATCACCGGTTGTTTTCTGTGTGAGACAGATGACTGTACCCGTCATCTAAATTGAGACACGTAATGTCAGTTTCTGAGAGGTTCTCTGGTTTTTCGGTATATTTACACAACTCATTGGAAGCAGTGAGTTCAGTAAGCATCACTCTTTGTGAAGTTGACATGTGCAGTGCGACATCTTGGATTCTTGTTTCCCTTTTTTCGTAAAGAAGAGGCTCGCTTTATCATCAATTACCAAAAAATGTCAACATTTTATATTAATGATGTCATTGAAATGTATGATGTCTATGACATGGTTGTCCACCAGGATTTGTTGCATAACAAACTTGAGGTCATACGACGTTTTTGTTGCATGAGTGTATTTGATTAGTGACAGGAGTATGAACCAACACTGAGGACTAAACACAATTTGAAACTCGTCCTGTGTGCTTTACGTTTGGAGCGTATTTAAAGATTACATCGTGACTCGTGTTATTTCCAGAACATGTTTTTCTTTGTCTCAAATATTCATATGATTGGTGGGTCACATAATGGTTTGATGACTTCATGCTGAAGTTGCACTGTCTATTCGGTGTATGAAACAATAGATCCATCAGGTAAAGTGTATGGTCTATACGTTGCTCTATTGATACAGGGGGAGATCCATGATTCCTGGATCTAGGCGGGCAGAAGGGGGAGGGGGGGGGGGGGTGTAGGTATAGGGATTATGACTATTTAATACAAAGTAAGATTGCTTTGCACAGAGAGGAGTTAACACATTGACCGTCTGTGGTATAGAATGCTGTGGTGTAGAAATATTCCAAGGCTGACAGATACTTTTCGCTATGTTTGCTCCCTTCAAAGTATAATGTACTGACCTACTCGGCGCATGCAACTTAGTTTGTGATATTTATAGGTAAGCGATCGTTCACTCTGACTTTCAGCATAAGAATTAATATAGATGTTTGTGACAAAAGATACTTGAACGATCATTCACCATCAGCAAGGGTTGTTCCTTGGTGTTTCCCTGATGGATGAGGCCAGTTCCCTTGCTCGCACTACCATTACAACATAATTCAGAGTCCCTCGGGATTGCGTCCGACACAGAATTCGGTGATCCATTGGCATTTACAGGATGGGTTCCTACCATTTCCGCGTGAACGATGTCCTTGTGCAATAATGCTTTAATGGAGCCAGGGCTGGACACAAACATGGTAGCATCAGATACATCATCTAGAAGTACATGTATGTGCACCAAGACAGAATTTTATCATTCGTGTTTTTATTCTAAATCCCCCTTCCCTCGTCCTAGCAGTTTATGTGAGGTGGGTGAGAAATTGGAATATTTTACTAACTAATGTTGCGGTTGATGAACAAATAAATGCAGTTGTACTTTCTGGAGTAATACAATTGTATGTACAAATTGTTGGAGTGACCTTTTGGTTGTAGAATGTTTTCGGTACATCCAATCCGCGATCTCAAACTTAACGTTTTGAAAATAATAGCCAATTGTACCTCAAAGAAATGTGCAGCTACTGAACACAAGTAATTGCTGGTGGAAGTGCCAGTTTCCAATCCGTCGTCCTTGAGTGTAACACGCTTGTGAGTGTTTGGGAGGAGTTACACTTAACTGGGATCTTTTCAACTAATTTTACGGACACCGTCAATTGTGATAAATATGATCAAAGAAACTTGGCACACAAGAGTAAATGTATGACATTGACCACGTTAAATGGTTTTTTCAAGCATACTGACCCGAATCAAGTGTGATGAGAATAACCTCAACTCAAATGAGTCCAATATACTTGAGACACAAGTCTTGGCACAAATTCTCGTTCTGGTTTTGTATGTCTTGAATTGACCAGGAAGTAATTTTCGACATACCGAAAAAATAGCGTGTGGTTTATACGTCAGTTCAATGACACCGTTATTATCTGGGTAAATTACACATTACTCATATCAAACATTTCAACGCACATACACATCACTGATTATTCGATAGACTTGCATAGAACAAACAGAAACATCAATACCTAATTCATCAGAACACATATATCCCACCCATTCCACACACGAAATGATGAGTGAGATAGTGGATGTGTACCAGTGTTAACATATTGTAACATATTCATAACTGGGAAACGTACCAAACCTGGGATATAACATACAACGAGAGTGAACAAATGTACAGATAATATTACTGTAGGTAGTGAAACAACTAATATGACGACGTAATGGACAATATTAATGTGAGTAGAATAGATAATAAAACTGATTACAACTTACAATATATACCAATAATAATGCAGTTTAAGATGTGGTTGTCGCTTCCCAATTGGTGTTTTGCTACGTGAGAGAGCGGCGAAGCCAGAACAATCAAATTAATGTCACTCTTGTACATTCAACAGTCCTCACCCACTTCCAGGCGCACAGTACGGGCCCCGGAGGAAACTTCCACACAACGATCGTGACCTTCGACGTGAGGTCATCCATGGTTTTTCAGCAGATAATCTGCAAATTCTTTGCTCTCATTTTACTAGACTGGTAGATCGACGAAACCCACACAGTCTGCAAATTCTTTGCTCTCATTTTACTAGACTGGTAGATCGACGAAACCCACACAGTCTGATGTCTGATGTGTGTTTTTTGATAAATTATTTGGTCGGGCGTTGTTTCTATTGCAAAATGTTGTATTTTACGTTTTTATTGGGATCATCAAAATTAAGCTGTATTGGTGGTAATAGATTGATACTTACATTTATACCATTATGGAAACATTTTCTAATAACTTCTAACAACACGACTGTTGATATACTGATCTGCTGAAAGAAGGCTGTGAAAAAACATTTCCCACAGTGAGACCATGAATTGATTGTTTTCAAATTGATCGTTGACATTTGTTGCTTTGGGTAATAATAAAGCAGTGAGCATTGCATAAAATACCCTGGTACCTGTAAACACAACGGTATTTGTTCGTGTTTTGAAATGAATATTTTGCTTTGGCGTTCGTCATCAGGTATTACAATGAAACTAGGAAGTATTCATCACCCATCAGAGCTGGATACATACATGTATATTTGGATGCATTTGCACAGTTGAAACAACAATAATGGAACAAACCTGCAAACGAAAGTGGAATAAGTGAAATGGCAATCATATAGGAAATTTTCTTCTGATGCAAAATATTTTATATCAGATGAAGATGTAGGTAAATGTAGATTGTTTGCTAAGTAAACGTAATATTGCAGTATTGTCAATATTGGAGAAGTAGGGGAACAGATTTTGTTCTGAATAGTGATTAGTACGTAGCTCTCAGCAAGGATTTTGACAAGTGAAAACTGCAATTTTGAAGTACATTAAGACATAATTATATAAAAATAAAAATATAGACCATCACAAAAAACATTCGTCTATGCTGTGCTATTCACAATTTCAGAGAGAACTCAGCTTTTTGGTGGAAATAACATTACACCCTTCGTATTTTAAAATCTAAACGTTTTCACATGCATGGATATTGATATTATCACGATGCAGATAGATATGTTCATTAATGCCAGTTTTATTCGTTGTCGAGACTGTATGTATAGAGGACTATATCAGGTCGGGACCAGTCAAACTTTGTAGCTCAATATAAACCCACATACAATCCACAGGGTCTGCAACCTTGATCCTTTCACTGATCGGCAAGAACGAGACGGTATTCATTGGATGGATTGATTCCACCACTTTCTCTTGTCAATTTCGCTCGAATGCAAATAGCTCATTTGAACTGGAGGATATTTACTCATTCACATGTGCGGAAATACTAAAATGAAATATTAATAAAATAGAGATGAGTATAAGTTGGCCAAGACATCAATTTAGCTGGAGAGGATCAACAACAACTTTATTACAGTATCCCACCATACTATTGTATGATTCAATAAATTTAAAGCAATGTCACCAGCTATACTGACAAACAAAGGAATGTGCATGTGCCAACATTTGAATTGATGTTTTGAATCCATGGGCCAGTATCAGTTACATGTTTTACCAATGGACGTCAGTGCCATCTGAGTAGTGATATGGAGCTGATTCGGAATACCGTGTAATAAACAGTACAAATAGCGTACCTATGAGTATGGAAGCATTCAACAGGATATTGTACGGGGTATGGGATAAAAAGCAATATAAACCTGAGAGTCTTCTCAGAAATTTATTTTTACCCATTGTAAAAACTATGGACCAGAACGTATACTCGGGCGTATGCTATTAGCAAAATGTTGATCACAATGGATTGTGTGAATATCAACTGTACGAAATTGTATTTGGACCGAGAAATTTCAGCATTTTGGTGGATACTAACTTTTCATTTTTTTTACAAGAAGTATGAAATTTCGCACAAGAATGCCGTTGGACTCTAATTTGAAAGCTGTGAAGTTTCACCATGATAACATGTGTGAACTTTCTAGACAAAAATCCGAGCTTAAAAAGAAAGGGTTTGCCGGAGACGACAATTCACTATTTGGAGAAGCTGCAAAAAATGCGTTGTGTTAAAAAATCTCCTGAACATAATTCATGAGGTACAGGCAGCCAGTGCGTCGATCTCGAATTAACATGGATTACCTCTAGATGTGTTGTCATTGGTTTGAATGGACCATCGATTGATGATGAATTTCCTGTGTCTAATTTTCATTCATGGGACCCTATGTAGTGTATGTACATGAACAGTGTTTATCAAGATTTATTCCCCCATATTACGTACAGCTGTACCCCATATCGTAAATGTTTCTGGGGATGTCATTATGCCTTTGGACACATTTTGGGTCAACGGACCTTTGGTCCGATAACCTATTGCCGTGGCGTTTTGTCCGTCGTCATCGTCGTTGTCTGTCTACATTTTTATCTTTGAAGTTTACAATCGAATCTTTCTGAAATTTTGCACAGAAATGCCTAAAAATATTTCGAGAGGGAGGTATATTTTAGTTTTTAGATTTTCGCAAAAACAGCCAATTTTGGACTTTGTCGGTCTTTTTCGGTCAGAAACTGTTTGATCAGATTTGAGATTTCTGCTCCTAAAGATTCCCCTCATATATCTATGTGACGTGTATAGGTTTCGTTGCCATTGAATCGCCGGTCTGTGTGTGGCAGTCATTTTTATTTTTTCGATGGGTCCCAAATGGCACTTTCCCATGTTAAATTCTCCTATACTTTATAATGGGAAACATTTATCCTGATATCTCACTTAATATTGAGATTACAGACTAGGAATCAATTGTGGACTTATTTGAAATGATATATGCCGAATATTCTTGTGACCTTGAATTTAACCTTTGACCTAATTTTCAAGGTCACAACACAAATGAGCTAATATATCGCTTATTATTGACTTTACAGCTTAGGAATCAATTGTGAACATATAAGAAATGATATATGCTGAATATTGTGGTGACCTTGAGTTGACCTTTGACCTCATTTTCAAGGTCAGAGAACAAAATGGTTAATATCCCGCTTATTATCGACTTTACAGCATAGGAATCCATAGTGAACATATAGCAAAATGACATTTTTATGTTGAATATTCTGTTGACCTTGAATTTGACCTTTGGCCACATATTTAAGGTCAGAGAAAATGGGTAACATCTCACTCATTATCGACTTTACAGTTCAGGAATCCATAGTGAACATATAGGGAATGATATCTGTTGAATATTTTGGTAACTTGAATTTGACCCTGACCTCATTATCAAGGCCAGAGAACAAAAAAGATTAATATCTCGCTTATTATCGACTTTACAGCCTCGGAATCAATTGCGAAGATATTGTAAATGATATAGGCTGATTATTCTCATGACCTTGACCTTTGACCTCATTGTCAAGGTCAGATCACAAAATAGGCTAATATCCGACATATTATCGACTTTACACCTTAGGAAACAGTTTGTGAACATGTTAGAAATTATATGCATGCTGAATATTTTCGTGACCTTGAATTTACCAATGACCTTATTTTCGAAGTTATGGGACAAAAGGCTAATATCTAAATCATACATTGTCCGGTAACCATTCTTAGCCCTTGGGCTAATTTTTTAATGTACTGCAAATGTTCAGCAAGAAATATTGCTATTACAGTCTTGCTTTGAATGATAGAAGTTTTTAGAAAAAAAAAATTGTCGTCAATATACTGACGATGGACGAACATCTTATGGTACGATGACATAGTATACCCAGTCATATGATGTAGGGCGGCCTGTCGAATACATACAGCAACGTAACCATGCCGTCATAAAATTCACTTTGAAGCATCATAAAGTGTAACATACAATATGAATAAAAATAAAAGTGTACTTGAATAATAACTGAACCAAAATATTATGAACCCGAATCGTGATTATGAGCTGGGTCAAACATTGTTGGGCTCTCAATTTGTTCAAGGAATTATTCATACACAGTGCCTTTGTCTACTATGTCTCTATTAACATAATATTCTGCGCAATAACGGTGACAGGAAATCAGGACATACGTCCACGCGGTCGTCAGCGACCGGAAAGCACCTGGTTTTTGTATGTACTTGTGATGAGAATTCCGCACTGATTCTCCAGGTCGATTCATTTTCAGATCAAAGGAACACACACGAAGTAGTACGATCCTTTGAGTGATACCTGCACTACCAGATAAATCTCCACAAGGAATGAAGTGATGGCTAGTGTTAACCACATATATTAACCTTAGAGTACTGTGGTAGCACATACCATGCATGGGTTCATACCACTTTCGAAATTCATGAATATATATTAGGGAATTGTTAGTTGTCTCTATGTTGAGACATTCAAGTTCCAGCCAGTTTTCAATACATTATGGCTTTCACATGGGGCCTTGTGGAGAACGTGCACTGTGCTGTAGATCTTAAATAGTTACAGATACAGTCAGTTTCTTTATACCGAGAAAATTAGCTATGGGCTCCAAGTCAACTTCGTCAACCTCGTATCAACTGATCATGTCAAGTCAATTCACATCTGATGTTATTAACAAACAAAAACTGGCTTTAGAGGTCGGATTCATATAACGAGAGAACATGAGTTCATAATTGATACAATCATGTTATTATTGCCTTGACATGTGATGACTTAGAGTGCGTAAAAAGTAGCTTTAGGTCCACCTCAAAATGCGTAAATCGGCGACTGGAGACACGCGGCTAATAGGACCTAGATTGGTATTAGGCAAAGGGGAAGTCATATATGGTGCCTAGATGATAGGTGTTAAGCGAAAGGGAAGCCAGTGCCTACACTGGTGTTAGTCATATATAGTGAATTACGTCAACGACATTGACCTTGACCTTCGATTTACCTTGAATGCCTATATGTATTTTTTTCACCTTCGATGATCCTGACTGCTTATGTAATTTTTTCGTTTACATTCGATGGTCTTGAATTCTGCTGAGATGACCTCATACCCTCAAGACCTTCCTCAATGAAAGTTTCTCATGTACTGTTAAAACATTTATGAGCGTGAAGGTGATTCGGGAAAATATTGTTGTATTACCATATTCATAAACAATGGTATACCGCCTCTTTCATCAACATATTTTTATTGTGTTTGTGTGCTGAATGCGTTTCAGGACATGCCAAAAATTCCCGGTCGATATCTATTACATGTAGAGGTAATTTTACGTGCATGACCTTGTCAAGCAATGTAAATATGAAGATTAACGATTTTTCATGGGACATTCAAAGGCTTTGTAAATCTGTTATGCAAATTGATGCCTGCGTTTCCTTTGATCAATATTTGTGGCAGTTTATTAGCATGTCTTGTCTTCGTTAGTCATTGCACTATCAGTGGAGAATTGTTATAAATGCTAAATTTGTTCTCTCTAGAAACGGGACCAGTGTTTGATAAATTGATGGATGTAGGTCTTATTCGCCTGTGTTGGATTTGAAGGGCGCTCGCTACTGATACCCAAATAGGCGGATGCATTGGTATCTTTGACGTAATGTATGTGTGCGTCTAAAATGGACGATACTGTGTACATGGTATACCAGTATGAAAGTCCACATGCCTAGCTCTTATGCTTGCGAAACATTTAACAATTTTCTCACAAGGAAAGGCAACTAGAAAATACCCGGAACCGTGTCATTCCATCAGGTGTTCCATCGGTAGTTATCATCATAAGACAAGGAAATGAATAAACGTGAACAAGTATTGAGAGTAACAGAGATCAGATAAATATATAAAACCATGCGAGTGTGTTTTCCGCAAAAAGATATCGGTCGTGTTTGGTCTGGCGGATGAATTCAGGATGCACGAGTCCGAAGGACGAGTGTATTCTGTGTTCATCCGCCAGACCAAACGAGACCGATATTTTTTTGCGGAAAACACACGAGCGTGGTTTTTATTTCATCACACACAACTGTTCAGACATAACTTTAGATACTGTCGTTATCTTACGAAAACTGATAATGATCATTAATATAATACTATTGATTGATAATATTCATGAATATGCCGGTGATGTCCGAAAAACCTCGAGCAGAGTGTTCTACACTCTCTGTCTGAACTAGGAAAGTAATTCTCGGTTGCTAGGTTACTTTACGTACATAACATTGTTCTTTTACGTAATATTGGTCTTTACGTATTCTGCAGTAAAAAGTAGTTTCGGCCCGATGTGGCTCAGCGAGTGATACAGATTATATTTGAAGTAGGGTGATACAGAAAAGGTTATCACACCTTTTCGAGTCCTATAGCATTGTAGTTTATAGTGTGTGATAAATATCGAGAGTGAGACAATATGAGCGAGTTTTCTTCCTTTGGTGGTACTTGCCATGTGCGTCAGATCAGGTAACACCAAGTGTATACAAGCGCAACAGTAGTAGAACTTATAGACTTGCAATCTTCTGTGATTCTGATGTTTTAGTCGATGTTATGCAGATAAGGGGCATGTTTTCACAATTGCTAATGTATGAGTTGTAGGGCTGGAACTTGTTCAGGGCACCTATGAACGTCAATATTCGGTGTGGGAGACCCGTATTCATAATCAGACATGAGCCCCGAGTGCTCCAGTATAAGCACGATGATATTGCATAACTATAGTTAAAATATAAATATGAACTGCTCGCTACTGTGGCATTATACTGCATCAAATATTCCACACATAACTGCGCTCTGCTCCAAAGATTAATGGACTACCAAATTATGTGTCCAGTGCAGTAATGAAGAGCTATAATTGCTTCCCGATGGCACAGTGAGTACCGAGATTGTCCCCGTTCAATAGATGCACCAAGTACGACTGTAATTCAGATGAATGTTGAACGAAAATTCTCTTCTCCTAATAGGTATCGATTACAACTTCAATGAGACAGGATATCCTCCACCCTCCTTACATCTCTGGTGCAACAATGCGACAAGTATAAAACGTCAGAAATATGTTTCCGTCATGCGTTTACCAAAGTTGCGTCAGTATCACTCATTCCCTAATATTTATTAGGGAATTAATAGTTTATTTATTAATAGTTTGTTGAAACTTCATTCCCTAATATTTATTTGGGAATTAATAGTTTATTTATTAATAGTTTGTTGAAACTTCAAGAAAAATTCGTCATTGTCCCTGCAGCAATGACGTAAAAAAAAAACTAGACCGCGCACAGCCCCCTCTCTCGTGGAAAGTAAGCTCCAACTTCCGGTCAGGGCAAAACATTCCCGCCAGCACGACGCCACGAGTGCGTACCATTTCTGGCGAAATGGTCAGCTCTTGTTGCGCTGTGGGGTGTGAAAACCGAGTAGATGGTCGCAAAGGGATATCATTTCATCGGTAAGTCAATTGAGATTGTTTTTGTCAAGTTTTCTAGTTGGATCAGTGTGTGAATCGTACAGCCATGGCTAAGCAAACTGGTCACTCATAAAATAAATCATCGATCGATGTTGTCATGACCTAGCTACTTATGTCAGTTATGAACAATGCGGATAGACCTAGTCCTAGATCTACTCTATCACGCCGCAAGGGTGATAATTCTTGATAATATAAAAGTTGATTTATTCTATAGAATCAAACGGCTATGTAGAGCTGCATATATGATACCTCCCCCCCCCCCCCCTTGGGGCCCTGGGCCTGGCCCTCTGCTCAAGCATGATAGGCATGCCTAGATCAGTAGATGTGCACTAACCAGAATTCACATGTAGGTACACCTACCACTATTCACAGTTGTTATGATACATTATTGACAATTTTCCTCCAGCATCCCATCTGATGTGCGGCGCAGAAAGTTGTGGCTGCATGCCATCAACCGCCTGGATGCTACGACTAAGAAGCCGTGGGAGCCCTCCCGGTATGATGTTGTGTGTTCGGAACACTTCCAGGAAGATGACTTCTACGCATCAAAACACCGACAGCTGAAGATGTTGAAGAAAACGGCAGTGCCATCAATTTTTTCTTGGAAAAATGAGGTACTACTAACGAGATATATTTATAACTCGTAAAAGTTGTATGTAATGAAAATATGGTGGTTGTATTTCCTATACTAGTTCATCATGTACATGTATATGTGGGCATTTCTGTCTGACATACGACCAGGGGCAGTCTCATGCAATGCATGAGGCCACAGGCATGATACGTTGTGTGTCTGACAGCAAAGCACAAATATCTGAGAATGAGATAAACTTCTATTACTACCGGTTAATTTCCATGTTGTAAGTTTCCGTCTCTGAATTGTGTTGTAGTGTATATATCAGGCAGTGTACCTGACGGGGGGATGGGGAAGGGGGGGGGGGGGACAACACTATACTACCTACATATACCTACTTTTAGGATGTTACCCAATTTTTGGAAATTTTTCGGGAAAAATTTCTAGCGAGTCCTCAAATTGTGACCAAAAATACATACATATTATATACTTTTAATTTTGCAGACCAAATCACGACCGGTGTCTGCAAGATTGCAGTTGCCAACTACTTCCGATGAACCTGTGCCCGACGTTGGTGTTTCTGTGGAAGTAGTCATGAGTGATCATGGTTACCATTGTGAACCTGACTCACTGAAGAGAAAGTACCAGGAAACCCTGCAGAAGCTGGAGGTCGTCCAAAACGAGCTCAACAACACCAAGCGTCGTGAAAAGAGGGCGAAAGTCTGCATCGACAAGATCCTGCAGGAGTTGACAGAGCAGAGGAAGTTGTCCGAGGAAGTACAGCAGATGTTGGAGGCATACAAAGGTAAGCATAGCTATGTCCCTAGTCCCTACGTCACATTTTCATTTGCATGATACTGTAAAACGACTAATTTTGGCGGACGATTTATTTTGCGGATTTGGCGGTAGGGGAAAAACCACCAAATTAAATCGTCCGCCTAATTAACTAGGTATATGTTAAGAAATATAAGTGGTCTTGAAACCGCCAAATTAAATCTGTTAAATGACGTGGGGCTCAAAACCGCCAAATTTAATAGCCGCCAAAATTAGTCGTTTAACAGTACTACGAGAAAATCGTAAGCATTATGGGCTTCTGAAACCGTTTGATATGTATTATTTAGTGTTCTATGGGTTCCTGACTGGTTCCAGGGCAGTCTGGAGTCAAAATTAAGATTTTTTTACAGGAGCCAAAGGGTTCCTATTTGGCCCCTATTCAACAAATTTTAAGAGCAAATTGGCTCCTGGAAGCACATTTCAATATTGGTTTGCAGATTTTGAAAAGTCAATAAGCTCCATTTCCTGGGAGCAAATCTGAAAAGTTGGGAGCTTATGGCTACCCACCAGGGGCAGTTATGAATATGACCCTTTTTTTGAGTATTTGGATATGACCCTATACATTTTCTCAAAAGTCCGCAAAAACTTCTCATCACATCACAATTGAACACACACACACAGGTATAATTGGTATATTGGTATATTATATACATGAAAAGCAACAGTGTATCATTGTGCGAATGACGCACAGTATATATTCTTGACATCTTTATTGCACATATTGATCTGATTCGGTTTCTCACAATCACTGATAATCGCTGTACAGATCACAAGTTTACCCAAATTATTTGTTGATTCTGTAGGCAGTGTACGGGCATTTTTATCGACTGTATTGGGTTAGTTCACCAGGCCTATTGCATGTAATGTTGGTTGTTCATTTTGTTCCCGGATTTTATAACCAAATATAGTTCTAAAAAACCCCATAAAAATGTAGAGTTATTTACTATTTGCTGATAGAGTATTTTTGGTTTTATTAAACACAATAAGTCACGTAGTGGTATAGGAAGTATATGATGAGCTTCAAAAAAGTTACCCTGCATGACCTTGGATGACTTTTGGAAGTCGGTGAATTTAAGCACTGCTTATTTGCTCAAAGCTCATCTGAGACCATTCAATGGAATCCTTTGAAACTTGGTTACCATATAAAGTCCAAACTAATGTATTAGAGCAGAATTTTCAAGTTTCTATTTTCTATTATTGGTGAATTTGTTTAGTTTTGGTGAATTTTGAAAAATTGCCATTTCCAGGGGGGGGGGGGGGTATGTTGTCAGAGTTTATTTGCAATAATTTGGAATATAAATGCGAAATATCACTGCACTACATGAAAGTACTGAAACGTTCTGAACTTCTGATGGGGATGCTGTCAGTGTAATTCATATTAAAATATCTTTTTAGTGCCAGTGAGCTACAGAGCCCTACAAGTTAGTCCTCTGTTATAGCTCACATAGTTGTGGTATAGAGCCTTAGGAAGGGTCGCAGTCTTGCAGATAGATCATTGTTCGCCATGCGTTTGGTGGTGGTTTGAGGCTTAAGGTGCATACTTATCTGAGAAACCTTTCATCTCTAAAATTCTGCTTTTAGTAAAACTGATGTTGTTTTTGGACTTCGGGTCCTAGGAAAACATGTTTGTGTCTGTAGATAATATTTGTTGAACCTTGAGTTTGTTCCGAGTTCTGAATATCTTCTGCTTTGCTTTCAGATATCCCTGTGGATTTGTTCAAGAGACCTGCTCATGAATACTCTGATGACCAGAAACAGTTCGCAACTACGCTTCATTTCTACAGTCCCAAGGCCTATGCTTTTCTGCGAGAGAAACTTCCATTACCCCATCCAGCAACTATTCGACGGTATGTCTAATTCTAGTTATATACTTACTTACATACACACATGTACCATATTGGTCCTAATAGTAGCACGGCGTACCAAAGCAAGACCTCCTGCAGTAGCACGCACAAAAATGAGGTGAAATTTTGATACAAAATTAAGAGAAATCACTGAATAATATACATATGGGCTCCAATTCCCTTGATTATGATTCAAATATCATAAATATGTGGATTGAAACACTTCAAGAGTATATTAGAAAGATATGAAATGAAATACAAGGTTACAAAAATCGACCATTTTTGAAGAAAAGAGGGGGGCGTGCTACTATCAGGGTATGTGCCACTTTTGGGACCAATACGGTATGTATGTATTACTAAGTATTACGGAGAATATTTAATTAAGGTTACATTTTCTATTCCTCCATATTTAATCTAAAAACAGTTGGTTTAATAGTACATGTATTGTTTGTTTTGTTAATTTATATATTTAAGTTCATGTTTTCAGATTTGCTATTTCAGCCTTTGTTCCTAGTTGACAACAAATCTCGAAACTACCTGTTATATCAGTGTAAGGTTTGTGCTACCTGTCCTGTATTCTTGTGAGTTTGTTCCTCGCTATCAGTGTCTAAAAATCTTTCAAACATGTTGATTTTTGGCAAAAAATGTGACAAGTGTGAATAAGTTGATAACTTCATGCAAGATAAATGTAAAGGTAAAAATCTTTTCTTGTGTCGAACAGTTACAGTTTTTGTTTTGGTTGACCTTGATTCAATTTGCTTCTGTTGAATTTCAGATGGGTGAGCAGCATATCAGCCAAGCCCGGGATCTCGCAGCAGGTGCTGGACATGCTACAGTCCAAGGCCCAGGCAGATCCAAGAAACCATGGCTACTGCAGCATCATGCTGGATGGGATGTCACTGCGCAAGCACCTCGACTGGGATCCAAAGCGGCAGGAAATGGTTGGCTTCGTTGACCTTGGAGCAGGTTCCCTTGACAGTGACGCAGGAGAGGCCACTGAAGTCCTCGTCGCCATGGCTGTGGGTCTGCAGGGCCAGTGGAAAATTCCTGTTGGTTATTTTTTGATCAATGGTATTTCAGGAGAAATCCAGAGTCAGTTGATATTGTCCATAATTAGTGCACTATATGATGTCAATGTCAATGTGGTAGCTCTTGTAATGGATGGTCACACAACAAACCAGAAGATGGCAAGTGCACTTGGTTGCTCGATTGAACCAGAGAATATCAAGAGTAGTTTCTCACACCCGTCTGATAGCAGTCGTACTATTCGTGTGTTCTTTGATGCTTGTCATTTGTTGAAAAATCTGCGAGGAGCATTGCATGCTTTGATGGAAATTAGAACATGTGTTGGTGTTGCCAAATGGAAACATATTGTGCGTCTCCAGGAACTTCAAGCGTCTGAAGGTTTACATGCAGCAAACAAGTTAACGCATAGGCATATACGGTTTCAAAAACAGAAAATGAATGTTAAATTAGCTGCTCAAACTTTGAGTGCATCAGTGTCTGCTGCCTTACGATATGCGTCACAGATTGGTTGTGATGATCTTGATGACTGTAAAGGTACTGCTAATTTCATATCTGTTATTGACCATATGTTTGACATATTTAACAGCCGTACTCCTGTTGCAAAAGGATACAAAAGTGCAGTGAGGCCTGGAAACATTGGTAATATCGAGAGCTTTCTGATGCAGGCAAAATCTGTATTGCTCAGTATGACGGACTTGACTGGTAAAAAGGTATGTTATGGCAAGAAGAAAATAGGTGTCATAGGTTTCTTGTGTAATATTGATAGTCTGATTGAATTGTCTAAAGATTTGCTGATGGGGCAGAACCCTGTACAGAGCTATTTGTTAACCTATAAATTGTCCCAGGATCACTTGGAATTGTATTTTTCTGCTGTCCGACAACGTGGTGGATGGAATAATAACCCATCAGCTCTGCAGTTCACCAGCGCTTTACGATATCTACTTAGCCATGGAGGTGTATCAATCACTGGTTCTGCTAAAGCAAATTGTGTAGCCCAGGATACCACATCATTGTTGATTGTGGTTGATACAGACCCTGATGAGATTGTGCCTGCTATAACATTTGAGTCTGCTCTATGTGACCACACATACAGTGTTGCCAAACCTGGTTTGAGTGCATTCGTAGAAGGTGTAATTGAGTACATTGCCGGCTGGGTTGTTCGATCAGTAACTAAAGACATATCTTGTAAAGAGTGTTCATTGGCTCTTGTGAGACCTGCTTCTGAATGTACTTCTGCTTTGTTAAAGTTGAAAAATAACGGTGGACTTGTTGTCCCGTCAGAGAGTGTTATTCGCATTGTAAGGCACTGTGAAGTTGTATTGCGATCTTGTGTAAATATCAAAAAGGTTGTGAGTGGTCAATGGGAGAACATGTTGATTTCTCGAATGCTGGCTGAACTGCCATCTGGTTTATTTGACCAACTTGCTGATCACTTCATTGTAACATCCAAGGGCATCGACACACACTGCTATGCAATGGTTAAACTCATTTGTGAGAAATTCATCAGACTTCGCCGATTCAACACGATCAATTTGACTAACATCGGTCTGACTGGAGAGAGTGTCAGACATCACTTGAACAAGACTGTGTTGTTCAAACATCAGTAGACTGGATGTGCAATTCAAGAAGGCGATTGTTTGAATGTTATGTATTTTTTAATGTTCTGTATTTTCGGTGCAGTGTTTTCTGCAGCCTGAGTGATGTGGATAACGTCTGAGATGGCGACCATTGGCGCTCGTAGCGAACATCTTTAGGACATACTTGCAACAAAAAAATCGAACTTTTCCACAAGTGTTTATTTTTTTGGCATTATCTAGGAGCTGAGGGGACAGGAGGGACACACATTTGACATACAATCAACAAATGTATTACTGAATATGCGTCACTTGAAAATATTACTTTCAGTGATAAAGTTGTTGATTATGTGTAAAATGTATATCCATTGTCCCCTCGGCTTATAGATGATATCACGGAGGTATTTATGCATTGTTACTGTATGATTGTAGGCCTGTCTCAAAAGACGTTCGCTACGAGGGTCAATAGTCGCCATCTCAGATGTGCTCCGCGTCACTCATTCTGTGGTTTTTCTGTGCTGTTTGCATTTGTCACACGGTTGTACACTTTTGGCCAACTGTGTATAATGAATGTGTGTGCAATAAATGAACTTGAAATATATATGACTTTTTATTATGACTTTATTGCCTACAAGATACTATTGGCAATATTAGTACCATTTAGTACACAACAGTCAAATTTATTAACTAACAGTTGTGACATGTAAAATTAATTCAATCAATAAAAAAATATTTTCACTTTCAAAGATTCCAGTTAAGTTTACATATCTACAGGATTCATATGAAAAAAAAATCATGCAACGTCAAACATGTAAATTCAAGACGAGGCTAGAACATTGCGATTCATTCTGAATTCCTTAATAAATTTCAGCATAGATCGAGTTGCAAATTTGTACAGGACCACCAGAATTAGAATAATATTTCATTTCAAAGTTCAGTAACGTTATATTCAGAGCACCTTTATCTTCTGTAAGCATACACATTTGCAAATGGGGACGTCAACATAGAATGATATTTCCTGTGCGCAGTATATATGGATGCCTGGGCAGTATATGGTGCCTGGTATTCCACTTCCAGATATTCCAAAGGAGATGTTAACCAAATACTGCCCACATATAAGCACTTATTTGAATCGTCATTACTCTCCACTATTCATTTTATCACCAAATACAAATAGTTTGGCACTAATACGCGTTTTATCAGTTGTTTATTGCAAGTTATTTTTTTATAATAACACGAGATGACATATAGCATGTGCCTTTGTTGACATGCTTTTTGCCCTGACCGGAAGTCAGCAGTGATTGGTCATGGCGGCCATGACGTTTGTATACATCTGCGCGGTCTAGTTTTTTTTTACGTCATTTCCCTGCAGATAAAGCTTCTAATAATGTTGTTTTTGTGCAACAATGCGACAAGTATAAAACGTCAGAAATATGTTTCCGTCATGCGTTTACCAAAGTTGCGTCAGTATCACTCATTCCCTAATATTTATTAGGGAATTAATAGTTTATTTAATAATAGTTTGTTGAAACTTCAAGAAAAGTTCGTCATTGTCCCTGCAGATAAAGCTTCTAATAATGTTGTTTTTGTTTGTAAAGCATACTATATACAGTGCCTGTTTGACGAACTGGGTATTGCCAACAATACTAATTCCAATAGTACATACCAAGCCATTACCTTGCCAAAACAGGATATCTTATCAAATCATTTGTCTGTATTGCATTCGTTTGGTATTACTACCTCATGTAAAGATTCTAATCTACCGAACTTATATTGGATCCCAAAGTTGCACAAAAATCCACACAAACAAAGATATATTTCAGGTTCAGCATCATGTTCTACCAAAGCCCTTTCTAAATTATTAACTATTATATTGTCTAAAATTAAACAGGGTCTCCAAAAGTACTCTGAAACCATCTATTCTAGAAGTGGTATAAACCAAATGTGGATATTAAAAAATTCCAAATCTTTATTGGAATATCTACATGCTCACACACTTTCAAAAGTAACGTCTATCAAAACATTTGATTTCTCCACTTTGTACACAACTATACCTCATTCTGAACTGAAATCTCAGCTTAAAAAACTAATCAATAATTCATTTTTCTCTAAAAAGGGACAACGTCGGTACCACTATATTGTAGTTAAATATAATACAGCTTATTTTGTTAAAGGCGACTCTGATGCCCCGTACAAATATACTGAAATAGATGTGGTAAATATGGTTAATTTTCTGATTGCTGATATTTTTGTGGAATTTGGTGGTCGAATATTTCAACAAACTATTGGTAATCCCATGGGTACAAACTGTGCACCATTATTGGCAGACCTGTTTTTATACTCATATGAATCAGATTTTATCCAACATTTACAAAGAGGAGGTTCTAAGAAACTAACATGTAATTTTAATTTCACTTTCCGATACATAGATGATGTATTGTCGCTAAATAATCCCAAGTTTGGTGATTATTTGGATGTCATATATCCTAAGGAACTTGAAATTAAGGATACTACAGAATCCGCTAATTTTTCCAACTATCTAGACCTGAGGTTGGAGATTGATAATGATTCTAACCTGTCAACTAGATTATATGACAAACGTGATGATTTCAATTTTTCCATAGTCAATTTCCCTTTTCTAAGCAGCAACATTCCTATGTCACCGGCATATGGTGTGTTTGTTTCTCAACTTATACGCTATTCCAGAGCTAGTTGCAAATATGAGGACTTTGTCTATCGAAGTGCCCAGCTAGTCTCTAAACTGCTACGACAAGGATATGTTTTACCAAGACTTATAGCTGCGTTTAAGAAATTCTATGGACGTCATCATGATCTGGTTGATAAATACAGCAAATCCATGTCTGCCATGCAACTAGATCTATTTTCATGTTAATTTTGGGGAATTCATGACGGGTGCCACTAGTGGGGCAGGAAATGCTCACTCTTTCCGGAACACCTGATTTCACCTCCTAATGGCCATTTACGGGGGTTCATGAGTTTCTCTGTCATTTTTGTTTTCTCTCACTTCGTATGCCTGATATGACTTTCTGTCCCCGGACTATGAGATTGGACCCTGTTTTATTTGCTCGGAATACTTAATACTGGGTATTGATTCCACGTCTATTTATGCAAACATTGTGATAGTATATTGATGGCTTTGTTGTAAATGTCGCACGAAGCCACCTTTATTCCCGTGGAACAGTGTATAATTTATATTGTCATTTCTTTCGTGACAACTTGTCAATGCCATGTAATATGAGCCTGAGCGCGTTCATTAAAAAGCAAAAGCATTTTGTTCGCCAGTCGTGATGGCCCATATATCAGGAGCGGATTTCCTCGATTCGTCGATACCAGCTTTTGTGGCCCATTCAATTTACGCGAATAAAGTGTTGGCCTATAATACTGTTGTTGTGTTGGCAGCCGGATCTGGAATACCTTATCTTCATGTGATGGTCTACTAGTAGTGGCTGCATTTGATAATTCGAACAGTTTAAAAATATGTACACACACTTGCCGTCCATCGATCGCAGACACAAACGGAGAAGGAATAAAAAACTATTATCAATTCAAAATGCAGTCTATATTACCCCATGTACGTTCTTGATACATTGATATTTCTGAGAGAATGTCTTGAGAGAATATTATATGTTTGTTCTGTCAATTGTTAGCAGCTATTGCCATTTTAAGAGTTTTCCACATGTATACGTGAAAGCTTTCATTTCTGCATACTGCATTTCTACATCATTGTATTTTAAAAATCCACATCAATGAATGGGTTTGGTGATATATTCGTCCAAAAAAGCATATACTTACATTACAAACTACGACCGGACGTTCGCCACTGCTACGCTTGTTTCAAATGTTGTCTGATGGGTGTATTTAATTATAGTATTTTATATTAAAGCTGCATGATCATATACTTCTATAACAAGCACTTGTTTCATAACGTACACGTGTATATCCAAACAGATCAAAATAACACCATAATACTCACCATAAAATAGGCATAGTAGTAGTTATATATCTTCTGGAAAGGCCAATTAGTTATACATCATTACGGTGAATATTCCACCGTATAAAATCAGAACAGCTATTACTGTGAATATTTCACTGTATCAATTTGGAACAGCAATTACTGTGAATATTTCACTGTATCAATTCAGAACAGTAATTGGAGGTGCTTGAGAGTGTGTGACGTCAATGCGAGCGTCACTACAGTATACAACAATTATTTCTGACATGCTTGTGAAGCAAAATATCCAAGCGTAATCATGCCACTAGACCATAATAAGATGAATGCATCACCAAGGTCAGGCAGTAAGTGGCCAAACAATTAATTAATTATAATTTGGGAAGAAACAGCGGATTTTTATACTGGGAATCTACGGAAGTCATTCGATAACATTCCATTCAGTCGTAGATTATAATTGAACGGGTTCTGAAGCTTTTCAAATGGTTCCTGGAGTTATGAGCAGCTCGTCTCTCAGTACCATTATACATGTAAATGATTGTAAATATCATAATAACTATTTTGCTTGTGAAGCGAAATATCCAAGCGTAATCATGCAATATTGCCACTTGACCATGATAAGATGAATGCATCACCAAGGACAGGCAGTAAGTGGCCAAACAATTAATTATTATAATTTGGGAAATACCCAGTGGATTCTTATACTGGGAATTTACGGATCCGAAGTATCGTTCGATAACATTCCATTCAATTGTAGATTATAATTGAGTGGGTTCTGAAGCTTTTCGAATGGTTCCTGGAGTTATGAGCAGCTAATATCTCATTACCATTATAAGTATCAATCTGTTACCACCAATACAGCCAAATCTTGATGATTCCAATAATGAACGTAAAACACAACATTTTGCAATAGAAACAAAGCCCAACCAAATACTTTATCAAAAGACACACTGGCGTCATCAGGGGCAGACAGTGCGGTTAATGTAGTTGTTTCTACTATACACCTGATGGAGTAGTATACAACTGCCCAACAACCTACGAAAATAATTTAGAAATCCGAAACTAACCCAATGGAATAGATATATGACAAGTACATCAGTACCTAATCACAGGCCACAAGGCTACTGAGTTGATGGTATCCTCGGGGACAGATTTAACGTCCACCAGCAGTGACACCGACTCAGTGGTATGATTGTGAGTATCAATCTATTACCACCAATACAGCCAAATCTTGATGATTCCCAAAACAAACGTAAAACAACATTTTGCAATAGAAACAAAGCCCAACCAAATACTTTATCAAAAGACACATTGGGGTCATCAGGGACAGACAGTGTGGTTAATGTAGATGTTTCTACTGTACACCTGATGGAATTAGTATACAACTAACTGCCCAACAACCTATGAAAATAATTTAGAAATCCGAACTAACCCCATGGAATAGATATATGGCAAGTACATCAGTACCTAATCACAGGCCAAAAGGCTACTGAGTTGATGGTATCCTCGGGGACAGATTTGACGTCCACCAGCAGTGACACCGACTCAGTGGTATGAACGTAAATATCAATCTATTACCACCAACACAGCCAAATCTTGATGATTCCAATAACAACCGTAAAATACAACATTTTGCAATGGAAACAAAGCCCAACCAAATACTTTATCAAAAGACACACTGACGTCATCAGGGGCAGACAGTGTGGTTAATGTAGTTGTTTCTACTGTACACCTGATGGAATTAGTATACAACTGCCCAACAACCTATGAAAATAATTTAGAAATCAGAAACTAACCCCATGGAATAGATATATGACAAGTACATAAGTACCTAATCACAGGCCACAAGGCTACTGAGTTGATGGTATCCTCGGGGACAGATTTAACGTCCACCAGCAGTGACACCAACTCAGTGGTATGAATGTAAGTATCAATCTATTACCACCAATACAGCCAAATCTTGATGATTCCAATAACAAACGTAAAACACAATATTTTGCTCAATTTGAGGTTTTTAGGTTACCGGACCTATGGTCCGATAACCTATTGGCATGGCGTTGCGTCCGTCGTCCGTCGTCGTCGTCGTCGTCATCGTCCACATTTTTATCTTTTTTGTTTACAGGCGAATTTTTCTGAAATTTTGCACAAAAATACTTTAGAATAATTCAAGAAGGAGGTATTTTTTAGTTTTTTGATTTTCACATTTTTTTCAAAATGGCGGCCGTTTTCGACGAAAAATGCCTGATTTTGGACTTTGGCGGCCATTTTCTCAAAATCTGTTCAGTAACTTTTTTTCTTTTTGATAAATAAGACTCCTCATATGTACTCCTATGATGTCTATAAATTTCGTTGCGCTTGAATCGCTCGAAGTGAGCCATTTTGGCCCAAACTCGGCCCAAATGGGACTTTCCCATGTTAAATTCTCCTATGCTTTATAATGGGACACATTATGCCTAATATCTCACTTGATATTGAGATTAGAGACTAGGAATCAATTGTGGACATATAGGAAATGATATATGCTGAATATTCTCGTGACCTTGAATTTGACCTCTGACCTCAGTTTCAAGGTCAGAGCACAAAATGGCTTATATCTCGCTTGTTATCGACTCTACAGCTTAGGAATCAATTGTGGACATATAGGAAATAATATATGCTGAATATTCTCGTGACCTTGAATTTGACCTCTGACCTCAGTTTCAAGGTCAGAGCACAAAATGGCTTATATCTCGCTTATTATTGACTCTACATCTTAGGAATCAATTGTGGACATATAGGAAATGATATATGCTGAATATTCTGATGACCTTGAATTTGACCTTCGACCTCATTTTCAAGGTCACAGGACAAAATGGCTAATATCTCGCTTGTTATCGACTTTACAGCTTAGCAATCAATTATGAACATATAGGAAATGATATATGCAGATTATTGTCATGACCTTGAATTGACCTTTGACCTCATTTTCAAGGTCACAGGACAAAATGGCTAATAGCTCACTTATTATCGATTGTACAGCTTTAGAATCAATTGTGGACATATAGGAGATGATATATGCTGAATATTCTCGGGACCTTGAATTTGACCTCTGACCTCATTTTCAAGGTCACAGGATAAACTGGCTCATATCTTGATCCTCTATTGACTGTATGGCTTGGGAATCAATTGTGGACATGATATAGAAAATGATATACATTGAATATTTTGATGACCTTGAATTCGACCTTTGCCCTTTCATTCTCAAGGCCACAGCACAAAATTGCTAATATCTCTCTGATTATTGAAATTACAGCTTAGCAATCAACTGTGGACATGATATATGCTTAATGTTATATATGCTGAATATTCTCTTGACCTTGAATTCAACCAATGACCTGGCTAACATCTAAGATATTAAATATTGTCCGGTAACCTATTTTCGGCCCGTGGCCTAATTTTCAATTTGAGATTTTTCGAGGATACCATTTTTCAAATGGTTCCCGGAGTTATGAGCAACTCATCTCTCATTACCATTATAAAAGATACGTACATCCAAGTCATGAAGTATGTTCAAACATTAAAGTACAGGTACATCAAATCTCAATCGCTATTCCTCTAATATTTTTTTAAAAAATGGCTGCAAAAGAAATCTTTTTTGACAAAAGAGGTCATTTTGACTTTTCAGGGTCATTGAAGGTCAACTGTAAGGTCACCACCGAAACTGCAATATTTGATTTCCCATTTGAATGTGCCAATATTTAGGCTCTATCTTGAAGTGTTGGAGGGGGTGACTGATACGGATCCCATCATGAAGGGACAGGTGGATGAAATTCTAAAAAAATTTCGATGGGGAAAAATATATTGTTGGAAGTGGCTCAGATATGTTATAACACCATAAAAGTACATACTGATTTTTATGAAATCTTTATAGCGTCACAAAAGTACATAAGGGAAATTTGTCAAAACAAAAATCTAAAAACTGATTTTTTTTTAAAGAAGATGGTCGTCAAAGTCATCAATTTTAGGTATTTTTGTGCAAAAGTTTGGAATATTCCGACAGTGAACTTTAAAGGCAATAAATGTGGACGAAGACGGATGTCAATTTGTTATCAGACCAAAGGTACAGTACCGTAATAAACGGACGAAATCTGATATGCTCGGGAGCCGCGTACATCCATAATCTCAATACATGTATGTATGTGAAGTCAAGTGTGCTTAACAATTTGATGAGACTTACATCCTACTTATATGTTATTTCAATATTCATCGATCCTATATGTACTTCTGATAACCTGGGCAAGAGACGTCCTGTCACTAGCGGCAACAATGTTAGATCCCAATTACGCTCCTCATTATAGACCCTGTCCTGAAATCTGACAGAATGGTGATTGAACATCAGAACGCCATACACGCATCAGCCGTTCTATATTTTACTATCGGGCATTCATGTGATATCAGCTATGGGACATCCAATGTCTACCCATAAGTAGTCAATAGTAATTTAAGCAGTATCTACAACCCTTGAGGTCATACATCCAATTAAAAAACTATATATACTGATGAGCTAAAACATTTTGTATTGGAGCTCTAAAGGTAATTCAATTCAGGTTCATGGTCACTGGTTTGCATGTCGGAGGATATTCCGATGATAAACTTTCTGTACAATATTATTGATGACTCAATCTGCAACGCACCCAAATATTAAATCGCACATATATGTGTTGAAGTTCTCAGGATCTCCAAAAATCGATTATTCTGTTATGCGAATTCAATGTAATTCCCGTCAGACAACACTAGCCTAATATATAAATTTTTTGTAGTTGGATACTTTTATATACTCTCATTTACTTGTCACACATCTATATCATGGGATTTGTTGCGGATTATGTTGTTATGCAGTTCTATACTAATTCCATCAGCTGTCGCTGTGACGCCACTGCGTCTTGGGATGAAACAGGGCTTCATTTCTGTTCCAAAGTTGTTGTATTTTAGAGTTGCTACTGGCATCATCAAAATCTTGTTGTACTGCTGGCAATATGTTGATACTTACATTCAGGTCACTGAGCTGGTATCACTGCTGGCGAACGTACAATTGTCACTTGTCATAGACCTTTTCATGGATTTGTTTCAGATTATGTTGTTGGGCAGTTGTATGCTTTCATCAGGTATACAGTAGAACTATATTTCATACATTCTCTGCCCCCTGATGACGCCAGTGTGTCTGTGGACAAAAAGTTTGGGCTTTATTTCTGTTGCGCAGTGTTGCAGTTTAGGTTTGCTACTGGCATCATCGAAGTATTATTGTATTGCAGCCGGTAATAGGTTGATACTTATATTACATTCTGAGTGAGAGTCACATACAACTAGACATCATGGATTAGATTTGGACACAGACGCCAGCTGAATCTATGCATGGTGAGCCTAAAATGTTATGATACAATCATACGAATTTTGTCTTATTGGCACTGGCAAGACAACATGGCAGTAATTAGCAATATTAATTCAATGATATTTAAATGCATGCACTGTACAAAACGATGTGGTAAGTCTGAGATACGGATGTGAGGTACAAACAGTACGAATCGTTTATTCATCTGAATCCGTCTTACGTTTGCTGAGGTATAATGAAGTGGAACATGAATCCAACATTATGGCTTGGTGGCATCAAAGCATGACATACTGTCTTGTTTCTATATAATGGCATGTGTACCGTTCAAATTATGCTGATGTACATTAATGACGACGAGTTTCACTTCCAAATGACATGTGAGACATGACATGACGTGACATTTGATTCTGATGCTATCATACATCGATTTGAAAGTGAGATGCATCAATATAATTTTATGAAATCCCATTCAGCTTCAATTGTTGCCATGCCAAAGTCTTTACCATTTGAACTTTGTCACGAAGTATCATGATTTGTCATAATAAAAGGGTTCGTTCTCTCTCACAAAATAATATTCTCAGACGCTGATCAACCGTGAACGTGACTTGCATATCTATTTTATTTTTTTATCTTTTATTTCCCGCTCTTATCATTTTTTATTTTATTTTACCGGTCCATTTATATAGGGCATACATTCCCCTTGATAACATATACACTGTATTTTGTCTTCGCATATCATACCTTGTGTTCTATCAACATGTCATATTGAATAGTTACTAGTATTCAAATAATATAAAAAAATCCAAGGTCCAGTTCACCTAGTGTGTTGTCTCCGCCCGCCCCCAACCCCCCCCCCCCCCCCTACCCGTGGCCTCAGACCACAAATGTATAGGTTGAGCGATCGTGCACCCCGATGTTAAAGATAAAAAAAAATGATAATGCTATTTGTGACAAGGTACTTGAACGATCGTTCACCATCAGCAAAGATTGTTCCCCGGTTTTCCTCTGATATGTCATCGTGACGGACGAGGCCAACTCGCTCGCACTACCATGGGTTGTGCTCAACACATAATTTTGTGATCTGTGGGAGGAATTCCTGTCAATATGTCGGTGTGAATGATGTCAGTGTGTATTACAGCTTTTTTTAGGGGAACTGACTTTATCTCAAAATGAATATATTATAGATATCCCGTAATAACACTAGAAGAGATTTACACAATGGAGGCATTTACACAACGGTCAAAATTGAAATTCGCGTCATCTTTGTTTGGTCTAATTTTTACGTTTTAATTTTGTGTAAATCGTACTTTTTAATTTCTGAAACGTTTAGCTCATAATACCAATTGCCACCCAAACATCTCGGAAAATTACTTCACGCCGATTGATGACGTCAGTCCCGTCTAGTCTTATTCATACAGCTATGGGATATATGCTCATGCTCAATCAGCTGACTCGGTAATGCATCTGTATCTTACATCGGTTTTGATATTACTAACAGCATAGTGTACGTGTAGATTCGATGAGCCTATTCGAATGTGGCGAGCGAACCTTAATGAAAGAAATGACCTTTTCGAGTGTGGACTGCTCACTGTTCTTTCAGCCAGAGGCAGTGTTGGTAGTTCTACCCATCTTGTATGTATATGTTTTACCAAACCATACTGAATACAACAAATCAATGCAAAAGAGTGGCTAGCGTCCTTTCCATCGTCCTTGAGTATAACACTCTTTGGTCGAGTTACGACTTACAGGGATCCATTCAACTAATTTTACGGACATCTTTATTTGTGTTGGAGACAATTTGGCAAACGAGTGAATGGATGACATTCACATCCCGACACGGTAGTTGCAGACGTACTGAGCCAAAACAAATCTGATGATAACAGTGAGAATGTGTGGATGATTGAAGAGTTATTTGAAAAGATGAAATCATTATTGCTTTCCATGTGCATTCAAGAAAGTATCTCTCAGTTTGAGGCCGTTAATTCTCGAGATGCATACACAATCGCACAAAAAAGTGTGATCTATGATCCAACGCAATAACAATGCATTTACCTCAGAGTATGGTATCTATTTTTATCGTATATAGACTGAGTATATAGTTGTGATGTATGTTTTTTCCGACGCTGCCATTATGTAATGTTCAATTACTACTGTATCTATCAAGATGTAAAATAGGCATTTATATTATTCAGATACGCTCAATCACATATTACTCACTCATATTATGAACGGTTGATGTAAATGTCTTAATATCCAGGAGCAGCAATAATCACATAAATCGGGCATGAAATATGAGGAATTACACATGAACATTTCCGCAATTTTCTATTTACAACATCACATATAATAATCAGTTTATATGGGGAAAAAATTTGATTTCACACTTTGACAAGCCTAATATTATGACCTTTGTATTTACCTTTCTGTTCATTGTATGTTATTCTGAAATTGTGCTTTGAAGTTTCATGAAAGAAACATGAAATTATTATTTTGGATTTAAACGCTTTGAATGATTCGATAAACTCATGTTCACAGAAATTGCCTGCTCCCCTAATGATATGCTTCTTTAGAATCTCATCCCGGTCACCATGTGTATTTACTACCGCTTGATTCTTTTTTATAATGACGGAAGGAGGGGTTTACTCGTGCCAGCACAATCACTGCATCATCGTTTCCAAAACAAACGAAGCATTTACCGTTATGCATTCGACATGGAAATGAATGATATGCAGACTTTCATCCAAGCTGAAAGAATACGAACGATTTTAGCAAAAAGTTGACGCATCATCTGGTTTCGCATAACTTGGTGTAATGTATCCAGATATAGAGCATGATCTATTTTCCAAATACAAAAATTTTGCGATATGAAGATAAAGTAATGGTTACGAACAAGTGTTAACCGCTGATTTTATGTTTGCTTTTGTGCATGTCACATATATCTCCGTCCATCTAGCCTTTCATGGCTATGGTGTATTCATTGGTTATACTTCCATGATCACATGGCTAGTGAAAGCTTTTCATTCTTACCATTGCTCAAGTGGAGCCATAGTGTCAAATGCCACATGCACCATACATTGATTGTTGCTCACTTCCTACATTAATGGCTTCCACATCCACGAGGTATTTGTCATATAATGTTACTTTGCGATGTTTTCGCATTTTCGCGAATGTTTTGTAATGCTTTTGAAATACATGAAAATGAATGAACATCAGTTCAATCAATGTCAATATTTGTCTGTTGAATTCGTCATGAATTCGTCCGCTTTGGTCGGTCATCCCGCCGCCTGCTCTTGGCCTGTCTGTCTGGGGTGCGTGCCTGTTTGGTACCGGTGTCCCGCCATCATTGGGGCTCTCGGGGCTCACCGTCTCGACCATTTTCATTTCTTTTCCTTTCTAATAGGTGACACAGGAAGACAGCCATGCGGCTATGTGTCACCTAGGATAGCATACTATTTATTCATGTTTGTATATATGTTTATGTATCTTGATTGCTATCCGAATAAATTTATCGTATCGTATCGTAATGTCAACAGCATCAAGAAGAGTAATGCTCGTATTGAATACCATTATTTTGTTGTGACACAGTAATAGGTGACACAGGAAGACAGCCATGCGGCTATGTGTCACCTAGGATAGCATACTATTTATTCATGTTTGTATATATGTTTATGTATCTTGATTGCTATCCGAATAAATTTATCGTATCGTATCGTAATGTCCACAGCATCAAGAAGAGTAATGCTCGTATTGAATACCATTATTTTGTTGTGTGCCCTTGTTCCCACAAAACAATATAATGTACCAATACTTGGGGTTGTGTTTTTTTTTTCAAAATACAAGTGTTGTGCTATAATCCTTGAACCTATGTCTGGTGTTAATTGTTGTCAAATCATTCTAGTTCATTAGTTATTTATTCAGCATTATTCATTGAATGTGTTGATGTGTTGCCGTGATAGATAGTGTTTTCAATTATTCAGTGGCAATAAAGGTGAAGATGTGGCCTCTTGAATGAGCGGGTAATGAAACAAATCTGGTACATGGAACGCGAAACGGATGGAGAAAATGTGGAGATATAGATTCGTTCATGGTTGGAAGATGACGAATATGATTAATTTATTACAATATCGTATACACCTCGTATCGCGGTCCTTTGAATACGTGAATTTACTTAGCATGGGAACTCGATTACACATACAGTACATATACTAATGTCAGTCATAGTTTGGTATATGATTGCGAACAAGCTGGGGTATAGCGTAATTCGTACTGATACAGTAGATTTTGGTTCCATTTGAAATTCAATCCAAGTAGGTTAATTTTGCAGGATAATGCTGTTTTGACCACCATATTTATTGCGTCCAGAAACAGTTATTCACATTCTCACACTTTTTATTTATTTATTATTAATAAATAGTCTTAATGAACGTGAATTAGTTACTACTTTATATTTCGTGAAAAAAGTAAAGACTCATGTGGCGTCCACTGAGGTTGAATCGTTGAGTACCAAAGAGATATCGTGATATCAGCGTGGAAATAAGACAATACATCCAGAAATTCACCATCGACACCATTCGAGCAACAATAGCATAATCGAATTGATGAAAACAGCAGCAGGACAATATGTAGCATAGTATAACAATAGGATAATCAAAATGATGAAAATAGCAGCAGGGTAATATATTAGGAGAAAAGTTATTGTCTTCAATAATAACATAATTTAGTTATTACATGAAATTACATGATTGTAGATCGTTTGCTAGCAAACATATTGTGAAATATCAATCAATTCAAATGGAGTAAGATAGAGAATATCACAAGAACAACACTTTACTGCTGATACTAAACTGATTAGATCTACTTGCATGGGTATCTATTTTATTTTTTGCATTATTGCCAGCCACACAAACATTTTTTATACAAACATTTACAATGCATCCAGAAATTCATCATCAACCTAATTCGATCAACAATAGCATAATCAAAATGATGAAATCAGCAGCAGGGCAATAGATAGCATAACATAACAACAATAGCATAACCAAAATGATGAAAACAGCAAATACATTGGGACAAATGAAATGGATTTTCTTCCATGACAATATAATTTAGGTAGTAAATTCTTCCATGACAAAATATGTTTAACTAAACCATGACAATATAATTTAGCTAGTACATGAAATGCTTAAAAAAGAAAGCTATTTTTTTTCAATAACAACAAAATTCAGTTATTACATGAAATTACATCAATGCAGATCGTTTGCTAGCAACCGTATTGTGAAGTATCAATCAATACAAATGGAGTGAGATATGAAGTATCACAAAAACAACGTTTGAGTGCTGGTATTAGAATTATTACATCTACTTGCATGAATATCCATTTAAGTCACTTTTTGCATTACTGCCAGTCATACAAACATTTCTTTCCAGTCGATCATTACTTATTCATTGTCCATACTGAACTTACTCTGAATGGTATGTATATAGAAAATTGTACCTATTGAGGACAAGTCACAGTTCCTGGTTCAGTATAAATCTCACACAATCCACTGGGTTTACAAACTTGATCCTTTCACGATCTCCTCCGAATTCATTGGCCAAAGCCAGGACAGTTTTCATTGAGATTGATTGATTCCAGCACTTGTTTCTGTCTATTTCGCTCTAATGTAAATAGTTCATTTGAGTTGGGAGAAATAATAAAGTCAGCCAGTTCGGTGCTGCCCAATATAACCAGAAATAGATGTTGCTCAAATCTCCCATTTACCTTTTTTTCTATCATATCAATTACTTCTGAGATGGCATATGCAATCAGTCGGACTAATTCGAAATGTTATTTTGGGATGAAATCCATACATGAATTTCGCCTAGTCATATAACAGTATACAGCCATCCACAAAAAAGTATGATTAGCTCATCGAACATTAAACAAGGGTGGCTTAGCTTCTAGATGATTGTCATGACATTAAACTCGCTAGCTTCACGTGCTGTTTTAGAAGAAAACGATGAGAGATGTAATGGTTGAGGCAACTCATTGTAGGCACATAGCACATTTTATAGCCCAACTTTCGTGCGTATTGTCATTTTAATGACAAAATAAGATATTACGGAATGAGTAGATTCAGTCTATTCTAAGAATGGTTTTATCTTGAACAATATATATCGTCCGTCCGGTAAGACAAAGGCGTAAGTGATTTTTGAAAAATGTTCAGGAGAGCAGTTTGAAAATAAATCGTCGATAAAAAAATCAGGTTTTCATTTTTGTGCTATTATAATCTGAAAGGAGCATTTTGTAAAGTAACACCAATACTTGATTTAGTGCACAAGAACTCACACTTTTCAAGAAATGTGAGGAATGCAGATATGCTTCTGTTCGAAATTGAACACGTATTATTAATAATAAGTTTTATAGTATAACAAAGCAGTATGTACACGAAACTGTAGATACTGTGTTTTCCTATTGTGGAAATGAATACCAAATGTCATTTTGTAGTATGACAAAGCAGTATGTACATGACATTGTAGATACAGCTTTTCTCTATTGTGGAATGTAATACCGAGTACCATTTTTGTCATGACATTAAACTCGCTAGCTTCACGTGCTGTTTTAGAAGAAAACGATGAGAGATGTAATGGTTGAGGCAACTCATTGTAGGCACATAGCACATTTTATAGCCCAACTTTCGTGCGTATTGTCATTTTAATGACAAAATAAGATATTACGGAATGAGTAGATTCAGTCTATTCTAAGAATGGTTTTATCTTGAACAATATATATCGTCCGTCCGGTAAGACAAAGGCGTAAGTGATTTTTGAAAAATGTTCAGGAGAGCAGTTTGAAAATAAATCGTCGATAAAAAAATCAGGTTTTCATTTTTGTGCTATTATAATCTGAAAGGAGCATTTTGTAAAGTAACACCAATACTTGATTTAGTGCACAAGAACTCACACTTTTCAAGAAATGTGAGGAATGCAGATATGCTTCTGTTCGAAATTGAACACGTATTATTAATAATAAGTTTTATAGTATAACAAAGCAGTATGTACACGAAACTGTAGATACTGTGTTTTCCTATTGTGGAAATGAATACCAAATGTCATTTTGTAGTATGACAAAGCAGTATGTACATGACATTGTAGATACAGCTTTTCTCTATTGTGGAATGTAATACCGAGTACCATTTTGTAGTATGACAAAGCAGTATGTGCATGAAACTGTAGCTACAGCTTTTTACTTTTGTGGAAAGTAATACCGATTACCATTTTATTTCACGAAGAAGCAGTATGTATACCATGAGACTGTAGATACAGTTTTTTTAGGTTACCGGACCTTTGGTCCGATAACCTATTGCCGTGGCGTTGCGTCCGTCGTCCGTCGTCGTCGTCGTCTGTCGTTGTCCGTCTACATTTTTATCTTTAAAGTTTACGATCGAATCTTTATGAAATTTTGCACAAAAATGCCTAAAAATATTTCGAGAGGGAGGTATTTTTTAGTTTTTTGATTTTCACAATTATTTCAAAATGGCGGCCGTTTTCGTCGAAAAATGGCCAATTTTGGACTTTGGCTGTCGTTTTCTCAAAATCTGTTCAGTAACTTTTTTTCTTATTCATGCATAACACTCCTCATATGTACCTCTGTGACATGTATAAATTTCGTTGCCCTTGAATTGCTCGAAGTGGGCCATTTTGGGCCCAAACTCGGCCCAAATGGGACTTTTCCATGTTAAATTCTCCTATGCTTTATAATGGGACACATTAAGCCTAATATCTCACTTAATATTGAGATTAGAGACTAGGAATCAATTGTGGACATATAGGAAATGATATATGCTGAATATTGTCGTGACCTTGAATTTGACCTTTGCCCTCATTTTCAAGGTCATAGGACAAAATGGCTAATATCTCGCTTATTATCGACTTTACAGCTTAGGAATACATTGTGAACATATAGGAAATGATATATGCTGAATTTTCTCGTGACCTCGAATTTGACCTTGACCTCATTTCCAAGGTCATAGGACAAAATTGCTAATATCTCGCTTATTATCGACTTTACAGCTTAGGAATCAATTGTGAACATATAGGAAATGATATATGCTGAATATTTTTGTGACCTTGACTTTGACCTTTGACCTCATTTTCAAGGTCACAGGACAAAATGGCCAATATCTTGCTTATTATCGACTTTACGCCTTATGAATCAATTGTGAACATATAGGACATGATATATGCTGAATATTCTAGTGACCTTGAATTTGACTTTTGACCTCATTTTCAAGGTCAACAGGACAAAATGGCTAATATCTTGCTTATTATCAACTTTACAGCTTAGGAATCAATTGTGAACATATAGGAAATGATATATTCTGAATATTCTCATGACCTTGAATTTGACCTTTGACCTAAATTTCAAGGCTAGTCATTTTATTTTCAAGGTCAGAATACAAACTGGTTTATATCTCTCTTATTATCAAATTCACAGCTTAGGGGTCCATAGTGAACATATAGGAAATGATGTATGCTGAATATTTTGAGGATCTAGAATTTGACCTTTGATCCAATTTTCAAGGTCAGAGAACAAAATGGCTAATATGTCGCTTATTATCATCTTTACAGCTTAGGAATCAATTGCGAAAATAGAGGAATGATATATACTGAATCTTTTCATGAACTTGAACTTTGACCTCATTTTCTAGGTCACATCACCGATCACAGAATGGCTAATATCTCACTTATGATCGACTTTACAGCTTAGGAATTTATTGTGGACATACTAGAAGTGATATATTTGTTGAAAAATTATTTTCAAGGTCACTGGACAAAAGGCTAATATCGAAAATGTATATTGTCCGGTAACCTTTCTTAGCCCTTGGGCTAATCTTTTATTATGGAAAGTAATACCGAATATTGCATGGTATTCCATATTGGTGACATGACAGTCTAGATATTGTTTTTTTTTGTTCTATACTCGTTTAGTAATGTGAGGCATTCTTTATTGTATTCAGTGGTAATGTAAATACTACCTTAGCATAATGCAGTAAAATGGAAAAACAACATACGATATTTATTCCGTATTGAACATGTTGAACAACACCAAAATAAATACTCCAGCAGAGCACAATGATTAAAAAAATGTCCCTCATTGTTGAACAACAGAAATAAACATGATAAAATGCTCTAGCAGAGCACAATGATTAGAATCATAGCTATTATTTAGCGTTCTTTGAGTCACTAGTAGCATGTTCATCAAAAAGTCCCAAGTCAGAATGTGCAAACTACATGATAGTGTTCATTCTCACAAATTAGTGGCCAGTGTACTGCGTGTGGTTCATTCACCAGTACTTGGATCTGGTTCGTCATGGTTTGGTTCTGGAAGAGTGTCCCGTACTCTGTCGTTGTGAGGCAGGCTCTCATAGAATAAGTCATACTGGGAAGGAATCACTTTTGCTTTGCACAGTGAAAGGAGATCCTTGAATTTTGCTGTGGAAATTGCTGGAGGTGCTGTGCGGAGTGGCTTCATCTGGACTCCCTGAAGCATCATTGGGCGACCTCGAGTTGCTTTTTTCATCAGCGGAAGCTTGCTAAATTCCTGCTCTTTGTAATTTTGCTTGAACAACATGATATCAGGTTGTTGTTTCTCAAAGCGGTAAATACAAATCATGGACCATTTCATGGGCTGGCCATTGGCATCCTTCTTCATTGGGCAGAAGTAATCTCCATGTAACTGTCGAAGTTCATTGTTTGCAGTGCATACGCGTACATGGTGGCGATGAAGCGGTTGCGATTCTGGCCTCCACAGTTATCTGAGAACAAGTGGATGTGTTTTATCCCATTGTCACTTTGCCCCTTCAAAATGCAGCTGGCTATCTCGGAAGACCCTCGTGACGCAATGCACTCATGCCACATATAGCAGTGGCCATCTTTCTTTCCGATGTCGTACACCGTGAAGTTGTAGGTTGACAACTTTCTTTTGTAGTACAGTTGTGAAATTTCACATGAGGGAGTTGTCAGCACCTTTTGGAGGTCAAATACTGCAGCTGCAGTTTGCTGGCTGGTGATGGACAACTGTTTCATCTGCTCTTTTAGTTGTCTTGAGCCTTCTTTGTTGCCATGATGTCGCGTATTCTGAACAGCAAGCTTTACCTTTTCTGTTGGTGTGCAGTTAGCATACATGTTGCAGAAATCGCACTGATCCTTCTTGGGCACATGAAACTTGTAATCAAAGTCTGTATGAAACACAGTTTCATAGGTGTTTTTGCTTGCAGCATGGCTTCCAGATGCTTGACACTGCTCTTTGTACAGACGATACATCCGTGTGAGGTTCAAGTCATTGCTCAAAAATTTTGAACTGCAATTCTTGCGAGAATAGTGGGATTCCATCACTGGAAAAGAATTGATATGTTCTTGAACATGTTTGCGGACTGCATCTGGTATTCTTCTGTGCTTCCTGTGCCTTCCCCTCTGGTCAGTTACATCACCTCTTTTCTTCAAGCTGGTGAACACAACCCTGTCTGTGATAGACAAAGTGTCCAGAAAGAAGCGCTTACAAACTGGAACAGCTTCTCCACCATCTGGAACTGGGTATTTCAGGCTGACTTTTCTCCGAGATTCTGCCCCTTTTCCTTTGGTTTCTCTTTTTTTGTCTACTCCTCTGACATATCCTATGATGAATGCCCTCTGTTTTGTTAGGTCAGCCAGTTGCCAGTAGTTATGGAAAATGTCTTGGCGTTGATCTTCTGTTATCTTATCATGACATTTCCTTTTGCATTGTAATCCACACCCTGGACCAAGAATTTTTCTATTTCGTACTTTGCCTCTCTTCGTAGTATATTCTTGGCCACTGTTCCTTTGCCTCTTTCGAATCGTTTGTTTCCACTTGGTAGGATCTCTTTTTCTTTTCCTACTTCTGCGATCAGGCTGTGGCTCGACGGGACCTGGTCCATTAACAACGGCTGGCCCCTCGCCCAGGCCTGTTCCATCAACATCGGCTGGCCCTTCGCCTGGGCCTGTTCCATCAACATCGGGTGGCCCTTCGCCTGGGCCTGTTCCATCAACAACGGCTGGCCCCTCGCCCAGGCCTGTCCCATCAACATCAGCTGGCCCCTCGCCCGGGCCTGTTCCATCAACAACGGCTGGTCCCTCGCCCAGGCCTGTTTCATCAACATAGGCTGGCCCCTCGCCCGGGCCTGTTCCATCAACAACGGCTGGTGATGAGAAAATGTGGAGATATAGATTCGTTCATGGTTGGAAGATGACGAATATGATTAATTTATTACAATATCGTATACACCTTGTATCGCGGTCCTTTGAATACGTGAATTTACTTAGCATGGAAACTCGATTACACATACAGTACATATACTAATGTCAGTCATAGTTTGGTATATGATTGCGAACAAGCTGGGGTATAGCGTAATTCGTACTGATACAGTAGATTTTGGTTCCATTCAAAATTCAATCCAAGTAGGTTAATTTTGCAGGATAATGCTGTTTTGACCACCATATTTATTGCGTCCAGAAATCACGTTCTCACACTTTATTTTAATTTATTTATTAATAATAAATAGTCTTAATGAACGTGAATTAGTTACTACTTTATATTTCGATGAAAAAAGTAAAGACTCATGTGGCGTCCACTGAGGTTGAATCGTTGAGTACCAAAGAGATATTGTGATATCAGCGAGGAAATAACACAATACATCCAGAAATTCACCATCGACACCATTCGAGCAACAATACCATAATCTAAATGATGAAAACATGCAGCAGGACAATATATAGCATAGTATAACTACAATAGCATAATCGAATTGATGAAAACAGCAGCAAGACAATATGTAGCATAGTATAACAACAATAGGATAATCAAAATGATGAAAACAGCAGCAGGGTAATATATTAGGAGAAAAGTTATTGTCTTCAATAATCACATAATTTAGGTATCACATGAAATTACATGATTGCAGATCGTTTGCTAGCAAACATATTGTGAAATATCAATCAATTCAAATGGAGTAAGATAGAGAATATCACAAGAACAACACTTTACTGCTGATACTAAACTGATTAGATCTACTTGCATGGGTATCTATTTTATTTTTTGCATTATTGCCAGCCACACTGGGTGAGAGCTTGCCCATGATGCTTGACGAGTCAACTCGGTAAAAATCTTTCCTCGCAGGGGCTTTGCTTGGCAAAAAATCTTTTGTCGCATGGGCTTTCAGATGCCCCTGTGATTAAAGATTTTTGCCGAGCAATGCCCCTGCGAGGAAAGATTTTTACCGAGTTGACTCGTCAAGTGAACCACACAAACATTTTTATACAAACATTTACAATACATCCAGAAATTCATCATCAACCTAATTCGATCAACAATAGCATAATCAAAATGATGAAAACAGCAAATACATTGGGACAAATGAAATGGATTTTCTTCCATGACAATATAATTTAGGTAGTAAATTCTTCCATGACAATATATATTTAACTAAACCATGACAATATCATTTAGCTAGTACATGAAATGCTTAAAAAAAGAAAGCTATTTTTTTCAATAACAACAAAATTCAGTTATTACATGAAATTACATCAATGCAGATCGTTTGCTAGCAACCGTATTGTGAAGTATCAATCAATACAAATGGAGTGAGATATGAAGTATCACAAAAACAACGTTTGAGTGCTGGTATTAGAATTATTACATCTACTTGCATGAATATCCATTTAGGTCACTTTTTGCATTACTGCCAGTCATACAAACATTTCTTTCCAGTCGATCATGACCTATTCATTGTCCATACTGAACTTACTCTGAATGGTATGTATATAGAAAATTGTACCTATTGAGGACAAGTCACAGTTCCTGGTTCAGTATAAATCTCACAGAATCCACTGGGTTTACAAACTTGATCCTTTCACGGTCTCCTCTGAATTCATTGGCCAAAGCCAGGACAGTTTTCATTGAGATTGATTGATTCCAGCACTTGTTTCTGTCTATCTCGCTCTAATGTAAATAGTTCATTTGAGTTGGGAGGATATGGGGAGAAATAATAAAGTCAGCCAGTTCGGTGCTGCCCAATATAACCAGAAATAGATGTTGCTCAAATCTCCCATTTACCTTTATTTTTCTATCATATCAATTACTTCTAAGATGAAAATTTTTTCCGCGAGTCGAATTTCGATGCAGGAGCATATGCAATCAGTCGGACGAATTCGAAATGTTATTTTGGGATGAAATCCATACATGAATTTCGCCTAGCCATATAACAGTATACAGCCATCCACATAAAAGTATGATTAGCTCATCGAACATTAAACAAGGGTGGCTCAGCTCCTAGATGATTGTCATGACATTAAACTCGCTAGCTTCACGTGCTGTTTTAGAAGAAAACGATGAGAGATGTATGGGTGAGGCATCTCATTGTAGGAACATAGCACATTTTAAAGCCCAACTTTCGTGCGTATTGTCATTTTAATGACAAAATAAGATATTACGGAATGAGTAGATTCAGTCTATTCTAAGAATGGTTTTATCTTGAACAATATATATGACGCGTCATTTGTCAGAAACACATACAGCTTTTAGAAATTGTGTTTGGAGGATAGGTTTGAAAAAGGCCAAGCTAATGAATATGGGCGGACTGGTGTTTTGGTAAATACGTATTTCACGGTCAATAGGGTTACTGAGCCTGAGGCAGTTTTCATGCAGATACACAGACATTGGTATGCCACACAAGACTATCAATTTGGCCTTTTCTGTCGGGATGTGTCACGAATATTACGCCATAAACAGCTGATAAAATACTGCAACATTTGAAATATGCATCATATAATCCAATCCAGGAATTAACAGGAGGAGGGAATACGATGTGTGACACATTTTAGATCGATAGTATCGCCAATGTATAGTATCAGAAAGAAACACCTGGCAAACGAGGTGAAATACACGTACATATACGTGTGTGTTTCATTGAATCTGCAGCGACGACGAGCCGATGATAAATTCCCTTTAAATTTCCATGTGCAATAATTGAGAATACCCAATTGAGAATAATAATAACTGGTGATAATTATTCTGAATGATGTTTAGTACAATCACGGATTGTAATTATATCCCCCGAACGAAGTTTGGCGGATACTATGGTTTTGACTCCGCCGTATTAATTTGATGGTATGATTGTCATATTGTGGAATCAGTTAACATCAATTTTTGCTAGTTGGGTCTATTGATAGTTTGGGGGCGACAGGGATGATAGGGCTACGGGGGATACACCCCAGCGGTCGTAGGTGACCGGAAAGCGCCTAGTGAAACATTGAAGTATTTGATTATATTTCTTTGATCTACATGTATTACTGGTGTGTTATACTTGTCGTATTGTTGCACAAAAGATGCAGAGTATACTGCTTCTGTGATATTATAATCAATACCTGAATATCATCAATCTAAACTACAGTCACACTTGGTGAACGGGGACAGGCTCAGCACTCACGCCGGCAATAGAAAGTATTATATTCCTTAAGGCCCAGTCACACTGAGTCATACAATTTTATGGTCACACAATCAGGTTCAAATTTGCTGAGTTACGACTGATCACCAGTGATCGCCACTGCAATCGCAAGTAGTGACTATTCATATGATTGGTGGTACGCTTGGTGGTACGATCACTAAAAGAATGGAAAAGATTGATAGCAAGCAGTCGTACGACCACGTGGCAGCGACAACCGACCTGTCGTGCCTTCAGTCGTATCGACCACCGACCTGTCATACCTTCAGTCGTAGCGATCACCGACCTGTCGTACAACCAGTCGATGCAATCAATGACCAGTCGTACGATAAATCGCGACCTGACACACGACCGTCCGTCTGATTAGACAGAAGGGCACAAAACTTGGAGCAGAAACCATATTTTGCAGTTTTATAGTTTAGAAAAAAATACTAAAATATTTTTCACTGCACGTTTTATCCTCCTTTCGGGAAGCTTCAAATGGGTGGTGCCACCAATCGTAAGGTCGTACTACCAGTCGGCACATGTCTTGATTAATTGCACCACTGATCATGAAGTTGTACGACTGATTGCACCACTAGTCCTCAGGTTGTACGACTAGTAGCACGACTGTTTTGGATAGTCAATAATGTTCGACAATGTCCGATTGGTGGTGCCACCTTTCCCGACTGGTGGCACGATTGTGCAAGACCAACGTGACCAGAGATCATAGGCTGGAGATTTTGAACATGTCTTTCGACCTTGCTGCGACTAGTTTCTTGTTTGTGACCATTCACGACCTCTACGACCAGTCGTACGTTCGTGTCACGATTTGTCCACGATTACATCGTCAGTGTGATTGGGCCTGGTCGTATCGTCAGTGTGACTGGGCCTTTATCTGCTGCACTGGACACCAGAACTTGGTAATCCAATGACTTTTGGAGCTCGGTGAGGTTTACGTGCGGAATTTTCAATGCACAATAAAGTTTACTGTACCGGAAAAATTGACATAAAGTTAGCTTGTTTGAACCATAGGTATGCAATATAATCGTGCCTGTTGCAATTGTGGCTCGTTTCGAAGTGTGACACCTCTGCCAAATCAGACTTCGACGTTAATAGGTTCACTGATCTAGTGCCATTCAAGCTCTTTGGTGCCATTTACACAGCTCATACAACACTCGATTTTTATCAGATCTGTGTTGTCATTATTACATGCTAACGTGTATTTATTTCCAGGTCCCGTCTTAGTGGTCTTATGAATGGTGACTGTTGATGGAACACCTAGTGGAATCATAGGGCTCGGGTATTTTAACTTGTCTTTCGTCATGATTTTATAAGAAAATGGTTGAATGCATCCAGTAGAAGAGATAGGTTCGTAAAACGTTATACTGCTGGTTTGCAGATAAATGTATATCTCTGAATATTTCCATGTATATAAGTATCGTCAATATCCAATACATCAGTCTATTTGGTGAATATCTTTAGCGACCACCACAACCCAACTTAAAACATACAATTGAGACCCCCATCCATCGACTCAATAGACCTTCATCTGGTTTTACTATTTTGTGTAACTATTGATGCTACGTATATTGATCTAACAAAAAATTGTCTCCAAATTGCATGGGAGATTTAAGTTTTTGAATGTCTAATGAGAAATGGTCAGTAGTTAGGTGACGCACATAAAATTACCTTTACATGGCAGTATCGACTGATACTTTGTGTTTTCATATGCCATATACACAGAAACAAAATGTGAATAAACCTAATAAAACGTGAACAATTGTGAATAAGATACATACATGATAATTATTATAAACATAGCCCATGGGACCCAATCGGTTACCGGGCATATTTGAACTCAGACGATCATGCTCAGACTCATCGGAAATATTTCCCCGTTCACCTCATATGTTAATGATATCTTACCACTACATTGGTCGAATTGTACTATTTTTTACCAGATCCAACCCTCATTTTGAGCTATTGGCTTCATAGAGTATCAAGCTCATGGTTATCCAAAGATGTGAAATGTGAATAGCACTTTGTTATTTCACCACAGGCCCTGTGATTGGATTACTTGGACAGAATACGAGGCTATCAAGACGCACTGGTGCTAGAAACTGTAGCTGATATGCTCACTCTGAAGTGTGGTGGATCATATGTGGTGAATGGTTATGTAAGAATTTATAGGGGTCATGCATTTATAGAAGAGTTGCGTACCCATTCTTATTTACGTAAAATTGTGAAAATTTTGATGGCTTTAATATAAATGTCGCATGAACCCACCTTTATCCTCATAGAACATTGGAATATATTATTATTGGGTTTATGACAACTTCTCGTAAATGCCGAGTAATATAAGTCTGAACACGTCAATAGGTCTACATGCCAATTGTTCGCCTGTGGTGAAGAGCCATATATCGCTCTAGACTTTGTGCTTTAGAAGAGCGGGTTTCCTCATATCGTCGGTATCAGCCTTTGTGGCTCATTTACGAGAACAACACATGATGTATTGATGTGTGTTAGTCTGAAGCTGTATTTTCGGTAACTAGGATTGAACGTATATCTCGCCTTGAAAGTACCATTTAACAATTCTGTATAGAATTGTGTAGAACTGTGTGTGTGAATTGTGACAAACTAAAGTTCATAGAACAAAGCAAAACATCTAGAACCAACACAATACCATCATACTGTATAAAAGTAATAATTTCAATTCGAATAGTATTCCCCGATAGATATTACCCGATAGACTTTATTATTGACATCGATAATTCTGAGTGTTGATCCACTGAGTATCTCACAACAGTGTATATGTTTATTCTGTCAGCTTTCAATGGTTATTGACATTTAAATATTGTCCCAGTTCCTATTCTCGGATACTAATGTGCGCAAACCTTATACCAAAATGAAAGCATCAAAGATGAATTTGTATGGTGATATAATCGTTTCGAAATTTGAAAATAAACACTATCGAAGTGCCCAGCTAGTCTGCTGCTGCGACAAGGATATGTAATACCAAGACTTATAGCTGCGTTTAAGAAATTATATGGACGTCATGATGATCTGGTTGATAAATACACCAGTCTGCCATGCAACTAGATCTATTTTCATGTTAATTTTGGGGAATTCATGACGGGTGCCACTAGTGGGGCAGGAAATGCTCACTCTTTCCGGAACACCTGATTTCACCTCCTAATGGCCATTGTTGGGGGTTCATGAGTTTCCCTGTCATTTATGTTTTCTCTCACTTCGTATGCCTGGTATGACTTTCTGTCCCCGGACTATGAGATTGGATAACGGACCCTGTTTTGTTTGCTCGGAATACTTAATACTGGGTATTGATTCCATACTGGGTATTGATTCCATCTATATACTTGTTCATTATACAAAACGTATATAACTGATTATTCCTGCAAGTATGTTCCGGACTGCTCCATCCACTTCAGATGAAGTCTGGTGGGTGTTATTAGTTAGAACGCGGTCGCATATAATTGATACATGTCTATAGCAAGTATAAACTTAGCCACGCTTACGACGGTTCATTCGATCATGACCGTCGCGAACAATGTACAATGCTCACAAACAATCTCTGATATAAACGTAAATACCTTGAATTGGGCTCCCAGAATCTTCCTTTTGTGTTCCACTCGCGTGCAGCGACCACGCCGCACTAAAACTGAGAGCTGTCGTGCATTTCTTGTAGTTTAAGGAAATTTGACAGATCCGCGTGGTATTTCTGTTGTTCTTTTCAAACGCCATCGATGTCCGCAATACTGCGTATGCGCGAAGGTGCACGCGCTCGTGCAGGCAAATGGTTCATCTTAACTAGACGGTTCGGTTGTTGGACCGGGCAAGTAGCCTCTCTGATGTTGTGCTACTATGCCCATATTATTCGTGTTAACATTATTGTTTAATAGTGATCATTTGTATACCAAGTTCACGAATCACAGAATACACACAATAAAATACCCATTTTGTCTCTGCCCTCTTTGAGAACGAACGCAATGTACTTAAGGTTGTTCGAAACACCCGGAAAGGTGTTTTTATTGAGTAAAAAGTTATATTTCTTGATAGCTAGATATGTGATGGTTACAAAAAGCAGAAAAAAATAGTAGGTCACCGTATGATATTTTTTGCTATGATGCATTTTGTTGACCTCCTATCAGTCTTGAAAGTACCTCAGCAATAGCCACAATCCATTACATCATGACATGCAATCTAACTGCATATTTTTGCCTAAAACTATATATTTATAGGATTTTTCAGTACAGAACTGTTGTATATGCAACGGTTCATTAAACTGATGAAACAAAATTCGCTAGCACTGAGTTTGATATGTTCCGTGGCAAGAGTAAGAACATGTGTATAATATTTCAGCACTGAAATTTCACAGAAAAAGAGTAACTTCTGATAATCCATACAACGTTGAGTATCACTGCTCGGTCAGTAATACAGTATTTTTTTCTAATTTTTTTACACATATTTCTTCAATGATATTTTGGATTTGTAAAAATAATGTAAAAAATATACCTATCCAGGTTACTTTTCGCGATATAAGCGTTAAAACATGAAAAGTGTCATTTTATGGAAACAAAAAATCAATAATTTCATGAATTTGGAGTGCATACTATGTCAAATTATTCAAGTTTTTGTGAGTATGAATTGAAAAAAAAATCATATATTTCATATATTGTATGTTCTGACTTGACTCAGAAATGTATAAAAGGCTGGCATGGTAGATGTGATCATTAGCATGAACGGTATGGCTGCTAGCATGAACCACTAGATGTTGACTGGTCAATTGGCTCAGATGAGATTCTCTCCGGTCGCCAACTCAGTAGGCCTAATAGTTGAAATATCCCCATCAAATTTGACAAGTCAGTAGAACTTTAGGAATAAATTTCACCCAATTAGCTTGAGCAAGATGACCGCCACATTTGGCACAGGATTTTGCGATAACTTGTAGGCCTATACATACGGACAACGTGAGGATATAGCTTATTATATATAAATGGCTGATAACGATTTGACTGAGAGGGTAGCGCTGATCTGTGCGCGGTGAATTTTGGAGATTATTTCGTCTATAGGTCTATTTCATGCATCTCGATGAATTTTGGCAGAAAATCGCCTAACATAGTGTAAATTTCTGGGCAGATAAGCTGCGGAAACAAAAAAGTTAGCCCCATTCGGCTTACAGCGGAACGGGTATGGTAGACGAAACGTGTCAAAAATGACAACTGTAACGAAAACGGAGCCCCGCGAAATCGAGCCTGGTGGGCTGTAAATGTTGCGGCCCAATGAAGCTGAGCTCTTCTTATGATGTATTCCTCTTAAAGAGTGAACATTTGGTATATTCAGGCTATATAATGGACAGGCTATAGAGGAATTGATGAATGTCAATGGAATGTTGCTTAGTGGAACTGGAAATGCATATGCGTGTTTGGACAAACTTAGGGGCGCATAGGACAAACTATTATAAAAGAGTGTGTGACGACCTCTGGATATTTTGTGGTGAACTTTGAAGTTCTAAGAGATTGGAATTGTGAAGAAAACACTCCACAGGGGCACAAAATGCAGGATTCGGCGGATGGGAGGATGTGGTAAGAAACGGAAGAAACCCTCACACTTGTTTTATTGGTCTTACACAGATATATACAAAGTAATGAGCGCCACTTGCGCCAGCAACTACCCCCCCCCCCTCAAATTTGCTCTTGCATTCGTTGTATCTTTTGTCCTTGGTCCACTCAAGTCAAGTAGCAACAAATTCCATGTGTTATGCCATACTAGTACATTCATGCTTATTAGCCCTACGAGATCTGCAATACCATGGATAGTCTTTCAAAATATTATTATCGCTAAGCTTGAGTTGTATTGAAAATTATGCCATGATCCACAGAAGTGTTGTCAATTTATTTAACAGTGTTTTGAATAATTTTACGATCTGTTTGATTATGTTAATCAGAAGATTAGGAAATTGTTAGGTCTACTAGTTTTGTTGTGCAAACGTTTACTCATATACATATTAAATCTATGTAACGAATGGATGTTCTAGTAGTATTATCTTCTTAACCGAGGCTGGCCCACTAAAAGATACTAGACATATGCTGTGCTGCTTCCAGTACTTTGTGTGTTCAAGTCGAGACTCCGCCGTACTGATTACAGACCGCCGGATTTTCCAGTACTCCCATAGGGCTGGAAAGCGGAAGTATGATCGGTGATAAATTCCAATGAAATATTCGTGAATAAGGCGTCGCCGGGGATAAACCCAATTATCGCCCATTTCTAACAACGTCAATAACTGCTGAAATAACATGTCTTGTGTCAAATAACTTTAGCGAAAGTACAAAGCAGGTATACTTGTGTCAAAATTCATTAGAATAACAGGCCGTCTGCCGGTGATTTTGCTAGGGCAAGGCTTTATTCGAAGTGCCGTTTTTTCCAGTGCCTCTTCGAAGCTTGGATATGTTGTGGAATTGGACAATTTTTATCTTTTACAACAGTTTTTGTATATCTTCATCGTGTATGGATACTATAATACACTAAATACATCGTTTATAGGCCTATACTTATAATCCCCATATTAAATGCACCCCCATGTTAGAAGATAGGGAGGCGTCAGGTGCTTATCCCCAGTCCGAATAAATTCATTGGAATTTGTCATCGATCAGTACTTCCGCTTTCCAGCCCTATTGCACGGCAACATTCATACCCCGTCGATCCCTATTTCACCCCGCCGTTACATTCGCTGTTTATGACACGTTTGGTCAACCATAGACGGGCCACATTGATGACGCGTTCGGTGTATCGAACAACCTTAAATCCTTTAGAATGACAAATCTGTCAGTGGGCCTATTATTAAGCAGATGTGGTGCTTCTTGTATAGCTGTGTAATGTCGTATTAACATTGTTCATACCCTATTTGTTAAGAATTATCATTCCATGTGAATTGCAGTAAGTTTAATATGTGCCGATCATATTGTCAGCGAATATAATAAATTGTTCTGTATTACTGTTTTGCAATGTTAGCAAATATTCACAAATGTACATAATAAACATACACACACACCGTGCATTCCTCGCCTCAGTGGGGAAAAAAACCTGCAGTGTACACATATAATTCGGCCTGTATTACCTTATCCCCAAATAACTATAATATACATACAGTATATGTACACACTTTATTGTTCTTTAATTCGACCATATTTGATTTATGCCTGTGAAGTTTGGGGAATATGTATTAAACTTGAACAAAATAACAATTTTACAAAAACGTGCATTATGTATCGTCAACAAAAGCCATTTCAGAGCTAACAGCAACCCATTGTTCATTGAATATGAGTGTCTCGAGTTTTGTGACCTTGCGAAATTCAAAACTCTGATCATTGTATTCAAATCCAAATTCAGTTTGTTGCCATTGTATACAGAAGTTGTTTACGTCAATTGATGCATCACACAACTATATTACAAGGTCAAAACACTGTAATAATTATAGTATATCATATTGCAGAACAAAATTGAGATCCAGAGCCATATGTATTTATGGTGCAAAACTTTGGAATTGTTTAAATGCTGAACCTAAAAATTATATGTCACTGTATATATTCAAGTCCAAACTAAAAACACAGTTTATCGATGCCTATAGTAGTAGCCCATAAATAATTGTATATTTTCAGTTTTCAGTATTACTCATATGTATGATGATTTACTTTTGTAGCTTTGTTTTTGTTTTGTTAAAAAAAAATTATTTGTTTTCATCTCTGTACAAATTTATTCTTAAATTGTTAATTGTTTCAGCACACGGGAATGTCACGCATAAGACTTAGTCTTCTTACATTCCCTTTTCCAACAGTATTGTTCCTATTTTGCATAGGTATCATGTATTTTTGCATGTTGTTGGGAATAAGATATTTTGATTTTGAATTTGGCCTACGTCGCACAGCATCAGAGAGGCTACTTGCCCGGTCCAACAACGGAACCGTCTAGTTAAGATGAACCAGTTGCCTGCACGAGCGCGTGCACCTTCGCGCATGCGCAGTATTTCGGACAACGATGGCGTTTGAAAAGAACAACAGAAATACCACGTGGATCTGTCAAATTTCCTAAAACTACAAGAAATGCACGACAGCTCTCAGTTTTAGTGCGGCGTGGTCGCTGCACGCGAGTGGAACACAAAAGGAAGATTCTGGGAGCCCAATTGAAGGTATTTACGTTTATATCAGAGATTGTTTGTGAGCATTGTCGTCGTCCCGAGAGAGACGTCCATTGTTCGCGACGGTCATGATCGAATGAACCGTCGTAAGCGTGGCTAGTATAAACTATGCCTGCTTCTTAAACAGATCCCAATCATACAAATTACAGTCATCATGAGATGGATATTAATTAGTTATATATGTTAGACAAAACAACTGTAATCAACATAGGGCTATGAATACACCAAAATTGTTCCCCAATACAGTAAATATTTCACTGCATTATTCCCAACATTAGCTGTAGGTTCGCAACCATTGCCATTTAAAAGTGTGGTGTCAATTCCACTGATACGAAATAAAATTTAACCTAGAGTGTTCTACAAAGTGAAGCATCCCAATATAATCCGGCCTCCTATGAACCATAATAGGTGTGTACTGTTCACAGTCAGGTATTAAGTGGTCAAACGCATGATTATGCGCTGGAAAATCGATGGAATTTCAGAAGGGAGTGAACCTATGGGATTCGGTTGTGGGCCATCCTGAACGGGTTACACTGGTTTTGAACCCGTTCAGCTTATCATTGAAAATGATGTGTTATCCCATTATTACAAATGCATCAACAACAAGTCGCCAAGGCATCTTGCTGATATGATATCTCTCCACAAGCCAGCTCGGGTCCTTCGGTCATCATCGGACATAACCGCGCTTACACAAAACATGGCACTGAAGAAAGTAGGTAAAGGAAGTTTCAGCTATGCAGCACCCACCATCTGGAATGCAGTTCCGCAACGTATCCGAGAACTACCTGACATCAAAACATTCAAAAGACAATTGAAAGCTCACTTTTACACGATGTATTTTGACTGAACGTGTTCTTCTCTACCAGCCATTTCTTTTTATCCAACCTTATAACCTAGTTTCTAGTCGTTTGTACAAGTCTGTCTACATGTCTTAATGTCTCACAATATTATTGCTCAGTCCATCGTATGTTTAATGTGTTACTTATGTTGTTAGGCGCTCTGAAACAGAGCGCTATATAAAAAACGGTTAATAATAATAATAATCTCATATTGGCCATACATTCGAAACAGAAAGTGTCTAAAACAATAAACTACAGATAAAGATACACTAAAGTCAAATGTCTACTGATTGTCTACAATAAAGTCAAATGTCTACCAGGCTATTCCTCTAAAACAGACATAAATTATTGACCCCGGCAACCCTTCATTTAACTCTTACCACAAACTATTTTTGCCAATTTGCAGTTGTCAATAACAACGCACTTGTCACCGAGTGGTACCGAGTCCTCTCGGCCCAAGATGTCAATACGTTTCCCACACGCATTTGATCATAGCAAAGTGTCTCTGATCCTTCCTTTGATATTAGTACACACAACTAAACGACGTACAGACAATAATTTCGGGTACGCACACAAATAGATGAATGGTCGAATACAATATATCGTAGCATAAAATCATTCATTCAAGTCTTTCCGCACTCTAATCGCCAATATAATGCTAGGCAAATTACCATGCAGTATTGAACCATACTACGGAAGCGTTAATTGATCATACACTAAACCACATAACACTTCACGACCTGGCGTGTTCAGCATCACAATAAGACGTCTTGTCATCTTAAATAGCATGACAAGTTGCCATGTTATGAAAATCTTCTAAATTATGATGATAAGAAGGCATAATGTGAAAATTTATCACGACAAGACGTCTTATCATGAGAAATATAACGACACAATGTCTTACTCTGAAAACTTTTCAACCACAAGACGTATTAACATGGACAAATATGACGATAACACGTCTTACTGTAAAAAAAAACATGACGACAAGACATCTTAACATGAAATAATATAACGATATGAATGCTGACTTACCATTATTTTTAACACGAAAAACATCTTCTTATGATAATTTTCACGGTAAGACATGTTCCCATGATATTTTTTCACGGTAAGATGCATTGTTCTGATAATTTCCATGGTAGCACGCCTTGTCAATATGATTTTCTTACTTTTCACAACATGAAAGCTTACCATGATATTTATCACGTTAAGGCAACTTTCTGTGATACTCAACACGGCAGGTCGTGAAAAATTATGTGGTTAAGTGATTGATCAATTAACGCTTCCATACCATACTAAACAGTAGAGTTTTGCGTAATCCAATCTTGAACAACAGTGTGGAATTTAACAAATTCCAGCAGAGTTGTCACATGGGGTTATTTGCAACTTGACTTTCGATATTCGCCCAGTGTACATGTATGTGGTTCTGACATACCATATACACAGAATATGACCAAATATATTTTGTAAAGATAAAGTGTTGAGATTAAGATACAAGACATCCTGAAGATATACTTTCGCTTATGGTTAGACGAATTATCACCTTGTCATATAACCATATACTCGCCGTATTGTATCGTAGAAAACACGTGAATAAGCTGTATAATGATAACTGATATAGCCTGCTAACGACAGTCATAGTTCGATAATTAATTGGTTTTGAACAAGCTGCAAACCCACACAGCGTAATTCGCTCTGAATTTTATATCGAGATAGGTCCATTCAAGACTCAATGTGACATCAAAGTTTTCATGTAGGCCGGGTGACGAAGGGGAGCGAGAGGAGCGTCTTCCTCGGGGTACGGATCACGATCATGTCCTGCAAGTCCACATAATATACTGGCACAAGTAATTGTCATTTGAAAGGTCCTTGATATATTTGCCTATTTTTGATTGAGTAGTGACTCCTATAATCAACAGTTCTGACAAATATATACTGAGAAACAGACAATTTCACATTCCAACGCAGATCTAGTCTATACGCTCTTGGTTGATGTTGTCAAGGTATGTATTTATATGGGTTTCCCCATTTTAGAGGATCGAAATAAAATAAATAAATAATATTTTCATAATATGAAAATTGAGCAATTTACTAATTCACTAAGGTGTTGATCCTACAAAGTATGACGCATTCTAAGTCTTGGTGTTTTGGGGCATGCTTCTATTACATTCCAAAATGTTACATTTACTATAATCAACCCTTTAGACTATATTGGTGAACCGAATTGATCTATAACAAATTAATCTTCCAACGTTGAGTAATTGATGCCATGAAGGGGTGTATTAACAGTAAGCATATGTAAAAGTATTGATGTGTTCCAATATCGAATTTACCCGTACAGTGTCCCCATCTATCGAATGGCGATAGAAATGCTGGCATTGGAAGCAAGAAAAAAAATGTACGGGTTTAATTCGACCCATCGAACTTCCGAGAGATAATACCAGATTCTGAGCGATAATACCAGATTCTGGGCGATAATACCAGTTTCCAGCAAAAATTTTCAATGTTACTCCAGTAAGCCGCGGCCCTGGGGGGCCCCGGCAATAAACTTAGTTATTACTTTATCATTCGAGAAAATCAAAAACTACAATTACTTTCAAACATCGTTGCTTGGAGCAAGACCGGCGGTGTCCTTTGTTGTTGAATCGTCGGGAGCTGGGGAAGCACTATGAACAGCATAGAGGAAAAAAGACAATTCATCGTGAAACTCATCATCAACATAATTCGAACAACAATAGCATAACCAAAAACATGAAAACAGGCACAGGACAATATAATGTGACAAATGAAGGTTATCCTCTTACATGACAATATAATTTAGGTAGTAGGACCCCAAATGCAGACTGATTGCCAGCAAACATATTAGTAAAGTATCAGTCAATTTCACAGGAGTATAATATAGAATTTCACAAGAACAACTCCTCAGTGCTGACTCATCCGATTGTTTTGTTTGTGGTTTCAGAAATATCTGGTGAAAACACCCTTTGTATTTTAGAATAATCTAAACAAATTACATCTACTTGTATTAATATTCATTTATGAGACTTTTTGCATTAATACCAGTCTTACAAACATTTCAACTCAGTCGATCCTGATTTATTGAATGGTCAGACAATACTTACTGGTGTATGCATAAGGAAGGTTTTACCCATTGAGGAATAAATCCCTACACAATCCGTAGGGTCTACAAACTTAATCCTTTCAGTGATCTCCTCCAAACTCAGAGCTTTGACAGCCCAAAACGTGACAGTTTTCTTTGGGTTTGATCGATTCCATCACCTGCTTCTGTCAATCTTTCTTGAATGTAAATAGTTCAATGGATCGGAGGATATTCAATCATGCACATGTGCGGAAATAATAAAATGAACCGATTCAGTGCTGCCGATTATTACCCGGAGTAAGCACTGCCCATATAGATCTATAGATAGAGTTTTTTGTGGCTCAAATAAATTCATTTGTTTCATAGATGATTATTTTTCGGACACTTCAGTCTCATAAATATGTGCGGAGTTTTGTGTACTTTTGGGACAAAAACCATAGGTTAATTTTTTTCATATTCAGGGAAGAGTTCGGAATCTGTATGATATAATACACACTAGCATCTATGCATGTAAAGTATTCTATGTTATATTACCAACGATCCTCAAGCTACGCAAAGATTGCCAACTGCGGCCAAAAAAAACGTGACGTTTTACGTCAAAAATTCTCAGTCTGGTTATTTGAGCGTGATATGGGGGTCCAGATTCAAAATGTGGACACCGATAAATGCGTATCAACGAAATTTTGACTCAGCGATTGTGGTAAATGATATGGGAGCGAACGAGGCAGGGGTAGGGTCTAATATTTATCAACAATATTTTATCCTCTCCGCTGCCGATGTGTCGTATTTTGGGGCCTAGTGCACCAAACCGTCGTAAAACAAGCGTCGGTTGAGTGTCGGTTGGGCCTACGTCCGTCGTAGAAACGTCCGTCGTGAAATCACCGCCCGTGTGGCGTGCACCAAGACGTCGCGGCCCATGTAGCGCATCTCACTATTTCTTCTAAATTCAATGAAGACTAAAAATGTGCCAGCCGGATTAAATATGGTATACATTCAGTGGGTGAGTAGTACTAACAGAGTAAGGTGCGCTACTTGGGCCGAAGTCACAAATTGGTCGTTGGTCCGACGCGTCGGCGTGCCTACCGACCGATCGGTGCATACTTGTTTGAGCTTTTAATTGTCAAGATGGCCGAGTAAGGTGCGGTATTTGACTTTCACCATGGTGATCTAACCCCCCTCATTGGCTGGGTAGGCCCCTAGCACCAACTCAAATATAATATAGCTCACTAATGGGCTCATACCGCACCTTAAACAGATGGCCCAAGTACCGTACACTGCTCCCTAATACTACTCCTCCACTGAAAACATACCATTTAATCCGTCTCGCACCTTTTTAATCCTTATTGAATATAGAGGGAGGCGCAGGATATGATACTTAGGCCGTCAAGGGCATCAGTTTTAACTGTTAAATGCATTTTATATGGATTGCTAATGTTGAAAATACACGTGCAGTATGGTTCTGGAAAGCTATTGTGTGGACAATAAATTTTTCAAACATTCACTGTAACCACTCTGGTATGCACTGCAGCTGCCAACATAAACCTATTGAAGCATAAAATAAATCTGTTGACAATGAATGTATATTCTACCCTGTGCGATTCCAATATCTCACACATGTATTGTACTTTAGCATTGATTAACACATGATGCATATAATTGCAAAGGATCAACCATTACATACCTTTTAATACATAATGAGAAGTGTTATCGTCCTTTATCACAATACGATCTGTACAGTGGTTTAGTGTATAAATATATCTAAGTATTTGGAAAACAAAATAAGGCTATTTACATTAAATTCAAAACGAATGATTTAGTGCAGTTTCATAGTTTGAGTTTTCTTACCTAAATATCCTAACCCGAAGTGCTAGCTGGGGTCCACGAACATTACTCCACCATCCAAGGTCAGTATTCCACTGCGTTCTGTCATTTATAGTCCAACAGTTTATAAATTTGTTGATTCTCGATCATGTTTCGAAAATGGAGCCTGTGACCGCATTGAAATAGACGAATTTTCTCATTGGTCAAAAATAGTACCGTAATTACCCGCACCGAAAATGTGACACATTTGCCTCTAGCCACTTCGGCGGTCAATTGCTTAATACTTTTTAAATCGAACTGCTGAGATGGGAACGTTTGAAATATCAGTGAATTTTTTCTTGCCATTGTTACATTTTTATTCTTTGACGATGATTAGCACTTAGCGCGTGTCACTCACCAATATGGAAACTATTACAGCCAACCTCAACTTAGAGTTGAAAGAGGAACATAGGATGGCCCTGGAAAGCTTGCTCTCAGGAAAACATACATAGGTTGTCCTCCCAACTGGTTGGATTTTTCAAATTTTCCCATTGATCAAAAACAAAGTGAGGGGAAATACTGGGCAGATTCGCCCTGATTTTTATTGAACGATTTAATTCATATCCCGAGATTATGAGCTCAACCATCCCAATGATATTTTCAGCATGGTATCTCAGTTTTAATCACATTGTAAAGGAAAACACATTTTTATACATGTACATTTAATTTTGTCTAATGTATAGCCTACATTATGCTCATTATTTTTTTTTATACATTTGGACATAACCTAATATTATAGGGCATATGTTTTTTGTTTTCATTCATATAGCTATTGCCTGCGATCAGGCATATAGCTGTTGTAGTCATGCCTTTAGTTGCTTTGATTGAGAACCAAGTGAGGTCCATGGACAAGATCGGCATCAAATGTTTTGCACTTCATGGGAAAGCTGACATGTCAGCAGTGGACATTGAAGGTAAACATGTTGAAAGTTCATAATTACATTTTCATTTTCGACATGCACATGCCCAAAATGTATATTACATCGATTATAATGAGAAATATACACTACTTGGTTCACATGCAGCAATAAAGTCTGAACAATAACCGGTATTGTTCACTATCCCGGAACCCATCACTTCACCATTTTGGGTGCGAACGCTGAGACAAATGAGCGAGATGGAGAAGACGAACATATGCCTCTTAGCAATCGATGAAATGCACACAGTTATACAGTGGTAGGAATGATCATATAAAAGTACGAGATATGTGAAGATGCGTTCTAGTACCTGTTCCACGCCTATACATTTATATTTCTAAACCAAAGTCAATTCGTACACTCCTAAATAATGTTGAAACAATCACCCCTGAACCTCCTTTCATGAAGAGTTCTCAGGAGTATATTTCCGAAACTATGAATCATTTGACTTTTTATTCCAAGATTGGGTTGTTGAGAGGTTTTCTGTGTGAACAACCTTTAATGTTGATGACGGCAACGAATCAATGCTCACGTCAACATATAAAAGTGTATATCTTGATCCGAACCAGGAAGACATCCAGCACATCACTAAAGTACCAGACAGGTTGATATACATATTATACATTCTTGAATAGTTACAGCGTTATTTCATACACAATCAGCGGTATTTTATGAACGTGAAAGTATGATCATCTCCATTTGTGCATTTGATATATATATTTATCTATATAAATTGTTCATCAGACTGAACATCCACATCAGCATAGAGAGGAAGGTCAAGTCCTTTGATCACCTGACCTGGCTAGTAGAGGAAATAACTTCCAAGCAAAAAGAATCACGGAAGATCCTGATTTTCATAAGGATAAATTCACAACTTACATAACGATCCAGAATTCACCAAACCATGTGGCACCCTGAGGTGCCTCATCAGCACAGTGGCTTTCGGCAGGGGTGTCGGTGTCAATGACATTGACTGTGTCATCCACTGGGGCCGTCCTCCCGACGTACTTAGTTACCGGCAGGAGGTGGGCAGGTGCGCTCGTGACGGTAGAGAAGGCATGGCTGTGTTGTACACCCCACCACGCAGTGCTAACAAAACGAAGGTTGATGCCAGCATGCAACAATTAATAGAAATGACCAATTGTGAATGTCTGAGACTTCAGATTTTGAAGCATCTGCAGATATCAAATATTAGTGATGATCTAATTACGGGAGTATGTCATGGATATTGTTGCTGTTCAGTTTGCGACAGCAATGGCGAAACAGCCTCGGATGTTGAATGAGACATGTATAAACTTGATCATTTGATGATCTTGATCAAACTTGATCATTTGATGATCTGACCCTACATAAACAATAAATCCTCTACTACATGCACACACATAAAACTGGTTTAAAATTGCTATTCGCTTACTTTCTTCACAAAATGTCAGAGAACGATGCATTGACACAAATGACGAGAAATGACATATATGTAGTGAACAGCTTCATACAACATGACACTTGCCAGGCGCATGATACGTGAGTAATCTATGTGTAGACCTACCAGTGGTCTAGTACCGTATTGGCCCTAATAGTAGCACGCGCCCCCCTTTTTTGCCCAAAAATGTTTGATTGTTGTAACCTTATAATTCGCTTCATACCTTTCTAATGAAATTTTGGAGTGTTCCAATCCACACATTCATGTTATTTGAATCATAATAACGAGGAATAAAGACTATAGGTATAATATTCAATAATGTTCTTAAATTTGACCTTAAGTTTGACCGCATTTTTGCGCGCACCGCTGCAAGGGGTCTTGCTTTGGCTCGCCTGCTACTATTAGGACCAATACGGTATGTGAACAACAAATACAGTACAACAAATAATTCTGGGACATAATCCATTACAATGTACATGTACATTGTTTTTGATGCTTGTGGAAGGCTACCGTTTCCAATTCGGTGACACACAAAACTATATACTACTTCATAAGTGGCTAGAGGCAAATGTGTCACATTTTGGGTGCGGGTATTTTTGAACATGATCGAGAATCAACAAATTTATAAACTGTTGGACTCGATGGCAGAACGTAGTGGAATACTGACCTAATCAATGTTTTCATGCTTAAGGATGGTTGAGTTATGTTCGTGGACCCCATCTAGCACTTCGGGTTAGGATATTTAAGTGAATAAACATGATCTGTCGTCTTTCTGAACCATGCACCGTGGACATTTAAATCCAAAGTGACGCAAACCTGTATGAACTTTATTTGGTTGTCAATATGAAAACATCGAAAAAAGCAGACAACCAATCAGAGGGTCATATTTAGGGCTATCTGGCGAAAAGTCAAAATATTTTCAGTTAATATTAACCTCAATCCCAATCCCGTGCCCCTCAAGGTCACCAACCCCATGTCCATGGTCCGAACGTTCCTCCTTGCAAACACGGGTTCAATCAGATGTGAAATTTAAAGGAGCACTGTATGGGATTCGGCTTTTAGGGGATTCCCAAGATTTTTCTCCCGATGCTTCTATTTTATTTTAGAACAAAAAGTCAGATGACGTTTTTGATCTAGGATATCTGCCGAGCCGACCTGGCTGATCTGATCATTGGCTCGGTAGAGATCTTGGGTCGAAAACGTAATCTGACCTTTTGTTCTATAAATTACGGTGGCTCATATTCGCCAGATGGAGGAATGCACTTTTTTCTTTACAGCGTTATAACGCTGTAATACAGCGTAATAACGCTCTAATTTACAGCGTAATAATGCTCTAATTTACAGCGTAATAACGCTCTAATTTACAGCGTAATTACGCTCTAATACAGCGTTATATCGCTGTAATACAGCGTATTAACGCTGTAAATTAAAGCGTAATTACGCTGTAAATTAAAGCGTTATTACGCTCTATTACAGCGTTATAACGCTCTATTACAGCGTTATAACGCTCTAATTTATAGCGTAATTACACTTTAATTTACAGCGTAATTACGCTCTAATTACAGCGTTATTACGCTCTAATTACAGCGTTATTACGCTGTAAATACAGCGTTATAACGCTGTAATTTACAGCGTAATTACGCTCCAATTACAGCGTAATAACGCTGTAATTACAGCGTTATAACGCTCTAATACAGCGTAATCACGCTCTAATTACAGCGTTATAACGCTCTATTACAGCGTAATAACGCTGTAATTAGAGCGTAATTACGCTGTAAATTACAGCGTTATAACGCTCTAATTTACACTGCCAGAGACATCATCGGACCTGCTAGTTCATCAGCTCAATCATTTGTAGGGAAATCTCAAAATTATTCTGATCTAGATATGTTTATTACAAATCACGATAATGGAAATATGCTAGGAAGGTGAACGGTTTAATTTAGAGCGTAATAACGCTCTAAAATAGAGCGTTATAACGCTCTAAATTAGAGCGTTATAACGCTGTATTACAGCGTTATTACACTGTAATTAAAAATTTGCGGTCCTCTATGTGGCGAATATGAGCTTCCGTAATAAATAGAAGTGTCGGGAGAAAAATCTTGGAAATCCCCTAAAAGCCAAATCCCATACAGTGCCCCTTTAATTTCTGGCACCTGCCACTGTTTTAACACGCTTAAATCAAATTGCGTCATTTTACGTTTATCACGGATTTTACGTAAACAATTACCAGATTTGGCTATCTTTGCGAAGCTGGTCGTTGATATTACGAAGAAGAGTGGTCGTTAACATTGTAAAATGACATATATTTAGTTTAAACTTTACAGTTGCCAGTTATAATTTCTAGTTCTGCCACACTGACATTATGCACGTCATGGTACCCGTGCCATGTGTATAACATTGCTACCCTATTACTAGCGATGGATCTTGAAATGTCAGTGGATGTATACAATGTGGCAAGAAAGGCGCCACAAAATTATGTAACATGATTATTGTGCATCATGATGAAAATGGTGAACTTATGTTGAGCGTGTCAATGTTCTGTTGTGAACATACCTGCTGTGTAAAATATATTCTTAAAATGTGTACCAATATATGATACGAAGACAATATAGGGGACTGGAGCTATCGGGTTTAAATATATAGTGAATATATTGACACCCATGCAGTTATTAGGTTGATATTTCATAACACACACTCAGGAGGGCATATGACGCTTGCAAGCATTTCATTCTTTCGTCTTGTTGAAAAAACACTATCATCGGATTAGCTGCTCAGCCATTATAAAACATCAGCAGCATAGTGGAAGATCCGAGTCATTAGTACATAATGTTTCTTGAAAGTACATTTCTCATGTATTTGAAAGTGTGTCATGAATAAACTCATGTTGAAAACATTCCATTCATTCAAATGTCAGAAGGTTATAAATAAACAGGATATCAAAATGTCAGAAGGTAATGTTCAAACAGGATCGAGTAGCATGGACCGGATCGTAATATTAAATTCACTGTGTCAAATGGTACTATCACTCGCAACATCATTGAGAGCCATTTCGTTTACATAACAGTATGGTAAGAGCACTTTACCTCACATTTTGAGGGGTTGTTCAGGAACAACAAACAGCTTCCAGATATGGTAAGGAAGATGAAGAAAAGAAACGACGGTGGTTTTAAAAAAGTCAAATTTCGAGTTTTTGTCGCCAGTGTTCTGGCGGATGATGCATAACAGCATGGTTTACTAGGTCATATAACGCAATTCGACATATTGGATACTTTGACACACGTTGGATACTTTCAATATACATCTGATTATATCACACAGGGAATAGTTTGAGTGATTATTACCGGGAATTTTTAATAGGGTGCTTTCTGCTTTTGCATATTTATTGTGATAATGTTACTGCTCCCGACACAGATTTTATGCGGGAACACAGACAGGAATCTGCAAAACAAGGATATATATTGGCCATTTCTGCAGGAATGTTCCACAGATACTGGTTCATGAAATATGGTATCGTATGTACTTAAAATGTACTTTTACCTGGGAAGTAATATGGACAAGGGAGACCATGCTTGACAGCTGTCAGTATTTATCTAGATAGAATGCACTTGGCGCATTTACACTGTCGATCATTTCGTATTTTCATATTCCGCAAGTTGAATCATTGTTAGAGCCATGAAATATGGAAGCATAGCGGAGATACCAGCGCTATGTGAAAAGCAGAAGCGAAGACTCTGCTAGTATTGGTCATATATATAGTTGAACCTTTTGTATGCTGTGGTAACACGAGCCATAAAATTGTCACAGTGATATCGAAATCTCGATTGTCTGAGTATGTATTAGAATATTGTGAACTGTCTGGATTTAGTATTGTAGTGTATACGATAAGGATACAGACTGTGAGTGTCATTGTTGTTAAATTGAGATAAAGAACATCATAGCCAGACAATAGCATGCAAATCACATTGTGGATTTTTTTTTCGAATAATTGCCAACATTGACGCCTACGCGTCACATATCAGTAGATCCAGTGGACGAGACACGTTTCTAGAACACCTAGCAGAATTACTAGGTTACCGAACCATGATTCGATTACCTATCGGCATGCAGTTTCATCCGTCATCGGTGTTGTTCGAAAATTTTAAGATGCCAGTTTTTTTTTTGGGAGGGGGGGGGGGGGGGTGTGGGGGGAAGGCGTTTCTGAGATTTACGACAGAGAAAGACCTTAATTTATTGGGGCGTCCATCTGTCTCACCATCAATTTTTGTTCAACGGATAACTGTCATAAACTTTTCTCATGAAATTACTACACCTCATCTCTAGACTTTTACAGACTATCGACTTTTTGGCCTAACGCAAAATTTCCCGACTGCATATTTGAAGGTGCGTTGCACTGCTGGCACACATCAAATACACTGATGTATTGGTAACTTGGAAGTTTTTTTGTCTAAAAATAACAATACTTATATACTTGGTATTCATTAGGCCTAAATAATCCTTTCATACAATGAGTATGAAAATTACGACCCTAGCTCTACTGTGACGCACTCAACAATTTCTTCTATAAAATCATGACGAAATACAACTTGAAATACCCGAAGCTATATGATTCCACGAGGTTCGCCATCGATAGTCACCATTCATGAGAACACATAAAACAAAACAAGGAACTGAATACATGTGAAGCGCAAGAGCATTGAAAGCAGATTTTCAACAGTTAGTGAATTTTCTCTTTGGTCGATATGGTGATGCACTCAACAATTTTTCTTATAAAATCATGACGAGATACAACTTGAACTACCCGAGGCTGTATGATTCCACAAATTTCGCCATCGACAAGGAAGTAAACACATGTGATTACAAATGCAAGAGCATTGGAAACAGATTTGCAACAGTCGGTGAATTTTTCTCATTGGTCGATTTCTCACTGACTAGGGGCCTGTTTTCGGAATTGCTTTTGTATGAGCTGTGTAGCTGGCATACGATCAAAGTTTGATGTGGCTGACCTGGTGTCATACATCGAAACGAGCCACAACTGCTATAAACATGTTGAAGTTGCATATATATGATACAAATATGCGAAGTTTACTTTAATGTTTTTTTCGCTATACTCTGCTTTATCAAGCAACAATCTTTCCGCACGTAAACCCTACCCTGGTCCTGAGCAGTCCAACGCAGCAGATAAGGGTCAAAATTACTTTGCGTCTGCTCGTGAGTGCGAATATTGTCCTCGTCCACTGTCCACAAGTACGACTTTAATTCAGATTGATAGTATTCATGCATTGATTATATCACCGAAGGAGGGTACTCTCTCTATATCTCTAGTGCAACAATTTGACAAGTATAACCCACCAGTAATGCACGTGGATCAAACAAATGTGATGAAATAATTCATGTTTTAATTATTTCTCTACCCTCCAAACGAGAATGTATTAAATATTCTTCATAGTCGCTTCAAATGTCAATTCAATGTGTTTCCCTTATATCAAAGTGGCGTCAGTTTAACCCATCCCGAATACGTAAAATGTGTTTGATGGTTTTATTATAAATGTCACATGAACCCAACTTCATCCTCATAGAACATTGGCAAATATTATCATGTATTTTGTGACAACTTCTTGGAAATAATAAGTCACATAAGCCTGAGAGCACGTCAGTAAGAGCAGAAGGTCTATTGTTCGCCAGTGCGTAGGACCATATATCAATAAGGACTTTTTGTGTTTAACAAGAGCGGATTTCCTGATTTTTTCAGTATCTGTCTTTGTGTCCTATTTACGAGAACAAGTTTATGATGTATTTATGTGTGCTTGTCACGTACATATATCTGTATTGGATCATTCACTACTGTACGGAATTGTACAGAATTGTGTAAATGTTGTGTCTTAAAGTTTGCCATAGAACGAAGAACAGAGCAAAACATTTAGAACTAACACAGCATATCGAATGTTGTATATCGGGCAAAACGACAAAATGGAACAAATATGAATTTGAATGATAGTCAATATAGGGCTGGAAAGCGGAAGTATGATCGGTGATAAATTCCAATGAAATATTCGTGAATTAGGCGTCGCCGGGGATAAACTCAATAATCGCTCATTCCTAACAACGTCAATAACTGCTGAAATAATATGTCTTGTGTCAAATAACTTTAGCGAAAGTACAAAGCAGGTATACTTGTGTCAAAATTCATTAGAATAAAAGGCCGTATGCTGGCAATTTTGCTAGAGCAAGGCTTTATTCGAAGTGCCGTTTTTTTCAGTGCCTCTTCGAAGCTTGGATATGTTGTGGAATTGGACAATTTTTATCTTTAACAACAGTTTTGTATATCTTCATCGTGTATGGATACTATAATACACTAAAGACATTTATATACCTAAAATCACCATATTAAATGCATCCCCATGTTAAAAGATAGGGAGGCGTCAGGTGCTTATCCCCAGTCCGAATAAATTCATTGGAATCTGTCATAGGTCAGTACTTCCGCTTTCCAGCCCTATTATCCATTAATATATATATGAAGCGAAATCAGTGCTGTAATTGATCCAAACGTTGTCAGTTATTGTGCGTGTGAGAGATCTTGATCGTGCAGTCAATTTTGATTTAAAAATTGACTGCGCGGTTAATTTTAATATGAATATAAGTTACGACCTAAGTTCGACCTACTGAGTGTCTCTCAGAACATGCTATATGTTTATTCTTAGCGATTATGTGTAACAAACATAGGCTTATATTAAGGGTATACCAAAATTGTTCTCCGATGCAGCGAAAATTTCACTGCATTATTCCCAACAGTATCTGTAGGTTCGCAACCATTGCTACTCATGAACGTGAAGCAATGGACCTATCAAACAGTTGTCAATACTGAAACTCTGAGGTGCTGATTTACGACGAAGGTGTGGGGGATCAATTTGAGGGTTTCTGATTTGTCCTGGTTTAGTTTCAAGTAGATTCGTGTCATCCAGCAGCTGATCTCTGATACACAGGACTGTATCACATGTACCACCATGCCAAGTAAAGGCTGTGTTGGACTAATGGGTCATAGGTTGTGTACATCTGGATGTCGTCGGCATAACTGTGGTATCAAATACCATGACGCTGATGATTTAACAAAGTGGCTGTGTGCCGATGGAAAAAAGGACAGGTCCGAGAACCGAACCATGTGGTACTCCCTGCTCTATTAGCCTAGAAGATGACACTCTCCATGCAATACCGACTTTCTGGAAGCGATCATGTTGACAAGTTGACAAGCGATGTCGTTATGAACGTGGAGGGGGCTGTCTTGGTATAGTGATATGATTTATAAGCCGAATGGAATTTGTCATTCAGCCCACTGGCGTCGATATGATGTTCTCATCGGCGTCGAACTTCCCTTTCAATGACCTTGTCCATGAAGCTGAGATTGGGGATGGGTTTGTAGTTGTTTTCCAGCAGTGGATCCAGGGACAACTCAAATACGTCTGAGTTTCATAAGTTCGTCATCTGTCCATGTCTAGCATGTTTAGACTTTTCATCTGCGAGTTACTAGGGGAGCATTCTCGTTGAGCACTAAGGTCAGTTTTCCCTAGTACCACTCGAAACACTCGTCGACACTATGGTCAGGTCAGTCATCAAAAATGGCAACAGACATCACAAAGACGGTCGTTAACGCATCGATGTCCATGTCTCGATAGTCACGGCCAGATTCCTGTGTTGGTGGTTTGTATGGACATCGGTCCCACATTTTGAATTTGTCACTGTTCTGGAAATCTGGTGATGCACACAGAGTAAGCCACGGGGTCTTGAGAACACGAGATCTAGTGTATGTCCTGACCTGTGTGTGCTTAAGAGGTTACTGGCAGAGACCATTCTCACTGACAATTTCTAGGAAACGTGACACCCTTTGAGCGGCAGCTCACTCCACGTGAATGCTGATCTCGCCTCCAACAAGCAACTTATCTGTATGGGACAGTTTTATGATGAAGTTGATAGATGGTGTCTGTGATCTTGCCTTTGCGAACAGTACACACAACTAAACGACGTACATACATTTATGATGCACACACAAATAAGGAAATGGTGAAATACAAAACAAATAGCATAAAATAGTAAACTAATGCTTAAATAAGGGTAAAATATCATCATAATATCTTTCACTCAAATCTTTCAACAATCTAAGCGCCAACTTAATGCTGTACAAACTACCATGCAGTATTGAACCATACCAAACAGAAAAGGGTTGCTTACTGCAAGCTTAACCAATCGTTTTGAATCCCAGTATAGTTATCTCATGGGGTTATTTGCAACGTCATTTTCGATATTCGCCTTTTGTATGTTGATAGATATAACCCAAGAATCCTACTTAGTCGTCATACATTGAAGGAAATACATTCATCCACAATTTCAGAGTCCAAGGTCTTGGTTCAGGAGTTCACTCTTAGCTCATAGCTGATATCTTCCATATCTGAGACGGAGAGCTTGTCGGAACTGTGAAAATCGGGAAAAACTTGGTTCATATAACGACATATGTGCCACAAGAAATGACTTGTGCACATTAATCATGACGACTTTTATTTCATAATGACATGCGAGACGTGGGACATTTGATTCTGGTGCTGTCTCTTATCGAGTTGCAAGTGAATTGTGTGAATTTAGTTTCTATGAAACCCCATCGTTTTGTGACAACTTCAATCGTTGTTGTGACAATGGGTTTCCGATTTGAAACTTGTCACGAAATATCATGCTGTGTCATGATATAAGGGTTCATTCTCTCGCACAGTGACAGGTGTAGACTACCCGATTGAAACAAAAAATGGAAACATTCTGAGACATCAATCAATTTTGAAAGTGACTTGCATGTGTTTTGGCATGAATTATTCCTCACTTTTATTCCCTAACTTAATACTCATCTGGTGTGATATTGCACATGTCCCTTTGGGTTTCTTTCTCTGAAATGCTGTGTACTGTGTTATCTTCACTATCTATACTCCATCAGTTTATCTTCACTATCTATAATCCATCAGTTCATTAATACTATATTGATTGTCAATATAGTATTAATAAATGTAGAGCTGAAAACTTCAAAACTTGTGATATATTAATTACAGATTCACAGTTCACAAGTTCACTTACCAAACGTACATATACTAGTAAAAGTTATGAAAACATCAATTGCAAGACCAGCAATATCGTATATGGAATTGAATGCACTATATGTGGTCTCGTATATATTGGAGAAACCAAAGGACAGCTTAACAAGAGAGTTAATGGTCATCGTTCCAACATCAATAATAATTCTAATCAACTACTTTATCAACATTTTAATCAGGATGACCATTCTATTTTGTCAATGAAAGTTCGAGTCATAGAAAAATATATACCACCATACTAATAGTCCCTCATTAAGTACACCCACCCGCAGGAAACGAGAAGAACATTGGATACGTGAACTAGGCACAGCTACACCTTATGGCTGTAACGATAATATCAGTTCAGTGGGAAACCTGACAAGCCCGGGATGCAGTTCAGTCAATGTAATGAATTTACTTACATCATTTAAACGTAGGAAACGAAGCCATGGACAACGACATTATAATCGACCATCTATTCATAATATTTATTTGATGGTCTACTCGGAACATTGAAACAACCACTAGGACTACACTATGTTCGCACTAAATTATTTGCCATACCTCATGTTAAACTTAAAGAACTAGAGGACCAATGTCATACCCACCCTATCAGAAATACCAATAGCTATGAATTTCGTCTGTATTCCATTATCATGGATATTGTTTATCATCGGCTTTATAAGCCAACACAGACTTCCGAATATATACCACCCAAACGGTCTTTTCTGAAGATAAAATTTGCCAATAAAGGTATTGATGCAATTAACATCAGTAATATATTACATCATAAGTCTGTTCAGTCCCAGGTACCACCATACTTCACTGACACGGCCGCTCCATCTATATCCTACTCATATACCAAATCTGTTGCTTCCAAGATATTCAACTGCAAACAAACATTGAATGATTTGGATATTGATGATCTCTTACATAACCCACCATCCTGCACTTGCATTAACTCTCCGTTCACACACGATCCAGTTGGGCATGTTATTTCAGGCGACCTCAATATAGTGGAAAATGAATCATTGAAAGGCATTTTGTCCAAAGGTCCCAAATATAGAGAGCCCACGTCGTTTTCATGGAGATACAATTTTAAGTTAATCATGGATGCAGTTGAGGAGCATGCCAGAAAATGGACAAAGCGAGAAAAAAGCAGAAACTGATTCTCTGTCAGAATGGGTCAAACAGATTAGTTCATTGGTAAACAAACGCAATAAAGCAGCTGCCTTCGACACCAGTCAATATTTTTTGAAAACTATATTTCATATTAAACATGCTAAAATACCTGAATGAAACATACTGAATGAAACATGTAATGAAAATAACCAGTCCTCGGGGAAATTTTGCTCATTTGAACAAGGGTTCTCGCGTAAATACAGGAACTGTATCCATCACACGCAGATGTGAACAAAGCACAGAAGTGCGAGATAGACTGACAATTCCACGCTCATCATGGTATATCACTGATTATTTTCTCACAACTACACTATATATGCACATACGAACTGGAAATTGTACTCGATGAGGACTTTTAAGCGCTATTTGAGCATTTGTTTACATTCAGGTTTGATGGATACACTTCGTTCGTTTATTTACAAAACCGGTACAAAATGGGCACAAAAACGGATGAAAAGACAACTCGGACAGACTGTAATCGTCAAATCATTGAGCACACACCTTTTGTTATATTGCATTAGATGTGTTTAAAAAAAAATTGGTTTTGAAAAAAAAAATGCAGACATTCGAAGGCAGCAGCTTTAATGTTCTGTCAAAGTCAGTTAGTACTAAATATAGTCCTGTCTTCAACGATCCCGTGGTTAGTAATAGTTTGTTGAAACTTCAAGAAAGGTTCGTCATTGTCCCTGCAGATAAAGCTTCTAATAATGTTGTTTTTGTTTGTAAAGCATACTATATACAGTGTCTGTTTGACGAACTGGGTATTGCTAACAATACTAATTCCAATAGTACATACCAAGCAATTACCGTGCCCAAACAGGATATCTTATCAAATCATGTGTCTGTATTGCATTCGTTTGGTATTACTACCTCATGTAAAGATTCTAATCTACCAAACTTATATTGGATCCCAAATTTGCACAAAAATCCACACAAACAAATATATATTTCAGGTTCAGCATCATGCTCTACCAAAGCCCTTTCTAAAATATTAACTGTTATATTGTCTAAAATTAAACAGGGTCTCCAAAAGTACTCTGAAACCATCTATTCTAGAAGTGGTATAAACCAAATGTGGATATTAAAAAATTCCAAATCTTTATTGGAATATCTACATGCTCACACACTTTCAAAAGTAATGTCTATCAAAACATTTGATTCCTCCACTTTGTACACAACTAACCTCATTCTGAACTGAAGTCTCAGCTTAAAAAACTAATCAATAATAAATTTTTCTCTAAAAAGGGACAACATCGGTACCACTATATTGTAGTTAAGTATAATACCGCTTATTTTGTTAAAGGCGACTCTGATGCCCCATACAAATATACTGAAATAGATGTGGTAAATATGGTTAATTTTCTGATTGATAATATTTTTGTGGAATTTGGTGGTTGAATATTTCAACAAACTATTGGTATTCCCATGGGTACAAACTGTGCACCATTATTGGTAGACCTGTTTTTATACTCATATGAATCAGATTTTATCCAACATTTACGACGAGGAGGTTCTAAGAAACTAACATATAATTTTAATTTCACTTTCCGATACATAGATGATGTATTGTCGCTGAATAATCCCAAGTTTGGTGATTATTTGGATGTCATATATCCCAAGGAACTTGAAATTAAGGATACTACAGACTCTGCTAATTTTTCCAACTATCTAGACCTGAGGTTGGAGATTGATAATGATTCTAACCTGTCAACTAGAATATATGACAAACGTGATGATTTCAATTTTTCCATAGTCAAATTCCCTTTTCTAATCCTATGTCACCGGCATATGGTGTGTTTGTTTCTCAACTTATACGCTATTTCAGAGCTAGTTGCAAACATGAGGACTTTGGCTATCGAAGTGCCCAGCTAGTCTCTAAACTGCTGCGACAATGATATGTTTTACCAAGACTTATGGCTGCGTTTAAGAAATTCTATGGACGTCATCAGGATCTGGTTGATAAATACAGCAAATCCATGTCTGCCATGCAACTAGATATATTTTCATGTTTATTTTGGGGCATTCATGACGGGTGCCACTAGTGGGGCAGGAAATGCTCACTCTTTCCGGAACACCTGATTTCACCTCATAATGGCCATTTTTGGGAGTTCATGAGTTTCCCTGTCATTTTTGTTTTCTCTCACTTCGTATGCCTGATATGACTTTCTGTCCCCGGACTATGAGATTGGATAACGGACCCTGTTTTGTTTGCTCGGAGTACTTAATACTGGGTATTGATTCCACGTCTATTAATACTCATCTGGTGTGATATTGCACATGTCCCTTTGGATTTCTTTCTCTGAAATGCTGTGTACTGTGTTGTCTTCACTTTCTATACTCCATCGGTTTCAACATCGCTTCACAATGTGCACGATTTCAGTGTGCACGATTTCAGTTTATGGTAATGGTGACACATTGGTAAAACATATAAAATCGAAAAAGACAATCGATACTCAAAAAGGGAAACTCAATATCGTGAGCCAGTAAATCTTTGAACAGTAAAACACAACCACACTAGCGCTACAGACCTGCCCAAAGCATGGGTTGGTGTGCTAAAAACTGAAACAACCCTGATGTTCAGTTAGCTGACTAGCTAATGCATCTATATGCTACCAAGGCGCCTTATCGTTCGGTTTTGATATACAGTCACCTCCAAAAGGTTGGGCCCACTTTAAAATTTTTATGCCACTTTTGAATGTGTTTACAGTTGAACACAGTCATGAGTGTGATTTATATATGTGCTAATGTGACACAGAGTATACTAGAACTCTTTCTAAGAATTTAAAATGTATAATTTAACAATTGTGGAAGGTTGGAGGCATTTTGCGCTAATTTTCAACAGAAGTTCATTCTTTCATGAATATGGACTTCCATAAGAAACAAAGCAAATCAAAGTTCCCACAAAGTTGATGGAATTTCTAGTGTTTTTGGCCCGTTGCTGAGTCAGGAAGTGTATTAAGTGGTTGTGAATTGTACATAACTGGGTTAAAGTGTCCGTTTTCACTGAAATCCGTTTAGTGACTGTGTTTTTAACTAAGAAAGCCTGTCTTACCCCCATTATCGCCCGGTTACGGAACGTTTACGAACTGCAAGAATACCATAATGAACTTTTCGGTAGAAAGTCTGCTGAAAGAAAGCTCATTGAAAGAAAAAAACCGACGCAGTTCATCCAATAGTAGCATGGGAGAAACGACCCCAAAAAAATCGTACACCCAAACGATGGGTTCACCTCATATTCCCGAAGTTGCTGACACTAATGATGCGGGTGACCCCATGATGGAACTACTGAATAAAATTGTGTGGGGGATTGAAGGTCTTAAGGCTTCTCAGTCCTCTATGGAAACTAGCATGACCGACAATGTGAAAGAGATAAAACAACAACTGACCAATATGAAACAAGAAATCTCAGACCTCAAGAATGCCATGACCAATGAGATCGGAGTATTGGACTCGCGCCTTAAACAAGTGGAGGAAAGAAAGTGTGCGTGTAAGAACGTAGAGCCTGTCACTAGCAACCCAGAATTGACTGTCGTTGCAACTGGACTACCACAGCATTACAATGAAGACCCACGTGCTGTAGCGAAGGACATACTCGCTGCTTTGGGACGTGATGTTGAACAATCAGTAGAAATCACTGGAGCACTTCGCGTGAACTCAGATAACCCCTCCAGGTCTGGGCCCCTGAAGTTCTCGTTAGCCACGCTTGAACAGAAGAAACAGGTGCTCCGTGCCAAAAAAGGACTCCGACAAAACCATCGCTTCAAACGTGTGTTCCTACGCTCTAGCAAAACGCATATTGAACGGATTCTAGAACAGAACACTAAAACACTTCTGTCTCAGATCCCAGGAGGGGTCAACTATCGGCTGACAGGTCACGGTCTACTCGTGCAAAAATCCTCTGAGCCTTATGTCGAGTACGGTCGTCCCGAGTCTACCAACCGCAAAATCGGCCCGAATGTGCCTCCGTGGCAGCCACAATCAGTGACACGAGACGAAGAAGGTAGTCATTACCGGATGCCCCCGCCTCTAGTCGCTGATCACCGCGCTACAAGTATGTCGACCACCGTCTCACATTCCCGCCCAAGCTATACCTCAGCTCAGGGTCCTACCAACCAAGTCAGCCCACGCCCAGTAGGAATGTCTACACTCTCTAGTCAGACAGCGCCACAAGCCCGCGACCAAGAGAGTCCGCAGCCCGCAACTCTCCACGCTACGCAACCTGTACCGACCTCTGGTGTTCAATCCCGGCCACCCTTTGTCCCATAGGAGCCAGTCCCGGTTTGTAAATACAGTGCGAACCCAAGACAACTGACTTTGAATGTTGGTGCTGTAAATGTTTGTGGTCTTGCGAGTAAACTCAAACTGGGAATGCTGGAAGACTATATTAACAAATTTGATGTGTTTTGTTGCAGTGAAACAAAAACAGATATACTTTCTGAAGATCTACATGGTTATGTTTCTTTCCATAAAGTAAGTCCGAAGTTTCGGTATGGGGCAGTTTTCGGTATGTGTATATTTGTTAGACAGGATTTAAGTGTACATTGTAAACTATTGGATATTGAATGTGAATGGGCGCTCTGGTTACTTGTGTCAGTGCCTCACAGTGATATAAAATTCATATTGGGTTCGATTTACTTACCACATGAGGGTTCCATTCACCACGACCCTGAGATGTTTGATGACCTTTCTTCGGTGATTGTAGATATCAATTGTAACTTCCAAATACCGCTCTTGTTAATGGGTGATTTTAATTCCCGTACAGGTGAAATTAATGACTTTATTTTATTTGATGATGACATTGTGGAATGTTGTGGTATTGATTTGAATTGTATTATGGATGGCAGCGATAATTATGAACCGTGCAGCAACAATAATGGTTTTACCACTCAAAGAAATAATATGGACAAGGTTGTGAACAACAATGGCAGAAAACTGGTTGAATTGTGTAGTACTACAAATCTCAGGATTGTTAACGGCAGAATCGGTAACGAATTTGGTGGTAGAAATTTTACTTGCACCAATGCCCGAGGTTCGAGCACAATAGATTATGCAATAGCATCACCCCTCATGTTTTCACATATCGATAACTTTTGTGTTGATCATTTTGACAGATGTTTATCTGATGTACACTCTCCACTGCATGTGTCTCTAATGTTTGATGTTTTAAATCCGGAATCTGATACTGTCTGTATAATGTCAGAAGATAATGATTTATCAAATGTTAATATAGACAACTGTCCTCCATCCACTGTGTCATGGGACCCATTACTAAAACATAACTTCAGAGAAGTATTCAATACAGAGTTAATGGAGTCTGTCGAAAATGTGCTCGACAACTTGAGTAATGTTGACCAGTACAACATTGATGAGATTTGTGCAAAATTTAGCAATGTTTTTGTTGATGCTGCTAGGCAAATTGGTATTGTTAAAAGTGCTAAAAAGAGGACTGTATCCCGCACACCCATCTGCAAACACAAAAAACAACAATTATGGTTTAACAAGGAGTGTAGACAGAAAAGAGCGGAATATTTTGAGGCAAAACGTAGACTTAATAGAGACTGTATAACAAGAAAAGCATTTGACCGAGTCTGTAAAGAGTATAAGATTTTAGTAAAGAGTGAGTCAAAGAAATATTTTAAGTCACTTCACTTAAATTTACGTAAGCTGGAAACATCTAATCCTAGAGAATTTTGGTCACAAATCAACAGTCATCAGTCTAACAAAGTACTTATCAATAACCGTCTCAAATTGACCACCTTTTACGAACACTTTAAGAACTTGAGTACCACAGAGATAGTTGGTGTGGATCACCCAGATATTAGAGACAGTCAGTTAGACCCCCAGCCATTTCTCCACACCGATAACGAAGAAATTAATATTCCTATAACCACGGATGAATTAAAGAAAATTGTACTCAAACTGAAGTGTAACAAAGCTTATGGTGTTGATTTGATCCTGAATGAATTCTTGAAATATTGTCCAGACCGAATGCTTGTAATTGCTGCAAAGTTGTTTAATGTTGTACTTGATACTGGTGTCATTCCAAAGAATTGGTGTATTGGTTTAATCAAACCTCTGTATAAAGGCAAAGGTGATCTTACAAACCCCGACAATTATCGGGGAATCACAATTCTAAGTTGTTTAGGTAAACTATTCACCGCTGTAATAAATAAACGACTGTCTGATTATGTTGAATCTAATGGAATTATAGGAGAGAATCAGGCAGGATTTAGAAACGGTTATTCAACAACTGATCATATTTTTGTCTTACATGAAATTTTGGATTTGTATTTATATAATCGCAAAAGAGTATATTGTGCATTTGTGGACTACAAAAAGGCCTTTGATAAGGTAGACAGAGTCTCTTTATGGATTAAACTCATTGATGTTGGAATTCGTGGCAAAGTTTTTACAATAATCTACAATATGTACGCAAATGCTAAATCGTGTGTCAAGTTGTCCAAAACTGAAATCTCTCATTATTTTCCTTGTAACATAGGTGTACGCCAAGGTGAAAACCTGTCACCACTGCTATTTGCAATTTTTCTGAATGATTTTGAGAAATGTTTGATGAACAGTTATAGTGGAATGCAGTCTTTCTGCCATGAGGTTAACTCCTTTTTGAGAGCTAAAGATATTGAGGTATTTGTGAAGTTGTATGTGTTATTATATGCTGATGACACTATTTTGTTAGCCGAGAACGAATCAGAGTTACAGTCTGCACTTGATGCTGTTTTCTTGTATTGTAACCAATGGTACTTGACTGTGAATACTGAAAAAACTAAGATTGTTGTTTTTTCTAGAGGTAAGATACGCAAGAAGCCTTTGTTCAGATTTGGGGATACCACATTAGAAATTGTTGATGACTATACATATCTGGGTGTAACTTTCAACTATAATAACTCGTTCCAAAAATGTATCAGCAAGTTAACAAGTCAAGCAAAAAAAGCTATGTTCAGCCTGAAAGCCAAGAGCAAAAACCTGTGTTTGCCAGTAGATTTACAAATCAAGTTGTTTCACCAGTTGGTTGTACCAATTTTATTGTATGGATGTGAAGTATGGGGCTTTGTCAACATCAACCAGATAACTTTGTTTCATAGGAAATTTCTCAAAGGTATTTTGCACTTAAATAAGTCTACATCTAATTGTATGGTATATGGTGAAACTGGTGAACATGAAATGTCATATTATGGTGAAAACAGAATGTTAAATTTTTGGTTCCGTATTGTAACAGGAAAACAGCATAAACTGTCTCACATCTTTTACCAGTTTTTAAGACACAAGTTTACTGAGGGTGAATACCAGTCCAAGTGGTTGACTTGTATCAAAACAATACTCGACAATAGAGGTTTTTCAAACTTGTGGTCACATGATTATAACTTATGTACTGTTACCTCAAATTGGTTTAAAAACTCACTTAAGTTACGAGGCTCAGATATCGATTTACAAAATTGGACAGACAGTATGTGGAATCATGAGAATTGTACTAACTATAGAATTTTTAAAAAGAATTTAGCCTTGGAACAGTATATGTCTCTTTTAGACAGTAAAGATGCCATTACTCTATGTAGATTCAGATGTCGTAATAGTAACCTACCCGTTGTCAAAAATATGTATGATAAATCTGTTAGTCACTCGTGTCACTTATATAACTCTGTAGAAATTGGGGATGAATTCCATTATGTATTCCAATGCGAAAATTTTAAAGAGTCTAGAAAGCTGTTTCTCACTAATTACTACCGTGTCCGACCCAACTCACTTAAAATGTCAGAATTGTTTAATAGCCAGAAGCGTAAATTACTGAAAGGTCTAGTGAAATTAGTTCGTGTGATTACAGCTGAATTGGATCTCCGTCCTCGATAGAACACTGTCTCGCTTGTATATAGTTATCTTGTGATTGCAACATTGTATTGGTCAATGACTTCTTTGCTGCCTACATGTGTATAATTGTACCCAACATGTTACATTTTTATTTTTATTTTTTTTTACATTTGCACATGTGTGTGTGCCTTCGTGTGTGTGTGTGTGGTTTTTCTTTTGTTTTTTTGTTTTGTTTTTTTTTGTTTCTGTTTTTTATGTTCTCCAATGCCCCAGCCAGGGGTGACCTTTGAGAATAAATTATATATATTATACCCAGGCACGGGTCAATTAACTTGGATTTTTAATTAATTAAATTACAATTAAATTATAAATCATGCAATTAAATTAAGTTACAATCAACACATTTCATCAAGTTAATTAATTAAATAACAATTAAATGACACATTTAATTAACTAAATTAACAATTAATTTCTGCATTACTGAAAGTTCTGATTAACAGTTCCCTCGTTAAAAAAAAATGCGGATTAACAACTTTGAAAGTATGTAATGTATGTATGCAGTATGCGTTCCTGCTTTTTTAGTATGATTATATTTCCAATAAAAGGACAGTTGTGGATAGAAATACGAACAGATATATTTCCATGTGCTATATCTGCCAGTCCCGTAAATGCTATTATTTTGTTTAGTATCTGCGCATAACGTTTTGAAAATGCAAAGTAATTGAAAAATATGTATGTCATATCTTGACAGCATATTTTATGTGTATTTGTTTCGTATGTCTGACCACAGTTCCAATGTTTTTCAATAGACAATCTATTGGACAATTTGAATAAAGGCATTAAAAAAATTCCCTCGTATATTTACTGAAGGTTTGGAAATTTACATATGCACATATTGAACTTCAAATATATGTAGTAAACTTATAAGAGATGAACCCGATGTCCCGGCCACTTCTATTATGTATACCTTTTTCCATAGGGTTCAGATTTTTTCAGGGGGGGGGGGGGAGATTTGTCTGGCCACTGCTAACAATGTGAACTATCAAATGTATAGTTGATGCTGGAAAACTGCTAGTTAGTTGTGATCTCATTGCATTAATTGATCTCAATTAAACATATTTAGCAATTAAGTTAAATTAACCTGAAAATGGAATTTAATTAATTAAATTAAGTTAAATTAAGAAATAAATTAACCCATGCCTGATGGCAACCGTGTTCATAACAACACAAAGGGCAAATGGAATCAAAAACAACGCTGGAAATAACAAACTGATATCAATATGACACAGCTCACACAAAAATTGGTCATTTTCGATATATGTTATGCCTCGAGTCTGGATACAAGCCCGATCCGGTCTGGAATGTATCGCACCAAGTCATGGTCAGGAACACGTTGCACTGATATATTTTTTTTTCAGAACCCGATTTATAACCCCATTGTCGATCGAAAAATGTTGTGTCAGTAAAGAGATATGAATAACGGGCTTCTGAAATGACTTGTGAAATCCCCTGATTTGTGTGCATAATCTTGGGGTGGTGTCTTGAATACTGTGGTTTACTCTACTTTCAACATTCTTACATTGAAAGTTATAGATGAGGCATTCTATTGTTTCATATGGGAACTGGAAATATGCTTCTTCATCATGTTTATAAATGCCAGTTATATATTACGCTTTTGTTCATGAATATCGTGGCCAGAACACAATGCTCATCGCATGAGATAGATATGCTGTGGGTGGCCCCAAACTTTTGGAGGTGACTGTTTTGTAACGGTTTTGGGGCGTACCCAAAGTTTTCCCCTAGGTATTTATGTTAGTGTTTTGTGATATTATGGTTAAATAACCGTTTATTAGGGTGTATATGTGTTTAAAGGTTCATACGGTTCCGTATTGTTAATGTTTTAAAGGTTTTCCGTCTCGCAACTTAGTAATTTATGATGTTGGTAAAGCCGGAGACGGATCCGGAGACGGAGACGGAACCGGACACGGAGCCGGAACAATGGAGTACAAAAACGTAATGACGTTATTTCCGGAAGGTCATGTGATCAGCCTCGTTTTCGGTTTAAAAGGTGACGTGTCAGCCACTGATTGGTTCTAGAGTGTTTTTAGAAATCCGGAAAATATCAGTGTTTTGGCGGACTATGACGTCACAATAGGTTGGTCACGTGACGTGGGTCTCAGGTCTATAAAAGCCCCCGCTTCACAGCGGACGGCGGAGTTGGTGTCCTGACGTCGACCTGTGCAGACCCCTTCTCCCATAGCAGAGTACTCCCTTGTTCCGGATAGAGTCATCCAGATGATAGCAGTTAAGTCTTCCGACTGTGAACTTGGAAAATAAACATGAAAACTTCAACCGAGTTGTTTTTCCGTGTTCGTTAGGGAACTGGAAGTTATAATAAAGTTAGTTTCCCGGAAAAGACAGTTATACGGAGTAAAGGGAGATAAGACTACAGTCGGTTAAGACCAAGTTGTAACGACGTCTTAGGGTGATCTAAGAACCCAGATCACCGAGGAAGGAGTCGGAGACGGAGACGGAGGTGGAAATCAACGGAGCAACTACGGAGGCGGTATCGGACGGAGCAGTTGCAGAGACGGGAACGACGAAGCAGTTGCAGAGGCGGTACCGGACGACGGAGTTGCAGAGGCAGTACCTGACGGAGCGGTTGCGGTAACCGGAAGTAGGAACACTTCCGAGATACTCCATTTCAGGTGCAGTCGCAGGTTGCGGTGAGGCGGAGCCAACCGGAGCAGATTGCAGTGCGGCGGAACCTGGCAGAGCGGTTGCAGTATTCGGAAACGGCAACGTTCCCGGATTCTTTATTCCAGGCGCAGTCGCAGTTTGCAGTAAGACGGAAAACGACGGAGCTGTTGCAGTAAAGCGGTTTCCCGACGGAGCAGTTGCAGTACCCGGAGACGGAAACGCCTCCGGATCCTTACTTTACAGGTGCAGTTGCAGATTAGCAGTCGGGCAACGGTTAAGAGGTCCATTCCAGACCACGCTACCAACCTTAGAGACTTCTAGCCGGAGTTCAACCGTACAACAGTAGCAGTTTCCCAGAGTTTTACCGTTTCAGCTCCGGTTAAACAACAACTCACCCACCTCCCTAGAAAACCGGTTCATCAAGACGTCACAGAAGGGTTCAAACCCGTTACAACTTTTTGGTGGCAGCGGTGGGATCATCTGCAGTATGACTACTAGACGGGGCAAATTGGCGGAACAGCAGCTGAAGGCAGCCGTGTCGGACACGGAGCAGCCTGTAGGAGCAGTAGGAGCTGAGCCGTTGCAGATGCCGGTTGCGGAAAAGGAAGCGGTTCGTCCTGCCGAGCGGAAGCTGTTGCAGCCGGAAATACAGAAAGCAGTTGCAGACGAGCCCCTCCGGGTTCCTCAAGGAGAACAGCCTGCAGAGCAGTTAGCAGAGGCGGAAGTTAACTTTCCGGACCAGGCTGGCGATCGGGAACCGGATGCGGACCCGGAAGGCGGAGAGAACTTAGTCGACAACCTGACCAGATTATTGGCGACCCAAATGGAGGTGTTTCAGCAGCACCTGGCAGTAACCGGAAAGCAGCAGCAGGCAGAAGCAGTACAACAGCCAGCACCAAGGGCAGGAGTAGCCAGATTAATGACATACGACGGAACTGATCCGTGGCCGGAATATGAGGCTCACCTCCTTGAATACGCTCGGTACTACCGTTGGACAGCAGAGGAAAAGGCGCTGAACTTATGTGTCAGTTTGAGGGGTAACGCCCGCAGCATACTACTGGATCTGTCCGCGGAGCAGAGACGCAGCTTTGATACGGTTGTGGCGGCATTAAAACAGCAGTTTTGTCCGGGGGAGAAAACATTTGTTTTCCAGGCAGAATTGCAGACACGGAAATTGCAGCCGGAGGAGGAGCTGTCCGAGCTGGCCAGAGACATACGGAGCAAGACGCGGCTAGCTTACCCAAAAGCAGATCCGGCAACAACAGAAGTGCTCATGAAGATGCATTTCTGCAACAGCCTGACTAACCGAGATATGCGGTTGTCGGTATTGAAAAGCCACCCGGAAACGCTGTCGCAGGCCCTGGCTTTCGCTACCGAGTATGAGAGTATCATGAAAACGGACAACAGCAGACCAGCGGAGCGACACCGGACGAGGCAGCTGAACACGGAGCCGGAGTGGAGCCAGCAGGTGAACGAATTGCGGAAGCAAGCCGAGCAGACTCAGCAGCAGATGGCGGATCTGATGACTCAGGTCAAGGAAGCGGTTAGCCGGCAGCAGCAGCAGCGCAGTTCCCGAGCGGATTTAGAATGTTTCAACTGTGGCCGGAAAGGGCATTTTGCCCGAGACTGTAGGCAGCCGAAGCAGCAGCAGCAGCGGCGTCAACCACAACAGCAGCAGTCGCCGCGACAACAGCAGCAGCAGCAGCAGCCGCAGCAGCAGCAGCAGCAACAATTGCAGCAGCCACGACAGCAGCAGCAGCAGCCGGAAAACTAGAGCGGGTCGCGGAAAAGGGGAAATCCGGGACCCGGAAGAGAGGACACCCCCATAACCGGCAGGTGGTTCACGGACCCGGTCCCAGGGGCGAGGTGGGCATGTGTGTGACAGCCAGAGTATGCGGAGAGCCAGTAACGCTGATAATCGACACCGGCAGCACTGTCACAATGCTCAACCTACAAACCTGGGAACGGATCCGGAAACCCGGAATGAAGCTGAAGCGGTCGCCGATTCGTCTTTCAATGGTTGACGGAAGTAACATACGGACACATGGCCGGAAAGAACTCCCACTCAACATCGCAGGAGTAGCTGAGACCGTGACGTTCGAGATTGCAGACTGTGAAGACGAAGGAATACTGGGGATGGATTTCATCCGTTCCCGAGTATCCGGCATAAACTTCGACCGGATGACCATGCAGATGGGCAGCCAGGAGGTGTTCCTCACCATGTTCGAGCAGACCAGGGAGCCGTTTCCGATCAACGCTGTAGCAGATTACCAAATTCCGCCGGAAACGGAACAGCTGATTATAGGACAAGCAGAGAGTGTCCGTGAAGCAGAAGGAGTACTAGAAATGCTGCAGGAGCCTACGGAGAAAAGACCTTGGCTGATCGGGAGAACTTTATCCCGGATAAAGCAAGGAACAGTCCCGGTTCGAGTGATCAACGTGATGGCAGAGCCGGTAATCATCAAGAAAGGAGCGCAGTTGGCGACGATGACCACCTTAGCAGCCGGTTGCAGTGTTGTGCCGTTGGCGGAGCGGAGCCGGAAGGTGCAGATTTCCACGGAGTCGGAGGCCGGGCGGAATTGGAGCGGGTACGAGAAGCTGCGGCAGTTAGCAGAGCAGACCCAGGATGCAGTGCCGAGTCATTTCCGCGAGAGAGTAACCGACCTCCTATTTCGGAATAAGCCGACCTTCAGTAATGATGCCGGAGAACTGGGGCAGACCAACGAGGTACAACATCAGATAAACACGGGCAGTCACCGGCCGATTAAGCAGCCAACCAGACGAATTCCGCCAGACAAGAGAGAGCTGGTGAGCAGTCTGATTCAGGAGATGAAAGACAAGAACGTCATTGAAGAAAGTAGCAGTCCGTGGGCTTCACCGATTGTCCTCGTGAAGAAAAAGGATGGGACCACCCGGTTCTGCGTCGATTACCGGCGGTTAAATGCAGTCACGGAGAAAGATGCTTATCCGTTGCCGAGAATAGACGACACCATAGCAGCCTGTGCAGACGCTAAATGGTTCTCCACTCTCGACCTGACCAGTGGCTACTGGCAGGTCGGGATGGATGAAGACGCCCGGAAAAAGTCGGCCTTCTGTGTTCCTGGCGGCCTTTACCAGTTCAAAGTGATGAGTTTCGGCTTGTGCAATGCTCCGGGTACGTTCGAGCGGTTGATGGAGAAGGTGCTAGGCGGTTTGTCCTGGAAGACCTGCCTCATATATCTGGACGACATCATAGTCTACAGCAAGACCCTGGAGGATCACATCCGTGATCTTCAGGAGGTGTTCAGCAAGCTGAGAGAGGCAGACCTAAAAGTCAAACCGTCAAAATGCAAGTTCTTCCAGCCGGAGGTGTCTTTCCTAGGTCACATAGTCGGCAGAGACGGTATCCGCACCGACCCGGCAAAAACAGAGGCAGTACGGAAGTGGCGGACACCCACCAACCTGACGGAGCTGCGCAGTTTTCTGGGACTTTGCTCCTATTACCGGAAGTTCGTGCCGAAGTTCTCCGAGATTGCAGCGCCGCTGAATCACTTGACGGAAAAAGGGGTGCCGTTCCGGTGGCAGACGGAGCAAGAGCAGGCATTTGCAGAGCTGAAGAACCGCCTAGTATCGGCACCGATACTCGGGTACCCAAGGGAGCAAGGCCGATATATCCTGGACACGGACGCCAGTGACACCGGGCTGGGAGCAGTACTGTCACAGAAGCAGGGCAACCAGGAGCGGGTGATAACCTACTTGAGCCGCAGCCTAACCAAAGAAGAACGGAGATACTGTGTCACCCGGAAGGAGCTCCTGGCGGTTGTGTTTGCGGTACAGAAGAATAAGCAGTACTTGCTGGGACGACACTTCCTTCTTCGCACGGATCACGGCAGTCTTACCTGGCTTATGAATTTCAAGGAGCCCCAGGGGCAGGTAGCCCGGTGGATTGAGCTCCTGAGTGAGTTTCATTTCGACATCGAACATCGTCCGGGGCGAATCCATAATAATGCGGATGCCTTGTCCAGATCCCCATGCAGCCAATGCGGAAAAATCGACTGGAAACAAGCCAAGATAGACGCCTGGAACTACGGAGAAAGAATCCGGCAGACACGAAGTGAAGAAACTCCTCAGCTCAAGCCAAGGAAGGGGGGACGCCGGAAGCCGGTTGCGGTTGCGGTGACGGAGAAAGCAGCGTCCCGGAAGCCGGTTGCGGTGACGGAGAAAGCAGCGTCCCGGAAGCCGGTTGCGGTTGCGGTGACAGAGAAAGCAGCGTCCCGGAAGCCGGTTGCGGTTGCGGTGACGGAGAAAGCAGCGTCCCGGAAGCCGGTTGCGGTTGCGGTGACGGAGAAAGCAGCGTCCCGGAAGCCGGTTGCGGTTGCAGTAGCGGAGAAAGCAGCGTCCCGGAAGCCGGTTGCGGTTGCGGTGACGGAGAAAGCAGCGTCCCGGAAGCCGGTTGCGGTTGCGGTGACGGAGAAGGCAGTTCCAGGAAAAGCGGATGCGGTTGCAGAGCAGATTAGGCTGGCGGAGAATGCGGACCAGGATACTGTGCTGGGGCAGAAATATCGACCAGATGATTTGCGGAGAATGCAGCAAGCAGAACCTTGGTACTCACTGGTGACGTCGCTGATCGACGGGAGCGGTACAGCTGGCAGTGCAGACTTTTCCAGCATGAGCAGCGAGGAGAAAGTGCTGTACGGGATGCGGAAGACCTTGCTGAAAGTCGACGGAGTAGTCTACCGGAAATGGAGAACGGCAGAAGGAACCAGCCGGATGCAGTTAATAACCCCGAAGGAGCTGAGACAGGAGATTTTCCGTCTGGCCCACCAGAGCCGGACGGGAGGACACCTCGGAAGCAGAAGGATGGCGGCTAGCATTCGGAGGCGGTATTTCTGGCCGGCTATGATGCGGGACATAAAGCAGTGGGTGCTGAGCTGTGACGAATGTGCGTCAAGAAGTATGCAGAACTTGAAACGATCTCCGATGCAGAAATACCGGGTTGGAGCGCCCATGGAAAGGGTGGCAATGGACGTGATGGGTCCGTTGCCTAAATCCACCCGGGGGAACCGGTACATCTTAGTAATCGGCGATTACTTCACCAAGTGGGTAGAGGCTTACCCGATGCCGAATCAGGAAGCGGTGACGGTTGCGGACATATTCGTCAACCAGTTTGCAGCGCGGTACGGTATCCCGATGGAGATACACACCGACCAAGGCAGAAATTTCGAGTCCGACTTGCTGAGAAATGTTTGCAGAATCCTGGGGATTCACAAGACACGGACGACCGCTTTCCGACCTCAGTCGGACGGTTTCATCGAGCGATTCAACCGGACGCTGCAGCAGATCTTGAGCCTGTACGTAAGCGAGCGGCAGACCAACTGGGATCAGCTAGTTCCGTTGGCAATGGCAGCTTACCGGAGTACCCCGCAGGAGACAACCGGGCAGAGTCCCAACTTGCTGATGCTGGGCAGAGAAGTCAACACTCCGGTAGAGTTACTGATTGGCAGACCGCCGGGAGAATCAACGGCAGAAGTAACAGAGTATGGCAGTCAGCTCCGGGAGCGACTAGAGGCGGTATACAAGGCGGTTCGAGCGAAATCTGGCAGAGAAATGGAACGGCAGAAGAAGCTGTACGACCGGAGGAAGGTCAACAATCAGTTCCAGCCAGGAGACCGAGTGTGGATGGCGGTCAAAACACGGAAGAAGGGCAAAGCTCCCAAGTTGCAGAGGAAGTGGAGCGGTCCAAAGCTAGTGCTGAGCAGATTTACCGACGTGACCTACGAGATTGCAGAGAGTGAAACTCGACAGAAGGTGGTTCACTTCGATTTGCTGAAACCGTATAATGGCGTCAAGCATCCGAGATGGATGAAGCGGAGAATGGCGGATTCCTGGAGGCAGACGGAGCCGCCGAAGCAGAGTAGTGTTCCGGAGACGGAACCGACGGTCTCTGAGTCGGATACGGACTCAGAGTAAAGCCGCAGAGGACGCAGAAATATGAGAAGACGGAGTGAGCTGTAGAGCAGGAGAAGGAGATAGCTGAGACCCTGGTAAAACGTTGAGTTCCGGCAGAGAGCGACCGCAAGAAGTCGAAGCAGCGAGCAAGTGCTGGTTCCGGAAACAGGGCGGAGAAAGGAAGCAGAGCGGAAAGCGGTGCAGAGACCGGATAGAGACATCCTTGAGGTTCTGACTGGTTTGAGCGCATAGTCAACCAGTCCAGGGTAGCGGCCAGGGGTCCAGAAGAACCTGGGTTAGCGGTCTAGTATCTCCAGAGAAGCAGCTACACGTCTTCCGTATTCAGAGAATTAAGACGGAAAAGTTTTCCGGCTGTAGACATCCAACCGGAGTTTCCACTTAGCAGAGACAGCAAACCGGCTGCAGATCGACAGAAGCGGTGAAACATCATTCCAGATAGGAAGGGCCCTCCTTCTGGACAAGAATGTATGCAGTTTCCAGTGTCGACAAGCAGTAATACCAGTGAGCAGATATGCAGTTGACGAAGCAGTACAGATGGCGGAAACGCCCAACTTGCAGTCTAGATGTTCGTCTGAGAGGCAGATTCAACTGGCTGAGACTCTTTTCAACCCTCCTGATGGCAGAGATACTTCAAAATTGCAGATACTTCGCTCGGAGAAGCAGTTGAAAGGGAGCCGGAAAAACCCGGAGAAGCCGGTTGAGCCGGAGACGGACACCTCTCGGTTAACGGTTGAGTTTTTGCATAATTGTGACGTCACTCCTGAGGCAGCCAATCAGCATGGAGCTTTTCAAATCACGTGAGCAGAAAGGGTATATATAAGGGCCTTGAAATCGGGCTCTGACAGCAGTTGGAGAGCAGACCTCGAGCTGTGCACATCGCAGACAAAGTTTGGCGGAATCGAATCAAGTCCAGCATTTTCCGGTAGCAACAGATTTTGCAGTGAAAAACGACTAAGTGTTTCCCGGAAGACCACCAGTCCGGAGAAGCGGTGCAGAGGCGGCGCAGAAGCGGTGCAGTAAAAGCGGTGCAGTAGATCGACAATTTCAGTTTCCCGGCCTTCCGGAATGGCCTACTCGGCGTTCCTTGATAGACAAGATCGCGGCCGGAGCAGAGATTGGGCAACCCCGCAGCCACTGGATTATAGCCGGCTGCCACTGGATTATAGCCGGCTGTGTAAGCGGTGTGACCGGATGTTTGAGAGTGCGAGGGACCGGAGACGGCATGTGTGCCCAGCCCAGAGATTTCATTGCTGTTTGTGTGCCTTCTATGCCAACCGGGCGAACGACCTTAGGAGGCATCTCCGGGAGATGCACGGGTGGAAGTACCCTTCCGGGAACCGTCCTCCTCAGGACGAGGCCACCCTCAACCATGTGGGAACCTTTGATTCGGCCTGGCGGGGAACAGCAACGCAGTCCCGGCATAGGCGTTTCCGGCGATACTGCACCCGGTCACCAAGGGAGAATACAGTTCCGGGAACTTATGCGGACCAGCTTCCGTTTGGCCCTGACTGGGATGCCGGAGCAGCCGCCCCCATCGGACAACCGGAGCAGTTAGATCTCCCGGAATGGGTTCCGGATCCACAGGGCTGTCTCCGGGCCGCCGACGACGCTCCTCCGGAAAGCTGGGATCAGGAGATGGAGCTGATTGCAGAGGCGGTCAGAGCAGTTATGCCGGATCAAGCAGACGATTGGGAGAAACCCGAAGAGGAAGATCAGCCGGTGGAAGACTGGGAGGCAGAGATCCGGGTGTGGGAATATAGACCACCTTCTCCCACTTCGGAGCCGGAGACGGATGAGTCGGAGTATGAGACGGCAGATGAGGACTCCTGGACGGAAGCGAAGGCAGTGTGAAAGTAGACGGAGGCGGTTGGCAGTATAGCGGTTGACGGAGGCGGTTGGCAGTTTGGCGGAGACGGAAGAAGCGGTGGCAGTTAGCAGCAACAACACGGAAAAAAAAAAAAAAAAAAAAAAAAAAAAAAAAAAAATATTATTTATCCAAGAAGACCACCAGGAGGAGTTGCAGTTTGCTGAGCAGCCAATCATCAAGCAGATAAGCCAGTCACGACTTCCAGAGACTATAAAAGGGGCAGTTAGCTGTTACCGGATGCAGAAGGCAGTTTGCTGTAGCTGAGTCAACATCGACACAAAGCAGAGAATCAGAATGCCGAAAGTAAAGACAACACCCCGCAAGCCCCGCCCTCACCGGTGTGGAGACTGCAACCTAGAGTTCAAGAGCAAGCACACGTTGCTCCGGCATGTCACGGAGCAGCACACAAGTGAAGTCACCGTCTTCGCCTGTCCGCAGTGTGACCATTGGAGCAGACGGAAAGAGGGAACACAGAAGCATCTGCAGTCCCGGCACGCAATGGACGCAAACCCGATTCGACTGAGGGTGGGCAGAGAGCAGTTTGAGGAGAAAAGCCTCCGGTCCAAGATGACCCCACGGAAAAGCAAGAAGCCGGTAACACGGCTTGACCAGTTGTCGGATACGGAGTCGGAGTCGGGAGGTTCGGTTTCGTCCCGGACCCGGTACCGTTCCGGTACCCAGTCGGTGGCCACACTAGCAGCCGACGTTTCGTCCACGGAGGCGGAGAGCAGTTCGGAAGAGGAAGCGGAGCTGAAAATCATGGCAAGTGAAGACGAGTTGCAGGAACCGGGAGACCCGAAGCCGGTTAAGCCGCCTGTGACCCGGAGTTCTTCCCGGAACACCTCCCGGAAAAACAGCCCTGACCCATCTCGAGGTACCGGAGCAGATCGAGACCGCGGAAAGAAGCGGAGTCGCAGCTGTTCGCCGGATAAATCCGGACGCCATCAACGCCGAGAATATAGGAAGGAGAGCCCGGAGCGAGCCAAGGACCGAGGCGGAGAACGTGGTCGAGAGGAGAAACGACACACCCCACCCAAGTCTTCCGGAGGCAGCATCAAGGGAAAAGGCAAGGGAGTGTATGACTACAAGTTCCGGCTGTTGGAGGAAGGTTCCAGCGGAGCAACGGCAGAAGTGGGAGTGGCGGACATTGCGGAAATGCAGAGCCGAGACGATGAGGAAGACCTTTTCCGGAGTCCACCTCCGAGAACAACTAGCAGTGGCAGAGCAGTGAGCAGTGTGATTGTCCGGCCCGGAGGCGGAGCAGAAATCAGATCCAGCGGCCGAGCCGATAGCAGAGCAGATAGCCGAGTCGATAGCAGAGCAGATAGAGCAGATAGCAGAGCAGATAGCCGAGCGGACAGCAGACCCATTGGCAGATCAGGAGGCAGACCGGAGACCAAAACGGAAGGCGGAAACCGGAGCAGAGCTGGCAGTGAGACGGAGACCCGAGGATCCTCGGAGCGAACTTTGCCGGCAACCATTCAAGCAGTAGCAGGAAGCAGAACCAGTTCAGCGGCTAGAGATGACGGAATGGAGTCTTCCGCGTCTGAACGAAGCCATGCGGACGTGCAGAGAGCCCGGAGGAGTATCCTGGTAGATCAAGCCAGAGCTACACCCGGAATCCTGTCTCCGGTGGAGACCCGGCCTCGACAGTCTTCCAGTGATCGGTCCGGAAGGAGCCAAGTCCGAGCACCAACCCAGAGTCCACCCTACACCTTCTACCCGTTTGGCGGTCCTTCAACTCAACCGTGTCCGTCCCATTGTTTCCCGGTGAATATTGGGGGACGGAGCGCTTCCGTCTTTGCGCCCGCAGTCCCGGAGCACGCCAGATACTATGCAGTACGTTGGGGACCGGAGCAGTGGGGGCCAGCCGAGATGAGAGACTCCGGCGTCTACGTGGAGATCATGGAGCAGAGAGAGTCACCGTTTGGTCTCGTCCCGACCCGTCAGATCGTCCGGATTCCAGATTGGTCCATCCGAGACGAACGCCTCAGGAATGGGTTCTACGTCCCGCCCCAGTGGAGCCTCCATGATCCGGATCTTCTCCCGGTTGATGCCAGAGGGACAAGCTTCGGACGACCGTTGGTACCACAGACCTTTCCACCGCGTCCGCCGTCGGGGAGCAGTTCGCGCCGTGATACTGGTGGGCAGTAGTCGTCGCAAGTCGTCGCAAGTCGTCGCAAGTCAAGTCGGCGCAAGGAGAAGAAAGAAGAACCGTTTCCCGGATTCTAGTATAATTAAGAGTTAAAAAGTGGGAAACGGAACAAGCAAGATATCCGGGTACAGTGACGGTAAACTAGTTAAGAGATACCAGTACCCGGATCACGGAGACAAGTTGTGTTTGATTTTACGGACAGTTTAACGGTTGACAATTTGTATATATGTGATATTGTTCTGTTCGGGACGAACAGAGTCTAAGGAAGGGGGAGTGTAACGGTTTTGGGGCGTACCCAAAGTTTTCCCCTAGGTATTTATGTTAGTGTTTTGTGATATTATGGTTAAATAACCGTTTATTAGGGTGTATATGTGTTTAAAGGTTCATACGGTTCCGTATTGTTAATGTTTTAAAGGTTTTCCGTCTCGCAACTTAGTAATTTATGATGTTGGTAAAGCCGGAGACGGATCCGGAGACGGAGACGGAACCGGACACGGAGCCGGAACAATGGAGTACAAAAACGTAATGACGTTATTTCCGGAAGGTCATGTGATCAGCCTCGTTTTCGGTTTAAAAGGTGACGTGTCAGCCACTGATTGGTTCTAGAGTGTTTTTAGAAATCCGGAAAATATCAGTGTTTTGGCGGACTATGACGTCACAATAGGTTGGTCACGTGACGTGGGTCTCAGGTCTATAAAAGCCCCCGCTTCACAGCGGACGGCGGAGTTGGTGTCCTGACGTCGACCTGTGCAGACCCCTTCTCCCATAGCAGAGTACTCCCTTGTTCCGGATAGAGTCATCCAGATGATAGCAGTTAAGTCTTCCGACTGTGAACTTGGAAAATAAACATGAAAACTTCAACCGAGTTGTTTTTCCGTGTTCGTTAGGGAACTGGAAGTTATAATAAAGTTAGTTTCCCGGAAAAGACAGTTATACGGAGTAAAGGGAGATAAGACTACAGTCGGTTAAGACCAAGTTGTAACGACGTCTTAGGGTGATCTAAGAACCCAGATCACCGAGGAAGGAGTCGGAGACGGAGACGGAGGTGGAAATCAACGGAGCAACTACGGAGGCGGTATCGGACGGAGCAGTTGCAGAGACGGGAACGACGAAGCAGTTGCAGAGGCGGTACCGGACGACGGAGTTGCAGAGGCAGTACCTGACGGAGCGGTTGCGGTAACCGGAAGTAGGAACACTTCCGAGATACTCCATTTCAGGTGCAGTCGCAGGTTGCGGTGAGGCGGAGCCAACCGGAGCAGATTGCAGTGCGGCGGAACCTGGCAGAGCGGTTGCAGTATTCGGAAACGGCAACGTTCCCGGATTCTTTATTCCAGGCGCAGTCGCAGTTTGCAGTAAGACGGAAAACGACGGAGCTGTTGCAGTAAAGCGGTTTCCCGACGGAGCAGTTGCAGTACCCGGAGACGGAAACGCCTCCGGATCCTTACTTTACAGGTGCAGTTGCAGATTAGCAGTCGGGCAACGGTTAAGAGGTCCATTCCAGACCACGCTACCAACCTTAGAGACTTCTAGCCGGAGTTCAACCGTACAACAGTAGCAGTTTCCCAGAGTTTTACCGTTTCAGCTCCGGTTAAACAACAACTCACCCACCTCCCTAGAAAACCGGTTCATCAAGACGTCACAGAAGGGTTCAAACCCGTTACAGTTTATATACATTTTAGAACGTTTTATCCGTGCACTGCGCTTGAAATAGGATAGTATGGAACTGTATTTAGCTACACGCTTAAAGTTCCTCGCCATTAGCAATTACCGCAGTGAATTATTCACACGCTGTTTTTCTGCCAGACGTTTTGGCTGGCACCACAGGCAGAATGTGCACCAGTTTTCAATCAGTTATTTTCAAGGACATCTCGGTTGTCTTTCTCTTCACTATCCCATCTCCAATCGTCGTTCTAGCAGTAACAATTTTGGGTCCATATTTACACAATTAAGTAATCGGGTGAATTTGTGACACCTTGCCGATGGCTCTTAGACAATGAAGGCAATGATTGATTACCTGGTCGTGCCGACGGTTGAATTTGACCTCGATATGGAAATTGGTGTTACTGATGCTTGCATATTTTTTTTTGGCATAACGGAATATTCATATATAATCAATTCGAGTCATAACGGATGTGCAGGTATGACATGTCATAGAATTTGTGGCCAGTGATGTTTAAACTTAAAATATTTAAGTTGTTGGTAATCAACAAATAATTGCATTCTTGAGCCCATTGTAATATGACCGACTCCATCAGCTGAAATTAAATCAGTGAGACTTTCGGAAATTGTCATTAAGAGTCACTGTAACAGGTCTTACTAAACACAAGTCATTTCTAAGGAAAGTGGTCAGTTCCCGTCCCATTGTCCTGGAGTATTAGAATTTTCGGTGCGTTGTAACGGATGTGCAGGTATGACATGTCATAAAATTTGTGGCCAGTGATGTTTAAACTTAAAATATTTAAGTTGTTGGTAATCAACAAATAATTGCATTCTTGAGCCCATTGTAATATGACCGACTCCATCAGCTCAAATTAAATCAGTGAGATTTTCGGAAATTGTCATTAAGAGTCACTGTAACAGGTCTTACTAAACACAAATCATTTCTAAGGAAAGTGGTTAGTTCCCGTCCCATTGTCCTGGAGTATTAGAATTTTCGGTGCGTTGTTGGGGAGATACGCTCTTCAACTAATTTTACTGACACATCCAATTGTGATCAATACGATCAAGAAAACATTGCATGTAGTGAACGTATGACATTGACCTCTTGGCCTCGTCAACGAGGACATCTTAAAGGCGTGGATGATCGACGAGTTGGATAATTGGATGAGTCGAAAGTACTTCCGTGCAGTCTTGACACAAATTGTCATTCTCATGTTGCATGTCCTGACTTTGAACAGGAAGTAACTCCCAACATGCAAATAAAATTGGAGAATAAAATGGTGTGCGGATCAACTACGACGATAAAAAGTGGCTAGAAATAGCGCCGAGGGTGATGGAAAAAGGCCTCCAAGCCAAGTTCGATCAGAACAAAAACTTGTGTTCCTTCCTCGTGTCGACAGGTAACACTACCCTCGCTGAAGCCTCACCTACCGACAAATTCTGGGGGATTGGCATGTCTCTTGAAGCTGTAAGGAAAGCCGACGACCCAATCTGGACAGGCCAGAATCAACTAGGCGAGCTGCTGAAAAGCATTCGGAACAAACTACAGTGAACACAGACTGATATCAGAGTGACTCGAAACGATGCCGCCTTCAAAACGGTACTGTCCTATCCGTCATATTTATGACGATATGCACGTTAAACTCACAGGACCTAAGTGCCACTACAGACACACTCTATACAAGTGGCCCGGGCATCTTGGGAACAATTACACCATTCTGAGCGATAGTATCTGTAAATTCATCAGAAATACCCGATACACTTGTGTTCAAGCATTTCCTGGCGCACGAATTGAAACATTGAAACGTCACATCAGAATGTACGGCGCCAGAGTAAAATCTTTCAAACTGATTATACTGCACGTCGGGACCAATAACCTTGCATCCTGCTCGGCCGAACACATCACGCAAGTCTACGATCAGCTGGTGCAGGAAATCAAAGTGCTCAATCCACTCGCAAAGATCGCCATCTCCGCCATAATACCCCGTCCAAAGGATACATCCACGGAAGACGCCGTCCGTCAGGAAGTCAATACGCGCCTCCGTAGACTATCCAAGTCGCGCGGTTGTCACTTCCTGTACACGTGGAGGCCCTTCATCCAACAAGACAAAACCGTCGACCGTACCATGTTCGCGCGTGACGGACTCCATCTCAGCTACAAAGGAACCTCAGCACTGAAACTGTTCTTCGACGGTACGGTTACAAGACTACGAGGTCAGTTGGACAAGTCCTGAAGGAAAAACTTCATCAGTTTTAAAGTTCTGTACCAAACGTACTCTTACTACTAGGTTAGTAATTTTCTTTTTTTGTATTATTTCTATTATAGACAACGTCGTACATCCGTTAATATATCAGGCGATCTATAGACGTAGTATAAAATGTACGTGCCTTATATCATGTACCCTCAGGCGAGATCCAGTATAGTGGTACAGCATAGTATACAAAAAATGAATGTGTGTCCTTGGTGAGTACCTTTGCCGCGGGCTGGCGTGCCCATCTCTTCAGTCTGTCTGGGATTGCAGGTGAGCTTGTGCTTGTACTTGGCCCAGCTGACTGTCGATGTGGAACCTCCAGTCCCAACGGTAATCTTCCTCACATCGCCCATAAATAGCCATGAATTCTAGTTTGTGACAGCATAGGTATCTGTGGATGTGTCCTCACGTGTAATATGTAATTGTACATCCATACGTATGTCTCTGTGTAATCAATACATCAAAAAGATATATGTATAAGCTGAAATGGCGGTTGCATGGTACCAAACTGTGAGTATTGTTGTCGGTGACTGGCGTGCCCATTTCTTCAGTCTGTCTGGGATTGCAGGTGAGCTTGTGCTTGTACTTGGCCTAGCTTACTGTCGGCGTGGGCCCTCCAGTCCAAACGGTAATCCCCTCACAGTGTTATCACTAATGCCACATCCCTGTGCAATCACTCACACAATTATGTCACACTATGATGGCAGTATCTCAGAGCATCGCACGCCACATCGGTCTGCACTAATTAAAATGCTAACTAAGATGTTCATCATTACTTTAATGACTGTCCTTTATATTTTGTGTTTCTCATCATACATACTAACCAGTACCGACCTACTTCACAACTATACATCATGGATAACTTAGCCTTAAATTCTCTTAATGTACGCGGCATACGAACAGACAAAAGAAAGCGAATCCGCATATTTTCTACCATCGCTAATAAGCACAAAGCAATAACGTTCCTACAGGAAACACATAGCTCTCCAGATATAGAAAATAAATGGAAAAACGAATGGGGCGGGGATATTGTATTTGCCCACGGGACTCCCCGAAGTAAAGGTGTAGCAATTCTAATACCCAGAAACCTAGAATATACAATAATATCTGACTTTAAAGATTCAGAAGGTCGTTTCATAATTCTTGAGATTTCGTGTCTAAACAATGTTTTTGTGCTCGTAAACGTATACGCACCAACGCAGCTAAGCGAAAATAACCAAATACGTTTTATAGAAAAACTAATGGACTGTCTGACTAAGTACGACGGAAAAAATCTCATACTAGGAGGCGATTTCAATATTGTTCTCGACCCATCCCTAGATAAGAAAGGAGGCAATACGAGCATGAACAGCTCATTCAGATTTAGAAAGTGTATGGAAAGTTTAATGGAATCCTACCAGCTAAGCGACATATGGCGAGTTTTAAATGAAAGCAAGTTCATGTTCACATGGCAATGTAAAGCAAAAAACATATACTGTCGCTTAGATTACTGGTTAATTTCAGATCATCTAATCAATACAATCGACAAGACAGATATCATGCCATGTTCCTTGTCAGATCATAGCCTCATAGAACTTAGTTTAAAGGGATCACCCAATTCAAAACGCGGCCCCGGGTATTGGAAATTTAATAACATGCTGTTAAGAGACACTCGCTATATAACCCTCATAAAAAAAGTTATACAGGATAATATTGATAAATACAACATTGAAGATAAAGGATTAAAGTGGGAAATGATCAAAATGGAAATTCGGAATGCCACAATAATGTACAGTAAACATAAATCGGCTGATCTAGCCAAATCTAAATCAGACCTCGAGAATAAAATTAAAAACTTGCACGAAAACCTGGCTAATGGTGTAAATATAGACCAGAATAACGAGCAATTAAAAGCATATGAGCAAGAATTAAATAGCTTAAAATTAGAACACGCAAGCGGTGTCATAATGCGATCCAGAGCGCAATGGTTCGAAGAAGGTGAAAAGAATACTTCTTATTTCCTAAATCTAGAAAAGCGGAACTATGTGAACAAAACAATAACGCAGCTAACTGTAAATGGAAAAAGCATTGTGCATCCCCATGAAATCCTTGAGCAAGAAAGAATATTCTACGAAAATCTCTACAAGGAAACAAGCAAAAACCCCAGAAACCATGAACACTATATGCATATGTTAAACAACCGCAACATTCCACGATTAACCCCTAACCAAAATCAAGACAGTAACATAGTTATAACTGAAACATCATGCGGCAATGCCCTTAAAAATTTGAAAAATGGAAAAACACCAGGAATAGATGGCCTATCAAGCGACTTTTACAAATTCTTCTGGCCTGATATAAAGACCTTAGTGAAAGAATCAATCGCATACGCCTTCGAGAAGGGCGAATTATCAATAAATCAGAAGCGTGGCATTCTAACATTAATACCCAAAAAAGGGAAAGATAGACTACATCTAAAAAATTGGAGACCCCTGAGTTTACTTGCAACGGATTATAAAATAATAGCTAAAATAATCGCACAAACTTTAGCCCCACTCCTACCCACGGTCATAAAAAATGACCAAAATGCATATATAAAAGGCAGATATATAGGTGAAAATATTAGAACCACGGAAGACATTATTCATTATTGCAAAATCCGAAATCTCTCTGCTATAATTCTTCTAATCGACTTTGAAAAAGCCTTCGATACAGTAAGATGGCAATTTCTATTTGACAGTCTAAAGTCTTTTAACTTGAGTAGGAACCTCATTAAATGGGTAAAGATTCTGTACACACATATAAACAGTGTTATAATAAATAATGGTTACTCTTCGAGAGGATTCAATATTGAACGTGGAGTAAGGCAAGGATGTCCCCTATCTGCTTATCTGTTCATCTTAATTGTTGAAATCATAGCAATAGAAATAAGAGCGAATAAAAATATTAGAGGAATTAAACTAAAAACTAAAGAAGTGAAAATTAGCCAATTTGCTGACGATACCACCCTATATCTCCTCGACTACGACTCAATAAAACATGTGAAACTATTCTTACACACTTTCTATCAGTGCTCTGGACTCAGAGCGAACATGGACAAAACGCAGGCATACTTAATCGGCAAGCACATGAAACGCTTCAAAGAAAACGACGACCTACAATGGAAACAAGGTCCAATACCTACCCTAGGGATATATATTTGCGATACTGAAATTGAAAATCGAAAGCTTAATTTTGACCCCAAAACAAAACAAATAAAAACCCTCCTAAATATCTGGAAACAGCGTAGCCTATCATTAAAGGGAAAAATCACTATAATCAACTCATTACTAGCCTCGACAATAGTTTACCAGTGTAGTAACATAGTAACCCCTCCATGTGTTATCAAAGAACTCGATAGCTTGTTTTTCGAGTTCTTATGGAACGGGAAGAAACACAAAATCTCCAAAACAACAATCATCAAACAAATTGAAGATGGCGGCCTGAAAATGATAGATATAGATGCTAAAATAAAATCTCTAAAATTCTCCTGGTTCAAACGAGCGCTCACAAACCCGGGCAGTACTTGGAAAATTATTTTGGACGAAATCATAAACATACCTTTCGATTATATTATACAGTGCAGAAGTAATTGTGTTATCAAAAACATGCCTACTTTTTACCAAGAAATATTGACCACTCTACATCAATTAAGCTATCTAAATTATGATATGGGACTCGAGTTGAACGAACTAAATCTCTGGTATAACCCAAACATAATACTCGACAAGCAACCTATATACTGGAAGAAATGGTTTGATGCAGGTATTCGCATAATGGGCGACCTCTTAGATGAGACCAACAATTTCCTAACCCTCGAAAAATTTAAACAGAAATACAACATAAAATGCAACTTTCTTGACTACGTGCGTCTCCTTGATGCAATACCCAGAGCCTGGCGTAAAAAACTAACGTGTAAACCAGATGAGTCTAAACTAGACCCAACAGCATCCTCAGTTGATAAATCAACGAATAACAATATCGTCGACCCCTTACTAACTAAATCAAGAGAATGGTACTGGGCAATTATCAAGGGGAAAACACTTGCAACAGAGCCAACGTGCATCTCCAGGTGGAATAGATTATATGACATAACATCAGAATCTTGGCCAACAATCTTCCAAACAGCTTTCCTATCATGTCGAGAAACTTATTTACAGTCATTCCAGTATCGAGTAATTCACAGAATAATCCCATGTAACGAAACATTATACAACATGAAGGTAGCCAGCACGAACATTTGTACATATAAGCTATGTCATCAAAACGTCACTGACAGTATCCAACACCACCTAGTCACATGTCCACCTGTCAAAACTTTCTGGAATACTTTCACCCAGTGGTGGGATAACCTACATCAAAATAAAACTTTGAACATCAGCGAACAAGAAATAATATTAGGTAAACCATGTGTCAGTGATGAAGACTATATTGTCAATTTTTGTATTATTCTGGCAAAAAATTTCATTCATAACTGTAAACTTAAGGAAACAGATATATTCTTCATGTCTTTTTTAGCGATATTGAAATGTAAGCTAAGTACAGAAAAAGAGATACACGTTAATCTAGGTAAAGAGTCAATTTTCTATAATCGCTGGGGCCACCTTTATGACAACTTATAGGTTGACATTCTATATTACCGTATCATGAACCTATCGTATGCCTGCTTATCAGCTCCATGTCGTAGCCTGTATTATTTAGTAATTTACTGCTTGGTATAATCGTACACCGCCTACATCTCATATCCTATGATGCTGTATCCCATGATGACATTCCTGTATGCATTTATGTAAAGTTGTACGCCTTGTAGCACAAAATGTATGTATTATGTATGTATGTATGATGTGAAACAAATAAAGGATTCTCGATTAAAAAAAAAAAAAAAAAAAAAAAAAAATGGTGTGCGGAGTTGGACGTCAATTCAGTGACACTGTAATTATTTATTATGGCTATTGTATATGGTTACTGAGGCTGTAATTAAGGCATTTCAGCAGAAATGCCTTTATGGTTTTGTCAAAACAATTTTTTTTTTTCTTTCACTTTTTGGTTTCCGCACGATAACTTCAGTTTGCCTGTATGTATCTTCGCCAAATTTTCACCGCTGGTCAGAAGTGTTGTGTAGAAGAAGCCTATCGTTTTTGAGCCGGCTCAGGGGTCCGTGAGGCCCGTGAGGATGAAATCTTTTTTTTTTGTTTCCGCACAATAACTCAAAAAGTATCATGGCAATGATTGTGAAACTTTGCAAGGAGGTTCATATATCACCAGGGAAGAAGCCTATTGATATTGAGGCCGATCCGTCAAACGACCTTTGACCTAGGGCTCGAAATAATTTTGGCTGAGTCATCCTTGAGGCTCTCATGCATATCTCGGAAACGGTGCGTCGTAGAGCGAAACGGACGTTATTTTCGGACTCGTCGCCTTAGACAAACATGTCTTAAGGGTATTAGGGATGACCTTTGACCTTGACCTTAATTTTTTTCGCTGAGTCGGCATTTTTCGTTTCCGTCGATATCTCAGAAACGGTGCGTCGTAGAGTGAAACGGACGTTATTTTCGGACTCGTCGCCCTAGACAAACATGTGTAAGGGAGTTTAAGGGATGACCTTTGACCTTGACGTTGGATTTTTCCGCTGAGGCGGCAATTTTCCGTTTCCGTTGATATCTCGGAAACGGTGCGTCGTAGAGCGAAAAAGACCACAGCACTTTTGAAGTTTCACAAGGGTAATGCCCAGCTTTCCATTCTGGCGAGCATTATGTTGATGTGCTATTGAAAATGGTTCAAACTGGACGACCATAGGACACAACCATTACATAATTCAATTCTATACAGGAACATATGGAATCGTTATATTGTACGCATGTGGAAGTTCAGTCTAATGTATGTATCAACCTATTACCGCTGTAAACCAAATTTTGATGATGCCAATAAAAAACTTAATATCAAAAACTTTCAGAATAGAAACAAAGCCCGACCAAACATTCATATCCGAAGCCACACTGGCGTCATCAGGGGCAGACAGTGAAATAGGAATTTCGACGACAAAGTTTTCATGATTTAGAATATAGAACGGTTTGAAATTACGATCTGAAAAAAATATCAGGATGGGTTGACAATATTTTATGTATGTCATTGGAACTGTGATGTACGGAGCCTCTGAGAGGACATGGAAGAAATATTTTTAGCACATTGTTATTGCGTTCCCTCGCAATATTATCGCGTTCCCTCGCGATCTTATTGCATTCCCTCGCATTCTGGATCGCGTTCCCTCGCATTGTGCTGACGCCAATGACTTCTGAGAAGGTTATTCTACAAGATCGCGAGGGAACGCGATCCGGAATGCGAGGGAATGCGATATTATCGCGAGGGAACGCGATAATATCGCGAGGGAACGCAATCTGGATTGCGAGGGAACGCGATCTGGATTGCGAGGGAACGCAATAAGATCGCGAGGGAATGCGATCCGGATTGCGAGGGAACGCGATAATATTGCGAGGGAACGCAATATTGTTGCGAGGGAACGCAATAACCGTATGTCAAAAAATATTTCTTCCATGTCCTTTCAGCGGCTCCGTAGTGATGTTTCCATTGTCATTAAATCCATTCGGTTGGGAAATGTTCGCGCTGGATGGGCGCTCAGTTGAAGTGCGCCCATAATTCAGTTTCACCTGTATAGTACTAAAGTGTGACGTAATTTTTTGAACAGGTACACGCCAATTGGCAGTGATATTCAATATAAGTTGTTTATAGCCAGTAGGTGGATTAAGGTAATGACTTTGTCTCTCTATATGCACAAGCAGCTCTATTATGCAAGGGGAATCGAGTAAATGCGACTGTAGGGGACACTTCTCAGGAACGTATAAATGAACCATGATCCCGGACCTAAAATTATACTGAAAGTCTTCGCCTTGGATTTATTTATCCAATGATTAAATGAATCGCATGAGATTATTGGCCATGACCCACCTAGCACATGTAAACCCAGAAGTACAAAATTACGGTGAAATGGGTCATTCACATGTGCGTGTCACTGATGATCCCACAATCTACCCAAAATTAAACCTACATGAAACGGCGTATCGTCAACGGGACCATGCTTTGAGGGAGTACAACAAAGCAAGAGGGAAGAGGGCCGAAGGGAGTGAAGTGAGTCATTTGCAGCCGGGGTTCTGGGGCCCATGAGTAAGCTTCCTAGGTATAAATTTGACTTGAAGTGGAATAATCGGTTTCTGAAATTTGTTATCAATCAATTGGCTATCATATATTAGATGAGATATTATCTCGTCCAGACGACTTACCCGTGTAGTTAGAAACGACTCATTAACTCGTCAAAATGATTTATTATCTCGTTAATAAATCTACTCGTTCATGAATCTACGAATTAATCTTTTTTCACATGTGGCAGCACTACACTCTAGGGAAAGGCATTGCTGCAACATGAACAAAATTAGGTCGCTTTAACGAGATGATAAGCCGTTTAAACGAGTTATCGCGTTAAATCAACTTATTTTGTCGTTAAATTGGCTGATTATCTCAGTAAAAAAACTTTTTGTCTCTTGGAACGATTTAAATAATTTTTAAAACAAAAGTCATTTTGGAGACATATTATCTAGTTGAAGAGACTTAACCATCTTGTAAAAGCGAATTACTATCTCGTTATAACAACTTATTATCTCGTTAAATCGACTCATTATGCCATTAGAACAACTTAATCTTTTTTTCGCATGTGGCAGCACTTCGCTCGAGGGAAACGCAGTGCTGCAGTATGTTTTAAGGAAATAATAAGTCGTTTAAACGAGACATTATCTTGTTAAGTTGATTAAGTATTTCGTTTAATCGACTTATTTTATCGTTGAAAGAACTAATTTTTTCTCATGTGGCAGCAGAGCGCTTCCGTAATTTTTCAAAAAGAAACTGGTGATTTGTCCTGTCAAAAAAATCGTTGCTTCCACAGAACATATGGCGCGATGGTAAAGATAGTCGTGTGAAATTTGCTACATAATCTTATCAAAATAGCCAGAACGGAATGGACAGTGGAACAAACCGAATACATGCAGATTCAATTGATATGAGAACAATGCACATTGTTATATCACGAAACACTCATTCCATTCCGTTCTTGATCCACATTCCTGCAAGGAATGAAGACATTTCTGAGAAGTAACGTATATGATCTCCCGTTCACCACATTCCGTTCTGACAAGTCATTCTGCAATATCCGGTGGAACGGAGCTCTTTGTTCCGCATAAAAATCGTGTCATGCATAGTTATAACCTCCGTCAATACACGCTAATTGTGCATTGATTTGGTGTTTGTCATTTTTTGTACAAAAAATTAGTTACACACAATATCACAGGACTCCCATGGAGACAATGTTAAGGTTTTCTTGTCAGATAACAAAATATGATTTATTGGAGGAAAATGTAAATAAATACCTATACACAAAACATATTACACTATATCAGAGGTCAATTATTATATTTCTTATCACCGGGATCCTGTTCTTCGAGATGGCCCTCTCCTGGCAAGTCGTACGTAAGGTTCGCTGCACAAGAATGGGGTCAACTAGGATGTTTTCTGAACTCTGTGCAGACATGCATGTATCGAAAATATTAAGGCGTCGTTGTATTCACAATTTCACGTTCTACGAAATTACCCAGACACGCGCAGTAGTATCGTTAGAGCGCCGCTGTTTGAAATGGGACATGCCAGACACGTATTCGATATTAGTACATTTTTAATAAACCATTTGCATGTGACAACTACTACTCGGACGTGTTCATTCATTACTGAACTTTCTGTATCTAATTACAAGAGATGCCTGATACATTAATCACTTCTTTCATTACCAATGAGACAGTACGAATTTCATTACTTCAGCCTAATGTGATTCCGTAATAGAGTTTTGTTTTCAATTAACTCGCGCAAATGACTGAGTTTCAATAAAACAATAACCAATTACACAATCGGCATGTATTCGATTATGATATGCGGTAACGGATCACCTAAGCTAAATGTAATTACGAATTCGATGTATCAGATCACGACAAGGACATAATTAATTGTAAATCATCTTGTTCTCACGAGTACAACTCAAACCGTGGTATACTATTTCTGTACAGATATTAGCTTCATATATATAAAAAAAATTGTAACATGGAATAAAGACCGTATTGATAATGGTTTTTCTGGCGTTCTTTCATATGTTCATATTAATCTTCATATTTCCTAGATTGAAGAAAATGATTACTTCGAAGCCATCTGTCGAAAATGTAACAGAACATGGTGATAGACTCACGTGAGACTTTGCACCACGTTGCAAACGTCTTCGGTGCGGAAGAGTTGCTGAAAATTTAATACAGAATGAATTCCGTAGTTGTACACTCTCTGCGATCTCTTTGTCTTGCAGGGGTTACTAGGAGACGGAGCCAATCATCAATTATCCAGTCGGACATCGGAAAAGATCGACGAATATTTAAAGAGCATATAAATATTTTGGCCAGACAGTGTGAAGAATGTAGTTGTTACTACAGTACTCCTGAAGGAATTAGTTAAACCTCTCAAATACAAAATGGACAATAAAATTACAAAACGAACCACACGGAATAGGTGTATAATGAGTACATATGTTCTCAAGGTGTATGACGAATACAAGACAGATTCAACACCACCAGCAGTGAAACCTACGGAAGCCCATAGGTGACATGCGTATAAAATGTTTCTATATATTTCCCAGCAAAAAGCTAGCACGTTCGAACGTGGAAGCATTTAACACTATCACGTTCGCACGTAGAAACGGTTAAGGCTATTGCGTTCACACGTGAAATGACCGAGGTTACCACGTTCACACGTGGAAGTATTTAATGCTTCCACGTTTGCACGTGGAAACTTCAGGAGCTACCACGTTCGCACGTGTAAAGAATTGGGTGTGGAAGCATCAAATGCTTTCACGCGTGAACGTGGTAGCTTTGACTCTTTCTACGTGTGAACGTAGAAACCTAAATCTTTGTACATGCGAACGTGGAATGCTATAAATGCTTCTACGTGTGACCGTGGTAGCTTTGAAACTTTCTACGTGTGAACGTGGAAACCTACATCTTTCTACGTTCGAACGTGGTAGGTTTTAAAGTTTCTACGTGCGAACCTGAAAATATTTAATGTTTCCACGTGTGTGCGTGGTAGCTTTGAAACTTTCTACGTGTGAACGTGGAAACCTACATCTTTCTACGTTCGAACGTGAAAGATTTTAAAGTTTCTACGTGCGAACGTGAAAGCATATAATGTTTCCACGTGTGAACGTGGAAGCCTAAAACCTTTCTACGTGCGAACGTGATAAGTTTTAAAGTTACCACTTGCGAACGTGTTAGCGCTAAATGCTTCCACGTGCGAACGTGGTAGTTTTGAAGTTTCTACGTTCGAACGTGCAAGGTTTTTGATAGAGAAACACCAATTTTTTTCCTGCACATGTCTCCTATGGGCTTCCATAGAAACCGGCTCAGTGGCATGTATCTATCAACATAATGCCACCAAATCAAGATTTCGATGGAGCCGACAGAACCTATAATCATGATAATGTTGAATATTATTGGAATAGAAACGACTGAACAGTTACACGACTCCAGTTACAGTTCCGTTCCAGTCGAGACTACATGACAAGGTTATTTCACGCGCTTCCTATCATGGTTCATGGACCCGGCATGGGCGTGTCGCTAACAGTCCATGAATCTATTCCGGTGTCCAGGCCGACTGAAAACAGCACAATGTGGACCAACTGGCTCCATCATTCACATGTCTAATTCATACTAGCTACGAGGAACTCATTCAGCATCATACTCGTAGGTGAATAACTCACGGCTGAGTGGTCAATCGTTGAGTCCACGGAACACTCACCCTGCATAGCTGCGGATGATAAATCCCTCGGTCAAAGATGAGGTTCTAACTGACGACCTCCCAGTTTGGGGTCATGCTGCTTAACCCCTACAGTACAGGCGACGGTTTCACGTAGGAAACATTCCATAACCCATATTTTGTTGGTGCCAATACATGTATATCAATTGCGTCACATTAAGGCGGGATCATAACAACGGACCCTATGACCCCAACTCGAAATCAATTTGCCCATTATAGGAACCACGGTGGCTAGGCGTTCGTACGCGTTATTCAGGGAGGTCCGCGTAAAATCGTGAGTATTACGCGTTATTCACGAGGAAATAGTACAGGAAACGACACCGTTCCCCACTTCAAATTGGAAAAACTAATGAAAAGGTTCATTTTCCTTATAACATGTTGTTACCACGGAACATCCCAATAAGCAAACATCACGTATGCTACTATGAATTACTTGCAAAAGTCGTTATATTGATGAAAATGGACACACAATTCGTGACAACACCCGCACGCTTGCGAACTCGTTTGTGAAATATAATCGGCTATCATTTGAAATCAACGAAGTGCGTGTAGGAAAATCATAGAATGCTCGGAAAAATATTTCTTCATTGTTACACCATTCAACCAGTTGTTTTAATTGAGTATTTCATCAACTAAGAAGGTTTTTGTGGTTTACGCGTATCAACCTGAGGGAGAAAACCTGCACACGCGTTACAGAATGAGGGAGCATGTGAGCGTTGTCGGGGATGGTAGAGCCGGTAATGCATACATGGAGAATTTTTAATAATGATTTGAGGCTGCACATGTTCCAAGTTCTGACGATACTTCTTATTTATCATTATCCTCCATATGTTCCTCCTAATCTTCATAAATCTGAAATTGGCGATACCAAGAGTTTTTCGTGTTTTTTTAAACGTTATCTCTTGAACTTCAATTTATTTCAATGATTGAGCAGTAAAACCTGGGGAAAGATTCGCATTAAAAAAGAAATATAACAACCTCACCAAAATATTTACTCATGCACATACGCGTAATGCCCTCAGGCAAATCGCGTAAAGTATAGCAAATAAACAAATGATACATTAAACCTGAATTTGTGCCGCCTGCGACCTATGTGAAACCTTTTGAAGACAGGCATATGTGAAGCCCAATCTATCACTATCATAGACCTCGCATTCTATCTATAGCAATGCCGATACATAACATTTTCAACCCCAAAACAGAGGAGAGCGGATGTCTGAGCAAAATTGACGGATATTGTGCAGCCAAAGGTATCGCTACACTGGCTTATTTCTCTGATTTAAACTCTCAACAACAATCATGAATATGTGTAATGTTCCGTGCAAATCCAAATCCGACATTTCAAAATGGTAAAATTAACGAAATTGTATGTATTTCTCGCTAACGGCCATTCAGAGGCTGTCATTTCCTCACGAATAACGCGTAATACTCACGATTTTACGCGGCACTCCCTGAATAACGCGTAATGCCTAGCCACCGTGGGAACGCCATGTCTTCAATGGCTAAGTACAACTTGCCCATTATATGAAAACATCATTATGAGAACATCCATTGTACATTCAAGGCCGGGTGGATAAAGTCTTATCATTTAAACTATGGCTGGATGTGTTTTAGAATATTGGTGCTCCATTAAATCGGCGAGATAGACAAGCATAATTACATTAACAAAACAGGAATTTACAACGGGAAGTATAGTATTCATACATGTATATATTCCTGGTTTTTGTCATACATATACACCCAAACACATTTTTAAAAATATAATAATAGCTTTTGTGATATATCTGCCAAAAATGAGCGGAATACTCAACCATATCCTTCACAGACTGTAGTTTCTGAAGTCTTGTTGGTCTGCGCGACAGCTGAAAGTGTACCATCATAATCTGGTTGATGAGTAATCAGAGGCTGGATCTGAATAATATAAGAAAATGACCCTTAACACGTTGTCTGCTTCCTATGTAAGTTACATATTAGATAAAGTATAAAAGTCTCAGGTCGCTAAATCATCGACACTGAGCCTTTTGCTCATGTTGGTAATGTTAACAACGACTTCCAGTAAAATCCATCCAGAAATTATAGCTATAACCCGAGTATAATATTTCAGTAACCAGCTGATTAGGCAGGAATGCTGACTGATGAGCAACCTCAAATAAATAATAGCGATTCGGTCTGATTTTGAAACAGTCAAATGGTGTCAATAGACCTATGATCCGATAACATATTAGCATGCTGTTGCGTCCGTCGTCGTCGTCGTCATGTACATATTTCTCTCAAAAGTTCGGTCAAATATTTTTTACCTAATATTTTTACCTAAGTTTTCGCATTATTTTCAAAACGGCGGGCATGTTAAAAAACGCCCAGTTTTAGCAGCAACTTTCTCAAAATGTGTTCAGTAATATTTTTCCAAATCATACATAGAGCTCCACTTATGAACCTTTGTGACATGCATGAGATTCTCTAGATTCGGTAGTCTGCGCGTATCGGACATTTTGATTTTCTGAAGGGTCGGAGAAAAATTGGTTCAAAATCTTATCACTATGTGTTTTGAGGTATCCCCAGCCTGAAAAGAACCACTAAGATATCTTGGGACCCTTTTTCACTTTTTAGGGAATGGAACTCTGCACGTCATCACTCCTAGAATGTTTCATAATAGAGCTGAGATATTGGCATATTCGAGTGAGAAGTTATGTACGGCGAATCGAGTGGTGACATTGAGTTTGATATTTGATGACATTGAAAGGTCAAAACGCCCATTTTTTGTCATAAATCACCATTTTTTAACCTTGTGGCTAATTTTTGCGACCTTACACAACAGTGATGAGAGTATTGTATACTATATATGATGAATTACAAGATGAGACAAGAACATACATACTACATATCGATGGTTTACCTTGAAAACTCCTCACGTTTTACTATCAAGCATTTTCGAAACCTCGCACCTGGCATCATCTTATTCGCAACACATGTTGATGCTTATAATATTGCTTATTTCATATTAAACGTCAAGAAATGTGGAATGACCTGAAACTCACAATGAGTCCGTGTCACTGCTGGTGGACGTTAATTCTGTCCCCGAGGATACCATCAACTCAGTAGCCTTTTGGCTTGTGATCAGGTACTTATGTACTTGTCATATATCTATTCCATGGGGTTTGTTTCGGATTTGTAAATTATTTTCATAGGTTGTTGGGCGGTTGTGTACTGGTTCCGTCGGTTGTGCGGTAGAAACAACTACATTTACCCTGGTGGCGCCAGTGTGTCTTTTGATAAAGTATTTGGTCGGGCTTTGTTTCTATTGCAAAATGTTGTATTTTACGCTTGTTATTGGAAACACAGTTTGGCTGTGTTGGTGGTAATAGATTGATACTTACTGTCATCTGACTCGTCAATAATCCACACATTGGTAATATTCTCATAGCATTTTATCCAGCTTAATAGGCCGAGAACAACCGTGTGACGAGATCAAATGTCCCACAATCGCTTGCTTAATATTGCTTCGTATTGCTTCTTATTGATCGCTGTTGAAGATGTTGGGAAATTTAATTGAGGGGATGTCTGTTGATCTCAAATAACCAACATAGTCAGGCTGCCAACATTATTATGAAAAGGGACAAAATAGCCACGTTACATGTTCATACATTATACTACGGGGCTATTTAGCGATAATATATAGTGAAAATATATGAATGATTTACAACGTAAATAGCAAATGGAAAACCCTGTTCCAGATAATTGGAACAGTGCCCCTTTGTACCCTGACGACGCCACTGCTCCCCAAACCCTGGTCGGGACACCACAAATGATTGAGTTGAGGCATATTTTCGTTCAACATAGAATAATATCAAATTTTGTTTAAGAGAGAATCGATGCTATAGGTTGAGGGAAATCGAGTTCTACTAAAACCGACATGTATAGTGCATAACTTACTCAAATTTCCCACTACACACAAACGACTTTGGGTAGAAAAATAATCAACATTGATATAAAGAATTGATTTTGATGAAATTAATTGATATTGATAAAACTCACCAGCATTCCCAAACGCGAACCTAAATGTCCTTACAGCATGAAAAATGTCTGCGAAGGCCTAATGTGTTTCACATCACTTTCTGCATATGTTTGGGAGCACACAAGTTACAAATAAAGAGTGAACATGTCCAAACCAGTGATTTTGTATTGACTCATGAGTAAACTCTCGTCAGTGATCGAAATGTGCTGCTGGGTGAAAATGGTTAGCATTCGTCTGCCATTTAGATGATCGGCAGAACATAGCATCACACAAAAGCGAACCATTTCTGTAGAAAGATAGAATGATGTCCTATCGAAGATTCTCGGTGTTGAATCTACTGACAACATCGTTGGATCCATTCGTTTGTTAGATCCATAGTTCCGGTGAGTAATGTCCCGGAAATGACACGTCAATATTTATACGTACTCGACTGGCTACGTTGTTTGAGGACTGAGGTTCGAGGATCATGTTCTTAAGGCAGGGGGCGATACTTGATCGGTAAATATCTCTTCACAATGTGTCTTTGTTATTGTTATTATTAATTATTACTATTACACACTGATAGTGCATCGGATAAACAAACGGCATCAATTGATTGCATCGTACTAACATCAATGTATTGTAAGTGACAGACGGCGTCGCAAGGGAAATAGCCTGCCAAGGAACACATACATTTGAACAGTTATGGTATTCAGGAAAATGTAACCGGAATAAATTTGTGGAGAACATTTTCGTATCAAAACCAAAAGCTGGAAGTTTACACAACGAATATTTTTTTCGAAACAGTTTTGACACTGGTCCATCGGGAAAATAGGTTTTGGCTTTACGAACGTGTGGTAGAGTACCTATACATTACACCAAATGTGGGACAAGTCGGGATACGAGCCATTACACAGGGTTATATTAAAGACCTAGTAGCATGCCGATGAAAGTGCTTCTAATTTAGTTTATTATGAATAGTTTTCAATAATTTCGAACGAATTTTACAAATACAATCAATGGGTTTCGTGATATTGAATCAAATAGGCACTCCTTCCGTAAATTGCCGAAGATTTTGATCACGATTTCAGTGTGGGTCACGTGGTGTGTGACGTCAGTTGAGGTAGACCTGAAAGTACATGTAGCCAGCAAGGTAAACTGCATGTCGCATATTCATTCCCCTGCTGTATGTTTGACAATTCAAGTGAACGGGTGAGATGGCGGGAATAAGGCATTTCTTGTCTTAATATTTAGAATCAGTACTAGTTATTCACGCAGAACGGAGGTTTGTTGAACTGCAGGATGTCCAGTATTTGCTGGTTTTAGCGTGTTTTCTTTTGAATCTCATGCATTTTTTAGTGGTTTTCCATCTTTGAGCTGGCCGCCCAAATTACGTATTTTACGTTTTTGGCCAGCCATCAAAGCACATTCTGCCTCAACTGACGTCACGATTACGGAAATTGCCGAAGGTATTTTTATCATCGGCATGAGAAGGCGAATGTAATACTGGCTCAAAATACGCCATTACATGTCGCTGTTATTCACTACCAGTTTAAATGATTAACGCCAACATCTTTTTCATCACCGAATGTCCACATTGTCTTTATCTGAACAGGAATAAAACCATATAATGGTACATTGCTACTATGACTTTAACGGACCTGGTGACACGAACTCGAAAATAATTTGCCCACAAAAGGACCGTCATAAATATGGCCTGAATAGCTGCAGAACCTATTGTCCGTTCAAGGAATATTGTGGGCTATTGTGGCAAGGATGCGAGAGTACACAACCCAAGGCTAGGTGGATATATTCCATAAATCGTAAAATGTATGTTTTGCAACATATTTTTACTTGGCGGAATCGACAATTTCGGTAAGTTCATGTTTATGGTTCATGTTTATGTGTATTCGGTACTCAAAACAAGTTTCAAAGATAACTACTGAAGCCAAGTACCCATTTTGAAATTATTTCTTATATCGGTCATGACGTGATTGGCCTTTTTGTGACAAATCTGGTGAAATTTGAGAAAAGTGGAATATACATAGATATTTTCTTGAAAATTTGGTGTTCTCTCAGATAATTTCTGGCATGTACCTTGGGCACAGTTCAGTGTTATGTTTGTGGGCTATCAAGGAATTTAATTTTCGTTTAATTGGAAAATTATCTAAAATAGGCCAAAAGAATTCAAGCCACACCATCTTTTATTATCTTTATGAAAAATTATTATGACTCGATTCAACTTCATCTCCACCGTAGGGGAGGCAGCAGGATTCCTCCGCAAGCGGTCTGAGCTCCCTTAGAGGGAGTCTAAAATATATGTACACAAATCGCAACCGAGCAGAGCGAGGGAGGCAGCGTACGGCGTGGTGTCCGGGGGCCCGCTTGAGGGCCCCAGAAGTCAGAGCTTTTTGGTGGTCTGAAGTTGATTCTGAACGGTTCTTGGCTCTCAACTGACGGGGTTTCTATTCTCCAGATTTCATAACTTTCATAAAATATTCTTTCGACTTTATTGTGATCGTCCAGTGATAAAGGCCATTTCGATCTTGTTTAATTTTGCGTGGTTTCTTCTACACGAATTGTGTGTGAATTACTTCTTGATTTCATGTTAACGAAATATGCTTGTATTTTTTAAACAGATAACATATTTGGAGAATTCAGATGGGGCTCACGATAGGATCCAGTTATAACTACAGAAATAAACAGATTGCGTTTTCATTCATTCATTATTCATTCAGTTAAGAAATTATTTGGAAATGGAAAATATATATAATGTTTTTGAAGCCGTATTGGCTGATCTGTAGTTTAATGCCAAGAAAAAACGCAAAAGTCTTGGGGGGGGGGTCAAACATACTCGACCCCCCCCCCCCCCGTCAAAAAAGTGAGACCCCCCGGGCTCCTACGCCAGTGATGTAAATAAATATGATTCGAAAACATATATTCGTTATTTTCTCGGCATGCTCAAACAATCACGGTGGATATCCAGCTGATATGTGTTATGGCAAACTGAACCATCTGTAAACTCTAATTCCACGCAGAATACACCTCGTTGGCAACCTGACTGAGTTGGCTGGGTCTCATCTGATTGTTAGTGAAACTGTCAACCAAATGCGATATATTCTCAATACATGGAGGATTGACGAGTCACATGGCAACCGCAGGAGTTTTCGTACAATGCTGCATGTCTTTGACTGAAGAAATTATCCTCAACGTTTGGCAAATAAGATAAAATATGGTTATGTCATAAATCATTAATTGGTGCACAAACATGAGGTGTTTCCAAATTAGGTATTGATGTGTATATTATAGCCTCAGTCTGGAAGTCATCATAGAGATAATAAGATTCCATATTTAAAGTTGAACAAGGTCACAATGGGGGTGTATCCCAACAATTTAAACTTACCAATTGAAAAGAGAACCACGTCAAGGCATGAACAAAACAGAGCGAACAATACTCCTGGGGCCTATTGATAATATACAGTGGCAATGTGAAGATATAAAAAGATGATACGGCATGTATAGAAACAATAAAGCAAATATTGAGGCGTTTGGAAAAGGGGTCTTTAAAAAGGATAAAGGAGAAAGAATCGGTACATGCTCTCTATTACACAGTGATAGTGCACTGTTTGGATGAACGGTGTCGTCGGAATGGATAGTAATAAGAACAATATAGTGCGAGAGAGGTAACATCTCAAGGGAAATAACCTTCTGCCAAGTAACACACACCTTTTGATCAAGAGGGATGGTGCTAATTTTGGAATTTAACCAGAAAACATTGTGTTGAGAATATTTTAACATTCGAAGATTTCTTGCTTTGAAAAGCAAAACTAAATTCCAGCTTTTGTAAACCCTCAAAATACGTGGATTTAATAACAAATATTGATTGAAATATTATGTATATAACACATGGACGTTTCGTTGTTTATATTAAATATTGCCCGAACGCATCTGTGAAAGATTCGTATTTTCGATCGGTACTGTGCAAATGATTCAAAAGTTTCATTAACCATCAATCACATATTGGCCATGCATTTGATTATGACACGCACTTATTGTAACTACGACTTCAATGTATTAGACCACTGGTCAGCAAATATGGTGGAAAATATATCTTCGGAAAAAGAATTTGAGGAGAGTTAAAACCAAACTATGCCTACAATATAGTATAAAATATATATCTAACGTACTACTAAAAAAAACTGTGCTGGTAATGATATTTGTCCATCTTACACTCATTGTTATATATTACATGTGATATAAGTTGGTTAATTTCAAGCCATTTGGGAACTGTACGGGCACGTGGTACTACTCACGTAACATCTTGGCCACTAATGATGCCGATGGACTGCTCACCATTTATAGGACATGATTCGGCAATTACTCGTTCAAGGCCGTCTATTCTTCATGATGAGTTACATGGATACAAACCCCATCACGACTTAGCTTATCTGACATTGGAGGGTAGTAATGATTCACAACGGCAAGGGCGGTGAAGGGCAAAAACGATTTGCAAGCTTAGTTTGCGTTGGGAAAATTTCCTTCCCAATCAAGAGTGAATTATTGCCAATAGAGTTGCAAATAACTGGTGCGAAACAATAGCATGTGTGACATTGACACTATGACCCAATAGTAGCGAGTCTATGGATCAAATGAGGACACAAGGAAACAAGAACTATTACACCCGGTTATGACAACGGACCCGCTAATTGAACGAACTCGAAAATAATTTGCACACTATAGGAATGACATGAATTTCGTCTCAATGACTAAAGAGGATGAGTTTCCCTGTCATTTTTGTTTTCTCTCACTTCGTATGCCTGATATGACTTTCTGTCCCCGGACTATGAGATTGGATAACGGACCCTGTTTTGTTTGCTCGGAATACTTAATACTGGGTATTGATTCCACGTCTATTGCCCGTTCTATGAATGTCGTAAATAGATCTATCGCGGCGACGGTGTGAGTACACGCAGTCCAAGGCCAGGTGGATAAATCCACTAATCAAACTTTGGGCCAGTTACCAAAACATGGCGATTCAGCTCAGTGAGGAGCCTGAATCTCATAATTCAATAGAAACAATTTAATGAAATAATTACCTAAAACTTGATAACAAACATTAAGAGCAGGTTCTAGAAAATAGTATGAGATTTTTCGAACTACTGAACGAGCTATGGAAACTGGACGAACTATTCAGACATCCGAAACATACCACATAAAATAGGTGTATCACAAGTCCATGAGTACCCAATCACAAGCCAATCACAACTTGTCTACGGTATCAACCATTAGATATTATGTCAAGCATCCCTCATTATTATACCTATTAGGATGAACAAATCTTTCGTCATAATCACCTATTTGAAAACTGATTCTGTAACGTTGATATATCAATAAACGTACCCATATGTAAGAGGGAAGCCTAGAAATGCTCCACTAAGTGTCCGTAGCTTTTGTGATATCGAACCCAGGGTCGTTTGTCGGATTTACTTCACAGGTCCGCTTGGATATGTGCTGGAAAGATGCGTTTCAGTTTGAATTTTTAACCAAGTGTATGTTGGATTCTTATCTTCGAATTGTTGAGATAGTACCACATTGAATCAACGTTTCAAATTCTTTCATAAGGTTTCATAAGATACTCTCATTTTGCGTATTTAATATGGACGACTCACCGGAAGTACAATTAGTATCAAATGTCAGAAATGTTATAACACACTTTTATAACGTCAGGGACAGAGGTGGGTCATTCATAATCGAGCCACCAACATCAGATGAAAATTGTGCAAAATCAAACGGATATATGGCTGAGTCTTCTTAATATTCGATTTTTATCGCTACAGTATTCTTCTCGGTCTTCAATTACGCACTAGCACTTTGAGGCGTAATATATATGGTGGTTTTCTGACCTACGTTATGTATAAATACTGATAAAACATCATTTATGGTATTTCCCAGAAACAAGACCAAAACGTTATCGACTTTATTCCTAAACGGTGTTGAAATTAAGCAATCATATAAACATACTTATCTGTATTTTCAGCATTTACTAATTCAATGTCCAAAGTATACACCTATTCGTGAAAAATACCTCTCATCACACATATTTTCAAGAACTTTGAGGGCTTTTCTGTGAACAAAAACGTTATTTAATCCTGATTATGAATATCCCTGTAGCAGGATATAAAAGTACAAAAAAATTATCTAATAATTAGCATTACATCATTTGTTAAAACAATGTATAATGCGAGGGGGGAAATGAATGAGCAATGATATACCCATTGAGCTAATTTATTTGGAACATTGGATTAGCCATTTCAATGGACATTCGTTCCTGGTATTCGCTGCGTACATGAAAATAGCTAGAGATAGGTACAGACGCTGATATGTATCTGTATTGATGAGCATCATGTTTATTCAAAGAATCATATGTACCCATCTGTTTATTTTCCTCTCCATCTTTGGTCATGTTATTTGTATTATATAGCGGACCCAATAAATTGAATTGAATCGTTCATTTATCAAAGGTACTATTCATGAATTTTGTAATGTATTTGTATGCGTTTTTGTTATGTTGGTAATAATAAGTAACACGAGATTGTCATGAATTGTCCAAACGTGTGATAATTGAAGCATTAGAAATAAAGTCCCGCTAATGTATATTATTGTCATCTTTCCGGAACGAAGACGTACTCGTTTCCAATACTATGGGGTTCAGTTCATCGAGTGTTGCTGGACTTTCGTGCCTGGTATTTTCGTGCAGTCAACTTGCCTCGGGAAATTGCTTTCTATAACAAACAAGGTAATCAGTGTCGACTTTCACCTGTTTTGTCGCCACAAGCACACACGCAGTGTTATCGTATCCAGGTGGCAGGGATGGTAGTAACCTCGATGTGTAAATTAAGGTCGTCTAGTATGACGGAGTGGACCTAGTCTGTTCTAGCTGTGGTAGACATTAAGCAGCACGTTCACCAATCTGGTATATCACGCGATAACTGGAACCGGGTATTTCTATGAATTCATGCGAAATGAGTAAACTTGGCATATGTTTTCTGTTCCATAATGATTTCAAAGCATTTTTTCAGTCTATAGAGTTGTCCATGTGTACCTGTATGTCATGTATACCTTTCATAATGATAGTGATTGGTTCTATTTAGCACAACATGAAACGATGCTGTGTTCACTTGGCTTGACGAATTTTCTAACAGGGCGAAAATTCAAAATAGTGGACCAGATGCAAAATCACTTGTGCAGATGTCAGGTTGTGCAGAATCCAGGTATTGATAAATGATCCTTGTCACTGGCTTGTCTCGTTCAGCAGACTATGGAAATATTGAAATATTAAATATTGATCATATTGTACATGTGTTTCTATTCCCAAAGTTATCATGTTATAGGGAACAAAATATAAACAAACAATGCTTTTGATGCAGCGACGTACGATGATAACACCTTCATTGTGCTCACAAATCATACAAATACTTGACAGAACATAGTTATTCGCAATAACGATCCAATTCATCAAAATTGATATCGGAAATAATATGCTGCCCTGTATTTCCTTTCTGCTGTGAGATCAGGAAGGATGAACGGGGATGAAACTGTCCCAGCCGAAATTCTAATCAGAATTATTCCCTGAAGTGGCACGAATTCTAAACAAAACCTGAAGATTGATTTGTGTGATAGGCAAGTTATTTGAGCAAAGCCAACTACTGTTACTGGTATAAGATAATATACATTCCAGGCAATCAAAAGTTTCTAACCTTGTAATGTCAGTCATAACGTGTACATTCACAGAACAATTACGTGTACACGCACGTATGGTTCACCGCTGTGTAACTAACTCCATGATCAGCCAGCCACTTTCATAACGACTGGTTCCTAATAAATATCCTAGTGGGGCAAAATCTAAGTGCACTATCAGGATCTTTTCTGACTATTGTAATTGGATCTATTAAATAGGATTCTTCAATTTTTCTGTGAATCGTGCACAAACAATCACACATTATTGTAACAATTACAAAACGCACATGGGAGGAGTGGTACACGAAAATTGAATTAAATAATACATATGTAAAGGCATATATTACGATGCAGAATCTGTGCATATATGTAAGTTTCAGTGAACAATACCAGCCGTCCCAAGATACAGACTTATACATTGTTCGGTATAATATATTTACGTATTCATGTAAATACGAGTCCAACGCGACATCGGGCGACATAACTCGCAATATCTGACAGGACCTTCAGAAACACCAGCTGTCGACCTGTCAATGGAATACAGCAACTGAACAAAATTCGCACATCGAGCCATCGAGCCATATTCATTTTTATTATGTTGGATTATGTTTTATTATGTTGTCTTGTAACAGACACAACCTGTCACCAATGAACACACGACGACGGTCGAACTTGCCGCAAACGCACTGGTGTGAACGCTGAATAAAATAACCGTTTCAGAACAAGTTGGATAGCAGCTGCTGGAACCGCACGCTCGTTGGGTCGCACTTTGATTGGTTTAAAAAATATCCAAATTACTGGATCATATGGGTGCCTCTTTCGCAACATAGATGTGACGAAGTGAAACAAGTACCGTACTGTTTTCTTACGACCTAAAATTTGTGTGTGTCTGCAATCCCACAAATTCTACGGCATCCTGTTGTAGTAAACTTGTAAAAAAAAACCTATATTGCTTCCAATCGGGCTTTAAGAAAGTTCCCCCAATCACACTTAAAACCAGTATATACGCCCGATTATAAGCATATGGGTATAGACTTGATGAGATAAAATCAAGCCACCAGATGTTTTATTTTCGCCATAATCAAACACGACGAAAACAATATGGGGCCTGGGCGGCTCTGGTCCTGCTATCTTACGACAGCATTTGTTTAATAAATATTGATTCCAACGAAAAGATTGAAGCAATTCCTAAAAACAGTATATCCGTTGTTTGGATGTGTTACAATTTGTTCATGTCTGATCGCCGTCATAATATTACGTGTACCATGAAAACCCGACTCTGTTATTCACGTGATGGCATGTGAGTGACGACATTGTAATTGCCCCCAATGCTGTCGACAGCTAGCCACCTAAATTATTATTATATGCACATTATTTTATATTCATGTACACATAAATTAAATTTCAATCGAAAAACAGTAATATATGTACACTGCTTTGTTTCTGTTGTAAGTCTGTGTATGTATGAATGCGCTGGTCAGACTCAAACACGGTTTCGAAAGATAATGGTCATTAACATAAATGCCTACCGTTCGTGATATTGGAATCGCTCTGAATGGGATGAAGGTATTGAGGTATTGAAGGTAATGAAGGTATTAATTTTTTTAATTTTTCTAACGCCAAAACGGGGTCATTCACCTTTGATTTAAATGGGCCTTGCTTTTGATACGTTGTTCCCCTATACGTGTACATTGTACGAGTTACATTTTATCATCGCCGGGAAATTGTTTACGTGAATACCGAATAGCACGCTGGAACGGCGACACGTGAGTGCATTTCAGGTAAACATTGTAACCATTTCACTTCAATGTACACTGTGGTATGTATCAAGTAGTCGTTTTCGATCGGCTTTGACATCTCTGCCGTTAGTGATTGCCTCAGTGAATATGCACTGAAGCGCGACGCGTAATAGAAGGAAGAAATAACTGAAGGGTAGAAGACCCGCGCACCCTTGTTCCTCGCTCACGTTGGAGAATATTTCCAAGAGAAATATAATTTTCATGCTTCCAGACAACAATTCTTTTGTCGTTGTCAATGGTATGAAGTTATTTTTATCAACTTAGAATATATATCCCTTGGGAGATTATAGCGAGCTAGTTGAAGGTTCATGTCAGTATATGGGTCTATTGCGAGCTAAATTGAGAAACTATTGTATGAGCGTCAGCCCCGTAATCGTTCACGTAGCCGATTGCACGAGGTGTAGGCATACTTGTTGTGTATCCGTTGTGATGTTTGCTGTATCCGTGCTGACCATCCGTTGAACAGATTCAGGTGCATCGTTCATTCACGAATTGGAGTTTATATTTTTGCATTACTGCCACAAAATAGGACCCGGTGCATGAGAGTGATCGGGACCATGTCGTATGTGAATATAAAATGTATTCGCTAGAGGCCAAGGTCTGGCTTTCTACGTTGTCAACGATGCGGTCAAAGCGATGGCCCACAGGCTTCCTTGCGATAAGGTTACTCATGGAATTGTTATGACTTTACAGGAGAGTTTGATGGATGCGCCGATCGAGATCATACCGCTCCTGAAAGGTACCGAATCGAAAAGTATCGTGAGCGAGGACCAATCGCTGACTGGAAGGCCCTCGGAGACAACTCATAAGGTGACTTCTCCGTTCTCCATATTGTTTCCATTATTGATAATGGTCATATATGTCTGTGCAGTGGGGTGCCTCTGACATACGAATTATGACGGACCATTGATCTATGAAATTAGTTTTATATGAAACATACATTACGATAAAATACGAATAGTCCTATACTCTGATTTTTCTAACTTGGTTACACCGGTTTTTGACGATATATTTGCGATGCTAAATGGTATCGTTCTATAACTTGGCATACTTCACCTCGGAGAAAACGGAAATTTTCTACCAAATTTCAGACTCCTATCGCATTGATTGAAGAAGTTGGCAATCTACCCCAATGTTAAATTTTAGCCAAAAACGGGATCTGGAGAATCTGAGCTTATTCGAGGATTTGATCCTGTTTACATCCACCAGGATTCGAAGTATTGTTGTAATTTTAGACTAGATGACACATTGGGGTGTATTCTACACAAGCATGTTGATTTTGTAAGATTGCACTACTACAAAACCGAGTAAATGCACGAAAATGTGTGCGGACCCAGAAACTACATGACAGGGCTAAATTTAACATAGGGGTAGCTTGCCAACTTTTTAAACTTTCGTGATAGAAGTCTGAAATTTGGTAAATAACTGCCGTTTGACTCCCAGGTGAAGTATGCCAAGTTATAGAACGATAGCATTTAGCATAGCAAAAATATCAGCGAAAAACTGTGTAAACGAGTTAGATAAATCAGAGTATAGTAGCGTCTATAGTAGTATTTCCCCCAAGCTATGTTTGATTATGTATAGGCATATAGCATCACTTTCAGGTCAAATACCTATCGACCAGCTGGGCGATTATATTTATACTCGGCGAACAACTTGGCGTTGGAGTTTTGGCCTTACCCCAGGCTCTTTCATACACAGGTATATGCGCCAACCAACAACTGTATCGCCACTTTTGCTGTTTCTTGCAGAGAAACCTTAGACCACTTTGATCATTTTTATGTTATAATATTGCTTCAGACACCTTTCACTGGCAAGCCAAGCTTTCATTGGCAATTTTTCACAACCCCTAATGGAATTACCTCCTATCACACAGGATGGGGTGGACTAGCCATCATCGTCTTGTGTGGTATCAGCCAAGGTATCGCTGCTGTGATGCTCGCCAGGAGCTGGACAGTCATTATCAAGTACTACCCAGATGAAAGACATGCACGTCATCCCTACCCACTCATGGGTGAGAAATCCTTCGGGAAAGGGTTGCGGTAAGCATTGCTGCTTGTTACATTAAGGTTTTACTGAGCTGTCACCATAGGATTGCATCCGACAGCTCACATGATCTAATTATAAATATCAAATTTTTTCAATCGATTTACCCCTACCGGATACTAAGTTTCGAAAAATAAATAATCACACATCAACATTGTCATGTGAATGTCCAAAGAATTAGAAAACTAGACGGATGTTTAATTAACTACAGCGTTCAATCAACTTTTTACGCAGCATTTTCATTTCAATCATTAACGGTCTGGCCATCCTCGGGACGGGAACGCTATTCTTACTTCTCAGTGCCCAGAGTCTACAGTCGATATTTCTACAGGCTGGTGTCCACATATCGTACTGCTACTGGGTGCTTATTATGGCCACGGTATTGATACCACTGTCCATGTTCAACACTCCTAAAGATTTCTGGTACGTTTTGACGGCAACAATAGAACATTCAGATTTAATATTCCTCTCAAATCATTAATTTGTTTATCCGGACTAATTCCTAGAGCAAAACAGACGTTATTTTAGGACTCTTCGTCCTAGGTTCGCGCTTTGTCTCATGGGTCTTAAGGCTGAAAGTGTCTCTGCCTCAGATCCAGTTTGTTTTGTTCAGTCAACATTTTATGATTTGGTCTAACACCGAATTATATCCGATGCATCTTTACGCTTTGACGTATTAGTTTTCATCGATATCTAGAAAACACTGCGAGGCACCTCGTGTTTTACACAGAAATACCTCTGGATACATCTTCAGTCCTAGACTCATTGTTTGTCTCCGTCAGTCGATACTGTCAGAGTACATGTCCGAATACTTTCAAAGATTCGTGACAATAATAGGATGTAACCAGCATACTTTTATTGGAAATTTTATACAGTAGGAATCACACTCCTGGTGACGGGCTGTATGTGGTGGGAATCGAGGGGCTTTAGATATATTTGATATTATTCACCGGACACAGACCTGTGTAAAAACGGATGATATCATTTACTCTACAGCAGTAACATGTTATTATTTGATCCAGACAATCAATGATCTGCTTTAGATATCACTCATAGGGCTGTACGGACGCACACCATTACACTCGTACATTACAGACATATACCATTAATATATATTCACCACATCAGGACTGTCAGTCATTACTACACCAAAACGTCGTTTTTAATTTCCAGGATGGTGGGGCTGGCAGCAATGTGTACAATGATTTTTTCTCTGTGCATTGTTTTGGTGATGTGCTCCATAGAAATAAATGGGCAGAAGGTTGAACGAATATCGCCAATATCAGACAAAGCCTTTTTCGCCCTGGCTTTTGGACCTATGTTGTATGGATATGCAGGAATTGGTACATACCCGACCGTTCAACAGGATATGGAAGATCCGTCCAGGTTCACATTCGCCGTCACCATTGGAAATACAAGTTTGTATTCTGAAAAAGTAATACCGTGATCATAAAACAACTTACATACAGATGCATGATGAGTTATCCTGATCGTATGTATGTAAGACATAAATGCAGGTCGTATTATCCATATCGTATGTATGTAAGACATAACTGCAAATACTTGTAATGACAAACTCATGCACATTACAATTGCAGTTCTCACACTGACCTACCTACTGATAGGGTCTGTAGGATACGGTGCGTTCGGCAAAGGTGTCCAGGGTAATGTGCTCCACTCGTTGCCAAAGGGACCGTGGAGAATCACGGCCGAAGCCGCAGCGGCTGCCCATGCTATGTCCGTATTCGTCATACATCAAAACCCTTTGCTACAGGACTTAGAAGGAATCAGATGTTTACATATCCCGAGAGGTATGATACCGGGCGAAGAATTTCCAAAGATTAGAAATCAAATAAATACAATGTTCATCACGTATACTAACAAAAATGATACCGTTCGTGAACATTCCCTTTGATATAGCGAAACAGTTTTTATCTGACCGACCAAGGTTTATTCACTGTTGAAAGTGTGTATTTCCCAGCATATGTAGTCTCTTGCTATATGTACAGGTACCAATAAGATATATCTTTTATTATTCTTTACTACAGAATTTAGCTGGAAGCGTTTTCTGTTGAGAACGTCGTTCGTGGTGAGTGTGGTATTTATAGCCTTGTCGCTTCCAAATTTCAACTTATTGATGGACCTTGTGGGATCGACGTTAAAAGTCATCTTGATGTTCGTGGCACCGTGTTTGGTATACTGGGGAATGACAGCAGCTTATACACGGGATTTCAAACAGTAAGTGGGATCGTGTTGTTCTATATACCAACACTACATATCAGTGAATATACCAGTGTTTGGTGATCTCATGCACATGGGTTTGTATCCCCCGTTCCTGCACATACATTTCATCGGTATACATATGTGAAATCATTGCTGAGTAGTCATAATAAAGTTTTTCAAGAAGTTGATAATGTGAGAATTTACAGACAAAACCTTCTACATAATTTGCGATTTGGTTAAGTATTGTTTTCGTCATGGTTTCTGGTGATATCACCACCCCCAATCGATCCACGATATTCCAATGAATTATTTTTGTACCACCTCAGGCCACTCACGTTTTCCCGGATCCTTTGCATCCTGATGCTTCTGATCGGAATTGCTGGAGGGTCCACTGGTACCTATGCAGCGGTTTTGGAAATCATGTCTCGCTTCACCCTCCTCGAGCCCTGCTATATGAATATAACGGCAGCCAGTTGGTCGTTAACTTGATGTCCTGATGACTGTGATAAATGAATAAATATCAATGTGTCATACACAGAAATGTTCAATTTTGTTTCTAGTGTATGGATTCAGGGTATTTATTAAATTCTGTCATGTGATCATGTCGTCTTGTGATAATCTGTGATTAATCCAATTGTAAAATATGTTTTCAACATAGCATGTCTGTATCATATTGCTTAGATGCAATGAATCTACCTGACGCAGTATCTGGTAACACATAACAATACGTTGTGTGATTCTTTAGGTTCTAGCCATATGAGGAATGGTGAAATTCATGGGAATGATATAATACCTCCGTTATATTAGGTTACTCGACCTTTAATTCAATAACATTTTGGCTATCGGACCGCCACGGATTGGTCCGGGTCTTATCCGTCACAGTCCGTGAGTGGTCCGTGGCTAGATTTTGGAAAAAAACGCTGGATCCGGGACAGTCCGGGGATAGTCCGGGGAGCTCCCCGGCACTTTTAAAATGTTTAAAACTGCCGGGGCCATCCGGGATGGTCCGGGAGGTAAGGCAAATCCGTGCTGATCCGGGCCAGTCCGAGTCTTGTCCGGGGGTGTACCGTGGTGGTCCGTGGCTCGTCCGTGACTGCACCGGGGTGTATAGTCAGTCCGTGGCTACTCCTGGACGGTCCGGGGTGTTCCGGGATAGTCGGGGAGTTATGCTTATCTTGTCCTGGTACTCCGGAAGTACACCTGGAGTCTACCGTGTCTGATCCGTGGTACTCCGGGGTGATCCGTGGCTCATCCGGGATCATAAGGTCCAAAAAGGTATAAAAGGGACTTCAAATCAGCACCTCTCCATCAGTTCTTCAGGGGACTGTCCGTGGCTTTTGTTCGTGGCCCGTCCGTGTGTATTCCGGGTATATGGGACCATAAAACCAACCTAAACTTTGGCACATTATATTATTTTTATCCGGGGTGGTCCGGGATGTTCCGTCCGTGACTAGTCCGGGACACAGTCCGGGTAGATGGGACTGGGGCTTAAGGGATCCAAATGTCCTGCGGCGGCGGCGTGTCATTTTGGTTAAAGTTTTTGGCTGAGGTTTTCCTGGATTTCTTTTGTGAATTTAATAATTACCAACCATTTTCCATGCAGTAAACATGACAATTATTGATGTAGGGGAAAATTTGATGTTATTTTTTCCAATTTTAATGTGTTTTGGGGGGGGGGGGGGGCTCTAGACTAGAGGTTTTCACGACATTTGGCCAATGATAAATGAATGAGGATTCAAAAGTTTTTATTTGAGATTTTCCGGTTATATTTTTGTAAATTTGGTACTGACCATATTGAATTTGGTACTGGTACTGGCATCGTTTATGGAGTATACATGGCAATGAATGATGTTAATGGAATTATTATTATAATCGCTTATTATCCACTTTACAGCTTGGGACTAAATTGTGGACGTATAGAAAATGATGTTTGCCGAATATCTGGATGAACTAGAATTTGACCCTTGACCTCATTTTCAAGGTCAGGCACAAAATGGCTAAAATCTCGCTTATTATTATTGACTTTACAGCTGAGGATTCAATTGTGGACATATAGGAAATGACATATGCCGAATATTCTGATGACCTTGAATTTGACCTTCGACCTCATTTTCAAGGACAGGCACAAAATGGCTAATATCTGGCTCATTACACTTATGAATCAAGTGTGGACATATAGGAAATGATATAATCCGAATATTGTGATGACCTTGGATTGATGTCCTGATGACTGTGATAAATAAATAAATATCAATGTGTCATACACAGAAATGTACAATTTCTGAAATGAACAAAAGGACTTTTGACCTCATTTTCAAGGTAAAAGAACAAAATGGCTAATATCTCACTTAATATCGACTTTACAACTTGAGAATCAATTGTGGACAGATAGGAAATGACATATGCCGAATATTCTGATGACCTTGAATTTGACCTTTGACCTAATATTCCAGGTCACAGGACAAAAGGGCTAATATCTCGCTCATGATCGACTTTACAGCTTAGAAATCATAGTGAACATACAGGGAATGGTATATGCTGAATATTTTGGTGACCTTGAATATGAACTTTGACCTAATTGTCAGAGAACAAAATGGCTAATATCTAGCTTATTATCGACTTTACAGCTTAGGAATCAACTGCGAACATAGAAAAAATGACACGTGCTGAATATTGTCATGACCTTGAATTTGACCTTTGTCTTCCTTTTCAAGGTCAGAGCACAGAATGGCTAATTTCTCGCTTATTATCAACTTTACATATTAGGAATCAATTGTAGACATATAGGAAATGATATATGCTGAATATTGTCGTGACCTTGAATTTGACTTTTGACCTCATTTTCAAGGTCTCACAGGACAACTTGGCTAATATCTTGTTTATTATCAAAATTACAACTTATGATTCTATTGTGGACATACAGCAAATGATATATGCTGAATATTCTGATGACCTTTAATTTGACTTTTGATTTCGTTTTCAAGGTCACAGGACATTATGACTAATATCTCTCATATTACTGAATTTACAGCATAGTGAAAAATTGTGAACGTATAGGAAATAATGTATGCTGAATACTTTCGTGACTTTAAATTTGACCGTGACCTTATTTTCAATTTTTATTTATTTTTTTACTTATTTTCAGCTATTATAGTTATATTGTCCGGTAACCTATCTTAGCTATTGGGCTAATTTTTATACCCCTATGACATTTTCAGCATATTTGGCTAATGATAAACGGATGGTGATCTATTAAGCAAAGATTTTATATTTAATTTTAGTTTAAGAAATTTCATCTGGCTGTTTTCAGCATATTTGGTCAAGGATAAATTAATTCATGTTAATGGAGTTTTTCTTGGAAGTCTTTGGGTGAATCTTTCACATATTTCAATAGTTCAAGCGATTGGAGACGAAAATTGTATAATTTGGTGGTGTTTGGGTCAGAAGATGTGAGTGACAAATGGGAACCACGGAAAACAGTTCAAGTGATTTATATATACCATTCATGTAGTAGGATGATGATATCAGTGTGATTGGGTGGTGTAGTGTAAGAAGAGTTAGGTGACAAACATGAACCACGGAAAACAGTTCCGGTGAATTATATACCATAGTAGGATGATGATAGTAATGTGAATTTTGTGAGAACATACTTTTTTCATTGACAATTTTTTTTCGAGGGCGAGACATTTTGAGCCGGGGCTCACTTGTTAGCTTTCAAGTTTAAAAACGAATTTTCTTTTTGGACTTTTTCAGAAAAAATACCAAGAAATATTTCACGAGGCAGGTATTTTGAGTTTATTATCAGAATGGCAGCCATTTTTTCACATGCTGTTCAGACAGTTTTGGGGTTTTGGTTTCAAAAGATTTCCTTATGTATCCGTGTGATGTGTATAAATTTTGTTACCCTTGAATCACAGGTCTGCATGTGGCGGCCATTTTGATTATTCGACAGGTTGGTTAAATCTGGTTTCGGCCATTGCCAAGCAAAAAATAATCTCTCATTGAAAATTATGTGGACATCTTCGTAATGGAGTTGTATGGAGTTAACTCCTGGAACACTTCAAGAGATCTTAAATATTGGCAGATTTGGGAAATCATATATTGTGATTTCAGTGGTGACCTTGAATTAGACTTTTAAGGACCTTGAAAGATTGTAGATAGTTGTAGATAGGTTCTGTTATCAACCTCACTCAAATATGGTCATTCATGCACAATATATAACACTATCCAACATAAAATCGCTATATGATGACAAGCAGGATTATGGGATACGCATCCCTAAACATGCACCGGCGAGTGCGCTGTTACATCACAGAATAAGTGAGCCGAAATTAACCGTATCACATGGTTCCCGCGAGTTTTCACGGCAACCGGAAGCAAGGAGTGAGCGAAGCTCTTTGCAGCAAATGCCAAGTGCACACAAAATTAGCTGATGGTACTTTTGAATTGTTGGGTAATGTCACGGGTGCAGTACCGCGTGGACACAACCGATGCATGTGACTTGGCATATGTTTAAAAAAAACAAAAAAACTTTTCTCCCCTTGAATGTCATATTAGTTCAGTTCCAATAATATTTCATCCAATACAAAGTATAAAGTGGACCTGAACTGAAGCATAGACATCGGCAACGGTGCGTGACATAATTTTGTTTATAATTTGTTCAATTTTGGCATCGATCATATGTGTGAATCTGCGTCCCGAATACCACATACCACATGCTATTGTTCAAGATTTAAATACCAACCATTATGGAGAAATGTATTGTATGATATTGGCACTGATGCTATTACCCATCTACATATCCAGATAGTTCTACGTATTTTTGCAGCTAATTTGGTCAATCAACTGATCAAACAATTTATTCCACACCGGACACACATAAACCAGTACACAGTCACACACAATATGCTGGTTGCTGCGAAACGTTAGAGGTTACCCAAAGACAAAGTATGTAGGTGGTGCAATCTATATATTTATAATCCTTTTATAATATCAATTGGGGAGTAATCAATAGAGACAACATATTAAAATCGACATTCACCTTTCATAATGTTGGTATATAAATGATGGAGGATAATATGTATATAGATCAAACATGTTGAATATCACATTGTCTGCAAAAATGAGATTGTAACACGAGATCGTGAAAGACGTGAATACATCGAAAGTTACATTATGATATATGTAGCAAAAATAACAGTTTTGAGACACGTTATGACGATCGGGTGTCACTGCCCTAGAGCGCTCGCCTCACAAGCGAGTGGTCCCGGGTTTGATCCCATGTCTCGCTCACTGGCGAATTTAGCACTTGATATTTGTCTTTCGGCCCATAGGGGACATAAACTTGGTGATGGGTGAGGATTACGGTTGCTGCTCCAGAATTCTCAGCGGTGGTGATGGGGAAGCTGATAGATGTACCCTGAACTGCTTCATGCCGCTGTAGAAATTCTGACAATGCAGTACATGATAAATTGGCGTGAGTGGCAAAATATGACGATCACGAATATTTTGGATATCTGATACCAGATTTAACAAATAATTTAATATACAGGACCTAATCACATGACACCTACAGTTGTAGCATTGCTCTTCGTATAGGTTTCGAATACTTGGATCATCTTTACATGTGTATGTAATAAACTATTACCATGTCACAAATGAATTACTAGCACTAATTGATAAACACAATACAAAATGTGTTGTATCCAAACATCTAAATGCAAATCTTTTATGACGAAAATTACTCAGTGGCATCACAAAGCGCATACTAGGGAATGGATAGAGGATTAACATGTACTTTCTTGGGGAAAATGTTATTTGTTCACCATTTCGTACCATGTGTGAATTTGTTGGACCTTTGGATGAATATGAACATGATATGATCCAAACCATAATAAAATTATGTCCAGATATGTCTCTGGTGAAATACATCACACGACCGATATTTCACCGTTCTGGAAGGTGATGGAAGGAAGGGAGTCGCGAAACGCCCTGTAATCTCTTCAGCAATACAGCTCTTTGAAACGAGGAAAACCCTCTCAGAACCCCTATCAGAGCTGATGGTGATAAACTGTGTATGTCAATGCTCTGTCATAATAAGCACCACTGTCGCCATACATATGTGTTTCCATATTTCTGGTGGTTGAGCCTATGTGACTGTCAGCACTACAAAGTTCTTTACACATGACTAGTGGTATATGAAATGTTACAGTCTTGCAAGAAAAAATGTTCAAGCTCTACTGGCGTGTGGACTCACGTTAATACTGAGAGTAAATGTTGTATGCAATGATCGCACAGATTGTTATCGTCATGATTTTAATAATTAGAACATATTATATATCGACTTATTGCCAATATATACAATTTGTTTGAACTGAACGTACTAGATCTATGAATAAACACTGGATTGGGTCCAACAGTTAATGAGTAGTTGCAGACTAGTTCCTTGTTGCAGACTACATTCTCGCAATGTTGTATACAAAATTATCAATTGATTCCCATGAATCACTGTGGTGAGACTGGATGCACTAACGATCGTTAGCCGTTTTCGTCCAAAAAAAAAAAGCCTAATTTTGGACTTTAGCGGCCATACTCTCAAAGTCTCTCGAATAATTTTCTTTCTTATCTATGCATAAGACCCCATATGGATCTTTGTGATGTGTATAAGTTTCGTTGCCTTTGAATCACTGGTCTGCGTATGGCAGCCATTTTGATTTTTTGACTGGGCGGCAAAAACAAATCTTGGCGTTGCTTACTCTTCATGCGATTTTTCCCCCACAAGTAATAATATCTTCTCGCAATATATTTTGGAGAAAAAAATTTCTTGCTGACGATTGTTATGGTTATTAGAGAAAGTGATTGACACTAATCAATAGCCGTGTATTGTTACTTCTGTATATGTTCCATGTTATCCGCAACAAAATTTGTCTCTTGTGCTGTAAGTCACGTGAGGTTACGGTATGATTTTGGTGACGGAGAAACAAAAACGATTTGTGTTTAAGTTTAAAAAAAGGTGTATGTTTGTTTTGTCACCAAACGGCGCGTGAATTACCTGTTCGATGACACGTGTCATGCTATTATCAACACCGTGTTTACCCAGCAAGTAGTACAAGATGAGGCGGGATGGTTAACACCCCCCCCCCCCCTCATAACTATGTCTATCTTACGAGCCGATAAAACGCTATGAAAAGCTATGAAAGAATGTGTCACGGTAATGTTATACACTTGCGGAGGTTACGTGAATCACTTGAAATTATAGAGGTTTGTGTTGTATTTTCGTACATGTATCCCACGTGGTGTTTTAATGTGATTCGGCTGCAATGGAAATGAAGATACTTCCACTCATCACATGCTGCATTTTGACGGGCGACAAAAGGGGTTCAGCATGATACAGGACAATCTCGTTATCGCAATTGTAAGTCTACTGTGTCGTGCTCACAGATGCATCACTTCCATCGTCATGTTAGAAAGATCTCCGTAATACGTATCATCAGGTAGTTTACATACGATTATTTATAATTGCGTGGCACAAAACATTCGTGAATGAGGTGTTTCATTCGAGGCATATTGTTATTATTCATGTGCAATCAGTATCTATTGTGTGAAAGTGGGAATTCCATCAAAAGGTGGTACAGTTGTATTATGCGGTTGGCAGAAAAATGGCTGACATCATTATCAATCATTACCTCCATTTTCGTTTCCGCGCGATACCTCGAGAATGCCTGAATGAACCCACTAAAAATATCACCACTGCTCAGACATGTGCTGTACAGTGTTGGTCTGTCTGGATCCGAGAGGTCTGTGTGGATGAAATCGCTATCAATTTTTGGACTTTGTTTCCGAGTGATAATTCAAAAACTATTCTTATATCACCAGGGAATAACCCTATTGATTTTGGGGTCATGTGATCGAAAGACCTTTCACCTAGAGGTCAAAAGAGATTTTGCTGAGTCATCCTTGAGGCTTCATTCATATCTCGGAAACGATGTGTCCTAGAGCGAAATGGATGTTATTTTCAGATTCGACGCGATATACAAAGATGTATCAGGGGGTATTTGGGATGAACTTTGACCTCGGTCTCAAGTTTTTTGCTAAGTCGGCATTTTTTGTTTTCTTCGATATCTTGGAAATTATGTTTCGTAGAGCGGAAGGGGCATTGTTTCTGGACTCGTCAGCCTAGACAAACATCTCTACGGGGTATTGAGGATGAATTTTGACCTTGACTTGAATTGTTTTTGCTGAGTTGACATTCTTCATTTTCATCGCTATACAGGAAATGTTACTTCGTGTGGCGAAACGGACGTTATTGTCGCACTACAGGGTAATGAAGATGATCTATGACCCTGGCCTAAATTTTTTTTGCTGAGTCGGTATTTTTCATTTTCGTCGTTATCTTGTATCGTTGAGCGAAACGGACTTTCAGCCTCGTCACCCTAGATAAACGGGTAACGGGTAGTAGGGATGAACTTTGACCTTGACCTGAAATGGTTTTGCTGATTCATTTTTGTTTTAATCGATATCTTGGAAGCGGTGCGTCGTAGAGCGAAATAGTCATTATTTTCGGACTGATTGCCCCAGACATACATGTCTCACTGGAATCGAGAATGAACTTTGACCTTGACATGAATTTTTTTTGCTATGTCAGTATTATCATTGCCGTCGATATCTCTGTAACGGTGCATCGTAGAATGAATTGGACGGACTTGCGCTATTGAGGATGAAATTGATTTTCCTCAATATCTCGGACATGGTGTGTTATAGAGCGAAATGGACGTTATTCTTGTACGCAAAATCCTAGACAGATATATCTTAGGGGTATTCGCCTCGCTTAAAATTTTCTAATGAGTCATTGTTTTCATCTGGAACGGTGTGTCATAGAGCAAAAGGGGCGTTATTTTTGGACTCGTGGTCCTTGACAAACATGTTTTTGGGTATATTGGGTGAACTTTGACCTCGGCATGAATTTTGTCTGTTAGGTCGACATTCTTCATTTTCACCGATATCTCAGAAATGGCGTGTTGTGAAGCAGATCGGTCATTATTTGACCTTAGACGTTTTCACAGTCATCATGTTTCTAGGTAAGGTCTTTTAGGGATATGTTAGGTAGGAATAGAGCTTCCCACGAATTGCCCCAAGGAATCTTTAGGCCTTGAGGTCTAGTTATATATGGTGGATCTTTTGAAGACGCTGATCTTGTATTACATTAAATCCTAAAGTCTCATTCGACTTGAAATGTGTGAATTGGTCGCTACAGAATTCAAGTTCTATATGATGAACTAGAAGATTTTGAGTGCAGAATCTCATGTTACATCTGTCACATGTGGGTAGATCGGCCACTGCAGACTCCATTATGAGCATACATTGAATGTGGATCTCTCTCTCTCTCTGGCAGTTTGTGCCTCGCGCCTTGGTCTGACAACTGTTTTTAATGCTTGACTGTAATGGCATTGCGTCGGTCCGGCACTTCCCCAATATATTTAGTTCATCAGAAACCACCTTAGAGCTTGGGACTATTTTATTGTTAATTGTTAGTTATGTTCACAAATTGCGAACTAGTTTCAAGATGTGAAATATAATTTCATATAATTATATAATTTCATATATATAAGAGTGTGTTTCATATAATTTCGCCTGTTTGCTATAATCTAAGAGAAATGGCAAAGAAATCAATTTCTTATGCTGAAGAGTCACAAATCGAAGATTTATTTCCATCCGCGTTAGTAATTTGTGCACGGTTGCACCGCGAGGCGACATCCAGCTCCCACCACGAAGATCTTTAAAATGATATATCCTTCACTTGCAATTCTGCTGATTGCTTCGAAATGAATACTGACACTGGATCGCCATGCAGATACCCGTCCACCCAATGCCGAGACAAAGAACAATAATTTATATTTCCTTTCATTGTTTGTTCTTGCCTATGAACGCAAGAAAACGTTTTAGTACTTTAATTTGTGGTCGGAAATTCTGTTGCAATTTTCAATGATACTATCAGGAACATGGATAACTTTCTACGTCAATTGTATCCATTCAAATGCAATTAAGACATTTGTTTATAATCAATGATCAGATAAAAGCAATGAAATAAAACACCAATAAAAGCAATCAGGTATTTGATCATTAAAGTCAATATCAATGTTATAATCGTGGGGTTGGCGGTGGTATTAGATACTTTTTGTTGCTACACAGATATGCCCATGATTTTATGGGGAAATGTGAACCTATTTACTGTCACACAAATTGTTCGCAAATAACACTGACTGGCTGTAATGTCACACACATTGTTCGTAAATAACACTGACTGAAGCGTTGGATATAAACCATATTGAATTGTATATACAACGTTCTTAATGCAAGCATGGACTCTGTATTTGAAGTATAACATGTCCTGTAAAGTGTGTGTTCAAGGACAAACCATTAGTTTCGGACAAAAAGAAGCCGCCATAAGATGTCGCGGCATATATCACCACCTACCAGCTTCGAAGCTACTCTGATTTGACAGACGTTTCGGCTGGGTTCAGGCTTGGTTCACATGTATATGGCTGCTCCATAGAATACCCACATGGATGGCGGATGCATGGTGAGTCTATGACATAGTGCCTTCGATCTTGTCACTTTCAGTGATACTGTATATACAAATATATGTATCAACCTGTTGCCACCAATACTGCAATATTTCGATGAAACCAATAGAATAAGAAACATTCGAGGAAAAAAAAAACAAATCCCAAGAAAATCCTTTTACCCAAGGATAAAACCAGACGACGGATCATGCAGTCATGAGGGGTTTAATGAAGCAATACAGCTAAATGTATATGCGATTGGTGTACATGTGTGATGAGCTATTATCCACAATACAATATTGGTGGCATACATTACAATGATTCCATAATTAATTTATATCAGTAATTGTTATTATCCAATACTATCGTACATTTTCAAAAGATGGATTCAATGTATAATGACACCATGTTGTTTTTCCTGTTTTACCTTCGTACTTTTTATGTAATGCTTACATGCTTGTCTTAATGTCACACAAATATTCGTTGCTTAACGTAAGTAACTTCATGTCGCAATATTATTTGAAATCATATAGTATTTCAGTACCAATCGGCACACGAAAAAATGTTTCCAAGCCATTTAGCACGTTCTATTTTTCTTTACATATTCTTGATATCGTTGTAAAAACATAGGCTGCACCTGACAAAACTATGAATTCAAGCGAGAGAGTCTGACACGAACAGAACTCTCATCAATGGGGAGAACAAGATGGTCCATTAGGTTAACATTGCACGTCGCCCTCTTGTTATTTCCAGACGGATACTTTTGTCCCTGTTAGCAATACTAGTGGAGGGATATTGCAATGTCCTCGAGTGATGGGTGATGAAGTCTTCGCTGATAGACAGTGTCTACATTAATTATATTGATTGATTGATTGAATTGATTGAAGATATTTTATTCACATCAAACAGCCCAGTTTAATACATGTATAATTAAAATATGTACAAATAATGGCAAATGTCCAAGCATAGATGTTCATATTGAACTGTTTGACAAATGAAAAAGGAGTACTAAAAAGACATAAAAAGAATTAATATTGATAATTACCTTGCAACCCCACTTGACCAATCATTTGTCCTACTTTCTCCTTTATATTGTCTTAAAGAGCGGATAAATCTCATGCACTTACTTGACAAACGAGAAATAATCACTGGGAATATTTTTAAATTTTTTTTATCAATATTTCATGTCAATAAATCAATCAGAGAGACATTGTTATAGTTTTCAAAATTTCATTTCAAACTGTAAAACTAAATAAGTTTGATGATAGAATTACGATTTAAATAACTATGATAATGAGTATTCATGACGTCTCGAGTGTGTGAGAAGCAGTTCCGTTACATAAAACTGAGAAAGAAAAAATCATTCAGGTTTTCCTCAACGTCCCATTCAAGCTTGCTTGACTCGGAACCAAGCAACCTTCAACCTATCCAGCCACATGGAGGCAAAATGAGCCATGCCATATATGGATTGGGTGCCAATCTATTGAGCAATCAATATGGTTTCACGACTAACATCTGTGTTTTCACATAAGATGAGGTCTTCAGGTGGGGAAGTAAAACAAATCGGAAATTTTACAGTACACGTCAATGTAACCTTACTTCTTTGGCCATAATTGACCTTACGAAGCTGTCAATCATTTTTTACGTCAATGACGCTTTAGCCAATCAGAGAACGTCATTTTCAGCAGCCACGTGTGCTAGTTGTCACTCTGGATTTTGGTCCGTCATAAATCATGTATGATGACATACCAGTGAGCACACTCGTTCAGACCACACTCCTCCCATATTCTTAAAGCTTTGCTAATAGCTGTGTGATGATAGTGAATCCATGCACAAGGGATTGCGTGCAAGTCGGACACGCTGTATCCGAACTGTGTGAATTACACATGTACCGACGGTACAGCAAGTCTCATGTGTGGCAGACCAAACTCCGGGTTGAAAGTCGATGATGTCGATACACCAGACGGGAACAACACAGTGGAAAAACTTGCACTACACACCCTACATTCTTAGTAAATCTACTAATGTATAGAGTACACACGTGTACATGTTCGTATACGTATCGGTATCACCAGAACCCCCATTAGGGTCTACACTACACCCGCGCCCTGTATCACAGTGAAACTTGAGCGATCTACACTGTCCTTTTCAATCTTCGATAGATATTGTAATACTTCTTGACACATAACATGCTCACATGATGTACCATAATAATAACTTTCGTGCAATGTAAATCTTAGAGGTTACAGGTATTTTATGTTCATCAGAAATAGATAGGCAAACGCCTGTTACATGTAGCTTTTGGACTCGGTTTGAACTTTCCGATCGAGTCATTTTGAATGATAAAATATGCTTATAATAAACTGCTTGTCAATTCGTATGGAACTCAGTAATGAATTTACGTAAACAATATATACCGGATTGATAAACAATTAACCAGAATAGATGAATTTTTATTTTATTTTTTGTGTGCAAAATGTGCAAAAACATTACTTTCACATCCGTAATAAACCCAGCAGTCCACCAGCAGCGACAGCGGTAAGGATGAGAGTAACACTAACAATAACAAAACAGACATTTGAATACTAGTCAATCATAACAACATTTTGTATTTGAAATACATGTGCAGTAAATTTCAAATATTATAAGTAAACAAGACGGGCGACATTTATTTATAAGCAATAAATGATAATCCCGTGCAGCCAGACTCCTTTGATATCATTCTCGAAGCGACGGTGAATAACTTGTGTATAACAACATATTATAGCTAGGTCACCGAGAGTATAGTGAAGATACTTAAATACATCATCCCGAAAATGTTACCCGGTATGTTATTTGTGCAAATGTTATCATTTTAAATTATGTGACATTTGCAGTTGCAGCGTTTGGTAAACTTTCACCACGATGCACAGAGCAAATACTTGATTTCATATTTATAATTTTTGTGAATTGATCCAGGGCGCATACTGTTTGTCCATCGTGGACAATCATTCAGTCAGATAGATACAATGTAACAAAGATCGTCCTGCCCACAATCACGCCCACGGCTGTCAAGTATTGATTAGTGCACAGACATATCTGGAAACGTGAACGTCCTGTAGCGGTCTGCACGTGCGGAATCTCCGCATTGACCTGTTTCTATCTGTCAATAAATGCCAGTTCAAAGGTCAAGATATAGGACGATGTCAGCAATGTATTCCGGCAAGCATGAGTGTTCCCTGCTGGATAGATCTGTCACGGTCTCCACATGGGATTATGTACCGGTACTTGTGGTACGTGTTGCAACCCACTGCTCCCCTTCCGTGCACTGATAGTCGGACGAATACTCTTGGTTTATATAAATATAGCCTACTGCTGCGGAGAAAAAGTGATGATATTGCATCTGACACGAGATTGGTATTTACGACAAGGAGAAAAAATAATAGAAAAATCAGTAGATCTAGGAATATGAGCAATATTCGTGTATTCGGCTGTTGACATTCCTAGATTTGGCGGGAGATTTCCACGTGTTTTTGACGGAGTATTCTGAAAACGTCAAAAGTGGGCGTGGCCTATTTTTCCGTCGTAAGGTCAATTATATGAAATGTTAGCGGTTAGCACGTAAACCTGCATTCCTGATCCAGAAAATATGAATATGCAGGAGTTGGCTGGAATGTCCATTCTTTGACATGCAATTAAATGTGTGCTGTCATATTTTCATATATCGGATTTGCAACTGTCATTTCACAGATCCCATGGGACTGATATATCAAATTTGCTATGTGTATCGTTATGAGCTGTCAACGTTTCATTTACAGGTGATATGTTATCAAGTGCCAGATTCTAGACATGATAGATCATGGGGATTATGTATTTATCACATTGCATGAGTCTCAATGTGGCACAAAAAATCGAAAAATATTTATGACTAGTGGCAGGGAGGATAGCATTTGTATCAGAATATGGAACTAATTGTAATTCAAAATCCCATATGAGGTGAAAAGTACGGTGGCTGATATGTGACATCTAAATTTTTTTGCAGGACATTAATTTAAAAAAGAAGCAAAATATTCTATTCATGAATAAAACTATTCTATTCACGAATAAAACATTCTATCCATGAATAAAACATTCTATTCACGAATAAAACGTTCTATTCGCGAATAAAACATTCTATCCATGAATAAAACATTCTATTCATGAATAAAACGTTCTATTCGCGAATAAAATATTCTATTCACGAATAAAACGTTCTATTCGTGAATAAAACATTCTATCCATGAATAAAACATTCTATTCACGAATAAAAGGTTCTATTCGCGAATAAAACTATTCTATTTGCGAATAAAACGTTCTATTCGCGCATAAAACTATTCTATTTGCAAATAAAACATTCTATTCGCGAATAAAACATTCTATTCACGAATAAAACATTCTATTCGCGAATAAAACTATTCTATTCGCGAATAAAACATTCTATTCGCAAATAAAACATTCTATTCGCAAATAAAACATTCTATTTGCGAATAAAACTATTCTATTTGCGAATAAAACATTCTATTCACAAATAAAACGTTCTATTCACGAATAAAACATTCTATTCACGAATAAAACGTTCTATTCGTGAACATGGTGAATAAAACGTTCTATTCGCGAATAAAACATTCTATTCACGAATAAAACATTCTATTCACAAATAAAACATTCTATTCATGAATAAAACGTTCTATTCACCAATAATACTCAATAAGTTACAATTGCTATGAGTAACAAAAACTTCTATACATCACAGTGACACATCGCCATTCTGGGACCATTCAATGAATAGAATGTTTTATTTTACATTCTATTCATGTAAAATAATGAACGTTTTACTCATACCACTGAGTCGGTGTCACTGCTGGCGGACGTTAAATCTGTCCCCGAGGATACCATCAACTCAGTAGCCTTCTGGCTTGTGATTGGGTACTTTTGTACTTGTCATGTATCTATTCCATGGGGTTAGTTTCGGATTTCTAAATTATTTTCATAGGTTGTTGGGCAGTTGTATACTAATTCCATCAGGTGTACAGTAGAAACAACCACATTTAACACACTGTCTGCCCCTGATGACACCAGTGTGTTTTTGGATAAGCTATTTGGTCGGGCTTTGTTTCTATTGCAAAATGTTGTATTTTACGTTTGTTATTGTCATCATCAAAATCTGATTGTATTGGTGGTAATAGATTGATACTTACATTCATACCACTGAGTCGGTGTCACTGCTGGCGGACGTTAAATCTGTCCCCGAGGATACCATCAACTCAGTAGCCTTCTGGCTTGTGATTGGGTACTTTTGTACTTGTCATGTATCTATTCCATGGGGTTAGTTTCGGATTTCTAAATTATTTTCATAGGTTGTTGGGCAGTTGTATACTAATTCCATCAGGTGTACAGTAGAAACAACTACATTTTACACACTGTCTGCCCCTGATGACGCCAGTGTGTCTTTGGATCAGCTATTTGGTCGGGCTTTGTTTCTATTGCAAAATGTTGTATTTTACGTTTGTTATTGTCATCATAAAAATCTGATTGTATTGGTGGTAATAGATTGATACTTACATTCATACCACTGAGTCGGTGTCACTGCTGGCGGACGTTAAATCTGTCCCCGGATTATACCATCAACTCAGTAGCCTTCTGGCTTGTGATTGGGTACTTTTGTACTTGTCATGTATCTATTCCATGGGGTTAGTTTCGGATTTCTAAATGATTTTCATAGGTTGTTGGGCAGTTGTATACTAATTCCATCAGGTGTACAGTAGAAACAACTACATTTAACACACTGTCTGCCCCTGATGACGCCAGTGTGTCTTTGGATAAGCTATTTGGTCGGGCTTTGTTTCTATTGCAAAATGTTGTATTTTACGTTTGTTATTGTCATCATCAAAATCTGATTGTATTGGTGGTAATAGATTGATACTTACATTCATACCACTGAGTCGGTGTCACTGCTGGCGGACGTCAAATCTGTCCCCGAGGATACCATCAACTCAGTAGCCTTCTGGCTTGTGATTGGGTACTTTTGTACTTGTCATGTATCTATTCCATGGGGTTAGTTTCGGATTTCTAAATTATTTTCATAGGTTGTTGGGCAGTTGTATACAAATTCCATCAGGTGTACAGTAGAAACAACTACATTTAACACACTGTCTGCCCCTGATGACGCCAGTGTGTCTTTGGATAAGCTATTTGGTCGGGCTTTGTTTCTATTGCAAAATGTTGTATTTTACGTTTGTTATTGTCATCATCAAAATCTGATTGTATTGGTGGTAATAGATTGATACTTACATTCATACCACTGAGTCGGTGTCACTGCTGGCGGACGTTAAATCTGTCCCCGAGGATACCATCAACTCAGTAGCCTTCTGGCTTGTGATTGGGTACTTTTGTACTTGTCATGTATCTATTCCATGGGGTTAGTTTCGGATTTCTAAATTATTTTCATAGGTTGTTGGGCAGTTGTATACTAATTCCATCAGGTGTACAGTAGAAACAACTACATTTTACACACTGTCTGCCCCTGATGACGCCAGTGTGTCTTTGGATCAGCTATTTGGTCGGGCTTTGTTTCTATTGCAAAATGTTGTATTTTACGTTTGTTATTGTCATCATAAAAATCTGATTGTATTGGTGGTAATAGATTGATACTTACATTCATACCACTGAGTCGGTGTCACTGCTGGCGGACGTTAAATCTGTCCCCGGATTATACCATCAACTCAGTAGCCTTCTGGCTTGTGATTGGGTACTTTTGTACTTCAGCACTTGACAAAGGATTCAACTCCGAAACCGGTCGTGCAACAGGCAGAGTACATTGTGAGTAACCTTCTTTTGATATTGTTTTGTATTATTTTGTTTTGTTTTAGATCTGGTCAGATTATTGACCATATCTTTGCATTCAGACTTCTTCGAGCATTTTGTTTCCATTTTATACAATTGTTTTTATTTTTATGACTTTATCCTTCAGTTTTATCATCCAAATCAATCGCGTTCTGGTTTTAATGCTTTCAAATTTAATTGCTGAAACGTATCATGGCTCTTTCTAAACCTCCTCACTTCCGTTCTTTTTACACTCTCCTTCAATGCTTTCACCACCTGTCACTAATGCTCCAGCAGTCTCAAGGCCAAGTCACCAGGGCTTTCAGTAAAAAACAACAACACCTGGATGACTTCATCAAACCTGCTTGTACTGGTCCTCTAATCAAACAAAAAATCTCCAAAATCAATCAAAATTGGGTACAAAACGTGACCAAACAATTGGTGGAACACTACGAGAGCTCAATTCAAAACCTTTTGGCCCACATTTCCTCTTTAGGTTTATCTGATTCGGACATTGCAAATTCGGTAGCTCTCGTCATTCAGCAGGCTAAATCTCATTTCGGCAAAAAACTTCAGGCTTCCACCATCCAGAAATTCAAAAGCTCCACTCTTCCAAATTCCCCTATTCCAAATTCTAACTCTCAATCAAAACCTCAGACTTGTGAGGTTAAAGGTCACAAACACCCACTTAGTAATTTCTTTCCGTGTAATATATCCTATCGTGGTATGAGATTCCCTAGCCTTGAGCACATCTATCAGTATCACAAAGCCCGGTACCATGACTGTCAACACCTAGCCAATCGGATCCTTAGGGCTCCCCATGCAGGAGTGGCCAAACGTTTGGCTAGTGAAATTCCTAGCCTGTCCCCGTTCTGGCATAAAAGTAAAAATGGAATCATGCGTCAACTTCTTCAAGTTAAGTTTAATTCTTGCAAATTGTTCCGTGACACTCTGATGGGTCTTCCTGAAGGGTGTCACATTGTCCATCCAGTTCCTGACAGCCACTGGGGTGTTAACCGTCATGGTCAAGGCTCTAACTTCTTTGGCTGCCTCCTAATGGACCTAAAACGTGCCAACTCTCCTATTAACAAACCTAAACCTTCTCGCTCTGTACCTCCATCCTCAAATAACACCCCTCCCTCTGTGTCCACTTCTAACCGCTTCCAACTCCTTGATACCCTCTCTAACCCTCCTTGCCTATCATCATCTGATGATTGGCCACCTCTCTCTCGCTCTTCTCCTGATAACCGCCTTAGTGCCACGCCCAAACGGCGTCCGCGCTCTCCTTCTTCTCCTGAACTCTCACCCTCCTCTCTACCTAAAGGCAAACGCACTCGCTTTGTCTCTCCTAAAAACTCTCCTAACACCACTTTCCATGTCTCTCCTTCCACTATCAGAGGACCCAAAACTCTTTGGGCCCTTCCTAAACTAACCTCCTCCACTGTCATCCTCGGCTCTTCTAACCTTTCTCGCATCACCAAATCCCCTGTCAGTGATATCCAAGTTGTGTCTTATCCTGGAGCTTTGTTCAACCATCTAAGAATGATGTTCACGGCCTGTAAAAAATCATTTGATGCCCCCAAAAACTTAATCTTAAGTGTTGGCCTGAACAATCGAAGCTCCAAACCAAGTGTTACTTCAATTCCAGAGCTGAGGAATATGCTCAGCAGTGCTTTCCGAATCTTCCCCCACTCCAAAATTCTTATTCCAAAAATTAACTACTCAGACAATCTTCCGTCTGTAGAGAAACGCAACTTGGATATGATTAACAGGGCTTTGGATGACATGAGTTCACGTTTCAGCAATCTCACAGTTGTTAAACAATTGGATCCAATCAGGTTCTCTACACAGCCAGATAACATTCATTGGACTGAACAAACGGCCAATGAAATGTTGAAATGCTGGCTCAGTCATTTAAACTAAATCATTCTGAGAGTCCACCGAACTCCAGTACGACTAATAATGTTGTAAACCTTTCCAAATTTACACTTTCGGACACACAAATCGCTCTTCTAAATCGTGGTTTGACTTTTGTTCCCACACCCAAAATAACATTGGATCCAATTGAACAGGCTGTGCAAGATTTTGGTAGAAAACTCAAACTTAAACATTATTTTTCTCACCGTCCAAATTCATTTACAAATAGATCCAAATTCACTCCAAAATCTACCTGGACTCCACCCAGTTCCATGATTGACAAGCCTGTTTTAGATTGCATTTCGGCAATATCTAAAGAAATTGAAAATTTGAAAATTCAACCAGAAACCAAAAACCTAACGAAAATGGAATATAAAACTATAAAGGATTTACAAAATAACGTAGACTTGGTAATCAAAAAAGCAGATAAAGGTAGTGCAGTCGTAATTATGGCTAGGCAAAATTATATTAATGAAGGCCTTCGTCAATTATACAATCCAGCTCATTACAGAGAAATTGACACTCCTCTTTACCCAGAAAATTCAGAAAAAATAACAAAAATTTTAAAAGGATTACGCAGTTCTGGATGCCTTTCTGAAAAAGTATTCCAATTTCTTTTACCACCAGAACGCCCTCGTCAAAGAAGATTTTATATGCTACCTAAAATTCATAAACCCAAAGACTCCTGGCCAATTCCAAATGTAATGCCTCCAGGGCGCCCAATTGTATCTGACTGCAGCAGTGAATCTGAAAAAGTAGCTATGTATATTGATTCATATATAAAAGATCAAGCAAATAAACATCCGTCATATATAAAAAACACGTATGACTTTTTAGATAAAGTTAGAGGGCTTGAACTAGATCCAAATTCGTTACTAATCACTTTAGATGTTGAAAGTATGTATACTAATATAAATCATGAAGAAGGTATCCAAGCAATTAAAAATGCATTCCCGACTCTGAAAAACAATGAACTATTCAAAGGTATAATAGAATTATTGGAAATTTCACTTAAATGTAATGACTTTGAATTTGACGGTAAGACATTCCTACAAGTTTCAGGTACAGCCATGGGTCAGAAATATGCACCTCATTATGCAGATATTTATATGGCTGAATTTGAAAAGCAAGCATTACAAAAGTGTCCATTCCAACCAGATTGCTATTATAGGTATTTAGATGACATTTTCCTCATTTGGCCACACGGCATTTCCAAATTTAATCAGTTTCTCGAAATATTCAATTCTCATAGGGCATCAATCAAGTTCAAAGCTGAAATTAGTACTGATTCAGTTAATTTTTTGGATACTACTTTGTTCAGGAGCAAAGAAAACACATTAGAAGCAAAAGTTTTCTTCAAGCCAACGGATACTCATCAGTTGTTGCATAAGCTCTCTTTTCATCCAAAACACACTTATAAAGGACTAATCAAGTCCCAAGTTTTTCGATTTTTCCAAATTTGCTCATATCCAGATGATGTTGAATCAGCTTGTCAAATATTATTCAAGGCACTTTCGAAACGTAACTATTCAAAACGTTGGCTTCGCAAAATCAAGAATGAAACATTGAGAATTTTGAACAGTGAGGAAAGATTAGGTTCTGATTTTCAATTGCCCACTTCCAGCTCGTCTGGCTCAAAACCTTGTAATTCTAGACAATGTCAGACATGTCATTTAGTTCCAAATTGTCAAAATTTCTCGGGATCAGTTTTTGAACAAACCTACTCAATCAACTCAGCTTTGGATTGCAACTCAGAAAATATAATTTATCTATACACTTGTAAGCTTTGCGAAAAACAATATGTAGGTGAAACCGGTAAATCACTCAAATTCAGAAACAATCGTCACCGTGCTGCAATAACTAGCTGCAATGAGGAAAATGCATTATACAGTCATCTATCTGAATTTCACAGCAAAACTGAATTTTCCATCGAATGTTTTTCTCTTTTACCAATTGAACAGGTTTCCGATCTTGGTGATGAACTTTTAAACAAACAATGGCGACTTGAAAGGGAATATTGTTGGATTGATACTCTAGGCACTTTCGAACCTCATGGCCTCAACGTTCAAAAATTTACAAAGTATGACCCTTTGAACAAAAGTAAAAATAAATTCGACCTGGTGTATATAGTACCCTTCTCAAAAACAGGTGCTCTTTCGGCCCAAATTGTTAAAAAGCATATGAAACAACTCAACAAAAATACTGATGGTGATATTAAAATAGCAACAGCTTACAAGAAGCATCAAAACCTTAAAGAACTTTTAGTCAGAAGCAGACTTAAATAATCCAACAAAATTTGTTCAATGTCGCTCATTGAATTTTTATTGCTGTTTTATGTTATGTGTTACTCTTACAATTATCTTGTGCCAGTGCATTTTTTATTCTCTCCAAATCATACCACTGAGTCGGTGTCACTGCTGGCGAACGTTAAATCTGTCCCCGAGGATACCATCAACTCAGTAGCCTTCTGGCTTGTGATTGGGTACTTTTGTATTTGTCATGTATCTATTCCATGGGGTTAGTTTCGGATTTCTAAATTATTTTCATAGGTTGTTGGGCAGTTGTATACTAATTCCATCAGGTGTACAGTAGAAACAACTACATTTAACACACTGTCTGCCCCTGATGACGCCAGTGTGTCTTTGGATAAGCTATTTGGTCGGGCTTTGTTTCTATTGCAAAATGTTGTATTTTACGTTTGTTATTGTCATCATCAAAATCTGATTGTATTGGTGGTAATAGATTGATACTTACATTCATACCACTGAGTCGGTGTCACTGCTGGCGGACGTTAAATCTGTCCCCGAGGATACCATCAACTCAGTAGCCTTCTGGCTTGTGATTGGGTACTTTTGTATTTGTCATATATCTATTCCATGGGGTTAGTTTCGGATTTCTAAATGATTTTCATAGGTTGTTGGGCAGTTGTATACTAATTCCATCAGGTGTACAGTAGAAACAACTACATTTAACACACTGTCTGCCCCTGATGACGCCAGTGTGTCTTTGGATAAGCTATTTGGTCGGGCTTTGTTTCTATTGCAAAATGTTGTATTTTACGTTTGTTATTGTCATCATCAAAATCTGATTGTATTGGTGATAATAGATTGATACTTACATTCATACCACTGAGTCGGTGTCACTGCTGGCGGACGTTAAATCTGTCCCCGAGGATACCATCAACTCAGTAGCCTTCTGGTTTGTGATTGGGTACTTTTGTACTTGTCATGTATCTATTCCATGGGGTTAGTTTCGGATTTCTAAATTATTTTCATAGGTTGTTGGGCAGTTGTATACTAATTCCATCAGGTGTACAATAGAAACAACTACTTTTAACACACTGTCTGCCCCTGATGACGCCAGTGTGTCTTTGGATAAGCTATTTGGTCGGGCTTTGTTTCTATTGCAAAATGTTGTATTTTACGTTTGTTATTGTCATCATCAAAATCTGATTGTATTGGTGGTAATCATGGTAATAGATTGATACTTACATTCATACCACTGACTCGGTGTCACTGCTGGCGGACGTTAAATCTGTCCCCGAGGATACCATCAACTCAGTAGCCTTCTGGCTTGTGATTGGGTACTTTTGTACTTGTCATGTATCTATTCCATGGGGTTAGTTTCGGATTTCTAAATTATTTTCATAGGTTGTTGGGCAGTTGTATACTAATTCCATCAGGTGTACAGTAGAAACAACTACATTTAACACACTGTCTGCCCCTGATGACGCCAGTGTGTCTTTGGATAAGCTATTTGGTCGGGCTTTGTTTCTATTGCAAAATGTTGTATTTTACGTTTGCTATTGTCATCATCAAAATCTGATTGTATTGGTGGTAATAGATTGATACTTACATTCATACCACTGAGTCGGTGTCACTGCTGGCGGACGTTAAATCTGTCCCCGAGGATACCATCAACTCAGTAGCCTTCTGGCTTGTGATTGGGTACTTTTGTACTTGTCATGTATCTATTCCATGGGGTTAGTTTTGGATTTCTAAATTATTTTCATAGGTTGTTGGGCAGTTGTATACTAATTCCATCAGGTGTACAGTAGAAACAACTACATTTAACACACTGTCTGCCCCTGATGACGCCAGTGTGTCTTTGGATAAGCTATTTGGTCGTACTTTGTTTCTATTGCAAAATGTTGTATTTTACGTTTGTTATTGTCATCATCAAAATCTGATTGTATTGGTGGGAATAGATTGATACTTACTTTTATTCGTGAATAGAATGTTTTATTCGTGAATAGAATGTTTTATGTCAAAATTTCATTTCAAATTGTAAAACTAAATAAGTTTGATGATAGAATTACGATTTAAATAACTAGGATAATGAGTATTCATGACGTCTCGAGTGTGTGAGTAGCAGTTCCACTATTCTATTTGCGAATAAAACATTCTATTCACGAATAAAACATTCTATTCACGAATAAAACGTTCTATTCGCAAATAAAACATTCTATTCACGACTAAAACGTTCTATTCGTGAATAAAACATTCTATCCATGAATAAAACATTCTATTCAGGAACAAAACGTTCTATTTGCGAATAAAACTATTGTATTTGCGAATAAAACGTTCTATTCGCGAATAAAACTATTCTATTTGCGAATAAAATATTCTATTCGCGAATAAAACATTCTATTCATGAATAAAACATTCTATTCGCGAATAAAACTATTCTATTCGCGAATAAAACATTCTATTCACAAATAAAACATTCTATTCAAAAATAAAACATTCTATTCACGAATAAAACGTTCTATTCGCGAATAAAACTATTCTATTTGCGAATAAAACATTGTATTCACGAATAAAACGTTCTATTCGTGAATAAAACTATTCTATTTGCGAATAAAACATTCTTTTCACGAATAAAACCTTCTATTCGCAAATAAAACATTCTATTCACGAATAAAACGTTCTATTCATGAATAAAACGTTCTATTCGCGAATAAAACATTCTATTCACGAATAAGACATTCTATTCATGAATAAAACGTTCTATTCACCAATAATACTCAATAAGTTACAATTGCTATGAGTAACAAAAGCTTCTATACATCACAGTGACACATCGCCATTCTGGGACCATTCAACGAATAGAATGTTTTATTCGCGAATAGAACGTTTTATTCGCGAATAGAACTTTTTATTCGCGAATAGAACGTTTTATTCGTGAATAGAATGTTTTATTCGCGAATAGAACGTTTTATTTGTGAATAGAATAGTTTTATTCGCGAATAGAACGTTTTATTCGCGAATAGAACGTTTTATTCGCGAATAGAATGTTTTATTCGTGAATAGAACGTTTTATTCGTGAATAGAATGTTTTATTTGCGAATAGAATAGTTTTATTCACGAATAGAATATTTTGCTATTTTTTTAAATTGGTGTCCTGCAAAAAAAATTTAGATGTCACATATCAGCCACCATAGAATAGAATGTCATCAGAAAATTTCCATGTTTATATCCACCCATGCGTCAAGTAATTGCTTTTGCCAACTTGGCAGCCGTATATATGTCAAAATTATGATTACGTTTGCCCTTATCCGACTACAGAAATCTTTTCCTCAAAAATCTGTCAAACTCCATTTCGACCTCTGTTGAATTTCTTGTATAACACTAAAATTAATACGAATACCTTGTGTAATAGACGTAGAATCAAAACCCAGTATCAGGTATTCCAAGCGAACAAAACAGGGTCCGTTATCCAATCTCATAGTCCGGGGACAAAAAGTCATATCAGGAAAACGATGTGAGAGAAAAAAAAATGACAAGGAAACACACATAAAAAATGGCCATTAGGAGGTGAAATCAGGTGTTCCGGGAAGAGTGATCATTTCCTGCCCCACTAGTGGCACCCGTCATTAATTCCCCAAAATTAACATGAAAATAGATCTAGTTGCATGACAGACATGGATTTGGTGTATTCATCAACCAGATCATCATGACGCCCATATAATTTCTTAAAGGCAGCTATAAGTCTCTCCTTGTCGTATCAGTTTAGAGACTAGCTGGGAACTTCGATAAACAGCGTTTTTAATTCATATCCAACATAAAAAATTGAAATAGGAGGTTGGCTTAAAGATCATGGCAGACATATGGCAGACATTTCTGTGACATTGATCTCTTATGGTGTTCGTAGGTGGGTCTATATTGTGCAAGTAAAAAATGTGTACATGCGAAATGTGGATATATTGCCCTCTTGAACTTGGCCTCGATGGTGGTCATAATGGCTTTATAACGTCCATTTGTTTGAAGTATGGTGATAGTTTGCATATGGTGGGCGTCTGACATTAAAAAACGATAATCTCAAATAATACCTGGTGAAATCCAGAAATAACAATTACAGTCGTTTCTTGGCCATGTTATCAATCAAACCACTATTTGTTATAATAGGGTGCACTCTCAGTATTGTCTGGGAAATCACAGTCTATAATCTTGTTACTGGATATTTCAGTATGATGAAAACCTGTTACAGTAAACGACAGGCGGTGTCGGGCAAAGCCAGCCATAATGCTATCGCTCAGTTGATCAGGAGGACTAAGTATTATCTTTTTTTTAGCTCGGCCACGTGTTGGTTGTGGAAGATTTTTCGTGTGTCGACAGGTATCTGTCAAACTCCCCTAAAGCGCATTATTCCCTTGCGCTGGATTGGCCAATATTTCAGCTTCAGTTGTGTTGTATTATTACAGAGTCCCACTATGAAATATTGAACATTGCACGAAATGAAAGTATCCAACATCTCTTCTCGATCATGGCGATATTGCTGGCTGTCACTACAGAGAACCGTTCTTTATGGGGTCGCGAGATGTGACCATATGAGAATAGTATTGCCTAAATATCTCGCTTGTAAGTTATACTTATAATGGCAACATCTCTGTTTGGTTTTCTTTGCGAAACTGACCAGTGCTTCCTTCCATTTTCGTTCTTGCCTACGAATGAGTCAACTTTTTTTTTTGTTTCTTGAATGTCAGATACTGTTTGGTGGCTTGAGGGAACTTTACGATGACATTTCAATGGATTTTCAATGACTATTCAAGTACAGAAACTTGATCTATATTGAAATTTGTGGTCGGAAATTCTGCTGAGGTTCTTACTGATACGATCACAACATGCTTACGTTAATACATCAATTGTTGTATCCATTCAAGTACAATTGGAACATCAATTGACAATTACGGTATAACATCACCACTACCAGATCGGCACCAATAAAAGCATGTTTCCGAAATTCATTCAATTAGGGATATGATCATTATCCAATTCCACGAGAAGCCTCTTGTCACGTGATCATGATGCTTCGCGTTTAGGCCAGTTGTTGGAGGCATCAAAGGCCTCGGATTACATTGCATAAATGTTCAGATTCAGACAGAGGTATGAAGTCATGAAGTTGATGGTCGGAAGGGTTATTTGATTCTGCAAATGACAAATGTATATACTTAACATGTTTCTTGTCTGACAATTGATCGCTCAGTTGGGTGAAGATCCAAAAGGACTTTGACGTGATAGTCGCCACAATGCATCATGTTCCTCGGATGTCATGCATCATTAAGGTTGTCAGCAGTACATCTGGATATGATACATCACCTGCTATATGGTTTTAAGGAAGTAACGATGTATCTCATGTGGCGAATGCGATCTTTGGAATAGCACATAACGTATTATCTTGGCAGTACTCATACTGATATACAGTTGAACACTGTATCTTGATAGTTAATTAGGTTGATGTTGTTCTTCCCTGAGACGTGTTGAAACGTATGTATCGTGGAATGTGTAATGGAATGTGTAATATATGTGGCCTGGTATTGAACCGAACGTGTCCTGGAAACGACTTGGTGTTTGACATGGCTGTAGGTGCAATTAAAATGTCATACTTCTATAGTGACATTGCTGATAGTTCACCAGGGAGAATATATATAAGAAAACAATTGGCATTCATATGCCCTGTCTTATTTTATTGCTCAGCACTGTGATGAATGTCAGTGACAAGAATGGATATCGCCATTCTGTGTGATAGAAACAACAGTAAACTTTTAAGAGAGTTTTATGTACACTATCTGAAGAGAGAAGAATACTATTGGTAAATAAATAATTATTCAGTCTTGTAAATGTAATAACGCCACTTGGGTTTGTATATAACGCCACTTGGATTTGTCTATATAATCCAATAGGCCAGACCGTGGTCTATTCCACGTAGACACACCCGTGGTACAAGTACAAAAGACAACTCACAGTCTAGGGTATGCCTTTACACTCGTTGATTCGGGTATTCATCATACCCTACGGCTGTTCGTCGTCTATTTTATACTTATCCTCTCATTGGCACACATGATGAGTGTAAAGAACCCTACAGTTCTAACCATCGCAAAACACAGTATTGGGCAAAATTACACGAGTTGTGACGTACTCACACAGAATCATTTGAATATAGATGGACACAGGTATCAGAGTCCATTATCGTCAGCAACGCTTCCTTACACTTTATGCAGAGTGATTTTTGACATTAGAGCGTTGGGGGCGAAGCCCCCAACTCTCTACATGTCTATGTGCTGACTTTTTCATGGAGGTTTCATGCCAACTTATCAACGCCCGTTTTGGCATGTAAACGTTTAGACACCTACTTCAAATTAGTATTTTCTTCGTCCTTGACATAAAATCTCTCCAATTGATAGCAAACTTCGAATATACCACACATATATAAAGCATGAATCGATGTGTTAGTTTTGAGAAAAATACGAAAAACGCTCAGGTCGTCTTGAAAACGTCAAAATGGCGGAGCCGATGGAAAGTGACGTTCCCAGAATGCAATGCAAATTTTACCGCAATGATGCGTATTTTGGAACACACAATTCTCTGTTCAGCAATTCGTACATGCATACCGGGGATCCCCGTATTTAAGCTCCTCTCTGGATAAGCCCATGGGCTAATACATTGATATGACAATGAATATCTGTGATTATACACTAGAATAAATGTCTGTATCAATATACAGGTAGTTATTACGCATATAAGAAGTGCTTTCCTGTCTAATCCATTGTAAAGTCAATTATTAATTATTTATTAATTGTTCCCCAAATATAAGCCCATGGGCTTATATATGGAGTTAAATTTTATTCGACACAACACCCTTTCACCAATTATGAGCCCAGGGCTTAAATACGGGGATCCCCGGTAGATGTAAGCTTGCGTGTAGCCTTCTTTGGCGTTATAAAGTAAACAAAACGATTCGTCTGCAATGCCACGGCTACATTAACCGTAATTTGATGTATTTTATCACATGACAAAGTGTTTCATGCTGGATTGCGAAGCCTTTTTATTTTGGTCTTTTAATTTGCCTAGTAGGCATGTGTTAGGCTATATCATGATATCAGATGGAGATATTCCTCTTAGTTTCCAATATTTTTAAGGATATTTATTGAGGTTCAATATTATTTTAGCAGGTGTATCTGTTTCGTAGATCAATTTAAAAAAAAAAGTTTACTTATTAGGAATATAAATGAATGATAATATACGGGAATAAATGAGAATCATGTGCGTTAGGATATGGTAGCTTTTTTGGGGGGGAGTGGGGGGGGGGGGGGGTGGCATTGTGTAAGATACATTCAGCTGTCGTGGTGCTGATGATGTGCTCGAGCTCTAATGTCGTCTCCCGCAGTTAGCTGCATTTTCTTGTTCATCATGTACGTGATTTCTTTAGGTTAGGAAGAATTACATTCAAATACCAGTAAATTCGTTTTATAATTCGTGCAAAATAACAATATTGATATTTCCAATAGCTGTCCATGGAATCGTATTGGTATATATTGAGCACATCCAATAAAAGTGTATGAGTATAATACTGTATATATTGGTTTTAAATTGTAACACATGATTGATTTGTGAATGCACACTAGTCTAAGCTACATCGAAACCTCCCAAGTCGACCATATAGGGGACCAAGGGCCTACTTTCTTTTTCCATATTCCAGACACTTTATTCTCCTTGAAATGATTTTCATCATAAAATGATTTGAATGATTTCAAGGAGAAATATCATGATTTGTTTTACCTCGGACAGCAGCTCTGAGCAATACTGAAACTGTACTGTGAAACCCTGTCATGCGACTCAATATACGAAAGTGATATATTTTAGCTGAACAATTTCATCATCGAAATAGAGTTCAAGAGAAAAATCATGTCCGGCTTCTCTGAAACTGAGTACAAGAAAGAGTAGAGCATGAATGAAAATCCCAAAATGCATTGCACACTGTACATATCAGTCTGTTTCAACGATGCCTGTTATTCGACCTCTAGTTCTGTGAGGAATGTGTTCTGCTAACATTTGTTATGTCCGTTTCGTATGTATCGTGACATAGTTTCACAGCCCTAGTTGCTTTGAGTGCTTCCTGCTAGTTTGAGAATGTCAAGATGAACATGCACATCTAACTTTCGAGTCGTATTCTACTATCAATGGAAATTTGGTTGTATTCGCAGTATTTGTATCTTGTGTCAGGATTTTTTGTAAAATGTATGTAGCAAGCTATATACAATGCATGCAATGCAATGCATACAATGCATTAGTCAGATGAATATTCAACATTCACACAGGGAAATGACGAAATACATTTTCAAAAACCAAAATGGAGATAAAAATATACACAACACTGTATGCACGTCAATGAATAAATTTTTTTACTGTAGTCTGTATGTGACAAAGACCACTTGATGTGCAATGCCAAGCCCAACAAATCAGTAAACAGGGCGCACCACACAACATAAGCGGGGATTCTGGTCTTTATCATTGATCATATATCATATATCAAATGGTTGGGAATGGTCGGTGGTCTTGATACTGATCTCCCAAACTTCGCCAGCTTTCTCAAATTTATTCTGCATACTTTATATTCAATATTCTATCGAATATCATCAGTGATTTTGGAATTACCGCCAGTGGAGAAATAGGTGGAGAAATAAAATTTATTACAACAGGAGTTATAGCCAATTATGTGATTTTCATTTTTCCAGTTGCCATGGCACCCGTTTTTATTCGAATTTCACAAAACTTTAGTAGGACCGAGCCAGGACCGAACCATTTGTTTCCGATTTATGCGCGCGAACGACAAATAGAGATACAAACAGACAGATCCAAATGTAATACCCTCTCTCCATATCGGGGCGAGGGTAAAAACATTGAATAGCCATGTGTCCAAGGCTGTTGACTGGTCTTCAATTAAGGGGAAGTTTACCCATACAATGTCGGTATTTTGGGTGTGAACTCAATAATGCTATCTCGAGCCATTTCCAGTCCAAAGTTCTGCGGGGAATTCCCATAACCCAAATACCAAATAAGGATCCTTCAGACAAAGATTAAACCCTGAAGCACAATACGAGGTCTTTTGCTCTCTATGTGCTGTAAACACCGTGGGTACATTTTGTACTGATAATGAATAAAATTACGAGTGTAATCAACAGCTGAAGAACTACAGTACGGAGAATGCCACTTTTATAGCAAAATGATATGTCATGGCAGACATGGAGGAAAGTTAGACACCACAAAACGTTACTTCCCGGGAATCCTCAATCGAACCCTCGCTGTGGCGTGGAGTTAGCAACCAAGAGCAGAATCCTGTGTACTTCCCTGGTGCTGCACATGTCTAAGTGGATGACTTGATAAGTGCTTACCAGAGATTACAGAGGTTTCAGCTTCTACTCAAATGCCATTGTGGTGAGCGGAAATGACATGTAGAAAATAACACTGTTGGACGGACTGCCACTGGGTTTGTAAGTGAAAGATGTCGATATAATGACATTTGGTATCAAATCTTACTCATAAACATGCTGTTTATTTTTTCCCCTGCCTTCTCATATACGTCACATGCATCTCTCATATCAACTTGCTTTGTCACATACTACGCTCCATACTTGTGCACTTGTATACTAATTCCATCAGGTGTTACAGTAGAAACAACTACATTCAACACACTGTCTGCCCCTGATAACGCATGTGCGTCTTTGGATAAACTATTTGGTCCGGCTTTGTTGTATGTCACATTTTTTATGGGCATCATCAAAGACGGTATTGGTGGTAATATATTGATACTTACATTATGTACATTACACAAGATTACCACGATTATTTGGAGTATATCCCATGATTATCTAACTAGTGCTCATCATCGTAAGGGTAGCTCGATGAAAATGGAAGAGTGGTTTACCATCTATATTCCTATTATGCTTGGCTGTATCCGTCTCGATACCTTCCTCGTCTTTTTGTTTAGAAAATATTAAACAGACATTATAAAACATCGTATTATAATTTTTCATCCAACGGTTAACCACCTATGCACTGAATGAATTTTTGTTACTTATCTCTGTGATGAAAATTAAACTAAAATGGATGATAACAATTTTAGTTCGTCAGTGGGTGTCCATGGAGACTTTTTTGGGCATTACTATTATTGTCTTACACACGATGATCGTCATAATGCATCATGCTACTGCGATATTATGTAGCAAAAAATCTACTGTATTTGTGGTAATAGATTGATACCTACATTCATACCACTGAGTCGGTGTCACTGCTGGCGGACGTTAAATCTGTCCCCGAGGATACCATCAACTCAGTAGCCTATTGGCTATTGATTAGGTACTTATGTACTTGTCATATATCTGTTCCATGGGGTTTGTTTCGGATTTCTAAAAATTTTTCATAGGTTGTTGGGCAGTTGTATACTAATTCCATCAGGTGTACAGTAGAAACAACTACATTTAACACACTGTCTGCCCCTGATGACGCCAGTGTGTCTTTGGATAAACTATTTGGTCGGGCTTTGTTTCTATTGCAAAATGTTGAATTTTACGTTTGTTATTGGCATCATCAAAATCTACTGTATTTGTGGTAATAGATTGATACCTACATGTATCACTTCAAGTTATCAGCCGTAATTATGTAGATGATGCATCATCTATTACATGGTTTGGAAGTATTAGCAATGTGTCTATAGTACAGTGGTTTAGGTAAAAATCGTTAAGATTGTGACGAAATTGCCAATATTTGCGTATTGGCTTAATTTTTATGCTCCTTTATGTCTAACATGTTTAAGAGGGACACACGTGAATCACCAAATTAAAGCCACCATTTTAATTTCCAAAATTGTCGCCGGCACACTAAAATTTTCTCATGTTCTCAACCCCAGCACATATCTTTTGTGGTTTAGACGAGCCCTCCTTGTGATTTCACACTCCCACGGGTTCGAGAAAAAAATCAGGTCGGAGTGGATGGATATTCGTCTGGTGAATTGCATAAATCCAAGATGGTCGAACTGTGTGGAAAATCCAATTTTCAACTGCTGATAATCTTGGGACATTACGGATAGGGATTTCTTCATCAACTCTAATTGCAGTTACCTGTTTTTGCACTGGTGCACTTGAAGTCGACCTCGAACTTTGACACCAAAGATCGTTTCTTCATTTGTAATTCCGCTGATTGGTTTTAAATGAATACTGATTCTCGTGATTAGTGAGTGCTCGAGATAATATTTTTTACAAACACAGATCCCTTCAGAGCCGTCGTAAGTTTGAGAACTAGTTTTTCAAGATTTGAAATGTTTCTTATAATTTCGACTGTTTCCTATAATCGAAGAGAAATGACAACCAATCCGATTTCTGGTGCTGAAGAATCACAAATCGAAGATTTAGTTGCCATCTCCGTATTTAATTTGTGCACGGTTGCACTGCGAGGCGACCTCGAGCTCACACCACAAAGACCTTCAAAATGATATATATTATTCACTTGCAATTCTATTGATTGCTTCGAAATGAATACTGACACTGGATCGCCATGCAGATACCCGTCCACCCAATGCCGAGACAAAGAATAATAATTTATATTTCCTTTCATTGTTTGTTCTTGCCTATGAACACAAGAATGGATACTTTTCTACATCAATTGTATCCATTCAAATACAATTGACTTATTGTCAAAGCCCCAAAAGTTGTTCGAGTTTCAAAAATTACGTGGCCAACTTCTCTTTGGCGAATAATAACGTTTTGCAGAAAACGTCGAAAATGGCGTCAAAAGACTGGGGAAAATTGGTTCCGCGATAGGTCAATTGGGAAATTTGTTTATGGTCAATGAGCAGACCAGAGCAACACCAATAAAAGCAATCAGGTATTTGATCATTAAAGTCAATATCAATTTCGATACCATGGGGTTGGCGGTGGTATTAGATACTTTTGTGGCTACACAGTTATGACCATAAAAGTATGAGAAAATATGAACCTATTTACTGTCACACACATTGTCCGTAAATAACACCGACTGGGGCATTGTATATAAACCATATTAATTAGTTATATAAGGTTTTTGCTGCAAGCATGGACTATGTATTTGGAGTATACCATATCCTGCAAAATGGGTGTTCAAGGACAAACTACTAGTCCTTGACAGAAAGAAGCCACCCATAAGATGTCGCGGTATATATTACCATCTACCAGCTTCAAAGCTACTCTGATTTGACAGACGTTTCGGCTGGGTTCAGGCTTTGTTCACATGTATATGGCTGCTCCACAGAATTCCCACAGGGATGGCGGATGCATGGTGAGTCTGTGACATAGTGCCTTCGATCTTTTCACTTTCAGTGATACTGGACATACATATATATGTGTCAAGCTTTTGGCACCAATACTACAATAGTTCGATCATACCAATAGAAAAAGAAACATTTTGGGAATAAAAACACATCCCAAGCGAATTTACCCAAAGATAAAACCGGATGACAAATGATGCTGTCATCAGGGGTTTAATGAAGGAATACAGTTTTATATGTGATTGGTGTTTAGCACATGTGTACATGTTCTATGAAACGCTTCTACCCACAATGCAATATCGGTGGCATACATTACAATCCCATAATTAATTGATACTTTTGAACACTTTTCAAGAGATGGATTCAGGGCATAATGGCACCATGTTGTGTTTTTCCTGTTTACCTTCATACTTTTGATATTGATGTAATGCTCACATGCTTGCCTTAATGTCACACAAATATTTGTTGCTTAACATAGTCCGCTACAAACATAGAGGTAATGAAAAGTAAAAATTTAAGTTACTCTATAAAATATGTCATTTTGAAGCTCTGGATTTTGTTATTACAGTCATTTATTTTGAAAAAACTCTTTGACCATCTCCCCTCACTGTTTGGAGCGGACTACCTTAACGTAATTTCATGTCGCAATATTATTTGAAATCAGTAGTACTTCAGTACCAACCAGCACAGGAAAAAATGTCTTCAAGCCATTTAGCACGTCCTACTTGTCTATATTATGTAAAGTTGTCGTCCACTCTTCAGGATCCTCGAGGATAGTCCTCTCACCGCGAGTCCTTGCGGACGCGCATCCGCTATTCCGGATCCTTGCGGCGGCGCCGCTCACCGGAGGTCACTGCGGACACGGTAACCACTCTAGCATTTACGGTAGCCAGGTAACAGCACACCCGACACGCCCAGGCCTAGGGACACCGTTCAGAAACTGGTTCATCACCACGGTGTTAGCTGGAGGGGCCTGGCGAGCCGCGGTCTGCCTCGGGGACGGAACCCCATACAGTCCAACGAACTAGCCAGGCCCAGAGCCTACGTCACACCGTCCCGGGAAGGGAGAGAACTGGCGATCCATAGGGCTTGCGCCCCCGAGTCAGCAACTCGTCTATCCCAGCCCGGGCCCCCCTATGGAAATTGTCCCCAGGGCCCCAAGGGGCCTCTACTCTCGACCAGGGAACGCAAAGCTCATGGTGAGCCCTGCGTGCGTCCTGTGCACTCTCTCTTGGACAATCTCCTCGATCGAGTAGCTTCCAGTGTATATATAATACCACAAACTGAAGGACGCACGCGAGGTGTAATCAAATCATTGTTATAGTTTACTGGAATAACGTAAATTACAATGCGTCGCCGTAGCAATGCCCGCTCGAACGGAGCGTGTCAAAACAAGGCCAAGACAGAAAAGGCCACATAAATGGCATGTAGTTTTACAATCACCTGCCGCGATCTTAGGGCAAAATCGCCACATATATTTTATTCACTTAAAAAATAAATGAGTTGCACCGGATAAAAGAGAGTCCGACACGAAGAGAACTCTCATCAATGGAGAGAACAAGATGGTCCATTAGGTTACCATTGCACGTGGCCCTCTTGTTATTTCCAGACGATACTTTGGTCACTGGTAGCAATACTAGTGAAGGAATATTGCAATGTCCTCGACTGATAGGTAATGACGCCTTCGCTTATAGGCAATGTCTACATTCATTCTATTGATAATCTTGCAACCCCACTTGACCAATCATTTGTCCTACTTTCTCCTTTATATTGTCTTCAAGAGCGGGCAAATCTGGTGCACTTAACAAACGAGAAATAATAATGTAGGTTATTTATTTTTCTATCAATATTTCATATCAATATATAATTCAGAGATATTTTTTTTATACTTTTTAAAAATTTATTTCATATTGTACACCTAAATAAATTCGACGATGGGATTATGATTTAAATAACTATGATATTGAGTATTCATGACGTCTCGAGTGTGTGAGTAGCAGATCCATTACATAAACCTGAGAAAAAAACATTTAAGTTTTCCTAAATGTCCCATTCAAGCTTGCTTGACTCGGAACCAAGCAACATTCAACCTATCCAGCCACATGGAGGCGAATGAGCCATGCTATATCTGGTGTAGGTGCCAACCTATTAAGCAATCGATATGGTTTCACGACTAACATATGTGTTTTTCACATTAGATGAGGCCTTCAGGTGGGGAAATAAAACAAATGAGAGATTTTGCAGTACACGTCAATGTAACCTTAATTATTTGGCCGTAATTATAAGATATGTTGCAGTTAACACGAAAACCTATATTCCTAATCCAGAATATATGAATATGCATGAGTTGGCTGGAATGTCTATTTTCTGAGATGCAATTAAAGTAAATGTGTGCTGTCATATTTTTCATATAACGGATTTGCAACATTCATTTCACAGATCCCATTGGAATAATATATTAAATTTGGTATGTGTATCATTATAAGCTGTCAACAATTTAGATGTGACATGTTATCAGGTGCAAGATTCTAGACATGACAGATCACTGTTCTGAAATAAATTTGTCATGGCGATTATGTAGTTTTCACACTGCACGAGTCTCAATGTGTTTTATGTGGCTCAGAAATCGAAAAAATATTTATGACTATTGGCAGGGAGGATATCACTAATTTTAATTTAACATCCCATATGAGGTTAATAAAATGTCATCAGAAAATTTCCATATTTATATCCATCCATGTGTGAATTAATTTTTTTTTTGCCAACGTTTGCCCTTATCCGACTACAGAAACTATTTTCTCAAAAAACTGTTAAACTCCATTTCGACTTCGGTTGAATTTATTGTACAACATTAAAATGAATATGAATACCTTGTGTAAATTTTATATTCAACACAAAGAATTAAAATGGGAGGTTGGGTTAAAGATGATATATATGACAGACATTTTTGTGACATTGATCTCTTATGGTATTAGTAGGTGGGTCTATATTGTGCAAGTCAAAAATGTGTACATGCGAAATGTGGATATATTGCCCTCTTGAACTTGGCCTCGATGGTGGTCATAATGGCTTCATAACGTCCATTCGTTTGAAGTATGGTGATAGTTTGCATATGGTGGGCATCAGACATTAGAAAACAATAATCTCAAATAATACCTGGTGAAATACAGAAATAGCAAATACAGTCATGTCTTGGCCATGTTATCATTCAAACCACTATTTGTTATAATAGGGTGCACTCTCAGTATTGTCTGGGAAATCACAGACTATAATCTTGTTACTGGATATTTCAGTATGATGAAAACCTGCTCTAGTAAATGACAGGCGGTGTCGGGCGAAGCCAGCTATAATGCTATCGCTCAGTTGATTAGGAGGACTAAGTATTATCTTTTTTTTAGCTCGGCCACGTGTTGGTTGTGGAAGATTTTTTTCCCTGCGTCCGCATCTTTCGTGTGTCGACAGGTATCTGTCAAACTCTCCTAAAGCGCATTATTCCATTGCGCTGGATTGGCCAATATGTCAGCTTCAGTTGTGTTGTATTATTACAGAGTCCCACTATGAAATATTGAACATTACACGAAATGGAAGTATCCAACATCTCTTCTCGATCATGGCGATATTGCTGGCTGTCACTACAGAGAACCGTTATTTATGGGTCGCAACATGTGACCATATGAGAATAATATTGCTTAAATATCTCGCTTGTGAGTTATACTTAAAGTGGCAACATCTCTTTTTGGTTTTCTTTGCGAAACTGACCAGTGGTTGATGTTTTTTTTTGTTTTTTGAAAGTTACGTTTGATGGTTTGAGGGAACTTCAAACCATCAAATGGTTTGAAGTCAATGGATTTCAATGGATTTTCAATGACTAATCAATTACAGAAACTTGATCTATATTGAAATTTGTGGTCGGAATTTCTGCTGCATACGTTACTACATCAATTATTGTATCCATTCAAGTATAATTGGTACAATATCCATTGACAGTTATTGTATCAATTAGTTATATCATAGAAATGTAGGGAGAGGGAATGCCGACTCCGATTATTACCCATATTATCGCCCAAATATGTGCCACCGATCGCAGCGCCCCCATCGTTTTGGAGACCCACCTGGTGGCGGAAAAAGATGGCTTGTTTTGAAGTGAGTTTCGAGGAGCAGTTTTTGGACTTTTTGAAGGTAAGCTACATCAGAAGTGTACATGTTGATGATTAGTACTGTATATGATCTAAAACTGATAGGCCTAGTAACTATAGCATTGATTTAGTATTTGACAGATGTTCGTACCAGGTACACACTACAGCTAGGCCTAGATACAGTACACAAATGGGGTGCTATACATTATACAGTATAGTATGATAGTAGTTGACCATAAATTATCAATGATAATCTGATCATGTACTTTTCCATTATATTTTGTCATTTACGGTAATCTTGGTGCAGGAGTTTGACAGTAGTGTAGAAGAGAGTGGCGAATGTGACACTGAGGTGAAACAGCAGCAATCCAGTAGCCAATCTATCAGTCAGACTGCTGACAAAACTGTGAAAGCAACACACCGTAATACACAAACCAGGGTAAGTATACTGCATTGTATAAGTGTATGCATGCATATACCACGTACAGTACATGTATACTATATCTTCACTACTTGGAATTGTCCAAGAAGTTAATATATTTTGATAGAGATCTAGAGATTATTGAAACAATATTGAAGTTTCCCTATTTTTAAAAATCATTTCAGAAGCCCGAAGTCTCGGTCACTTCAGAACTGGTGAGGCAGGCTGTGGACAATCTTACTGGTACGCCCCTAATCCAGGCTAATGTCCGAGAAACACTCAGGACTGTGAACGGTTAGTCTGTTTTAATGGCTTTCATATACTACAGTATCCACATACAAACATTAATAAGTTTGATACACTGCTGACCCATGTCCTAAGACTCAGTTCAAACTTTATAAATTACGATTATCTTGCTCATGTGTTGTGAATTTGTATTTGGCTGATATTAAACACAACATCAAATAAGAAATGAGAAGTTTACTACCCACCAGTATGTATTTTTTGTTAATTGATTTCAGTGGAGAGGCTTAAGGAATCGTTGTTATGGCTCGACATGTGCCTTGTGAACAAGAGACTGATGATCTGTGCCAGCCGTGAGCGAGTCTGGGCCGAATACCACAGGAGGCTTTTGGGAGAGCGTGCCAACATAGCTGCTGTAACAGGGTCCAAGCAAACTGCCACGATGGTAGCGTTCCGGGTAGCAAGACTGTTAGTGGAGGGAAACTACCCTGTTCCAATTTTGAGCAACAAAGCTGACCCCATGACAGAGGTGGAGGAAGAAATCCTGAATTATATATGTGGCTATGTGCTCCGAAAGGCTGTAGGTTTTGTAGAAGCTCGACCACTCGTGGTGGAGGAGGCAACAGGAATCTTGGCGGCAAAGAATCGTGGTGGTCTCACCATGCCGTCTTCCGACTTTCTCGAAGTCATGAAACATTTCGAGGATGTGTTCAGAGATATGCCTGTTCAGTCTAATTTCAGTACTTTCTTTGATATGCTCCTACACAATAATGTATCTTCACATTTCTTTCATTGTATTGAAGGTGTAGAGTCTTCCATTGAGTCTAAGGAGATTTTTTTCAAATTTGTTTCTCGTAAATTCTTTGCCGTAAGGATGCACCAGAAATGTAGGTATCTGGTGGAGAACTATGTACAGAGAACAAAAAAGTCAAGAAAATCGAAGGCACTCCGAGAAAGCATTTGATGGAATTTATTTATTATAAGGATTTGTGAGCCTCATACAAGTAGATGGCAATTTTTCTTGTTCACGGATGAGTGAGATGACATTAAAATTTCTGGTACAATTCATGTGTAACATATTGTGAGAGATCCCTTATTGTTGGCCTGAGGGGCTTTTATATAACACATGTGGTATGATGTCAACACACATTCATGATTGACGAAAACTTAGGCGATACACAAATTTTTGTGTGAAAGGCTGTTTGCATATTCATTGAAAAGCTAGTATTTCTGACCATTGCGTAGTATGCATTTGCGTAGAAGTATGCACAATTTTCATTGGTCCAAGGCCAGTTAGAAGGTCAACTATGTAAATTATAAATAAATAATCATCAACAGAATTGTCATCAATTTGTTTTTATCATGCAAAAACTATACCACAAACATTCAGCTAATGATTTTTAATACTAACTCAGAATCATCAATATCTGCTCAGAATGTCAATATTTCCAAATGCCAATTTCTAACCCATCGGTGCTACCAAGCGAATATCTCTCAAGTTCATGGTGAGGTTATAACATACAAAGGCTATAGAAACAGACATACATGTACAATACAACCAGCTAGTGATCTGTAATACGTGTATGGTAAGAATGTCAAGATAACATATGCAAAGATAATTCCATTGCTGCTATGAAGCCACTAGTGTCTCTTGATTTTAGGGAGAGGTTCGCTGTCCACAAGGATGCCATCAGTACACTGCGCTCGACCAGCAGTGTTCCCGCGTGGCTTGAACTGGAAGGCCAAGCTTCTCTGCATTCGCAGCTGGTTTTCCTGGTGGCTGGATCAAAACATTTAACTGTCAATTAGAATAAAAAAACCATTTTTTTTTCATGAATTGATGCAAACTACTGAACGAGGCAACTGTTGTTCTACCATGACACAACATAATGTTTTACTCACCCAAACTCATACACAGAAGGGTTGTGAGCACGCCTGCCAAGACCCCTGTGCCTGCCGAAGTGCTCTTCGAGGGGGTCTTGACAGTATACCTGGCTGAACACGTAGGGGACACCATGGGATAACAGAAACCGGGTTGCTCCAACGAAGCCACGAACTAAAATGAATAGTAATACATTAGGGCAGGCTACTCCATTGGGATGGGGCTACATTGGGCATTTTGATTGTCAATACACTACTTGAATACACTTTGCTCACCAGTGGTGATGATTCCCTGGTGAGTCTGGTGGGACAGGAACATGCGTTCTTTCTCTGTTCTGGAGAAACCATCACGAGCATTGACTTCTGCCTTCCATGCTTCCAGGTAATCCAGGAAGTTTTGCAGGAACTGCGATGTATTTTTGGCAAGATATATACAAAGAAAATTCATTAGCTCAATATTGAATTGTAATATTGACCCTGGTAATTCTGTATGAAATAAAATTAGGTAAAACAATTTGATTCTGTATCGGGATAACCAAGACACAACATGATGACATTACATACCTCAAATCTTGGATCGTCGACCATGCGGTAGGTGCGAGGTCTGGCTTTCGCTTGTTGGTGTGTTCTGTGAATGACCTGGTGTTCAGGCAGTCAAAGAATCGATCGCACAACATTATGAATGTGGATAATTCTTTAACTTGGTCACCATAGTAGTCCCTCAAGACGATACCAACAGTCCGGCTGAGAACCTTCAAAAGGTGAGACAAAAATGAGATGTATCATGTACATGTACAGTCGTATACATACATCCAAGCAGCATGTGATATCAGATTTCGTGTGTTTCATACCTGGGCGGCAAGACGCACTGACATCTTGGATGATGGAGTCAAACGGACGTGTTCATCTCGTAGCTTAGTGAGCCTAAGTTGGCGAGAGGTGTCGTCCGAATACACACGAAAAATGTGTTCCCACCATAGATGTTGTCCATTTTTCTTGAAAATGCAAACATACTGTCTGTTGCATGTACATATATGTGTAGAGGAACACTCTCCCAAATGGACCAGTAAGTTCAAGAAAGTAGCTAACCTGTCACCATGTCCAATCGAACTCACCCATAGACACCTAGTCCCTCCCGAGGCAGAGTGTTCAAGATTGTTCCTGATCGTTTTTACCAAGTGTGGGGCATCAGAAATGAAGAATAGGAGTCGGTCATCTTCCACAAAGGGGTTGACCGTTTGATGAATAACACCCCCCTGTCCATGCATCCGGAAAAGGCTCTGATTGGGTGATGCCTTGTCGCATGTACAGGAGATGACCTGGAACATACATGAACTTCTGTATTGTTAATTTCAGCAATGTAAATATATAAAATCAACATAAAATCTATTTCAATTGCTAGAAAGTCTCATTTAGTGTCTATGAGAATTGAGAAGCCTGCACAAGAATTGTCAGTTTGATTAACAGTGATATGTTGTTAGATGCATCACTGATCTTGCCTTCAATCCTTGTTGTTCCACCAGTTCAATGGCTTGCCACAGTAGGGGATACAAGACATCAGCCGTGGCACTCTGAGTCGAGAAGTACCCCAGAGAAATTTTGATGTTGTTGTTGATGCCTATTGCCATGAACACAATGACATGGCTCGCCAACTCCAAAGCTGTGTCCTGAAGCACAAAATATTAGTCTAGTTTTTCTTATACTTAAAAGTAAGTTAGTATACCGGTATCTGATAAGATTCAGCACATAAAGCTTTGGTTCAATTAAAATGAATTGTACATGAATATTGTTGTTTTGCCGCCACATGCATGTAAAAAGCCTGCATCAGTAAATTTCTATCATCCAGGTGAACACAAATCTGGTAATATTAAATCTGATAATATATTGACAATATTTGATTACCTTTTTGATATTCCAGGTTTCTGGATTGACAAACCCCACAATTTCACCCCCTCTCCGGTCATAAACAAGGTCTGCTCGGAGAGCCATCTCATCAAACATCAGAGCCACAAACCTCTTGTTGTCTGGAAAACTTGAGGCTGCAGTCCTAAGATCCTTGGAATGGAAAAGGAAGATTTTGTAACACTGTTCATGTACTAACGAGTGCTCAACACAAAAAGATTAAATTACAAAGCTCAACTTTTACTAGAAGTACATGTTCTTGAAAACCTTCCCCAGGCTTGAAGAATCTTGTATAGTCCCTCAAAGTCGACTTGTTGGGAAGGCGGAGTACTCCTGTGGAACGAAGGGCCTCATAGGCTCTGGCACTTTGATAGTGCAGATATATGGCAAACCTGAATAACAAAGCATTTGAGCAATGGAACAATATTTAAGATTACTGATACAGTCAGTATTTTGAATAAGTATTTGAAAAACCTGATAATCATTGGGTGCCATCTCATGCCCCTTGGATCACGTGTTGCTGCCTTTTTCTGTTCTTCCCAAACAGCTGCAGAAAGCTATCATTTATAGGTGAAGACTCCAGAACTTGCTGCAGCCCCTCCTGATATTGAAAGGCGGAAAATAAAATCAAAGACCACATTCCGCATGGCTATGGAATATACAGTGCATACCTGCAAAGTTCCTGCATACATGTATATCAAGCACCAAAAATGATTTATTTCACCTTGACATCATGGCTGATTGGGACCGACTGGGTCTCAAGCTTGCGTTGAACTGATCTCAGTTGTGCCTCTCGTTCCTTGAGCTGGGCGCGGACACTTTTCACCTCCTGTACTAGTGATGGGACTGAGGCTGATGAAAGGGGTGTGTGCCGAGATATTGGGCGGACTGCTGACGACTTCTTCTCTAGGTCTTGACAGGGCTTGCACATGCCTCAAAACATATATGCAGTACAATATAATCAGTGATTTTTTTTACCATACATTTACATGTTTATCACAATACATTTAGCAACAAAAAAATCAGACGTGAGAATAACAAATTTCATGTACCTTTTTCCTCCACTGTCAGGAAGCAATGGTGTGAACGAGGGCTTGATCCCACACACCATCTCCTGGACTGTAGGCCTTTCAGTAACTTACTGAGTCCCAAATCCTCTGCATCTAAGGTCACGTTGAAAGGTCGCCCTAGAATACATACAATCAGGACCCATAAGATTATGGGTTTCTGATATAATGTATAACATATCAACTGTAAGTAAACTGACAATATATATATGACAGCAACATTTACAAATTCTAAATCTTCTCATGTAAGTGTTGTTCACTGAAAAGTAAATATACATTGTACAAGTTATTATACTTCAGCACAGTGGATATAATACCATATATAGTGGCAAATGAGAATACTCAAATGACAGATCATTCATAACAATAATATTCAGCTGAAAATATGTGTACTCAGGTAGGACTCTGGAAGGTTTTTCAAACTGGAAGACACATTCTACTAGTCTACTTTGATATTGATTATTCTAATCCAGATATCAAATAGGACCTTGGAAGGTTATGACAGGGATGAAATTGCCCCTCTCAAAGGCTACTTTGAGGAAGATGTCAGTATTGTCGTTGACCATTCCAACCACAATCCCGTCCTGTGAGACTTTGAGAGCCACCCAAGGGAGCTTGATCTTGTCAACATCTCGCTGCAGTTCCTCGAAGGACAGATAGGCCACCCTCTTGGGCACATCTGGGGCTGGTCGGTGCAACTGTCAAATTGAACAAGAAAAGTACTCAAAATTATGAAATGTTCAGAAATATTTCGATTTATTTGTAATGTTTCGTATACATCTGGAGGCAAGTGTTTAATGTCATGTTTATCTCAAAACCATTTTTGTTGCAAACAGGGCCACCAAGCAATCTGCCCTGATCCAATAAAATGTTACCACCAGAACTGTGAAACAGCAACACTCAACAGAACTTTAACTCAACAAAACTTACTGTCATTTGTAGTCGCATGGTGATGTATATTGAATATAATAACACTCAAGAAGGCTCTGATTGAATATACTATTGACTGATGGCATTTTAAACTGTTTCAAAATTTGATGGTAAAAAGCTTGGGGTGGGATTCGAACCCACACTTCACAACAAACATGGTTCTTTTTGCAAAATGTTATGAAAATATAATCTTCTTTGAATACTAAAATGCCTTTGTCAAAACCCGACTGAGAACTCACCTGTGTGGCTGAATGTATCCTCAACTTTCAGTAATTCATGAAAAAATTGTGATGAAAATGTATACAACGCAACACAGTTTCTCAAAATAAACAAAAGCTAAACAGTTTATCAGAGAGATGTACAGATATAGGAACTTATATCTGTATGAGATGCTGTAAGAGAAGTTTGAGGAGGATGGGGCAAGATTCTGCAACAGCTCAACTGAATAAAATTTGGTAGATCTATCAACCAACATAACGCTCACAGGAACTTTACGTGGAGGTGGCTTTTCAGTTTCGATGCTCCGCTTTGGCATGTGCAGCGATGGCAAACTGCCAGGAACTAATTTTGTACCTCTGCCTGAATCAAAGAGAAATCTCATGAAATATCTACAATGAATTTCCACCGGAAATGACTATAGCGACATAGATCTAATACACCATCAATTTGTCTCAACTCACTCACTCGGCTGACATGTACTAGTAGATTAAAATGGTAAATTTTGTCATATAACATATGGTGTACCTCAAATTTATTTTACTAGGTAGGGCTACATTATGGATAGGCTATGTTATAACATGGGGATCAAAAACTGCCCACTGTATTTTACATGTAGGCCTACTACCATGACTCCATATGGATACTACACAGGCTCTGAGTGTAGTACAGCTGGATATCTACTGCACCTATATCCTGTATTATTACAGATTATAGCTGTGACTGAGATATACGAGATCTTGCATTACATATGTATGTACACTAGAATTAGATCTACCCATACACATTATCTCTTAGATCTACCGGTATTGCGATAGGTAGGCCTATTTCTCAAAAATAGAAAGCAGTGTTTGTCATGTTCATTCATGTGTTCTTTGTACATAAATACTGTTTGTGCATTAATTTGTTGTGAATTTTGTGTGTGAGGTATAAGTCCCTGCTCGGAAATAGGCACGTCACCTGTAGACATGTAAAATCTGAGATTTTGCTAAAAAAAACCTAAAATATTTCCAGGAAATATTTTGTTTAGTTTTCCGATTTTCGCATTTTTTTCAAAATGGCGGCCGTTTTCGACTAAAAATGCCTTTGGCGGCCATTTTCTCAAAATCTATTTCGTAACTTTTTAGGTTACCGGACCTTTGGTCGCTTATTATGGACTTTGCAGCTCAGGCATCAATTGTGGACTGATAGAGAATGATACATGCTGAATATTGTTGTGACCTTGAATTTGACCATAAAATGACCAAAATCTCGTCTGTTATCGACTTTACAGCTTAAAAATTAATTGTGGACATATAGGAAATGAAATATGCTGAATATTCTTGTGACCTTGACGTCATTTTCAAAGTCGGATCACAAAATGGTCTCGCTTATTATCGACTTTACAGCTTGGGAATCCATTGTTGACTTATAGGAAATGATATATGCCGAATACTCTGATGACCTTGAATTTGACCTTTAACCTCATTTTCAAGGTCAGAGCACAAAATGGGTAATATCTTGCTTATTATCGACTTTACAGCTTGGGAATCAATTGAGGGCATATAGGAAATGATATATGCTGAATATTCTGATAACCTTGATTCTGACCTTTGACTACATTTTCAAGGTCAGAGCACAAAAAGGCTAATATCTTGCTTATTATTGACCTTACAGCTTAGAAATCAATTGAGGGCATCTAGGAAAGTATATATGCCAAATATTCTCGTGAACTTGAATTTGACCGTTGACCTAATTTTCAAGGTCAGAACACTAAATGGTCAATATCTCGCTTATTATCGACTTCACAGCTTAGATATCAATTGTGTACATATAAGAAATGATATATTTCGAATATCCTGATGACTTTGAATTTGACTTTTGGCCTCATTTTCAAGGTCAGAGCACAAAATGGCTAATATCTCGCTTATAATGGACTTTGCAGCTCAGGAATCAATTGTGGACTGATAGAAAATGATACATGCTGAATATTCTCGTGACTTTGAATTTGACCTTTGACCATATTTTCGAGGTCAGAGCACAAAATGGCTAATATCTCACACAGTATCGACTTTACAACGAAATAATTATTTGTGAACATATATAGGAAATGATATAAGTTGAATATATGTGACCTTGAATTTGAACTTTGACCTCATTTTCAAGGTAACATCACATAATGGCTAATATCTTGCTTATTGTCTACTTTACTGCTCAGGAACCAATTTTGAACATATAGGAAGTGATATAATTATGGTGAATTTTCTCGTGACCTTGAATTTGACCTTACCTCATTTTCAAGGTCAAAGCCCAAAGTGGCTGATATTTCACTTATTATCGACTTTACAAGTTGGTAGTGAATTTTGGACATACATGTATGGAAAATGATATATGCTGAATATTCTCATGACCTTTGATTTCCTTTTCAAGGTCAGAGCACAAAATGGTTATTATCTCGCTTATTATCTACTTTACAGCTAAGGAATGAATTGTGAACATGTATGAAATGATAAATACTGAATATTCTTGTGACCTTGAATTTAATTTTTGAATATATTTTCAAGGTCCTTGAACAACTTGGCTATTAAGATTTAAACATATATTTTCCGGTAACCTTCGTTAGCCTTTGGGCTAATTTTTGATATACCTTTCCTATCATTGGCATACATGATGACTGGAAAGAACCCTACAGTTGGCATTGCGAAACCAACGCAAATATTGCACAAAATTTCACGAGTTGCGATGTACTCAATCACGCCCACACATAATCGATTGAATATAGATGGACACAGGTATCAGAGTTCCATTATCGTCAGCGACGCTTCATTACACTTTATGCAGAGTGAATTTTTTCATGTACGTGATTCCCTTGAGTTGCATTCAAATTCCAGTAAATTCATTTTATAATTCGTACAAAATTACAACAATAATTGATATTCGTATTGGTATATATTATTAACTCGGCACGAATCATCTTCTGTGATTGGTTTATTTGTACCACGCGTCACTCCCAAATTATGTATGCTGAATCCTGAAATGGTATATTGCATTTGTGTATCGGACAGCGCGGTCGCCTGAACCAATCAGCTTGTCTGTTCCTCGAAAAAAGAGTATATTGGATCCGAGTCATGTATAAGGGATCGCGTATATTGAACGGTGACGCGATAACAGCCAATCAGCGTGGTTGCTACAAACAGCACGTTGTTAATAATATAGCAAAGATTGGATGCTGGTCATCCAATACAGAGTTTACGGGATTCAAAAAAGGTATATTGGACTCAGCTGCGCCTCGTCCAATATAACTTTTCTGAATCCCGTAAACTCTGTATTGTACGGTGGCTGATATGTGACATCTAAATTTTTTTTGCAGGACACCAATTTAAAAAAATTGCAAAATATTCTATTCGTGAATAAAATTATTCTATTCGGAAATAGAATAAATAGTAAAAAAGGTATATTGGACTCATATTGGATAAAACTATTCGCGATAAAACTATTCTATTCACGAATAAAACATTTTATCTACGAATAAAACTATTCTATTCACGAATAAAACATTCTATTCGCGGATAAAACAATCTATTCGTGGATAAAACTATTCTATTCGCGAATAAAACATTCTATTCATGAATAAAACTATTCTATTCATGAATAAAACGTTCTATTCACGAATAAAACGTTCTATTCACGAATAAAACTATTCTATTTGCGAATAAAACATTCTATTCGCGAATAATACATTCTATTCACGAATAAATGAATAGAATGTTTTATTCGCGAATAGAACGTTTTATTCGTGAATAGAATGTTTTATTCACAAATAAAACGTTTTATTCGTGAATAGAATGTTTTATTCGCAAATAGAACGTTTTATTCGTGAATAGAATGTTTTATTCGCGAATAGAATAATTTTATTCACAAATAGAATATTTTACTATTTTTTTGAATTGGTGTCTCGCAAAAAAAATGTCACATATCAGCCACCGTAGTATTGGACTCCCCATCATCCAATATTTGTATAATATTGGGCACATCCCATAAAAGCGCGGTCGCCTGAACCAATCAGCTTGTCTGTTCCTCGTAAAAAGAGTATATTGGATCCGAGTCATGTATAAGGGATTGCGTATATTGGACGGTGACGCGATAACAGCCAATCAGCGTGGTTGTTACAAACAGCATGTTCTTATAATATAGCAAAGATTGGATGCTGGTCATCCAATACAGAGTTTACGGGATTCAAAAAAGGTATATTGGACTCAGCTGCGCCTCGTCCAATATAACTTTTCTGAATCCTGTAAACTCTGTATTGGACTCCCCATCATCCAATATTTGTATAATATTGGGCACATCCCATAAAAGTTTATGGGTATAATACTGTATATGTTGTTTTTGGTTTTTAACACATCATACACATGATTGATTTGTGAATGCACGCTAGTCTAAGCTACATCAGGGGCCTATTTCACAAAGAATCTAAATCAACTTTAGCCGACTAAAATAATAATAATAATAATAATAATAATAATAATCTGATTTAGCCTACTATCTACCATGCTAAATGCCGAACTTAGTCGGCTAAAGCAGATTTAGATTCTTTGTGAAATAGGCCCCAGAACTAAATATATAATACAAGCCTGAAACCCTCCCAAGTCGACCATTTAGATGCACATGCGCATATATTATGCTGATAACACACTTTTGAGTCGTATTCGTCTATCAATGGAAATTTGCTTGTATTCGCAGTATTTGTATCTTGTGTCAGGAATTTTTTGTACGTAGGAAGCTATATACAATGTATCATAATGGCCATTGAAACCATACTTATCGATAATAGTCGGATCAAAATTCAAACAGGGAAATGACGAAATACATTTTCAAAAACCAAAATGGATATCAAAATTTACACAACACCATGTGCACGTCAGGGCATAAAATTTCATTGTAGGCTGCATGTGATAGAGGCTACTTGATGTGCAATGCCAATCCCAACCAATTAGTAAACAGAGCGCACAACACCACACGGGGTGCCAGCTTACAGTAAAAACAAGACAATCAGATTCCAGATTTAGTTACTAAAGTTAGAGTTGATGACCCTGACATTTTCGACCTAGGCAATAATCGGGGATTCTGGTCTTTATCATTGGCTATCAGGACCATCGGTCGTACACCATACGATTGGGAATATACCAAAAGAAAATACAAAAATAGGTAGGAAAATATATTTCATTAGAACAAGAGTTATAGCCAATGATGTGATTTCCACTTTTTCAGTTGCTATGGCAACCGTTTTCATTCGAGTCTCACAAAAATTGAGGGGGGCCGCCATACCTCTTCATCTCTATAATGTAAGTATCAATCTATTACCACCAATACAGCCAAATTTTGATGATTCCAATAACAAACGTAAAACACAACATTTTGCAATAGAAACAAAGCCCAACCAAATACTTTATCAAAAGACACACTGGCGTCATCAGGGGCAGATAGTGTGGTTAATGTAGTTGTTTCTACAGTACACCTGATGGAATTAGCATACAACTGCCCAACAACCTATGAAAATAATTTCGAAATCCGAAACTAACCCCATGGAATAGATAGATATATGACAAGTACATATGTACCTAATCACAAGCCAAACGGCTACTGAGTTGATGGTATACATTTCAAGTCGCTCGGACCCATTTGTTTTCGAGTTTTGCGCGCAGACAGACAAACAAACAGATCCGAGGGAAAAACACTGAATGGACATGTGCCCACGGCTGTTGACTGGTCTATAATTGAGGGGCAGATTACCCATACAATGTGGGTATTTTTGGTGTGGACTCAATAATGCTATTTTGAGTCATTTACAGTCTAAAGTGTTGCGGTGAATACCCAATAAAGATTCTTTAGACAAAGAAAAAAACCTGAAGCACAATGCAAAGCCTTTCGCTCTCTATGTGCTGTAAACGCCGGGGGTTAATTTTGTACTGATACTGAATAAAATTCCGAGTGTAATCAACAGCTGAAGAACTACAGTACGGAGAATACCACTTCTATAGCAAATCAATATGCCATGGCAGACATGGAGGGAAGTTAGACACAACAAGACGTTACTTCCCGGGAATCCTCAATCGAACCCTCGCTGTGGCGTGGAGTTAGCAACCAAGAGCAGAATCCCATGTACTTCCGTGGTGCTGCACATGTCTAAGTGGATGACTTGATAGGTGCTTACCAGAGATTACAGAGGTTTCAGCTGCTGCTCAAATGCCATTTGTGGTGAGCGGCAATGCGATGTAGAAAATAACACCGTTGAACGGACTGCCACTGGGTTTGTAAGTGAAAGATGTCGATATCATGACATTTGGTGTCAAATCTTATTCATAAACATGCGGTTTATCATTTCCCCTGCCTTCTCACATACGTCACATGCACCTCTCATTTCAATTCAAACACTGCTTTGTCACATACTATGCTTCATACTTTTCCATTACACCAGATCACCAAGATTATTTGGAGAATATCCCATGATTATCTAACTAATGCTGTAGTGGTTGGTGAGGTGAAACATCTATATTCCTATGTATCGTGCTTGGCTGTATCTGTCTCGATACCTTCCTCGCCTCTTTGTTTAGAAAACATTTACAGTGGGTGAATTTTTGTTACTTGTTTCTGTGACCAAAACTAACTTAAAGTTGATGATAACAATTTTAGTTTGTCAGTGAGTCATCAGGGAGTCATAATTTTTGGCATTCCTGTATTATTGTCATATACATGATGATAATGCATCATTCTACTGGAATATTATGTATCACTTCAAGTTATCAGCGGTAAATATGTGGATGGCGCATCACCTGTTCATGGTTTTGAAGTAGAAACGATGTATTTATAGTACAGTGGCTTAAGTAAAAATCGTTAAGATTGTGAAAGAAAGTGTGAATATTTGCATATTGGCATAATTTTTATGCTCCATCATATTTAGGAGGGACACACGTGAATCGCCAAAATTCAGGCCACCATTTTAATTTGCAAAATTGTCGCCAGCACATCAAACATTTCCCATGTTTTCAGCGCCAGCACATATAATTTTTGGTGAAGATGAACCCTCTTTGTGATTTCACACTCCCACGGGTTCTAGAAAAGTCTGATGTCGGAGTGGAAACTGATGGATATTCTGATGAATTGCAAAAATCCAATACATCCGTGCCATGTGAAAAATCCAACTTTTCAACTGTTGATACTTTTGGGTCATTTCGGTAGGGGAATTCTTTATCAATTCTAATTGCAGTTACCTATCAGATTTGCACTGGTGCACTTGAAGTGGACCTCGAACTTTGACTCCAAAGATCGTTCCTTCATTTGTAATTCCGCTGATTGGTTTGGAATGAATACTGATCCCAGATCGCCACATATTCGTCTCGCAAATGCCAAGACATTATCTGATATTTCATTTCCTCTTTTGTTGTAGCCTCGATCATTATAAACATAGCACCAAGGGTGCTGTAGCTTACCGGCAGTCATGTGAATTGCGTAGAATACTGAATACATATAAATTGTTACACCGATGTTAAAATCTATATGTTAAAACATGTTCGTAAATGTTGATAGAAACACATTTTCTGTATGGACTATAATACTGTGGTGAATATTCCTATAACTACATGTATATGTCATCCCATGTCACGAGTCACCCGCAGTAACCAGTTCCACGCCGTGAAGTGCTGGGAAAGCACCTGCTGACGTCACCAGTCCAGAACGGGATTCCCGAGGGAGGGCACCGAATACGTCACCAGGCACGTCACCACGTGACCCAGCGTCACCGAGCGCGAGACGACGAAGGAAGCCGGGGCAGTTGTGTTATCACCTTCAAGGAGACCAGATCGTCCATACCGATCCACACAACCAACTGCGACTTCACGCTTCTACCTTACACTAGGTTAGTAGCAATATACAATATTGGCGACGAGGATTTTCTACTGTAATCCACACGGAAGAATAACTCGTATTTCGTATATTTATTATGTAATTTGATGTGAAATATCGCTCGCTGTGCTATTTCTTGATTTGAGTGAGCCGCCATTTTCTTCGCTTGATTGCTCAGACTGACCGATAACATCGATCAATAATCTAGAACTGTCAGTGAAATCCTTTGACGGTTTGCGATAATATATATGTGAATTGTATTTTGAATGTTCATATTTCCTGATATTGAATGTATTTTGAGTGGATGATTTGATTTTCACTCGGAAAAACTTTGATAAACTTTGCTGATTTTTGCGTGTTCGTTCACCATTTGAACAACGTGGCGCGACTTTCATATTGGTGCACGGCATCTATCATAACGTGCTATGTCTAATTCTGGTTAGGCATTTCACATTTCGTAGTGTCTGATTCAAGTTAGGCACACTTTTGTGTATAATCCGCGTGCTCAGCGATTTTTGGTGTGTTAACCTAAAATTATACAATTGTATTTGTTGTAACTTTTACATGTTCGTTTGTAATGTGTGATTTGTAAATCACGTGTGGACTACATCAAACTTTAGATTTATATTCTATCCAACTAAATCCATTGAATAACTTTCATATTTATTTAGGAGTTATTCTGTTAAATCGATAGAATTTAAATCAAAATAAATAAATATATTAATTTCATTTAAATTAAATATTAAATAAATAATTATACCTCGTATCTAAGTGAAATATTGAAATAGTTGGAAATTTTTTTCATATTCTATATTTATTTGGCTATTGTTAATATTTATTCCTTGCATGTGAATGTAGTAATTGCTGTTAAACGTATACATTTGTCATTGTAATCAGTTTAATATTGTTACTTGTTGTATACTGCTACGCTTAGTGTTATACCTCGGGACCTCGTATCGTTTTTGATACCACATAGATATTGTTACATAATTTAGTGTGAACTAAAGGAATATTTATAAAATATTTCCATTTTGAGCAAAATGTCTAAATAAAACTTGTTAAAAGAGAATACTGGGATTATCCAATTCTGGTTGGGTAACCTTGGTAATCAGTAGATAAAATTAAATCTGTAATATAAAACAAAAAAAACAAAAAAGATTTTTAACTCGCGACATTTTTTGGTTTTGCTGTAACGATTTTTGGCATGGATTTGAACACTGCTACATCAGATCAACTGCAAAGTTTGCCGGGTGTAGGAGCCTCACGAGCTAGGAAAATCATCAGTCTACAGCCGGATGGTATCACTTTGGAGACCCTGATAGCCACCAGTGGTTTGACTCTAGAGGCGATTCAGAGTTACTATAGAGATGGTTTAATCAAGAAGATACCTGGAATGGATGACCAGTCAATAACTCCTGCATCTAACACTACTACTGGTACTGGCGCTGAGGAAAAAGAGGACAGCACACCTACAACTGACGGAAACGCTGGATCAAAACAACAAGAACAGCCGATGATGGACATGTTCCAACAAATGCTGCAACTGCAACAACAAAGTCAATCTCAGATGATGAGTCAAATGCAGATGCAGTTTGCACAGATGATGTCTGTGGTTCAATCACAGTATAGTCCGCCTGCTAACCCAGCTTTTCAGCCAATGAGATTTCCGCCAGCAACATCAACGTTTAACATGCCACCACCAGGTTTTCCTGCTGTACCAACTCTTTCTTCACAACCGTCACTGAGTAGCACGTCTACATATCAGTCACCTCTTTTGGCAGCTGCTGTATCACCACCTAATGTGCATTTACCAGCTACGGCGTCAGCTGCGTCTCTTGCTCAAGACCCGTCATACAACAAGATTCTTTCTCAAGTACCTGCTGATAATGTGTATGGTGGTGCTCGCTTGAAGGAGTCTAAACAGAAGAAGGTCAAACAGGAGCCGCAACAAGCTGCCCGCAGTAGCAAGGACAAGTGTGATGCATCTAAATATCAGAAGAAGCAAGCTGTGGCAGTAGCACCTAATCTGGAGGACGAGACTGAATCTGTTAAGAAGAGGAGGGAGAAGAGTAGGAAGGCGAGTAGGTCCAGTGTGAAGGACGAGTCGGACATCGAAGAGTCGAGTGATGTAGAATCTTCAACTGATTCTGAGTCGAGTGACTCACAAGCTTCTTCAGACGAATCTCAGCATGCTCGTCAACGCCGTGGGCGAGGTAACCAGAACCGGAAACAAACGCCTGCACTCCCAAAGATGGAGGTATTTGAGGGCGACCCTAACCGCTGGGGCGCCTTCTATTTCTCGTTCAAGCGTGTATGCAAATCGCACAAGTGGTCGACTCGCGAGAAGCGCGATATTTTGATATCCTGTTTGCGTGGTAGAGCTATTGACTATCTAAAGAACCGTCCTCGCGAGGTGTGGCATGACTATGACCGTTTGGTGCGCGATCTGAAGCGCCGGTATGGCCAAGCCACTGAAGTAAGCGTCCTGCGACGTGAACTACAGAGTATCCGGCAGAATGATAGCGAGTCTATTGATGATTTTGCGGATCGTGTTTACGACACCTGTCTTCACGCTTATCCAGACCTGTCCGAGCGACAATTACAAGTGTTTGCGACAGAAGCCTTTCTGCGTGGTTGTCGGGACAAGCAATCAGTCATCTGGGTGATGGAGAAGAACCCAGCAACCATCATGCAAGCTGTCAGGTACCATAAAGCCAGTGCTCAGAATCTAAAGCTGGCCGGAACGTCGTATCATACCCGACAAGTTGCGTTCCAGCCGGAGCCGGAGCCCGTTCGTGCAGTGTCACATCAAGTCCCCGAGGATGTTGCAGAACTTCGCCGAGATCTACGGAAAACCCAGGAGCAATTGTCAGAGCTTCGGGCCTTGTTCTCCAAGCTGAAGCCGCCAGAATCCAAGGAAAACGTATCAGCTCCTGCACAGAAATTCCATTGTTTCAACTGTGGGGATCCATCTCATATGGCTAGAGACTGTCCACAGAAAGGAAATCGGTCCAGATCCTCCAGTCCGAAACCAGGAGATCGACGAGGATCCACCTCTCCCTCATCTAGGTCTCGTTGCTATAAATGCAATCAAACTGGGCATTTCGCCAAGGAGTGTACCTCCCGAGGAGGTCGTTCTGCATCTCCACAGCCGTCAAACTAATCAGGACCACGTGTGACGCCCAACAGTCGCTGGTCCGGACGGAATTGGGCGGTATAAACAATGTAAATACGGATGTGGGTCCAATAAAGGTTGGAAAGACAGATGTCACTGTTGATTGTTTTGTAAATAACATTACACCAGAATCTCCAATTCCGGTTGGGGATGGTTCTGTAAATAAAACTTTGTCTGAATCTCCAATTCCGGTTGGGGATTGCTCTGTAAATAACACTGAGACTGAGTCTCCAATTCCGGTTGGGGGGATACCAGTTGGTGTAAATGAAACTTTGAATGTAGATGTCGAGGGAGGAAGTAGTGTTCGTCACCATACTCGTTCTGCTGATGGCTCAGGCGACATTCTTTGCCCAGCGCAGAGTAGAGCTATCACCATTCCAGTAGTATTATTTGGTCTTCCGTTACAAGCCGTTATTGATACTGCAGCGGAAGTTACCGTTGTCCGAGAAGGAGTCTTGAGCTCCATCGATATCCCATACGTGGGGGAGCCTGCCGCTTTGCGGGGCGCGTTCGATAGTAAGGCGGTTGTTGGAACTAGGTACCGAGATGTTCCAGTTACTATCGAAGACCAGACATATTTGGACGAGATTGTTTCAGCCCCACTACGAGATGAGGTATTGATCGGGAACGATTTTCTGCATCGTCATGGAGCTGTAGTTGACTTCAATCAATGCACTGTAACCCTACGAGGCAATGCCACGAATCCCCATCTAATCCCTGCAACATCATGTGTACATACGCCATGTCCAGTGAGTCCGGTCAATATTGTAACAGTTTCTCAGCATACCAGAATTCCGGCGTATTCCGTCCGGTTTGTATCCTGTGAAGTTCAGGCATCAGCTGATCAGGAATTTGTCATAGAAAATGCACACCAAGATCCATCACTAATCTCTCCACGATCGATAGTGAAGGCTGATGGAGCCCACACTGTGTTCCCGGTGATTAATTGCCATGACCACAGTGTTTCCCTGAAGACGGGGCAAGTAGTTGGGTATGCTGAAGAAGTGATGGAGGCTCCCACAGTCTCCTCTGAAACCGTTCGCCAGATAACCCGTCAATTGACTATAAACCAGGGGAATGAAGTACCCGAGCATCTACTGAAGCTGTACTCAGAGACTATCGAAAATCTCCCTGTTGAACATCATCCTGGAGTCGCCTCCCTGTTGTCTGAATACTCCGATGTATTTGCCAGCCATGATCTAGATTTAGGCTGTTTTGCTAAAATCAAACACCGGATCATACTGTCTGATCCGACCCCGGTTAAACAGCGGCTTCGCCGAACTCCTTTGGGATTTCAAAATGAAGAGGAAAAACACATCCAGTCCATGTTGGAGAAAGGAGTGATCTCTCCGTCCAGTTCCGAGTACGCTTCAGCTCCGGTACTGATCCGGAAACGTGACGGGACTGTGCGGTATTGCATTGACTATCGCGAATTAAACGCCTGCACCGTCAAAGACACCTTTCCGTTACCTCTCATTGAGGACTGCCTTGACGCTCTGGAAGGTACGCAGTTCTTCAGTACATTAGACCTGGCAGCCGGCTATTGGCAAATTGAGATTGATCCCGCCGATCGGCATAAAACGGCTTTCATCACTAAATTTGGTTTGTATGAATACAACCGAATGAGCTTTGGCTTATGTAACGCACCGGCTAGTTTTCAACGGATCATGAACTATGTCCTCACTGGGTTGACCTGGCGCCATGTGCTCGCATATCTGGATGATGTGATCGTCCTGGGAAAGCAGCCCAGCGATGCGCTTGACAAGCTGAGAGAAGTATTTCAACGGTTCAGGGAGCACAACCTAAAACTTAAGCCGAAAAAGTGTCATCTACTGCGAACTGAAGTGGCGTTTCTTGGGCGTCGTGTAAATGCTAATGGTATACACGTTCCATATGATAAACTAGAGATCATCTCTCGTTGGCAACGACCCGTGTCTCAGAAGGAACTGCTAGCATTCTTGGGCTTCATGAATTACCATCGGGATTTCATTGCTAAGTACGCTCATATTTCATACTGCTTATATCAGCTAGCAGCCAAGTCTAAGGCCAGGGCCCCCCTGTCCTGGGAGGAAGAACATGAAGAGGCTTTTCAACAGCTGAAGCACATGCTGGATGCCACCCATTGCTTAGCTTTCCCCAAGTCCACTGGTGAATTCATACTAGACACCGACGCGTCCGATGTATGTATAGGAGCTGCTTTGAGCCAAGTCCAGAACGGCCAGGAGGTGCCGATCTCGTTCGCCAGCAAGGCATTGCTGGACGCACAAAAGAAGTACTGTACTACTAGGAAGGAGCTGCTGGCTGTGGTCACGTTCACGAGACAGTTTAGGCATTATCTGCTAGGGCGTTCATTTATCATTCGAACGGATCATCATAGCCTAGTCTGGTTGATGCGGTTCCGACAGCCACATGGACAATTGGCTCGATGGCTTGAGGAGCTAGCTCAATATGAAATGAAAATTATCCATCGATCCGGAAGTAAACACCTCAATGCTGATTTGATGTCACGGCTACCAGATCCTCTAGAATCTTGCACCTGTTATGAGGCCGGATGTCACCTGGAGAGCTTACCGTGCGGCGGTTGTAATTATTGTGCTCGTGCTCATCATCAGTGGGAACGTTTCCTTGAAGATGTAGACGATGTCCTACCGTTAGCCGTCCGGTGCACTGAGTCTCGTACTGAACTGGTCCAGGAGGAGCCTTCAATTCTTGTTGAGGGATCTTCTGCTGGTATCACCTCAGTGAACTCCATCACATTTGACTTGTCGCAGATTCAGGAAACTATCGGGACAGGTGGCTCCAATTCCATTTGGGGCTCAGTCCGCGACTAGGGAATGAATGTTAGTATGAGTGTGTCATTCTAGTGTAAATACTGTAAATATGTTCTCCCCTCTAAAAATAGAAAAGAAAAAAAAACAAGTAAGGGGGGAGTGTGGTGAATATTCCTATAACTACATGTATATGTCATCCCATGTCACGAGTCACCCGCAGTAACCAGTTCCACGCCGTGAAGTGCTGGGAAAGCACCTGCTGACGTCACCAGTCCAGAACGGGATTCCCGAGGGAGGGCACCGAATACGTCACCAGGCACGTCACCACGTGACCCAGCGTCACCGAGCGCGAGACGACGAAGGAAGCCGGGGCAGTTGTGTTATCACCTTCAAGGAGACCAGATCGTCCATACCGATCCACACAACCAACTGCGACTTCACGCTTCTACCTTACACTAGGTTAGTAGCAATATACAATAATACGAAATCAAGTTACATCTTGAAAGATTTTTTTCGTTAATGACAAATTTTCACAGACAGTCGATTCAAAGGCAACAAAACTTATACACATCACAAAGGTACATAACGAGAATCTTATACATAATTTTGAGGAAAACTGTCTGAATAGATTTCGAGAAAATGGCCACCAAAGGCAAAATTCATCGTTTTTCCGACAAGGTCATTTTTGACCTTTCAAGGTCATTGAAGGTCAAACTCAAGGTCACCACTCAAACCGCAATATATGATTTCCCATTTGAATGTGCCAATACTTAGGCTTTATCTTGAAGTGTTCTTTGAGATTACTCTGCATAGCTCAAATTATGAAGGAAAAATTGGGTGAAATTTTCTAAGTCCAAACAAATTTTCAATGGCCAAAAAAAATTTTTTTTTTTTTTGCTGGAAATGGCCCAAAACGAATAGTGACTTGATTTGGGACAAAAAAAAAATTTTGCCGGCCCGTCAAAAAATCAAAATGGCCGCCCCACACAGACCGTCATTTCAAAGGCAACAAAACTTATAAACATCACAAAGGTACATAAGGAGAATCTTATACATGATTTTGAGGAAAACTGTCTGGATAGATTTCGAGAAAATGGCCACCGAAGGCAAAATTCATCGTTTTTTCGACAAAAAAGGTCGTTTTGACCTTTCAATGTCATTGAAGGTCAAATTCAAGGTCACCACTCAAACCGCAATATATGATTTCCCATTTGAATGTGCCGATACTTAGGCTCTATCTTGAAGTGTCCTATGAGATTACTCTGCATAGCTCCCATTATGAAGGAAAACTTGGGTGAAAAAAGTCCAAAAAAATTTTCAATGGTCAAAAAAAAATTTTTTTTATTTTTTTGCTGGAAATGGCTCTAAACGAATAGAAATGGCTCTAAAGGAATAGAAAAATTTTTTTTCGCCGACCCGTCAAAAAATCAAAATGGCCGCCACACGCAGACCGGCGATTCCAGGGCAACGAAACTTAGACATGTCATAGAGGTACATGAGAGGAATGTTTTGAAGCAAAAATCTCAAAACTGATCAGACAGTTTTTGAGAAATTGGCCACCAAAGTCCAAAAATGGCAATTTTTCGTCAAAAATGGCCGCCAAATCGGCAAAAACGATTCAATCAAAAAAATTTCAAATCGTTTTTAGATATTGGCCTAAGGTATGTTCTGACAAATTTATGGGGAAATTCATCATGCAAAAAAAAAAGTTACAGACCCGGACGGACGACTGACGAAAAACCATGATAATAGCTTATCGGCCCAAAGGGCCGGTAAGCTAAAAAGCGGGTGTTTAATAGGGATATGATGTATTACCAACTGCCTGATTCTAGACATGATAGATAATTTATCTAGAATATTTTCTTGATGTCGATCATGTAGGTTTTACATCGTATGTTTCTCAGTGCGTTTTACGTGACATACGAATCGAGAAATATGTATTCTTAAAGCAACTGCCTTCGAATGTATGCACTATTTTTTCAAAACCAAATTTCAGTGCAATCATCTAGTACAATATAACAAAACATGTACACATTTTTGACGATTACAGCCCGTCCGAGTCGTTTTGCCACCCGTTTTAACACACATTTATGCCAGGTTTGTAAACAAACGAAGTGTATCCATCAAACCTGAATGTAAGTAAATGCCCACATCGCCTTCAAAATTCGAATCGAGTACATTTTCCAGCTTGTTTCTGCATATATAGTGTAGTTATGAGAAAATAGTGAGTAATGTTCCAATATTGTTAGTCCATTTTGCACTTTTATGCTTTCTTTACATCTGCTTGTGATGGATACAGTTTCTGTATTGACGCGTGAACCACCTGCTGAAATGAGAATTCTCCAAAGAACTCCTCCAAAGAATTTCTTCAAAGAATTTCTCCGGAATTCCTCCAAAGGACTGGTTGTAGCCATAGCATTTGATGTATGTCTCATTCAGTTAATTGCACATGTTTATTATCAACATAGTTTTCCGGAATATTGCCTGTTTTCGAAGACAGTTGCTTTAATGACAGGGGGCACCACCATTATTGTTGTCCATTCCGAATATTCCACAACTTAGTTTTTGCACCGTCAACATATAATGAGTACTCCCAGTAGGCCTATTGTCTGGCAAATCACAGTCTCGTAATCTCGAGTTACTGGATGTTTCAGTGCATGTGCGATGCAAGTCTGTTACGGTAAATGACAGGTGGGTGTCGGTAGATGCCAGCAATAATGCTATCGCTCAGCTGATTAGGAGGATTAGGTATTTTTGCACGGGTGGTTGTTGCGTATGAGGGATTTGTTGTGCTCCATCTTTCATGTGTCGACAGGTATCATTCCCTCGCGCTGGGATAGTCAATATTTCAGCTTCAGTTATGATCTAATATTTAGGGTGGCTCGTATGGGACATTCCCTTCTTATGTTTTCTTTAAAAAAATGAAATATTGGTAGGGCGTACTTAAATATTTATACACATATTTAATATTGTACAATTATTATGCCACTGAAATAACTTCGCATGATGCCATTCGTTCAAAGTTGAAATATATTTCAATCCATGCAAATCATTAGCACATGTGTGGCAGTTGTTTCTCTAATCGTCTTTTCACAGACACGACCACAGCTGTAATCCCCAATCCTGAAAGAAAAACCCAGGCCAACAAAAAGGAAGGTACATAATGTTATGAGACTGAAACAAATGAAAAACAAACAGACTTGTACTAGTAGGTTTATTAAATAAAATACCATATTTTTCTGCATGGTCAGTTTTATATGTATTCATATTGTTTTTATCAGTATCAGAGATAAACACTGAACAGGGATCTCAAGCAGTGAACAAGGACATATCGGTACTAAATCTATGCACATCCCCCGTACCTGATGGTTAGTTCAGGGCTTAGTATTCACTTAGCGGATACTGACATTTAGAACTTAGAGTTCTATTTAAGTTGCTCACAAACTAAATGATTTAATTTAATCAATGATTATGATCCTATTTTACTTGTTTCAGGACTGATTCTTCTCCCGATGACTATCATCACTGGTGACCATGTTGTTATCAAACCCAACAAGGTTGGGCCTGGTGAGGTTTTGTATCCCTGGATTGGGTGCGTATCAGTTCCACCAAAGGGGTGTAAAGGGGTGTAAAGCGAGCAATGTGACCGTCAAGTGGATAGAAAAGGAGGGGGATATCTGGTGTACACAGGAGCAAGAGGAAACTATCCAGAAAAATTTAATCATCGCCAAGATCGAAGATGGGATGTGGGATGGGATATCGGCCCTGCCCACAGGGATTGAAGATTTTGTACCTGAAATGTATTAATATCAAAAGTTCAAAACTGACATGTGCACCAGCATAATGAACTCAGCATAATTTTCAGCATAACACCAGCATAATTTTCCTAACGTCAAGTTGAACTTCATGTATTAGTGAGACACTCCGGGTGAGACACGCATGCGATGGTCGTAGTTTGATTTTGAAATAAATCCTGCTTTGCGTTTTTCAGTGTGTTGATGTGATTACTGTAAAACTACCAATCTTGGCGGACGATTTAATTGGCGGATTTGGCGGTAGGGGCAAAACCGCCAAATTAAATCGTCCGCCAAAGTACCTAGATATATGTCAATAAATATATGTGGTTTAGAAACCACCAAATAACGTGGGGCTCACAACCGCCAACTTTAATAGCCACCAAAATTAGTCTTTTTACAGTATGTAACACAAATGTTGATTTTAGACGAAAACGTTCCTATTCGCAAACACGATGATTTGAAAACCTGATCAAGATAAGATAACGTGTTATATGTGTATTTAATCATTTATCACGCATATTTAATGTATTCATTTATTACTCATTTATTACGCGTAATGATTACATATGCATATAAAATAACAAGAATGCGTATTGCATGAAATATTAAATACGCGTATAAAATGATTAAAATATCGGACTGAAGTGTCTAAGTGTCTGACACGTGCTCTCGACCAAGGTGATATTGTTGACTGTCACTAGAGTGACTATGTTCATTATAGGGTCGCAGAAAGTGATAATATAATAAGTACTGCTATACAGTCTGTCTATCATTCACACTTTTATATCTTTAATGAATAAAGGTATTGGGGATGGTGATTTGCTGGATCAGTGCGAAGTATTAGCTTGTCATCTGATTAACCAACTAAAACTAATCAAGGCGAACTGCCTTCATACACGATACTTAAAAAGCACATATGTGCATGCACATTCATGTACCATAATAATTTCTTTCTTTCTTTGCCTGAAAGACATCACACCTACAAATTAAAACATCAACCGTATTACAGTGTTTATTTCTGTAATAGTGTCCACCGGATCAAGTACATCCACAATGTGAGGATGCGATATCACACGACACGGTCTGCTTTCACCAGCAAACTTCCAACCAAACCGATTGAATAAAACTTAATTGTCGCCTCCATCAGGAGGTGACATACTCAAAAACGATAAAAACGGTCCATGGATAGATGCGTTGGTCCGGTCCTGCAATAGTACCGCAGCATTTGTGTAAAAATTTTAGTGTCAACAAGCAGATGGAGGCAATCACTAAAAAAAATATATAGTCCAGTTTTGTGAATTGTTCTCAAATTTTCTTCATGCCTAACAACCGCAAAATATTGCGAGTACTTCGATAGATTTGACCGATCAGACAGCCGCTCTCCTGGAATTCCCCGACTTCGTGGAGATGGTTTGTTGATATCATCATGGCTTGAGCACTGTTCCGAGAGATGTCATTTTGAATGAGGACGTATTGCCGACCATTCAAATTGTGATAATGGTCAGGGGAAAAAGGTTTGTCAAAAAAATTTTGTGCACGTAACAGATCCCTTCTTATCAACCGATGTACCTAGTATACTTGCGATCATGAAGTTTTGAACATGATCGAATGGGCATAAAGACATATGAATCTCTTCAATTCTACACAATCTTTATGGAATTATAAAGCCTAGGTATGACAGTCAATTGAAAACAGGCAAAAGGGGACGAGTGGTCAAAACACCGCTGTTCTCTGTATCGATTTTCTACTCGGTACTGGTGACAGGGTGCACAATGCTCTGCGGAAATAGATCTATATTTTATAGCGATTTTTCCCGTTCGATGCAGTTTGACAAAATGTTTCACCCCCAAAAAAATTGTTACAGCCGTACAAAATGAGCGTACAGAATGGAGCCTAAACGTACAAGTCAAGTTTATGTAGAATGTTAAATGTAATATTCACGAGCTATCGTGCAAAGGGGTTTCGAATTGATCTGGGTCTGGAAAGGGTCTGGAAATTGTTCCATTTTGAGTCTGGAAAGTCCCTGATCTTGTTATTCACAGAACAGTGACTATAATTGCAGTATGTATGTCTACAGGAATACACACTCAAGTAAACGTCCCATTCCCCACATTTGAATCGAGCTGTGCACTGCTAAGAGGCGACACATGTTTTTTTACTACATTTCCTGACGCTTACTTGTATAATGTTGGATCATCATATTGGAACTATTCATGGACGGTAACATGATCTTGATGCTCCACGTTTAGGACAGTTGTTGGAATCAAGAAGCTGTCTGCCCTGCGGTGTAATCTTCTTCCTCTGTACAGAAGCCTGGCCATGAGTAGAATTAGACTGCATGTTTGTTCACTTTCAGATGAAGGTTCGAAGTTGATAGACGGAAGGGTTATTCGATCCTCCCAATGACAAGTCGAGTACTTCATATGTTTCTTGTCTGAAACGTGATAGTTCAGTTGGGTGAGGAACCGAAAGGTCTTCGACGTGGTAGTCGTCATAATGCATCATGTTCCCCGGATGTCGTGCATCACTCAAGGTTGTCAGCGATATGTCTGGAGATGACGTACCACCTGCGGTATGGTTTTGAGGAAGTAATGAGGCATTTCATATGGGAAATGTAATCTGTAACGAGTGCATACACGACATGTGTCATAAGTCATATTCATCATGTGCTGGAAGTTCAAACATTGTCTCTTGTAAACATTGTCTCTTTGAACATTTTGTGGCTTGATGAGTTATTTAGGTTCAAGTTGTTCTCCCCTAAGATGTAACCACTGGAATATAAATCGGTGACATATATACATATCACAATTTTGTGTGATGGAAAAAATCCAAATGAAAAATATCAAGTTAATATGAAAATCCATGTACAATTAAACATTTTACTACATAGAAACAAAGTAATCATCACAAATATAAAAGAGTAACATGAGGATGTTTCTCTTTCTAGGCCTCGTGAATTTCCTACTTGTGACTGTAGTAATACCACGTGGATTCAGCTCATTATTTGCACACAGATGACAGAAGTGTTTGACTGTAAAAGTTGGCATTGTGAACTTATGGGAACAATATTGTGTAAAATTACACCAATTGAGACGTACACAACCACGCGCAAACAGTGTCATATAAATATAGACGGACACGGGTATTATTCTATTATTGTAAACGTCTCCTTAAATATTGTGTAGAGGGCACTTTCGTCACATGTACATGATTACTTGAGTTGGGATGAATTACATTCTAGTTCCAGTTAACTCGTTTTATAATTCATAGTTCCGATGATACATAAGCCCCGCCCACTTCCATCTTTACTACCCAATCAAAAGACGTCAAAAAACGCGCCAAAACGTAAAAGTCCCACAAACAAAACCGGCGTGTTTAACAGCCCAACCTCTTGAATGAAGTGGGATGATAGTGTACTTCTGATGAACTCACGGCCAAGTAAAGCCAAATAAGTTAAAAATTTAAGCTTACAATATATTCTCCATCCCCTTATGAGTATAGACATGTGAAATATGATGTATTATTTTACAAAACGAATGTGTAAACAGAAGCAAGCAAAAGTTACATTATTCCCGACTTGCTCAAGCAAAAGCACATGGTATGTTTGTGGGACTTTTCCTGCGGTTGCCAAGGGGGCGTGGCCTGTTGGGATGTCGTCGGAACTATGAATTCGTTCATAGTTACAACAAATGTTCACGTAACATGTCATCAGAGTTTACAGGATCTGTGGAACACAACCAAGTATGTTGGTATGAGGTATGTTGTTGTTATATTGTAACATATGATTCAACTGTGAATGACTGTGTTTTTCAAATGCTTTAGCTACATCAATACTGTTTTACTGTTATTATAATGACCATGGATACTTGCCCACATTTTTTAATTCGTATCACTTGGTTTACATTTCATCGGGCTTTGAGCGTTCTGAAAGAGGTTTAATATTTCGGACTTAGACGGTGGTTAAGCATAACGAGCCTTGATAGCCAATGAGTACCTATGCTTGCAAAATCAGGGTAACGGCTGAGTCATCATCATCCATCATGATCTTGAAGACTTTATTACGAAGTTTTTGATCACCTCGTGTTGTCGGTTTTCCCACAAGGATGGCTCGTCTTCAACAATCCCATTGTCAACTGATCTTTTTCTTTGTGTAGTGCATCTTCCTGGCTGTGCTGGCTCTGATGTTTTGTGATATATCTATCTATCTTGATTCACTCCGAACATCCTGAGCAACTGCCAAATTGTCTTTTAGAGATAATCATAATATACAATCTTTCTCTCATGACTTCCAGGTTGTGGACATGATAAGACGATAAATCCATACACATGAAAATAAAACAAAAATTGAACTCAAATTGAGTATAATTTTCTTTATTAATAATTGAATTATTTTCTGGACTTTTCTGAAGAAAAAAAACCCAAAATGTTCTTGGCCATGGCTTACGGTTATGGTTCCGTTTGCATCATTTTATAACAGAATATGGAAAGTTTTTTTTATCTTTTTTTACATTGATAGTTTTTTCCTGGTAAACATTTCTTGATACCAGTATTCTAATGATGATTGCATGCACATGCAGTGTCTAACATTTTTTTTTAAAAAATGCACTGTAATGAAATGCATGTTCATTTTAGCAGCTTCTTAGCTAGATATTTTATCTGTTACATATATGTTATACATTCTTAAAATATGCCATCTATTATCAAACTCATACACCTCACAAAAGTCAGGATCAAACATTTGTTGCGATTGATACGGAACAATAAACACATTCTCCTAAACTTTGGTACATATTTTGGTATATACTGGTGGTGAACATTCTCAGAACTGTAGGTACCCAGCATAATGCTTAAAAAGTTAGAAACCATTTGGCTTATTGGGCTCAGCGGCAGGGCTCCATATTCCCCCTCCCCGTTTCCTATTTGAATACACACAAAATATGTGTTGCGAGTTTTCATGTAGTCACCTGGTAACCGATATGTGAGGATATTATTTTAAAAAATAATAATAATTTTTGTACATCTTTTGCCAGCCTCAGCATAGCTAAAGATATAGTGCTCTTAAACACCCCAGACGTGTGATCAAAGCTGTTGGACTGCACAAAATCATGGATAAAATCTCAAAACAATTATGGGGTGTAATGATTTCTTATATTTTCTTGCTTTAAGAAATAATACTAGTGATCACATGACCAGTCACATGACTAATCCAAATGGAGGAAGACAATATGGCCACCGTAGATTTCAAATATGACATATTAGATGCACAATATGTGTTGTGAAAACTTATTCCGAGGGGCACTAGTGTTGTGGAGGTCAAACGTAAAAGTAGCCATGAAAGCGATATTGTCACTGTGTCATTTGCACGTGATGAAAATTTATCTATAAAACACGATGTGAAACACGATTTTTGGCCGTAATTATGTTTTGGATATTCGGATCAACGTGAATTTGTGTTTCTCAATCGGGTATCATACCCTAATTCTTAACAAAATTCCAGAATTGTATCTCAAAAATTGAAGACGTTGGCAATCTAACCCAATGTTAAATTTCAGTCGAAAATGGGATCAAGTAAATTTCAACAAATTCAGGGCTTTAATCTTGTTTATGCTCATACAGAATGAACCTATTGCGCTGATTTTTAGAGTCGGAAGGCATAGTTGTTGTATATTAAGTTAGCCTGTTTGTTGTGAAGCAATATATAACTGGTATATCGAATAAAAGTTTTTGCTTTTTGTGCAAAAAAAGCCATGTTGTATTGGGCCGAATTTAACATTGGGTTAGATTGCCAACTTTCTGAATGCTTGAGATAGAACTCTGAAATTTGGTGAAAAATTACAGTATGATGCCCGGTTAATACATACAAAATTACAAGTTGATCCGATTATTTGAAACAAAACTATGGCCAAAAAGCATGTTTCACTGATTGACGAACTTTAGTTTAGCTTCTAGTCTTAGTGTGTATGAATGTGATATTAAGAAAACGATAAGAAAATTCATGAGAAAACATAAGAAAACTACAAGCTCCAACTTAAAATAAGAAATAATTTCTAGAAATTTTGTCTTGAAAAAAGATGATTTTCTTCTAGAATCATCAAACCATTTTTAAAATAACTTCTTGAACAAGACGTCAGAAATTTTTTCTTCACTCCCTAGAATATCTATCTCATTATAAGACAAAATAAGAAAATTAGATTCTAGTGTGTAATTTTGTGTACATCAACTCTCAACAACAAATACATGTACAAACATATACTGCATCATGCACACGATCATGCTTCTCCACGGGTATGTCAACGTTTCTTTGTGAAGAGCTTCTTTGTTCGTTTGTTCTTTGTTCTCCTTTTACGTGAATGCAGGAGTATTCTGTGACACTCTTGGTTTTAATTTTGAACTTTTCAAACATTGCATTTTATGCGAGTTATTTGAATGCCAAATCTTGACTGCACCGAATCTTTTAGCCACCAACATCATGTATTCATCATGTATTTATCATGATAAATGTATTTATCATGATAAATGTATTTATCATGATAAATGTATTTATCATTCAGCACCAAACGAATTGCTCAGTTTATGTCACTATTTTAAATTTATTACCCCTTTCAAGATGGGAAAACATGTTCGATTTTGACCGTTCACAACACTTTATACTTGGTATTGGTCACATGTCTAGTATATAGCACCTAGTTATAAACAGTCAGGAAATAGTAGAACTAAAATAAATCACGTATGGTATAGAAAACAACTGATTAAATGTCCAAGATGGTAGCGGATCTTACTATTGTATTGCAAGGGTGCAAAACGATACAAAGGTCTATGCTCTTCAAGTGTGTGAACACGGATGATAAATGTTCTACCGGTACTGGAAACATTCCGAGTGGAATCAACAGCTGAAGAATATTACAGAGAACGCCACTTTTATAACAATTCAATCTATCCACGCAGGCATGCGTTACACGCGCAGAATCCTATGTACTTCCGTGGTGCTGCACATGTCTAAGTGGATGACTTGATAGGTGCTTACTAGAGATTACAGAGGTTTCAGCTGCTGCTCATATGCCATTTTTGCCGAGCGGAAATGACATGCAGAGTATAACACTGTCGGATGGGCTGCCATTGACTGGGTTTGCAAGTGGAAGATCACATCTCGTATCTATGCAATTTGTAATTGTAGCTTACTGCTCTCCATACAAGTGCATTACACGAAATCACCAAGATTACCTGCATAATAGTCCAGGATTATCGCACAAGTGCTTATTATCTGTAGCCCATGAAAATGGAATATTGGTATCTCATAAATGTTCCCAAATGTTATATAGGTGTTCTGTTTGTTTGCATATTTCTTGATACCTTCAATGATTCTTTGTCTAAAAGAACAAAATACACACAGTATAAACATCAAATATCATTTTTATTCCAAGAGTTATCTATTTTCACAGTGTGAGAATGTAAGTATCAATCTATTACCACCAAACCAGCTAGATTTTGATGATGCCTATAGCCAATTTCAGTGTTCATCGTGAACATAATAATGTGTTAAATTGCACCAGTTATTTCGTACTCAATCACGCCCACTCAAAACAAACTGACACACGTATCATGGTTCAATGATGGTCATAAACTCTATCCTAAACAGTTTGCACATTGTACAATTTCAGACACGTGCGTGATTCTATTTAGAAAGAATGAATTACAAGCTTCCAATCAATTTGTTCAGTAGCGACGACATTTCTGATGTATGTGTTGGTAATACAAAATAACACATACATAAAAATAACTATACATGAAATATAACACATGCATAAAATATATAAATATGTTAGATTTGTGCAAAAAATATCAGCTAAACAAAAAACACACAAGAACGAAACACATATCAAGTTTTTGTCCCTAATACACGCAAACATGCCTTCGATTGCCGAATGCAAACATGAAACAAAAACTTATCTGTTGGAAATAAAATTAAATGGCTTATTCACTTGACATTCATCTGTAAAGAAGATGGTTGTAAATTCAGACGTTATTGGGGCGATGTCGTAAAGAGCTTGACGTCCTGGGAGATGATGATATTTCGCTCATCACAAGCAATACAGTGACAGGCGACAAATGAGTTAAACATGATACACGGTACAGCGAACTACAAGGTACAGAAAAATCTCGTCATCGCAATTGTCAGTCCAATATGTCATGTTCTCGGATGCTCTGTATCATTCACAGTCATTAAGGTCTTCTGGAAGAGATTCACGAAATACGCAACAACATGTGGTTTATGATGATTGATAAGTTTGTGATATGATACTTCTGTTAATGAGCTCTTTCGAGGCATGCTGTTTGTTATATTTCATGTGGAATCAGTGTGCATTATGTGGAGGGAACATTTCATTGAAAGGTGGTGCAGTTGTTTTCCGTATTAAAATGCAAATGTAAGAGGCGGTTGAGTCATTCTGTTGATATGCAAGTCTTTCTAAACAAAATGTACACATGTTATAAATAAACAAACCGTACATGTACATTATCTCGTGTTTCTCTATTTATAACGTAAATGCAACACAGGATGCATGTGTTATGTTCGGGTTGCATTACCGGTATATCATGACGATCTTATAACGCGCATGTAATTCTGACGTTTGCAGACCATATTCTAATCTTTCAGTCATGAGTACAGCCAGAGAGCATAGAATAGAGTCTAGGGAGGTGTCACTCCATCGACACAATTTTGTATTTTGAGGGGGTTAATGAAAGTGTTAATGAAGTGAAAAAAATACACACAGTATAAACATCAAATATCATTTTTATTCCAAGAGTTATCTATTTTCACAGTGTGAGAATGTAAGTATCAATCTATTACCACCAAACCAGCTAGATTTTGATGATGCCTATAGCCAATTTCAGTGTTCATCGTGAACATAATAATGTGTTAAATTGCACCAGTTATGGCGTACTCAATCACGCCCACTCAAAACAAACTGACACACGTATCATGGTTCAATGATGGTCATAAACTCTATCCTAAACAGTTTGCACATTGTACAATTTCAGACATGTGCGTGATTCTATTTAGAAAGAATGAATTACAAGCTTCCAATCAATTTGTTCAGTAGCGACGACATTTCTGATGTATGTGTTGGTAATACAAAATAACACATACATAAAAATAACTATACATGAAATATAACACATACATAAAATATATAAATATGTTAGATTTGTGCAAAAATATCAGCTAAACAAAAAACACACAAGAACGAAACACATATCAAGTATTTGTCCCTAATACACGCAAACATGCCTTCGATTGCCGAATGCAAACATGAAACAAAAACTTATCTGTTGGAAATAAAATTAAATGGCTTATTCACTTGACATTCATCTGTAAAGAAGATGGTTGTAAATTCAGACGTTATTGGGGCGATGTCGTAAAGAGCTTGACGTCCTGGGAGATGATGATATTTCGCTCATCACAAGCAATACAGTGACAGGCGACAAATGAGTTAAACATGATACACGGTACAGCGAACTACACGGTGCAGCATAATCTCGCCATCGCAATTGTCAGTCCAATATATCATGTTCTCGGATGCTCTGTAACATTCACAGTCATTAAGGTCTTCTGGAAGAGAGTCACGAAATACGCAACAACATGTAGTTTATGATGATTGATAAGTTTGTGATATGATACATCCATTGATGAGTTCTTTCATTCGAGGCATGCTGTTATATTTCATGTGGAATCAGAGTCCATTATGTGAAGGGGACATTTCATTGAAAGGTGGTGCAGTTGTTGTCCGTATTAAAATGCAAATGTAACAGGTAGTTGAGTCAATCTGTCGATGTGCAAATCTTTCTAAACAAAATGTACACATGTAATAAATAAACAAACCGTACATGTACATTATCTCGTGTTTCTCTATTTATAACGTAAATGCAACACAGGGTGCATGTGTTATGCTCGGGTTGCAGTTACCGGTATATCATGACGATCTTATAACGCGCATGTAATTCTGACGTTTGCAGACCATATTCTAAGCTTTCAGGCATGAGTACAGCCAGAGAGCATAGAATAGAGTCACTCCATCGACACAATTTTGTATTTTGAGGGGGTTAATGAAAGTGTATCACATGGATTTATGAATGAGAGAAATGTCCGTATTTCAATGTCAATGTCCGTGTGCAATCACACAATCCCAAGACCATCTGGACGATAGCACATGATTATGGATCTGATGGTGTCAATTCAGTATGTTTCTGGTGGATAAAAATCGGGATATTTGTTGTTATTTCTATTTTGCTTGTGGAATGTCACATACGCGAAACGACAATCTGCATTATGGCCTTGTGTCCCAGAGATAATAGACGTGGAATCAATACCCAGTATTAAGTATTCCGAGCAAACAAAACAGGGTCCGTTATCCAATCTCATAGTCCGGGGACAGAAAGTCATATCAGGCACACGAAGTGAGAGAAAACAAAAATGACAGGGAAACTCATGAACCCCCAAAATCTGAGGATGTGACATGATGGGGGCTCGAGCATAACTACCTTCAAACAGCCCGACTGAAACATGGGTTATTTTATGGTGGATTTCATTGGGGAACTGGGTCAATGGGAAGTCATGTTCATCAGATTGCGCATTCATGAATTAAACTGCATATTTATTCAGCCTCAAACACAGGTAGATCTATATATAACTTCAGTAGGTGCACCCAGGGTGACACGCACTGACATTCGAGTTTTTATCTGATATGTGAGGTTACAGATGGGTGGAGAACCAAAAGGACGTTGACGTGATAGTCGTCATAATGCATCATATTCCGCGGATGTCATGCATCACTTAAAGTTGTCAGCGGTACGTCTTGAGATGACGTATCACCTGCTTCATATTTTGAGGAAATATCTAGATATTCTGAATGGGAATATAATCCGACGTGAGTGTACATATTATCATGTCTCATTACCACATTTATCACGGGGTGGAAAGTTCATCTAGCATCGAGATTTCTGATCTACATTTCGAACGTTGATAACCTCATGTTGCTCTTCCTGAACCCGTATTGAACCGAATTATGGCGTGTCGTGGTATTGGTTCGGTGTCTGTTGGCCTACTTGAAGTGGGCACAGATATATAGAATACCGTAGTTGATAGTGGTATTGCTGGTGATTTGGAAGACAGGAGGAAATCCAACATTCATAAAGCACAGCATAGCATTTATCATAGGCAATGGAGTTGAGATTCGTTTACACGCATGGATGATATCCCCATTCGACATGGAGTAAAAACGTAACCATTCATAGCAGAACAATATGAGTATGCTTTTGTTCTGTCAATACAAAAAATTAGCCCAAGGGCTTACAAAGGTTACCGGACAATTCATACTTTAGATATTATCCTTTTGCCCCATGACCTCGAAATTAAGGTCATTGGTCTATTCAAGGTCACAAGTATATTCAGCATATAGCATTTCTAGTATGTCCACAATTGACTACTAAGCTGTAAAGTCGATAATAAGTGAAATATTAGCCATATATGATCTGACCTTGAAAATGAGGTAAAATATGAAGTTCAAGGTCATGAGAATGTTCAACATCTTTCATTTACAATATGTTTGCAATTGATTCCTAAGCTGTAAAGTCGATAATAAGCGAGATATTAGCCATTTCGTGATCGGACTTCGAAAATGAGATCAAAGGTCAAATTCAAGGTCTCGACAGTTATCAGCATATATCATTTCCTATACGTTCACAATTGATTCCTAAGCTGTGGGGTCGATAATAAGCGAGATATTAGCAGAAATACATAAAGAGATATGTATTTCTGATATTAGCCATTTTGTCCTGTGACCCTGAAAATGAGGTCAAAGGTTAAATTCAAGGTCATCAGAATATTCGGCATATATCATTTCCTATATGTCCACAATTGATTCCTAAGCTGTAAAGTCAATAATAAGTGAGATATTAGCAGAAATACATAAAGAGAGATGTATTTCGGATATTAGCCATTTTGTGCTCTGACCTTGAAACTGATGTCAGAGGTCAATTTTAAGATCTCGCGAATATATCCAGCATACATCATTTCCTATATGTCCACAATTGATTCCTAATCTCTAATCTCAATATTAAGTGAGATATTAGACAAAATGTGTCCCATTATAAAGCATAGGAGAATTTAACATGGGAAAGTCCCATTTGGGCCGAGTTTGGGCCAAAATGGCCCACTTCGATCGATTCAAGGGGAACGAAACTTATACATGTCACAGCAGTACATATGAAGAGTGTTATGCATCATTAAGAAAAAGAGATACTGAACAGATGTTGAGAAAACGACCGTCAAAGTCCAAAATTGGCCGTTTTTCGTCAAAAATTGCCGTCATTTAAAAAAAATTGCGAAAATCAATAAACTAAGAAATACCTCCCTCTCGAAATATTTTTAGGCATATTTGCGCAAAATTTCAGAAAGATTCTATGGTAAACTTTAAAGATAAATATGTAGACGGACGACGACGACGGACGCAACGCCACGGCAATAGGTTATCGCACCAAAGGTTCGGTAACCTAAAAAAACATCCACCTGTAATGTTACATTGCCACATATGCGCATGTAGCTTATCCTGATAGTTATACAAAATATGACAGAACTTGTGAACCCTACATTTGGCAATGTGAAAACCTATGAGAGCAATATTGTGTAAAATTACACCAGTTTTGACGTACTCAATCACGCCCACATAGTCGTATGAATATAGACGAACACGGGCATCAGCGTTCCATTATCGTCAACGACGCTTCCTCAAACCTTGTGCGCATGGAATCTTGTACTACGTGATCTCCTTGGGCAAGGATGAATCACATTGAAGTTTTACAGTAAACTCGTCTCATAACTCGTTCATTGTAACACCACAGTCATTATTTACAAGATATGGGGATGTAATTGTACGTATTGGAGATACGAGATGAAAATATGGAGGCCGACGGACGATTGGCCCTGAAAATCAGGTTCAACACGATTTACTTAAAGATTGCATTACGATTGCACCCGATAGAGTAATGAATGACTAATGATACCAGTGCCTTCATACGAGGTTTTCGGTTTAACGAGAGAAATTAATGGGCCATGTAGCGCACATTACTAATAATTCTCACGCACTCAATTAATGTCATTGAATCAATCTGACACATAATTAATCTTCATTGGATTTAGAACAACGAGTAACCTGCGATACATTGGCCGAATTATTAATGATATCCCTATCTCAGTAAAACGCACCCCTGATTCGTACCAGATTGCTCCCTGGCTGAGTCCGTTTACAACACGCTTAACCGTGCAAGACAAACGACGTTGGATTAATTTGGGGAAGCTCATTTTTACGTGGTTTTCAGATACCTCGAACAAGCATCACAGCAGCAGAACTTGAGGTTACGTGTGCGGCCACAGGGACAAAGGAGAGTAGAACCAGTACTCGAGGCTGAGTGAACACGAAACGAAATCAAGGATAAGTAGACACGAAACCCATTTCTTGGTTAAACAACCAACAAAATATTGTGGGTCTTGTTTCTATGTGATATGAAAATTCTAATTGTGAACCTGAACGTTATGACAACCTGTCGAATATTTTGATGTCCATGCGTAAATTGATTCTCACCTGCTCTTTTGTTGAGTTGCCCATTATTCTTGCCCAAATGTGTTTTGGTTGAACTTTTGATATTATTTTTGTGGAATTTGGTGGTCGAATATTTCAACAAACTATTGGTATTCCCATGGGTACAAACTGTGCACCATTATTGGCAGACCTGTTTTTATACTCATATGAATCAGATTTTATCCAACATTTACAAAGAGGAGGTCCATGCGTAAATTGATTCTCACCTGCTCTTTTGTTGAGTTGCCCATTATTCTTGCCCAAATGTGTTTTGGTTGAACTTTTGATAATATTTTTGTGGAATTTGGTGGTCGAATATTTCAACAAACTATTGGTATTCCCATGGGTACAAACTGTGCACCATTATTGGCAGACCTGTTTTTATACTCATATGAATCAGATTTTATCCAACATTTACAAAGAGGAGGTTCTAAGAAACTAACATGTAATTTTAATTTCACTTTCCGATACATAGATGATGTATTGTCGCTAAATAATCCCAAGTTTGGTGATTATTTGGATATCATATATCCTAAGGAACTTGAAATTAAGGATACTACAGAATCCGCTAATTTTTCCAACTATCTAGACCTGAGTTTGGAGATTGATAATGATTCTAACCTGTCAACTAGATTATATGACAAACGTGATGATTTCAATTTTTCCATAGTCAATTTCCCTTTTCTAAGCAGCAACATTCCTATGTCACCGGCATATGGTGTGTTTGTTTCTCAACTTATACGCTATTCCAGAGCTAGTTGCAAATATGAGGACTTTGTCTATCGAAGTGCCCAGCTAGTCTCTAAACTGCTACGACAAGGATATGTTTTACCAAGACTTATCGCTGCGTTTAAGAAATTCTATGGACGTCATCATGATCTGGTTGATAAATACAGCAAATCCATGTCTGCCATGCAACTAGATCTATTTTCATGTTAATTTTGGGGAATTCATGACGGGTGCCACTAGTGGGGCAGGAAATGCTCACTCTTTCCGGAACACCTGATTTCACCTCCTGATGGCCATTTACGGGGGTTCATGAGTTTCCCTGTCATTTTTGTTTTCTCTCACTTCGTATGCCTGATATGACTTTCTGTCCCCGGACTATGAGATTGGATAACGGACCCTGTTTTGTTTGCTCGGAATACTTGATACTGGGTATTGATTCCACGTCTATTCCACAAAGGACTATGGTGTGTGTTTCCCTTGCTCAATATTTGGAAATCAACTTAAAGCCTATTGATTAGTTTGATAACAACAAAGATGTCCGCTTTGATAACAATATGAAACGATGAACTCGAATCGTATTGTAACTCGAACTCGTATTGTAATAACTCTCTACTTCCCTCTCACAGAGAACAATTCTCGTAGATGGTCTTACACTACCATAGTACCTCCAATACTGGTGCCGAGCTTGTCCATGCGAAAATTGATTGTTACTCGCATTTGTTTGTCGACTCGTCCATTATTCTTGCCAAAATGTGTTTTAGTTGCACTTTCCACAAATGACCAAGGTGTGTGTTTTCTTTGTTCAATATTTGCTACTTAACTTTGTTGTAATCTGAGATTATGACATAAAATATGGATAATGTCATCGCTGACTTAATTCGGTAGCAATAAGTCCACGCATGGACAAGCTCCTCACCAGTAGTACCATGGGGTCAAAATTACACTAACAGATATAGTACGGCTAACGCCGCACAATCAGGTCGGGCGGGACCGCCACTGAAACCATGTCGAAATATTCTCATATCACCGTCTAGAGTAACAAATACATGTATATTCGCCACATCCAGCTTGTTGCAAACATTGGAAGTTACCTATTAACATCGAGTTGCATGTCGAGGAGAGGGGTGGATATTACAATGGAGCATGGCATGGGAGTGGGTATCTTCGCCTAATCTTTATAATGGATTGCGCTTCGTAGACGAGTAATTGACACATATGTGACGTTAATAAGACATAACACTTCATGCTGCCGTTCGTTTCACATGTTCATGATCTCTGCTTTCGCAACTGCTTACTCCATCAAGTGAGGATTTAGTCAGGGAGTGAGGATTGGGGAAACTCGATAACCAACTTCTACAAATATGCAAATTTTAACGCAAATGGTATTGTTTGGAACGTGGCATTTCAGCATAAACGACCAAGTGACTATATTGTAGCATATGATAGACCTAAGGGTCACAGCCCCATGATTATGTTTACAATGACCAGGCACTTTGGAAAAATTAGTTGTGTATGAGGAGGGAAGAGATTGTCTGGTGTAACCGATATCAGATGACTGACTTGAGCGTCATGTGTTTTGTCTGGATTATTTGCAAAATATATATGAATTTGCACAAAAAGTCACCAAATCCTAACAACAATGATCTAAAACTAAATTATACTATATATAGTAGTGCAACAGGGATCCACCAGGTAGCAGCATCTCCCAGTGTCTCCAGCGGGAACTCTGGTCCTCGCTCGTCAGCGAGCTTCCAGGGGCAGTGTGTGCCCACGTCCTGAGGGAAACCAGTCATCAGTCACAATATATACAGTATATACGTCTGGAAAAAATTCACCTTTTAACAATAACTCAGAGTAACATTTTCAGTTCGTATCTGGATTTAGCTATTGACCAAGAAATGAAGACCATAATCTTCTGCTAGAATTTACTGAAATTCATTCATACGTTTATGTCTTCCCTGTCAATTTTATCAAGAGCTTTCTCAACTAAACTTCAAACGATGATATATACGACAACTGTGAGACGTCAACTGTTTACATAAACGTGCAACAGAACCAAATGAATGCGGCAAGCTAGTTACATTCAGAAGAATACAGTGAAAATCTTTTGGTCGTTTACCTGGTGTATTCTCAATGATAGACATGAAGAACTGAAGACGTATAAAGGAATAGAGAAACCCCGATATACAGTGAGTTATTCAACATGCAGCCAGAGACTATGTTAAATAACTCTCTGTTATACTCGAAGGGTTTCTCTGTTTTCAATCATACAAAAAACTACTCAGTCTTAACTGGCTGTGGTTTAACTAACATACATCTTTGATTAAACACCTGAAACAATAATGCAAGTATGGTACCGTTTAATTGCACGTCAACATGAACCAAACAATAAGAATATTGACCATAATTATGTTCCATAATATTGTTATTAACCTGAATAATTTTGCTCGGTTTTGCTGAAAACTACGGAGCTCCTAGTAGGTCAGGTCTCTCAATATAATAAAGCATCAGCTCACGTCATTGAACCGTTCGTTAGTTCACTCGATATATTTTATCCTTCCAACGAATTGACAAATATTTCAACCAATATACTTGACAAATGGAGTGACCGATGCAATAACTTTAACCAGTATGATGATTTGAACTAGAGATTTAACGAGAGTGGTCGGTTCATCAAATCGATAACGTATATATACAGTAAAACGTATACAGTAATGTAATATATGATACCGAGCGGATGACTTCTAAAAGGACTGGTTGTAGTCATAATTCTTTATCTGAGGATGTCCAATTGAGGTTTTACATTGAGTTGAATTTCATTATGTTGAACTTGATATGTATCTTTTCTAAGAAATACTGCCTATTTTCGTAGGCATTTCCTTCAAAACTTGCCGATTTTGCCTGACACTGAATTTTGATTGGATAACGTGTATATCGGACTGGTAACGGACTCGGTTTTTGTTTTCTCGGAATATAATATACTTTGGGGGGTATAATTGGTTCAATGTCTCTCAGGTACAGGTTTGTATGTTCCTGTATGTAAACACTCAACTGCTTCTTTTATACAGTTGGAAATAAATGGTCAGGTCCAGATCGGCATATCTGCTTCAGATGTACGCCCTGTACGTGCATTGCTCACCGATCACGGAGCATGGATCGGTACAGGGCGTACAAATCTAGTTTCTTCTAGTTCCTGCCCATCCGAGTGTCCCTCGTTTAGCTGTCCCCATCATCAAATACCATCAAGTCAGCAGCCTTCTGGGTTGTGATTGGGTACTTATGTTCCTACTTGTCATAAACATTTTCCGTGAGGTTCGTAACATCTATCCCGTGAGGTTCGTAACTTATTTTATCAGTTGTTAGACAGTTATATACATATTCCATCGCATGTACAGGGTATTCCATCAGGTGTACCCTGATGACGCCCGTGTTTCTTTGGCTAAAATTTATCCCATGTTATGCTTCACATCATAAGCTCCGCTATGCCGAATGGCAATTTCAATTTTTCGACGGGTTGGCGAAACATTTATTTAGTCACTATTCGTTTTGAGCCATTTCCCGCCAAGAAATTTTTTTTTCTCCTTTGAAATTTTTTTTGAACTAACATTAAGATATAGAGCTTAGATATAGGCATTTTCAAGTGAGACATATATGATTATTGGTGTAGTGACCTTGGATTTGACCTTCTATGACCTTGAGAGGTCAAAATGACCGATTTTAATCAAACATTTGGATCAAATTAGGAATTGCACATTACTGCTGTTTGAACTTTTGCAGCGGAGCGCTCAAGGCAGAGAGGCCTCTTGTTTCGTTATTGTTATCATTAAGATCGTGTGGCATTTATGGCAGGTTAATGATACACGCACATCCATTCCATGGCAAGCTTTTCCGGCTGCTTCAACAAGCTGATTGACAGCACTGGCTATCACAATCTCATCCACTGATGAGTCGGGATTGAGTCGTTTCGATCTTACGCAACTTCTTTCTATTCAACATTTTCCTAGTTACCGTTATGGATGTATAATCTATTACCACCAATACATTCAGATTTTGATGATGCCAATAACAAACGAAACATACAACAAAGCCCGATCGAATAGTTTATCCGAAGACACACTGGCGCGATCAGGGTCGGACAGTGCGTTAAATGTAGTTGTTTCTACTGTACACCTGATGGAAATAGTATACAACTGCTCAACAACCTATGAAAATAATTTAGAATACCACCAACTCAGTAGCCTTTTGGTCTGTGATTAGGTACTTATGTACTTGTCATATATCTATTCCATGGGACACTTCGGATTTCTATGTTATTTTCATAGGTTGTTGGGCAGTTGTATACTAATTCCATCAGGTGTACAGTAGAAACAACTACATTTACCACACTGTCTGCCCCTGATGACGCCAATGTGTTTTTTGATAAGGTATTTGGTTGGGCTTCGTTTCTATTGCAAAGGGTTGTATTTTACGTTTGTTACTGGAATCATCAAACTTTGGCTGTATTGGTGATAATAGATTGATACTTACATTAGAATCAGTACTGTCGGATCACGTTTTGGAGCTGATTCCAGAGTCTAGCTCTGGAATATCAAAACATAACTACGGCTTGCACGATAGTCTTCATTTTTGCTCACATATATGCATTCTCAATGCAGTACAAGTATTGTAGTAGCAGCTAGCGTTCCGCCAGATGGCGCTACGGTAGTCGCCAGGGAGAGCAATGGCGTCATAACGTGCTGTGCTGAGGCTGTGGCAGCGGCGGCGGCAGCAACCCCAGTGGCAGCGGCAATGGCTGCTGCGGCGGCGAAGCCTGTGGCTGAGGCTGTGGCGGCAGCGGCTGAGGCTGTGGTGGCGGCAGCTGTGGCTGTGGCTGAGCCTGAGTGTCGCGGCGGCAGCTGAGACTGTGGCTGTGGCTGTGGCTGTGGCTGAGCCTGAGGCTGAGACTGTGGCTGAGCCTGAGGCAAATTGAGTGTATGGTGGAAGCCTGCTGTAAAATGTAAAAAGCAAGAAAATGTCATGTATTTGTTTTTTTTTTACATTGAATACATATTGAGATATTTAGAAAATGTATTCAGGAAAAAATAAATAAATAAAAGGTAATGATAAAATCAATACGAAAATGTTCATAATACATATTCAAGAAAGACTAATAAACATTAAAGACAAATTATATATATCAAAACTACTAAAACAAATAGATAAATTCCATAATTCTTTGAAAAAATATCATAGATAAAAAAGAGGGATATTTAATGTTCAAAACATTCATGTGTGCATTAGGATATGAGGGTGGCTCCCCTAGTGAGCAGAAGGTCCACACAATGACACCCCTGACGAGTATGGGGGTACATTATGGCATGATCTAGCATTCATTGGGTTTCTCATGACGCCTCGAGCGAGTACCGTAGCGCCACCTGGCGAGTACGAGATTCCCTTACGCCATGATACACAACCTAGCATTTATTGGGTTCCTTATGTGACGTCCCTAGCGAGTATAGTGCAAACGTTATCAGGACACCTGGCGAGTGTAGTGCAAACGGTATGACGCCATTGCTCCCCCTAACGACTACCGTAGCACCATCGGGCGGAACGATATCTGCTACTACACTACCATAGTACAAGATGGATGCTGGTGTCAGAAAACATATTCCCGTGCAGCTTACGTTTCGGGCCTTTCCGATTCTCCGACTGAACCACGAATATTGAGAACTAGCTTAAGAAGTTTATTCACAAAAGTGTCCAGCTAATTTTTACTACTGCTGCGACAAAAGTTTTACAACTACTGCGACAACTACTGCGACAAAGTTTTACCAAGAATAACAGCTGCGCTGAAGAAATTATATATACGCCATCACGATCTGGTTGATATGTACACACCATATCTTCGACAAATATGCAGCAGGACTTGCAGTGAGGGAAGGGAGGTGCGGCTCTTGGGACAGGAAATGCTCATTCTTTCCGTATGATACTTGATTCCACCTCCTTATGGCCATATATGGGGGTTCCATGAAATTTTCTGGACTTTGCCTGACATTGGACTTTGAGATTGGATAACGGATTCGATTTTTTTTCGCTCAGAATACTTTAAAAGTTTCAGCTCAAGGTCAAAGTTCATCCTCCATAGCCGTGAAAACATGTTTGCCAAGGATGACGAGTACCACAATAACGTCCTTCTTGCTGTACGACGCGCCGTGTCTGAGATATCAACGAAAATCGAAAATGCCGACTCAGCAAAAAAAAAATTCAAGTCAAGGTCAAGTTCACATCCCTAAGAAATGTTTGTCTAGGGCTTTTCGCCCTACGACGAACCGTTTCTGAGATATGAAGGAAGCGTTAAGGATAACTTGGCAGAATTTCTTTCGAGCACTAGGTCAGAAGTCGTTTGACCATATCACCCCAACATCGATAGTGTCCATCCCTGTGTTATATAGGCTTCCATGCAAAGTTTTGCAGCCTTTGCCAGAAGACTTTTTGATCGTATGGAAAACAAAGTCCAAAAATTAACATTGGTTTCATCTTCACGGACCTCGGTCCGGCTCCAAAAGTATACATCACATCTACATAATATGTCTGAGTCGTTCTCGAGTTATCGCGCGGAAACGATGTTTCCTGAGTGTACCGGTTATTGATATCTGGGGACGTTTATCTTTCGTGAACTACAGATAAACTTCAGCATCTTGTGATACCTATAGCAAATAACTTTTTCGAATATAGATGTTCAAACATACAATGCACACAAAGTTAAATCTTCCATGAAATAATGTGTACGGATAAATGACGTGTGCTATGCACAAGACTGTGTATCGGATCTTTCACTGCTGTAATTTCATGGCTATATCCTGGGGAAGGACAAACACTGAAAAGCAAAATGGATGTATATACCTTACATAGTAGCTGAAAATAGTAGCTGAAAATCAAAATACATGATCAAAGGACTTTTCAATAAAATACGAGTTGGTCCCAAAAGTGCTTTATGAAAGTTTGAACACCCCTAACCTACTTCCCATCCACTGATATCAAAAACAAATCTAAGCACCCAACCCATCCAGCGTGCACAACAAAAGTGTGTTCCTCCAAATATATATAGACATTGATTTTTAGGTTACCGGACCTATGGTCCGATAACCTATTGGCATGGCGTTGCGTCCGTCGTCCGTCGTCCGTCGTCGTCCGTCGTCGTCGTCGTCGTCGTCGTCCACATTTTTATCTTTTTTGTTTACGGGCGAATTTTTCTGAAATTTTGCACAAAAATACTTAAAAATAATTCAAGAAGGAGGTATTTTTTAGTTTTTTGATTTTCGCATTTTTTTCAAAATGGCGGCCGTTTTCGACGAAAAATGCCTGATTTTGGACTTTGGCGGCCATTTTCTCAAAATCTGTTCAGTAACTTTTTTTTCTTTTTGATACATAAGACTCCTCATATGTACTTCTATGATGTCTATAAATTTCGTTGCGCTTGAATCGCTCGAAGTGGGCCATTTTGGCCCAAACTCGGCCCAAATGGGACTTTCCCATGTTAAATTCTCCTATGCTTTATAATGGGACACATTATGCCTAATATCTCACTTGATATTGAGATTAGAGACTAGGAATCAATTGTGGACATATAGGAAATGATATATGCTGAATATTCTCGTGACCGATTTTACAGCTTAGGAGTCAATTGTGGACATATAGGAAATGATATATGCTGAATATTCTCGTGACCTTGAATTTGACCTCTGACCTCATTTTCAAGGTCCAAGGACAAACTGGCTCATATCTAGCTCCTCTATTGACTGTATGGCTTGCGAATCAATTGTAGACATGATATACAAAATGATATACATTGAATATTTTGATGATCTTGAATTTGACCTTTGCCCCTTCATTTTCAAGGCCACAGCACAAAATTGCTAATATCTCTCTGATTATTGAATTTACAGCTTAGCAATCAACTGTGGACATGATATATGCTTAATGTTATATATGCTGAATATTCTCTTGACCTTGAATTCAACCAGTGACCTGGCTAACATCTAAAATATTAAACATTGTCCGGTAACCTATCTTCGGCCCTTGGCCTAATTTTTCCATTCGAGACACAAATACTAGGGTCAGAGTTTTTCATGATTTGAATATTGATCATATTGTTGTATTCATACGGAATTTACAAGCCCTGATTCGAAAAGCTAAACGTATACACATTTATTGTATACACCCACCAACGTTTGGTGGATAGTATAGTAAATAATATATTTATGGGTCATTCGCATTCATGCTGTCTATTGCAGATATAGTTGTGAATTGTTTTGCAGGCCACATATCTCCCGATTCCCATTATTATTTGAAAGTACAAACATTTGTAACATCGTGTCAGCTGTCTTGAAGAACACGTTGTGCTATTAAACACAATGATCCTACATTGCACCAACATCTTGCAGAACAATGTACCGAATGTTGACACAGCATTGTACTAGTGTCGTGAAGAACACATCGCGGTATTAAACACATTTTTATACAATGTTTTGGCAAGCAAAATCGATGTAACATGTTGTAAAACGTTTAATTTTGGCACACATACAACGAACTGTGACAACGTTATGTGAACAGTATTGAACATCCCAATAATACACGAGTGTCCCAATGAATTATGCCAACATCTCGGAGCTCAACACTGACTGAACACATGCTTTATTACACACGTTGTTTAAATTTCTGGCAATACACTGATCCCTACGCTAACTTTAAATTCAACACATTTTTGCCTAGCGTTGTGCCAACACCCACCCCTGAAGGCCAACCAAGACACGTGGGATAGTTCATCAGCGATGAGGGTCAACAACACCACAGGACGCAGGGGCGGATCCAGGATTTTTGAATAGGGGGGGGGGTGCTCTTCTTAAATATACGTAATGTTAAAATAGTGTTAGCGAGCGTAGCGAGCGAAGCCGCATGCGGTCTGGGGGTTTGGGGGACGCCGTAAGCCCGCCGATAAATTTTTGGAATTTAGTGTCTCTGTGATGGTTTCTAAGGTGTATTTACAACTGTACCTTGTGAAATCACTAAGTAGATTTTCACTTTAGGAGTCTGTTTTATTGTGAATGGAGGATACATCACTGACTAGCGAGTGAAGCCTTATGCGGTCTGGGTTTAATTTTATTTAGTGTCTCTGAGATGGTTTCTAAAGTGTATTTTACAACTGTACCTTGAGAAATCAATAAGTAGAATTTTACTTTAGAAGTCTGCTTAGTTCTGTTGTAAATGAAGGATAGATTGTCAAAGAAAGGTAAGTCTAATAGTCCTACCATTCTAAGGCATTCTCATGTTCTGTGGTTGATTCTGAGCTCTCTCTCTGGCTCTGATTGAGTATTTTTCATTCCACACATGCATGTAAATATTGCTGGTATTTAAATTTATTTATCCCAAAACTACTCATTGTCACTTTACATATCATATGTCATATAACTTGAAGAACTCATGATTAATGACACTCAATTGCATAATTATTGACCAACGAATGTTAGGCCTATGTAACGCTGTAATGCACCTTAACATATTTCTGAGTCACAGATTTTTTTGTTGAAAATATATTGTGGGGCTCTACCCCCCTTACCCCCGCTCCCCCCCCCCCCGGTCAAAAATATCAAACGAGGAAAATTACACTCATATTTCGTTACATAGGTGCATACCCACATTTTCTATAGCTTTTTGCTCTCTCTTTTTTCTTTTCTTCTTGCTCTCTTTTTTCTTTTCTTTTTCTCTTTTTTTCACGACCCAATAGGTGGGGGGGGGGGGGGGTGCGCGCCGGGTGCACCCCCCCCCTGAATCCGCCAGTGGGACGCGCGTATCGAGTACGCCGAGTGCTGATCAAAAATCATTTCACACTGTCAGTGGTGGGCGTATTTGCTACAATGGAGAGTGTACGTGATAAAGTTGTGATCATTACAGGTACGTATGAAATACTGCATATATCTTATTGTGTTCATTCCACGGCGCTGGCTATTATATATATATATAATACACCTTTTATCCGTTCTGTAATTTGATAAAATATATCATGAGTACACAATAAATAACCGGCACAAGTGGCGTTATAAAACGATATGACGATACGGCTACGGTGGCCTCGATGTGCCTTACTATTGATCCTGTAGTGGTTCTGAGACAACAAAGGACAAAAACAAGTGATGAATAAATATTTGGCAGGGTTATAGGAATTATAGTTCTATTTGTTACGTATTCAGGGATTTAAATTCTAATGTTTTATGTATTCAGGAATTATAGTTCTAATGTTTTACTTATTGTTGAGATAGAAGTGTTATCATAGAAATGTAGGGAGACATTTCTGTGGTGTTATCGAATTGTTGAAAATATCGCCATGATCTATTAGTTTTGGATTTTTTGGACAATCCATAGGCGTATATCTTAAATATTAAATAATTCAATAGTTAGAACGAAGGGAGACGGAAGAATCAAATTTGTTCAAAGACCGTGATTATCTACATTTTGATATGGTCTCGGAATCAGTTTTCACTTGCAATTCTGTTTGAGAGTGAATATATTGATTATATTCAAATATATTGATAATATTGAATGTATACTGACGAAGGGGAAGCTAGATTATCATCAAATCAGCTATTTTAAAAATCAGCTATTTTTAATATCAGCTATTTTAAAAATCAGCTATATTTTTTAATATGAATGTATACTGACGAAGGGGAAGCTAGATTATCATCAAATCAGCTATTTTAATAAATCAGCTATTATACTTTATGTATATATATATATATATATATAGGTCGAACCTAATTACTTTTAAAGGTGCGAGCTCAGGCATTGGAAGAGCAACTGCTGTCCTGTTCGCAAAGTATGGATCAAAGCTGGTGTTAACTGGTCGTAATACTGCCAACCTCAACAAAGTGGCCGAGGAGTGCTACAACTGGGGCTTGGACAAGGAAAAGGTTCTAAATAATTTTGGACATTCAAGTTAATCATCGAGGTTTTGATACTTGCAGGAAATGATGGTGGACGAGTAACATATCCCATCATTTTTCCAGATACTTCTTGTCTCTGCAGACTTGAAGAATCCAGAAGATGTCAACTCGATTGTGGCGGAAACTATGAAAAAATTCAACACAGTTGACATCCTGGTATTATAATTCACGTTGTTGTTTCTCAAGAGTTTAGACTCTCACCTGGGCTCGAGGATGAAATCACTTTGGCACAGTATGTCAAGAATATTTCTCTAGTTGGTATTTCTTTTGAATAGGTAAACAATGCCGGGATTGTGAAAAATGGACTGCTCGAATCGTTTCGTATGGAAGATATGGAGGAGCTGTTCCGTGTGAACGTGACCGCGCCAGTTCTGCTGACCAAGCTATGTATTCCATATCTCAAACAGTCCAAGGGTGAGCCACTTCACTGTGCAATTCTTCATGGAATAGAAAAATTGTGCACAACTGATGTGATGTTGATTTCGTAAACTGTGCTTCTATTTTGCAGGTACAATAATAAACGTTTCAAGTGTCAATGGATTGCATCCCGTGCGTATGAATACCTTTTGATTACACAAATGCGTGCATCTGTGAATAATGAATTATAAATATTTAATGAACTTCCTTCAGTACGCAAACCAAGGCATTTACAGCATGACTAAAGCAGCGCTGGACATGTTCACATCAACACTAACTTTAGGTACTATGGATATTTGTCTACAAACTTGAAATCATGTTCAAATCAACACTAACTTTAGGTATTATAGATTTTTGTCTACAAACTCTTGGTTCTTTTGATTACCCTTAAAGTTATATGCAAATTGGATTTACGGTATAAATAATCATAATAGTTATTGTAAAGCTAGCAGTGTGTCTTTGGGTGAAATGCAGAAGTTTTCATCTGTTCAGTTTTTAGGTTAATGGACTATTGTTATGGCATTGCATCCGTCGTCCGACATCGGTCCACAATTTCATCTTTAAGGCTTAGAGTTGAATCTCTGGCAATTTGGGAAAATTATCTGCAATCATTCAAGACAGCGTTTCTTTTTTCTCTCAAAACGGCACTCGTTTTCGTTGAAAAAAACCCGCCTAATTTGGGGAACTGTCGGTCATTTTCTGGAAATCCGTTTGATAATTTTCTCAAATTTATTGATTGTTCGATGGATCAGTGAAATTCATTATCCAAAATCAGCTTTCGAAAAAAAACGTATATAACAGGAGCAGTGTGGATTGTACACCTAGAATGCTTCGCGATAGAGCTCAGTTATTGGCACTTCCAAGTTATAGGAAGTCATATGTGTCGATTTGATTGGTGACCTTGAATTTTACCTTTGATGACCTTGAAAGGTCAAAGCAATCATTTTTGTTGAAAATTGCCAATTTTGCACTTTTGCAGCCCTTTCTCAGAATTTGTTGACACATTTTTTTAAAGTCGGCATAAATTCTCCATATGTACGCTTGTGATCTTTATAAGTCCAGTCGCCGATCTGGGGATGGCGGTTGTTTCATTTACTGTGTGTTTTGAGCTATTTCCAGCAAAAAAAATTGCCATTAAAAGAATGTTGGAAATTTGAGTTGTATTTTTTCATATTTGGGGCTCTACTCATAGAATGCTAAGATATAGAGTTTAGATATCGCCACATTCAAATTTCGGCCATTGCTAGCTCAACACTGTACATTTCACCGGTAACCATTCTTAGCCCCTGAGCTAATTTTTATGGGTTCTTCACCTTATGCTATCGCCTTAGCTGATGTACACACTATGAACCTTCCAATTATAATAATTACGCATGACATGCTTACATTTCAGAATTGGGATCTTATGGTATTAGAGTGAACTCTGTCTGGTTTGTATGATATTATGTCACTGTAGGCATTATCAAATTTCTCACGCGGTGATAAAAGACAGCATAAAACTATATACCTAATGTGTGAGGTAATGTGGCAGTATCATATTTTTCTTCACATTGCAGTCCGGGGATAATACGTACGCCTTTGCAGTATAGGCAGAGCGAAACCGAGAACGAAACCAATGAGGTAATAATTGAAGCGCTCTTAAAGTAGGTCTACATGGTGCAAAATATCACATTACCTGACGTGAAGTTCGATGTTCTAATGGCATGGCGCTATGTCTTTTCTTGAAATTCAGCACAAAAGTCACAGGAAATATATATTCAAAAAAAGAATCCAACCAAAAGTATGTTGTGCCATTGGATGTATTTGCTGTACCTTCCATGATGTAAACTGTATGCATGAACTATAACACTCCAAGATAGAGCTCGTATTTTGGCAGACACAGAAAAAACAGTCATATATATGACAATTCCACTGATGATCGTGAATTCGAACTCTAATGAACTTGGATGTTCTAAAAATTATATCCATGTAATATTTCTTGAATTAATGCATCAAACACCACAAAAGTATCCTTGTGACGTGTGGCTATTTGCTATCGTCAGCAAACTAAATGTGTCCAAATTAATGACCATGAGTTCTGAGTTTCCATATAGAAACCGTTCCATAGAAAAACGCTTTCTGCCAATGAACAATTTCGGGGGAACTAGAAAATGTCAGTCACTGTTTCATCTATAATAGGAGTTATGTATAGGTACTACTGGGAATTTTGCTGAGAATTGTTTCATATGAAAGATGTCTAACTGAAAATTGTTCTTCTGTCACGTGCAGAGGCTGGAGAAACGTTCCAAGATGTACCCCGCAAGTCGCGTGGGTTTGCCAGAAGAAGTGGCACAATCCATCGTGTTTCTAGCATCCGACGCTGCCCAATTCATCAACGGGGTCAAGCTGCCTATCGATGGCGGCACAACGCTGACATCTTCGTGGTACGAGGAGGAACAAAAAATTGTTGTTGCGTGTTCAGCACAGTGATACCTAACCTGTGAAAATTGTGATAATTTGCGAAATTTATTAAAAGAGACAATTGTGTCATTTGAATGCTGTTAAGTATATATGCGGATGAATTACATCTCCATGATTAAGAGAACCTTCCTATTACTCAAACCAAACATTTCATGTAAAACCATTAATAAACTTGATGATTGTACTTGATGATTTTTATCTTATAGTGTAGATTTCTAGAGTTCACGAACTACATAGAAACGTAATATATTGTAATAATCAACGTTTTGGTCACCAGGTTCTGGTGACCAAACTTAATTGATAAGAGGTCAATGAAAGAGTCTCAACCAAGGATATTAGAAAAGGTGTCTGATGTAACACAAACGGAATGAGGTCACTAGAAGCATTTGTTACAGCTGATTTTTTCAATGATATAATTTCATCTGACTTGCTCATAGCAATCCTGTTGGACAAAAAAGGTCCAAATCATGGTAAAAATCTTTTTTTTTAATACACACATATTTTTTTTTCAAATACACACAAATAGGCGTATAAAAATGTAGTAAAACACACGTGTCGCTAATTAGCAGTGTTTAGCATGATTCCGTTTTGGGGCACCACACATTGTGAATTAGGAGTCTTAAATTCTGTTTCCGAGAGATGATCTATTGGTCATTGAAAGATTTTTTAGGGTTTCCCTGTTTTCACTTTCTTCTTCCGGTCGGGAAACTGTTTGATCACACTGGTCAATCATGACGCATCCGAATATGATTTACCGTGTTCATATAATTAGAAATTTTCACATTATTTTCTAAAAACTACTCTTGTTCTCCATACGTTCATCGCGAAGGCAATACATTTTCATTCAATAGCAATATCTTTCAGACTCGTGCTTACGCGATGAACAGACCATCGTGTGAACCACATAATCAGGGTCCCAGGGACCACTCCATTCTAGCTCTCTGGTAATTCAACGGTCTAAATTAGCAAGGTACTTGCAATATTTTGTGGTTGTATTTTTTTTAGTTATCTTGGGGATTTCCCATCTCAGTAACTGAAACTGAGAATTATTGAAGAAAACTATTTACACCAGGAATAAATTATTTGACCCCGAGGAAAACAAAACTCGGGTCAAATCGGGTAAGAATAATAATTAAATAATTCATTCACTTTTTCGTTTCATTTTATTTCGAACTCATAATTTATTAGTACAGTACAACAATGGTATAACGGCTACGTAAAAGAAAACATCACAGACAGGAAAAAATAATAAACTAAAAGTCAGGTACAGAGTAACAAAGTTCAACTGTTCAGATGTATAAAATACTGTTCCACCATGCCGAAATACTGGAGTGTAAAGGTACAACAGAATGTACAATACCTTCAATTATTACATTTTTGCCATTGTAGCGTTCTGACCCCTTTTTGGCCGAGATATAGAATTGTTCACGCTACTTATCCCTCTTGGGAACTACAGGTTGGGGTAGGGGATTTCTCGGTCGTATAGCTGTAGAGTCTGGGGTATGGGCCCCGCCAGTCTTGGAGTGTGGGGAACAGACCCCACCGGTCATAAAGTGTGGGGGATAGGCCCCGCCAGCTGTAGAGCGTGGGGGATAGCCCCCGCCAGTCTTGGATTGCGGGGTATAGACCCCATCAGCTCTGGTAAAGGTCCCCTCGCCGCTTGTGCACATGGAAGGAATGCCCCTGCCGCTTGTACACGTGGAGGTGGGTCCCCCGCCACCTCTGGTACAGGGAACAGACAAGTCCCCCACCGTTGCACCACACTTCAAACACTAGTATATGGGAGTAGTTATTTTAACCACAGTAAATTCGTTACCAGTAACACTGGATGTAATTTCGATGGCGTAGATACTGACGCACGTCACAGGCACATGTCACAGGCTCCGACACATGTCACTCACGCAGGAAGCTCTCATTAGAACAGCCAGCAGTGTAGAGTATTTCTGTTGTGCATCCAACTGGCAGCAGTCACTCGCAGGGTCAGCAGGGTTCTAATTTCGTCGAATAATTTATTGGCGCGAACCTATCCCGTCTTGCCTGATCTCAGAATTTACTGACTTGTATTGAATGACATTTATATGAAGTGAAAACGGCACTATGACCATTATGAAACAATGGCTGTTTTTCTGTCGCGTGCGTTTCTCGTCGGTATATTTAGGAAAAAATATATCCTTATGGGGTTTTAACATGGGAACTCTAGCTTGCCATTTTGATGCTGTATGGGATTGAGACAAATCAATGGAACAGCCGATCTGAATAGGGGCCATCTCATAGAAAATACAATGGGCACAAATGAAAAATTGTTTTATTACTCGTGCTTGAAAATATTTTGCATTCAAGAAATCACAATCACAAAATATCCACGGAAATTATTCAGGCCGAATCTGATCATACATCCAACAGTTACTGAAATTGAAAGACAACTGCATGTTACGCTCGTAGATTTATTGTATAAATGTATGGAATATAGGGTACGTGTATCTTGGCTCCTCTGCCAAGGAATATAGGCCGTGCGGTACGTTGAAATTCATTATGATCAATATTATGTATGATCAATATTTTGTTTGATTGATCAATGGCGCAATCCAGCACAAAAGGTTTGGCATTTTTCTGAAATCTGTTCCATAGGCATGGCATCTTTGAGACAGTCACTTAACCAAAACTGGGCTGAGCTTTATAATTTGACTCAGAGGACTCAGGCCAGACCAACGCGAGCATAACCGAGTACGATACAAAGTTGGCCAAAATTAGACACCCGAAATCCTCAATTCATATATTGATGAATATTGAATATGTTCATTTGTTTAGCGATAACAATATACTGCAATCAAACATAACTTTGTTCCGAGATATGCTCGCACCAATAAATTATGCGCCGACTTCAGTACCGATGTTGCTGTCTGGCCCTCCAAGCTGGACTACTCCTCGACTGCTAGAACGCACCCCCTTTTATAAACTTAGTCCCGGTAGGTGGCAGCTCAATCACTCATGCTGCATTCTGATTGGCTGTCTGTTTGTCGGTATCCATTTTTCTTTTTCTTTCACAGGAAAATTTCCAAGATTTAGAAAGAAAAATGATTTGAAAAACAAGTTTGATGGCACTAATGGGTTGCCATATTTAACAGACATGAATAAATCGTGACACTAACGGAAATATTTGTTATCAGTTGCTTTGATTTTTTGTTGAGAGCTACATTTTAAAACAGAGGCTGTTGGCCGAAGCCGACCACATTCCATGTATGCCAGTTTTTATCGTAGTTGAGTATCACTATATTCTCTCACAATGCACACAGTGTCATCCTGGACATGAAGGTGAAGGACATTTCTGTCTACATGTAAGTACTCCACATAAAGTCAACGGTGAGCTACAATCAACTTCCAAGAAACAAGAAACTTGCAGTAATCAACAATGCTTAAGTAATTCAACCAGAGATGATGAATACCATAAATACACTTCTCAACCAACATTTCGGCAACTGTGACGAATTCATTAACCCTTTCACTGCCCAAAACTATTTCAGACCATGTATCACATTGCCAAGTTATTTTGAACAAATTATGAAGTATTTAAATGGCATCTTTATTGTGAAAACACTTTCCATTATAATAAGATACAAGGTGGGTTTGTAGAATGTACAGAATTTAAGTTTCAAAATTTCACCACTGGAACATAAATTTATTGTTAATTTATCGGGTTTCAATTTGCCCTGATTTCCCCTAATTCTGGTCGACTAAAGTCGCCTCCGGCAGTGAAAGGGTAAATGCAGCACTTCAGCGACACGGACCGTCCAAGACGGCCCGGCCCATGTAGCGCAGCTTACTATTTATTCTAAATCAATGAAGATTAAAAATGTGCCAGACGGATTAAATATGGTATACATTCAGTGGGTGAGTAGTATTAACAGAATAAGGTGCGCTACTTGGGCCGATGGCCCACAGTCTTGCCTCACAATGGCCATCAGAATATGTGTGAAATAATGCACTGTTATTGAGGCAAGATACACGATATCGTGGCGAGAGGGAATTTCATTCGGTACAATATATTGTTCACGCTAACTGTCAAGAGCACACCAGGGCCTCCGTATCGAGTCAGTGCGCCGACTGTTGTACAAACAATCATCTTACATTATTGTGAGTGGTGGGCAAAATCGGCTGTTTCACTGCTTGACACACTTACGATGGAGAGCGTACGTGATAAAGTCGTGATTGTTACAGGTGAGTATGAAACACTTTTATGCCATGGGTTCTTAGTACAAAGCGAACTGTTAGTTATTGGTGCTAGTGATAACATGCATGTACATATTCCCAATAAATGAACTTAATAATATGACGTGTTACAAAAAAAGACATGGCAATACAGCTACGGTGGTTTCCGTATACCATACTATTTATACTGTACCCATCTTGAGGCGATACACGACAAAAACAATATAGAGTGTGGCTCGCATGGTAAAATATAGTGGGGGGTTAGAAAGGGGGGGGGGGGGGGTTGAATCTATAGAGCTGGGTTGTGAATAATCATACTGCCCTCAAGACATATTAGATGATTAGATAAAATGGTAAGAGAAGCATATCTCATCGCGTTGCTGCCTCATTACTCAATGTAATTTGACCGGGGAATCCCGTATTCCATCATCGGAGCAGGTCTGTGTTTACTGTGGGTGGTTGTTAGCAATCACCCACAGTAAACACATACCTGCTCCGATTGGTCGCACAACGCTGGAGGACATTACTGTAGATAATAAACCAAATACTGCCTACACGTGCTTTTATTTTGCCCTCGCAAGCTCGGGTTCCTAAAAACGACCGTGGGCAAAATCAAGAAAATATATATAATGCATATATATAAATGTATTAAACGGTATATAAATATAATATATAAACTCAAACTTTCGCAGGTGCGAGCTCAGGCATTGGAGCAGGAATTGCTGTCTTGTTTGCAAAGTATGGATCAAAGCTGGTGTTAACTGGGCGTAATACTGTCAACCTCAACAAAGTGGCCGAGGAGTGCTACAACTGGGGCTTGGACAAAGAAAAGGTTCTAGAATGTTTTCAACTTTGACAGTGATGGTGGACGAGTAACATATATATTGTTGTACTAAAGTGCCTTGATTTTTAGGGGTCTACCGTCTCCATAGACTGCCTGCATGTATACATTATCCTGGTGAATGTGTGTTTTGTATGAATGGTTTTATTGTATTTTTTTATGTACTTCCCCAATCATGGGTTGAATTAAACAAATTAATAAATAAATAAATATCACATTATTCTGATGTTGTTTTTTTCCAGATACTTCTTGTCCCTGCAGACTTGAAGAATCCAGAAGATATCAACTGGATTGTGGCGGAAACTATCAAGAAATTTAACAAAATCGACGTCCTGGTATAATATATTATAGTTCATATGGTTGTCATCCAGGAGTTTAGACCAACTTTGCTCAAGCCCAACGATCAAATCACTGACAATGAGTGTCGAGAATATTTCTCTACTTGGGCCATTTCTATCCAATAGGTAAACAATGCCGGGATTTGGAAACCTGGGCTGCTTGAGGCATATAGTCTCGAAGATATGGAGGAGCTGTTCCGTGTGAATGTGACCGCGCCAGTTCTGCTGACCAAGCTGTGTATCCCTCACCTCAAACTCTCCAAGGGTAATTCACTTCACTGTGCAATTCTTCATACAATAGACAAGTGGTGCACACCTGCCGTTTGATGATGCCATTTTGATTTCGTTAACATTGCATTTGATTTTGTATTTTGCAGGTACAATAATAAACGTTTCAAGTATCAATGGATTGCGTCCCGTGCGTATGGATACCTTTTGATGATAACAAAACTTGATGCATCGATGAGTGATGAATTATAGATATGGCATCAATTTTCTTCAGTATGTAAGTGAGGGCGTCTACGGCATGACTAAAGCAGCGCTGAACATGTTCACATCAACGCTAACTTTAGGTAATGTATATTTGTGCATAGGAATTTATATCACCTGCACTTTTTGATTTTCCATAAATTGATATACAATGAAGATAGTAGAAATAACTCTCAAAACATGTATTATATTACTGTGTGCCGTTATGTAAAATGCACAAGTTATTCATTTCAGATTTTAAGGGTTCATCATCTCATATATTTGTTAGTAGCTGTACCTTTCAATACTAATTATTCACAACGAACCCTTTTATATGCTCATCATACTTACATTTCAGAATTGGGAAATTCTGGTATCAGAGTCAACTCTGTCTGGTTCGTATAGTATCATGTTTTTTATGCATAATCGTAAACTTCACGCAGTAGCAAAAGATACCAGAATATGCATTTAGACATGATTGGTTTGATGAAAGTTTCACATTTTATTTCATATTCCAGTCCAGGAATAATTCGCAGTCCAATCCACTATGGGCACGGCGAGTCAGAGCAGGAAACCAATCAGGTAATACTTGAAGCGCGGTCTACCGTAGGTTCACATGTTACAAAATATTGCGGGACAAACTGTTGACATGGCGTTGCTTTTGTTGTCCGTCGTCGTCCATCATCGTCCACACTCTAACTTTGGAGTTTATCATCAAAGCTCTCTTAAACTTCCTGAAACTAACTAAAATGTACAAAGCTGGATTTTGTTTGTATTGCTCTTTAGGGTCGGGTAGTCGGGAAGGGGAGGGGTATGGGAGGAGCGAGCTGCTAGGTACATGTATTTTCTGGCATTCCTAGCGAAATGCCATGCCAACACATTTTGTTCAGTCCACTTTTTGCGTTTCTCTTCAAAGTGGGAGCTGTACAACATGAATTATTAGGAGTATCCATAGAGTGGAAGTATCTTTAGAATACCTCCTTACTCGACGTCCTTAGCAGTCCTTAGGAGTAGGAATAATACTTAGGAATAGGGGATATTTTTTTTATAATACCTCAAGATAGAGGTGAAATATTGGGAAATGCGTCAAATGAACATTGCTATATATGACGATTTCAGTGGTGACATTGAACATGTTGAATATGACCTTGAAAGATCCAAATGTGAAAGGCAGTGCTTTCGATCAACTTGAAGAGTGAGACCCTTGCGAAGTGTATTTGTGATGTGTATTTCCACTATTGCACCGCCGGTACGCATCTGGCGGATATTTTGACACACATATCCTTATTAATCTGTGGTCGTATCAACACCAGGATGTTTTAGGCACCAGTTTACTACACATTGTTAACTAGTCATTTCCAGAAAAAACGGTATGTTTTGAACCATTTCCAGACTTGAGCTCATCCTCCGTTGAGATTAGATTGTTACCATGTTAACACCCATTGCTTGTGTATCAACACTGTTCATTCTTCGGGTATTTTTTTTGTACACTTGGGGGATAATTTATCTTAAGCATCAATTTACTTGGAAACCTTAGGAGAAACTTACTTGTCATTTTCGATCATAGACTGAGCGAAACAATGAGATAATTGGATGATTTACTAGACGTCAAGGGCTAAAGATGCTTTGAGGAATTCCGGCCGAAATTTATATGTATTTCCAACATTAGTGACGTAGTGAATGTTGGTGAATGTTCGTCTGTGACTATGAGTCCATCTTGACTCGGCAGAAAAAAAATTGCCAAGTTTACCTAGCATACCTAAATGATATGTTTGCCCTGGACGACTTTCAGGTGTGTCAACTTTCAGGTGTGTAGTGCAAGCCGTTCTTATATTATCATATGGAAACCGTTTGTCTGGAAAATTCAGCCTCGCGGACTAACCAGAACTCTGAGCCGGCTCCAAAACAATATGGTTCACAATATGGTGAAAAGTTCTTGGCAATTGGTCAAGACGTCCTCGATTTATCGTCCGGAAATAAAAAGTGAAATATAACGAAAACAGTAGAAAAATCTGACAAAACTACCGGACAGTTCCTGATGAAATGCCATGATGAACATATTCGCTGAACACATGGTTGACTGAAAATTGTTCGTCCATTTCGTGCAGAGACTGGAGACATCTGCCAAGATGTACCCCGCGAGTCGCATGGGTTCGCCAGAAGAAGTGGCACAATCCATCGTGTTTCTGGCATCCGACGCTGCCCAATTCATCAACGGTGTCAAGCTGCCAGTCGACGGCGGCACAACGCTGACATCGTCGTGGTACGAGGAGGAACAAAAAATGGTTGCCGCGTCTTCAGCACAGTGATACCCAGCCTGTGGAAATTGTACTTTAATATGTAAATCACAGGAAATGATGCATTATCAAGAGACACTTGGCGCCATAATTATGAGGACACTACCAACTCAGAAACCAAACATCTGTTAGTAAACCTCAATGTTCTGTACTTTTCGATAAATGATGAAAAATGAATATTTGGTTAGAATTCAATGTTGAACTCCAGCCATGAACCACATAGAATCTAATATTTTTGTTCGATTGCTGATGACCAGTCATACACAGTACATAAAGTTTTTGTTTTAGGTTTCCGCACGTCAGATTTACCTATTGGCTCGGCGTTACGTCGTTTTCCGTCGTCGTCCACATGTTTATCTTGAACGTTCACGGTCAAATATTTCTGAAATCCCACACAAAATAATAAAAAATAATGATTCAAAAGCTGAGTAAAATTGTTTCAAAATGACCTTTTTCATGAAAAATGCCTAATTTTGGATAGCCGTCTTTTTCTCTGTTAAGACAATTTATTCTCATATGCATTATTTAAATGTATGCACAGCATATATACGAGTTTCTTAAATGTATGGATATGCAAATGTATGATTCCCTATATGTACTCATATGATGTGTATAAGTTTCATTGCCCATGACAATATATGCATATGGTATTGTTTTGAGTGCGAGATGGGTTTTTCTCAGCACTAGTGTCACCAATCTGGGCCGAGCCTTTAGGCGAGGCCCAGATGGTGACACGGGTGCTGAGAAAAACCCATCTCGCACTCAAAACAATACCATATGCATTTTCTCGCACGAAATTTACTTTGGAGCATCTGATTTCAATCAATTTGCAGTTTCAACAGAGATTTTTCCTGTCATTTTTTAGTTTACCGGCCTATGTCCATAAACATTGTATCCTTACGCATATACTAATTTACGACACCAAGTTAAGATTACCGTACTACACATCATGACGATCTTCTGAAAACAGATAGAGTATACCCTATATATCTCGTTTACTGATAGTTCTTATTGTTGAAGTTTTGGCTAATAAATGTTCCTTATAATTTTACAGTGTATATGTACTGAACTTTTTTGTTATGGTCAGAGTGTTTTTCTTCTGCTAATACTAATGTATAGGAACTTGAAACAATAAGAAAGCCAATAGGCTAAGAAAGATTATTGAGAAATGTACAGTGTTGAGCCACAATCGCTTCTTTTTTCTCAAAATTGATATTTCGAACTTTTGTCTGTAATGGCTCAGAACTTGATTTGAAACAAAAAGAAGTTTTTCACCGCCCCTTAAAAAAATCAAAATTATCGCCACATGCATAAAGGTGGATCAAGGGTAGAGAAACTTATACATTTAACATGGGTACTTAAAATGGAGAATTATATACATGAATTAGAAAAATAAATACTGAATAGATTCTGAGTGAATGGTCTTTTTTCTTTTTAAAGGCTGTTTTTAACGTTCAAGGTTCAAAATGGTAGAATATTTATTTCAATGCAACAGACCGTTCAGTAGATAAGCCATATATTTATACATTTGTGGGCTCAGAATACTATAACAAATACAACAATAAATATGCATATAGAAGCTCAGAATAGCGAGAACAGTTATTACTCTTTGGGAACAGCAGAATTTGACAAATTAACAGCATTGATTGTACAATTCTGAAAAATGATTTGGCCACTGGATGATAGGGTGCCACTCGCTGATGTTTGCTGCGATATTACGGACAGCGTGTTCGGGACCAGAATCGCAGGATTGTAGCTCGGAGGCGCCGGCCTCCCAAGGACACGACCCAACGCCATGCACTCCTCCTCAGCCAGGTCTGCATAGCTGTTTAGACTGTCCAGACGCTTGTGTCCTGATATCTATGAAATGAAAATATATTTCTCCTGATATGAATTTCTATGAGAAAGCACTTTCATGCAATGACAGCTATCACCGGTAACATGAGTTCAGGGAAACATTGAATCCGACAGCACAACACACCTTGGCTGTTGTCCCATCTGGCACGCCAGATTTGCGGCAAGTTGTGACGAGATGCTTCCTCGCGCTTATGTTACTAAGGGCGACCTCCTCGCCAAGCCCAGCTCTCTCTGTGATGTCCTTCATATAGGACTTTATGGAATTCAAGCCATGAATCTGGAAACCAAAGATACATACCATATATAGTCCTACAATATAAAATATGGGATAATAAGACGCATATATGGAAAATGTTTCGCTTTAAAAACTTTTGTGTTAATACTGCTGGTTTTGTAGGCCCATATATACACGTGCCTGACACTTGAACCAAGTCGCTTCCTTCAACAAGGCGGACTTGGAGGAGAACACCTTCGGTTGGAGATAGAAAGGTGCTCCAATATCACACATTTTCTTTGGTCTTCTCGCAGTGTATGCCTCGAACAGTCGCACTGGACAGTATGTTGGCTGCTCCGTGTCTTCAAACACTTTGATTACCTCCCTAACTTCCGCTGTTGTTCCCTGTCTTGTTTTTGAAACTCGCTCGGTGGTGGTAAGATATTTCACTCCTGACGAGCTGCTGTGGATGACTACATCCCCCCATTTGAGATCATAGTTTTCTTGGTTGCTTCTTATGGAAGCGTTAATTGATCATCCACTTAAGCACATAATTTTTCACAACCCGGCGTGTTGAGTATCACAGTAAGTTGCCTTATCGTGATAAATATCATGGTAAGCTGTTATGTTGTGAAAAGTAAGAAAATCATCTTGACAAGACGTGTGACCATGAAATTTATCACAAAAATACATCTTACCGTGAAAAAATATCATGTCAACATGTCTTACCGTGAAATTTATCATAAGAAGACGTTTTATCGTGTTAAATATAATGGTAAGTCAGCATAAATATCGTTATATTTTTTCACGTTGAGATGTTTTGTAATCATATTGTTTCACAGTAAGACTTGTCATTGTGATAGTTTTTCATATTAAGACGTCTTGTGGTTAAAAATTTTCAGAGTAAGACATTATATCGTTATATTTTTCATGATAAGACGTCTTGTCGTGATAAATTTTCACAGTATGTCTCCTTGTCATTATAATTTAGGAGATTTTCATAGCATGACGACTTGTCATGATATTTAACATGACAAGACGTCTTATTGTGATACTGAACACGCCAGGTCGTGAAAAATTATGTGGTTAAGTGAATGATCAATTAACGCTCCCATAGCTTCTCTTCCCGAAGCGTGTGCACATAATCCACCAGATTGAACTTTGTAACGCCTGTGGAGACTCTGATCCCAATGCGCTCGTCTGCCACATTGTGGCCAGCTCGTTTTCAGTTGGTGCTCTTTTTCTGTTGGCTCGATTACCTTTGCCTTGTTTCTTGAGATCTCTACACTTGCTTGAAATGGCCTCTCTGGATGTGAAGAACTCTCGATCAGTGATAATGGATTTTGGATACTCTTTTTCTTTTAGGTATCTTTTGAAGCTTGACTGCATTTCTTTCAGCGTGCTTGGTTCATATTCCCCATCCCCACTGCTGTCATCCTTCCTAACAGCCACGAAAAAGTGAGCCAAGAGTTCATTGAGCTGTTCTGGTGGAATTTCATGTGGTTGTCGGTTTTCTTTTTTCGACTGGAGAAACATAAGTAGGGTGTTGATGTGCGTCATAGTCTTGCGTTTCGTGTTTGGGTTCTTCTGCTTGTCGATGAACTTGTTTAGGGCCTCTGAGTCAATATGCTGGAATCTACTGGAATTGTGTGTCATAACAGTGGTTTTCTTCTTTTTGGAATTCACAGCTATCGGAAGGATGACACTAGTCACACTACTGGCTGGAGACATAGGTGGGACATAGGTGGGGTCCGGATCCTCCTCGTCATCACCATGCATTGAGATTTCTTCTACAACAGAAGTAATAAAGATAGATGTATTATGCGTATTATTAAATGGCAAACATTTTGAATGTGAATTTTGAATTGGAATGTTGAAGAAGTTGTGAATAAATGAAAAACTATAGTTATTTGTTTATTTATAATATGAAAACAATATTAAATATACTATGTTAATTGATTTATTGTATTCCACTAATATTGTTCTCACCAAAAATTTACTAACCTTGGCGTCTCTTGTCAGAAGTCTCAGTGACATCTTCGGGAATTGGCATGCCCATAAGGGCTTCATCCGAAATATCTTCAATTAGAAGTATATAGATTTGATTTTATGTTGGTGAAGTTTGAAACAAAATTGAATTAAATGCTACGAAACAATGTTAAAGAAATACAAGAATATATAACTACCATCTTCATATGGTTGAGTGCTCTGCAAACTTTGATCTGCAGTGATAAAAAGGTTGATGTGTGTGTCCATTAGCTACCTAGAAACTTATACCATCAAGTTAACAATATCGTTCTGACTGGTCTGAAATTTGAAAATATTTGCATTAATGTTAATGAATCAATACAAGCAAGTGCATAAATATGCCAAAATTCATCATGTTTGAAATAAAATTAATACCATCAAGTTGAGGGTCAGGACCATCCCACTCAACAGCATCCATGTTGTCGTCATGACCAAGGGGCGTTTCCAGTGCTGGAGGGGAAGAAGGGCCGCGTTCTGACTGGTCTGTAATTTGAAAATATTTGCATTAATGTTTATGAAACAATACAAGCAAGTGCATAAATATGCCGAAATTCATCATGTTTGAAATAAAATCAATACCATCAAGTTGAGGGTCAGGACCATCCCACTCAACAGCATCCATGTTGTCGTGATGACCAAGGGGGCGTTTCCAGTGCTGGAGGGAAAGGGGGGCCGCCCTCTGGTTCGTGTGTAACATAACCTAATGATGATAATATTTCAATTGCATTAGATTACATCAGGCGTTTTTATTTACAGTAGACTAGTATCTTACAGTATCTTAATAGATTAAATTATAAAATGGATTGAGTAGATCTAATTTCAATTGGAGATCTAATAATGATCTATACAGCTGTACTGTATATAATTAAAATAATATACCCCCAATAACAATTATCGATGATATAATTAAATAGGTCTAATTGATGATTAATCACGTGTGAAATACAAATTTACGCCCGTAGTCATTACAGCTCTTGTTTCACTTCAAGTAACCCCTCATGCGGTGGCAAAAAAATTTACCTTGTCCATCGTTCCAACAGTTATCCCTGGTATTAAAGAACGGTACCAGTCGGTGATATCAAATTTGGGCGTATCTGAGTCCATTATGATTTGAGAGAAATCAATAAGGTACGAAAAATGCCTCACGCAGAGGTGCCATCTTGCGAATGAAAACGTTGTCATGACGCAGCCGTCATGATCTTATTTGCGTCATAAAAAACCAAAACCAAAATTCGAACAGGAGCATTGAGAAATGTGAAACAGGATCTAATGTAATGAATTACATTATGACCATAATTGCACATTAAATCGTTTTATTGCATATTCAAACATTGTCTATTAAATGTCAACAAGCGGATTCTTAAAACTATTTTATTTTTAATGTGCGCCTGCACAAATAGAACGTCGGCGGTAAGTCGGTCATTTGTTTTGAAAATGGCGCTGGCTTTCAATGTTTGCATCATGTTTCCGGAGTCATTTTAACTCAGTAAAATTAGTTGTTTGCAATATTCAAGTACATTGGAATGAAGGTACACTACTACTGCATTGTTATCGAATGAAAAATTGAGTTACGAATTTCGAGTGCGGGATGGGTTTTGCCCAGCCCTGGTGACCAGGGGTGAGATGACACACACAGTGCGAGAATGCCTGGTCTGCCCCTGAGGACCAACTTAGGTTACCTGACTTTTGGTCTGATAACCTATTGGCATGGCGTTGTGTCAGTCGTCCACATTTTTTTTATCTTTAAAGTTTAAAGTCGAATCTTTCTGAAATTTTGCCCAAAAATACTAAGAAATATTCGAAAAGGGAGGTATTTTTTTATATTTTTTTTATTTTCGCATTATTTTTAAAATGGTGGTCCTTTTTGTCGAGAAGCGCCTCATTTTGGACTTTGCAATATTCAAACATCTTCTCCGAGACCACTTGATGGAATCTCCTGAAGCGTTGTGTGCTGATACTACGGGATATTACCCACGAACTGATCTTTTTAGAGTTTTGAATTCATCTTTCAAGTTCGGGGGACAATTTTTTTTAACTTTGAAAAAAATCTTTGAAGTTTACAGTCGAATCTTCCCGAAATGTGCACAAAAATAGTACAAAATATTTCAAAACGGTGGTATTCTGTAGTTTTTTTTTAATTTTCGCATCATTGTTAAAATAGCGGCCATTTTTGTCGAAAAGCGCCTCATTTTGGACTTTGCAATATTCAACCGTACTTGATGGAATCTCCTGAAACGTTGTATGCTGGTACTATAGGATAGTCGCCACGAACTGTTCTTTTGTAGAATTTTTAATTTCTCCTTTAATTTCTTTTAGCGATTCCTTTCAACTTTGACAAAAATGCCGATTATTGTTAACTGGAAAATTATCTTTAAAGTTTGCAGTCGAATCTTTCTGAAATTTTGAATATCGTTTGCAGTTTGCAGTCGAATCTTTCTGCAATTTTGAAAAATACTGCAAGAAAGAAATATTCTGTTGTTTATTGATTGTTGCATTATTTTCAACATTTCAATTATAACTATCAGTATACATACACCCGTGTAACACTGCTGGTCCCGAATACACGATACATGTATCAAGTTCTTCACAACAACAATTGATATACTGTGGCAATATCACAGAGCAAAGTTGTTTATGATTGGAGCAGGTGCCGCAATTTTGTCGCTGTATACAATTTATGACGACTTTATTGTTGACATTTCTTATCGTAGTCTTCTTGGAAGTCTTGGGAGACCCCGGGGTATGTTTTACCGACAGTCCCATTTGGTCAACAAATGGGGATGGAGAAAAAGTTGTATTCCCGAACTTCAAAAATTAGTCAAGTGTCACAATTATTATGCGCTTATCGTGAACTTCATGCATGTTTTGTTCGCTTTGTACTACTCGCACCTGCGTTTGGATAAATGACGAGTTTGATGCACAATATTGTGTAGTTAATCTGTCCATGACTCTTCCATTGCGTATTTTCAAGGAAAGGGCGAAAGGGTTGGCAAATACCGGAATAGGGGTTGATTTTTAGGTTACCAGACCTATGGTCCGATAACATATTGGAATGGCGTTTCATCATCGTCGTCCGTCTACATTTTTATCTTTAATGTCTACGGTCGAAATTTTCTGAAATTATGCACAGATATGCTAAAAATATTTCAAGAGGGAGGTATTTTTTACTTTTTAGGTTACCGGACCTATGGTACGATAACCTATCGTCCGTCGTCCGTTGTCGTCGTCGGCGTCCACACTTTTATCTTTTTTGTTTATGGGCGAATTTTTCTGAAATTTTGCACAAAAATACTTAAAAATAATTCAAGAAGGGGGTATTTTTTAGTTTTTTGATTTTCGCATTTTTTTCAAAATGGCGGCCGTTTTCGATGAAAAGTGCCTGATTTTGGACTTTGGCGGCCATTTTCTCAAAATCTGTTCCGTAACTTTTTTTCTTTTTGATACATAACACTCCTCATATGTACTTCTATGATGTCTATAAATTCCGTTGCGCTTGAATCGCTCAAAGTGGGCCATTTTGGCCCAAACTCGGCCCAAATGGGACTTTCCCATGTTAAATTCTCTTATGCCTCATAATGGGACACATTATGCCTAATATCTCACTTAATATTGAGATTAGAGACTAGGAATCAATTGTGGACATATAGGAAATGATATATCCTGAATATTCTCGTGACCTTGAATTTGACCTCTACCTCAGTTTCAAGGTCAGAGCACAAAATGGCTTATATCTTGCTTATTATTGATTCTACAGCTTAGGAATCAATTGTGGACATATAGGAAATGATATATGCTGAATATTCTGATGACCATGAATTTGACCTTTGACCCCATTATCAAGGTCATAGGACAAAATGGCTTATATCTCGCTTATTATCGACTCTACATCTTAGGAATCAATTGTTGACATATAGGAAATGATATATGCTGATTATTCTGATGACCTCAAATTTGACCTTTGACCCCATTTTCAAGGTCATAGGACAAAATAGCTAATATCTCGCTTGTCATCGACTTTACGGCTTACGAATCAGTTCTGAACATATAGGAAATGATATATGCAAATTATTGTCGTGACCTTGAAGTTGACCTTTGACCTCATTTTCAAGGTCACAGGACAAAGTGGCTAATATCTCACTTATTATTGATTTTACAGCTTAGGAATCAATTGTGGACATATAGGAAATGATATATGCTGAATATTCTCGTGACCTTGAATTTGACCTCTGACCTCATTTTCAAGGTCCAAGTACAAACTGGCTCATATCTTGCTCCTCTATTGACTGTATGGCTTGGGAATCAATTGTGGACATATAGAAAATGATATACACTGAATATTTTGATGACCTTGAATTTGACCTTTTGCCTTCATTTTCAAGGCCACAGCACAAAATTGCTAATATCTCTCTGTTTTGAATTTACAGCTTAGCAATCAACTGTGGACATGATATATGCTTAATATTATATATGCTGAATATTCTTTTGAATTTGACTTTAACCAGTGACCTGGCTAACATCTAAAATATTAAACATTGTCCGGTAACCTATCTTTGGCCCTTGGCCTAATTTTAGGTTACCGTACCTATGGTCCGATAACCTATTGGCATGGCGTTGCGTCCGTCGTCCGTCGTCGTCGTCCGTCGTCGTCGTCCACATTTTTATGTTTTTTGTTTACGGGCGAATTTTTCTGAAATTTTGCACAAAAATACTTAAAAATAATTCAAGAAGGAGGTATTTTTTAGTTTTTTGATTTTCGCATTTTTTTCAAAATGGCGGCCGTTTTCGACGAAAAATGCCTGATTTTGGACTTTGGCGGCCATTTTCTCAAAATCTGTTCAGTAACTTTTTTTCTTTGTGATACATGAGACTCCTGATATGTACTCCTATGATGTCTATAAATTTCGTTGCGCTTGAATCGCTCGAAGTGGGCCATTTTGGCCCAAACTCGGCCCAAATGGGACTTTCCCATGTTAAATTCCCCTATGCTTTATAATGGGACACATTATGCCTAATATCTCACTTGATATTGAGATTAGAGACTAGGAATCAATGGGGTTCCTGTTTGCCACCAGGATCGCCACCATGTAATTCGGGTATAGACAAACCATAGAAACAGTCTACTTGCCAAATTCATACAAAAACATAATAATGTTACATTAAATTTTTGTCATGTTGTTTTTACATAATACAAACAATGGACATGACGTTTTTTGTACTTCTTGGGCATAATAGACTGTTTTAGTGCCCCAAAAGCACATGGCACCAGCAGGTACCCCATTGTGGACATATAGGAAATGATATATGCTGAATATTCTCGTGACCTTGAATTTGACCTCTGACCTCAGTTTCAAGGACAGAGCACAAAATGGCTTATATCTCGCTTATTATCGACTCTACAGCTTAGGAATCACTTGTGGACATATACACGCTGGGAAAGGCGATCTCCAGAATCTGAGGTTGAACGCCGGAATTGGAGGTTGAACGCCCGAATTTGAGGAAATGGCGCAAAGAAAGCAAAACATTGTGAGTAGCTCCTATGATTTTGGGTGGATACATTATTTCATAACGATTATTGGCATGAAAGAGTGTGTCCATAGAGCATGTGAACATATATGGCTTTCAGGAATAAGCAAGATTGGTGTGAGAATGCACAGACCAGGCAGTAATCTGGGACACAAAATAGCGGGTCAATATCCGTATGCGAACGAAGTGCGAAGTTGCAGCCAAATTTGACATTTCGAAGAGATATGTGGAAAAATACACATGTTTCACGCACAGAAATAGTTACCAGTTAACTTATTACTACAACAGAGACATCAGTATGTACACATTATCTGATAAAACACGATTTATGAGCACATTTCGATTTGACAGCTGCAACTCCATGTGTATTGAGGACGGCAACTCCATGATTTCCAATAATGAGGTAGAATTGGGTGGCAAGGAAAGAGCAATGTGTGTGCTAGTTTGTATAAAACAGTTGATAAAATGTTGATTTTAGGTTTGCCCTCCGCAAGAGTTTGATAGATCTAGGGACCAACTGTTGTATTATTTGGTTGAACGCATGTGTTTATTCAAAATTTACTACGCATATATCATGGACACCAATACTATTACCTTATGTCATCATCATTTTGCTGGTTGTATTGATAGATTGTGAGACAAATATGTTCATCAATAAATCGTATCTGCCTACTAGTATACTTTTCTTGAAACCTGCATACCCCCTTTCCCCCCATGCAGGTTTACTCGGATGAGGACAGACTTGGGGATTGACAAAATACAGGTATATAGTACGTGCAAATGTTTCGGTTTACGTCCCAGTTATGCTTCGTAACTGGTTGTATGGAGCTTAGTTTTCTTTCCTTTTCGAAGTACCTGTTTTGTGTATCAGTTTTCCGGTTTCATTCCCATAAGAATGAAACCGGAAAAAAAAGTTTGTTTGTAACATAGACATATATTTTATCTGAAACTGTAAACATACAAAATATTAAAAAATCTAATTATTGGATCAAATAAAAAGTTGTACACGTGATATGAAATAACCCAAAACAATAGCAATAATCAAAAATAAATATAAAAGAAATCTTTACAAAACACTTTGGCAGCTTCCAAATATAACAACTATATAAACACATATTTTTCCAAACGAGAGAGCCTATATCGCACGCATGGAATTATATATAGAAAACAAGTTTTCCACTATGCGGTTCTGTGAGGATGATCTGCCGTTAATCAATGATATAAGGCCGACTCTTTGAAAAAAGAATTTAAAAAAGTATGACACTCGACGTTTGAGACGACGCGCAAGGGGACACAAACGAAATAAATATTTATTTTGGCCTTGTTCGTCTGCGTACATGTGAAGACAATGGCAAACGCTACACGTAGCAGTAAGTGAAGCATAGAAAGAGTACATGTAGATAGGTAAGATACAGTTTTGTCCTTGCATGTATGTTATGTTTGCAGATTTCTTTGACACTAATCTAACGGATCTTGAATTTGGGTGCATGTGCGAAGAATAAGACCACAAGGTTGTATATTTCGTATGTCATGAACCCCAAATCACCAAAGCAGAGACGTCATCAAACCCTGTGAACAATGTGTTCTTGGCAGCACTCGTCACTCTGTTCCGTAAATTCCGGTGTTGCCGTTTTTATGAGCCCTCATACTCGTGGAGTTGCAGCCTTATTTCATTTCACATTGAATACTCAATAATTTCGCCAAACATTCAGGAAATCTGGTCAGATATAAAGTCTTTCGCATCTAAACAACCATTCTGCACAATCTCAAGTACTATATTTGGTTATTTAGTGAATTAAACTGGTTTATTCATTCGATGCGTGTTGTCGCCTAGATCCTGTTTCAGTACCTAAAACTGTGCCGCGGTTTGTCAGATAACTGTGTGATATACTAAGGAGTTTTTGTGCTACCGAGGGACAATGATCATTCGCATAACTGATGCACACTGTTATATCGATGACACGGACGATTTTAAGTACCTTTTGAGGGCTTTTCCCTCACAATGTTTTGTTTCTTTTCGTGATTTCCTCTGATTCAGACGTTCAACCTCCAATTCCGGCGTTCAACCTCAGATTCTGGAGATCGCCTTTCCCAGCGTGATATAGGAAATAATATATGCTGAATATTCTCGTGACCTTGAATTTGACCTCTGACCTCAGTTTCAAGGTCAGAGCACAAAATGGCTTATATCTCGCTTATTATCGACTCTACAGCTTAGGAATCAATTGTGGACATATAGGAAATGATATATGCTGAATATTCTGATGACCTTGAATTTGACCTTCGACCTCATTTTCAAGGTCACAGGACAAAATGGCTAATATCTCGCTTGTTATCGACTTTACAGCTTAGCAATCAATTATGATCATATAGGAAATGATATATGCAGATTATTGTCATGACCTTGAATTTGACCTTTGACCTCATTTTCAAGGTCACAGGACAAAATGGCTAATATCTCAATTATTATCGATTTTACAGCTTAGGAATCAATTGTGGACATATAGGAAATTGTATATGTTGGATATTATCATCACCTTGAACTTGACATTTGACCTCATTTTCTGGATCAGAGCACAAAATGGCTAATATCTCGCTTTTATCGACTTTACAGTTTAGTAATCCCCTGTGTGAACATATAAGAAACGATATATGCTGAATATTTTCGTGACCTTGAATTTGACCTTTGACCTCATTTTCAAGGTCAGTATCTGGTTTATTTTACGACTTTACAGCTTAGGAATCAATTGTGGACATATAGGAAATGCTACATGCTGAATATTCTCATGATTTTGAATTTGACATTCGACCTTATTTCAAGACCAGGACACAAAATGGCTAATATCTCATTATCATCGACTTTACAGCTTAGGAATGAATTGTGGACATGAAAATGATATTATTAGTGATCCCATGTTTGTTCACGGAATTCGGCCTCATGCAATACGGACAGCTAGACGTAGATATAATTCCGTATTTCGTGAACAGACATGGGGTAAGGAATTTACCACTGACTGAAAACGAGACTCACATTTGAAATCGTATCGAAGGTGGCGCGTGCCAAGTTAGATATTAAGGATTCGAGTTTTTATCACCGTTGTGATTGGCCAATCACAGTCTCGAATTTGTGTTCAGTCAGTGATAAATGCTGATATTCTCATGAAGTTACCTTTGACCTTATTTCAAAGGTCAGAGCATAAAATGGCTAATATCTCGCTTATCATCGACTTTACAGCTTAAGAATCAATCGTGAACATTGATTGGAAACGAGATAAGCTGATTATTGTCATGACCTTGAATATGGCCTCTGGCTGCATTTTCAAGGTCACACGACAAAATTATTGATATCTTATTATTGAATTTACAGCTTAACAATCAATTTTGGACATAGGAAATGATATATGCTGAATATTCTCGTAACCTTGAATTTTGACCAGTGACCTTATTTTAAAGGTCACTGGATAGAATGGCTAATATATAAAATATAAAACATAGATTGTCCGGTGTTTTTTTAAATGCATGAACCAATGATAATGACATCAGTTATTAGGGGCCAGTCATCATTTACTGAGTGAGGGCTCGAGATATTAAGTCGATTTATCGAGATAATGTCTTGATTTATCGATTAACTAACTCGATTTATCGGAAAAATAAATCGATAACTTGAATGTTGAAATTTGAAAAAAAATAATACTCATGCAGCTCTAATACGCTTCCGTATTTACACATCTCAGCTGCATTGAAAAAAATCATCTATCCTCATTGCGTTCGGTAGGTAAGGCACCGATCGGTATTGGAGTTCTTTCTACATGGATGGTCAGAACGGGCATCAAGGTGTTGTATTATTGCTTTTTTAAAATTCAGGTTCTCCTCAAAGTGCATAGGTATTGATATGTATGTGTAAGACTGGGAGCGGATTGGAGATACATGTATCACTAGGCTGAAGCATGGAGTGCCCACTTTCCCTCCCTATATCTGCAACTTCCTATACTGCTCCGGATAGGACATGACGTGGACATAAATCACTCAAAGTTGATTCAACTCACCATCCGTTCGCGCAATATAATAAACCGTTCACTAAATTTCTAACATCGCTCGTCCAATTTATTGTATCGTTCACACAGTTTGATAAATATTACATAGCTCTCTCTGTTTGTTCTTATATTGAGTGACGGTCAAACCTTGTGAACGATTTTATATATTGAACGATTGATTCGATAAATTGAACGAACGATTTGTAAATTGTTCTAACGATTCATTTTTCTTACTGAGTCCCCAAAATTACTGGATGAAAAACTAAATATATGAAAGAAGTATTCGAGCCAGGGTAGAGGTTATTCAATATATATTGACTCCAGAATCAAAACGATACAACCATCAAGTAAATACATCTTGAGTCATTCGGAACTTAGTTCCGAGAAGCAATTGATTCAAAATGAAAATGATTGCGCTATAACCATAAAGGAATATAATACATTGGAGTATCGTATCAATGAGACACCTCATCAATATGATCATTTGCATTTTCAAACATATATAAAACATCTATTAATAGCAGACGTTTGCATGTTTGTAATCACAGTGGGCAAACCAATGACTAAACATACATTGGCACAGTTCTCTATGATTCTAAACCCCGTCATAAAGTAACCAATACTTCTCAGTTTATCCCCAATGACGGGCTCGAGACATAATATCTCCATGACTGATTTCAAAATCTAACGTTCAAGTTGGAACGATAATATCTTCCAACCTGAAGATTGTGTGATGTAGGCACAATAGTAATCACATTTAATTGAAGAATAACCTTAACCGGTTTTCCTAGTATATGTGCCAGGCTGGCCAATATGAAACATGTAGCTTAGTTATTTTTAAAAGCTAAGCTATAGGTCACATTGAAATCACTGTCGGAACCCCGACTACCGTAACGTCACGTTACGGTAGTCATTGAGATGGCGGAAGCTATGTCGATTCGTTTTGTTTCCTATGAATTTTTCCTGATAAGTTGTACGATACAGCTTAAGATCGGAACAATTTTGAAGCCACAAAATGTATGAAGTTATGAGGTTCACTAGAGTAGCCAGAGCACTGGGTGTATGTGTGATATTTGTTCGATAAAAAAACAATGACGACTACCGTAACGTCAGGTGATATCAGAGTAGTGACTACCGTAACGCGAACGGCCGACTACCGTAACGTTACAAACCACGCAGATCATTGATGTGCTATTTTGTTCTATAAGTTAATTCTCCACAACAAGTAAGGAGCTGATATAGATCTATGTGTAAAAGAAATGAATGTACATGTATGTCGTTTTCGTTTGTGGCTATACACCTGCCAGGTTGTGTATATGTTGCCAGTATTATATCGTTCATGTAGGGCTACTTACGCAGTCCCACTGTCGCAAATAATTATATGTATGATCCTATTTAAAGTGATATTGGCAGGAAAACTATTTTTTCCAAATCAATTACATATATGCCTGTGGTCTCAGAAAAAATAGGTTACAAACCAACGCACATCCGATGGTATCACGTGACCTGGTGAAAAAATGGTGGCTTTGTTTTTGCTCTCTCGAAAATTCGGATATATTTACAGTTTTATGGTGTGAAACTTGAATGGATTCACATCTCTTTGGATTATATGTGTTCATGATTGTTTGGATTACTACTGGATACGTTTATTTGTGCATTATCTGTGAATTTGGATATATATACCCGACTCGAGTTTTCAAAGGGCATTATGCAACAACAAACAATGGCTGAAGGCGGCGAATTCAACTTGGGGACCGTCTCAAATACATCGACGCTCGATGAAACTTCGCGTATGGCCCATGAAACAGATCCAATGGTGAACTTGTGTAGAGATGTTAGGAAACTAACAATTCTCTGTCAGCAGATAAAAAACGAACAGACAACACTACGAGAAACCTTAACAGCTAAAATCGAAGAATGCCGACATGACCTCTCACTTGAAATTTGCTCCAAAGTGCAATCGCTCCGCGAAGACGTAGGTAAGGAAATGCAGCAAATGACTGTACGTATCGAGACTGTAGAAACTGCTGTTCAAGACTTATGTGATACTGACCAGTTCAATCCCTGTAGAACACTTGTAGTCACCAAGCTCATCCCTGAAGACGGAATGTCAGTGCATGACCAGGCTCAGAAACTTGTGTCGGACGGGCTGCAACTAGGGTGTAAAATAACACGAGCTAAGTAAACCAGGATTACTCAAAATCGAATTGAATTCCCAGAATCAGAAAATCGAAGCTCTGAGGAATAAACAAGAACTGAAGAAAATTAAAAAGTATGAAAGAGTGTTCGTCAGATCGAGTCAAACACACGAGGAACGGGTGGCCCAAAATAACATCAAAGTGGTGTGTGATGCCCTCCCAGAGTTGAAAGGAAGATTCCGGTTTGCTGGAAATGGTCGCCTCGTGGAAAAAAATGACACCCAATATATTGCTCCTCACCAACGAGAACATGCGGATATTCAGAGACATAGCTCGCCGAACCCACCCCGTCGACACCAGGAAGTACAGTCCCGCTTTAGAGATGCCCAGCCTTGCTCCAGAGATGCTTACTCAAGTTTCCCTGTGGATGACCGAGGCCAGATGATAACGTCACCGAGTATCATCTCCAACCAGGGCAATGGGCAAGTTGTCGACCCTGCTGCCAACCCGTTTCCGACTGGTACCATGCCACGACCCTACCTCGCGAACCCTGCTCTCCGTCCCCACTCTCCCAACTCGCTCCCAACCATTACCTATTTCGGGACTCCTGCATGTCCTCCTCGACCTCCGGTTCCCCGACACCTCCAGTATCCGGCATAGGACAACAGTCAGTCACACAAGGAGTCACTTCGCATCGCTACGTGGAACGTCAACGGCTGGACCATCAATAATCAGAATCTAAGGTATCAAATTTGTTTAAACTGTGATATTGAAGTATTATGTTTATGTGAGACACATTTGAAACCAGGTGAAAATATTACTGTAGATAATTACACTTGGTCTGGAAACAATAGAAAGCATATACACAAAAACGCAAGGAAAGGTTCTGGTGGTGTGGGATTTCTAGTAAAAAATAACGTTGTACAGAATTATGATGTTAAAACAGACATTTCTATAGACAGTGTCATAAAACTGTCTCTATTCCACAAACATAATTCATGCCATTTAGTGTTATTTGGTTGTTACATTCCTCCCTCAAATTCAACTAGAGGACGAAATTCTCATGATATATTCTCTTATGTATCAAGTCAAGTATATGTAGAAAGCTCAGAGGCAGATGCCATCATTTTGTGTGGTGATATGAATGCTCGAATTGGCAATTTATGTGATATTATTGAAAAGGTGGACGATGTGATCCAAAATAGAATTGTGATTGATGATATCAAAAACCCTCAAGGAGAAGATTTTATTGAACATTTACGAGAAACAAATATGTGTATATTGAATGGTAGATTTGATAATGATAATTTCACATGTATATCAAATAAAGGTAGTTCAGTTGTAGATTATATTTGTGTTCAACATGAAAACCTGAAATTTTTTTTAAATTTCAATGTATGTACTATGTCAGATTTAATTGCAAAATTTGGACTTGAACAAACGATATCAGACTTGAGCCGGCCCCCAGACCACTCTATTGTATTTGTTGATATGTACTTTAGCCCCGGTGACATGTTGTTGGATACACACAGCTCCAAGTTCAATGACTCAAAATCAAATTGCCCAATGAGTTCATCCAACCATGTACTTAATCCTGCTTTGTCTGATGTGAATATGATTGTCAATACTGCTCAGAAAAAATATGACCTGTCAAATATGCCTCAAGATTTCATGTTGAACACCGAGTGGGGCAATAAAATAAATACTGTAATTAAAAGGCTTGAGTTGGAAACTCAAAATCAAAGTTCAATAGATGTAATATATAATTCACTATGTTCTTGTATATTCTCAGAAATGGACAAATTTCTCAATTATAAACAATGTGGTAAATCAATTAGAACAAAATTTAAGAATTATAAACCTTATTGGAATGAACAGCTTACATTGTTATGGAAAGATATGTCTGTGAAAGAAGCTTTGTATCTGCGATGCAAACGAGATTTGTAAGAAAAAACATGTACTAGATATGAGAAATAGATTTGTGTCTGCTAGATCTAAATTCGATAAATATTTAAGGTTCACCCAAAGGCAATACAGAAGAAATAAAATAGATGAAATGGAAAAAGTGTGTACAAATGACCCGAAAAAGTTTTTGGAGCATGTTAAAAACCTGGGACCTTCGAAGCATAAAAATATTCCAAATAGTGTGAAATGTGAGCAAGGTTTTGTGAGTGATCCAAATATGGTTTTGAATGAATGGTCTAAAACTTTTGAGAAATTGTATAATCCTGACATATCGGCATATGATGAAACTTTTTCTGACCACGCAAAAGCTTTTGTTCAAAATTATGAATCAAATTCGTTTGGAACTGGTTGCACTGTAGATATCAATGAAGATATAACATATGATGAAGTTGTAGAGACAATTAAGAAACTGAAATCTAAGAAAGCAGTAGGATTGGATTGTATTCCAAATGAAGTTATTAAATGTCCTGGTGTGTATTTTGCCCTATATAAACTGTTCAAGTCTGTATTTGATACTGGTGTTTTACCCTCATCTTGGTTATGTGTAATAATAAACCCAATCCCCAAGGGGTCTGGGAAAGATCCCTATGTGCCGCTAAATTACAGGGGTATTTCCTTGTTGTCTTGTATATCGAAAACATATTCGTCTTTGATTAATAATCGTATTGTAAAATTTTCAGACAAAAATAATATCATTGTAGATGAACAAAATGGATTTCGTAAAAATAGATCATGTATTGACCACATATTTTCATTAAGTAGTATACTGAGGAATAGACAAAAACAAAATTTATCGACTATGTGTGCATTCATTGATATGGAAAAGGCGTTTGATTGTATCGATCGTGATTTATTGTTTTACAGGTTATTATTATATAACATTAATGGTAGATGTTTGCAATCCATAAGATCGATGTATGGAAAAACTACATCATGTGTTCGTGTAAATAATATGTACAGTACTATGTTTACATCCAAAGCTGGTGTCCGTCAAGGTGATAATTTATCACCGACACTTTTTTCGTTATTTATAAATGGATTAGCTGAAGAAATTAAATCACTTGGTGTTGGTGTAGATTGTAATCAACAAAATATTTCTTTGTTGTTATATGCTGATGACATTGTATTGATTGCTGAAAATGCAGAAAATTTACAACAAATGTTAACCTTTATGTATAGTTGGTGTCATAAATGGAAGTTGAGATTGAATGCTGATAAGTCGAATATTATTCATTTTCGCCCCAGACGTTGTGGTGTAACAAATAATGTTTTTTTCTTTAGTGAAAAGGAGTTGTCAGTTGTGGACAAATACAAATATCTGGGTGTATATTTCGATGAATTTTTAACTTTTGAAATTGGGACAAAAATCCTTTGTGATTCAGCTGGAAGAGCACTTGGTGGGTTGATAAACAAATTTAAAAATATAAAAGATGCTGGATTTCATACATATGAGAAAATGTACAATGCTGCAATTATCCCTATACATGATTATGCAAGTGAAGTGATTGGTTTTAAACAATTTTCATTCAGTAGCAATGTACAAAATAGATCAATGCGATATTATCTTGGTGTTCATAAATTTGCTCCTATTTCTGGTATGGATGGTGACTTCGGGTGGTTATGTTGTAAATATAGAAGATTTATGTCAATGTTGAGATATTGGAACAAATTAGTTTGTATGGATGATGAAAGGATTTTGAAAAAATTATGACTACGAATTATGTAACAAAAATTGGTGCTCCGAACTAAAAGAAATTTTTTCAATTTTAGACATGAATGATGTATTTATAAACAGGAACATATGTAATATGACTGAGATCAAAGAGAAACTTATGAAATTGAATGAGGAAAACTGGAAATTAGCGATAAGAAAGAAACCGAAATTACGTACATATATGTCATTTAAAACTAACATGTGCACAGAAGATTACATTAATTATTACATGAATAAAAGAAACCGTTCCATAGTTGCTCAATTTAGATTAGGAATTTTACCATTAGAAATTGAAACTGGCAGATACAATAATACCGCTTTAGAAAATAGAATATGTAATGTGTGTAACCTTAAAGAGATTGAGGATGAATTTCATTTGGTAATATCTTGTCCCGCTTATGCAACCTTCAGATTTACATTGTATAACTGTGTTAAAAATAGTTTGCCAAATTTTGAGGAAAATAATGATCATGATAAGTTCGTAAATATTGTTGAAAAATGTCAAAAATATTTAGCCAAATATCTCTGTGATTCATTGGAACACCGTTAATCCATTTTATATCAATAGAATATCATATATTTGTAGTGATTTATTTTCAATTTTGTGCTTATATCTTCACCATGTCTATATACACGTGTTTTTGTAGTGACTAATAAGCCCTGTGTGGCTGGAGGTATCAAATGTATTGAATTGTTATATTGTTATTGAATTTGTGTGTGTCTTGGTCACTCTAATAAATGATTCAAAATAAAAAAAATCAGATGGGTAAATCAGGCATATGACAGTACTAGCAGCCGCTTTTTGTTCTTTTGTTTTGTGCGCCACTCAGAGTTGCCTCTGACTTGACCTACTTCACGTTCGATTGGCTCGAACATATACCAGTAAGCTGGACTCGCACTGCATCAAGGGATACAAAGCACAATGTGAACAAACTCTAAATATCTCCACCAGAAACTCGCAACGAAATCGATTAGATGCGGGTGTCTGCTTGAGCATACAAATGCAGATATATATAACTGTTATGTTTTCTTCGTTCGATCAGAAAGGTATGGAAAAATCCATAACTTACTGCCAATATCACTTTAATTACAGGGCACATATGAAATGTATCAACAATTGATGACGAGGTGAAATTTTTTCCAAGGTCATATAGCCCCTTATCAATAATTACACAAACCTTGTATGTAAGAGTTCCTTGTTTGTCGTTGACTGATATGTTTATGGATTAGGAGCTCGGAATTCGGATTTGGAATTGATTGCCTGTTTCGCATGTTGACTTTGTTGAATCTATAGCATTTGTCTGGTTATAGCTCTCGTAGTTGAAGTATTAATATATAATATAATAATCTGATTTATTTAACGACGGTCCATGATGATAGGAAATTCTGCCTGTCTTCCCCATCCCCCGTCGAGTGACAATTTTCAATTCGGAAAGCACATTCGAATGGAGAAACCTTTGCGGTGCCAGGATGAAAACTCCATCTACTTTGTGCCGGTGACGGTGATCGAACCCGCGTCACCTACCGCCTCTTCGCAAACATCCGAATTTCAATTTGATTCGTAGATCATCGCAGCAGCTTTTACAGCGGACGGTTTGAATATAGATAATTTTTTGTCATATATTTTTGTCATTTGTTCTGCATCTGAAAACCATCTCTGTAATGATGAAAATGATTGCTTTTCAATTTCACGTGCGTATTCGCCGAATCACAGTAATGACCTTACGGTAGTCCTAAACCGCCGATCGGTCACGTTACGGTAGTCGGACCGAAACGTTACGGTAGTCAACAGCAAATCTTACCAACCGCTTTTATCCCGAAAATGCCTTTACAGCGTATTCTGCATGACAATTTATGGATTCTAAATGTCTCATACTATATGTCTGTGGAATAGTTCGTGTCAGTATATTATTTTTAGCAAGAAAACAGCAGACAATCAAACGAATCGGTTTACCTTGCGCCATCGTCATGACTACCGTAACGTGACGTTACGGTAGTCGGTTTCCGACAGTGGAAATGTGGTAATAGATTCGTGTGGATTCAATAAAAAATGCATTTCAATGCTACCATGAACAAGTTTCGTACGTAGGAATAAATCCACTTAATAAATATTATGAGGTCACGTAAACCATATATATCGAAAATAGTTTTACAACAATATCAGAGGTTATTTGAGGATATACTATAATAATACATACAGATTATGAATATTCTGGAGTGGGGTTACATGTTCCCAAATTCATGTCTGTTTTGGGTATGGTATTGTTACGAATTTGGGGTGTTCCCAACCGTTCCCCCAAGGTAATTCGTACATTATTTGGTGATATTACGGGTGAATAAGAGTTCCTGAAGATGTACACGTGTTTAACAGTTCATACGGTTTCATATTTGAGATATTAGAGAGGTGTTCCGGCTTAGAACTTAGAATAATTTTTAGACGGTTGAGACGGAACTGCCGGACACCCTCACGGTTGAGCCGGAGCCCCCGGAGTACAAAAACGTCAAACTACGTAATTTCCGAAAGGTCACGTGATCAGCCTCATTTTCGGTTAAAAAGGTGACGTAGCAGCCACTGATTGGTTCTAGCATGTTTTTGGAAATTCCGGAAAAATCAGTGTTTTGTCGGTCTGTGACGTCACAATCGGTTGGTCACGTGACACCGGGTCTGGGGTCTATAAAAGCCCTCGTTCCGGCGAGGGTCAGTGGAGTTGGTGTCCTGACGTCGACCTGTTCAGACCCTTCTCCCAGAGCAGAGTACTCCAGAGCTCCGGCTTAGGTCATGCAGATGCTTACAATCTATGTATTCCGACTGTACACTTAGAAAATAAACTTGAAAACATCATCCGGATTATTTTTCCGTGTTCCTGAAGAAACTTGAAGAATGATAAAGTAACGGTAGCCGGTAAAGAGAGAAATACGGAGAAAAGATATACAAGTTAGCAGTCGGTTAAGATATAGCTGATAACGTCTGAGGGTGATCCAGAACCCAGATCATCACAGAAGAAGACGGAGACGGCATCATCGGAGCAGTTGAAGAGGCGGAATCAACGGAGCAGTTGTAGAGACGGTACCTGACGGGGCAGTTGCGACGACGGAAACGACGGAGCCTTTGCAAAGACGGTACCTGACGGAGCAGTTGCTGAGACGGAATCAACGGGGCAGTTGCAGAGGCGGTACCTGACGGAGCAGTTGCGGTACCGGAAGCGGAAGCGCAAGCGGAATCTACATTTCAGGTGCAGTTGCAGATTGCAGTCGGAAACGGTCGGAGGTCCATTCCAGACCACGCTACCAATCCTCAGAGACTTCTAGCCGTATTAACCGTGTAGCAGCAGTCCCGAATTTTCCGTCAGCTCCGGTTGACCCCCAGATCCGTTACAGTATTTACACACACTCCACACCAGACAATCTTTGGGTGATACACACAAAAGAAGCCAGGAAGCTATCCCAAAACATGGATTATCGACCAGCAAGTCGCAGTGATACGGGTATTCGGAAGCCACAGGTCCCCCCCCCCCCCCCGGAAGTCTGTTAGACCTGGCCGAAATAGCATATTAACTGGCATGTTTGTCAGTAATGTACTGCTCTGGTGTCGTGATGACTTGGCCAGACATCATAACGTGTTGTGATTCGGTCAGATACTACTCGGTCCGAACGTCGGAGTTTGTTTAGTATAGTGTTGGGAACCATGGATAATGGGGGTACATTATCGACATGTGCAAATTGTTCGTGCCTTTCTGTATATAGACCCACCTTGTCATATACAGGGTTGACATTTAATATGGAATACTAGTATATCGGTTGGGTGGGTGAACTGAGATTATGTCATAGATCCAAATTGATAAGGATCATGAAGTTGTTACATGATCTGATGTTCAGCCAAGTATTCACCTGCCGATCAGGCGATTATCGTGCCAATTGACACCGCGGGAGTGCATGGGATGACGAAGTGACTGACCACTACGATATGGGGTGATTTTTGTTCTGCTATAAATTATGTGGGCTAGTCAAATTTATGAGCATATACCAGGATCTCCTTGACTTGGAGCTACAAAATCTGAACACAGATTCCTGAAGTAATGGATCGTCAATTAAGTGCGGCAGTTTGTCACGGAGTGGTTTCCCTGCGACTTAATGGGCTAAAACAGACTGAGATAGCGAGGCAAAACAACATCACACAGGGGGAGATCAGCAAGATCCTGAAGAGGAACGCCGAGACAGGTGTGCCTACTCCTAGATCTCGCCCAGGACGTCCTATAAAGACAACAAGAAGACAGGACCGTTTGTTGATTCGCCTGTGTACTGGTGGCCGTACCATGCCAGTCAGGGCCTTGAGAGTACAGTGGCAGAACGTCATAGGTACGCATATTCTGAACCCTAGTGAACAACCGATTGGTTCGAGCTGGGTATCGTGCCAGGAGACCACTAAGGAAACCCCTGCTGAGTCAAAGACATCGCGACTGACGTCTGCAGTGGGACAGGGATCATCGTCATTGGGACCACATCACTGGAATCATGTCATATTTAGTGACGAGGCGAGTTTTGAGGTGTACCGCCATGATGGACGCATCCGAGCTGGCAGACGAGTTGAAGAACTTTACCGTGAAGCCTGCATACTACCCAGGGTGCAAGCTGGAGGCGGTGGGTAACCATATGGGGAGCTTTCCACGCAATGGGAACGCAGGTGGAAAAAGTGACCTTGTGATCCTGGTCGGCAATATGGATCAACACCAGTACATACGCATCCCAGACCAAACAATGTTGCCATTCGCTCGGGTAGCCTTCCAGGACAATTTTGTGTACCAGAACGGCAATGCTTCTGTACACAGGGCTCGTACAGTGGACACTTACCTTCAAGATCTGGGGGTTGAGCACTTGCCATGGCCAGCGTGTTTACCAGATATGAATTCCATAGAGAACCTATGAGCTGAAGTAGCCTGTCATATCAACAACCGGGTTTGACAACCAACCAGTGTGGATGAATTGCGACAGGCTGTGATGGACACATGATCCAATGTACCCCTGAACACCTTGAGGACCCTGTCTGAGGGTATGCCCCGCCGTGTGATGGCGCTACGAGCAGCCAGGGGAGGTCACACACGATACTGAACATTGTTGGCGCTAGATGGCATAATGACGCTCAATATTGTGAAGTTTCGTGTATCTGCTGTTGCGTGTTGCTGAGATATTGAATTTGAAAATATAAATTGGCGATGGGTTGTTTTTTTCTAGATCACAGCGTTTACCAGATTGAAAATACAAGATAAAGAATGCACTAAGTATGAGGTTAGATGCTTATGAACGCCAGGTAAGACAAATTTCTTGCAAATAAAAACTGAAAAAAACAATTGATGAAAATGAATTGATAAAAAAACAATTGATGAAAATGAAAAATATATATTCCATATTAAATGTCAACCCTGTAAAGATATTCCATTTTTTTAAGTTTATTCATGCATGACTAAAATTAATCAATATCCATGGGAAATGTAATGGTCAGTGCTGAAATCTGTTCGGACAATTTTCACTTTTACTTACACCCTGCAACATATCTCAACTTGGTGACTGAGCTAGTTCTTTCGTCTAGGGGTCAGGTCATGTTATTGTCAACGACTTGAGCTCAGAATTTTTGGACAGAACATCGACACATGATAAGAAAAATGCAATTTCTGCAATTTGATGCATATATAGAGTAACTGTTGGGGATGCTACGATATCCGAGACGCTTGACTCAAATCGGTGTCACGACACGCATGTGGAGTGTTTTAGGAATAACTGAAAAATAGCAAAATATTTGTGCATATGCACAGGATTTATGAAACATAAGATGATCATCTTAACTCCCGTGTGGAGATTAATGAAATACAATGTCCAGAAGTTCTTGAAAATGACGACGATTATGATAACCGTGTCAAAATTGGGGTAAATATCGGCGGAAGAAAACTTATTTCTGGGGAATCTCAACTGCTACTAAAATTTGTGAAGTACATACTAGTAAATGGGCAGTAGTATCTCGGACATCGTATCATCCCCCTCAGTTACTGGATGTATGCTTGTTGCAGGGTGTTTATGCACAATATTGCAACATGTATGTACCTTTGTCCGATGAGCGGGTGGCGGTCATTTTCCAACGGATCAGTGATTTTTTCGTCCAAAATTAAGTTACCATGTAGCGTAGAATTGCCAACCACAAAATTTGAATTTGAAAGAACATTTACTCCGGTGCTCATTCCACGTTTTAGGTCGATATTTTCGAGACATTACGTGTAAGTCGATATTATCGAGTCTAAGTCGATATCGGAGGTACTGGGTCGATATTATTGAGTCGAGAATTTCAGAAAATAAATCATTTCTCGTGGCTCTTCTACGCTTCCGTAGTTTTGAGCCATTTCAAGTAACGACAAAGATTTGTCTTTGGAAATATTTTGGACTTTTTAATAGGATCGCGCTTTTCCTTTATACCATTGGATTGTACTCCTAGATTGCCTGTCACATTTTTGAACTTTGGGGGCGTTTTCTCAAATCTGTTCACACAGTTTTCCCAAGTTCAAGAGTCCACACAGTTTTCCCAAGTTCAAGAGTTCACACAGTTTTCCCAAGTTCAAGAGTTGGACTTTTCATATGTTCCCATGTGATGTGTATACGTTTCGTTACCATCGCCCATTTGCGGGTGGCGGTAATTTTTATTTCCTCACGGAATGTGTCTGCGATATGGTTCTTTTGTATTTTGAACCATTTTCAGCCAAGAATTGCCTATCGCTAAAGGGGACTTTACTTCTCTAATGCTTCGAGATAAAGCTTGGATATTGGCGCATTCAAATAGAGACGATTTGAATAGTGATCTTGAACTCGACCTTCCATAACATTGATAGGTCGAGACGACCGTTTTTTTTTTTTAGAAACGTTATTTTCTGGCCAGTGATCAGGTACGGTGGCTTATTTCTGCCACAATTAGATTAATTTCGTTAGAAAAATTTTTCAGATATAAATATTTTAATTACACACGAAGCAAATGTTTCCTTCGCGAAGCAAACGTTTCCTAGCAAAAACAGTTTTTTCTTTTCTTTTTTGCCTTTGAAAAATTGTTTGGACTTGGAAAATTTCACCCAATTTTTGCGGAGTAAACTCCTAGAACATTTCAAGATAGAGCCGAAGTATTGGCACATTCAAATTGGAAATCATGAATGGTGAATTTGACCTTCAATGACCTTGGAAGGTCAAAACGACCTTTTTTGTCCCAAGAAACGATGAATTTTGCCTTTGGCAGCCATTTTCTCCAAATCTATTCAGATAATTTTCTTCTAAATGCATAAGGTTCTCCTTATGTTACTTTGTGATGTTTATAAGTTGTGTCCTATTGAATCGATGGTCTGTGAAATTATGAATTATGTAAGGTAGTCCGCTCCAAACAGTGAGGGAAGGGGGTCGAAGAGTTTTTTAAAATAAATACCTGTATCAACATAATTTAGAGCTTCAAAATGATATATTTTATAGAGTAACTGTTCAGCATCCTAAAACTGAAAAGAAAATAGGGGGTCACCGTATCCGTTCGCATGGAAAACACGATGCAAGATGTGAATATGGACAAAAAAATGTGCAAAAATGCCAGAATTTATGTCAATTTACGTAAATACGTGTGATTTCGATCGAATATGTAGAAGAAACGAGCACGGTGACCCCCGATTTTCTTTTCAGTATTAGGATGCTGATCATTTACTCTATAAAATAATGTCATTTTGAAGAGATAATATTCAAGAAATGACTTTTAAATTTTGACTCTCCGTTACCTCACTGTTTGTAGCGGACTACCTTAACGAAAAAAACCTTTCAAGAATGTGAATCTATTTTGTATTATAGTCCATACAGAAAATGTGTGTTCGGCAACATTTAGGAACATGTTTTGACAATACAGTTGAAAATCAGTGTAACAATTTATACTTTGGAAAATCAATACTTTGTGCAATTCTCATCATTTGTCGGTAAGCTATGTTTTATTCATTATTCAACATTGAGTGAAGAACCTGGTATCGAGAACTAACTTAGGGCTATTCAATTTTGACATGTTCTCAGATATTCCAAACAAAGTGAGTACACCGAACATAGATCACATACACATATAAATGCTGCCATTTGCATATCTTCTATCCAATACAGAGAATACCTCAATGAAGCAGAATATAATGTACTGTTGATTGTTGAAGTTATAGTAACATTCGGATGAAGATGTTCGGACTAGTGGTCAATACATTCTTCTAATCGGTTTTTCATGGAAGTGAGGATAGTCTGTCTATATTTGTCAACACTTGTGCCACTATTTCGGGAAGGGATTGTTAGTGGCGTCGGTGGAAAGCCAGGACGTTGTGGCACTGTGTGGAGGCCTGAATCTCAATCAACTGGATGAATTCAGGGAATCGTTAATTGAAGGCTAGAGCCGTAGTTTAGAGTACGAAGTACTCGAGCTAAGAAGGGTCATTGTCAGTTACATTGGTTACTGTTCTGTCCGTGAAAGTGTGATTTGTTAGTATTTTAAAGGTCGAATGTTAAAATAACGGTGCTAGCCAAAATAATTAGCTTACTATTCGAATCATTCAATGAACTGTGTCAATATCTGGATGTTCAGGAAGTGGACATTTTACATGAGTTACCTTTGTGTAACGAGCATCGAACTATCTATCATTACTGACATGTGTGGAGGACAGTGTAGTGATCAAAGTGAAAATTTACACGATTGTCTTCATCGGAGCATTTCCTTGATTTTTGCTGTATGATCTTTAGTGATCTTGTCAGCATTTATAGATTTCAACGATATTGTTCTGCTATGTCAGATGTGAAATGCATACATGTCAGGAATTATTTATGCATAGTTTGTGTCCTTTTGAAAGAAAACTCACTTTGAAAAAAACAGTTACACTGTTCATGACAGGAAATAATATGGTACGTTTCATAGTACTCGGGCCAAGATACCTTCTAAGTTTCGGACGGTCGACTCAAGGATCGCGGCAACGCTTCGGATGGTACTAAGAATATCTCAGAAGGAAGCGGGGGAGTAGATTAGAAGGAAATAGAGCCGGTAAAGTCACGTCACCGTCGTCTCAGTGAGCCGGACTGATCTAACAGAAGTGTCAGGCACACGAACCTCCAGGACCGGCTGATCCGGTCATGAATACCCGCCACCGGGATTAACGCCAACGCACTGCTCCGCTAAAAGTGTTTTCAAGATCGCGGATGTAACCGCACAAGGTTTTAACACCCCCAGACTTTACCATCACTTAGGCGTCCACATCTAATACTCGTAAGTACTATCGACTGCATCCAGAAGAGAACAAATCCTTACTTCCAGCGAAGAACACTCGTTGGGGTTTCCCTTGTTTTGGCGCCGCTCATCGTGTTGGTAATTAATAATCGACCCAATTCCTACTTATTTTGCTACGCAAAGATACTGATTCCCTCTGAACAACTACATATAACGTTAGCGTTCATAAGACAATTGATTGTTAGTATTCAACTGGTACCATAATGTATTTCCAGCTTTCGAATCACCCGGTTTGTTGTGTCCTTGATGCTATGAAATCGACAGTGGACTACTGAAATACACAACTACTTGGAAATACTTCCACATGACAACTCTTTGGACATAAACACAACCCGTTACTGGCGTCACTAGCAGCAAACAGTGTGTCAATTGTGTTGGTTCCCGAATGTCACTGGTATAGCAGTTACTGCACAACAACCGATCAGAACAATTTTAAAATCTAAAATCAAGCCACGAATTAGGTGCACATCCAGTACTTGAGAAGACATGAAAAGGTTGATGGCTAGTACTAGTAAAACGACAAATAGGTGCGGGAAATTTCCGATACATATACATAGTTTGAAGGTGATTTTTGGTAAGTATTTATTCATTGGTCATTGCATAACTCATGATGTACTGTCTGTGTTTGGTTTGTACATATGCGTTGCCAATTTATAACGTGTCAATGTTTCCAAATACATCACTGTGCATACAATGTCCATATACTAGTGTTGGAAATATGTTGGGTATAAGTGTTCTGTTCGTCGTTATAATTATGAATGAAAAGACAAAGTAACAACACATCCGGATAACAATATTTGTATAGTTTAATAGAGAACATAATTTAAACCTACATACAATATTTACACGATGTTAATTGTATACCGGTATGTATTTCATTTCAAGATGGCAGTGTTCCAGCTAAGGCTCTTTTTCGAAAGCAAGATCTTGTCATTGATTGTATTTAGAAGAGCTAGATGCTCGGATATTGCACATTTAGAGATAAACAATGCATAACATGACCATATGGCATTAAGTAAGGACAAAAAATCAGCAACCGGAAGACTGAGTTTGTACAGCTGAATGTAGATCGGTGATTGATGTGTTACATGACTCTCTTGTCGTGATGAACTTATGCCATGTATTGCTTCAATATATGTGGCAAAATTATAGAAGCTCACAAGCTGACATCGAGTTCACCGCACACTTATTTCTGAACACAAAATGGCATATCTATACGTATGTTTGCGTTGTTGTTATAAGCGTCATTATTACCCAATAAATTAGTCTCGATATTTGCAAGGATTCTGCCTCACTGACCGTAACCACCATCTACCAAATAGTCCGAGGTCCGTAGAGGTCATCAAACAGTATACATGTATGATCATATCAGTGATACAAGTGTCAACATAACGACGGGATATATCCCAAGCGAATAACGTACTGGACTTATACAATGTAAAACATACAACAAAACATTTTGTACAGAACCGTTTTCATATAGCATATTGCCATTTCACACCAGACGCAGACCGCAACTTTGGTATTTTGTACTCAACGAGTGTTTGAGATCACTAATCCAGAATGCCCTACTCTGAACACAATATACATACTGTAGAAACAGTATGATTTCGGAATTCAGGCAAAATATAAATATCGCGTATAAATAGTACATTTTTCTACAAAAATAGCAGATTTCATAAATATTTACATCGTAATTCAAGCAATTTTGTACAACAGTATGTATCACTATACAGATATAATAATTATTTACAAGACAAACTTCAAGTCTACTAGCACATTGACATCATTGAGTATTACATGTATTGATTCAATGCAAGAATCAGCAGCAGAGTGTGACAAAAACATGACTAGCATTATACGTAGATAACTTCACAAATAATAACAACACAGACGACGTGTTTCGGCAGTCGCAGTTATGACTTGAATACATCTAACATCAACAGAATCAGTCGGCAACAACCTGTCAACAATTCACCTGTGTGTGCCTCGTAGAGTACGAACTCCAGCGTTTTTCATTGCCTCCTACGTAAACATCGAGTTGGTAGTGCGCACCAGACGTTAAGTTCTCTACAGTCTGGTATAACCTCTCGTGTCCATCCCGCGTGTCTCTCCGGCTACAGGACACTTTGTGGCGCCGTTTCCGCCGCGGCCTCCCCGTACACGACCTGTGTGGCTGTCTGTTGTGGTCGGACGTGCCGTGTGTCCGCCTGGCGTACAAACAGTATCGATTGTCTCCGGGCGCCAAGTCCCACGACACGGTCAGTGACGTGCAGTCTCCTGTGCTGTTGTCCACGTCCAGCGAGGTCGACGCTGGCAGCGGTGCGAATGGCAGAGTCAATAGGCTCGTGGAATAAACGGCTTGTACACGTGTTGATTCCTTCCTGGATTTGACACGGATTCGGTATACTCCTTTCTTGACGTCGTGGAGTACTAGCATGCCACCACTCGGTAAAATAGTCGTTTTGTTGACCAGGTGGCGCTTCCTGTAGAGTTCCAGCTCCACGCGGTGTTCACACGGTAATATATAGATATAAAGGTCAGTAGTCCTTTTGCGGAGTGCAAAGGTGGAGTACCTCACCGGGTGACTCGTGGAGAGGTTGAATCCTCTGACTTCTCCCTCAGACATTGTCTGCGGAACGCGACTTTTAGCTTTAGATCGCGTTGACACTCCCACGTAAGTTGCACTGCTATTGGTGCGCGTGTTCACGGCAAATACGTCGAAAACGTACTTACGTCTGCTGGAGTCCTTATGGATATGGTATGTGAAAGATGTCTTTGTTCCAATACAGGTATAGAAGATACCGTACCTGGACTTTGGTTTGATGGTGATCTGTTTGAACCGTTCTCGTTCTCCTGGAAATCCGAAGCCCACGTGGGGTGGCAACTCTGGTGAACGGTCGCCATATTTGTAAGTCGATGCAGTACACTGGGAGTTCAAATGCTCTCTGTGGTTCACTGAAATGCAATACTCGACTGGCAGATTGTGTAACTGCTCCGAGGGGCTTGGTTTCCATGACAACGTGACTTCACTGTCTACCGTGTGGGTCAGTTTGACCTCATTGTCAGTGGGGAGTTCTGGGAATGGACGGTCGGCCAATGAGGTAGACCCGAATACTTTGATGCTGACAGGCCCTTTCTGGGGTGTGAGGAGAAGTGTGTAGAGTCCGGCGAGCGTGTCCCCAATCCGGAATGTCGTTACAGTCCGGCTTATGTTACCCTCCCGCAGGATGAACCTCTGGTCTGGAGACGGCGGGGCACCGCGCGGGAACTTGGCTTGTGTGAGCAATTCTTCGTCTTCTGAAACATTCAATCATTATCTCTATTAATATCAGCACAAACACAAACTGACATGATGTTGGGTCTTCCATTCAGGGTCCATAGACAACGAAGACAAAGCGCTTTCATGACTCCACATACCTATTCCATCTCCACTAAGCTGTACGTTGAAGGTCTGGTACATGAGTCTCCAGTGAATTGTTTCTGTCGTACAAGGCATCATCACAATCAAAAGTGGCGATCTCTCTTCCACCAAAAAATAAAACCTGAAGATATGGGATATATCAAACTATATTCTCTATATGTACTCGGAAATACGGTTTGATATATGTGTATACAAACAGTATGGTTTTGGAGCATATTCTCACATTTAAAACAAAAATACATAATGCTTATTATTTTATGGAATACACACCTTTTCTGAGAGCGGAGGTAGAGTGTCATCTCCTGGCCATCTGGTAGCAGGCTCGTGTCGTAGAAGGACTCACTGTATCTGTTGGTGTATTGCAGGTGCTCCTCGTCTCTGGTGGGCAGCTTCTGGCCTGTGCTGACGTGGCCCGAACCTTGCAGGTAGGCTAGCATTAGCAGCACAGCCACGGGTGTCCGCCTCAAACCAGGGTACAACTGGCGGCAATTCCGCGGCCCCATGGTCAACTGTAATCAGAGGTTACGGGAATTGTAAAGAAGCGAGTATGGCTGTTACGTATCACACCCGAAACTGCATTCTCCCTGCTGTAAACGTACAGCAAGTAATGAATTCCTTTTTGGTACAAATTATATTTTGTGATCTCCAGACACAGTCTGGCTTGACGACTCTGGCTTGACGACTTACAATATACATGTACCGTATGTAATGCAGTACTTCATAAACTGTATGATTATAAAACATTTCAATTGTATGATTGCAAAACATTTCCTGATTCAAATGTGTCGAAAAGCAATATGAAATGGTATTTTATCGTGGGTTATATCTCAGTCATTCCCATTTCCTCTCTATGTAAAATTTGAGACTCTATTTATCGTTTTACTGATTGTGGCTGCTGTCCTTGCGTTGTATATTTGACTATAACTGTTCTCCATTTTAACCTATGCACAGTACATTATACAAACGTGCACAACATTAACCTTAATGATATCACATTATTTCATCACTGTTGTGTTGCAGGTTACATGATTTCATGCGCTGAGTGTCGTCACGTGTCAGTCATGTGATGAAACAATGCCAAGTCACGCATAAAGGGTTACGAAAATTTCAAACTGGCAAATCATCATTGGCGGCCGTGACACGGTGAGAAGGATGCTAAAAATAGCTTTGGTTTCTTCAGAAATGGGACGGAAATATCCATGCACGTACTCTGGCGGTAAAACAATAACCCATGATTAATACTCGATGTCGTAAATATGAAGGTGTTAATAGATGTTGGGATTTGCGTCTTTACGACTGTAATATTCCGAGATCGTCTCTGGAGGTAGACTGGACCAGACCGAGTACTCCAAGTCCCCGCAGCCCCGGGACCGACCAGCGAACTGTCGACAGCACGTGTGTACTTTACCTCCCGTCCCGTCTGTGCTTGACAGCCACTTCTCCGGCCCTCTCCCGTTTGAAAGCACAGGAGGAAAGGGCCAAATAATTTATAGACTTGAGCCCTCTCACTCAAACCCAGATGTGTATAGGACAATAAAGGTCGACGATGCCAGCAGCAGCTACAAGCTCTCAACTCGGGCCTATATCGGTTCTCCTAAGTTTATGTATTTACAAGCACCCCACCCTCAGCCACCCACGCAGGGCCAGTAAATATTGTCCAAAACGTCAGGTTCGTCTCAACGCAAAAAACGAAACAGGATTTTTTTTTCCCTCCGACTGAAGTGGCCCTCTATCGTCATAGTGTCACGAGGGACTTGTCGTCGCCACGTGAGGTAAAACCTCGTCCGTGATTTAATGATGTCATTCCCGGCACTTACAATGGCTATATTGAGCACTTTCCAGATTTATGTCGTGGTTTTGGATGAATCAAATCTTAAATTTATCTCCAAAGTCGATATGCCGACTATTTTTAGCACGTTTGAAACGATCTGCTTTTTCCCCCCTTCAGACTTAATATTTAAAATATTATCAAATTATTATTATCGTTCACGTTATATCATAAATTTTCTTTTTCATATCATGTGAAATAAGCAAATAATAAATATCCTTAAATTATATCTATTCAACATATATATCTAGTCTTTTATTTCGATGTGCATGTATATGTAAAACACCTCTAAACATATAATGTTCTTGTGTATACTGGAAATGATTGTATATAAGTTTGGTATAATAAATAAATAGTTGATTGTGAATAAAATCCTACATGGCAGTTTCAGTTTCGCAGATTCATAGTATTCCCATTCGCTTAAGCATATGCCGTAAGTTTTACGTTCAGGACATGTCTCATGTTGGATTTAGTTTGTCCTCGTACCTGTATGGGGAGGTGTTTCACTATAGCACTGGTTTAATTTGTACTCGTACCTGTATGGGGAGGTGTTTCACTATAGCACTGGTTTAATTTGTACTCGTACCTGTATGGGGAGGTGTTTCACTATAGCACTGGTTTAATTTGTCCTCGTACATGTATGGGGAGGTGTTTCACTATAGCACTGGTTTAATTTGTACTCGTACCTGTATGGGGAGGTGTTTCACTATAGCACTGGTTTAATTTGTCCTCGTACATGTATGGGGAGGTATTTCACTATAGCACTGGTTTAGTCCTCGAACCTGTATAGGGAGGTGTTTCACTATAGAACTGAGCTGAGCGATGTCCAGAGGCCTGATGGACCAGAAACTGACACATCGGAGGGAACACCACGAAATCTTATATATAAGAGCTCGGATGTGAAATGGAAATGAGGCGGAAATGACTCAATCGCTGACCCGACTGGCCAATCATTTAATTCCAGTGAACGTGTTTTACTGGAATTGAAAGGAAGCGTTGACAAATCTTCACACAAAAGCACGTTTCTTCATTTTTAATCAGCGAGACAAAATGTACTATTATTTGCTTTTCTGTATATAAATAGCACTGTTTTGGAGAAAAACCGACAAGAAGTCTCCTATAATTGTCATTGTCTTCTGTAGAGGTACGCACGCCGAATGGCGTCAGGAAGGTATGTGGCATTATTTCGCGCGAGACACGGTCGATTGGGAGAGAGTGGGCCTCACGAGACACGGCGGGCAGTCCGTGTGTTGGCGCGTGGGTGTCAGCCATTCAATCAACCCGCCTAATCGATGTCGTTTGTTGGACCTCCTTTTGTGGTCCGCTGAACGGGAATAGTAACAAGATCTGGAATCACGCTTTCTTTGATGGGATGTACGTAGCAGGTTCTCATGAAGTGTTCTCTACTGACGGCTCGAGTGCTGCGCGCAATGCCAGGCTACGCACGTTGCACTGGGTCACATGACCCCCTGGAACGCCCGTAGTAGCTATAGTAACCAAGAGGATGTGTCCACAACGACACCGGCATGTCGGAAATATTTCTAGATGTCGTTTGATGGTGATCTCTTGCAAGAGAGAGACTGCTTCATGGTTAGATTTATACGAGCCCACGTGAGGTTAGTGAGAAATAATTGCAAAACAATACTGTCTGAGGGGACTTCTGAAGTGGTATAAGTAGCAGATAATGGATAGGTGGGTAAACTTGAGTGTACGGCTGTCAGAACAGGTGGTTCTAAATTCAATCGTCATAAGTCAGGTAAACCACAGGTATTCATTACGTGATTGAAATATACACAACCCACAAAACGTGAACACGGCCCACTAACATACCTGGGTCCTAATAAATTTATACCACACAAGCTACTGTATTTACCAAACAATAGTATGTCGTCATGTGTAAGTGGTCGACACTCCAGTATTTGATCTCTTGATGTCATCCTTGTGAATTGTGATACAAAGGGACATCCATACAATTAGCTGACGGAACGGTCAAAACTCACAGATCTTCTACATATAATTAAACGTAATTAATCCCAATTAGCAAATAATAGTCAAACAAGGGTCATTTTCACACCAAACTGGATATAACTGGACTTTTTAGGTTACAAAACATCAGACGGTCTCTTCTCCTAGAATACCCATGCACACACATAATACCGGTACATTATCAACCCTCTATAATATGCTAAAGCTTTCCGGCAGTTACCTAGGGAGGGCCAAACTAAATAGGTCCCGATATAACTGATAGTTTCTGGGACAATACCTAATTATGAGCAATGTTTTCCCCATCGATCTCCACGCATCCTGAGGGTAAGTGGTCGAGTCAACTTCACAGTTATTTTGACTTCAGTGGTTACATGAACCGGCAATATCACCTCCTGTCCGGGGGTTAAAAAAATTCACCAACTCCGTCGAGGGCATTAAAGGCTTTTATCTGTCTCCCACTTGAGCCGGGAAGTGCTGAAATATGCGGCCGTCAAGTGCCGGGAGACCACTCCGACTCCGCAATACGCGTCCATATTGGCGCGAACTGTCTCGCAGACCACGTGTTGAAAGCACTGGAGTGATACCCAATGTAGAAGCGGTCCCAAAACCTGAACGTCGCTCGCCAAATCATAAACCCAACACCCATCCAACGTTGAAGATACAGACTCATCTACGAAACTGCTATTACGACATGTGACATATGATCCTGAAAAAAACTATAGTGTACGATATCCAAATCCTGATCAAACTCTTTACAGTGCTCAATATTTTAACCAGAAACTTTTGAAAAGCAATACTGTTCATACACTCATTAGCCCTACCTTTATCCCCTTCATATGTCCGTATATATTATGATATGCCTATTTGATGTAATAACTCGTCAGTAAGTTCCAATCGGCGCCTTAAGAATTAAGTTATCATATCTTTTCCAGGAGTGCTGCAGGTGCCGAGATATCCATAGTATTTATAGCCACTGGTTGCTATTGTGTGTGATAGAATCCATCTCTAGAGCCGATTTTTCAGTGATCAGAGGTTTTTGTGTCCTGATCGTGCGCCAGCGATTATTTCGAACACTGGTGTTTACAGATCAGCCACCCCCGCAGCTTCATATATACTGTCGATACTCCCCCGGATCGTATGACGTTTCTGTTTGTAGTGTTTCCTGTATCAGTTGCAGTGCAATCAATGGACTCCATAGTTCGATAGCCACAAATCTCCTTGGGCACACCTCTCAGACTGGACACTCCTAGCCGCCGGAAGTCGCAGCCCTTTGCTTGTTGTATAACATTTTATTGACACCGCTTGATGTCAATCACTGGCAACTCCATCAATCAAAAACTTGAAGTAAAATTTCATTATGAAATGGACCATATCCGTTTGCTACAAGCGATGATGACAAACTTGTCGTGGAGTGTCCAGGCTGCGTCATGCTGGGGATAACTTCCCGTATATAGTCACTCCTGGATCTCTACTCTACGCCAGGTGTAGTGTGAATGAGAGAGGACAGCTCAGAAAACATCGGCCGACAAGTAGCGAGAGAAGACTTCCACGGGATTTATCCATAAATACTTGTCGGTATTTATTGAGCCGGCACTGGTGGACCCCGTGACACGGTGGCTGGGGGAAGAAGAGGTGTCCGTTTGCTGGTTTGACACCCCGGGTGCCGACGTGGCGACTCCGAGGCGGGGCTGGCCTCGTCTGTCTGTGTACCCGACGGCCGACTGGCGGGAATCGGCCCCCGGGACAACTCTTCCGTGCCCCCACTACCCATCCTTTCAGCAATCTAACATACCCTTGTCTTCAGCAGAAGGCAGTCGAGGGACTGGGTTCGGTCTGTCTAAGTCTGTCCCTCGGTACAGTTGCCCAGTTTTCTGTCACAGGTTTTGTTACTTTCAGACGTGGTGTCCCCGTTCCGTACTGGAATGTGACCGAGCCGAGGGCAATAGTTACAGTGCCACCCGCTCCTGATTAATGTGCGATCTCCGCACACTGATCCTGCTGGGGATTCCTGCGCGGACGTGCAATTACAGTTTTCACCATGGTAAAGTCGTCCTGATCAATTCCTTGAGATCACATGATTCCAGTGAAAAGCGCTCAGTATAATTGGATTGAACTTCATTAATTCAAAATCATTCAAATTGCCAAACAAAATGGATGTGTGTATAATATATGGGAAACTGATCATCTGCACAACAATGAATTATCCGTGAAAGCCTTATATCCTGAAAAATGAACAAATATGAGTCTGCACATAGGCATATAATCCGTACAAAACAACGATTCGGACACCTGTAAAGTATGTACACAAATATACTGCGGCAATAAATAGGTAAAACACGACATTTTGAAGGCAAACCTTGATAAAGAAGTGACGACTCACAAAGAACCTAGAATTCGACCAGTTAGTAATTTAGTACATTTTCCATGCTATTTGCACATTATGGATTTCCCAAAGCAGCTCGTTGTTCTAAATATATATCCAAGGTTGTAGACTGGTCGACATTATCTCATTGTTTACGGCCAGCTTTTCTAAAACTGTACGAGCAACATACCATGCAGTGGTGTAATGTAGCATTACGTTTTTCCAAGTCAGGACAACAGCTTCCGATGTAATCAGAGGTCCGGGATTATATCCGAACCAATTTATATTTCACTGTTGTGAATCTATTGGATTGTAATGGTTAAGATTCGTGTGCGACACCTTTTCGGCACTATGACTTGTACATCTGTTCCTGCAGTATCGTGATCTGATATGAAATAACTTTATATATTATGTACATTCAATTAAAGCAAGTTATATAAAGTTTGTTTTGTCGGATAACTTCAATGGTCAAATTTATGCACTGTGGACTGCATTGCGCATTTCCAGTTATCAAAGATGAGCCATAGATAATCAATGAGATATCAATTCTGTTCTGGGTGTTTTTAAGCCTAGGTGACGCAGAAGTGAGATTTAGCAGGGGACCGTCCATAGACAAGTAGACTCTTGCACGGGTCCTACAACGGCGCCAAAACACTGATTTTTCAGCCATCTTCACGGAAACGGCCAGCGGAGAACAAGAGCAGTATCGATACGTGTCGAGCGGCCAGCAATCTCCGGCATTTAGTCGCTGTATCTAGCCACAGGGCAACCACAAATCCTGCCCGGTCTCCACGAGACACTGTGGCGAGCTCTGGCATCGTTCTGGCTCAAGTCTTTAACGATTCCTAAGGTTTCTAGAAAAGTGCACTTGAGAAACTTACTTCAAAGGTCGACCAAAATGGCTACTAACACCGTGAATTAGCAGTTTGTTGAGACCAGTGACAGGTCCAAGTGATTTAAAAACACTCAGCTTTCATCTTACGAGTCACTTGTGCTCGTGGTTAATAACAGATTATGATGCAAAATATATTTTCTTTCCGTGTATGATGAGCTGAGCCAGGCAATAAGAAATTCGGTAATTTGGACTCCTCTTTCGTATTTCTCGTCGAAATCATCCATGTTACCAACATAACGAAAATATCAGACAAAATTGACTTTTTGCTACAATCGCATTAAAATTTCATTCAATTTTGGCGCATCAATTAGACTGAGAATTGCTATTGTCGAGCCAAGTAGTTTGACTGTTGACATCTACTGGCGAGGTTACTGACCGTGCTTGGACTAGTCTCTCCGGGAGAACCGACACATGAATGATTGCTCTGAACCTTGCGACCCGGCAAAAAATGCTACTACAAGCCGGGAAGATCGTAACAATAAAACCGTCACACGAAATGCCCCATTTATGCGGTATGTCTTACTTATCAACTGACGGGCTGGCGCTAAAGTTCTCGCGGTCATTGTCTGGAATTTAACGTTCGGAAGATGCTGTGATAACGCGATTCGATCAAAGATCTGCTCCTAGACCATCCAGGCACGCTCGTATAGAACCAAATTGGAAAATTATCATCAACTTTTGGAAATATTTTGGGGCGAAAAAATCCAAACGGCACATCTAACAAATCTCCGGCTAGACTGTACTGGTTTTCTGACCGTCAATATATATGATGTATTGAAAAGGACGGAATGGCTTCGATGGCTGTTGGCCATGTTGTCTACGTTGTCAAGAGATAGTCGTCGGTCGAGGTCCAATCAGAGCATCAGGTCTTTTACAGCACTTGGACTTGCGATGACCTTGTCTCAGAATATCTCATAATCTAACACGACAGTCTGCGTGATTGGTAAGCATTATTACTGCTATGCAATCCTCCAATGTACATATATCTGCTTAAAATTGCATAGGGTATTCCTTGTTTACATGTAGCTACACATCTACCTGAAGTGAAGTTATCAAAACTTCACGCTACACAATCGAGACATGCACACTAAGTTCTACAAGAAGCCTGTCGACCACTCACCTGATCCGACCTGAAGCTCAATCAGAATACACGAGTACAGCCCATTCACCTCAACATTGCCATATAAACGGTTCACATCATGCATATTTTATAATTCCGAACACTATGGGAGAATGTCACCTTAGCTACCTTTGTTACATGAACAGAAGTTTTGTACCATGTTTTCTTCATCCGTGTAATGTTCACAATCTAGACAAATGGAACATATGACAAAAGGTAGTCGGCGCCCACTACCATGGTGCGCTTACAAACAGCCCGGGGTCATGGCGTTAGTCCCAGAATGCTATTTCTGGAATCGTCCTTGCAGGAAGGTACATGGGATTTTTGTTGGACGTGTAACTTCTACATCAATTCAATGACGTTTCAAATGTGAAACTAAAAGCAATAGACTGTGCATAGCTGCCTACGACAAGGGCAGAGCAATTGACTGGCACTCCTCCACTTCGAGGAATAATCCGCATCGATTACAGTCAATATTGGACCTCACACTCCTGAAACTGTCGTCTAAAATGTCGTGTGAACTTTGCTGCGAGTAATTGACAATGTTATTAACTTACGCACTTAATCGCTTCTCAAATCGCCATCAATTAATTTGTCACACCCACGCCTCCCACCACGGTGTATTCATACATGTATTCACACCAACAATCAGACGGCCACAATAGATCATAGACTATCAGGGATTTATCGTATCTGATGATAGATATATGAGGCACGAATAAAACGCATTCCAGTGCCAATAATGGATAAAACCGTTTGATCACTCAAGACGATTACACCGATGACTGCATGTATAACTGACCCATCCTTTGAAGGTTTTATAGTTGTGGTCGGTTCAGTATCCTATATGATATCATTACCAATCAGGAAAGTCTACCCATGTAACAAGCCACAGTGTGTGTGTCATTTACAAATAGTCACCTACAGTGTTACCTAGAACATATTCCTCGAAGTTCATAGAAGACCCAAAATTTGATTCGGTGAGGAAATTATATGACAGAAAAGTCCCTGATTTCACAACATATGTTGAGTATTGCACCATCATCATCCACGACTAGGTTTAGCCTCATGTAGTAGTGATGTCATGTCAGAAAATCTCGGATGACATAGGGGTGCCATTTTTAATAATGTTCACACCGATAATCATTTCATATCAGTAGTGAATATTAAACACCAAGAAATGTAATATAATGAAGGAAATGAAATAGATTCCATGATCTACAACACGTATACGTTTATACTTACACCTGTGTTCACTGCGTTTGGAGTCACGCAGGACAACGTTCTGAGAACGTCTATCACGAGACCTTATCGATCTATAATATACTACACGTGGTAAAGGCTATCATGCAACTAGTCAAACTTCTCTACAAAGCCAGCTTTATGTTACACTCTGCGCGTTGAAAGTTTCGTCCTAAATGTCGTCACAAGTTCTATATTTAGACAGTGACATCACATGGCCATTTCGCTTGATCAAGCAGAAAACTCGGAGATGGTCGCAATAACGTGTGTAATCCCGTTTCGTTACCAGCAGTCGACAGGCGGCTGCCTGTCCGAGCCCTTGATTTGATAGAGAAGTCAGGGCTTCGCTCAACAAATTGCTGCATCAGCGGAAAGCAATAACATTGCAAGGGCCCTAAAGTGATAGCCTTCCGTGACCGGCGCGTAACGCTCGTCCTTGTTGCCAGCAGATAGGAGCAATCTGTTAGTTGTGTTAGTGATAAATGATAGCCGACCTGCTAATATAAGGACCGACAGGGCCTTGCGGTCAACGTCGACTGACTCACAACTTTATATGGCCCTGTATATCGTCTACACACACAACGATAAGTAATAGCCATATGATCCTATAACCGCTCTCATGTTTTCCATTCATTAACCTAAGTAAACGAAAATGTTATCACAGACAAAGTTCATGACCATAAGCTGGGGAAGAGCGCATTGCTGCATTGCTGGGAGCACTGACGACATTGTGACCTTTGGTACGGACGTGCTTCTGAGTTGCGTCACCGAACATCTCGCCTCGGGCCGTCAAGAGACAACTCCGACACTACTTTGTAGAGGTTCACGGGGCCTCGCTCCGCCGGAAACACATGGTGTGTATACATCAGTAATTACACCTCAAAGCTCCACTTGATGATAAAGCGGCCTCGCCGGGACACAATTAATTCATTTTTACGTGCGTGGGAGGCCGGAACACCAACAGTCACGACACTGTGTAGGTGAGCGAGAGTTGGACACTGGGACAGGCACTAGGAGCTGACAAGCACCAGTTGCAGTGTTTGCTGCTCCAGTGAACCCCTTTACACGGATCCGGCCGATCTATATTTGGCTAAGACAAAGACAAAGCGAATCAATCAAGAATCAAAGCCGTGTTTGTACTGGACGATTAGCAAGCTATTTGTGGCCCAAGTGTGTCCCCTTCCGTGTCCAAATGAGCCGAGATGGATGGTTTGACCTGTACCTAATGGACACAAGAGCCTCTTGTACACATTTCTCTGTTGGCTCTGCAAAGCTACATAGCGAACGGATAACGGCTACTTCATACAACCACTCTTTTTCCATGAATGAAAGCCGGAATTGCTGTTGTTGTTTTTTTATTACTATTACTATCATTTTGCTTTGTGTACATGTTTAAGTGTATAAAATATCCAAAAATGGTGAATATCGGCGTCGGCGATGTTTACAGGTCTCAGTCATACACATACCTGCCTGGACCCTTGTCTGAACCTGCCGAGTCATGTCACATTACTTGCGTAATTTACACATTACTTTCACTTTTCTTACTGAACATGTTTTGTCGACTGTTCGGAGTGAACCTGAATGTGGACAGCGGATGTAATTATGCTACATGTATGAGTAATAAAGCCTCGTGATGTCACCTAGGTATCGTATCCGGAAGAGATACTTTGTAATAGAAATACATTGTTACTGCTATCCGTAGCGAAAATTCTGTTGGTTGTATGAATCTATATTCATTGTGAAAAATGAACAATTATCATTATTAACAACTGGGTTGCTTGTGATAAACATATTGTGTATATTGACTCATCAATAGCTGAGATGGATTTGAGATTTAGCAGCCTCAGAGGTGGTCATTAATTTTCATGTCGAAACTACCCTCAACAGTTGAGCTGAACTTCGACATATTTATCCCCAGTTTTCACCGGATTTCCGAGAGGTAGGTGACTATATGACTGAGGCTTAGAAGCGCAATCTCCTGCAATGACTCCCTATGATAATATCTTTCTGACCTCTGCATAAATACCGCCATAACCGCAATATATCATCATTGTTGAGCCAATAGAAAATTAAAGTGAATAAATTAGTATCAAATACGTCCGACTTGAAATGTCCTAAGTATATCCAGAGCCACTTTGGCGTCATCAGTGGCAGACACCGAATGTGCCAATACCTAGTTGATCCCATCCCATTCCTAGCAATGATAAACATGCCATTGGTCATGTAACACACCTAACGATCATCTATTGCAACTTCAATTACATCTAGAGTATTGAATTATAATTTGTTTCCAGATGAGAATGTCTTTACCCAATCAACAATATTCCTCTTTGACATATTTCCGTAATTTTGTTTCAAAGTTACAAAGTCTGCAGACTTGTAAGCTCACTGCACATTTCACTAGGAACAGTGAATTTTTATGGTCTGGACTGATCATATTATTTGTGCTTTGTCAACCTTCACATCTGACTGATATCTATGCGATCGTGTTTCCGTAGTAATTTGAAACATTTGTGAGTCCAACAGTGGTCTATGTATTTCTTCTTACAAAAAAATAATTGATCACAAAGGGACCAAAGTTCTGGTATTTCCACGTCATGATATCCGCATGACAGGAGGTCAATATAGAGTATTTGACCGGGGGCCAGTCAGTAGTGAGTCACTGGATCCACTGTCCTGTTGTTTCCCATACCTCGACAACATTATGAAGGCCACTGCGGTCATTCCCGTTCCAGCCCTGTTAATTTAGCATAGTCACATTTCCAGTTGGCAGCCATCAATGTTGAAAATTCAATTAGTCGGTTGTTAGTACCCAAACCATGCAGAAGGCAGGCCCAAGTAATGTTGTGTCCGCAGAATGTATCGATCTTGACATGAACTTTCTGGCTTGTTATCAAATAATGAGTACGACTCAAACGGTATATGCTCATATGCACCTACTTTGTTTTTGATTTTTCGAGGGTTTGTGCCTGTGGTCAGTGATGATCAATGATTCAGCCCTATGCATAAACATGAAATATATTGTAATTGATATGTAATTCAAATTCACACACATTTTTAACGACAGGTGATGGATGGCCTGTAAGGCCGAATGGATAGGAGTGGTGGCTCTTCTGAGTGATAAGGGAAGATTTTCATTTGATTAATTACAGTCAAAAATGCCTTACTTAGCACTGTTTTTCAAACTCAAAGGTCTGTCCTTCAACATGAAACTATGAAACATCAACATCTGCATTCTCACGATGGACGAAAACAATGGTTGTTCACGTTAACAGAAATAAATATATTATCCCATTAGTAATAATATTAGGTGTACAATTCAAGGAAACATAGGATGGAAATCTTCAGCGAAGTAGCCAGCTGTAAACGTTATAAATATGTGCGAATGTTTGAAGTATACACATGGAATTTCAGTGGAACGTCAAAGTGACATTGTTTAGACAAATATGATACTTTTTTTCTCCACAGTGCGACAAGTGTTTCGAGATATACATTAATATATATTTTTATTTAAAAAATTTAATTTGCGATAAATCATCATTGCCGATAGAGTCCTATGAATTATAAATAACGTTCAGAATGTTTTGTCTTGCAATAGTTATCCAGCAAACGTTTACCTTAATGCAATGATGCATGAATGGAAATCACGCAAGTTTGCAGTATTGTACCGTACAGTAAAGGTACAGTCCCACTGACATGAATATTGTTGGCAAATCACAACGTATGTGGGTGGACAAATCTGACCACAAATACCGGCGAATCATGAATTTGCGAATAACTTTTGGGATTGAAGTAAAACCCGATGCGCACAAGGAATTATGCACAAAATGTAATAATACATGTATGTTGATTATTGGAACATCGAGGAAGGAAATATAAGAGAGAACACATTTACAGAATGTAATAAAATGCAATAAATTCGACGTGAGCAAGAAACTAAATGCAAGAAAAAGGACAATACATAAATAATGTCAGCACTGTGAATGACTTTTAAATGTGTCTAATTTTGATGCGTTGTTATTGATGAGAATATTATATCAAGCAATGTACTGCAAGTAGTGTATTCCTTCGTACAAGGAATTATGCACAAAATGAGGTTTTACATTAGACTCCCGGAAACAGATAGACAGTGGCCGCCACCGTGTAGACATGATGACTTCTTGAATGACTTTAGGAAGATTCACACATAAAGTCATAAACACTCACCTCATGTCACTTCCATGTTATGTAATGCTGGCTGTGTCTCTGTGTAAGTTGATAGATGAGCATGGGTAGTCAAAGTCAGGTGTCCTGTCCTGCGAGTGGCAGCTCACGACATGCTGACCGTCTTTATGCAGACAGTGACCGGCCGTCCTGTCCATGTGCTGGTCCACTGCCTTCCACAGACCGGGGGCCGTCCCATCCACGTCCTTGGCTTGATTAAGTTTACTTGAGATACGGCATCAGCCTGTCGCCGTCCAATACATATATCGTGACACAGTATAAATACATCCTGATTTAAGCACTCGATGTGTAAGAATTAATGACATAAGCTAGTCGACGTGGAGCCGAAGACTCAACATTGGGGTAGTCCGGGAGCGACAGGGCTCGTCTGGTCGCGAGTGTCGTGACCCTTTATTGGTCGTCCGATAATTGCTGCCATCCCTGGCGGCAATGAGCCAGACAAGTGATGACACGAAGCTAGCTTTTGGTCTTTTACCCGGCCACTTTCTCTTAGACCCCAACCCTGGATATATAGCATCTAGGGTTTCGTGCCATTTTGGGAGTGGGCCAAGGAAAAACAGTTTGGAACATACATCGTGGCAGCGCAGCATCGATAGGGACGGAGGGGATATCAAAGGCGGGCTGCCGAACCGGCCAACCGACATCGCCGACCCTCAATCGGACGTACGCACAGACGCGCTGCAAACGTTAGACTTACAAGACTCCTGGAGGCAGATAGACAGTCGCCGCCACCGTGTAGACAGGGCAAGAGGTGGCCAGCAATAATCGCACATCGTCTTATCTCGGCAGTATCTAATAAGACGACCCGGAAGAGATCACGTCGCCAGCTATCGACGGAAACAATAGGGCTTCCTCGTTCTCGTCCGATCCACCGCGTTGTTTTTTGTGTCTGCTCGATATAATATATTGAAGTGGGTCGTGGCTGACCCCCGAGGTGTAAGCTTGATGTGGCTGTCGTCATAACATGCTACCCTGGGGAACGTTAGACTAAACACGGCCACCGGTGTTCCTCACACCAGACCTTTGATCCCGGCACCCAGCTCCTGTCTTAGCTTTCACAGGGGAAACATCCACGGGGTTATCTGACGGTCCGGTGCACCTCCGGGAGATAACCGTACCCGTGATCACGGCTGGGGCCCCGAACTGATAGTGCGCCTGCCTCAGATCTATGTGGTCATCTGACAGCTCCTTATCGTCCAGCTCAAGGGCTTGCGTTCGATCTAGGCCAATCAGTCCATCTCTGCCTTCACTGGCCAGCAACATGCTCCCGTGAACTATGAGCACTAATTATTCAACCCTAATATACACTGCTGGAAAAATGCAATGATGGTTCACAATATTGATGTATACTTGCTACCATGTATGATTTGGCTATGAAAATATTTCGTGAATCAAAGCTTGGTTTCGAGAAATGGTCGTTAATGGATTGTCCAGTGGGATGAAATCAAAAGTCACAATGATGAATAGCATACAGCGACTATCGAGTCTTGTTTTGATAGGAGGCAACTATATTTCAGGGCGAATCCTCGCACCACAAACTCAAAATGTAATTGGTCGATTCGATAAACAAATGAGTGAGGGTTGATTACAGATTGCCAGTGCACTGTGTGCAGCAGCGGTCTCCTCCTCACCGAAGTTTGTACGTACTTACCGACCCCCAGCGTTTATAACCCTAGGGTTCTGAACGGAAAAAAAGTGACTCTCGCAAAGTTCTACTCGCCCCAATGCCCAAATTTATTTATTCACCCATCGGTTCCAAACATATATTCTTTTCTCTTCTGTCAATTAGTAGCCAGACGGCGGCGCAGGCAGCAATTGTTTTAACTAATAGCGTATGTCAAAGGTGGTCGGACGGAGCAAGCAAACAGTTCAACCCTGGATATAAGCGATCGAGCTGTGAGTGCAGACAAGCGCGTTATTGGCCAGGCGCTGCCTCGTCCTTTCAGGATCTTTATCTTCCCGTGCTGTTCTATTTGTCTGACACAGCTTGTGAAGTGTTTTGTTTGGAGATAACAGATATGTTCAACGGGGAGGTGATGGACTGGAGAAACATCAACTTAACCTCACCAGGTATACCAACCGAGCCATCCCCAGTTAACACGGTGTTGACAAGACAGTATGAAGGCACTGCAAACCTCGGGATGACTGGCACAGGCTACAATCGCAGTAACTGTTTTTATGAGCAAGTGCCATGATCGAGAAGGTACTTGCTCATATCAGATGTGATTATTCCAGCATAAATCACTACGTACAATTCAATAATGTACCTTGGAAAAATGGACTGCATTTATCACCCTTGAACAGTATCTAGAGAAACGAAATGTGTCGAAATATGTCTGGCACTGTCGTACGTTATCAGCGAATGCTTTGAAGAATGTATGCAAAATAAGATGTACAATATTTACAAGTATGAACACTATTCACACCGCGCATGTACACAATTAAGAAAATACATATTATGAACTATCAATAATGCTATCCAAGAAAACCCGAAAAAAAGCACTGTGTAGAAGGCAGCCTCTAGCCAGCATGGAAACACCGAAATCGCTTTCCTTGATGTTCTGCAGAAGGAAGATCTAAGTGCGAATGTGGGTCAAAATTTGCCATTGACCACAGAGGCCACTATAATCATTACAACTGTTGAAGATCCCAAGGTCGTCTGCTTTCAGCGTGGCCTTTCCCGCTCCTCTATTTACATATACCAGGATCCCCAGGGCTATCCCTAATGTACGGCGATTGTCGTTTTGGTACAAACGGTAAATAAATTTGATGGCGAATTTTATCAAATATATCCACATGTATCTAGACTACATCATGTACTAAAATGACTAATTATGGGATAAAAATCACAATATCATATCACATTAGGTATGTTATATAACAATAATATCATAAAGACAATATCACAATAGGGATATAGGGCATCAGATGTCTCAGTGTATTCGAAGAGATTCCGATATTCACTGGTCGAATGAAAATGGACTGGATGCTCAATTATGCCATAGCATTCGAAGTCTGATACGAGTTTGTTGCCTCGAATACCTTCATGTCACATTTTGCCACACTATGTTCGTTCCGTACTTGTGTCATCAAAGTTCACACTGTCCACGAAGAGACTGGTCATTTTATTTGTAAAAATGCAGTATGATAACAATTAACACTGTAGTACTTTCCTGTGGGAGAATGATATAGGTTTAACTTTTTAGTCCAGTCCGTGCCAATGAGCCAACTGTGGGAACAGCTAATCTGATTACTTGCAGTAAAAGATTTCTAACTAGTTAAAGTCGTTTTCGGCAACTTACGGCAAACATTCTCGTTTGGTATAGTTTGGCATCAGATCAAGTTTGGAAAGCAATTAAATGTCCCATTATTATATGTGTATTCCCCTTGTACATTTGCTTTCTGCCACAGTACACATTAACTCGAGAAATATGAGACATAAAGTGCTCTTAACCTATTTTACCCAGCAATATCTAGGGTGGAAGGAATATTGTCATCGATAGTTTTTAGGTGCTGTACCGAGGGATTTATTGAAATATCAAGCGCACAAAAAGTAATAGTTAAGTCCCGAAGAAAAAAACGCTAGTGCAGTTATTGCAACTGGTGTTTCTTACGTTAAATGAAACAGGTACACACACCAGACACACGGGCATCGCAACAAGTCATCTCTTCATCCCCGTGATTTAATTCTTCATGACAATAGGATTATTGAGAAACATCTGTGGGGAAAGTACACAAGATGACTTCGCACTCTTTGTCTGAAGAAACGATAACTATTGTGTCAGGAAAAATAACATTGCCAAGAAACGGAAACTATCTAAATATGAAATCCGGTGACAACTAGCCATGTTGGAATTTTGCTATTTCTACCGATAACAATTACATGTATAGAGGATCAAAACGTTTTTTTTTTTGCAATCGAGTACATCATGGATATTATATAGCTGCTGATCACGTGATTATATATATCGATGCTGGTGTCATATAAAAAGTGACCGGGGGCTTATTTACCACGGTGGAAAATGTAGGCCCACCCTCGGTCCATTTTCAGCTGTGTAATATGTACTTGGTATCAGATAGTGTGAAATAGTTGATATGGGACCATTTTTCGATTGCCACAGTAGCCTAAACTACCTGTTGAATATGGACCCATCGTATATCTAGCAATGGATAAGTTATGAACATTTATTTTATAAAATAATTTTACGAAGTTTGAAAAGATTTCACTACTTCCCATGGTGGAAAACGGGTCTTAGACTAGTATGTATGCGTCATATTTTTCATTCTTAATAAACGTTTATTTTTTCAAACACAGTTGACCTACTTCGTTTTTTTACTTTTCCTCAATTTTACTAAAACAACAAAAAAAATATATACCCCTTCACCGGGCCCATATTCCACCAAAGCCTAGGGGGGTCAGTATGGACCAGTATTTCCACGGGAGTCCGTTTTCAATCTCACACCGCGGCACCACATACAAAAGATCATTACCTGGCGGACGTTCGTGCTCACGGACTGTTCAACTCACGTCCGTCCGTCTACGCTGCCCGATAACGTCAGATAAAGGCGTCAGACATTGCTCCTCCGGCCAACAATAATGAATTATTCCGTACCGTCGTCTTTGCCCCCAAATCATATGATCAAGAACAGGGGTATACCCGCAGCAACCAGCTCCAACAAGTAATTTGATGTTATCTATGAGAGCGGATCACGGCGACTCTGTGACACAAACTCACATATAACGATTGTTGGCTATTGGCGGAAGGTGAAGCAACAAGAGATGCAAGATCAGAATGGACACTGATACGTATCGCCTATTCCTTTAATTTGACGGGATAAATGGACATTTGGGGGCTGAAATTGTATTGTACCTAAGGAATGGGTTGAGGCAAGCTTTCTTTCCGCGGAGGGAGGGAATGAGGGGACTCGCTGCCCCCTGGCCAGGTCCGGGTCATGTCCACTTATCAATCCTGTCGTCTGCCAGAGGCGTAGATTTGGCGGGAATTACAAGCCATTTCCAGACGCGTTAAACCAGACAGCGTTAGTAGTAACGAGGAAAAAACAGACAGACACCGATGTATACCATGTCACGACAAGCTATGTATTATGCTGCGCAAATTCCACCCGATTTTTTAAATTTCAATTTTAGGGAGTAGTTCATTTGAAAATTTAGAAGTGCCCCTTACCCTTATAATAATATTTGTAAAATTTATTCACACGCGCAAATAACAGAAACTCAATTTACAATCAACCATACATTATGTTTATTATAATATACATGTAGGCGATTATTCCCACTGGTATGTCAGAAGATTTCTGGAATTCGCATACTATTATGGCGGCGAAGTCAGGAGAGCTTGTCCCGGAAAGATAAAGCAAATGTCTTCCATCTGTGTTTATACACTACACTTAATGTCACGGTGAGTTGATTGGTTGTAAATAATTCCAATAAACTCACATAATGACTGTCGCATTAGTTTGACAATTACATATGTAAGTAGCTAGGAACGTTGATAAAAACGTCGTCAAATCAACGGAGAAATTTAAAGTACTAGTATAGTGAAAATATGATGTGAATTTATATGAAAGATCTCATTGGTACCTAATGATCGGACGTTTAAATCAATGTTAAAATAGGTTTGTCAAGGAAACAAATTTATCGTTAAATAAATGACTGTTTTACAGAAAAGCCATTTGCGGACTGTAGGACAAGTTTTAATGGTGGTCATAGCAGGCGATTTCATCTGAGAAGTGGATTTTTTCATTATTAATACGTGAAATCAATCATCTAGAACTATTTTTCTTACGCGAGTTTGACCAACCTATGTATCCTTTATCATAAGAAACACATTACACAAGTAAAACCTGAATGTGTTTTTAAAAAAGTGGACATAATGTTCACAGGGGTCAACCATAATGTTTAGAGGTCAACCCATTTATTGGCCTATAGTACATAATTATTATGTTTTAGCCTGTCATACTTCCACTTATTCCTTGGTAATATATAATAATAATAATAAGTTTCACAACGAACAGATTTACTATATTATGGGATATTTTACTCCAAATATTTTAATATTCGAACCATGGTTGAATACCTGAGTAAAAATGCGGGCTGGTCCTTGAAAAAATTTAATTAGATCTTGCACCAATAGTTTCTTGGGCGTTATATCATAACATGCTCAACAAGGCCAAGAATCCTTATACCCAAGATGACTGGGGAAAGGCGATCAGTGCTGTGACTAAAAAAGGCTGGAGCGTGCGGAAGGCTGCAAGACGATTCCATATTCCAAGATCCACCCTGCAGGACCATACAGTTGGCCGATACAAAAATGACAAGGGTCACATGGGAAGAATGCGTGCACTGCCAGATGAAGCAGAAAAGGCTTTGGAGAATTATGCGACATTCATGTGTGACCGAGGTTTCCCTCTAACCAGGAAAGTCTTCAAGATTCTGGCGATGGGTGTGGCAAAGGCTTTGAAGGTGAAGACGCCGTTCAACGAGGATGATCCCTCTCGGAAATGGCTACGAAACTTTCTTCGGAGACACCAAAATTTGTCCATTCGCACACTGGACAAGCTGGATGAGTCCAGGTCATTTCTGAGCCAATCTGAGGTGGACAAATACTTCACCCTTCTGACGAGTGTCACACAAGAAAATGGGATCGAAAATCCATCACATATTTTCAATTGTGACGAGACGGGATTTTCATCCAAAGATGTCGTGAAGGTGAAGGTCATCAGCAAGCGTGGGAAAAACGTGTCTATCAGAAGCAGGTATCGTTCAAGGGCCACACGACAGTGATGTCCTGCTGTGCTGCTGATGGGAAGACCATACCCCCAATGATCATTTATGAAGGCTCCTGTCCCACAACATCCCCAGGAATCCAACCAGATTGGGGAATTGCCTCCACGAAGTCTGGGTGGATCACTGCAGATTTATTTTTGCAGTGGTTCAGGAACCTTTTCATCCCTAATGCTGGAAGTCATCGTCCCCTGCTGCTTGTGATGGACAATCACTCCTACCATGTATCACCAGCCGTGATTGACCTGGCGAAGCAGGAGAACATCCACCTCCTTTGCCTCCCACCACATTCCACACATATCCTACATCCCCTAGACCGAGGATACTTCAATCTACTGAAGAAAGAAATGGGCTCCACAGCCGTGGCACTGGGGTATGGAGGTGTGAAATGCATATCGAAATCTTGCTTCCCGAAAATCTTGGAGTATGGAATGGATAAAGTTTCATCCCAGGCTATAAAGGCAGCCTTTGCAGAAACGGGATTATTCCCAGTAAGAAAAATCCAATTGGCAGATGGTGATGTCGGACCAATTACAACAGTTGCTGATGATGAACAAGATGAGGAAGCATGTAAAACATGTGGGCAGAAGAAACAGAGCAGCCTTGTCAAGCTGGGAATCGTCCCTGAGAGTTTGGCACATGTTCTTGTGGAGCCCACAGCCAGTGCTTCAAAGCCACCATCCAAGAGAAAGCTTGGAGCACGTCTCCTGACTGGTGCCGATTTGCTGGAAGAGCAAACATTCCCTGTCCCAGAGAAGCCCGAAAACGTCCCAGAAAGCCCGGTGCCTGGCCCTTCCAAACCTAGAGCCTCCAAGAAAGTGTCATGGCAGCCCCCCAAGCCAAAAACCAAACGTGCGAGGAAGCCGGCTGTTGATGAAACACAGTTGTGCGGCGTTTGCATGACAGATTTCCCCAGCAGTGACTGGGTCGGATGTGACGAATGCCCTCAGTCGTACCATCGCGCATGTTTGGCAACAACGGAGCAAACACTCGTGGATCTCAGTCTGGTGTGTGGGGGAAAACTGGCTGTGCAACAAATGCAGACAGTCTGAGGAATGAACCGTGATCAACATCAATGACACAGACTATCTTTGTTTGTTTACATTTTAGGGAACTATTTAATTATTCAATTCAATTCAATGATCGTTGATAATATACTATAAATCTCATATCAACGCTAATCAAAAACATTGATATGAAAGTGTGGATATAAAAAAATAACTTTATTATAGTAGCCTAGATATGTATATTATATCTGATAGTATAATTATATTAGATATTGAAAGTGTGTAAATGATGTCATGTTTTTGTTTGTTTGTTGGAAACATAACTCTGATAGCATTGTGGTACAGCATTTATTAAATCTTTGCTTACGTACAAAACAGCAGTTCACAAATCACATTTGTGGAACTTTAAACATGGCCGATCATTTTGCCTATTTGTTGCTGTGGAGGGTTGTACAATTATAACGATTATATCTATAAAAGTTGTCTTCGAGATGCAATTGAATTTGTAGGATTTGATTTTGCGATAATTTTTCTCATGAAAAAATATGTTTTAATTCTTCTGATTGGAATTCTAATAAGAAAATGACTATATATGCCCGTATAGACGGCCGATCATAGGTCCCGGCACGCTACACTAAAATATAATATCACTTTACCAAATTTTGATGATACCAATTGCAAACGTAAAATACACAATCTTCCAATAGAAACAAAGCCAGACCAATCAGTTCATTCAGAAATACTGGCATCACCAGGAGCAGACAGTGTGTGAAATGTCAAATTGTTTCTGTACACCTGATGGAATTAGTATACATCTGCGCAAGATCCTATGAAACTAATTTAGAAATCCGAAACAAACCCCATGGATAGATGTGTGTCAAATACATCACTGACAATACATGAGTCAGAATCAGCCGGGTGCCAACTTGGCACCCTTGAGGATTTTTTTTCCAGAATAGAAAAGCATGGTTAGGGAACTCAATTATAAAATGTGTTACATGTGGCAACATTATAAGTCATTGACAATTCTTACTTGCTACGATCATTGCAATAATCTCGTCCATGACATCTGTGCCACTACACAACCATATCTCCCAGTGTAACATGACCGTTTGCTGGGACATCCACATTTCACTATTTGTAGAATGGCAAATACGTTGGAAGTACACCAGTACTTCACCTGTATTCCAACCATATCGGGTCGGGCAAAAGTGTGAAGGGTCTGATTGAGCAGCGGATGTATACAAGAACTTACAATTGAGCACGATGTATATGCTGAATCAAGTCGATTCTTGATGGGGACCTTGCGTTTCGGAGCTGACGTATTCTTCGATCTATGCCATCTTCACATTCCATACGGGATGGTGGTGAACAAGCATATCATCTCAAACTGAAACCATAATTGGCAGCAAAGGAGGCAGTCGTTTCTGACATCAGGTATGTTTCATCTGCTCCTGGTTGATCAAGTGAGATTAGATGATTTCCCCTCTTGGGGATCTTCAACACCTTACTAAAACAGGTGCAAACAAGTCGATATGATCCTCGATCGGGAACACTCCAGACTAAAGAAGCAAAACTGGACTATCATGAAATCAAAGACAAACATCTTTTATGGATTGGATCATTGATGGATCAGAGAACCCCCAAAAGTCCACGTGGATTGAAGTCTGCCCTCTTAACATCATCCATCAGGATGCTTACATGTAGTTGTTTGAAATATCATGAGAATCACACTCTCCTTCATAATGACATTCAAAGCATGGATTTACAAAAGGCGAATGACTTTCAACACTGAACACTTTTTCATTATAATAATTTCCTTGGCCACAAAACGTATTGCTACATCAATATTCCACAGGTGGCAGGAAATGTCAAGTAAAGGATGAAAATTAGCCAAAGGCTAAGATAGGTTACCGGACAATTTTGGTTTGGCCATTGGCAGGTAACAGACCTTGAGATTTACCAATCAAGGTTCATAGTGTGATCATAAGACCTTGAGATTTACCAATCAAGGTCATCCGTGTGAACTTCGATGTCACCATTACATTATATTATACATGTATGTGTACGGCAATTGATATTCTATATGTTCATAATACAAAGATATATCTGGGTGGAATCGTTTAGGTCGCTCAGGTCAATTTACACATTCTGAGTCAGACATTTGGTACTCAAGGTCATCTGACGTCAAGTTCAAGGTCATCATTAGTTGTGCCATATATGTCTTCCTATATGTTCATCTGCAAACATTTCATCTATAGAGGCAAATCTGGGCATTTTTTTGACCCCAAAATGGCTGTTTTGACCTTTCAAAGTCATCGAAGGTCAAATTCAAGGTCACCACACAAATCGCCATATATGACTTCCCATTTGAAAGTGCCAATTTCTAAGCTGTATCTTCAAGTGTTCTATGAGTACAGTCCTGACAGCTCCCATTATGAAGCAAAAAAGTGGCGAAATTTTTTTTCAAAGGGTGAAAAATTTTTTTTGCCTAGAAATGGCCCAAAATGGATAGTAATGCGAAAGAAATGTTTTTTTTCGCCGACTCGTCAAAAATTCAAAATGGCCATCACACGGAGACCGGCGATTCAAGGGCAACCAAACTGATACATATCAGAGAGGTATATAAGGGGAATCTTTTACATCAAAAATCTCAAAACTGTACGCCAATAGGTTGCCAATAGATTTGGACCATAGGTTCGGTAACCTAAAAACCTATACTTTGGTGTCCACAATGGCGACTCGGGCGCTAGCCTTCCTTCGCAGAAACCTTATCGATGTGACAAGTAACCCAAGCCAAAGGCCTACATTTGTATTCCGCTCTCATCCGACTCCTCATGGAATAATGCTGTGTGATCTATTGCCCACATCAGGCCAAACTACAAAACCAGCTTGAAAAGGTGCGGCGATATGCCGCCAGTTTTGTAGCAAACAAACTCTATGACAAGAATCATACCTGGTGCAAAGCACCAGATCTCCCCGGATGACAGAAGTCAATAGCGCGATCATTTCTAGCACTGTTTTCAATAAATTCCGTGCGCATATTATATAGGCCTACGATGTCCATGCCGGACGAATATACCGATGTGAAAGCAATTGGTACCCTATAGTTCGTAAGAACACTGATCGAGTACGCCCATAAAAAATCGAGTCCCTGATCGAGTACGCCCATAAAAAAATAGCAAGGTGCTCATAAAATTCAGCACCGTTTTCTTTTTGGCCCAAAGTTCAATATATTCGTAAAGTTGTTTTTGGTCAATAGTGTACAAATATGCGACAATATATGCCATATGAGAAGTGTCCAATAAATTTGAGTACCGTCGGAATATTTATAAGCACTGAAATATCAATGTTGAAGTCGGTGGTGTTGAACTCGGAACCCTTTCCGACTTTTACACATTGCCAACGATAAATACCACGATAAATACCACGGCACTTTGCGAGCGAAAAATTAGCTCGCTGTGGAACAGCGAAAAAATAAATGCGTATGATTGTTAGAATTGAAGATGTAGTCAGAAAATGGAACGTAACAAATGTGCTAGTTTTACTGCTCCAAAACAAGGAAAATTTGGCACGGACATAAAGAATAAGCGTGAGAAGTGAGCGATGGCTCGACAATAGGGACAAACGTGATACCTGGTTGACTGAATGCGCACCGTAGTTATGTATTTATTCTCAAATCCAGCCGAGACGCTAATGTTCACGTAAATCGGCGATAGTAATGAAAAAATTGCACCCTTCAACGAAAATAGTCTTCAGATTATAATTAGGGCATTTCGCCCTTATGGTTTTGTCTGGTGTTTTTTTTTTTTCTTTTTTTTTTTTTTTTTTTTCTTCTTTTTTTTTTTTTACTTTCCGCCGTTTTGGTTTCCGATCAATAACTCGGGAACGCCTGAACGGATCTTGTCCAAATTTACACCACTGGTCAGAAATATTACATGGAAGACCCCTATTGTTTTGGAGGCGGCTCCTGGGTCCTTGAGGTCCGTGAGGTCCGTGAGGATGAACTCAAGGTTGATTTTGAGACTTGGTTTCCGAGCGATAACTCAAAATGTATTCATGCAGTGGCAGGTATTCTGTGCATGGGAGTTCATATACCACCAAGGAAGAACCCTATTGATTTTGGGATCAATACGTCAAACGACCTTTGACCTAGAGCTCGGAAGAATTTTTGCTGATTCATCCTTGAGGCTTTCATGCATATCTCGGAAACAGTGCGTCGTAGAGTGAAACGGAGCTCAATTTCGGCCTTCTGGCACTAGACAAACTAGCCTAGTGGGTATTTTGGGTCGAGACAACCCCTGGTGTCGAATTTTTTTTCGCCGACTCGGCACTTCCTGTTTGGCCGTATCTCGGAAACGGTGCGTCGTAGAGCGAAACGGAGCTCAATACCGGCCTTCTGGCACTAAACAAACTAGTCTAGGGGGCATTTTGGGTCGAGGCGACCCCTGGTGTCGAATTTATTTTAGCGGACTCAGCACTTCCTGTTTGGCCGTATCTCGGAAACGGTGCGTCATACAGGGAAACGGAGCTCAATTCCGGCCTTCTGGCACTAGACAAAATAGTCTAGTGGGTATCCTGGGTCGAGACGACCCCTGGTGTCGATTTTTTTTTTGCCGATTCGACACTTCCTGTTTGGCCGTATCTCGGAAACGGTGCGTTGTAGAGCGAAACGGAGCTCAATTTCGGCCTCCTGGCACTAGACATACCAGTCTGGAGCGAAACGGAGCTCAATTTCGGCCTTCTGGCACTAGACATACCAGTCTAGAGGGTATCTTGGGTCGAGACGACCCCTGGTGTCGAATTTGTTTTCGCCGAATCGGCACTTCCTGTTTGGCCGTATCTCGGAAACAGTGCGTCGTAGAGTGAAACGGAGCTCAATTTCGGCCTTCTGGCACTAGACAAACTAGCCTAGTGGGTATTTTGGGTCGAGACAACCCCTGGTGTCGAATTTTTTTTCGCCGACTCGGCACTTCCTGTTTGGCCGTATCTCGGAAACGGTGCGTCGTAGAGCGAAACGGAGCTCAATTCCGGCCTTCTGGCACTAAACAAACTAGTCTAAGGGGCATTTTGGGTCGAGGCGACCCCTGGTGTCGAATTTATTTTAGCGGACTCAGCACTTCCTGTTTGGCCGTATCTCGGAAACGGTGCGTCATACAGGGAAACGGAGCTCAATTCCGGCCTTCTGGCACTAGACGAGACGACCCCTGGTGTCGAATTTTTTTTTGCCGACTCGACACTTCCTGTTTGGCCGTATCTCGGAAACGGTGCATCGTAGAGCGAAACGGAGCTCAATTTAGGCCTCCTGGCACTAGACATACCAGTCTGGAGGGTATCTTGGGTCGAGACGACCCCTGGTGCCGACTCGGCACTTCCTGTTTGGCCGTATCTCGGAAACGGTGCAAAACGGAGCTCAATTCCGGCCTTCTGGCACTAGACAAACTAGCCTAGTGGGTATTTTGGGTCGAGACGACCCCTGGTGTCGAATCGATTTTCGCCGACTCGGCACTTCCTGTTTGGCCGTATCTCGGAAACGGTGCGAAACGGAGCTCAATTCCGGCCTTCTGGCACTAGACAAACTAGTCTAGTGGGTATTTTGGGTGTCGAATTTTTTTTTGCCGACTCGACACTTCCTGTTTGGCCGTATCTCGGAAACGGTGCATTGTAGAGCGAAACGGAGCTCAATTTCGGCCTTCTGGCGCTAGACAAACTAGCCTAGTGGGTATTTTGGGTCGAGATGACCCCTGGTGTCGAATTGATTTTCGCCGACTCGGCACTCCCTGTTTGGCCGTATCTCGGAAACGGTGAGTCGTAGAGCGAAATGGAGCTCAATTCCGGCCTCCTGGCACTAGACAAACTAGGCTAGGGGTATTTTGGGTCCAGACGACCCCTGGTGTCGAATTTATTTTTGCCAACGACACTTCCTTTTTGGCCGTATCTCGGAAATGGTGCGTCGTAGAGCGAAATGGAACTCAATTCCGGCCTTCTGGTACCAGACAAACTAGTCTAGGGGGTATTTTGGGTTGAGACGACCCCTGGTGTCAAATTTATTTTCGCCGACTCTGCACTTCCTGTTTGCCCGTATCTCGGAAACGGTGCGTCGTAGAGCGAAACAGAGCTCAATTTCGGCCTCCTGGCACTAGACAAACTAGGCTTAGGGGTATTTTGGGAAGGCCCCTGGTGTCGAATTCTTTTTTTTTGCCGACTCTGCACTTCCTGTTTGGCCGTATCTCAGATGCGGTGAGTCGTAGAGCGAAACGGAGCTCAATTCCGGCCTTCTGGTACTAGACAAACTAGTCTAGGGGGTATCTTGGGCCGAGACGTCTTCTGGTGTCAAATTTTTCGGCACTTCCTGTTTGGCTGTATCTCGGAAACGGTGAGTCGTAGAGCGAAACGGAGTTTAATTTCAGCCTCCTGGCACTAGAATAACTAGCCTAGAGGGTATTTAGGGTCGAGACGACTTCTGGTGTCGATTTTTTTTCGCCGACTCAGCACTTCCTGTTTGCCGTGTCTCGGAAACGGTGCGTCGTAGAGTGAAACGCAAAGATGCCTAAGGGTGGGGTATGTCACTTAAACTTTGACCACGGACAGTTACAAAGTCATCATGGTTCTAGACGCGGTCTCTTAGGTATATGTTAGGTAGGAATAGAACTCACACGAAATGCCCCAAGGCATCTTCAGGCCTTGACGTCTAGTTATTAACTGAATTATTTACGTCGAGCTCTGTAGAAAACACGTTCAAAGTATTTTCTCTTCGAAACCAGGTTTTTCCCCCAGTCGAAGAGTATTTCCCCCATGGGAATCTCAGAGAGCGTTTAAGAAGTCTCCCCTGCGGGGAGACAATAATTGACATCCAAACAGCATTACAGCTACTCCTAATGACCTCGGATATATATCATTCGAGGAGTGGGAAAGGAGAACGAGGCTGGCCTCTTTCTATAAGCTAGTCAATGGATTAACCACGATAATATCAAACATCCGTCAACATGTACCAGTAGTCGTTAATTCCCAGTACAGCACTGGATTGAAACGACATTCCCCAGAGTGTGATCATCTCGAGCTCCCTGGCCGTTTTCACACGTGACTGGCGGTTGTACCACTGAGTAGATGAACGGCTTCAATCGAGCCTTGTTGTAGGTTACATTGAGGATACGTTTTGCAGAAGTAGTATCGTGTGTGTGCTGAGCTGATGTTTTTTTTTACTTGAATCTTGACCTATCCGGCTGGATCTTGTCATTTGCTTTGCGCCAGTGTGTATCCGTCGAAGATTAAGTAAACCTCAAAGCACCCAAGTGGTATATTCTGCTGGCCGTGAAATTGTTGCGATTAGTTGTTCTTAACTGTGCGATTTTGTGCCTATTATCTGTTTGAGAATTGGGAGGATATCACATCAGCTTACTTGGTCAACTAGGAACAGAAGAAACAAACCTGATGTCAGAAACAACTGCCTTCAGTGCTGCCTGTTATGGTGACAAACTGGGAAGTGATGTCGGTTCTGTATGGAAGGTGAAGATGGCAAACTCGAAGAACAGGTCAGCTGCGTAATTGAAGGTATTGCCCCCATCACAAAATGCCTTTGTTCAGCATGTACATTGTGCTCAAAGGCAAATGTTGTGGAAGTCCGCTGCTCAATCAGACCCTCCAGTTGTGTGATTGTGTGACGCCACAGATTTGATGTTCAAAGTTCTGTGAGCTGTAATACTAGACCACATTGGTGCAACGAATATACAAAGGGAGAACCTGTTCAGGAAGATGAGATGATGGCTGCTCAAGCTATGAAGTTTTGTTAGCGCCCCCATAATGTTGCCACAACACTTGATCAGTTACAACCATGTAGCCTGTGTGGGGTCAATACTATAAATTCACTGCCCCTGATTCACTGCACCTAGTATTGGAAACAAGATTGTTTTTTAAAGTGGAAAATACATATTACTTGAACAAAACCAGATCTTTTCAAACACCATGGCAGGTTAGTCAATCTCGAAAAACGGATAAGCTGTTATATATATATATTCGAGTTTGGTAGTATTATAGTCGGATTCCTTGACCGTGAAAACCACGTTTGTGTTTCTAAGTGGCTCGGAAGCCAAGATATTGTCAAAGAAGTAAATTCGGTGGCGGCCATTTTGTTTATCGGCTCTGAAAAAAATTCCTCAAGGGTGCCAAAGAGGCACCCGGCTGGTTCTGACTCAGGAAGGTCCGAGATGAAGAATCAACAAAGGAAGTTCATAATGACACCAAAACATGCTTCACAAGAAAATATTTGGCAACTGGGCTATAAGTGATTATACTAGCCCAATGGCTACTGTGTTTATGGTATCCTCGGCGACAGATTAAACGTCCACCAGCAGTGACACCGGCTCAGTGGTATGAACGCAAGTATTAACCTATTACCACTAATACACAACTAGATTTTGATGATGGTAATAACAAACGTAAAATACGACATTTTGCAATAGAAACAAAGCCCGACCAATTAGTTTATCCAAAGACACACTGGCGTCATCAGCGGATTATTTTGAAATAAAATATAATAAGTGTTTTTGGTGAAATCGAAATGTGCTATACTGTTTATACATATCAATAGAAAAGCATGAAGTAACGTGTTATATGTGTATTATATATTTTCGGGAATTCGTAGTTTATACAAATGAATGCGAAAGAAAGACATTTGTGTCAAGTCCAGGTCTGCTGCCGTAACCTCACTGGCATTGCAATTCTAGTGAAATAAAAATAACGTCATGCGAATATGATATATATATGCTAAAGTACTAATTTACGTCGGTATTCGAGATGCTTTTCAGCTCCATAGGACAGCTATCAAAGTAAACAATGAAAATTTTGCTACCAAATGTGGTTACTTCGACGATCGTGAATTTAAATACACCAGTATGCCTGGTTAGTAGTTTCAAATTACTACTTTTCCATATGTCCACCGCGCTACACAAGATCGGTATTTCATACTCGCCGATCTTTAGAATGACGTACTGGGAATACATACAGCATAAATATATCATTTCGGATGATAATGAATGCTCTTGCAAGCCGTTGTAATCAAACCATATCGGTACCTAAACTCACACACAACTTATGCTCACGAACGTTCGTTCTAAATACTTATGCATATTTGTGTATTCCCATCAGCAGATCAGAAATATTCACTTACTGTTTTGTATTTTCGTATTAAATTGGTACACATGGGTTGAACTGTCCAGACTACACGTACTGAACAAATTCCCTTCCTTACAAATTCCCTGCACGTACTGGACTAACTCACTTCCATCTGTACATTTATTAAATTCTGACACCAGTATTGTTTTCTCCTCCTGAGAGGCTGTGGTGTATTATGTTTTGCATTGAATTATTTATTTATGTATTACTGATGCGTGATTATAATGAATTTACCAATTTTGCCAATGAAAAATTTCCAGGTGGGCCAAAATTCGTCTTGATCTTTACTTTCTGGTTGAAACTGGCACCCAGTGCTTTGAACAAATTCACGTGATGATGCTAGATAGGATTGCGAATGTAGCATTGTCCAGGAGCACCTGAAAACGCATGTCTCATAAATTCGTGAACACGTTTTAATCGGATATGGGCTAGACCAGAACGAATGCCAGCTGAAAGCAATTTTCATAAAATCAATGTAGCTGTTCACATTTCAAATTTGGAGGTTAGATTTAGTTTAATACTACTTCTGGAGTATTCTGTATGCGGTGTGTGTGAATATACATAGATGGTAGTCGACATTACTCAAAACATCACAACACAAGATATTATTGTTAATGTGATGCAAATATGATATACGTAATATATGCACGTATAAGATGATTCTTACCAGTCAACCCACGACATCTTACAACTTCACTGTGATTTTACTCGAACTTCACAGTTTTATGACACCAGATTAGTAATGCTACATGGATATCAGTGACATTAGAACTGTGACCAGTATCCTGTGAGGTCGATGTGATGTCACAATGAGACCAAAGATAGATAGATATAACATCGAAAACATGATATGCCTCATTCGATATCACTATGATGTAATGAAATTATGCGACATTTAAATAATATATTAATCAATTTTGAAAGTCAGTATTTCAGTGCGCGTGAGTTATGGATTACTTTCACGTGAAATCAGTCATGAAATACCATTTGCACATTTTTTGCGGCTATACGCATAATTTACGGCACATTTTATTTTTTATTTATTTATTTTTGAAATCTGCCTTTATGTCTTACGTACGAGTAAAGCTCCTATTTAATATGCTTGTTGTGAGTATATCATAGCCGTGAGGCCAGCTTTATGTTGTGGTGGGGTTACACATTGATATCACAGCGATCTCACCCCGTGAGATATCTGTGATGCTTATGTGAGCTGAGGGTGATGTAGACATATTGTTCACTGGGTTGTTCTTGTGAAGAAAATTGAGACTATAATACATATTCTGTTTTGATAGATAAATGTTAAATATCTTAAACACTAGCATCATGACCGTTGTGTAATAGACGTAGAATCAATACCCAGTATTATGTATACCCAGTATATTATGTAAAGCATGGTCCGTTATCCAATCTCATAGTCCGGCGACAGAAAGTCATATCAGGCATACGAAGTGAGAGAAAACAAAAATGACAGGGAAACTCATGAACCCCCAAATATGGCCATTAGGTGGTGGAATCAGGTGTTCCGGAAAGAACGAGCATTTCCTGCCCCACGAGTGGCACCGGTCATGAATTCCCCAAAATAACATGAAAATAGACCTAGTTGCATGGCAGTCATGGATGTGGTGTATTTATCAACCAGATCATGATGATGTCCATAGAAGTTCCTAAAAGCAGCTATAAGTCTTGATAAAACATATCCTTGTCGCAGTAGTTTAGAGACTAGCTGGGCACTTCGATAAACAAAGTCCTCATACTGTATGAGCCCAACTGCTGGATTGTCTATCTATGGATAATAGTATCATAATGTTCCATAGTATAACTTTCCAGTTCTTGTGTGACGTTGCATGGAAATCATAATGTTCATGACGTTCGTACAGAACACAATAAAATGAGGTTGAGATTTGCAAGGTAGACTGGACGCACAGAAGGCAAAACGAATTGCCAAAAAATACTTAATCTGTGAAACAGTTACAGTATCTAGATCATAACGTGCCTATTTTCTTGATGATATCGTACAATCCACGTATATTTACCACTAATAAAATTTCTATGTCATATTATGATCGGATATATGAGATATATGGTGTAGACTTCTCCTCATGACAGTGCGTATACATACATCAATGTGATGATTAATAACTTGGACTTACTAACTTTAAACCCAGTCTGGTGTACACATACTATTGGATGCCTTAGCAGCAGAAAAATTGCGAAAATTGCGAAGTGGATTATCCTAAAATTGATGAAAAGAATGCTTGCCATTTGCAAGAGTTAGTTATGATGCATGCTGGTACTGCTTAGATAGATAAATATAAGTATAAATCTTCAATAAACATGATAAACGCATTGCCCAATGTTGTACTAGAAAAAAAACTTACATGTATCGGAATATATTGCACCTCAGACATTTACAATCGTTATTGTCATTTATGATGCACTTAGACGTGTTGTTAACGTGGGCAACAAGCTCTGTATCGACTTATTGCCACTAACACAACAAGATTCTGATGACCCCAATAATAAGGGGCCGGTCATTATTTACTGGGTGGGGGGGTTGGATGGTTTTTCCGAGAAATGAGTTTTCAAAGTTTGACCCCCCCACCGATATCGAAAACCAATCTATGACCCCCCACCGAGATCCAAAATTAAAGTATGACCCCCCAATCCCCATTTCTATTGAAACAATTGTGACTTTTGTCGCAAATATATGATTCTATAAGGTCAGTGAATATTATTATTTGCGCTCTTCGTGTATCCACCATTACTTCGCTTCAGGTGTGAATGCCATTACAACAATTATTACTCGTATGCATACTACATATGGGCACTTAACAACCCATCGTTTCGAAGCCCACTTGAAACACTCGAGACCTAGGTCAAAGATCATTCAGTTGATTCCTTGACTCCGAAATTTTTGATGGAATGGAAAAAATGTATGAAAACCCTCACGGACTTTCACTGGATTTTTACTGGACACTATAGCAAACTCGCAAAAAAAAATACAGGGCTCTTCCACATATCATTGATGAGCTGGGAAGATTTGGTGAATCAGGCCATTCAGAACTGGTTTTTTTTTAGTCTTGAATCAGGTCTGTGTTGGCTCTATGATGGGCTCATAATGTTCTGCCATCATCCAAATCATGTGAGTCAGATTCCCTACCCTGGTCATCCGGGGCGATCCAGGACTATTTTGCCATTCTGTGTATAAAGATCCATATCTTTTACATGGTGGTTTGTGATAGTCCTGAGGTCTTTGGGGAATATCCTCAGTGGGATCATGTGTTGACAAAATTTTGAGTGGAAAACCGGTCTGTGATTCTGACATGCTAGTTCGGGTTCATCGGAAGGGATGCTATGTTGCTCAGGGTGGTATGAACTGGTTGATCCGTGGTTTGTTTGTGACAGGACCCTGCTGATCTAAGTTCGTCTTTGCTGGCACCGTATTCAGCTGTAGTGCTGCTCCGTTAGGTCCGTTAGATTGTAGTGCTGCTCCGTTAGGTCCAACGTTGATTCTTGGTGACAATGTTTCAATCTGAGTGATGAGCGTTGATCAATGCACATCAGGGCTCAGAATTGCCACTTGTGGGTAGCCATAGGCTCATAACATTTCAGATTTGCTACCAGGCAATATACCTCACGAGCCAATTGGCTGAACAAAATCTGTAAAGTTATATTGAAATATGCTTCTATGAGCAAATTGGCTCCTGAAAATTGTTGAATAGGAGCAAAATAGGAGCCTTTAACCCTTGATAAAATTATAAATTTTGGGACACATTAAAGCCTAATATCTCACTTAATATTGAGATTAGAGACTAGGAATCAATTGTGGACATATAGGAAATGATATATGCTGAATATTGTCGTGACCTTGAATTTGACCTCTGACCTTGGTTTCAAGGTCAGAGCGGCCGTTTTCGTCGAAAAATGGCCAATTTTGGACTTCGACGGTCGTTTTCTCAAAATCTGTTCAGTAACTTTTTTTTCTTATTGATGAAAAACACTCCTCATATGTACCCCTGTGACATGTATAAATTTCGTTGCGCTTGAATCGCTTGAAGTGGGCCATTTTGGGCCCAAACTCGGCCCAAATGTGACTTTCCCATGTTAAATTTTCCTATGCTTTATAATTTTTTCAAAATGGCGGCCGTTTTCGACGAAAAATGCCTGATTTTGGACTTTGGCGGCCATTTTCTCAAAATCTGTTCAGTAACTTTTTTTTTTATTGATGCATAACACTCCCCATATGTGCCCCTGTGACATGTATAAATTTCGTTGCGCTTGAATCGCTCGAAGTGGGCCATTTTGGGCCCAAACTCGGCCCAAATGGGACTTTCCCATGTTAAATTCTCCTATGCTTTATAATGGGACACATTAAGCCTAATATCTCACTTAATATTGAAATTAGAGACTAGGAATGAATTGTGGACATATAGGAAATGATATATGCTGAATATTCTCGTGACCTTGAATTTGACTTTTGACCTCATTTTCAAGGTCACAGGACAAAATGGCTAATATCTCGCTTATTATCGACTTTACAGCCTAGGAATCAGCTGTGAACATATAGGAAATGATATATGCTGAATAGTCTTGTGACCTTGAATTTGACCTTTGACCTCATTTTCAAGGTCACATGACAAAATGGCTAATATCTCGCTTATTATCGACTTTACAGTTTAGGAATCAATTGTGAACATATAGGAAATGATATATGCTGAATATTTTCGTGACCTTGAATTTGACCTTTGACCTCGTTTTCAAGGTCACAGGACAAAACGGCCAATATCTTGCTCATTAGCGACTTTACAGCTTAGGAATCAATTGTGAACATATAGGAAATGATATATGCTGAAAATTCTCATGACCTTGAATTTGACCTTTGACCTCATTTTCAAGGTCAAATGACAAAATGGCTAATATCTCGCTTATTATCGACTTTACAGCTTAGGAATCAATTGTGAACATATAGGAAATGATATATGCTGAATATTCTCATGACCTTGAATTTGACCTTTGACCTCATTTCCAAGGTCACAGGACAAAATTGCTAATATCTCGCTTATTATCGACTTTACAGCTTAGGAATCAATTGTGAACATATAGGAAATGATATATGCTGAATATTCTCATGACCTTGAATTTGACCTTTGACCTCATTTTCAAGGTCACAGGACAAAATGGCCAATATCTTGATTATTAGCACCTTTACAGCTTAGAAGTAAATTGTGAACATATAGGAAATGATATATGCTGAATATTCTAGTGACCTTGAATTTGACTTTTGATCTCATTTTCAAGGTCAACAGGACAAAATGGCTAATATCTCGCTTATTATCGACATTACAGCTTAGGAATCAATTGTGAACATATAGGAAATGATATATTCTGAATATTTTAATGATATTGAATTTGACCTTTGACCTAAATTTCAAGGTCAGTCATTTTATTTTCAAAGTCAGATTACAAAATGGCTTATATCTCGCTTATTATCAAATTTACATCTTAGGGGTCCATAGTGAACACATAGGAAATGATGTATGCTGAATAGTTTGGTGATCTAGAATTTAACCTTTGATCCCATTTTCAAGGTTAGAGATATGGCGATTTCAGTGGTCACCTTGAATTTGACCTTCAACTTTCTCGGCTTAACTCTGTATATTTCTCCGGTAACCTTTCTAGCCCATTGGGCTAATTTTACCCAACCCCCCCACCTGATAAATAATGACCGGCCCCTAAATCCGGAGTAAATTTAACTCTAGGTCAGTTGTTGCATGAATACCCATCGATTATTAACCTTCCAAATTGGACGGTGTCGGCACAAATAAGGATAGTAATGCGTTCGAATTACCATACTATATATTCACTGTCCTAGTGAAATTGTCCTCGTTTTCAGCCATTCGGGACAAAATTTTGATTACATTCTTTCTGCCCATGATGACGCTAATGTGGATTTTTATGAGAATAATACTGTAGGTACAATAAATTTCTATTTCGAAACCTTTGCCATTTTAGGTTTTCCATTGACATCATCATTATCTTGAGGAATACGTACATGCATTATATAAATATACATTTTGAACATTTCATAATGTCATTAAATACACTCCATGTTAATGAAGATAAGTTGTAAATGAAATATGTTTAAAATATAATAGATATAACGTGGTATCGTCTCAAGACTGCAGGCATAGTCTATGGGCACCATCAAAACCAAATACTGCGAGACAGTTTGTCTGCTCGTTGTAGATTCGTCATTATTGGGAATGACATAGACCATGTAGACTTAAAGACGGGTCCACATGTGCCAGGCGGCGACAGAAGCATTTAGCTGGGATCGAAATCCTGCACGATAAAATTCCCTGAACTGGAATATACAAAGTCAATGAGTGTGATTTTCATTGCATGGATTCTTATGATTCTCCGATTCTCCAAGATATTCACAACAATGATTTTATTAGCATTACTGAATGAAATACAATAATAACAATGATTTTCTTTCCAGGAATTGAAGCTTTGCTACATGTAATAAAATTGTGAAACCACAATGTATGTTTTAACCTTTTCTTACAATATGATTTATATGGTACTTATCATTGCTTGGTTATGAGCAACGCACTAAAAAATATTCAAAGTCAAGTATTTGATTTTTCTGTGAATGTAATCAGCCATGTAAATTGTCAACATGTGTAGGAATGACACTCATACTATGAGTGACAGTATAGCGCATATTTCAAGTTGAAATTAAGTACTTCGGCATTGTATGCATTTTCTTACCATAGTTAAATGTACATTTTATTATTCTATATTACTAATCTCAGCCTTCCGTTGGCATGTGTGTAAATGTTTGATTCATTGAACATGTTGAAACTGTGGCGTAATCCCAATGTCAATCCACTGAATCTGATCAAACGGAAACCGACATTTATATTGAAATTAGATTAGACATGGTAGGTTGTTATATCAGGTTTCTTGCGGAATCAAGTTAGAAGGTCGATCCACGAAACAATAAAAACCTTTCTTGAACATCAGTAAACATTTTGTAATTTTTCACAATATAACACACAAAAGTGAATGCATTAGATGTGTTCCATATTCTAACCCACTAAACATGCTAAAGATTCACTTCAAAGGCGCGTGAAGGACGCTACCTAACAAATTTTAATTGACATCAATTGAGGTCAAGTTTGACGGTCACACATCACGTGGGATTAAATCGTCATGGGGGTGTTATTGTGTCATGTATTGAGGCTGTGTTTGTCACATGTGGCGTCCAGAGCAATGCGACAATATCTGGCAAACCCACAGAGCATGTACATGTACTTAGCGCGTTCGATCACCCGTAGGGGTTGCACATTGAATATATGAGGGTTTTTTTTTCACACGAGCGGAATCGTAATGTATCTGGTTCAGTCGGGTACAGGAGCACTTGTTGCTTCCAACATTGAATAGAATTATGAAATCGAATAACGTGCTCAAGTGTCGGTTACTGGTGACAAGTATGTGGCCACTTGCACGCGTGGAGGGCCCACTCAAGAGGACCATTATTATTTATTAGTGTTTGCCAAGGATATATTATTTGTTGATATGTGACAGTATGGTGCCCTCATACGGTGGTTTATATCATGTTATATATCACTCGTAATTACGCCAGGTCACGAGTAATTAATGTCGCTTACCTTGGAGAGTGCTTGTCCGATAACAGTTTTTTCCGTATCTTTGTGCTTACTCATTTTGTCTCGTTGCGAATAATCTAATAGGAATCCAAGATTCTGAGGCATCAGGACTTTTTTTCTCTCCGTGGAAATTATTTACCACACACCATGAGAATATTTCCGGAAAACCTAGAACTAGATTTTTCAGCTTAACATTTATGACCCTCCGGAAAATCCCTGCGCCATACTGGGGGTAAAAATATCATTTTAGGTTCACGACGTATTTTTGGCGGGGGAATTCCTATCGGGTAGGGTATTCCATGCGCACGAACTGGCGCTACAGAAAGGCGTCACTTGAGGCTACCGAGCGTATATGCCTATACATAGTATCAGAAACCCATGGTTTCTTGATCGGCATTGCAATGAAAGCTCAGTTTGGATTACTGGGTACCTGCCCCCGGAGTTTAGGCATGATGTCATGCGCACGACTAACATTTGCGAACTCGTATCAAATCACACTTTGGTCACTTCTTGGCGTGACATGAGCATCACTTCATGGCCAGTCACTTCAAATAAAAAAATAACAAAATGTCCACTTGAAAATGATTTTATATTGATCCAGTGACTTTCAGTCCTAAGATGTTTTCTCTGTTGGGCAGTTGTGCATTAATTCCATCTGGTGTACAGTAGAAACAACTATATTTACACACTGTCTGCCCCTGATGACACCAGTGTGGCTTCAGATATAAAAGTTTGGTCGGGCTTTGTTTCTATTCCGAAAGTGTTTGATGTTAGGCTTTTTATTGTAATCATGAAAATCTTGTTATAAGCGGTAATAGGTTGACACATATATTCCATGTGAATCGCGGATCACAAAGATAAATCGCTACAATAAGCCTATACAGGGTGTCACCACCAAACATTAATGTTTTTATATGTTCCGATTTTCTCTTTGAATTAATGCATTTAAATACCAGAATAGTTTGCATTTATACTGTGCATCTACTAATTCTACTAGGATAAGGCCACATTTCCCCTCGAATAACAGTTCATGAAATCATTTACGGCGATTTCAAATGATACTCTCTGAATCCCGAGGATCTCAATACCATGCTTATCAGTAGGCCCTATCACAAGTGGTTCTAACTCTATCTCATAGCGGTGAAAAATATGATTATCACGTCGTAGACGCTATTCGCGAGACATCAAAATGAAAATTTACATTTGCCATGATATGTACACTAATTATTCATACAACCAAAATAAATAAATTGATCGACGAGGTTTTGAGCATATATGTGAGTAATTTCGTAAAGTTGCCCTTTTCAGGAACAGCAATCACACCATACATATAATGATGTTATTTGTACAGTTCTTGTTGTTTTTATATAACCGTGGCAGAGGATACTAATGTGTCACATTAACGTTTGGCTTTCACAGTGACCTTGTATTTGATTCCAGTGCTTATATTCGGGGGTTATACAATGTTCTTCGTACAATAACATATGACAAAATCAACGAACTGTCGTCAATATTTGCAGAAAACTTGAGTGCGGATAAGTCAGTAGTTCGTTTCTTATAAGGAGGACGTGCGCTTGGCACCGTGAACTTGTTCAAACGTTTCTGTGTTAACCAGTCGATACCCTTAGCGAACGAGAGAACAGGCGCCAGTCGCGCTGTGAGCGAGATACGTCATATGCCAATCAAAGGCGGGGACGGACTCCATTCACGACGTGGACCACTGACGGCCTGTCTGCATGTTGACTCGGCAGTGTGAAACTTGAAGACCCGAGGCCGGACTCAATGACAGTCCTACTGTTCTCCAGCGGTGCCGGGTGTTTAGATAGGGTGGCAATGCAGAACAAGTGGTCACTCGGCCTCACCTTGACTAGGGTAGTCTAGTCGAAAGGGATCCCCGAACTAGGTCGCTGGCCGTGGTCGTTAGAGCTACCATGGATATCTGAGGTATGTGCTTCCGTTTGTAAAGTTGTGTTTTACCATAAAATGACGATGGTTTAGTACATGAATAGGCTATGATGGTCATTCACGCAGTTGAGATCACGCAATCAGTTCGGTGATTGACATAGATCCGCGATATTATAGGTATGTGATGTTATTAGTTAACTTATTTTGTATTTATCGACAAATTTCCAACAATGAATATCCACAAATATTACTTGTGACTAGAGTAGGCAGCCAATGAAAAAGCCACATTTCAGTAGATCTACACGTATATTGATGTCAGTTCAGCAACGGAATGCAATCGCACACAGCTTAACCTTATCTTTACCAATCACCGTTATACATGTGGAATTCATCATGATTCATATCGTGGCTCATAGAACACAATCTACAAGTCAATATCAACTGCTTTATGTAATGATCCTATTACACACAATGGTGCGCTAATGGTATTACTTAGGCTTATCGTTAATACCACTTTGTGGCAGTTATTCAAAATATTGACATCATACCAAAGACCTCATACTTAGATACTTAGTGTTACGCAATCAAATATTAGTGATCATAATATGTGGTACTTTGTTTGACTCATAGTTATCAATCTGTATGTAGTAAGGACATGAATGACATAGAGTTTAATTGGTAGATATCTCATCATATATACATGTATGTACTTATGTAAGTATTACGGCTACATTCCGCTGTGTTCTGGAATTTATAATAGTCTTCTTATAAAAGGGGGTGAATTCATATATTACTGCAGTGTGTGATCAGACGGCTTGTTTTTGCCAAGTCATCGTCCACAGTTAGACACGGTCTGAACAACTAATGAAGATCGATATAGTATACAGCACACTTACTGCAACGCATCACCACTGCGCAGGACCATACATGTTCTCCCATGGTTTAGGATTTATATGCATTTCGCCAAAATTTGAAATACTCGCCATCACTATATATACAGGTAGGCCTGTCAACTGATTTCAACAAATAAGGTGGATTTGGCACATATGTCTAGATGGCGATTTTTTTTCAGATCAAAGCAATTATTATTGTTTTAAAATGATCGAATATATTTATGGCAATGTTAGACTCTAAAATATATGATGTATTACTGAAATTTGAACATAAAGTGTGGCAATCAATGCAACAAATATGTTTTATAAGACATTCTTGGAGGTGGGTATTTTTGTGGCGGTTGCTGAGTGATATGTACTGGGTCAATGGGTTCCCCATGGGTTGATACACGGGATGTAAACAGGCATAAAGCATGGTCTTGATGGGGCGTCCTTGCTGGCAATTTCTGCCAATAAAATAAATGGCTGTATGGGGACCACATCACGTGTGGTTCCACAAGGACACGGTTTGATCAATACATCGGCATTTGTGCTTGACAATAAGCTATTTAGCAGTATTTGCTCGTCAAAGGTAGATGAAGTATGTGGTGAAGTGAGATAGGGAGTTGAGATTGAGGGCAATGCAATACAGGAAGCGCGTGCTGTTTGTTCTCGAGGGTTTCTTGGGCGTACAGTGGCGGGGTGTTGATAATACCGCTACATCGGACATAGCAGGCCCACTTGACGTTGTAAGCAATTATAGGTAGGTGGTCAATTACAGTTCAACAGAGAGGAATATCACGGAGCAGTTACGTCTGCTCTATGCTAATGAGGATTGATTGATTGGGATTTGTTCTGTAGCTCCTTGTGGCTCCAGAATATTTCAGCTACAACAGAAACAATACATTGAATCGAGATTTTCAGAAGATATTCAATGCTCATTTGCTATATATATTCGGGAATTCGAGAACTTCACTTCGGACTGAAGAATTCCACAGTTTGTTTGCTGGATTTCTCACGACAGCGACCGAAACGAGGTGACCGACTTTTGCAACACCCAACTCAAGGCCATCGTCGAAGTTGATTTTCAGCCAATGTATGCGATTTGTTGCGTTTAAATTCTGGGAGAACTTTGAATGGACCACGAGGACAGACTAAATATTTGTCTGCTCCATACCCACGTATTGAGCGGCGTATGGGTACAGGAAGTACTTTTGGTCGCCCCAGAATATATGTAGACTAAAAGGCGGCTGGAAGTGATGCTCACCGAAGACTATTGTTGTGATCAAAGAATTGAGAACAAAGCGAGGTGGCGATAAAATCGTCGTGTCTGGAAACAACGAGGAAGACAGTCGTATCGAACTTGTACAAGGTTTTATGAAAGAGGAACGAACAGTGAACAAACTCTAGACATTGACGTTGTTGATTTTGGTTTCTCGGCAACGGTAGAACTTTCTTTAATTATCTGTTTGTGGGTAGAAACATTACTCTCGAAGCCTAGGCCAGGGACTACGATATCGAGAGCTCGGCTAGACGAGTTATCTCGATGGCTGTCACTCGAATATGTCCCATAAATTAATCAAATCAGGATCTCTGTCGGCCTATAACCCCACCTGGGGGAAATTCGGTGTTTTGTCGTTTTTTAGGCCAGTGGGGCGGCCATTATTTCGCCGCGGTAGTCCCCGTAAATTCATTATATTTGTCTAGGGCAGTGCAAATGAACACCGATCTCTTCACACTTGACGATAAAATCTGCATGTGGAAAGTGTTTTGTTGAAGCAACAGATTTGATACTTTGCCCCCGTGTCCATCACCAGACTATGTTACGCTGTGGTGTCGTATGCAGGATCGATGTCCCCCACCAAGACAGCCGCCGACATACATGGCATTCCAGGCGGCCCTGTCATTGTACTGATTACAGTTCTAATACATGTACGTCACTAAATACAACCACATTATGCATATAGTGGCTTTACCAAGGTTTGGATTCGAGTGTGGTCCCACTTAGTTTGTAGATTCGGTGTCGGTTGTTTTAATTCATGATATCAATAGTCTGTGTTACATGTTACGTGCAGCCAGCTAATTTCGTTTCTATTCCTGTGATGTATAAAGTTACAATCTGGCTTCACTTTACAGGACGTGTTGTTCCTAAATTGGCACAATTGGAGAAATTCACCAGACAGGAAATGAGGCTGCCACAACCATAACGAGGGCATTATTCGCAGGGATTGACTACAGGCAGCGACTGCATGACCTATATATGGCACAGCACTAACACAATAATCTGCAACTTCGCCAAACACGTATAAGCCAAGATCCTGAGGTGAGTCGGTTTTTAGAGTGGAATATGTGTATATTCATTTCGTCGCATGTTGACTGTTACATCAATTGGAGGTTCCAATCATACTTGTTATACAGTGCAGTTTTACACGGTATTATCCGCTTTGACATATATTTGCTATGCTTTATGAAATGAGAATAGAGCCTGGACTTTCTTGAAGCTATTCGTCTTCTGACTGAAATTTATTTTTCATCGTCAGTGCAAATCAATATTGATCTTGCTGTTCAAATTGTAACAAAGTTCGGAATATAGGAAATCGGGCAGGGTTTTTGCAATCATGATCACGTATCTACCCCATGGCGTAATACGATACGGAGGCAAATTTATTTATATACACAAAAAATATATACGTTCAACATTTGTAACAGTCGACTGACATATTCCTTGTTGAAAGTTCTATACATTCACCACGTATATTTGTCTGGGACCTATAGGCCTATACATGTATACTGGAATGAATAATGAATAAAGCGCACACCATCTTAAAAGTTAAGTTTCAATATAAAGATTTCAAATTATCAATAGCTTATATAAATCATATAATGCACCATGAGCGTCGTGTGCTATATATATTTCCAGGTTCTGTGTATGACCGATAAGTACACGTATCGAATATCTTATCGAATAACTTTTTACAACTGTTAATAACAATATGGCAATTTTCCGCACACATCAAAGTAATCCGCGTATTGACGGATAACAACTATTGTAATGTCGCTAGCGATCCGGCAAATCTGCACCCATCCGACTAGAGATCTACAAACCCTAGACAACCATCTAAACACTTATTGTTTACCCGCTCCTCGGGCGCATCGACCATCACTTCTCGGCATGACTATACGGAGTGTGTCTATCGCCCACTCTAGTGACTTCTCGAGTACACCAAGTAGTCCTAAAACGGTACTATATATCTACGACTACGTGCATGCATGCGACGACAAGTCACCATGAATTATATCAAAACATGTGCATATGAATGCATATAAACTTTAATAAAATATTGAGTCGAAGACGTTTTTTGGTACGTAGAATTAGTTAAATTACTAGTACCGCCACCGTTTGCTGTATTCGTTTTAATTAACTTTGATATTTATTTTTTGTTTTTCATAATTTGCAAGAATTTTTCGGATGGTAGGAATATCGTTTTCCATCAGTTGCATTTAGACGCACTGTACATTATGATTTGTCATTGCCTTGTTACTTCACGTGGCTTGTAAATTAGCATATTGACAATACAGTCTCCGATATGTTGTTTGATTCCAGAAATGTAAACAAGATAATGCCAGCAGGTGACGAAAGTCAAATATTTGAGAAGACTGATCCAGCAAGACGACACTATTTATTTATCGTTTTGTCAAGACTCGTATCTGATAAATATCAATCGTTGCTGGGATAAAATTTCCAAAGACGAAAAAAAGTGTAACTTGACAAGTCTTGTGGCAGGGACTTTGAACAAGCCATGTTCAATCCTGCAATAGAATAAACAAGTCAATCTGCGATACCTCTATTCCGACTATAGAATGTGAAGTGGGACAATCTTGAACGTATTCATGTTTCTAGACCATCTACGGCAAAAGTGTTGCATTCAATAGTTCTTTAATAGGAGATTTCACTTCTTCAGTTGGTGGACACATGCAAACTCCTGAGTGATAACGGACAAGTATAAATTTAGCGGGATACATGACAGGCAAAATGCATAATATTTGTGCCGATTAATTGAGTAGCCATGTGAAAAGTAAAATGAGTGAATATGAATATTGCCTAATCATGAAAAGTTTATTTGCGTACGGAAATATGTGTGTGAAAATATGTTTTCGTTTCTTCAGCAGGGAAACCGAACGAAGTAATACTTGCCAACTAGAACACAAAACATGTCATCCGACGAAAGCGAAACCTTTATGACCGGTGGTGGAGAAAGCCTGACATCACCATTGACGTCACGACACGTCGAGAATGCCGACCCGAACCTGTCACTCACGCGGCCTCATTTATCGCCCACCCGGCTGTCGACGGCGCGCCAGGCCATCATGGGCGCCGTGGAAACCCTGGAAACGGAGAACGAGGAACTACGGCGGGTCAACAACCGCATGCTGGCCGAGATGGAACAGCTGCGGGCCGAGAACGACCAGCTGAAGAAGGATCTGGACCAGGCCTTCCAAGATCGGGAGGATTCAGTCGCTCAGTTCCGCGCCCTCGACGAGGACAACAAAGACCTGGAGTGTAAGCTCAAGTCACAGGCGCAGCACTTCGCTGAGGAGAACAGGAGGTCCTACGCCTTAGAGACGTCGCTGAAACAAGACAATGATAAGTATCAGAAAGACTTCGAGAATCTCAAAATGGAGTTTTCTAGGAAGGAGTCTGAGGCTCGTGCTTTGGCGAGAGAGCTGGACATAACGCGCACAAAGTTAGAACAGGCTTCCAGGAAGAACTTCCATGACCCCGATGTGGAGATTTACCACGAAATGGAAATGTTGAAAGCCGAACGCAATGAGTTGATTAATGAGAAGGACGAAGCTCAAAAACTCATCAAAAAGTATTCCAACGAGATCAAGAAGTTGGAAACAAGTTTGGAGCAGAGGACATCTGAACTGAGGAACGAAAATCGGAGACATTCGCTGTTGACGAAGGAGTTCAATTCCTTGCTGGAGGAGAACAACCACCTAAAGCAGCAGTTGCGTCGGCGGCGTCAGGGAAGTCAGGCGATCAAGGAGGAGACCGGACCGCCCCTGGCTGTCCCCGAGGTCACAGGCAAGCAGCAATACTCGCCCAGTCTGACCACCAGCAGGGAGGCGTCCTTCGCAGACATATCTGGCCAGGTGACCAAGTCACAACAGCGATCTGGACTCTTGTCTCGCGAGAAGATGAAATCCCGCGAGAAGTCAGGTGCTCGTAGTGACATTTCAAACCAGAGTTCTGTAGCGCAATCCATCGTACGGGAAAGTGAACAAGAGTTCAGCTTAGATCGGAACATGGACCGAAAGTTGATTTCTAGGCGAAATGCTCCTGGCAGTAGATCTGACAGTGACACTAGCCCATCTCCCGAGGGACTTCCTGCTATACCGGGTGGCCGGACGTGGCGGCCGTAGTGGGGCCTCACGACAGAGGTCTATGTACAGGGCTCGGCTAATGTGCTTGCTTGACGGTTTATGCAACATTCAATCGACATTGTTCAATAAAATCCCGATACATGCCTTTGTGCACATGGTATCGGCGGTCGGTCATGCTACTGGGAAGTATGTTGTCTCAGTGACTGTTCGATCATCGTCGTCACAGAACCAACAAGAACGTGTCGCCGCCAAGTGTGTTTACCGTATTGATGTGCCAAACATATCGATGACTTATACCGTCCATTCTATTGTTGCTTGCTATATTCATACCTCTGTTGTACGTACGCATGTTGTTAGCCATTGCACTGACGCCACTACATGCCTTTAGACAAGCGGTCTGTGATAGACACGATAGTGTCAAACCTTATTTTAGTGAAACCACACTTGTCAAAATGTTTAGTGATTGTTTTTCATGTGTATATATTTTAGAAATTATTCAATGGTGCATTTATTTGTTCATATTCGTTTGATTATTTATGACACTGTTAATATTGTTATTTATTGCCTGTGACACAAAAATATATTTATTAGGATGTATGTTATGTTTCTATTCATGTGATATTAAAATACCGGTACCGTGACGACGTCTTGCATCCTAGAGCTCGATGCGAGAGAGGAACTAGCAGATTGATACTAAACTAGGTAATATTATGGGGTTTTTTTCAAAAAACAAAAATTCACATAGCACGTATATGTATAACAATCACGTTAAAAGACGCGAATTTGCGAATGAACTTTGGTTTTAGGACACAGATTCGTTAAACCTATTAGGAAAATGATTGACTGTCGTGAAAAATAATGTCAATACCATTGTAATTTGTTTTCAATGTATGTCAATACTTAGGAAGTCATTGTGTATAGATGTAAATTAATTATGAGGTTTATTATTGATAAATAACAGGTTGTATGACCCTCGATGCTGATTGTGTGATTGTCAGATGCAAATAACAAGGCGTTTCGCTACCGACACATCATACATTTTATTTGTTTGTTTACATCATTCGATATGATATCGCCCAATTGTTGATGACTAATGATTAAGGGATTTATTCACGAGGCGGTGGAGATTGTTGTTGGAATGATATACACGTGTAATCGCTGGTCGATATTTACCAATAAATTATCTTGTTTCAATATTGTTTTGATATCCTGATCAAGCAGTTACCGTAATGCATTGAACTGAAATCTACACTCGTTGTATTGATTCATAAAGTACATATATACACAGCATAGAAAACCATGACAGTTGTGGTAAAACATCAAAAACATCTTTAACCAAAAATATAGACCATGGGGCTCATCAGTTTACTGGAAGACTATCCCTCAAATAGTCATATTGCGTTATGTCAACGAAAGTTCTTTCTTTGTCGCGCTTTGATACAAACCTTTGACACAAACATTTTCTCTAACTGTTATGTCTCTAAACACCGATTTGCCCATTTTGAGTTGGACGTAACCTTGCTTTGAAACACCAAAGGTAATCTGACGTCAAGTTCAGGGTCAGCAATATATGTACTATACCATATTTGTTATACCATATTAAATGCAAACTTGAGCCACACTTTAAACTGATTTGTCGCTGATCACCGATTAGCCCCTTTCGAGAAAATGTATTTTGATGCACTCAATGTCAACTGAGGTCAATTCAAGGTCGTCATAAGATATACCATACATGACTTCCTACATGCTCATAGTACAAACCTGGTCTATATAACAAGTGTTATGTCTTCAGAAACCAATTGATTTACTTCTGATGTGGAATGACCCTGATAAGACATCAAATTCAAGGTCATCAGTGGAATAGAAAAGCTTATAAGGGATATCATTTTTTTGGGATAAACAAATTTTCTGTAGAATTATTTACTCACTTTTCAAACTGGGAAATGAATACTTCAAATTTGGAATTAAATATTAAAACCGGGAATTGAATATTATAACCTGGAATTAAATATTAAAACAGGGAAATAAATATTAAAACCTGGAAATAAATATTTAAACCTCGAGTTACATATTCAAACCGCGAATTAAATATTCAAACCGGGAATTAATTATTGAAACCTGGATTTAAGTATTAAAACCTGGAATTAAATGTTAGAACCGGGAAATAAATATTAAAACCTGGAATTAAATATTAAAACCTGGAATTAAGTAATAAAATCTGGAATAATGTCAGTACCGGGAAATGAATATTAAGCTCTGGAAATAAATGTTCAAACCCAGAACATGTGTTAATATCCCTCCGTAAAGCAGACATCATCTATTCCCGCCGACTGTTTAGTTTCCACTGCACTGTCTACATACTCTCCATAAGGCCAGGCCTTTTTTAAGGCAGATAATCTGATATGACATTTTGCTACGAAAATGCTGCATGACAAAAATGCTACATTGCCGAAAAAACTCACGCACGAAGGACGAAACGCCATTGCCAATGGTCCGATAACCATTAAACATTGTATACAACTAAGCACGGTTTTTTACTTTCGCGAGAAAACTCTCGGATGTTATATTCTCTGATTCTATGACACTGTGCAATGCCAAGATCGAGTGGAACTCGTCGTATGCAGTCAACGACTCAAGAGAATCTTTGGACAAACAAACACAGACACGTGAACGTTATGTGTGATATCCATGTGCACCCCTGGTGAATCGCCTAGTTAGAGGATTTGTACTGCATACTGGACACGCTACGACACTGGGTGACACCGATGTGTTTGTGTTGGCCTGTGTTGAAGATTCAATCAGCTAATTTATTGTGCTGAATTGAGGCAATACCCAGAAGCATAAACTCTATACAGTATGGAGGTTTCTTGGAACACCGACACTCGAGTGGAATTTCCGTGCGGGGTTTTCTGTTTGTGGCCATCGTTATTAATAATTATAAATATCTTCTTACATGTAATGGGGATTGTGTATAAATCATCGCATGTCTGGTTCAGGAAAGCTTCCGTTCAGATGACAGCCTCTAAATAATCAATTAATACCTCATTTTTCGTGTAAATAAAAGTCATACTCAGAGACTACTATAATTATACATGTATGGGACGTGAAATAAGCTGTCACTGTTTTGTTTTTGTGTGTGCTACCGAAATAAGAAGGCCTTGGCGAATAATTTCACTGCAAACTCAAACTCGGAAATCAGAACACTAGTCAAGTCCACGGTTTAATGTGGGCTGTGTGACACAGTTCCCGGGCTATGACACTTCACACTTCACAGACACAGTATCGAGAAATACTCGGCTAAATTGCCTGTAGTTCGTATAATTATGAAAGACATATATGATAGATTGAAGTAAACTGTAGATAAGTAATATCTAAATAAATATTTAGAGTAAATCTGTCATTTTTAAAATTAAAAAAAACCCAACCAAGTCGTTAATATTACGAACAGATCCTGTTCGTAACACATTTTAATATGCAGAATATCCTGGTCTTTTTATGCTGGACTGCAACGGCTTTTTGTCATTATTATTGAACACAATAAACTGTTTCATACAAATGCAATAAACCATGATTCCCCAGATATGACACACAAGAGATACGGGTTGAATGATACTGATGGTTGAAACACTATCTGCGGAACACATTCTGATCCTCGATCATAACGTTTCGGATGTCGATGCACAACAACGGCTATGAAACATGTTTATCTTGATCATATAAATTTAATGTCTTGTGTCTTGTCATAAAACATCATAGGATTTAATTTTTCCCACGAATACTTCCATTTTTCAAAGTATGACTTTGATATTAAATCATTGTGATACACAATAGTTTAAGTAATTTACAAGGTCCATTGACAATCTTCGATGACAATATTATTCATGTTCTTACCCACTTTGGCTTAATTCATGGGTACACGAAGCCTTAATGTATATCAAAATCCTATCAACCTCAATATCTCTTTACTAATTGATCAAGTTACTTATCAACATTTCATGACAAAATGATACTTCATGTATAAAAGAACGTGGGGGATAAATTAAAAACAATTTTTTTTTCTCCAGAATCGATTTCATAGCGGAGTTTGAGCAAATAACACGTTGTTTCAATTGCCATGTTTTTTCAAGTTATATAGGTGTGTATATAATGTAAAAAGTTAAAAATGTAATCAAATACCCTAGAAAATGTTATTCTCAAATATTCGGAATTTGGACTCCTCCACTCGAAATAATGTTGCCAAATATTGATATTACTGAAAATTACTGAAAATACATATCAAAGCTTTATGATGAATAATATTGTAAGGTATTCCCTATATCACCCACGTTGGTAGCGTATGTGATTTATTGCCAGTCTGAGAGCACCACATATATGATCTTGTGTTACCTACCGCACGTCCTCTTGAGGTGAATTGGCTAAGCTCGGACAATCCTGCGTGGTGCCACATTGTATTAATATACAGAATGACAAACAGGGAGTTCCCATGAGCAAATTTCCAATATGTAAATTGGCAAGGTGTGATTATACCTATAAAGGTTTTGTCTATAAATCATTACCATAACCTCCACATGAATAGTAGTGTTTTCCATTGTGTGTCTTCGGCGGTATCTGAATGAACTGAACTGGGCCTAAGATGACCGCAAATCCGCGATTATATCCGCCACAAAGAGTGTGAATTGAAAACAGAACTCTTGAAGACAGAGCTTCGCGGGTTTGAATTAGAAGCATTTATACATTTATATACATCATTTGTGACCTTGAACTTTACTGAAGATTAGATTGAATACTAGAACTAATGTCCTGTCCAAAATAGATGTGTTCGTATGTGTTTGGGTGAATCCATGATATATTGGAGATATAACTTTGGTTCGTATTGGTTCGTATTAAGACGTGTAGAGAAGCGTGCGTACATGGGTCTTTGAATACAAAACTCTTGCAGATAGAACTCAGCTTCGTCTTATGAACATATAGGAATTCATATATTATGCATCTTCTGGTGACTTTGGAGTTAACTCTGGTATTAAAACTCAAGGCTATGTTCAGCTCAAAATGTTTTAATTGAGTTCGGCGACTATATTAAAATGTATTCATGATGATGTATACAATACTTGTACTGTATGGATACACGACACGCAATAATACCAAGTGCAAATGCTAATTGTCCATACTGAATGGTGAAAATGTTGATGTTTGGGGCTAATCCGGAACTTCATGAATTTAGTGAGGAACTACATGCGCCAATGATGTATTCAAGTAACCTTCCGGTGATTCCTTGACCTTATAGTTAAATATACAATAATGAAGTCTGCACGGTGACTTTATTTTTACAGGTTTTTTCGTGTCTCTCTCAGCGTAAATTGGAGTATTTTAGGTTACCGAACCTATGGTCCGATAACCTATTGGCATGGCGTTGCGTCCGTCGTCAGTCGTCGTCGTCCGTCGTCGTCGTCGTCCACATTTTTATCTTTTTTGTTTACGGGCGAATTTTTCTGAAATTTTGCAGAAAAATACTTAAAAATAATTCAAGAAGGAGGTATTTTTTAGCTTTTAGGTTACCGGACCTATGGTCCGATAACCTATTGGCATGGCGTTGCGTCCGTCGTCCGTCGTCCGTCGTCGTCGTCGTCGTCCACATTTTTATCTTTTTTGTTTACGGGCGAATTTTTCTGAAATTTTGCACAAAAATACTTAAAAATAATTCAAGAAGGAGGTATTTTTTAGTTTTTTGATTTTCACATTTTTTTCAAAATGGCGGCCGTTTTCGATGAAAAATGCCTGATTTTGGACTTTGGCGGCCATTTTCTCAAAATCTGTTCAGTAACTTTTTTTCTTTTTGATACATAACACTCCTCATATGTACTCCTATGATGTCTATGAATTTCGTTGCGCTTGAATCGCTCGAAGTGGGCCATTTTGGGCCCAAACTCGGCCCAAATTGGACTTTCCCATGTTAAATTCTCCTATGCTTTATAATGGGACACATTAAAGCCTAATATCTCACTTAATATTGAGATTAGAGACTAGGAATGAATTGTGGACATATAGGAAATGATATATGCTGAATATTCTCGTGACCTTGAATTTGACCTTTGACCTCATTTTCAAGGTCACAGGACAAAATGACTAATATCTCGCTTATTATCGACTTTACAGCTTAGGAATCAATTGTGAACATATAGGAAATGATATATGCTGAATATTCTCGTGACCTTGAATTTGACCTTTGACCTCATTTTCAAGGTCACATGACAAAATGGCTAATATCTCGCTTATTATCGACTTTACAGTTTAGGAATCAATTGTGAACATATAGGAAATGATATATGCTGAATATTTTCGTGACCTTGAATTTGACCTTTGACCTCATTTCCAAGGTCACAGGACAAAATTGCTAATATCTCGCTTATTATCGACTTTACAGCTTAGGAATCAATTGTGAACGTATAGGAAATGATATATGCTGAATATTCTAGTGACCTTGAATTTGACCTTTGACCTCATTTTCAAGGTCACAGGACAAAATGGCCAATATCTTGCTTATTAGCGACTTTACAGCTAATAGCAATCAATTGTGAACATATAGGAAATGATATATGCTGAAAATTCTCATGACCCTGAATTTGACCTTTGATTTCATTTTCAAGGTCACGTGACAAAATGGCTAATATCTTGCTTATTATCGACTTTACAGCTTAGGAATCAATTGTGAACATATAGGAAATGATATATGCTGAAAATTCTCATGACCCTGAATTTGACCTTTGACCTCATTTTCAAGGTCACATGACAAAATGGCTAATATCTTGCTTATTATCGACTTTACAGCTTGGGAATCAATTGTGAACATATAGGAAATGATATATGCTGAATATTCTCATGACCTTGAATTTGACCTTTGACCTCATTTCTAAGGTCACAGGACAAAATTGCTAATATCTCGCTTATTATCGACTTTACAGCTTAGGAATCAATTGTGAACATATAGGAAATCATATATGCTGAATATTCTCTTGACCTTGAATTTGACCTTTGACCTCATTTTCAAGGTCACAGGACAAAATGGCGAATATCTTGCTTGTTAGCGACTTTACAGCTTAGGAATCAATTGTGAACATATTGGAAATGATATATGCTGAATATTCTAGTGACCTTGAATTTGACTTTTGACCTCATTTTCAAGGTCAACAGGACAAAATGGCTAATATCTTGCTTATTATCGACTTTACAGCTTAGGAATCAATTGTGAACATATAGGAAATGATATATGCTGAATATTCTAGTGACCTTGAATTTGACTTTTGACCTCATTTTCAAGGTCAACAGGACAAAATGGCTAATATCTTGCTTATTATCGACTTTACAGCTTAGGAATCAATTGTGAACATATAGGAAATGATATATTCTGAATATTTTAATGATATTGAATTTGACCTTTGACCTAAATTTCGAGGTCAGTCATTTTATTTTCAAAGTCAGATTACAAAATGGCTTATATCTCGCTTATTATCAAATTTACAGCTTAGGGGTCCATAGTGAACATATAGGAAATGATGTATGCTGAATAGTTTGGTGATCTAGAATTTAACCTTTGATCCCATTTTCAAGGTTAGAGATATGGCGATTTCAGTGGTCACCTTGAATTTGACCTTCAACTTTCTCGGCTTAACTCTGTATATTTCTCCGGTAACCTTTCTAGCCCATTGGGCTAATTTTTTTATTTTCGCTTTTTCTTCAAAATGGCGGCCGTTTTCGACGAAAAAGGCCTGATTTTGGACTTTGGCGGCCATTTTCTCAAAATCTGTTCAGTAACTTTTTTTCTTTTTGATACATAAGACTCCTCATATGTACTTCTATGATGTCTATAAATTTTGTTGCGCTTGAATCGCTCGGAGTGGGCCATTTTGGCCCAAACTCGGCCCAAATGGGACTTTCCCATGTTAAATTCTCCTATGCTTTATAATGGGACACATTATGCCTAATATCTCACTTGATATTGAGATTATAGACTAGGAATCAATTGTGGACATATAGGAAATGATATATGCTGAATATTCTCGTGACCTTGAATTTGACCCCTGACCTCAGTTTCAAGGTCAGAGCACAAAATGGCTTATATCTCGCTTATTATCGACTCTACAGCTTAGGAATCAATTGTGGACATATAGGAAATAATATATGCTGAATATTCTCGTGACCTTGAATTTGACCTCTGACCTCAGTTTCAAGGTCAGAGCACAAAATGGCTTATATCTCGCTTATTATCGACTCTACAGCTTAGGAATCAATTGTGGACATATAGGAAATGATATATGCTGAATATTCTCGTGACCTTGAATTTGACCTCTGACCTCATTTTCAAGGTCCAAGGACAAACTGGCTCATATCTAGCTCCTCTATTGACTGTATGGCTTGGGAATCAATTGTGGACATGATATACAAAATGATATACATTGAATATTTTGATGATCTTGAATTTGACCTTTGCCCCTTCATTTTCAAGGCCGCAGCACAAAATTGCTAATATCTCTCTGATTATTGAATTTACAGCTTAGCAATCAACTGTGGACATGATATATGCTTAATGTTATATATGCTGAATATTCTCTTGACCTTGAATTCAACCAGTGACCTGGCTAACATCTAAAATATTAAACATTGTCCGGTAACCTATCTTCGGCCCTTGGCCTAATTTTTTAATTAGAAATATTTAGATTGGGACTGAGATGTATTTGCATTACAAGAGTATAGAATTAATAGCTTATAAAATACAAAATCATATCATGCGGTACTGAAGAAATTGTGTACACAAGTTGAAACTAATACCAATAATTGAAACAATAATGTTGTTGTCGCATGTGAGACCAGAGACGACGCGCATACTTGGCCTTGAACGAGATCTTATGATCTGAGGGTTGGTAATTAGCAGAGAAGACTATGGCCAAGATTTCATGGTAGATTTGTAGTCTGCATACAGAGCTAAGACTTTTAGTGGTAGTTCACGATATTTTGTGACATAATGCAGCCATAAGCCATCGCTAAAGCGATTACAACTGAAATATACATTTTATCTGTAATCTCGTATCATACAATTATGAAACTAAAAAGTATTCTGCAGGCGCAATACGTATTAATACGGTGTTTAATCCATACGTACAATTGCCCAACTGGCAGGCACAATCTCTAACCACTATTCAAACAATATATGCTTACGACATACTTCAAACACCTAGAGGTTCTTCTAGCTGCTTCGATTGGTTATTGATTAGTTTTCTAAGTGATCGAGTGCCGTGATTCTAACGCCATTACTGATACTGGCAGTTAGCTCCCGAGACAGTGGTCCCGGACAGCCTGAGCCAGCAGGGAGTGATAGGCCATGTAGGACATGTCGGGAAAGCAGTCGAGAGCCCCCAGGGGACGCGGGAACCCCAGCCACACAGCCCGACCAGGCCCCGGACAGCGGCGCAGTCAGAGTAGCACGGGTAGGTCGCACTTCCCCCAAAGAAGGAATTGTTAATTTTTAATGAGAGAGCGTTTTTCCCCCTTTTTCTTGATATCTGCATTTTTTTCAAATAAAGGTACAAGACAAAAAAGTAAAATATTAATGTTAATCGTATATTCATTAACTGTGGTGTAATATAATTTGTGTAGGCTGTCCACATATGATATGTTTGAAGTCATTTTTGGGAATATATAACATTTTGAAGTATGTGTAATAAAACAAAGCAATGAACAAAACGCAGTAATGACGGCCTTAATTTGTATAATTTTTCAAACTTTTGTACAGCATACAGTCATCGCTTTCTTTATTACGAGTATAACAGTGTTTCAGAACAATCTACAGTATTTAATTTATTAATGCTTACTGATGTATTATTTCATGTATTATTAATAAATAATAATGACATGTGGCAGTTATAGTTACAAAACAAATGAACTGAATGATAAATTTTACACATCCACAACTTTAAGAGCATGGATTCTAGAAACATAGGAACAAAAATCAGGTTGACCCTGGCGAGATTTAAATGCAAGTGAATAATCTGATCATATATCAAATATATATTGCTGACGTCATTGAAGTCGATATCGGGGTTCATATTTTAGGCTGGCACATGTGTGCAAGCACAAAAACAAATACAATGCAATGCAAACATTTATACATTGACCGATCGCTATATATGTTCAGGTCGTGATAGCCCCTTGCCAAGTGAGGATTACTTTGTGTAATTCTAAAATTCAGCATCAGCCCGGGGTAACCAAATGTATGCCTCTGTATAGATACCAGGGCATTTTTGCTCTTTTTCCCTGACCCAATTTGTGAAGCGTGCTCCAGAATACATTAGTCTCCGCGTGTTACCCAGAGAGGTGCTCTCGCTAGGTGTTTTGTAAGAAAATTCGACCCTTGTCACCCACTTGGGCTCAAAGCACTGCTGCTGTACATGCCCCATATTTCTGTCTGGTAGCAAAACGGAAAGAGCGCATTCGTCACGGCCGGCGTTCAATAAATTATCGAGTGTCTGGTCCAGCGGACGTGCAATATGCGCAACCCGAGCCCCCAACTCCCCCCCCCCCCCCCAACCACAGGCTCCCCATGCACACGGCCGCCAAACCGCGGGGTGTTGTTTACACGTTGCTAGGGCTCGCAGCCGAGACTATTGCACATGGGTGACTCATCCGTGAGCGATAATAGGACACTTCTTCAGCATGCACATTCCTTAAGCATGCGAAAATTGTAGACTACACCACAGTGTTAGGAATGACAAGAAGCCATTTAAATGACAAAGGATTGGTCTTTGACTTGGCCTAGACTCCCTTGGAAGTGGTCGACATATGTCGTATGTGAAGGGTGATAAAGTTCATACAGACATTTGAGTGTACAAGTGTTCTGAAATGACAGAATGCTTGGTCAGACCGTCAACCATGGAACGTGAGTCAAATATTTCCCTTTCGATTTCATTGTGTTTGATAGATAAATTATCATTTAAATTCTTGACATTGAATATTATTATAACCTAATATAGTGAGTAATTATTGCATATTTTCAATAAAAATCACACGTATTTAAGTGTGTTTGTACGGAGCCTCTGAGAGGACATGGAAGAAATATTTTTAGCACATTGTTATTGCGTTCCCTCGCAATAATATTGCGTTCCCTCGCAATATTATCGCGTTCCCTCGCATTCCGGATCGCGTTCCCTCGCAATCTTATTGCGTTCCCTCGCAATCCGGATCGCGTTCCCTCGCGATCTTATTGCGTTCCCTCGCACTCTGGATCGCGTTCCCTCGCAATCTTGTAGAATAACCTTCTCAGAAGTCATTGGCGTCAGCACAATGCGAGGGAACGCGATCCAGAATGCGAGGGAACGCAATAAGATCGCGAGGGAACGCGATCCGGAATGCGAGGGAACGCAATAAGATCGCGAGGGAACGCGATCCGGAATGCGAGGGAACGCAATAAGATCGCGAGGGAACGCGATCCGGAATGCGAGGGAACGCGATAATATTGCGAGGGAACGCAATAACCATATGTCAAAAAATATTTCTTCCATGTCCTTTCAGCGGCAGGCAACTACAACTTTTTTATAAACAGGATGGCGAAAATTGCGCTGTTTGATGTTCTTAAAGTTGTGAAGTTTTTATATAGCGCTTAACCTGCTCAAAGCGCTTCACAATTATGAATGCTATATGTTTAAATAACACACTATGAATACATATACTTTCCTATTGATTTTTGCATTTACGTTTTCGGAAGCTCAAACACATGCAGACCTTGTTATGAACATAACATTGTGTTCGGTTCACAAAATATGTTTCAAGTATTGGTAAGCAGTAGGCCTGACACGAAATTGACCTGGACATTGTTTTGCTTAATTAGACTGTATACCCCTGTCCTGTAAATTCATACAGACTTGTAACACTCTTTTGTAATTTTTGTCAATCGCAACTGTTTATTACGGAGCCTCTGAGAGGACATGGAAGAAATATTTTTAGCACATTGTTATTGCGTTCCCTCGCATTCCGGATCGCGTTCCCTCGCGATCTTATTGCGTTCCCTCGCAATCCGGATCGCGTTCCCTCGCAATCCAGATCGCGTTCCCTCGCGATATTATCGCGTTCCCTCGCGATATTATCGCGTTCCCTCGCGATATTATCGCGTTCCCTCGCGATATTATCGCGTTCCCTCGCATTCTGGATCGCGTTCCCTCGCATTGTGCTGACGCCAATGACTTCTGAGAAGGTTATTCTACAAGATCGCGAGGGAACGCGATATTATCGCGAGAGAACGCGATGTGGATTGCGAGGGAACGCGATCCGGATTGCGAGGGAACGCAATAAGATCGCGAGGGAACGCGATCCAGATTGCGAGGGAACGCGATAATATTGCGAGGGAACGCAATATTATTGCGAGGGAACGCAATAACCGTATGTCAAAAAATATTTTTTCCATGTCCTTTCAGCGGCTCCGTAGTTTATTGCAAAAATACCATTTATTTTCGCAATAGGCCTATACAATACATTTAATGAACAATAACATGTAGCCTAATTGTGATTCACTCCTCTCACAAGACTTCTGAATGAAACATTGCAGCATGCCGCACATAATAGTGTGACTGTAGTGATGGAACCTACTGGTATTTTACCTGTGGATCCAGTCATTAGCAGTAATCCCAAGCCCTCACTGTGGCGTGTTGTTCGTCTCATCGGTGGCTGCTGTGTGGGTGCACATTTTCTGGAGCATTATGACTCATAAATTTATCGAACCAATATCATCACCATCTGACAATGACCAGTTGAGTGCTGGATATATCCCACTCATTTCCTGGTTCTGTATGATACAAAGCCAGCTCACCTTTAAACCCCGACGCTTTCTATTGTCAAGTGATATTAACATGTGCTCTCACTGCTTCCCCCGCAGGACGTGAGGCGCTGCCGTCAGTACGGGAGCCGAGCCGGAACCGGGCCCACACGCGGGTGCTGGTAGAGCAGGTGGCGGACTCCAAGCCGGCACCCGACTCAGAGCAACGACCTCAAAAAACACTCCATGGACCGGACAGCGGTCGCCAGTCACACACCACCACTCACAGGGAGAACCAACCGGGCCCCGCCCTCGACACTCTAACTGTACCCGAGCACGAAGTCGACGACAGCTCGGAAGGTATTGGTGGCACTGATTGAATAATTTATGATATCATCACCAGAGCGATCGCAACTGTATCTGATCTTTTGTTTTCACCTGTGTAGCGTCCTCGCTGACGAGTCAGCACACGGACGAGGACCGAGGCCCTGGGGACGAGTCAATTGCTGTCGATTGTCATACCAACCCCTCAGAGGTCATCGTCAAGGGCAAAAATGTCAAACAGGTACAGACCAAAACATTTAGATGTAATGGATCAGCTCAATACAAAACACCACGAAGGTTCACGTGTGTTGTGTTGTGCAGTAACATATTAAGCTGCAGTGCGTATAACTAGGTATTTTGCTGTTTATTCCACAGATCCGCGTCAAGTTCCCTCCTCACCCACCTGCCTCTGAGGAGGGACCAAGGGCGCGGTCCGGTCGCTCAAGATTACGGCGGAGCACGAGCGGCACAAGTGTCCGGGACAGCGGAAGTGACACTCAGGCGCCCGAGGACGAGAAGTTGCCCTACCCTTTCGAAGAGACATCCCTACCTGCTATCAGCGAAACTCCGGGAATGGTTCCACAGCCTGGCTCGACCTTCGTTAACCTGGGCCGCCAGGAGAGCACCATCAGTCTGCACAGCTACGAGACTTCCAACAACCAACAGACTCTGAACCCCGGGTCCAGTCGGCTGAACGCCATCGACTGGGACCTCAAGTACAAGCACGACATTCTAGCTGGACTAGAGTACTTCGAACGCAAGGGAACAGAGATCAATGACGTCAGAAGCAGACTGCAACAGCAGCTGGACCAACTTAGACTGAAAAACATCGAACTCGAGAACTTGGTCAATCAACTCCGCAAAGAGAAGTTGATTATGTCCAACGAGAACGACGAGCTGAAGATCCAGATGGACCAGTCTGAGAAAGAGAACATGATTCTCCGAGAGCAGGCTCAGTCCCAGTGGCAGGACCGAGTCACTCTCGAGGAGCGTTTCATGGAACTCCAGCGAGACTCCAGCAAGGAGATCAGCTCGCTCAAGACCAGGATCGTCGAGATTGACAGAGAACTGCATGCGCTGAAGACAGCCAAAAACCTGGAGAACAAGGCACAACACATGATGGAACACTCTAAGAGTCCCACCAGAGACGCAATGAAACATGGTGACTCTCGCAGACTATCAGACGACAACTTCGAGTTATTGCACAAGATATCTTGTCTCCAGGAGGACATCAAGAAACTGACCCGTGAGAAGGACGTCTTCAGTGACACCAACAACAAGCTGCGTCAGGACATGGACGATGTCAAGTCGTGTCTCAAGGACAAACAACAGGAACTCGATTCTCAGTACAAGAGGTTCCTGTCGCTCAAGAAGAGTTTTAACGATTTGAAAGAGGAAAATGACTTGATGAAGGGCCAGAGCCGCGGGCGGACATTTGGTCAGCAGGTCAACCAGCGCGAGCAGGCCAACACCACTTGGCCGGCCGCCAACCCCACCCCGAGCGTGCCCCAGCGCAAGAACAGCATCAATACTGTCGAGATGGAGAGTGTCAGCTATATCGACTTCCCGACCCGTCCATCCAACGGAGCGCCCAGCTTCAAGCACGTGGCACCTGGCGCTCACAGCCGTCCGACCAAACCGTCCAAATCCACCAGCCACAAACGCAACAAGTCGGAAAACCTTGCCGACAACCTGCCGCCCGTTCCAAACCAAGGACGATAAACTGTGGTCCCACGTATCCGCTAGAGACAGAAAGTAGTTGTTAGATGATAAACATATTTATTTTAGGCAAACATATACACAAGTACATGTATGCACTCACTGTGATATAAGTTATCTGAACTGCAGATGTGTTTACTGCATACGCTCTCTGCAGCCATATTTCTTATTCGTTGTTTGTTGTGAATAAAGATATTTACATATCCATGTCCTGACGTGAACACATGTGAAAATATCATTCCATCGGCGCCATGGAAGGTGGATTGCAATTACAATGGATTACAATTACAACAATCAAAACAGATTTGAAGTTTTGTACGACGGTGCTAGTAATAATAGTATGCTATGCGCATACTGATTTGTCTAACTGGTTTACACTGTTTTTTTAAAATATTTTTGCGGTGCTAAATGGTATCGTATTATAACTTGGCATACTTCATCTGATTATCAAACGGCAACTTTCCACCGAATTCCAAGCCTATCGCAAAAATGGAAAAAATGACAATCTACCCCAATGTTAAATTTAGCCTCTTTGGTAGCAGTGCAGTTCTTCGAAATCAAGATGCTTGTGTAAAATGCACACCAATGCAATAAGCCTAAAACACCAAGAGCTTGCACTTCCATTCGACCGAATGGTGACAAATATAACGAGAGACCAACTGACCTGCTCATCAACTTCTCACGACGGCACTGCCGGTGTAAAAGAAATTTACGTCCTACGTAAAATAGGTCCTACAGACAAATATTCCTGGGAAATGTTGTCCAATGGGACAATATTCTCAGTAATATATGTCCGACGGACCTAATTCCCTGGGAAAACATGTCCTGGGACCTAACTCCCTAGAAAAAAATGTCCGGGGATATATTTCCCTGGCACTCATGTCCAGGCAGACTATTTCTCCTAGGAATATATGTCAGGGGGGACCTAAAATACATGGGACATATATTCATTTACACCGGGAAAATCTTGTGAGTTATATCTTGAATCGCCACTGGAGTTTATTTGAGTGCCCGCTCTTGGTATTTTAGACTCTTTGCCCCAATGTGCCTCAATGTGCCTTTCGAAAACTATCCGCCAGCCAGGAAAAAAAACAAACACAGGAAAAACACAGACGTTTATCATCACGATACCATCTTTTTTCACGAAGTAACTCATGCCAAAAATGTTAAATAAATGGCATTTGACCATTTGCTAAGCTATTAAATACTTTATTGATAATAACAGAGAGGGAAACAGCAAAATGGAAATAATTTACTATCCTTCCCGAAGTTCTGTGTTTTGGGGGCTAGAAAACATCATTTTTGAGGGGAAAAAATACAAAAATGTTTGTGTTTTTTTCTCAAAATAATTGCTATTTTCATCCGCTCGCTGACGGGAAACAAAGAATAAAAACAACACGGCCTTATGTTCAGATGCTCGAGATCCGGTTTTGGGCTGAAATTTCACATTGTGGTGGATTGCCAACTATCATAATTTTTGTGAATGAAGTCTGAAATTCGTAGAAAATTACGATTTGACAACCACGTGAAGTATTGCAAGTTATAATACGATACCTTTCAGCGTCGCGAAAATATCAGCAAAACACGGTGTAAACGAGTTAGAAAAATTACAGTATGGCATCCATGAACCGGTTTATGTTATTGCCACGAAAATTCGCACAAATAGGTTGTGTGTTTTAATAATTAGTACCCTTACACAATTAATACAAATTGAACATGAATTGGCCTAGTGACTCCAATAATGGTAACAGAGCTTGCAATTTTTACCACCCATCGGCAGTTATCACTTTAGATTTGTCGAAATATCCATGAAACTTTAGTAGCGATAGATCCTCACCCACACCTGGTCTACAATATCTAGCTACTACCGTGATCGGGTTCAGAACACGCAGATGGCTGCACACTCGTCATGCTCGTGATCAAAGTTAGCAGGACATGCGTATGTATCACACATACTATATGTATCTTATGATCAATGACTGAGCACTGTACATGTTCATCGACAGCAAAGGATTGTCCTAAACGTTCAAATAGAACATGCATGACTACATGACTACCCAACCCTTCTTCCTGAAACTTCATTAGCAGAGATATGTATAGCCATGGATGATGAACCGAGACATGGTCCTATAAAAAGTATCACAGGCATTTTACAAATTGATGATTATAGATATCACTTTTACACGCGTCAGCAAGCAACACGTCGTATCTTCAGCTGTATGTATGTACGTTTTGTTGTGTGACCATCCAATAATAGATGCATATACGACTTGAATTTCTGCGAGAGGAATTTTACCCGAGCGCAACTCACCAGTGAGCTTTACTAGCATTACTAGTTGTCCGCAGTAAAAAATAATCCTGCCGTTGGGCATGTTTTGAGTGTACCTTGTCTTCTGAGAAACAAGTCATAAAATGACATTCGAAAACGACAATTATCAGACAATTAACCATATTTAGTCAAGAACCAAGTCTCGGTTGGTGATCCTTGATTGCTATAGGTCGCCACAGTAAATTCTGGTGCCAAATTGATGTTTGCAAGTTCATGATTTTGTTACCTTTATATTTAAATTACAAGTAAGCGTCAGGAAATGTAGTAAAAGACATGTGTCGCCTCTCAGCACTGCATAGCTCGATTCCAAGTTGGGGAATGGTAAGTTTATTTGAGTGTGCATTGCTGTAGTTTTGACATAGTACAATTATAGTCGCATACGAATAACAAAATCAGGGACTTTCCAGACTCAAAATGGAACAATTTCCAGACCTTTTCCAAACCCATATCAATTCGAAACCCCTATGCACGATAGCTCGTTAATATAAATTTAACATGCTACATAAACTTAACTTGTACGCTTAGGCTCCATTATTCACATCTATACATAAAGTATTCGACCTGTAAAACAACATTTTTTGGGTGAAATATTTCGTTAAACTGCATCGAACGAGAAAAGTCGCTATAAAACATGGGTATATTTCCGCAAAGCATTGTGCACCCTGTCACCAGTACCAAAGCGATACAGACACAACGCCGTGTCAGCGGTGTTTGACCACCCGTCCCCTTTTTGCCTGATTTTAACTGTCAAATCTATATAATTCCATAAAGATTGTGTAGATTTGAAGAGATTCCTATAATGCCTTATTTTTCTACGTTCTCGTTAAATGCTGCAAAATAAATGCCTATTAAATCATGTTTTTTTTGACAAACTTTTTCCCCGACAATTTGAATGGTCGGCAATACGTTTTCATTCAAGAATGGCATCTTTCGGAACAGTGCTTAAGCTATGATGATGTCAACAAGCCATCCCCCACGGAGTCGGGGAATTCTAGGGAAGCCGCTGTCTGATAAGTCAAATCTATCGAAGTACTCGCAATATTTTGCGGTTGTTCAGGCATGAAGGAAATTTGAGAACGTTTCACAGTCTAACTGTTGCTTGGTTCCCGCTTACAGCTTGGTACTATACTCTGATTTTTCTAACTCGTTTACACAGTTTTTCGCTGATAGTTTTGCGACGCTAAATGCTATCGCTCTATAGCTTGGCATACTTCACCTGGGAGTCGAACGGCAATTATTTACCGAATTATTTACCGACTTCTATCACGAAAATTGAAAAAGTTGGCAATCTACCCCTATGTTAAATTTAGCCCTGTCATATAATTTCTGGGCCACACACAATATCGTGCATTTGCTCGGTTTTGTAGTTGTGCAATCTTTCAAAATCAACATGTTTGTGTAGAATACACCCCCAATGTGTCATCTGGTCTAAAATTACACCAATACTTCGAATCCTGGTGGATGTAAACAGGATCAAATCCTCGAATAAGCTCAGATTCTCGAGATCCCGTTTTTGGCTGAAATTTAACATTGGGTTAGATTGCCAACTTCTTCAATTATTGCGATAGAAGTCTGAAATTCGGTAGAAAACTGCCGTTTGTCTCCGAGGTGAAGTGTGCCCAGTAATAGAACGATACCATTTAGCATCGCAAAGAAAACCCGGGATTTTCGTGTTGGACCAATATCTTATGAAATACATTTTATGCTGTGTGTGTGCCAATAGATGTGTCAGAGCCATGAAATACCTTCATATCCATTCAATGGAGATATTTGGATGGTCTACAGGTGTATATATTTGGTATATTCTGAGTTTCCATAGTCAAATATGGGAGAATTCTGGCAACTTCTGGCAACTTCATAAATCGTTGATATAACCATCATCAGTAAATGGGTATACATTGTTGCAGGTGATATTATTTACCCGAGATAGCTGACCAAATCAACTGTCAGAGGCATATTCAACATCAAGGGTGATATTTCCCAAAGAAGAAACAATAATTCTTTTAAAAAATCATGCTTGAGAGCAGTTTGCTGACCCAGGTAAAGGTTGCCAGAAATCTCTCACGTTTGGATACTAAACTGGAAAATATATCAACTATATCCAATGTAGACTACTCAAAATGTTTCCATAGAATGGCTATGAGGGTCCCCCATGACTCTGACACATTCATTGGCACATACACATTGCATTTTACGAGATATTAGCCCAACACGAAAATCCCGGGTTTTCAAGCCGTTCGGTGACCGTTTTTTGCATGGACTAGTACCAAGCTGTAAGCGGGAATCAAAGCAAGTCTAACTGGAATATTTTTTTAGTGATTGTCTCCATCTGCTTGTTGACACTAAAAATGTTAATACAAATGCTGCGGTACTATTGCAGGACCGGACCAACGCATCTATCCATGGGCCGTTTTAATCGTATTTGAGTATGTCGCCTCCATCAGGAGAACTGGCGCATTCCAGATTCGGGATTTTACATGCAATTCGTCCTTAATAACCAGGCGCCGTTATGATTACACAAACGCAGTCAACATTACCTGCGCACAAAGATGCTATAAGAGATGGGTGTTACCTTGTTCCTATGGTGACCAATATTGATCATTCACGCCCATGTACGCCACAATAAAGTACTCAATTAGACTGCCCATTTATAACAAAGCAAGCTCTGCGACGTACATTATCATTGTGAGCGGGGCTGCAGTAGCGTTCGGTCATGAGTATGCAATGGCAATAAGGGTACTATTATGATACAATATTATAATGTCAATGGATGTCATCACCACGTATACATGTATGTACAGCAATAGAAGCAATGGACAGAGGCGGTATGAGGGAGGGTAGTACGACTCGGGACAGCCATAGAACGGATACAGGCACAACATACGGATTCTCGCAACTCAACGGGATACCAGTCTATCGTGTAAGTGTATGTGTTGTCTTTTGTGAATCCATAAATCGAAAACGTGTAATTCTGATGAACAATATCTTTCGCAATCCGATCTAGGTAAGTAAACATGTAAAATAACAAAGGCATAACTAAATAAAATTCCTGTTACAGAACGTATTATATTACATATCATGCGTTTGTGTCGCTACCAATATGGGAGATTACTGCACAGCGAATTATCAAACTTTCTCAGCCCTCTTCAGAACACATAGTTATATTTCTCACGGTTGTGTGTACACACGGGACAGACACGTGTGTGCCAGTTTGATCCCGGGCTGCTCCGGGGACAGTGAAAATGTGCAAGCATCAACTGTAAATATGTCCGCAGTCCGCCCTACTATGGTGGCCCTGCAAGTGAGTGCATGGAAACTGCAAATCGAAATATTCGAATTGTTTTACATACTGTCTATCTTGGAAATCTTCAAATAGCAAAAAAGGCTAGAAAAGTCACCGAAATGGTGGAATTTACAAGGTGAATTTTTCATACATTGTATTACGCAATGTTCACAGGCAGTTCACTATGTTGCCTCCAAAGACCACCCTATGTCATGTAGGTCAAGTTCAAGGTCGACAAGAGATCCAGCATAATATATGACTCCCCATATGTACATAATACAAACCTAAGCTCCATCGTCAAGAGTAGTGTCTCCGAAGACATTTCGTAGTGGACACTCGACGTCACCTTCGGCCTAAAGTCGGCGCATAATCTATTCGCACAAACATATCTCATGAAATCTCGAAACTTACTGACTTGTATTATACGAAATTCGGGCAACGTTTGAACAAGCCTGTGACCAAAGTTGCTGACGTGAATTCGAAATTTGTTTTTCCCACAGAAGACTACTATTTCAATAAATACGATTCTAAATAGGATTTTATTGCAACAACGAGCAGGAAAGCATACAGTCGAACAGTGGTGAATGCCAATGCAACAGCTTATTAATGCTGTTGCATTGCATTTCAGACCAAAGGAAAATCATTGGTCTGACCAACGGTGTGCAACGGTCCGACAAAATAACATGGGATGGCGTTATGCTGTTCAAAAACGGATAGTGGTCACAGTTTGATGTCCCAGAATGGAGTATTATTGTATATTTGGGTGAAAAACTATATGTCACAGGCAGATAGGACATAAAACTTTGTTTGATTGCAGTACATTGTTATCGCTAAGCAAATGAACATAATCAATATTCAGCAATATATGAATTGAGGATTTGGGCTGTCTAATTTTTGACCAACTTTGTATCGTGCCCGGCTATGCTCGCCTTGGTCTGGCTTGAGTCCTCTGAGTCAAAATATATAGCTCAGCCCAGTGTTGGTTAAGAGACTGTCTCATAGATGTCATGCCTGATTTCAGAAAAATGTCAAAATTTCTGTGCTGGATTGCGCTGTTGATCACTCAAACAAAATATTGATCATAATAATGTGATCATAATATTGATCATAATAAATTTCAACGTACCGCTCATAGACCTATATTCCTTGGCATATGAGCCAAAATACACGTACCCTATATACCTTATATGTACATGTATACCTATAATAACTACGAGCCTATTATGGAGTTGTCTTTCAGTAACTGTGTGATATTGTGTGATTATCCTTTGGTCTGGATATTGTGTGATTGTGATGTCTTGAATACAAAATATTTTCAAGCACGAGTAATAAAACAAATGTTCATTTGTGACCATTGTATTTTCTTTGAGATGACCCTTATTCAGGTCGGCTGTTCCATTGATTTATCTCAATCCCATACAACATCAAAATGGCAAGCTAGAATTACCATGTCAAAACCCCATAAGGAAATATATTTTCCTAAATATACCGAGGAGAAATGCACTCGACAGAAAAATAGCAATTGTTTCATAATGGTCATAGTGCCGTTTTCACTTTATATAAATTTCAAATAATACAAGTCAGTAAATTCGGAGATATGCCGAGATAGGTTCGCGCCAATAAATTATGCGCCGACTTTAATGCAATTATACTGAAAGGTGACCGTACATTACTTCCTATATATGTATGTGTTCTTAATAAAATAAAATTAGTATCATACATTTCAACTTTGATGAGACCCTGATATGCACCACTCAAGGTCACCAATGAAAAAATTTCATTTCATTCTATACCCTCTATAATAATAATGTACTTCAAGTTCATTTGAAACCGATCAGACTGTTCAACAGTTTAGTATACATGGTCTCTCATTATGAGTAAATTACAATTTTCACAGTTTATACATTCGCCAGTGCGTGTCTGAGTTCAAAATTCTGAGATAAAGTAATTTGTGGAGAATATCGAGACAATCGTATCACACCATACATAGTTTCAAAAAATTTCATTAGTGGTCTTGTAAGAGAAGACGTTTAAAATTTCGCCCATTTTACTGTGCCATTATACTGCCCCAATTATAAAGTGGTCTAGGAAGTGAAGTCGTATGAAATTGTTCTCATTATAAGTAAATGAAAAGTAAAACTGCTTCACCTGAATAAAATATTTTGAAAAAATGAAAATTCTTACTAAATATCAGTATATGGGGATTCATTCAAGTAGTCTCGAAGAAGAAGACATGACAATATTCCGATTTCGCGATAGAACTCAAACTACTATAGTTTAGATAGACATCTTTCAATTTTTGATAAGTTTTCGACTACCAGGTGACTACCAAGCTATGACACCATACCATTCAGTATCACAATAAAATAAACAAACACTGTATTAAATCAAAGAATAAACAACATATTATTTCAAAAACTGCATTATTGTCCAAGAAACCAAGTGGATCGTAACTGTCATGAAACCCACTAAAATATAAACACTTCTTTCGATAATGTCTTATTTACACTTGTCCAAACATCTTCATGAGACGCCTCGGTCAACCGCGTCAATGTCATATGGCATTGATCCGTCAGTCTGTGTGTATTTATAAACCGGGGCCCATGGCTTGGTTTATATGCAAGTAGATCACAGATCAATACCCTAATCGATAACGTGTACCGCTGTCAAATACCAAAACATTACAATGTTCAAGACACATACACATAATGACGCATGAAAATTTATTGTAGTAGGAAGGATTTAGACACACACGTCACATGTATATATCGGAGGACAGACAAAATTCAAGAATATGACTAAGTTTAAATGTACACTAAGTCAAACCATGCACTGTATAACATAGCGGATAACCTGGCAAGTACAAGTACATGTAGGTATCAAATTTTGACGAAGATTGTGAATTGCCACCCATATACCCTGGCGGGTCATCTGGTGGTCAAAGTTCACTCGGACACGAGATGGACAATAATATACATATCTAGCTAGACTAAATGTGATTTACTTGTATTTTGTTATCACGGAATATCAACATATGACTATATACATTTATTGCTGCATGTCACCTTGGTCTTAAATACAACATGCCATTTAATGTATTTACTTTCTATTTGCTATTTAGGGACGTTAATCGGTCGCCAATGAAGTATCGGATGTATTCGCTCAGTTGACGACGATCCCACCAGGATGAGCCCCGCTGAACAGACGGGACAGTCGCCCACAGACCCGACCTCTCCTCCACCCCCGCCCGCCCCCAAGCCCCGGACCCACCAACACGGGCAGTCGTACTACGCCAAGAAGACGACGATCCTGTTCGTGCTGATCCTAGGGATGGTGCTGGTGGCGGGCGGGTCGGCCCTGACCTGGTGGGGCACCGTGTCAGAGGTCAAGGACATGCTCATCATCGGACCCGGCTGTGTCATCATTGGCACAGGCTTCATCATCGCCGCGCTCATCTTCTCCGGTCGTGCCTTCTACTTCAGGATCAAGGAGGGCAAACCCTTCAAGAAGAAGGTGGAGCCGGTGATCAGGTCCGTGTCCACGCTAGAAACCACGGACACCGCCCCACTTTATCAGACATACGAAACACCAACCAGCAAACTGACCAACATACGGCCACCAAGCGGTGACCTACTGTACGGCGACCACCTCAGGCGGGCCAGCGTGAAGGCTTCCGCCCTGATCAATATGCTACCTCCACAATCACCATTCGCAGTGGAGTCGTGTACCACAACGAGTACGAACGTGGATTCCATGGATATCAACGCCAGTATCCCAGGTTCACCCGACCAGGTCGTCGCGCCTCCAGTGGTGGCTCTGCCTAAGAGTGTAGGGGACCCACAGACGGTTACCAAGGCGACCTTTTATGTACCCGTGGACTCGCCGAGTCACACACCGACCTCCCCAAGTCGCTCGCAGTCCAGTCTCACGGCTGTCGAGAACGTGAACGGTACCTCCGACTCAGTCCCTGACACTAGCAGCAGTAGAGGCGCCAGTCCACACGTGGCTAGTGGCGGTGTGCCGCATGCAGGACAGGAAAATACTGACCGAACTGAGCATAGTACCAAAGAGATTACACACGAGCCAGATCCAAGAGTTGACAGCGGGCTTGGAACTCCAGACAACGGACTTGAAACGTGACAGACTTACAAACTGTAGTCGATAAGCAGGGTATTATTCGTAACACTTTCCCAACGTCGTCACGGGGGAAATCTACAAGTGCACTTGTATGGTCATATATCATGATAATGACAGTACATATGTTTCATTTTAAAGAAATATTGAAACACGCATAGCGAATTGTGTCGAAACTGTTTACGTACAACAATGCAGTAACATAATGGGGAATGTCTAAATATGCATAAATGTAGATAATATTGCTGACTGATGACAATAATTGTTGTGATATTCAGAGTCGACCGAACCTCAGCTTGGTTGTGATACATGTGTTTATAGTTTATACATTTACTTACTGCAGTATTTACATACGTGTATGTTTTTCTTGAAATATTTCTGGTATAGCATTTCTTGTACATCATCAGAAATGTATCAAAGTGCGTACCAATGCGATCTTTGTTTAGTCTTTACTTTTATGCTGACTAATGTTTCAATAAAAACACTTCAATAATGTGTTCTGTATTAAATTAACATTACTATGGAAAATGTACTGATTTGTGTACGGGGTTTTGATAGTTGTAGTTTATCGGTACGGCTGCACTATTGAAATCGGAACTTGACATTGGGTAACATTTGACTCCCAGAAAAGTCACGAATGGAAACGAAACCAGAGCTCCAGAAAAATGATGTACAATGGTCTTTCCCGAATATGGTGTACATATTTCCAATCGTATTTTTCAAGCCCAGTACATTCTCACTTTTTCTACAAATTTCGATTGAGATCGGTTTCCAGAAGCCGTTAGGCTAGACGGATGGCGTGCGTAGAGTGCCTGGTTTTGTTCCCTTTCACCAAGAGCAGTGATAAACGTATCCCGACAGACTGTGGCACGGAGTGACAGAGGGCCTGCATCCCTCCGTGATAACGGGTCTGGTCCCGTGTACATGTAGCTAACAGACCCCTCATAACAGACGCACCGCGAGCCGGCGGAAAGTTTTCTTTTGTAACCGTCATAAAAATATTCTCGCATTGTTCGAGTAACAATGTCTCTAAGCAGATGATAAAAACTTTCGTAATCCAGCTAGAGTTGGGGGTCGAACTCGTTAAACTGTATTTTTTTCTTGCAGAGTTGGCTTTACGATTCTTCAATCAGGTTAACAGAACGGTGCTTAGATAAATTCCCTTCGGTTGAGGTAAACTTGGCTTTCGGTTCAATTGCTCTTAAAACCAAAAATTGTAAAACCATTTTCGCCATCAACCTCGTTCATTTGTTGTGATACGTGTCGAGAAGGTTGCTAAAGACTACAGACATTCCGGTGGTCCCAGTGAATGCTTGAAGGAATAAATAATTAACTATTCGTGGTAAATTTACATTGGCGCCATCATTGTCACAGTCTACTGGAATGGCGAGTTTGTTCTACTTCGGATGGAAAATTTGCATTATTCTCACGCTACATCGCAGTTCGGGCATAAATGCATTAGGTATGTTATTGTTTGTGTATTTTCTTTATTAATATTAATATTATTATTATTATTATTATTCGTAATTGACTGCTATGTGTTCATATAGGTTCCATACTAAGTGTTAGTTTTAAGGTATATATTGCTTTGGCATTGGAATTTCACGATCTAAAAAGAAACTGGCAATGAATTGCTTCTGTCCACTTTGATGCAACCAGCATGATAAATAATACTTGCTCCGTAAGTCAAGTAAAACTTTTTGCGCATATTGGCGTATCAATTTGGGGGTTACTATTAATTTAACATATTACTTCTCTCAAATCAGACATTTTGAAATGGAAACAAACTCCATCCGATGAAGATGCGCTTCTGGAGTCACACACTTTACCTTTTCGAAGTTGATGCAAAATGCATTTGACGACATTGTTGCAAATGTTGTATTTGCACACGCGTGAACTTATGGCGTATCAATCAGTTCATGCTTTGGTTTGGCGAAGAATTCTGCGATACATACTAAACATTAGATTAAAATTACTAAATGTACTGAATCATGTACCTTTATCCTCTTTTGTTTCAATGCGCAAGCTAGAAAACAAAATGAGTACAAATGCTGTAGGGTGGATACTTGATGTTTACACCGCCTAATGGACACTGTGTATACTGTAAAAGCAGTATACACAAAATGTACACTGTACAAGCAGTGTCACATATATATCAGGCCATAAGCTGTAGAATTAATTGTGTTAGGGTATCAATAACGGAGCTAAACATATCAGCAAAACGACAGAACATCGCAGGAGTTCTTATATTGATCAGTGTTGACAAAACTGAATTAAAATTTCAAGTTGAAATTCAAGATAGAAGTTGACCAAAACTGCATTTCAAGATGACGAAATCGGAGCCAGATCGAAATTTTCACCAAAAGTCAAATGTCAACTCGATATATTTAACAAACTTGGTTTCAAGTGGATATTCCGAGTAAATTTGGCCAAAACTACATATCAAGATTCACCACAATTTATGTTAACTCAAAATATGTGCCAAACTTGGTTTCTAGTTGAAATTCCAAATAAAAGTTGACCATCTCAATATGACGAAATTGGAACCAGATCGAACTTTTGATCAAAAGTTATATTTCAAAAGTTATATTTGACAAACTTGGTTTCAAGTGGATAATCCAAGTAAAAGTTGACCAAAACTGTATCTCGAAATGACGAAAGTGGAGTCAAATCGAACTTTAACACCATGAATTATATTTTAGCTCCTGATATACATGAGCCAAACTTAGTTTCGAGTGCAAATTCAAAATAAAAATTGACCAAAACTGCCCCTCAAAATGACTAAATGGAGCCAGATCGAACTTTACACCAAAAGTTATATTTCAGCACAAAACATTTGACAAACTTGGTTCAAGTGGATATTCCAATTAAAAGTTGATCAAAATTTCATCTCAAGATAACCAAAACTACATCTCCAGATGACGGAATTGGAGCCAGATCGAACTTTACACCACAAGTTATATTTTACCTCAAACTATTTGCCAAACCTGGTTTCAAGTGGAAATTCAAAACCAAAATTGACCAAAACTACATCTCAAGATGACGAAATTGGAGCCAGATTGAACTTTTCACCACAAGTTATATCTTCACTCAAAAAATGTGCCAAACTTGGTTTCAAGTTGAAATTCAAAGTGAGATTTCATCAAAATTGCATTTAAGATGAAAAAAATCAGAGCAAGATCGAACTGAACTTATTCAGTAACATCAACGGTACTGCAGCCATAAAATCACCACTGGACAGAAAATTTGTTCGTTTGTTGAGCCCAATAATAAATGTTCATCGCCAGTCGCCATAACTATTTTTTTGAGCTCAGTAATAAATTATTAGCAAAATTATTGTTAATTTCTTTAGTAATATAAATGTAACTACAACCATAAAATCTTTACTGAACAAAGCTTTCACCTTGTTGAGACCAATAAAAAATTCTTCGCCCTAGATATTTTTATTGTGCTCAGTAATAAATTTTACTAGAAAATTTGACGTTAACTTATTTAGTAATATTAATGTTACCACAACCATAAAATCTCTGCTGATCGAAATTTTTACCTTGTTGGGCCCAATAATAAATGTTCTTCGCCTTAACTTAACTAGCGAAATTAATGATTTAACTAGTGCAAATAATGTTAACTTATTCAGTAAATTCATTCTGTTCTACCAAAAACATCAGTTCTATAATCTGAACAAAAGAATCCAGTGCCATTAGCTTTCATAATACAAGCTATTGGAATGATCATAAGTCAAAATGGATATTTCACATTTCTGTATTAAGTTAGGTCGTTAACAAATTAATATTCATATGATCATTCTGTAAAACGAACGGTTTAGTGTGACAGCCCTTCCCAACAAGGCTTCCAAATTTTATTGAGATTCGTCGAAAACTGACATATGTAAAGCGTTCACAAGCCATTTGTCTCAAACAGGATGATTTCAACGCAAAATGTGTTTGGTGACCAAAAAACGATTGGTGTCGTGGTTTTAGTATTATGGAATTCCCATTACGAGCCGCGAGCTGCGACCTGCGAGCTGCAACCTGCGATCTGCGAGTTAGTATAGAAACGAGAAATGATATCGTATATGGCTTATTCCGTAGTAAACCATGGTTTAATACGGAAAACGTATATAGACCTACCAAATAGTCAAGTTGTAATCTGTTGCACACAGGTCGCAGTTTGTAACATGAGCTCGCAGGTCGCAGTTTGTACCTCGCATGTCGCAGGTGTGGCTCGCAGGTCACATGTCTGTATCAGTTTATAGCTCGCAGCTCGCGGTTCGTAATGGGAATTCCATATATTATTATATGCCTGCAAAAAATGTATAGGATCAAATTTGCGACCTGTAGCGCGTTCACAATAAAATTTCTGCAGACGTGGACGACGCGGAAGCCGACGACGATTGCAAATCCATAGTATCCGCCGAACTTTGTTAAAAATAGTCAAGTTGTAATTAAATTGACGGTACAATGTGCTGATCAGGCACTTGGAAACCATTAAATTGACGGTACAATGTGTCATTTGGCACATTGTACCGTCAATTTAATGGTTTCCAAGTGCCTGTGGTTAAAATACTAGTACGGATATTCTGATATCTGATATCAATACTACAACTGAATGTTAGTTTTGGCGATGAATGATCCACTACAATATGATTTCGGTATCACATTTCACGATTCCCGGGATAGTTTACTTTTCCTGGGATAGTCGCCGTTCCCGGGATAGTCGCATCGAGAGTCCCGGGATAGTCGCAGTCCCGATATAGTCGTATCACAAGCGTACTTGTTACAAACAGCGTGCTGTTAATAACATAGCTGCACTTCGTCCAATATAACTTTTCTGAATCCCGTAAACTCTGACCAGCATCCAATCTTTGCTATATTATTAGCAAACATTTTTTTTTCAATTACTATATCTGAGGGAAACAACAATGAAGAAGGGCCTTATGTGAATATGGGAAATGCAAATGGTTTGGCAATAAAAAAGTTTTAAAGGCAGATCTCGTGCTGAATCTACGGAGCCGCTGAAAGGACATGGAATAAATATTTTTTGACATATGGTTATTGCGTTCCCTCGCAATAGTATTGCGTTCCCTCGCGATCTTATTGCGTTCCCTCGCGTTCCGGATCGCATTCCCTCGCATTCCGAATCGCGTTCCCTCGCGATCTTATTGCGTTCCCACATTCTGGATCGCGTTCTCTCGCATTGTGCTGACGCCAATGACTTCTGAGAAGGTTATTCTACAAGATCGCGAGGGAACGCGATCCGGAATGCGAGGGAACGCAATAAGATCGCGAGGGAACGCGATCCGGATTGCGAGGGAACGCGATAATATTGCGAGGGAACGCAATAACAATGTGCTAAAAGTAGTTCTTCCATGTCCTCTCAGAGGCTCCGTATGAATCAATTACGAATTTTGACACAATTTTATTGCGTTCCTTCGAAATATTATTGTGTTAGCTCGCATTCCAGAATGCGTTCCTCTGCGATGGTATAATTTGTGCCGAAGCCAACTATACTAATGCACGGGGGGGGGGGGGTGTAGTGCAAGGAGATCGTGAGGATTCCATGTATACTCTATTGCTGGACAATGAGCTCACAGTTTCACAAAACATATTTCTTTGTCCCTTCACTCAGCTGCTCCGTAATATATACATGGATCAACTAATTGCAGCACGGAAACCGAAAGATTTACTCGAGTCGCCAGCACAACCAACTAGTATATTACGCGTGCGCGGTGCCGATGGCGCCATAACGGAGTCTACAGTGCCTGCTGATGACGAGGTAGATCAAACTCCTTCCCGATATAACAAAGGGCCTAACGATGCTAATCGTCATATATAAATAAATCACATATCTTTCCTGACTTCGCACCACGTGACACTTTCAGTGTTCCGGGGGATGTACTTGTACGGGAGAGAAAGGAGACACCGTGAGTGAAAAAAAAATATTCATTGCTTTAAATACAAAGCAAAAAAAGTTATATGAAAATAGTAGTATCCAGCGAACATCAAGACCCTTGTCGATTCCCAGTAATCTTTTACCATCCAAGGGCGCACCGGGTCGACGAGGGTTACGGGGGCCAGCCGGACACACTGGAGCGCGTGGTCCCGAGGGACCAGCCGGCAGCAAGGGCGAGCCCGGGGACACAGGAGATGGTGGGCCGCTCGGACCCAAGGGTTTGCCTGTGAGTGGCTTGGCCGGTGTCTGGACACAATTTATGATACATTTGCTATGAGTTCAAAAATACAATGTTATTACAGTGAGTTACTAACAGTCAGTGGAATCACTGTGCCCGTTTATATCTCGCGCTGCCACACACAGTTACACATACATGTCTTTCCTTTCAGGGTATAATCGGTAGGCCTGGGGTGCCGGGCCCAGCGGGAAAGACGGTAGGTATGGTAACAATGTCATGATAAGAATCCGTCATATTTTGAACCTCTGAGTGGGGAGAAATAACATTATAACACTTTCCATGGTCGACAGGGCGCCATGGGGCCGGAGGGACCGCAAGGAGTGCCCGGGCCCACAGGCCTGCAGGGTCCGCGTGGTGACCGGGGTCCAAGAGGCAGGGTGGGGCCAATAGGTTTGACCGGAGGCAAGGGAGACAGGGTACGGATAACATAGAAATAGATAATTCCATACGATGTACATGGTACTGTACTAATGTATGGTCCGTTGTTTTGTAGGGAGAGATTGGGTTGACGGGAGAGCCGGGTCGAGACGGAACGCCAGGGGAGCCCGGGCTACAAGGAGCCCCGGGTCGGCCGGGCAAACACGGCTGTCCATCCAGAAAGGTACGAGAGAATGAACATGGCTATGAATATTACTATTATGTGTTATCGTCATGTACTGCACGACACGATTTACTGAATTACTCCCTGTGTTTCGAGCAGGGTGATAAGGGTTCAACAGGACCTGCCGGAACACCAGGACCAATGGTAATGTTTGTATACAGTGTATATATGAAGACTGCATTACCAATGTTATCATTCTGACAACATATTATATTCATCCACAATTATCCTGATTTACGAATCCTACAGGGACTGCCTGGGGCCCCAGCCAAGGACATTGGTTTCGCCGAGCGAGTCCTCAACGATATGGTCGTCAACCTCACGGACACGCGGGCCATGAAAGTAAAAACCTCGTCATAAACATTCCCTCGAGGTGTTGCAGTTTTATAATATGAAATACAAATGTAGGCCTATTATCACTGATGTACATGTAAATTTCATTTGCAGGGTGAAAAGGGTGAAATGGGTGAGTACACTTAAATTTGTTTACACCTGCTGTATTTTAATGTGCATTTATAAAAGTAATATTAAATATTGTTTTGTTCGATATTTATTTTGCAACAGGAATTCCTGGCTTTGGAATGAAAGGCAACAAGGTATGACATGCCTTCGTAGGCTGAACATTAATTAGTTCGTAAAAATGTAGGATGATCGAGTTAATGAGCCTTTGATGTTGTTATGCACAGGGTACCAAGGGAGAACAAGGTCCACCTGGTCCCCGCCCCTTGCCAGGCTCCAGTCGAGGGATCGGACCGACGGGACCCCGAGGGAAGCCTGGCCTCCGAGGCCCACCCGGGGAACCGGGGATCCCCATCAAGGGTGACAGAGGTGACCCCGGCCCACGGGGTGTTCCTGGCGTGCAAGGCCAGCGCGGCGAGTATGGCCTGCCTGGCTTTCCAGGACCGAAGGGCAAGCCTGGAGACCCTGGGCAGCCTGGGCGAGGTCGCAAGGGCGAACCGGGGGAGGGGCGGCCGGGGAAGCCTGGTCAGAAGGGTGAGCCGGGAGTTGGTGAGCGAGGCTTTCCCGGGGAGAGAGGCCCACCGGGAGTAGGGGAGCCTGGGCCAACGGGGATAGGTCTACCCGGCCAGAAAGGGGAACCAGGAGTCGGGGAAACCGGAAAGCCGGGAATACCGGGATTGCAGGGACAAAAAGGGGAGCCTGGGGAGGGGTCTGCGAGGGGAGGACACAAAGGAGAGAAGGGTGAGCCTGGCCTTGGGTCCCCTGGAACCGCTGGACAACCAGGAGAACCAGGTAATGTGATACGGCTCTTGTGTGATCAGAACAGAACATAGAAAAGAACATGATTGGAATCACATGGTATTGATACAGGTAAAGCAGGAAAGCGAGGCCGAAAAGGGGACCAAGGTCAAAAAGGCGAACCAGGGATACCTGCGCCAATCGATGACATCAAAGGAGAGAAGGGTGATCGTGGCGAGGGTGAGCGCGGTCCTAAAGGGGAAAGAGGGGAGCCAGGCCCCGGCTTTGACATGAGACTGCTGAACGAGCTCAACTGCACGGCCTGCGACAAGGGACAGAAGGGGGAGACGGGCGTGGGAGAGAAAGGTGTACGAGGACAGCCGGGCAAGATTGGAAGACGTGGCCCCATCGGCAGGAAGGGAGAGCCAGGGAAGACCGATGCTCCATGTACTGGTCTTACATACGGGTCTGCTCGATAAATTTTAATACACTTGCTATTTTACTAAAATATACATTCAGTTGTATTTTATTGTTACATTCAGTTCTCACTGGACCGGGTGTACCTGGACCGCCAGGTGTGAGAGGAATACAAGGTTCAGATGGCATAGACGGTTTGCCCGGGAGCCGTGGCGTCAAGGGCGAGAGAGGTGAGCCTGGTGCAGACGGGCTTCCAGGCCCTCCTGGTCCAGCTGGCGAAAACGGCACCCAAGGTCCGCCTGGGGACCCAGGCCAGCCTGGCCTCAACACCACCGGTGACAAGGGCGAGAAAGGTAACCAAGGTGTGGGACTTCCTGGAGTGATAGGTGCGACTGGACCAGCTGGAGCCCAGGGACCTCCTGGAGAACCAGGAGCCCCGGGGCTCAAAGGGGAGGCGGGCGCCCCCGGGCAGATCTTCGAGAACATCACACTGATCAAAGGCGATAAGGGTGAGCCTGGTGTCATTAAGGCCGGTGACAAAGGTGAGCAAGGTGCAATAGGCCACCCCGGGGAACGAGGGCGTGTCGGGGACAAAGGCGAACCAGGGGTCGGAGAGAAAGGTGAGCCGGGACCCCCGGGTATCGGCAAGGAGGGAGCTCCAGGTCCTAAGGGTGACGCTGGAGAAGGTCCACCTGGGGAGAAGGGAGACAAGGGCGAGGTGGGAGCGAAAGGCGAGCGTGGAGCAGTGGGACCATCGGGGGAGCGTGGACTGCAAGGGGAGCAGGGCGAGAACGGCACCAAGGGTGAGGTCGGACCGCCCGGTCCTCCAGGGGACACCATCATCGGCGACAAAGGAGAACCAGGTTGGCACCTTAAGCTTCAAATCACGTCTCATGGCGATTTTCACTTAGTTTCCATTGTTCACGTCCTGTGCATAGCATACTCCAAAACCGAATGAAATCATGTTTTGCATACGATGTATAGGCGAGCGCGGACTACCCGGCATGAAGGGAGAGTCGGGACCTGTAGGCCTGCCTGGTATAGGGACCAAGGGAGAGCCAGGCAACTCTACCGGAGAACAGGGACCGATAGGGTACCCCGGGGAGAAGGGTCTACCAGGAGGCCCAGGGCAACAGGGCATGAAGGGCGAGAGAGGTAGGGGAACGTGGCGTACAATTTCATTGTCCTAGGTCATTTGTCATGCATGTGTGAATCCAAGCACTCAAGGAATAAATGCTTGGCTTACGTAAAGTTCGTGAGATCAACAATCATGTCACAGGTTTACCGGGCCCCTCTGTGAACCTGTTCGCCCTACACAGCCAGAGCAGCAGCATCCCGAGCTGTCCCGATGGTCACACCAAGCTGTGGGAAGGCTACAGTCTGCTGCATACAGAGGACGATGGCAGGGCACACATTCAGGATCTCGGTACGGAGCTGTGGCATCAGATGTCCCAACCCCGATAAAACTTCCAAGATCAAACTGAAATCATCAGTCAAACACCTTCTGGTAAAATGGACGTTCAAAGCCTTACATATGTTTATATTTCAGGATCGCCAGGCTCTTGTCTGCGCAAGTTCAGTCCGATGCCTTACATGTTCTGTAATATCAATAACGTGTGCACGTATGCGGGGCGGACGGCGGTCAGCTACTGGCTGGCAACGGAGCGCTCGATCCCGATGATGCCGGTGTCAGGACCGGAGATTCAGAGCCACGTCAGTCGCTGCTCGGTGTGTCAGGCGCCGGCCCCGCTACTGACAATCCACAGTCAGAGCCGCCAATCTGCTCCCTGTCCTCCGGGCTGGGGCACAATCTGGGCCGGCTACAGCTTCGTTATGGTCAGTAAACTGTCCGTCCTGAACTCTTTGCTGCAGACGGTAACGGAATAACACACATATCCACAAGTAGATATCTACAAGGTTGATACACGTATGAATGCCAATGAACACGATTATATGTCCAAGTATGACATCTAATGCTCTCCGCGATCTTAGTGTGATCATGTTGTTAATTTTCTGCATTCCCAGCATGCAGTAGGAGCGACAGGCGGTGGTCAACAGTTGTCGAGTCCAGGCAGCTGTCTCCAGACCTTCAGGCCGAACCCCTACATCGAGTGCAACAGCCGTGGCGAGTGCCATTTCTTTGCCGACAAATTCTCCTATTGGATCGTGTCCGTCACAGACGGCCCCGGGGGCTTCAATCCTGTCATCGCTCAGGAGACCCTCAAGGCTGGGCAGATCCTGGACCGGGTCAGCAGGTGCTCTGTCTGTATGTTGGAGCTGGATGACCGAGACACCTCGGATCCTGACTTGGGCGAGGTCCCCCTGGGCCACGAACCAACTGAACCTGTGCGTGTCCCAGGGCCAAAGCTGACTGAGCTGCCACTAGTCCCCGGGCCAGACCTCACTGTGCCGCCACTAATCCCCGGGCCAGACTTGACTGAGCTGCCTTTAGTCCCAGGACCAGCTCTGACCGAGGGGCCCCTAGTCCCAGGGCCAGACCTCACAGTGCCACCGCTAGTCCCCGGGCCAGACCTGACTGAGCCGCCTCTAGTCCCGGGGCCATCTCTGACCGAGGGGCCCCTAGTCCCAGGGCCAGACCTCACTGTGCCACCACTAGTCTCCGGGCCTGACCTGACTGAGCCGCCTTTAGTTCCAGGGCCAGCTCTGACCGAGGAGCCCCTAGTCCCAGAGCCAGACGTGACTGAGCCACTAATAATCCCAGGGCCAGCTCTAACCGAGGGGCCACTAGTACCTAGCCCAGGCCCTGTTGAGCCAACTCCGGTCAAGCCTCCTGTAGTCCGGGAGCCTGTCTCTATCCCCGCGTGGACAGTTCGTTATGATCCACCAGCGACTATTGGCAGTAGCGCCAGGGCAGCTGAACCAACATTCCCAACAACCAAAGCGCCAGAGGAAGAAGACGAGGAAGAAAGTCATACTGGCGACTATGATTACCCAGACCTGGGTAAGGACAAATCCACAAATTCTGCGGCATCAACAGAAAATGGAACAATGATTGTTGGGGACGTTTATAACACTACGTATACAGACAATATCCAGATTAATGAGACTGCCGATGGAGCGAACACAACCAAGCAGGACATTTCAGCCACAAGGGACTACATTAGCGCTGCTACCACAGAGTCAGACTATGGTACAATGGATCAAGAGGGCCTGGAGTCAACTGTCACACCTCTCCCCAGTTTGAACACCACGGGCTCGCGTATTGAAGACAACAGTACGAACACACCTCCAGAGGTATTTACTAGTCCATGTGGACGAGGCGACAACCCAGACTGCCCAGTTACACCAAACTAACGAACCATATAACCATGGTCATTCTGATCATATAGACCCTCATAAACGGACTCAGTTGAATCAACGTATTTACGATATAGGAGTTCTATTGTTTTGTACAAGTTAGTTCTGAATTTTGTGAAATTATTTTGATGATATTATTTCAAGAAATTGTGTAGGAATATTACTGAATTCAAACTGTATAAGTGAAACTATTTTGTGTGTTGTAGATGTCTAGTTTCGTTTTCACATACAACTTGAATACCTATAATCAAAGATAAGGATAATAATTAAAGCATACCATATACACAGTTTTGATTCAGTTAATTGCAGCGTAGCACATTCAACCATAATTTGTACAGTATTCACAATTCACAATTATGTGTGTACGTAGGAATGACAATATCTCACTGCTGTGAATATATTTTGGTATTTAATACTTGGATGTACAGTTGTTAGTTAACACAATAAATTTTTTTATTGTGTAAAACTAAGACTGTTTTATGTTTTTCGGTTTTGAGTCTTTACATACATAAATGCCTTTGCTGTGATATCAACATTTATTTATCTAAGAACAAACAACTACATTTTTATATCAATGTAAATCTGATTTCCGTTTCTTCCTCTTGCCCGCTGACTTGAGTTCCAACTTTCGACCTTTCCTCACCGGATCAGTATCTGGTAGCTTCTTGTGTAACTTCTTGCTCGATGGCTGAAATAAATCAAACAATATCCATTCTACAATCGATATATACATGTACTGGTAACCAACTGAGCGTATTATTACCAATTTGCAATCTAAGAAAGGCCTAGCAACATCACTTCAAGCAGTTTTTACATACCTGGTAAGGTGTTCGCTGTCCAGTATTCGAATCAATTTCCAAGCTGCCAACTTTGTCTGGCAGTGAGCCATGCTGGTTTTCTTTATCTGAGAGAATTATTACTTGAGTACTGTCCTCGGTACGCTTTTGAGTTCTTGATCTAGTCTTTCTCATAGTCTTTCTCCTGGAGCTAGACTTTGAATTCTGTGGGGGTGTTTCATCCTCGGATGTAGATGATGATGTTGTTGACATCCTCCTTCTTGAAGATGTTTTAGGTTTGGATGATAACCCATCGTCAGAACTATCACTGTAACTCTCCACTGGTGCACATATAGCACTAACTTTTGTCCGTTTCTTGGCTGGCACCACACTTTCATCCTCGGATGTTGATGACTCAGAGGTCTGGTTCAGAACATCAGACTGCTGCCTTTCTGAGGTATCCTCGGTTTCTAACAGTTTGTCCATAGTACTCTCCACTGGCTCACTGTGGAATATAAAACGTGTTGTACTTCTTAACTTGAAAAGACAACCTCGGAAATGCAAGATGAGAATCTGAGGAATTATGTCCAAGGGAAAACAACTGACATACCCAGAGACGAGCCTCATAGTCTGCCAGGTGTACTCCACAAACATGGCCTGTTGTAACAGTCGACTCATCCGCTGTAGGTGCTTCTCTGCAGATTAAGTACAAATAGCAGCTGTGTTTCATAACTGAACCTTGCACTATATTGTACTGTAAAACATTTTATTTCTATTCAATATTGTTGTACAATAAATTCCACACAATCCCTTTGCTGTGCATTAGTTACTGGTGTCATATCTCTATGTGCCTCACCTGTATAAGGCAGGAGACCCTCCAGGGCGGACTTGGCATTGGGGAGAGCTAGTAGGTCCTCAGGGGTGGTGGTACGTATCACCGTGGAAACCACAACCTGTGCCGCGTGACAGTGCTTACTGTTGGTGTTCCACTGTACACAGAACCGCAACACTGCATCTGTATGCAGTAAGACAGTCTCGTAAGAGTGTCAAAAGTACAGTCCCTCCTTACATGTACATTACCGGGTAAAAATTGTTCATTGTCTGTGCAATACTACAGTACCGATTTCGCAAAACCTCACCAAAATGCTAGCACAAGTAACCTGGTATTTAGCAAGTGTTCGCCCCACTTCGCCTGACGTAGCATCATGCGATTTGATGCTAGCATTGTGTATGCGAGCATCGCTCGAGCTAGCATTGCTTCTTGCACTGTGGCACACCAAAAGCATTTCGCATTTTTTTGTGAAGGCCATTATATACTCGCATATGCTTGCAAACACATGGTGGAATGGTTTATAGACAGTCCGTATCATGTAGATCGTGTGGGCAAATGCAGTGTTTAAGTTCAGTTCATATAAAAATCTGTGTTTGCGTCCGACCCTCGCCTGTTCAACTAAGACGGCCGCCTGATGCGATGGCATCGCGCCCACTGGTCGCACCATGCGAGTTGATGCAAGCATCAAGTCGCACGTAATCACACGGCCTAGCATTTAGCATGTAGCATTCACATGGCTAGTGAGGTTTTGCGAAATCGGTACTGTAGGTGTAGATTGGAATGTTGCACGTATATGACATACCGAGCTGATCCTTCCGTAGCTTGGCTAGAGTGCGCTCCAAGTCCTTCTGTCCCTCAGACTCACCCAGAATGTCTGTCATGCATGACATAATTATATTATAGTCAGTATCATGCTCAATAACTTTGTCATGACTTGAGCTATGGCTAGGATATTGTGATTTCCCTACCTTTGATTATGGACAGGGCCCTGAAAGGTTTCTCCAGTGTGATAGCTAGAGCCAGTGCCTTCAGGTACTTCTTCTGTTGGATCAAGTTGCTGAGTTGTTGCTCCCTGCAAAGTAATGTTACAAACTCAAAAGAAAGATCAGGCGTCTGTCAAGAAATACACATACTTTACCTAATGAGAAAACATATATTGGGAAGTGTAAACCATTAGTGACACCATTTATTGTGATCACCACTCACTTCAATAGAGCTTCTATTTGCTTGTTCCTTTGTTCTTCATATTCAGTCTCAGTGACGTCCTGACAAACAGAATAATATGCATGAAAACATCTATAGAACAAAAGGATAGTCCAATTATATGTACATCCACAGACTACAAGTTCACCAATGTTCAACAATAGATAGTGCTACAAGTAGACTAAAGCCAGACCTTCCAGACGATGATGGTGGAGTCGCCTCCTCCTGAGACCAGTCGGTCCTGTGCCTTGTTGACCGTCAGTGCCCAAATCCTGTCTGTATGCTCGTCTAATGTCTTTACGCACTCGCTCGTCTTGATCGTCCATAACTTCATCAGCCCGTCTGAGCCACTGGAGTGTAATGTATAGAGCTAGAATCTGTCCTTTTGAGTGCTTCCAGTGGTCCTGTCAGTTTCTATATGACTTAAAATGTAGTATGGGAAGATTACTTACCTTGTAATAAGCTGCATGCCTCTGGTCAGAAAATGGACTTTTAAAACGAGTGCATCATGTCCCTCAAAAGTCTGAAGCGACAAAACAAAATAAAAGAGTGGTTAATGAAATCTAGTACATGTACCCCTAAATGTGAAACAGCGTTGTGTGAAATGATGTGATGATTGCTGAGCGTCTGTCTTACCTTGACACATGTGTAATCAGTCAGGGTCCAGATCTTCACTGTACAGTCTGACGATGCTGTGGCCAGGCACTGAAGTATTGATATCATTATATATTATATCTATATTGTGGTGTTGGAGCTGAAAGATAAAATATGTTATAATGTTGTGTAGCAGGATCTACTGCCTGACCTGGTCCACTGGAGAGAACTGGACACACCAGATCCCGCGTCTGTGTCCTCTAAACACTCCCAACAGCTTCAAACCATCAGCACGCCATAGCTGAAACATATTGTCATAAGCACAGTAATATACTCATTAATGATGATAATATGAGCATGAAAACAAAAAAATCCATACCATGAGATCATTTATACCTTGGCAGTTTTGTCTTGCGACCCTGTGGCGATAAGCTTGTCGTTCGGTGACACCACAATTGAGTTGATGTCCTTGTCATGGGCCTTCTCTGTTGCCCGAGCGTTGAGACTAGCCAGCGAGGCGGGGGACAGGTCACTGGGGACAGTCCACACCTTCATGGTCAGGTCCTGACTCCCACTCACCAGGAAACCTGAGGACAATCTGGCCAACAACAAATGTCAGGTCACATGGACAGTTCTGACTTGCACAATATTTGGATGTCAATCGGAATCTCCACCCAAAACTAGAACAAACGATAAAATCTGGTGAGACGTACTTTGAGAAGCCAATAGCCAGGATCTCGTGGGTGTGTCCATAAGCTGCAGCCACACAGGCGACACGCTTCGTGCCAGGGTCGAACTGCCACAGCCGGATTGTGTTGTCCTGGAGACGATGGAAATCATTCAAATAAATCAGCATGTTAGCATGATAATTTCAAAATAAATACTTTATTCTAAGGTAGATATCCTTCAGCAGCAGACCTTAGAGCTGCTGGCAAAGAGAAGCCCGCTGCTGTACACATCCAGAGCCAGGACAATGTCGGTGTGACCTCGGAGGATTTGAACATCCCACGTCTCCAGCTCAAAGACCTTCACCAGGGGGCTGTTAGTTACCACGGCAATGTGACTCTCACCCGGCCCCACCAGCCGAATGTCCAACACCTCATCATTGTAACCTGCAAACTGGGGGCAGAGACAAGAATGTTGGTGTCTTACTGTCTTTTTCCTGTATATGTTTGTATAAGACAAGAATCCGCAGGTTTGTACCTGTTTGGTGGTGGTAAGATCCGAGGTGTTGTGCAGACAGATGTTGTGGTCGTGTGTGATGACTGCGATGGACTGAGTGACTGGACAGTGGATGGCATCTGTGATCACAGCTGTACTGGCCTCTCCATCAGGGGGCTCCTGCTTCACAGTATCCCCTCCCTCCTGCTGCTGGGTGAATACACACTGAGCAGTGGTCGCATTCCACACCCGAAGTACACCTGTTCAACGATGAGCAAATGAATATGTTTGGAATAAGAGAACCCACCATCAATCCAAAGCCAATTTTCTCATTTCAAAACAAACGCATGCTTTTGCCCCCACCTTTACTACCGCCAGTGATGAAGTGCGGGCAAGAGGTTGTGATATTCAAAGCTTTGCGTTCTTCTGTTTTGTCCAGTAAGATGACTGATTCTACTGTCTGAAAACAACATAACCACAACAATAATCAGCTTTAAGAAAATGATCAGATTTGATGCAAGAATGTGTCCCATAAACATGATAAATGTCATCAAGTATGCAGTTAAAGTTGATAATTGACTTACCTCATAGACCGGAATAGTTCTGACTTTTGAAAAATCTTTCATATTCCACATGATAACAACTTTGTCCCGGCCACCACTGTACAGAATGGGAATAAAATCAAGAGTGTAAATTTACTCTAAATAGTAACGATTTAGTGCAAATGATATTCATCAAATAATATCATTTCAAGACTGCCTTTTTCAAAATCCATGAAAACCTTAATTCATATAACCAAAAACTACAGTCTAATCTGCTGAGAGCCTTCCCACCTGAACATGCTGTGAGCATCTGTTGAGAACTGTATCGCCGTGACAACGCTGTAGTGTCCCTCTAGGATGGAGAGACAGGCGCTAGTGCGGAGGTTCCACACTCGGAGCTTGTAGTCCTCGCCCGCTGTCACAAGCTGTAGTCGCTCTGTCAAGGGGTGAAAGGCCACCGACCTGCGCGACAACAGAGCGGGAAATATGGATAGCACAGGTCAAGTATGAGCTTTCACCTGATATTGAGCTTTTTTAAAAAAAATTTCCAACACTGATAATGTGATAAAAGTGATAACAAATATTTATTTGACACTTTATCAAGTGGAATGCATGTAATACAATGGACATATGAAAGTTCATGGATTAAATGTACCATGGCAGTATTTCATGAGTAAGTAAACAGTTGTAAAGTACCCACGTGATAACACCCTGATGCCCCCGTAGGTTGTGTGTGCAGTACTGTTGGATAACGTCCCACACTTTGATGGTGGAGTCAGACCCACCAGTGGCCAGGAGAGTTGATGTGCTGTCGAAAGTCATCGTGTTCACTGGAGCAATGTGGATGGCCTGGAAAAATTGTAAGCATGAGTTCCAACTCAGGCAAGGTGTTCACATATTGACTATGTAATACTGACACGCAATCTCCGGTTGATTAATCATGTCCATATGCGTATATGTACCTTCCAAGATCTTGTCAATTGCTTTGTTTCAAAGTCCCATTGCTTCAGCAGTAAATTACTCAATGCTGTCACCAGGATCTGAAAATGAGAAAACCTTTCAAGGAATCATGGTTTCCTTAATACTTATGCAGAGCTTGTTATTTGTCCCAAGTATAATAGCAGGTCCTTGACATTACAATATTAAGTGTAGTACAAGGATACCTTTTTTCTTGTAGATTGACTAATACCCATAGTGAAAAGATAAATGACATTGGATTCAAAAAGTGTCACAAACATGAAACATTACCTTGTTGTCGGGACTCAATGCAAAAGATGACACTTCACCATCACCTTCCTGTGAACAAGCAAGAGTTCCAAGCAGCTTAGAGCAAGAGTTTTGAGGCATACATGTCGTTTAGTAGTTTAATATAGAGTGTGGTATGGTAAAATAGTACGGTTCAGTGGGTACAGTTTGGTATTGTATGATATGGTATTATGCTATGGTTTACCTGTCCAAAGGTGTGTTTGACAGTGCCAGATGATATCTCCAGTAAATTCACTTTCTCTGCACACCGACATAGCATGTGTGTTCCATCATTTGTGAACTTCAAAAAATAGGAAAAAGTACATGCACTTGGTAATAATACATTTCCTTAAAATCACTGTACATAGTGTAATCAAAAGTACTAGAAACATGTAATCATCATAAGACACAAGCATAACACAAATAATACCTGCACTTTTCCTCCAGTGTAGAAGGCCTCATATTTTTTCTCGACTGCAAAACTGTAGTAAAGAACTAGTGTTAATACTGACACCTTTATATGTTATTAGTGGGTTCAAGATGACACCAAACCTCCTCAAAAAGACACACATGTCAGCATGTAGAGATTCCCCCTCAGCTGGTTCGTAGATATCTAAGAGCCATCCGTCCTAAATTCGCCGCATCCAAAAATTCACCAACTCCATATTATCAGAGCTCAGAAACTTGTTTTATGGAAAACAAACTGCTGGTACAAAGATTGAATATCAGAGTCGATTGATGATAGACCTGGTTGGTTTCATTTGCATTAAAAGGTCTGAAAACCCTGTTGGCGAATTTGGGAATGTGGCGAATTTAGGACAGATGGCTCGTAGACTACTAGGTTGGCCACTTCGTACTCAATGATCTAGATTCAAGATGTCTGAATGTCAGGCAACTCTTGCCTGGTTTGCACATCAGAGTTAGAGTATGATAAAGCATGAAAATTTTGGTAGTCGAATTTGTGAATGCAGCAGAACTTGAAGTAACTCTGAAAATATACATGCATTTATGATATGAGGATTTTGTCATGGTGATAAAATAGCTAGATGACCCGTACTCACTGGTCCTCGCCAGGAATAGGGCTCTAGCTCAGACACTGGTGGCTGGGATTTCATAGACAACAATTTGCATCTACCCCTATTATCGCCCGGATCGAATATGGGGCTCTACAGTAAATTTGACAGTAAAAAGCTGCCCATTCACAGATTCAAAGGATTTCCGTGTAATCATGATATAAATACAAGGTTATAGACAAAATGCAATTTTTAAAAACCTTACTTCGCTTTTAATGAGTGTTTATTTGCCATGTTTACAAATATTGTCTCGTGGTTGGAACATGTATAACTACCGACTACACATTATCCATCATAAATCGAGTCATAAACGTCGACTATAAAATTAAAAGTTTTCCCATCCGTGACCAATCAAGTTGATTCATATGCATCAATATGTTAATTCGGCAGGGCTCTTATCAAAATATAATCCCTTAATTTGTCATACACGGAATAAGTTTTCTATATTTGGGTTTTCTTTCGATTGAATTAAATAATAAACGTTCAAGATCACGCATAAATAAGCTTTAATAGGGCCGTTCAAAAATTACATAACGCTAGGTAATACACCTCCCCCCCCCCGTTACGTAACGCTCGGTGCGCCCCATCCACCCCCCCCCCCCCCCCCCCCCGGCCAACCATTTGTAAAACGATTGAATCCCTGACCCAGGCGGATCACTGTTTACTGACTGTTGGCGGATTTTCACCGCTGCGGCCTACAATCTATAGCATCCTAATTCCGTACATGGCACACATCACTGTCTTACACACATGGAACCTTGGCCGGGGATGTGATTGTATACCCAGATAGAGTAAATTATGATTTTTTTTTTGATGTGAGAGTAATTTATGATTTTTTTGCTGTGAGATTAATTTATGATTTTTTTGCTGTGATGTGAACATGTGGTTTTCAATAAAATCTTGATACTCCGAGAAAATCAATGACAATTTTTTTTTATCTATTATGTTTTGTAAATTTTAATGGTTGATGCATGATGAATAAAAAATAAGAAATACATGTGGTTTTAGTAGTAGGTGTAGTCTTCTTGCGAGTATAGTTCCAGTGTGCTGTTTTGTATAACATGCTGTAGAAAAAAAACATTATGAAATTCTAATCTACACAGTGCCATAGTAGTATCTGACTTCATACATATACATACACATGTGTAAGTTTGGGAAATAATTGTATTTTCAGTAATAAAATTGTGTTATGTAACACCTGTGGAAACACCCCCCCCCCCTCCGTAACGCATCCTAACGCTTGGCTATAGCCCCCCCCCCCCTCCCCCGCCCATAGCGTTACGTAATTTTTGAACGGCCCCTAATCAAATATTGATTATTTATTAGGATCATATTGCTTATTAAATTCGTGTTTATATGTATTGAAAATACACTGCCACACTATCAAACGATACTTTTTGAATTGATACATGCAGGTAGGGTAAAAAATTCGTAGAAATATTTTTTGGACTGGACTGGGTTCAAACCAGCGACCTCCGAGATAATAAACTTCTCGTCTGTATACCACAGCACCAGATTCCCTGATAGAGGCCAGACTTATTTTTAGAAGAAAATCGAGACTGGGGTGGATTCGAATCAACGATCAATTGTAAATGTATTACGGTGTAGATGTAGCCTACATGACTGTGCATGCCATCGAGAATGAGAACGTTCAACGTTCATGCTAACCCACAATTTCCATATTCTATCACTTGAAGATTCTTCAGCCCCCGGACTTGATCTTGCTGTGACATCAGTGCTCATTCGTACATGTACGTTTGAAGCGCTGATGACGGTGCTGCGTGCTTGCTATATTTCCTGTCACCTACTGTTACTATGACTACTAATTAGGGTGGCCGGTCTTATCCAGCAGTCGGCGGGGACAAATCGATGAGCGGCAGATTTCTGCATGCGACATTCACGCTGCCCATACAATTTATCATTCTATGGTGCAAGGAACACAGTAAACAATGATCTCCAAAAAAACAGACATACATGAAGCAGGTAAGTCAGAGAACCTTGCTTTATTGTGATAGTGCGTAGTCCGCGGAGGCATTGTTTAATTAATTTGGTGTTTCAATATAAAGGATATAGCATGTAATCTCCACTGAAGGTTGCTGAGATTTACAGCACTGCTTTTATGGCAGTGTCTTGAGCTGGTGGAAATGGCAGGTGAACGTGCTTCAGGTGTGCCTGTGACACCTGTCGAAGCGTAGAACGTTGGATGTCTATGTATATCGTGTTGCTATTGTGCGTTTCGTCACGTTCAAAATGGAAATTTATTCGGGTCCTTTTTGAAAATATTACATAAACAGTGTACTGATAAATCAACCATACTGATTGTATCAGATCTGACTATCAGTATCTGAAATTTCAGCACGTCATATACGAAAATCATTTCAACAACTGATGACGCGTTGGTTCTGGCTACACATTTGAATTAATTCTGTATACGTCATAAAATAATACCGGGGTTTTCCGTAATATGGCCCTGGGCGATCTTTCGGAAAATAGCATCTCACCGAATGAAGGTCGAATCTGAATTGTGGCCCATGGGCGATCTTTCGGAAAAACCGTTTTCCACCAATACATCGCCAAAATACATGTAACGTTACTGAATATATGATGGATATATGTTTAGTTTTGAAATGCATGTCTATACCAGAGAAACATCAGGCAATAGAGAAAGAAATCTCACCGCTAGATAAAAATTGCGCATCGGTGCCTCCTATATGAAAGTATACACACCTCGGTACACCATTAAGCTCTTCAATTATTCCAGTTACGTGTACATATTTCGTTCACACGAAATATTATAGTACAAGTATAACACCTGTACATATAGTTTAGGCATATAGTAGACTGTTTTCACTTGAAATTTTCTGTGGTGCAAGTTACTCCTCACATTGAATTGAGATTTTGACGCCCCTATTTCAAGCCAATAAGCGTAACAGTCACCCCGTTGTGATTTTCACGCTCCTGTGACAGTTTCATGATGAAAAAAACTGACACATGTTTGATGAAATATATCCATATTCAATAAATTGTTTGCATTTTCATCGAAAATACGTTATAGAAAAAATCACATCACCAAAACTTTTTTAAGAATGAATCCGAATTATCGCCCATGGGCCATCATTTGGGATTTTTTCCCGAAAGATGGCCCATGGGCCATAAATCGGGTGGGCCATATTACGGGAATTCCCGGTATAATGCCTGACTAGAATCTATTCAGACATCATGATATTTTAGAATGTATCTTGTGTGTATTAGGATGTATTTGATTTTCGATTCTATCTGATGTATTTGTATAATGTAGTGTACATGTACTCCAATACTTTCCATATGATATTGTTCCAAATTATTGAATAATTTCTCACAGTCTCTCATAGGTCAATATTGACCGGCCAATGTTTTACAATTATTCATAATTTTGTCGTATTGGGGGAGATTTTAATAAAAATTTATCTGTCTATCTGTACTCCAATGCTTTCCACACGGTATTGTTCCAAATTATTGGATAAAACACAATCATTATATTAGAATTGATGAATAATGTAGAGCTTATGATAAAAAATATTGCAGTATACAGTACTAATGTAGTATTAGTTCAGTAATGGTGTTTAATTAGCGACCTGTTTTCACATGTATTTCCAGCATTTTCTGGTGATATATGCACAGTACAAAAGCTTCTTGGTGAGCGAAAGGTATGTATAGCTTTTGTTTTTTCTCCGAATTTTCTCCAACTTTAATGTTTCAAATAAAAAGTGTCTTGGCGAAATTATTCCGTAGTAAAAAGTGTACATATTGTACATATGATATTGTGTCATTGCCTGTATAATTGTAACTGTGTTTTCAACAGGCGTTGTATGTGTTTTTGTCTTCAATTTGGTGACAATGTGTGTAGCTGTGACAATAGCATTGTGAAAATAGTCTGTAAATTTATAACAGTGTGCCAATGACAAGGATGACGTTGGCCGCACGCCTCTGCACAAGGCTTCCATGAACGGTTGGTTGGAGATAGTCCAGTTGCTGCTGCAGAATGGAGCCGTGACAAACACAACTGATATAGCAGGTATTGTAGAAAAAAATTTAATTTGGAATCAGTCAGCCAGACTCCTCTTACGATAGTATGTGAGCTCCATGGATACCATTCTCGCATTTTTAATGTATCAATATTAATATCAATTAATATATTATATATTAAGTATTTGTATGGGTATCAATATTGTATTGCTAAGAGCGTTCGTGATTTAAATATGAATGTATATCGCATTTACATTTCCGTGCTCCACTCGAGCACAATGTAGCTCCCGGATATCCGATCCATTGCCCCCTTTAGATTATCGAATGGGTGTACCTAATCTAGTCCCATACCCGTCAACATACTGACAAAGAATCCCATACAATATTAACAACACCATTTTACGCCATCATCAACCACCCCACTGCCCTGAATGATACACGACTGACAACCACAACTATTTCAATGTATATCGACCCCAGGCTGCACGCCGCTACACCACGCCGCCGCGAACGGTTACATCGCCATCTGCAGGCAGCTCGTGGAGGGCGGCAACGCCAGCCTCAGCGCCAAGACCAACAAGGGTCACACACCTAGATACATGGCCAGGACACGGGGACAGACAAAGACGGCAGCATTCATCAGTGAGCTAGGTCAGGCCTCACCCAGAGTGCAGCATTTCATTGCTAGATTGATTGAATGAGTCCCGCGATTCTAAAGTGTCGCGATCATCAATATACGTCTGTTGATTGTATCTCCATACAAAGAATTTCCATGTCTCTAAGAACCCAGTCCTAAACGTTGATCGATTGCTAGATCACACGTAATTAACGCTCAATAATCTATTATTTTGCACAGAAAACCAGATGGAAGGCAACTCCTGGCTGAACACCACCTGAAGATTATGAACCAAAATGTATGACCACCGCAGATCTGAATGTCCAGTGCTTTGTCGTGTGTACTCTGGATAACTTAACTTGGACTCGTGTTCATTGTGTGTTCGCCGTCTTGAGATTTGGACAGTTGTTTTTGGAACCATTTTCATTGAGAACGTACCGAAGTTCGTCACAAGTATCTCTTCTTAGAAGCAATGTGATAATACTTCCGGGCAAAAAGAGTGCTAATGTATCAGCGGCAAGACATTATGGGAAATTTCAGATTGAATGTGACCTAATGCATGTATATTAAAATTATATAAAGTTAACAGAACATACGTATATTCCTCCCAGAAGTGACGCTAACAAATGGTTAAATTTCTTAAGCCAGTCAGAATCGTGTCATTGCGATAGGTACGGATGAAGCACGCAGATATACACATATACTCTACAGTGCATTGGGTTGGAGTTTTGCAGTCAGATCTTACACCCTGTCTTGTACTCGTAATCAGTGAAACCGGACATTATGAGTTCTTTTGAACTCCAATTCGTAAAGGAATCAAATTTAACTTCCAAGTTTCCAGAATATCTTGCCCGGTGACAGAACATGTTTCTAACTGGTTGAACCAGTTAGAAACATATTGTAAGCTCATGTAACGTGGATAGGGCCTAATATGTACTCACTTAGGGCCATGTGCAACAGAATTTGCCTACACCAGAAACCCATCCTCTCATGGGTTTGTACCTGACGATATACTAGTAGTAATCAGGACGCTCGGAAATAAATTTACCAATATACATGTAAATGTATGCATATGCATATAGTAATGAATCCATAATGTATTGACTACTGTTAATATATTGTCATAAATGCAATAGTACATTGGCTATCTTTTCTATATACATCCATTGGTATTGATATTGTCGAAGATATTTTTTACATTTGTGAACTTTGTGAATGAATAAACATGATGTACTGTTATTGTTAGTATTACATGAACATGTATGGTCACCTGCATACTAGTAATTTCTTAAAATTACAGTTTTTGGCGTGAACTTGAACCAATAAAAATATTTTCGTAACGACTACAAAGCAACCTCGGTGTTAGGTCATGTAAAGATCAAGTTGATCCTTACCACATGTATACAGAGTCAAAGCTAAAACACGAGAAATCTCGTTATGTATTTCATAGTCAAATGTACCGTATTTCATGGTCAAATGTACTCGCAATGATGTTGCACGGACATTACACAGTCAACATTTGTTACACAGAAAGTCAACATGTAGCCTACGTGCATCTTCAATGATACTGCCGGGTGAGAAACTCATTTTACAGAAGACGGAGATTTCACTAAATATTTACATTGTAGTCGTGTCCCGCTTGGCCAAGGCCCTGTGGTAGGCTGTCCCGTTGTCCCAGTCAGGCGCGGCACGCTGTACTCGTGACCAATGACATTTGGTAACTTCGCTGTGTGTCCTCCGTCAGTGCGTGATCTTTGCACGATTGGTCAACATCATGTAACCTTTCAGATCATGGCATCTTTATTAACTCTCTGAGATACTTTCCGTGTGTTCCGTGAAATGTTACCAAATACACGTAGTTAGGCTTCTCTCAGGAACGACATATTCTTTGAAGAAGGTAGGATATGCTATTTCGTCAATGCGGGACATCATTATATATTTGCAATGGGATTATTAACATAGATACATAAAAATGCACAATGGTGAAAAGCTGGGAACACAGCTGAAAATTGAGAAACATTCCTACGTCTTTGATACGTATTTCACAAAAGGAACTCTAATACACATAGATATGATATGTCAAGTCTGAAGGTTGGTAAAAAACGGATATATATACGTATGTCGGGATGACTTTTAAACATATTATACCATTAATTATTATTGTGGTGATCAACTTCGTCATCCAATGGCAAGTTGTAAACGTACACTACAAGACAATGCCAATCAAAAGTACAGAGATGCCAACATGTCTTAATCGGACATACCGTGAAGAATACCCCGGTCAAAAAATTCAAGAAAGATCCACTGTACTCAGCAACAATGGCCACTCAACTCAAGAGATCATTAGGCCTAATCGTGGCAGCAAGAAGCGGTTATGTTCACCCAAAATTTCCCCAACAGGTAACTAAACTTCAAAAGAGACTGAAGCAATAAAACGATAGACTTGTATGTAAATGCATGTGATCAGTATCTGATAAGATGACATATCCAGTAAATATGAGAGAGGTGGAAGTGCTCCCGATTGCTGATGTACACCCTAGAAAACTGAAAATATGACCTGATAACTAATTCCAGTGTGTAACATCACGGTGATCACGTACCCTCGCATTAGCGACGCTCCGGGAAGGACCCTCGGCCACATCTACATGCGGGGACGGCTGGTTCACACGCTCGTATCCCCGGTAACCTTGACCTTCGTCACCGTGACCCCGCGCTGCCAGTTCCGTGGGGTGGAAGACTTCACGCCTTCACCCCCGGGCCGCCCCGAGCGGAACCTGACGGAGGTGGTAGCCGCCCTCCCTAACAACACGCTGGTGGCCGGGGCGGCGTACGGCGTGTCTCGGGCCCTCGAAGAGCTGGCCGGCGCCTGGCTCTTCCCCGTGCAGGTGCTCAGGGTACACGAAGATTCCGGCATGGTCGCTTTCCTCGCCATGGCACAGTTCGCCTCCAACACGGCCGCCAAACGGGTCGTCAACGGCGACAGGAGCATCCGCCTGGAGGAAAAAGTCAACCTCGGTACCGGAAAAAATATGTAAATTACATGTACGTGAATCCCTCGTTTGACTTGAGTAGCTGACTAATCTTTCTCCCCCAAGGGAAGCCATTCCGATTGCGGAGAACGCCTGTCACATACTCCCGACTGTTGTTGTTACACCCGCGGATGACGATGCCGGACTGGAGGCCGAGGGAGTGTACACCTCGCTCTGTACTGGCCCTTCTGATACCCTACCGCGACCGGGAGCAACATCTACACCTCTTCCTGGAGAACATCATCCGCTTCCTGCAACTGCAGCAGCTCGGCTTCCACATCTACGTCATTGAACAAGCGGGTACGTGTGACGCCATTAGTTTACTTTAGTACGTACAGAAACTCGAGGGTTCCTGGTACATGTGATACAGAGAGACTTCTCTGGCTCATTCTATAGTTGTTGATGGCCAGGTAGGCCTACCCGATCGCCGCATGGAGTAGTGTGTTTCAGATTTGTAAATGCTCATGGGCAGGTACGTCGCTGTTTATGCCATTTTATGGTATTTTATGAAGCTTTGCAAAGGTTTAATAAGTCCACTTCATTCATCTAGTAACAACTACACAACAACATCATCGAATATTGGTCTTGATGGACCTATAGGTAGGGATCTTTTCAACCGCGGGGCCCTGATGAACGTGGGTTACCTAGAAGCCAGGAAGGACACTAAGTACGACTGTTACATATTTCACGACGTCGACTTGATCCCCGAGGACCTGACGAACCTGTACACGTGTGAGAGGAACCCGAGACACCTGGCGGCCACACGCAGTCAGGAGTACTACGAGTGAGTACACACTTCATGGGTACACTTCAGCGATGTACCAGTCATCTGGCTATATGGTAATATACATCATGAAACAATTATACAGTAGTGTAACGGGTTCTTCACCCTTCTGTGACGCCTTGATAAACCGGTTTTCTTGGGAGGTGGGTGAGTTGTTATTTAACCGGAGCTGAAACGGTAAAACTCCGGGAAACTGCTACTGCTGTACGGTTGAACTCCGGCTAGAAGTCTCTGTAGGTTGGTAGCGTGGTCTGGAATGGACCTCTTAACCGTTGTCCGACTGCCAATCTGCAACTGCACCTGTAAAGTAAGAATCCGGAGGCGTTTCCGTCTCCGGGTACTGCAACTGCTCCGTCGGGATACCGCTTTACTGCACCAGCTCCGTCGTTTTCCGCCTTACTGCAACTGCGACTGCACCTGGAATAGAGTATCCGGGAACGTTGCCGTTTCCGAATAATGCAACCGCTCTGCCAGGTTCCGCCTCACTGCAAACTGCTCCGGTTGGCTCCGCCTCACCGCAACCTGCGACTGCACCTGAAATGGAGAATCTCGGAAGTGTTCTCACTTCCGGTTACCGCAACCGCTCCGTCAGGTACTGCCTCTGCTACTCCGTCGTCCGGTACCGCCTCTGCAACTGCTTCGTCGTTCCCGTCTCTGCAACTGCTCCGTCCGGTACCGCCTCCGTAGTTGCTCCGTTGAATTCCACCTCCGTCTCCGTCTCCTTTCTTGGTGATCTGGGTTCTTGGATCACCCTAAGACGTCGTTACAACTTGGTCTTAACCGACTGTGGACTTATCTCCCTTTTCTCCGTATTACTTTCTTTTCCGGTGAACTAACTTTATCATAAATTCCAGTTCCCTAACCAACACGGAAAAACAACTCGGTTGAAGTTTTCATGTTTATTTTCCAAGTGCACAGTCAGAAGACTTAACTGCTATCATCTGGTATGACACAAGCCGGAGCAAGGGAGTACTCTGCTATGGGAGAAGGGGTCTGCACAGGTCGACGTCAGGACACCAACTCCGCCGTCCGCTGTGAAGCGGGGGCTTTTATAGACCTGAGACCCACGTCACGTGATCAACCTATTGTGACGTCATAGTCCGCCAAAACACTGATTTTTCCGTAATTTCTAAAAACACTCTAGAACCAATCAGTGGCTGACACGTCACCTTTTAAACCGAAAACGAGGCTGATCACATGACCTTCCGGAAATAACGTCATTACGTTTTTGTACTCCATTGTTCCGACTCCGTCTCCGGTTCCGTCTCCGTCTCCGGCTCCGTCTCCGGCTTTACCAACATCACAAATATACCAAGTTCCGAGACGGAAAACCTTTTAAATATTACCAATACGGAACCGAATGAACCTTTAAACACATATACATTTTAATAAACGGTTATTTAACCATCATAACACAAAACACTGAGAATTACCTAGGGGAAACTTTTGGGTACACCCCAAAACCGTTACAGTAGGTAGCTGGCTGAAATATCCAATATTATTTATTTCACGTTTTCATATTTTGTTGGGGATGCACTTTATATGCATACATGTATACAGTATAGACCTACTATGATTGTATCGACATCTTTATCAGCCAATCGCATGCAATTTCGAGTTGAGCACCTAATCCAGCAACAGTGCATATTGTATTTCAAGTTTAATATTCTGCGTCAGGTTCCACTACGGACATTCAAGATTTTTCGGAGGCGCCATGATGATGCCTGGTGACGTCATAGACGATATCAACGGGTTTCCCAATCGGATGTTCGGTTGGGGCGGAGAAGACGATGACATCTACAGCAGGTGCGCTATGACGTCACAGGGACGTCTCCAATTACCTGGTCTACGTTTTGTTTGAGCGTACTTGTAGAGATGCAGTTTGAAGTCAGCTTCTTTGAACCTTGGGTATTGCGATGTGACTTTGAACGAAACTTCTCTATTAATAGGGTGGTTAACGTACGTAAGTACAACATCAGTCGGAGGAACAAGTTTGTGGGACGGTACTACAGCCTGCCACACGACAGGGACCCGGGCAACCCGCACATACACGGCGGCAGTGAAACGTGCGTACATATCGTACCAGTCGAACGCTAGCTTGATTCTCCACCAATCGTTATTTCTTACTTACTGGAAGGGAGGGGGGATTTTATTTGCCATCGATCCGGGTTCGGACCCTATAATGGGTGGGATCACATGCATTTATCTCGTCTTGTTCGTTGAGTCACCAGGAATGGTAGGACTGCCCTTGTATATAGAGAATGAAATACATGTATGTATAACTTCAATATATAACATATACGTGTACATGTATACAACTGATTATAAATTTCAGGCGGCAGGAGATATACGAGCACATTGAGTGGAGCATACGTGTGGATGGTCTGAACTCGCTCAAGTACACTCTTCTGGGACGTGAGGAGCACCGGCTGTACTCGCACCTGTACGTCAGCGTACCAGCGCATCTCCGGCACCCAACGCCAGGCGTACAGCACAACAGCAGCACAGCAACTACGACACACAACACCACTGTCAATACGTGACACGAAACAGCACGGCAAAGACGTGACACAAAATAGCACTGCAGAACCGAGGCCCGGACACATATCGGACAGCAAACTTACAGTGCTCACGGGCGTTTTATGTGTACATGTATCTATATATTCAGGGATTTAGATCAAGGAGCATATGTGAATGATACAATAATCTCGAGTCACTGATAAGTTCATACAATCAAAGGAGAGGGTCATGATAATTAATTATTTTCAAAATTTATTTTTAATTTGTACTTATCCACACAATACGTTATATATACCACCCCTACCAATGACGATATTTAATATTCACTCAAACAACCAAACTACCACTTTGTTTTGAATTAATTTGCAGACATTTTTTTTGTGTGTTGACAACGTCACTTCAGAACACACAAACATTGAATCCATAACATTGCATGTCGACCAAGTTAGTGATTTGGTAGCAAAAATTTGGACACTCAAGAAATGACATCCCAGTAACGAGCACACTATCAGGTTACTACATTGGTTAATAGCTCGGTCTCAACGAGGGTGGTCTTCTGTAATTATTAGCACTATTTATTGAGATTAAAGTGTCTTAAAATCGACTACTGCAGTATTCGATTTTTTCTCAATTCGATAGCAGTTAGTGGCAAATAAACTCATGGACGTCGTTTCTTTGTGTAGCTGTAGCCACAGATACACGCTAATGGTCGAACTTTATCTGATCCAAATCACGTAACTTGCTTCCACGCGTCACCTGTTTCGAAGTACAATTTCGTGGATGAATGAGCTTCCCAAGGCCCTCCGACCGGAAACATCATTCCTATGATGAATCATATTCCTATAGGCCTAGGTATTTGCGACGTGCCAGAAATTTTCATCAGATTTCACCTCAATAAATCATGTTCCTTTGATATCGCGATCACTATTGCGTGTTTATTGGCAGACCCAATCGAAGTCTATCAGTCTTAGAGATTTATGTCAACGCAAAACAACGCTGTATTGAACAACGCGGTTGTAAATGCGATAAGTGGCCAGTAGACACCTAAATTGACTCCGGTTGGAGTGGACAATTACGTGTCGGAATCAATCGACATAAGCGCTTTAACGTATGGCCACCACAATTATTACAAATTAATACCCGTGTTTGCAGTTTCTAGCAGCAGTTTTCGCCTGAAGCTCAGCAGAATGACCCGCTCTGTGGGGACATGTTGATTTTGTCACTTTCGGATATTAGACTGAACACCAAAACAACAATGAGCTCTCACACGATCCTGTATATATGAGCTGGGATACACGAGTTCTGGATATTGAATACATACTTTAGTTCCTGTAGTTATGAAAAGTGATTGACAGTGTTTCATCAGCTCGGTAAGCTTTCATTTTCACCGAACGTTTAACGACTCATATGGCATTAAAATTGAAACATTGGTGGGTCTTGTAGTATAAAAAGTATTGGATTGGTATTGGATTGATAAAGAGCAAAATGGACACTTCTCAACAAATGACTTGTATGCGAACTTTTGCTTAGTGTGACTTCCACTGTCTCCTTAGACAAGATGCGGCCCGAGCAGTCGGACATAGCCAGTCTGTCGGGGGAACAGAAGAGGAGTCGTCGCTCAGCCCAGGTCAAGAGTGACGCCATGAAGGAAATCGAGGGTTGGGCGATGGGTGGCCGCCGGGCAGTGGGCGCCTGTAACGCCCGGAGTTCGGGGAGACTCGCCGATAACATCACAGAGGAGCGACTACTTCAGTCGAGGATCTGGGACCTCTCGCGGGAGCGCTACAAGGTCCTCTCACAGTCAGACTACGAGAGACGATCCTTCGTCGACAGACAACTCAAGAAGAGTGCCGTCTTCAAGGACCTGCTCAAGGACATCGATTTGAGGAAGAAGCAATCCCCACAGGAGCTGGAGGCCAAACAAGAATCGAGCTTCAGACGGCGTTCATCCACCTTGGACCGACACATGGTCAACCAGGCCATGAGGGACGTCCAGTCTCGCACTGACTCCGGGCTCCGGCGACCCGCGCAAACCCGCCCTCGCCCCAAGACCGTCCCCGCTAATCCCAAGGACAACACAGGCGTGTTCAACGTTGAAACCACACAGCTGACTTTCCCCTCCGTTAGTCCTGACCCTGGCAAGAAGTCCGACGATGAGGCGCCAAGCAGTGAGCAGGAGGACCGTCTCGAGAGACTCCAGAGCACGAAGTCAGCCCCGGCCATGCGGAAGGTGACGTTCGCCGCCGTGGGCACTCGCCGGGCCGCCACTCAGTGGAAGAGGCTGGTGAGTCGGCGACAGAACCCTGGCGCCGTGGAGCCCAAGCCATTGGAGGACCAGCGTTACCAGCAGCTGGAGAACTGCCTGTGTAAGACGTGGGGTGACCGGGAGGAGCCAGGGCCGCATGTGCCTCTGGTGATCCAGAACATCTCGTCCCTACACGTTCCGCCCAGACACATCCGCGACAACAAGGGCATGGCCCGCCAGCTGAAGAGGTTCATGTCCCTGCCGCAGATGTCCATCTGAAGTGACGAATACCTAATATCATGTCATTTCAAATACACAAGGCAGATCTATGTAAATGTAGTTCAGGCAAAATCAATGTTTTGTTGGTATTCAATATCGATAAATAGGAAGCATTCATTGTTGACTTGGCGACGACACCTGTATATGTGTCATTTAACGAAATGCTAGGGAACGTTATGTTGTATGGATGAAGTACATGTAACTGGACAATTTGTGAAAATCGCTCTCTATATGTTATTGATTTATAATTTCTTGGATCTAAATCGTTGGTTGATATGCAGCTATGTTCAAACTGTCGTGTAGAAACAAGAAATTGATGTTCGATCTTTGCTGCAACATGTGCATTTAGAAAGTAGTCGAAAAAAGGAACTATTATTATTGAAAATGTATATGGCTCAGCACTGTATTGTTTGTTTGTGTTTGTGTATATTGTAGAAAAATATCTGTATGTATAGATCATAAGACGTTATCATAATTGTGTGTATGTTTTGTCCTCTGAACAAAGTTAGTTCACTACTGTCTATGTACCAATTCCACGGTGGGTGATTCAGCACCCATGAAAAACGATCTTGACATGTCGAGATATCTTTGCGTTATATCAAGATAATTGACTCTTATTGTGTCGAGATCGTTTCTCAATATATCGAGATAATTAAATCGTCACATCGATGGATCGATTGTATGCGAACTTATCAACAATATCTCAAGATAATTGTCATATTATAAATATAAAATAATTATTCAGTCAACCAATGTGAATATGGAACACTTTGTACCTTTTCATTGAATTAATAAATTGTGTCCAATCTGTGGAATAACGCAACTTGGTTTTAGTTTACCGGACCTATCGTTTAACGACCTATTGTAATGGCGTTGCGTCCGTCGTCCGGCGTCCGTCCGTTCACATTTTTACCTTAAAAGTTTAAGGCCGAATCTTTCTGAAATTTCGCACAAAAATACCTAAAAATATTCCCATGAGACTTTTTTTTCAGCTTTTTGATTTTCGTTTTTTTTTCAAAATGGCGGCCATTTTCAACAAAAAATGCCTAACTTTTAGGAAAACTTTATGGGGACTTTCATTTTTTTTTATTTATGAATTAAAAGTAATTGTCTATTTTTATTTATCTGAGGAATGATTTACTCCCTGGGAAAAACCTAAGAACTGGGAATTAAATATTTAAAACCCGGAGTTGAATATCAGAACCTGGAATTAAGTACTAAAGCCTGGAATAAAATGTTAAAACCGGAAAATGAATATTAAAACCTGGAAATAATGAAACCCTATATACTGTATAATATTTAATTTCCGGTTTTAATATTTTTTTGATAAATATTTCCCAGTATGAATATTTAATTCCGGGCTTTAATACTTAATTCCGGGTTTGAAGATTTATTTCCTGGTTTAAATATTTATTTCCCGGTTTTAACATTTCATTCCAGGCTGTAATACTTAATTACAGGTTTTAATATTTAATTCCGGGTTCGAGAATATTTTATTCCTGGTTTGAATATTTAATTCCAAGTTTTAACATATGTTTCCAGGTTTAAATTTCCATTTGTCGGTTTTAACATTCAATTCCAGGTTTAACTACTTAATTCCAGGTTTGAATATTTATTTCTCAATTTGAATATTTACTTCCGGATTATAATACTTAATTACAGGTTTGAACATTTATTTCCGGGTTTGAGTATTTATTTCCCGGTTCTAACATTCAAATCCAGGCTCTAATATTTAATTCCCGATTTTAATATTTAGTTCCAGGTTTGAAATATTTATTTTCCAGTTTGAAAAGTGAGTAAATAATTCTACAGAAAAAAGTTATATCCTAAAGAAAAAAAATTGAATGTCCCTTATAAGCTTCTCTAGATTTTGGACTTTGACGGTCGTTTTCCCACAATCTGTTCAGTAACCTTTTAGGTATTTTTGGCACAAAAATACCTAAAAATATTTCAAGAGGGAGGTATTTTTTAGTCTTTTGATTTTCGCGATTTCTTTCAAAATGGCGGCCATTTTTTTTTACGAAAAATGACCAATTTTGGACTTTGGCGGCCATTTTCTCAAGAACTGTCTGAACACTTGAGATTTTTGCTTCAAAAGATTCCCCTCATATACCTCTGTGACATTATAAGTTCTTGACATGTATACTGCCCTTGAATCGCCGGTCTGCGTGTGGCAGTCATTTTGACTTTTTCGACGGGTCCCAAATGAGACTTTCCCATCTTGAATTCTCCTATGATTTATAATGGGAAACATTTTTCCTGATATCTCATTTAATATTGAGATTAGAGATTAGGAATCAATTGTGGACATATAGGAAATGATATATGCCAAATATTCTCGTGACCTTGAATGTGACCTTTGACCTAATTTTCAAGGTCATAGCACATAATGGCTAATATCTTGCTTATTATCGACTTTACAGCTTAGGAATCAATTGTGGATCTGTAGGAAATGATACATGCTGAATATTGTCATGACCTTGAATTTGACCTTTGACCTCATTTTCAAGGCCAGAGCACAAAATGGCTAATATCTCGCTTATTATCGACTTTACAGCTTAGGAATCAATAGTGGACATATAAAAAATCACATATGCCAAATATTTTTATGACCTTGAATTTGATCTTTGACCTCATTTTCAAGGTCAGAGCACAAAATGGCTAATATCTCGCTTATTATGGACTTTACAAATCAATTGTGGACATAAAGGAAATGATATATGCTGAAAATTGTCAAGACCTTGAATTTGACCTTTGACCTCATTTTCAATGTTAGAGCATAACATGGCCAATAGCTCGCTTATAATCGACTTCACAGCTCAGGAATCAATTGTGGACATATAGGAAATGCTGTATGCTGAAAATTGTCAAGACCTTGTATTTGACCTTGGACTTCATTTTCAAGGTCTCACAGGACAAATTGGCTAATATCTTGCTTATTATCAACTTCACAGCTTGGGATTCAATTGTGGACATGTATGCCGATTGATGTCGAATATTCTGTAGACCTTTAATTTGACTTTTGATTTCACTTTCAAGGTCACGGGACATAATGACTAATATCTCTCTTATTATTGAATTTATAGCTTAGTAATCAATTGTGAGCATTTAGGAAATCATATATGCTAAATAATCTCGTGACTTTGATTTTGACCAGTGATTATGTATTGTCCGGTAACCTACCTTAGCCCTTGGGCTAAATTTCTCTAATTGATGCATAACACTCCTCATATGTACCCCTGTGCTGTGTATTGGTTTCGTTGCTCTTGAATCGTTGAAGTGGGAACATTTTGGCTCAAATATAGCCCAAATGGGACTTTCCATGTTAAAATTTCCAATGCTTCATAATGGGACACATTATTCTTAATATCTCACTTAATATTAAGATCAGAGATTAGAAAACAATAATTATTGTGGACATATAGGAAATGATATATACTGAATATTCCCGTGACCTTGAATTTGACCTCTGACTTCTTTTTCAAGGTCAGAGGACAAAATGGCTAACATCTCACTTATCATCAACTTTACAAGCTACAGCTCAGGAATCAATTGAGAACATATAGGAAATGACATATGCTGAATATTCTCATGACCTTGAACTTGACCGTTAACAATATTGTCCAGGCCAGAACACAAAATGGCTAATATCTCGCTTATTATCAACTTTACAGCTTAGGAGTCAAATGTGGACATATAGGATTTGATATATGCTGAATATTCCAGTGACCTTGATTTTGACCTTTGACCTCATTCTCAAGGTCAGAGAGCAAATTGGCTAATATCTCGCTTGACCTTTGACCTCATTTTCAAGTTCACGGGACAAAATGGTTGATATCTCTAGTATTATCGATTTAACAGCTTAGGGATAAATTGTGGACATATAGGAAATGATGTATGTTTTGATTTACCTTTTGACTTTGACTTCTGGCCTCATTTTCAAGGTCAGAGCACAAAATGACTAATATCTCATTTATTTTCAACTTCACAGCTTGAGGACATATAACAATTGAGGACATATACGAAATGATATGCTGAACAATCTCATGACCTTAAACTTGACCTTTACCTTATTTTCAAGGTCACAGCACAAAATGGCTAATATTTCACTGATTATCGACTTTGCAATCTGAGAATCAATTGTGGACATACAAAAAATGATATAATGCTGATTATCCTTGTGTGACCTTGAATTGACAAGTGGCCTTATTTTCAAGGTCATGTCAAAAATAGTTTTAAAAAAATAATAAATATATTTTGTCCGGTAACCTTCCTCAGCTTTTGGGATAATGCTTATTTGAAATACAACACCTACATGTAATTGAACGGTTGAAGAAAATGAACGTCCGAGTCGTTGTAATGCAGGTGACGTATACCCGTAACGTATACTGTAATTTGTACATGATATGACATATCATACAGTCCCGCTGTATACCGTCCGAGACTGCTAAGGATGAAGGATTAATGTTTGAGGAATCGCCTTGATATCACGAGAAAAAACCTCGATATAACGAAATAATTTTAAGATATTACCAGAGATTACCAGATTATCGAGAGAAACAAATTATTAACATAGCACGAGAACTCTCACGGTTTTAGTTAGGATCAAAGATGTCAATTATATTACATTATGTCATACCAAACAACAGAACTATGTTATTTAATAGTGAATAGATTAACTACCCAGAGCGACAAGATCTATGAGGACGACCCTTTGTGATATGGTTGTTGGCAGGTATAGTAGTAACAGCTCGTTTAAATACTAACACAATGCATTAACACGGTGTATTTTCTTTTCGTACAAGTTTGGATCCATTCACCATATGGATTGTCCATCAGGATTCCAGATGGAAGTTAATTTCACATCCATAGTCTCTTTCGTTAATTGCTGTGAGGAATGTACATAAAACATGACGGCCATAAGATCGTGTCACCCGTGTCGTGGACACGTATTGACTTCACATAAGGAAGACGTGTACCTTTCCTCTGGAAATGGACTGCGTATTGTCAATAAAACAAACTCTACATGGAACATGTCAACTAAACGTGCTTAATTTTGCAGATCTAATGTTTGAATGCAGTAAATGTACAATATGTCATAGACAATGGGTATTACTGAATGTTAAGTGTTATTCATGTTCGAAGGGCGTAGCTTTTACATTTATCCTGCTGCACACCATCATTATTAGCTTACCGAAACTTTGGTCCGATAGCCTATGGCCGTGGCGTCACATCCTTCGTCGTCTGTCTACATTTTTATGTTTACGGTCGAATCTTTCCGAAATATTTGCATAAAAATGCCTAGAATAATTTAAAAGGGAGGTATTTTTAGGTTTTTTCATTTTCACATTTTTGCCAAAATGGCGCCCATTTTCCTAAAAACTGTTTGATCGGTTTTGAGATTGTTGTTTCAAAAGATTCCCCTCATATACCTCTGTGAAGTTAATAAGTTTCGTTGCCCTTAAATTGTGTGGTGGCCATTTTGATTTTTTCGACGGGTCCCAAGTGACACTTTCCCATGTTAAATTCTCCTATGCTTTATAATGGGACGGATTATTCCTAATATTTCACTTAATATTGAGATTAGAGATAAAGAATAAATTGTGGATATTTAGGAAATGATATATGCCGAATATTCTCATGACCTTCAACTTGACCTTTGATATTATTTGCAAGGTCTCAACACAAAATGGCTAATATCCCGCTTATTATCGACTTTACAGTTTAGAAATCAATTGTGAACATATAAGAAATGATATTATAGACTGACTATTTACATGACCTTGAAGTTGATTTTGATCTAATCTTCAAGATCAGAGCACAAAATGGCTAATATATTGCATGTAATCGACTTTACAGCTTAGAAATCAGTTTTGAACATATAGGAAATGATATATGTTGAATATTCTCATGGCTTTAAACATGTGACTTCATTTTCAAGGTCAGATCACAAAATGGCTAATCTCTTGCTTATTATCTACTTTACAGCCTAGGAATCAATTGTTGAAATGATGTATGCCGAATATTTTGATGACCTTGAATGTGATATTTGATATTTATGAAAATTTTAATGTTTGTATTGTAACAGAATTGATTGATAAATTTTCATCACATGAATTGATAACAGATTTAAGTCGCCCCCCTGATCACTCTCGTGTATGTGTTGATGTTAACCTCAGCGCCAAGGTGAGATGTTATTAATGAATTGAATAACACTGAATCTGTCGATAGCCATGTAACAAATCATCATGTACCCAATGACTTGAACACCTGCAGTAAAAAGACAGGTCCATGTAACAAACGTTATGAAGTTAAATGTATTCCTGAGACTTTTATGTGTAATCCTGAATGGGGAGTACATATCAATGATATCATTATGCGAATAGAATATAAGGAGACTACACAAAAGAATATTAATGTATTATATGATACTCTATGTACCACTGTGTTCAATGAGATGGACAAACTGTTGAAGTATAAAGAATGTGGTAGCAAACTCACTCGCAAAAAGTTTAATTCCCACAAACCTTTTTGGAATGAGATGAGCTCTCTACATTGTGGATCGTTATGAAGTCAAAAGAACAAACATATTTTTAGTACAAAAGGTTTTGGCTGCTAGGACTAATTTTGACAAATATTTAAGAGTGTGTCAGAGGGAATATAGGAAAAATAAGATTGTAGAAATTGAACATGTATGTACAAATAATCCTAGGGAATTTTGGAAACATATCAACAATTTAGGTCCCCAAAAAAGTTCACAACTGCCAGAATGTGTGAAGTGTGAAGATGGAGTTACAAATGATCCCATTATTGTATTGAATGAATGGACAAACTGTTTCAAAAAATTGTATAATCCGAATATATCCTCTTTTAACGCAGAATTTCAAGAAAAAAACCTGGTTATATGTAAATAATTATGAATCTAATGAAATAGAACCGAACTCTGATGAAATTAATACAGATATCACTTATGATGAAGTTGTGAAGGTTATCAAGAAACTGAAAAATGATAAATCTGTTGGTATAGACTATATTCCAAATGAAATCATTAAATGTCCGAGCATACACTTTGCTTTAAATAGTTCATTCAAGAAAATACAAGCTGTTGTGAACAAAATGCTGATGAACAAAATGGATTCAGAAAAGATAGAATAGAAGGAATAGACAACAAAATTAAAAATCCACATATTGTGCCTTCATAGATATGAAGAAAGCCTTTGATTGTTTGGATCATGATCTTGTATTTTATCGACTATTTATGTATGAAATCAAAGGTGAAATGTATAAATGTATCAAATCCATGTATAGCAGAACCTCATCATGTGTAGAAGTGATTAGCATGTATAGTAATTGGTTTGAAACAAATAGTGGTGTTCGCCAAGGGGATAACTTGTCGCCCACTTTATTCTCTTTATTTATAAACAACGTAGCTGAGGAAATTAAAATAACAATAACAAAGTAGTCGATGTTAACGGTGTAAATTTGTCCATTTTACTGTACGCAGATGCCATCGTCCTAATTGCAGAGAGTGAAGAAAGTCTACAATTTTTGTTGAATGTAATGTACGAATGTTGTTTCAAATGGAAATTGAAACTAAATGTAAACAAATCAGCTGTTGTCCATTTTCGTACAAAAAGGAAATCACGATTATTTGTTTTTGTATTTGTAGTGATTAATAGGCCCTAGATGCGGCTGGAGGCTTTTCTTCATTTTATGTTATTATTATCTGAATCTTGTTATATGCTTTGGTCACTATTGAAATACAAAAAAAAATTTAAATGTTACCTTTGACCTCATTTTCAAGGTGAAAGCACAAAATGCTTATTATCGACCTGACAGACAAGGAATCAATTGTGCACATAGAAGAATGATATATACTGATTACTGAAAATTCTCATGACATTGAACTTGACCTTGGACCTCATTTTTCAGGTCAAAGCACAAAATAGGTAATATCTCGCTCACTATTGACTTTGCATATTATGAATATATTGTGCACATATGAGAATGATATGTAACGAAAACCATACAACAGCCCGCGCAAACCGTTCGTTAGGAACGAGCACGTGACCCCCGAAGACTACTGGCGGAGGCACCGTTCGCGGAAGAACCGTTCGCGGAAGAACCGTTCGCGGAAGCACCACTTGCGGAAGAGGACCCTTCGCGGAAGAACCGTTCGCGGATGCAGCCTTCTCCACGTGGTGACGAGCACGGAAGAGACGTTCGCGGACGAGGATGCGCGCGCATCCACCCTGGCTATAAAAGGGAGAGCGGACGGCCGCTCTGAGAGCACTGCAACAGCGACATCGACCGTGGGGAGATCGTCACCGCCACAGCCAAGGGACTCGACGACCTCCGTGCGGACGACTCCTTCTTCAGGGCCTTTGAGTCGACGGGACTTACGACTAACTACCTGGAGAAACCATTCGACGAAACGGGACGGGAAACTTCAACGGGAAGGGACGGAGAGAAGCCTCGGCGAAGAACTCTTTTTAGTTGTGCCCTCGTGCACTAGTTATTTTAACGTGATCATACAGTGCTCCATGTCTGAACCTCATGTAAAGTCCACCCGTGACGTTAGCCAGGATCAGGCCGAATGTATATCGGCCTGGCGACAAGTCAATGATGAACGCGTCGATTTAAAAATATTCTTTTACAACAAGATACAGCTGTTGAAATGGCCCTACTTTGTATCTGTGGATCCCAAGCAACATGTACACAGATGTCACACAGATATATGTGACAAAGATGAACTCTTTTCGCGCACTTTCAAAACAGTAAACAAATCGTCCACTTGTGGTTCGCCATTTGCATTCGTTTTCCGAAGTTGGCCGAGCAATACCGAGCGGAATATATATGGAGCGGGAAAAGAGTCATCAGAAAAAATGAAAGAACTCCCACAATAATTTACCTTCATTGGCTTGTTTGATTTTTGGAAATGAATGTTGTTCTTTGAAATTGAACGGACTGTCTTAGTTCTCCATGCATAGTTTCTATATCGCAATGAACCATGGATAATACTTGTAGATGCAATGAGACAAACAAATGAACAGTAGGCCTAACCCACGCCCATAATTATGAACTAAGCCCGATCATATGAACAATTAAGACCGGTGCCGTATCTTTCGTGATGTATATCTTCGTGGTATTACTTAAGGACGATTACAGCTATTGATGCCCTGCTGATTGCCACAAACCGTGAAAACATTCGCCTTTATTCATGTTTTTGCTGTCTCGTGGTTGATTGATCATCCTCAAGTTTTTGTCAGCAATATGATCAGGCGATCCGCTTCAGATTCATGAATCAACCATGATTTTCGCGGTTTAGCAGAAGACTCCATCTACACTTGTTCCCGAGTTCTACCATTGTTTAGTTTTATATGAGATTGTGATGAAGTCCATCAAAATTCTGGCCTAAGTAACGTGATCATGACGTGGTTTCCTAAACTTCAATTCACCAGCCTTCGATATCAACTTCAAGATCAATATGACTCAGGCCCGCATTCAGTATTTCTAGATGAGAAAACAAACTATGTGAATAATTTTTAGTTCGTTTTTTATGAAATTATTTTCAACCTAATCTCATAAAGAAATATATACTTCCGAATTGCTAGTATTGGAAAACGGGAAATGTTGCAAGGTGTCACCAACCTATTACATTTTTACTCACTTATATTGATCACGCTGTAAAACACTGTAAGTTAAAGTTGGAATCAATTTTAAAATCAGCCAAATTTAGCATTTTTGTTTGTCACGAAAACATGAAGGTTCATCTCAAGATAGTCGGAAATATATAGGAAATATGCACAGTTCGACAATAGATACTCAAAAATTGCTGTTAATCGTGCATGAAAACAGTGGATAGAGAATGATCGGCCTGCCTACAGTATCTCGACAAATACCAATGACGTCATGAGACTATGTGTAGAACTCGCCCACAAGGCGGGCCGCTTTGAAGAAACAAATGCTGTGAAATAGACTGGCCCGAGTTTAAATCTTGATTTGGCAACTCAATCTGGGCATGTAATACACATTTCAGACCTAAATTTGTACGATTTCTCATTCTATAGACAATATAAGGCTACCGCAGAATGAATAAATGTTGTAAATTCTAAAAGTGATTATAGCTTTAATGTAATTGGCGGATTTGGAATGAATAACATGATAAGGTGGTAAATTTATGATTATTTGAATATTTCGATAAACTGAGTTCCAACAATGTCACTGTCCTGGCATTCAGGATGCTTTTGTTGATATTATGAGCCACTCGAGGACTGGTAAGTAATTCAGAACTTCAGAAGTATGGACACTAAATTGACTGACGTGAAATAGCAAAATTTTTCGTGGGTACTATTAACGAACTACAAAACTTTTAATCACCTCAGCTCAGACACTATAATATATTAGGCCTAGCAATTGATATATTCACAACTAATATTTTGTGTTTAAAATGTTAATTGCGGATATATACAAGTCTTAAAATTAAATATTAAAATTAAAGAATACATATTGCTGTTAATATACATTCTGAATGTTTTGGACATGTTTACTGCATGTACTCGAATCGTTTAAGGGACACCAAAATAAATCCGTTGATATAGTCATATACCATTAATGTTTCAAATTATGTTGCTTTTTCGTAATATTCAGCCCTGCCGACTATTCCAATAAAATTTTGTGCCCCGGCACCACTGGCCGCTACTTCTGATTATGACGAAAATGCTGTTCCATACATCAGATGTGCATTCTCCCCAAAGATCACGTCGGAGTGAAATCGCGTGAATGCACACATGACCGATATGTTCCGTGTAAACATTTGAAGATCTCGCTTCTGAGAGCAAGTTGGCGTCAGGCCCTGTACCATGTCCTGGGCCTGTATTCTGGCTACCGTGACGTCAGTCTATTGTTCTTACTCTCCATTACCAATAGGTAATGGAGAGCTACGTGCGAATATTGGAGCGATATGTTTGTAATATTGGAGCTGAGCTCAACTGTGAAATATTGAGAGAAGTTTTGCTCGCATTGATTGTAACACAACGGGATTAAGGGGTTGTTACCCTCGCCATATTTTAGTCAGTGATGCGCACTGAATATTTTTGAAAATGTTTTTTCTTGAAGAAATGAACACATATTTCACATAAATGTTATGTTATCATGGCAATAACTAATTTAAAGCATTTTACGCGCAGTTATTATGCATCTTATGTTAAAATTGGTGAAATTGACTACCAAAATTTCGGGACATCCGTTCTTGTGGAAAAAGTCGATTACGAATGTTCCAAGTATTTTTCTGAGCATTACTACATATGCTAGTTTATGAGCCGAGAAATATTTTTTTGAAATTCAAATCCATTGCATCACAAATGATTTTTGAAGATCAGACATTTATTGACAACTGAAAATTTTTCCCAAGTGGCCAGCACAGGCACTATTTTTTAACCCTTCAAGACACTGCCACAGTGAGAGGGAGACTTCAATATCATATGCTCCACTGTGCACACTTCACACTTGCTTTTACATGTAGACTGCTACATGCTAGGGCTTCTGTGTGCATTGGGACATGACACTACTCTATTCACCTGATCAATGCAAATAATAACCCGTATTTCCAAAGTGACAGTTATAAGTTTAAAAGTTCTGGGGAAGTAACATCTTCTTGCATTTGGCATAATTCATAACACTCTGTGTTCATCAAATAACTAACAATACATGTATGTATTCACTGACCCTATTGTGCATAATGCTTGTGTCTATGCATACAAAGAACACAAACCCCAAGATAGATACAGGATACATCCTGATCCCAATAACATGTAAATGTAAATATCACCAGGCTTTTGATTCATTGTCATCATGATTACATGTGACATTAAAGTATCATTATTGCACATGGGTTGTGTCAACATAATTGATGTGAAATTCACACAGTGGTAGCATTTTATTAGTACAATTCATAAGTTATGAATTGGAGCACTTCATCTTTTGACATACATGGATCACAGGTATGATATCAAACATACCAGACAAGAAATGTCATGAATAAATAGTGTATTTGGTAGTATACTCCTTATCCATATATTTATCTTACAAAGTTTGTACATGGAAGGTAAACAAGAACAAAATAAATCAAATATAATACCAATCAAAAAGATTATGAATTTATCATAATTGGCAAACAATATTGCACATGGCCACTTGATACACTGCCATTCAAATCTTCATAATGTATTTCTGACCTACACATGTGTATCAATAACAAATTTTTGATACATACAATGTGTTGGCCCTTTTATCCATTAAAATATAAAATATGGAAATATTATTAAATCCCCAAATTGCTGTTGTATAAGATATCCAAATGTCTTATAGTGACAATACAATACCCAAAATGGTGGTGTGCAATTCTGTACAGGTTTTTCAGAATCACAGATCCAACATGCACTTAATTTGAATTTATATATATATTGTTTTAATATACATGTATATATTGGTGCAAACTTTAAATCACAGGTTGTTGTTATGCTTTGACATCCATATTGTTGGCCAACTGAATGATTGCTCCTGGGTGCCTGTCATTGGGGGATCAGTCAAGTGGTGTGGAGCTGCTATTGCCTGTCTTCTGATTGAGACTTGAACCAGGATTTATGGAGCTTCTGGTTGTGTTGTCTTCTGGCTGAGCTGTCAGGAAAGTGGTGTGGAGTTGTCAGCAACATCTGGAGTCATCTGAAGTCAGAAAAATATGAGATGATGGATTTGTCAGATGGCACTCTATTCTGTTGCTGATACCAATCACATTGCCTTGAATTGATCATTGGAATATTACAATCAAGTAAACTTCTTGATTTAGAGAAATATATATATGTTGGTGATATGAATAACTCATATAGCTGCTTATTGATAATTACCTCATATACTTGTGCCAATCAGGGCACCTGACTTAAATTTCTTGACATACATATAGATATACATCTACATACAGTTTCATTTTGTTATCGAGATGTATTTAACCACGAACTTATGGAATAGGTACTCATAGATACTTGATCAGGCTCCAATATACAGAATGCTTAAATTACATGTACGTACCTGAACAAATATAGTATTATATTACCTATTTGTGAAAATGAACTCCCAATGTGCAAGAAGGGTTGAAAGAGGGTTAATAATCCGCCCCAGGACATGTGCTCGACGATTTTCCGTGTGGTTCCATGCAATCTGGACTTGAGCAGCTAGTGAGTGTTGCTCTTCACATTGAACTCAAAACCCCGTGCACGGATTTCAACGGCTTTCTCACCGGAGCGAATACAAACTCACGTGGTGAGCGATATGTCAGTTATCGTCTGGAAACATGGTTTTCAGTGTTTGTCATTCCCCGATCTACAACAATTCTTTGTCTATGAACTAATATGTCTTCGATTATGTACATGTTTCAGGGATTACCTCCGTCATATGCCGATATACATGTATAACACATGGGACTGTTGGTGCCTCGCGGGAAAACATTTGGAGAGGAAGCTACCGAATCTCATAGTCGCAAAATATGGTCTTCACAACCGAAGGAAATATTCCGAGGATGACCGCTACCAATTGATATCACAAAACACATGTAATGTGTCGTACTGCGAACATTTTCTGCCGTAGTCCTGTTCAGTATTCAGAAAGTGGATTATTTGGTGTGATCAATGGATTATACAGATTACCAGAATCGACATGACCAAAGATAAGTCTCGCGTAAGGATACAGTAAACTTTGAACTGGGAAATATGTAAACACGATTTCGTGGCACCTGACGTTGAAAGTAGCCGATGTTCAGACTCAATTTTACGCCGGAAAACGCATTGTTACATGGCTTTGGATAGCTCGATATTGAGTCTACGATGTACAAATCCCAAGTAAGTCAGCTATTCTTTGAAAATCATCAAAATAATAGATAATATTTCAAGTTTGTGTGTCGTCCAAATCCACGTGATATTTTGAAAATGGCGCACTTCGTAAATATGTCAAAGACAGTCGGGCATTTTGTGACAAATGTAGGCGGTAAATTCAAAAAGTAATTCTCGGCTCATAGACACTGACTGCTCCACTATGTAAAAAGTCGATGTATTCTAAAGATTACGTGGTTGATATTGAGAACAGATGTACCAACTTTATCGTTATGATCCGGAATGATCCAGACGTTTCAGGTCGAAGATTGTATTTTTCTAAAACAAGAAAATGACTCCTCTATTCACTCCAACTGTAAAAAGTCACTTCGGACTACCAGAAGTTTTATGACAAATGCTCAGATTTTGTATGCGGTACTAAAGTCGTGAAATTTACTGCCAACAATCGGCAGGGTTTCACCATCTTAAATCATGTGTACATGCATGTAGGTGCATTATTTTTTGTGAAGCGTACACCTCGGACGAATATTGCCGAACAATAGTAATCCCCTCGGACAAACAAGTCAAAGCATACACCGTCGTAAGATCAATTGACATATAGCAATTGACATATAAGCGCTCAAGCTTAAACTCTTCTCCCATAAAGCCTACTTGGTCCAGGTACCTTGTACTGCTCCGTAATACTACTCGTCCACTGAAAACACACCATTTAATCCGTCTCGCACCTTTTTAATCCTTGTTGTATATAGAGGATCGAACGAGCAGCACAAGGTACTTTCACTGGTCTGACAAATCCAAATAATATCCGCTCATTGGTTTTATGTGAAGGAATATCCAATTTCGCAATATCCATCGCAATGTGTATGATTATCAAAACACAAAACAAGAAATGTCCCTGCAAGATATATTTATATCGTGGCATATAAGCTATCCAATTTTTGGAATATCCATGAAATCGTTGTGATTATCCCAAGTTATGCCTGCGAGTTATAATCATATCCATGACTGATTGCAATCAGCTTTCACAGTTAGGAGGAGTATACTGTCCCGTGAAATTTTAAATATAGTATGAATTTCACTTGAACAATACGATGTTGTCCCTTCAACATTTGTTTGTGAAATGAATGCAACCATTTCCCGTGTATCTCTCTTATATAACACATGTGTGCTCACGTCTTTACAACTCGTACATCTTGAGCTATAGTGATTGTGTGTGGGGGATTATTTTTAGTTAAAGCCCTCGTCACGCTCCATTACCTATTAGTATTGGAAACCTCGGGCTTCGCCCTCGGTCTCCAATACCAATAGGTAATGGAGCGCTCCTCGGGCATTAACTAATACATCTGTACGTCACGTTGGTGACCGACAATTTCATTGATGATGAGATGTTGATAAATCTTCATTTATTTACGTCTGAGTTGATTCTTGCCTGAAGTAAGCCGGTAAGCTACTGAGTGATGAAGCATATAATAAGCACCTTTTAGTGACGGCTCTCGAATCACAACGAGCGGGAGTTACCAAAGTCTATACGATCAAGAGGCAGGGTTTTGGGCAGACAAAAACACAAACAACGAGACAATCAGAGATTGCAGACCCTCGCCCTTCAGATTTAGTAACTAAAATTAGGCGATAATTGAGAGTTTTGATCTTAAGACCATCGGTTGTACGCCATACGATTGGGAATTGGCCAAAGAAAAATACAAAAATAAGTTGAAAATTTAATATTGATTAGAACCGGAGTAATAGCCAATTATGTGATTTTCTTTTTTCCGTTGCCATGGCAACCGTTTTCACCCGATTTTGGCAAAATTTGAAAGGGACTGAGCCACTACCATAGCACTCCAGTCCTATAAGTTTCAAATCGATCGATCGAGCCAAAAACAACCGAATTCGTGACCCCCAATTTTTCGACATCGGGCGATAATAGAGACTTTTCGTCGTACGACCATCAATCGTACACCAAACGATCGGGAATTGGCCAAAGAAAAATACAAAAAAGATGGAAAAAATAATATCAAGTAGAACCGGAGTTAGAGCCAATTATGTGATTTTCTTTTTTCCGTTGCCATGGCAACCGTTTTCCACCCGATTTTGGCAAAATTTGAAAGGGACTGAGCCACTACCATAGCACTATAGCCCTATAAATTTCAAATCGATCAGATCGTTTGCCTTTGAGTTATGAGCGCAGACATTTGCACTGAAACGTCGCTGGCCAAAAATAACCGAAATCGTGACCCCTAATTTTTCGACATCGGGCGATAATGGAGAGTTTTGGTCGTACGACCACGGGCTATATATCAGATGATCAGGAATTGGCCATAGAAAAATACAAAATTAGTTAGAAAAAATTATTTTGATTAGAACCGAAGTTATGGTCAATTATTGATTTTTACATTTTTTTTTGTCCGATTTTGACCAGATTCGAGGATGACCGAGCCACTGAGATACTGCTTCATCTCTATAAGTTTCATGTTGATCGGACCATTCTCCTTTGAGATATGCGCGCGGACAGACAGACAAACAAACAGACAGACATACAAACGGACAGACCCAATTACAATACCCTCTGCCCCTATCGGGGCGAGGGTAACAAGTCATACCTACTAAACGTCACAGATATATACTGATTACTGAATATTCTCATGACCTTGAACTTGACCTTGGACCACATTTTCAAAGTCAAAGCGCAAAATGGGTAATATCTTGCTTATTGTCGAGTTAGGATTAAATTGTGGACTTACAGGAAATGATGTATGCCGGATATTTTCTTGAACTTGACCTTTGACCTTATTTTCAAGGTCAGAACACAAAATAACTAACATCTCACTCTTTATCAACTTAACGGCTTAGGAATCAATTGTGATATAGGAAATGATATTTGCTGAATATTGTTATGGCCTTGAAGTTGACCTTTAACCTCTTTTTTTTCAAAATTGGAGCTGTATGGCGTAAACTCCTAGAACACTTCAAGATAGAGCTTAGATATTGACAGTATATCAAATGGGAAATCATATGGAAATCATACAGTTTCAATGGTGACCTTAAATTTGATCTGCAATTACTTTGAAAGGTCAATACAGCAATTTTGACGAAAAAAGTTACGGTTTAAAACTAAACATTTTCCCGCTAACCTTTCTTAGCCCCTGAGCTGATCTTAAAGGCTGAGAACACTTGGCTTGTGCCAGTTGGTCCAATGAACGAACCTGGGGTTTTTGGTGAGACACTCGTCATGAAAGCGTCCAGGATCATGACGAAAGTATTGTATCCTCTATGTCATGTTGTGTTGAGATTAATGAAAATGCACAATCAATGTTATGCTATGTTCAAATTTTCTGTCGAATCGATGTGAAGTCGCTGCCATGAAAAGCCTAAGAAATTAAACTGATTACCTCTCTATCCAAAATGTCTGTTTTGACGTCTGTCACTCGCTATGTAGCGATCGGTGAGCACCATGCGGCGGTCCTTGCTGGGGATTGATTAGAGGAACAGACACGGGTCAACACGGGGACAAGGGCTCTGCCCCGGGACCGCGAACTCGACGTGTTGTTCTTATTGACACTTACAAGGAACTCAAGCAGTGATAGCGGGGCTCGTCCTTTGTCAAGATGTACGGTCTCCCTTTGTGCTGGCTGTCACGGTGGAGGAGGGGGCTCTGTGTGTCTCGGTTGCCCGGACGCCTGACGCCTTTACTTGATAGCTACAGCAGCCGTGAGGTGGAGTGTTGGGGGGGGGGGGGGGGCGGTATCTGGGTGAGTAGTCCGTCCCATCGACAACTCGTCACCGCACCTGCATAAATCCCGCGTGATCCTAGTTACACAACTTCTTAGTAGATAAACACCTCACGCGCGAAGATGCATTTTATAAACTCAAACCATTCCAGATAAACGAGTTGTCTTAGACTCTCACTCTCGGAAGTGACCAGAGCAAATTGGAATTTCATAGTTATAAAACTCAACTTGCATGAATGATACGACCAGTGAAGGCGAGAAGATGTCACTACGGACACGTCACATGTCCAGTCGGCTGTTCAAGGCCGTGTCCGAGTGTCAGTACACCAAGCTAAAGTATCTGCTGGCGAGTGGAGCCGATCCGAACGTGACTGACTCTGGCGGCCGAAACCTGCTGGTGACGGCCCTTCACATCCCTGACCCCACCCGCCGAGACAAGATGTTCCGCTTCCTGTTGAACCGAAGCGTCGACAGCTGTCACGTGGATGTGACGTCAGGCCGGGATGTACTCTCGTGGGCATGTGCCCTGCGCTGCACGGAGCAGGTACGACAGATACTGGACAGCGCTCTGGGTGAGGTAGACCTGAGCCGGCGGGACCGGGATGGATTGACGGCCTTGCACCACGCCACTAGCCGGGGCGACGTCCACGCCGTCAGGCTGCTAGTCGAGGGAATGAACAAGTACCAGATCTCGGTTGACATTCCGGACAAGGAGGGGTTGACGCCGTACATCTACGCACGGAGGCTGGGCCATGTTGGAGTTGCAGACGTGTTGGAACGAGATGGGAACTGCAGCCTCAACCAGTTTGACACCCAGTACTTTCGCACGGGTCAGGACTGGGACGCAGTCGGCAGGAAGGAGCGAGAGAGGAGGGCGAGGTACGCGCGGCGTCAGGAGAGGATACAGGACAAGATACGGGGACAGACAACTGAGAAACCAATCCACATTACTCTCCCTAGGCTAGTTGTGTCGGAACCCACGTCATCCAACATGAGGTCCAAATTGTCCAGTGTCATGCACAGCTCAAACGCCTCAACACGTCATGTCGCTTTCACGTCTGACAAGGACAGTGGCCTAGGTACCAGCTCCGACGACAGTAGCACGGATCAGATGGGAACTCTTCCCCGGATAGCTTCTGACAGGAGTCAGGGCGGACTCGCTTTCCTGCACCGAAAGTCCATGGACACGGCGTTCGCGCTAATGGGCTTCCAAGCCAGGAACAGTCTGGACGTGCGGCACCCGGACAGCTTTGTGGCCAGTCAGCTGGACACCTCCAAGGCTACCGAGTACTCATCGTCACTGGATATCGGCTCGATGATGGACATAGCCTCGGAGCAGCAGTCTGACGCTTTCCGCAAGGTCGCCAAGCCTCGGACCCCTCCCAAAGTTCCGCTCAGGACAGAGCCGGTCGAGAGGAAGAAGGTCTCCACTATGGCTATCCTCTTCGGTAGGGACAAAAAGCGCAAGGCCACGTACGCCACGGGCAAACGGAGGACAAAGTCCGTGTCACCCAGCAAGAAAAAGAGCAAGAAGGATAAAAGGCGCTGAGGGAGAATTTGGTACAGAGTCATATCAAACGCGGATCATCGCTGTGCCAAGTACAATCCATGAACTTCAATGAAATTTGATATATTCATTTTCGTATTATACGAGATAAATGTCGCAATCATCACAAGTGAGTTCTCACACACCTGCTCGAGTTACTTGTGTGTGAATAGCCCACATTTCACGTGTGTTTGTGTATGTTTCGGAACAATCTCCCAGACATAGTATCCCATGTTTGATGTGTATCACGTGACAGGTTTGTAAAGCAGAGGGCAATCTGAACACACCATTCATCCGTGTACCGATTAGGCATATCTCGTATCATCTTTCCCGTAATGTAATCCCGACTGTCAAGGCCATCAAACTATAGGCTGTTTTATAAAACAAAAATGCGCTGATCAACATTGGAATTTAAAAAAAAAAGAAAACAGGTAAAATATGCTTGCATTTTGTATATAGATGAAATTGCCACAGAAGTCATGGTTGCTGAAAAAATTGGATTGTGCGCAACGTTTGTCAGGGTGAAGCTTCATAATGCAACGCATATAAAACGTATTATACATGTAGATTGACTGCATGAATAATGTCTGACAACATCCAATCGATAACATGTTTTATTATTATTTATGAATGACGATTATTTCCTCATGTATCTGTTTATTCATCATCACTGCAGGGTCGATACAATACTCATTCTTTGTATCCTTTTACAAACTCGTATTTCCTAGAGGTAACATGAATTTCTCAGATGAATAATTCATGAAAACACGAGCAGTCACACATAAAGGTTTCTCAGAGCTGCAGCAAAATGAACATTGCCATAGGCCTACAATGGTTGTATGTTTATTATCTGGGAGTGATATAATTAATGGCGATTATTATTACATGTTTAACACATGATGTCGAAATGCACAAGTCAGACAAGTACTGTACAATTACTATCCAAAGTATAATAAATATAATTTATCATATTTATCGGTTCTAAACCTCGGTATCGATCCCCACGCTCAATGGACCGCCAGTGCTACCGATGTGCCATAATCTGATTGCGAATGTACATGTACACTGGGACTCACGAGGGGAGACCATCATCAGTCACGTCTGGCGGTGGGGTATCACCAAGGTACGCATATAATAGCTATATGGTGTTGTCCCAGGGTCTTGAGTCTGTGGAACACCATAATCGTGCGCTGCATTATTTTATATTCATATATAAATGTCCGTAGGCCTATAATATACATTACTTCATAATGAATGCTTCAGTCAATCTCTAGTATGTAAATATGTGTTTACACGTGCATTTACATGTTGCAACCATGGTATACACACATGTGTTCATAATCAGCTATTCACATATGTCCATATTTCCCGGTCCCGGTTTCAGGACTTGGCTTTCTTCTGTTTGCGCGAAGTGTTGGAGCCTCCGCTCCTGTTGGATGATCGAGACGAAGACCTTCTGGGTGAGTTGCGACCACCACCCAGCAGGATCGCCAGTGTCGACACCTTCCTCTTGCTCTTGGGGATCTCTACATGTACTTTAGGCTGCGGCGGACTCTGGGGCTTGGCAACCTTGCGGAAGGCATCCGACTGCTGGTCAGAGGCGATGACCATCATCGAGCTGATGTTGTCCAGCACCGAGGAAAATTCGGTAGCCTTGGAGGTGTCCAGCTGACTGGCCACAAAGCTGTCCGGGTGCCGTACGTCCAGACTGTTCTTGGCTTGGAAGCCCATTAGCGCGAAAGCCGTGTCCACGGACTTGTCGATGATACCTGCCCCGGGGAAGTCAGGCGAGGCCCCGAAGATGGACGGCAGGTTGTGGGGATTCAGTCGTCCGGTGTCCGGTCTGCCGGAGGTTGCCGAGTCCTCCCCGGGGGAGTTCCGATCTGTGGGGGACGTGGCGGCATTGGTTCGCCTAGTCGGGGATACGGTCCTTGCTGGGGATTGATTAGAGGAACAGACACGGGTCAACACGGGGACAAGGGCTCTGCCCCGGGACCGCGAACTCGACGTGTTGTTCTTATTGACACTTACAAGGAACTCAAGCAGTGATAGCGGGGCTCGTCCTTTGTCAAGATGTACGGTCTCCCTTTGTGCTGGCTGTCACGGTGGAGGAGGGGGCTCTGTGTGTCTCGCTTGCCCGGACGCCTGACGCCTTTACTTGATAGCTACAGCAGCCGTGAGGTGGAGTGTTGGGGGGAGGTAGCTGGGTGGGTAGTCCCGTCCCATCGACAACTCGTCACCGCACCTGCATAAATCCCGCGTGATCCTAGTTACACAACATCTTAGTAGATAAACACCTCACGCGCGAAGATGCATTTTATAAACTCAAACCATTCCAGATAAACGAGTTGTCTTAGACTCTCACTCTTGGAAGTGACCAGAGCAAATTGGAATTTCATAGTTATAAAACTCAACTTGCATGAATGATACGACCAGTGAAGGCGAGAAGATGTTACTACGGACACGTCACATGTCCAGTCGGCTGTTCAAGGCCGTGTCCGAGTGTCAGTACACCAGGCTAAAGTATCTGCTGGCGAGTGGAGCCGATCCGAACGTGACTGACTCTGGCGGCCGAAACCTGCTGGTGACGGCCCTTCACATCCCTGACCCCACCCGCCGAGACAAGATGTTCCGCTTCCTGTTGAACCGAGGCGTCGACAGCTGTCACGTGGATGTGACGTCAGGCCGGGATGTACTCTCGTGGGCATGTGCCCTGCGCTGCACGGAGCAGGTACGACAGATCCTGGACAGCGCTCTGGGTGAGGTAGACCTGAGCCGGCGGGACAGGGATGGATTGACGGCTTTGCACCACGCCACAAACCAGGGCGACGTCCACGCCGTCAGGCTGCTAGTCGAGGGAATGAACAAGTACCAGATCTCGGTGGACATTCCGGACAAGGAGGGGTTGACGCCATACATCTACGCACGGAGGCTGGGCCATGTTGGAATCGCTGACGTGTTGGAACGGGATGGGAACTGCAGCCTCAACCAGTTTGACACCCAGTACTTTCGCACGGGTCAGGACTGGGACGCAGTCGGCAGGAAGGAGCGAGAGAGGAGGGCGAGGTACGCGCGGCGTCAGGAGAGGATACAGGACAAGATACGGGGACAGACAACTGAGAAATCAATCCACATTACTCTCCCTAGGCTAGTTGTGTCGGAACCCACGTCATCCAACATGAGGTCCAAATTGTCCAGTGTCATGCACAGCTCAAACACCTCAACACGTCATGTCGCTTTCACGTCTGACAAGGACAGTGGCCTAGGTACCAGCTCCCATGACAGTAGCACGGATCAGATGGGAACTCTTCCCCGGATAGCTTCTGACAGGAGTCAGGGCGGACTTGCTTTCCTGCACCGAAAGTCCATGGACACGGCGTTCGCGCTAATGGGCTTCCAAGCCAGGAACAGTCTGGACGTGCGGCACCCGGACAGCTTTGTGGCCAGTCAGCTGGACACCTCCAAGGCTACCGAGTACTCATCGTCACTGGATATCGGCTCGATGATGGACATAGCCTCGGAGCAGCAGTCTGACGCTTTCCGCAAGGTCGCCAAGCCTCGGACCCCTCCCAAAGTTCCGCTCAGGACAGAGCCGGTCGAGAGGAAGAAGGTCTCCACTATGGCTATCCTCTTCGGTAGGGACAAAAAGCGCAAGGCCACGTACGCCACGGGCAAACGGAGGACAAAGTCCGTGTCACCCAGCAAGAAAAAGAGCAAGAAGGATAAAAGGCGCTGAGGGAGAATTTGGTACAGAGTCATATCAAACGCGGATCATCGCTGTGCCAAGTACAATCCATGAACTTCAATGAAATTTGATATATTCATTTTCGTATTATACGAGATAAATGTCGCAATCATCACAAGTGAGTTCTCACACACCTGCTCGAGTTACTTGTGTGTGAATAGCCCACATTTCACGTGTGTTTGTGTATGTTTCGGAACAATCTCCCAGACATAGTATCCCATGTTTGATGTGTATCACGTGACAGGTTTGTAAAGCAGAGGGCAATCTGAACACACCATTCATCCGTGTACCGATTAGGCATATCTCGTATCATCTTTCCCGTAATGTAATCCCGACTGTCAAGGCCATCAAACTATAGGCTGTTTTATAAAACAAAAATGCGCTGATCAACATTGGAATTTAAAAAAAAAAGAAAACAGGTAAAATATGCTTGCATTTTGTATATAGATGAAATTGCCACAGAAGTCATGGTTGCTGAAAAAATTGGATTGTGCGCAACGTTTGTCAGGGTGAAGCTTCATAATGAAACGCATATAAAACGTATTATACATGTAGATTGACTGCATGAATAATGTCTGACAACATCCAATCGATAACATGTTTTATTATTATTTATGAATGACGATTATTTCCTCATGTATCTGTTTATTCATCATCACTGCAGGGTCGATACAATACTCATTCTTTGTATCCTTTTACAAACTCGTATTTCCTAGAGGTAACATGAATTTCTCAGATGAATAATTCATGAAAACACGAGCAGTCACACATAAAGGTTTCTCAGAGCTGCAGCAAAATGAACATTGCCATAGGCCTACAATGGTTGTATGTTTATTATCTGGGAGTGATATAATTAATGGCGATTATTATTACATGTTTAACACATGATGTCGAAATGCACAAGTCAGACAAGTACTGTACAATTACTATCCAAAGTATAATAAATATAATTTATCATATTTATCGGTTCTAAACCTCGGTATCGATCCCCACGCTCAATGGACCGCCAGTGCTACCGATGTGCCATAATCTGATTGCGAATGTACATGTACACTGGGACTCACGAGGGGAGACCATCATCAGTCACGTCTGGCGGTGGGGTATCACCAAGGTACGCATATAATAGCTATATGGTGTTGTCCCAGGGTCTTGAGTCTGTGGAACACCATAATCGTGCGCTGCATTATTTTATATTCATATATAAATGTCCGTAGGCCTATAATATACATTACTTCATAATGAATGCTTCAGTCAATCTCTAGTATGTAAATATGTGTTTACACGTGCATTTACATGTTGCAACCATGGTATACACACATGTGTTCATAATCAGCTATTCACATATGTCCATATTTCCCGGTCCCGGTTTCAGGACTTGGCTTTCTTCTGTTTGCGCGAAGTGTTGGAGCCTCCGCTCCTGTTGGATGATCGAGACGAAGATCTTCTGGGTGAGTTGCGACCACCACCCAGCAGGATCGCCAGTGTCGACACCTTCCTCTTGCTCTTGGGGATCTCTACATGTACTTTAGGCTGCGGCGGACTCTGGGGCTTGGCAACCTTGCGGAAGGCATCCGACTGCTGGTCAGAGGCGATGACCATCATCGAGCTGATGTTGTCCAGCACCGAGGAAAATTCGGTAGCCTTGGAGGTGTCCAGCTGACTGGCCACAAAGCTGTCCGGGTGCCGTACGTCCAGACTGTTCTTGGCTTGGAAGCCCATTAGCGCGAAAGCCGTGTCCACGGACTTGTCGATGATACCTGCCCCGGGGAAGTCAGGCGAGGCCCCGGAGATGGACGGCAGGTTGTGGGGATTCAGTCGTCCGGTGTCCGGTCTGCCGGAGGTTGCCGAGTCCTCCCCGGGGGAGTTCCGATCTGTGGGGGACGTGGCGGCATTGGTTCGCCTAGTCGGGGATACGGTGATGGTCGGCAGTCTGCCCTGGACGGCCGGAGGGTACAGCTTCGTGACGTTGGCTGCTGGCTTTCCCCGGATCTTAGACTGCACACGTTGTCTGTAGCGAAAGCTGCGAATCTCCTCTTGTCGCTCTTTCTGTCCTATCTCGTCCCATTCCTCCACCGTCTTGAAGTTAGTGGTGTCAAACTGGTTGACGCTGCACTGGCCCTCTCGTACTAAGATGTTGGCTATGGTGGGGAAGCCGAGTCGCCGTGCGTAGAGGAAGGGCGTGAATCCTTGCTTGTCCGGGATGTCCACAGACAGTCGGTATTTCTCCATGCGCTCGACCAGCAGCCTGACGGTGTGAACGTCGCCCCGGCTCGTGGCGTGGTGCAAAGCCGTCAATCCATCCCGGTCCCGCCGGCTCAGGTCTACCTCACCCAGAGCGCTGTCCAGGATCTGTCGCACCTGCTCCGTGCAGCCAAGGGCACATGCCCACGAGAGCACGTCCCGGCCTGATGTCACATCCACGTGACAGCTGTCGACGCCTCGGTGCAGCAGGAAGCGGAACATCTTGTCTCGGCGGGTGGGGTCAGGGATGTGGAGGGCAGCCACAAGCAGATTGGGACCATGACTGAAGTTACCGCTCACCCCGGACTCCAACATCATCTTGATCTTGGAATACTGGCAGTCGCGGACGGCGTTAACTAGCGTGCTTGACATAGGACTTTGAGGTCCAGGCATGTTGACACCAGGCATCACAGCAGGGACTTGGGCCGAATTAGCGCAGACGCATTTATGCTAACAGACTTCGGGTCTTCGGAATGTTGTATAAAGAACTCATTGTTAGCAGGATATTGGCAGGTATATTTGTGGTTGTGAATACTATGATATTGACTTCTTTTATTTAAATTAAAATTGCAGAAGAAGCGTCAGTCTTTCAATAATAACGGAAACAATTACTGGATATGCCTCGGGCAAGATCGATGACTATCCGAGGGTCTTTATCACACAGGATGAGAGGGCGTTGGGTGGTCTATTGATGTCCTCTTCATAACGTGTCTCCTCACACAACGTGTCTCCTCTTGACCGCGAAAGCATTGTATCTCCCAGGGATCGATGGACCACAGACGACGATGTTTACACTCGGGTGTGTCATAGGTTTACTCCGTGTTGATCCAGATGTTCCCGGATCGACGTTCCTTTCCCGATGTGTTATCCACAAAGAGTTGACAATCAGCGTTACCGAATTCTTTCCGTCATTTGGTTATTCTTTGGAACGCATTGACCCGTTGGTCAAATATAGTCACTGACTATTTTTACTTTTGAATGATTGAAAAAAACTTGTGCAACTGTTTACCAATTCCTTTTGCCGAGCGATTGTGTTTCGTACATACATGTATCCCGGGGAGGGTCTACCACAGACGCTGTCAATCTGTTCTACTCCATATAGGTCGCTCCCAAACGCCTTCCTGGCGTCCACACAAGAGAGATATTTCGCTTATATTACAGAAGCAGTATTTTGCTAGTTATTCTAACAAAAATCAAGTGTGATTTTCTGTTGCTATAACATCTTTCTATTTATTCTCAACAGTCAATTATACGAAGCCGCACTGTATCAATATATTCCGCTCTTCTAGCATCTGATGGACAGCTTTTGTCGCCAGCAGAGAATGAGATGATGAGTTCGCTCACTGGAAACCATAAAAGCCTAAAGTGCTCTTATGATCGCAGCCAGATCAACAGTACAATGGTGAATCCTACATGAGGGATTTGAGGTGCTCTGTATCGTGGTATACTCCCGCGTAGAGCTCTCTAGCTCTATGTGACACTGTGCTCGAGTCCTTGTGTCCATTTACCGAACATCAATTATATACAAACGTTCGCACTGTCATGTCCGGACTCCCACAGCGGTGGGCATCATCGTTCCAATGTGAATTAGTAATGAGAATGATCGAGTCTGCAAAGTAATCATGCTCCTATTCCACGAAACAAAAACGAAATGAATCATGGTTTGCTTGCATGTGAGGGAAGATTAAGATGGTATTACCGAATGTCCGATTGTGATAACCCAGCAAGAGAGCCGTGGAAGAAATAGTTTCTCTAGAAGATGAAAGATGACGGTAGTTTGAAGTTTGCATGCAGTAAGTAGATTTTACACGCTTAAAGGTCATGCATATCACACTTTCATTCGCATATATAGAAGATAATTACGGTATTAACGATATCGAATACATGAAAATCGGATTTTCATTACGTCAAGCATCCGAATGGCAATTTTACTAGGGGTATTAACTAGCAAACCCCGACATCCATCAAGGCGCCACTTCTATACGTATACTGCCTGTGGTGTTAATACGTATCTAATTGCTCCCTTCTAAAACATGTTCTTCAGTAATGGAGAGAGAACAAAATTTTCAGAATGTTTCAAAGGCAGAACGACAGAATCATGCAACAGTGATATTGACGATCATACAGAAGTGTTTATTGGATGACCTGTTTCAAGCGGATCGATTTCCCTAACAAATGATGAGAAGCACTATGACGACTACCTATTCGATTCTTCGTTGTTTTTTTCACAAAAGATTGCTGCATGATTTACTAACGTTAGCCTGGGCATTTCGTAGTATTATTTCAAGTTCAATTGTTTGTTTTCATTCACGAATGTGTGTGTTTCTTCTCAAAACCATGTTCGAAGTAATACATCGATCAAGCGACAAATTGGAACGATTCAAATGAATTAGTTACGCAATAAGCCTCATTCACATTCGCACGGTACTTGCATCCCAGTCAATGTGAAAGCACCCTGTCCGGGTCGCTCACATTTCACGGTTTCACGGTGCCAAGTTGTTGAACACGTGCTCCAGCGTCAGGCCGTGGATGAGTTTCGGCACCGTCAAGTACCCGGCTAGGTGCATGATCGTGCATGATCGATCTAGATCATACATTTGACTGGAGCCCGAGGCGGTGGGTTTGTTCAGTTCCTGGTCCCATGCTGCGTTTTATGTAAAAACATCAAGATATCTGGCCCTTTCGAACTAACATAGAGTGCAGTGACCAGTCGTCATTTTGCTGTTAATGTCATATGAATCTACATACCAATCAATGATGTATTCATATTGATGACTTCCTGTTATTTTACAATGAGAACCAACCAAAATCGTAATTAGCGCAAGGACTAAGAAAGGTTACCGAATAGTATTTAGTTTTAAACCATAACTTGTTTCATCAAAATTGCCTTATTGACCTTTCAAGTCCATTGAAGGTCAAATTTAAGGTCACTTTTGAAACTATATAATTTCCCATTTGATACTGCCAATATTTAGCTATATTTTGAAGTGCTATAAGAGTGTACCCACACAACTCGAATTATTAAGGAAAATGAGGTTAAAGATCAAATTCAAAGTCATAACAATGTTCAGCATAACATATCATTTCCTATATGTGCATGTTGATTCCTCAACCGTGAAATCGATAATGAGTGAGATATCAACAATGTTGTGCACTGACCTTGAAAATGGATATTAAGAAGAGATATAACGAAATGACCCTGGACTTTGAGGTTGGATAACGGACGTTACGGACTTTTGTGCTCTGACCTTGAACATAAGGTGAAAAGTCAAGTTCAATGTCATGACTATATTCAACATATATTTCCCATATGTGCACATATGATTCCTTATCTGTAAATTCGACCTTGAAAATGAGGTCAAGTGTCAAACTTAAGGTCATCAAAATATTCGGCATACATCATTTCCTATATTTTCAAGATTGATTCCTAAGCTGTAAATTAGATGCTTTGACTTTCAAAATAAAACCGAAAGTCAAGTTCAAGGTCATGAGAATATTCGGCTTATATCATTTACTATATGTCCACAATTAATTCCTAATCTCTAATCCCAATATTAATTCAGATATAGTAGGAATAATGTGTCCCATTATAATGTATAGGAGAATATAACATTTGAAAGTGCCATTTGGGACGCGTCGAAAAAAACAAAATGGCCGCCACACACAGACCGGCGATTCAAGGGCACAAAATTCATACACTTCACAGAGGTATATAAGGGGAATCTTTTGAAACAAATCTGATCAGCAAAGTCAAAATTGGCCGTTTTTTGACAAAAATGCGAAAATAAAAACTACCTCCCTCTTGAAATGTATTTTGGCATTTTTGTGCAAATAAAAATGTAGACGGACGACGACGACGGACGCAACGCCACGGCAATATGTTATTGGATCAAAGATTAGGTAACCTAAGAACACCATCACTAGCATATTACAAGCAACACACACAAATTATGGTCAGAGTACGTTGTTGCATTATTCAATATTATCACTGCATAACAATTCTGGGAAAGGGGTTTGAACACCCCTAATACAGGCACTGGCTGTTTGAATAGGTTGATAATAGAGAGCTCTGATGATAGCAGTAGGTGAAGATACACACAATTACGGTATCCAGAATCCCCTGGGAGCAGCCACCGGGAAAAGATCTTTTCGATGTTTTATATAACAAAAGGCCTAGGCCTCGCATTGAATCGATGAATATTGTATTAGATATTGAAGAAATATTCAAATTATCTCCGAAGTTAGATTTGGAGAGTCCAAAAAGGCTCAAAATTCAGTCTTAGGCTATTTACTCGAAAACTATCTGATCAGTTTTGAGTTTGTAGTTTCAAACCATGCCAATGGGGGTCCTTGACATTGCGTATAAAACTTGAGTACATTGAATCGCTCAAAAGGCCCGATAAATATGTGGACCCAAAAGGCCCACTGAAAGATGCACAAATTTTGTTTGTATTATGAACATGTAAGAATTCGTATTATAGCAACTCTTTTGGTGACCTTGAACTCGACCTCAAATGAACTTGAGTGCTAAAACTCAATGTTACATCTGATACAAAAATGTGTAAACTGGCCTCTTGCACATAATGATTGCATTATAAACATATAGGGAGTCATATATGGTGCATCTTTTGGTGACCTTGAGCAGTAAATCCGAAGGTGGCATCTGACATGAAGTGCGTAAATTGGATGTCATGGCTGTTTTACGGGCGAATAGGGAACCATATATGGTTGATCTGTTGGTGACCTTGAACTTGACCTCCGACTACTTTCAGTATTATAACTCAATACATGTAGAATATTTACCGGTATGCTACAGCACCCCTGGCGCTATCAGTATGTTTTGATTATGTGCAGTATTACTCGCAATATTTAATGAGATTCAGATTGCTTTGTTCAGTTTAAAAACCAGTGAATGATTTTTTACTATACGCATATAAACCTCACGGAACACTCATTACAAAATTTGCGAAGACAATATTCACAGTGAATATTGTAAAATGGAATAGCTTTGTGAAAGTGGTGGAAGACTCAGAACATAAACTATATTATCACTCGCAAGTGAATAGATAGTGCACCAAAATTTACGATCATCCTTGACCACCATCATGGTATCTGATTATCCTCCACATGACTACACACATCCTGATTGTTTGCCCTATGAGTCCGTTATGATCGACATGAGTATTAATTGGAGCTCAAAAGGCAATGGAAACTTTGACAAATGACATTATTTGATTTCTTTGACAATGACAAATGACATTATTTGATTTCACCCCTTTATGGTGATATATGGGGGTTTATAAGGTTCCATAAAAAAATTCTCGATTTTGCCTGACAACGGACTTTGAGATTGAAGAATGGACTCGGTCTTGTTTGCACGGACACTATATACTTCGGTATTGTTTCCATGTTTTTTTTCTAAATGTACCAAACAAATAACACCCACTCGCACCCCTCAACCCCCCCCCCCCCCCCCAAAAAAAAAATATATATATATATAAATTAGAGTGAACCATTTTGAGAAGCACAAAAAATTAAATCAATGAAAATAATTTTTTTTATAAAAATTTACGTTTTTTTTACTCTTTCCTTCCATGGGGAAACATTACCAAAATCATTTGTTCTTATTTCTACCTGAATGTGCTTAGTCCGAATATGTGACCAAGAGTGTTATAGCCTACCGGCAGGTTACCGCCTCTTCATATTCATTGCCAGTATCAAGTTCATATTTCGAAAATGCCCTCTTTATATATAGCATTGTGTTGAAGGTATTTTGTGGTGGACATAATCTTGAATACGAGTACTCGAGATCAACTTAAGTTGAGTTCAATGTCACCGAATAATGCTCATTTTCGAGATTTTGGCGTAAAAAAGACATTTTGTGATAGACATTATACAAACCTGAGCTCTCACTTCAGGAGTTGTGTTTCCAAATACCAAGTTGAACATCTTGTGGCAGACATAAAAGTATTCACAAAAATTCTCCACACTAGTATTTACTTCTTATATGCTCATAATACGACTATCATTTCTATCCTCGAGATTTAAGTCTATTAAACCACTTTATCCATTTTGTAACGAATATAATCTCACTCAAGGTACTAGAGGTCATGGCAGGTCAACTGGTAAGGTCATGCAAGTCCCAAAAGATCGATCAACTATTACTTCCTTATGTGCCCAATACAAGTTATACGTTTACGAGTTTCGTCGATTAAGACTACTTTGCACTTTTTGTATAGACATAGCACATTCGAATACTGTAGGTCATTCTATGTCAATTTCAAATAAAATAAGGTCAACAAATAATCCAGCTCATAATATCCAATGGAGTCCGACACAATCTTGAATTTGAGCCTTCACGGTCACCTCAGGCCCAAGCTACTAAACGATGCACTATAATATGTGGTTTCCTAAAATTTCCTGAATCTTCAGCTTCCTGTGTATTGTCTCCGGTAGCGGGTTTGTAAATTCCAACCTGGACGTGACCTTGATATTCACTATTCGAGGTCAGCCAATGTCAAATAAAATACCACCAATGAGAAGCTTGTGGTTTCCTATCCTCCATAATAGGCATGTCACCTGCCTTTGCATGTCACCTTATTAAGAGTAAATTAAAAAAAAAAAAAAAATTTCCCCAGTATAAATAAAGAGCGATTCTTCAAAGTTGAAAAAGAGCGAAAATGCTGGAAAAAGTTCAGTGTGTGGGAAGTATCAGAAACCCATTAAAAGGGTACTCAAGGTCAATTTTGATCAAGTTTTAGGTCCTCAAACGATACTTGTGTATGACATCCTGTACGCTCATAATACAAAAATTATCCCGTGGTTTTTTTTTATGTAATATCCCGTAAAATGTTTCAAAAGATTCCATCCAGTGGTCTTTAAACCGACGTTTTGTTTAAATATATTTCTCTTGAATTATTTTTTTAACATCTTAACATCTTCCAAAAAGATTTGACCGTAATTCTTTTTTAAAAATTAGACGACGACGGAGATAATGCCATGTCAGTAGGTATCGGTATGCGTTTTTCTTTTGTATACTACGATGTTATACATGTTTGTCACAAACATACCATAGGTGGGTGGAATCAATCATACCAATACCAATGTTTTCTAATTCATAGTGCCCCAGCGAGACATTACCGTCGTGTGATGATAAATGCTTTCCGTAGATTTGTGCGGTAAATATTTGTGCTGGGGCTATGCTGATGAATATCTCGGCTCCTGTCTGAGAAACAAAGGTTTAAAAACCTGACCGTCCTTCAACCCTGCTCATGGTTTGACACAATGATTACTGTAGTGTTTATATTTACAGTGTTTTTGTTTTCGTTCAGGCGAACATTCCAACAATAACATGTTTATACCAGGCATGAAAATGATAGATACTATACAGTATTCTCGTACATATACACAGGTCATTAAATATGTTGTATCATTCTCAGTAGTCGTTAGATATATTGATTACTTCCTTATTATGAAGCTTCAACAAGTACTGCAACAAGAACCTCAAATGACATTATTTGAAAAGGTTCCAAGACACTCACCTTATATGTCAAGTGTTTCTAAGATGCAATATACATAGGCCTACTAATACCCTTTTAGTGTTTTATGCATTTGAAGCGATAATAACAGCCATGGAAAATCTCATCATGTGTGCATGAATTCCATAAATAATAATATTTATTAAAACAACAGATGAATATGTCATACATACAAAATAAATGGAATGAATGAAACAAAAACGGATCAAAGAAGATTATTTTTTCGCCTTCCGTTTCTTCTCTTTGGCATGTTCCGCGATGGTTTTCGGCCTGTTGGAGCTGTACGCCATGGCGTTGCTGGCCCGGCGAGAGCCTCTCCGTCGCTTGGAGTTGTCCCGCCCGAAGAGAATGGCGAGCGTGGAGACCTTCGTCCGTTCCTTGCCCTTGGCCGTGACTTTGGGAGGGGGTGGAGTTCTAGGCTTGGCCACAGTACGGAACGCCTCCGTCTTCTGAGCCGAGGCGATGTCCATTATAGCCCCAATACTGCTCAGTACTGTGGGGTATTCCGTGATCTTAGAGCGGTCAAACTCACTGGCAACAAAGTGGTCGGGATGACGGATTACGGAGCTGTTTCTCGCCTTGAAGCCCATGAGAGCGACGGCCGTTTCCATGGACTTCCTCTGTGTCCCTAGGGATACAGGCGCCGCTCCACGCGTGACCGGTTTCAGCACGCCTGGGGCCACCGAGGTTCCGTTCTTCCTGGCCACGTGCATCTTGAGAACCTGGTTGTCGTCGAAGGTGACAGTGGGTTTGTCAGTGATGGTAATGTTCACGTCGGAGGCGGAAGAAATGCTTGCGGGGTCTGATATCTTGATCTGAGGCAGTTTGGGTCTGTAGCCTGCGAGTTCCATCCTAGGCACCTTGTGGGGCGGGCGGCCTCGAATCTTACAGAGCGCCCGCAATCTCTGCCTGTGGACCTTGGCCTCGGCCAGCCGCTCCTGACAGCCGATATCATCCCAGTCCTCAACCGATATGTACTTGGAGCTGTCAAACTGTCGAGGGCTGCAGTGTCCTTCCCGCTTCAGACACTCTCCGATGCTGAAGTAGCCCATTCTGCGGGCGTAGAGATACGGAGTCAAGCCGTGGTTGTCGGGGATATCTACCGAGAGTCTGTATTTGTCCATGCTGTAGATTAGGAGACGAACAATATCTAGGTGACCCTCCCTCGTGGCGTGATGGAGGGCTGTCATTCCCTCCTGATCCCGGCTGGCCAGGTTCAGCTCGCCCATGGCGGCCTCTAGTACTTCCTCTACCTGGCGGGTGCGCCCCAGGAGGGCGGCCCACGACAACACGTCCCGGCCCGTGGTCGAGTCTACGTGGCATGGGTCCACGCCGCGCCGCAGCAAGTATCGGAACATGCTGTCCCGCCGGTCCTCGTCCGGGATGTGGAGAGCCACTACGAGGAGGTTCTGGCCGCGGTCGTTGCGAACGTTTGGCCGCACGCCGTTGTTGAGGAGGAACTTGACCTTGGAGAAGCGGGATCCGAGGACGGCGCTGAAGAGGGAGCTTGCAAGGTGCCGGCGGCGGACGGACACGTGGTCCTGGCCAAGATCACCCTCCAAGGCCGTGGACAGGTCAGACAGGGAGCTACTGCCGGACATCCCGGCACCTTGAGGCGCCGGCGGCGCAGGCTTCGGTTGCAACAGCATCGCTAGGCTTATCGCTAACGTTATAGTCAAGACTGTTCGGGAGCGCCAAAGTATGAAGTATCCACACGAAGCATCCGATACGAAAACTGTATCTCCTACTAGTGACGTTCCTCCTTCAAGTAGTCAAATTGTTATCCGCGCTGTCCACACCGGCACCTTTCGGTGACGTCTGGTGTTTACTGGACAGTGTTCGGTTGTCGCCACCGGGCTTATTTGCCTTAATCCTATACAACAATGAGCAGGCCAAATAAAACTTGTACATTGCTCGAAATGACACACGAAAGTGTCAGATTTCAAGGCTTTTAGCACGGTGGGTGTTGATCCCCGGGTCGTGACCCTATCTCCGAGCTGAATGGCTCGTCCAGTTGTTTTTGTTGCTTTTAGCGGCCTCCCAACACAAATATGTGATCAAGTTTTAAGACGATGTCTTGACCTCTGTCGATCCGATCGCGGGGCTTTCTTCAAGACCTGTCGTCTTCTTGTTGATTTAAAACCCCATAAATGAATTTAGCATCGAATGCTTTATGTTAAAAGTAATAAAACCTCTCGGTGTATATGTCCTCATTGTGATTTCATAGCCATTAATCCTTTGATATAGCGTAATACTTGCAGGTGCCCTGACCCCTTGTCTGCGAGACACTATACCGATCGCACCACGAGTGCTCGACAATAATAAGGATCGAAAATGCTAAATTAAATCCACAAGGCGATAGTAATGAGAGACAATTTTCCTACTGCGCGTGACACTCAAGACGTCAAAAAGAAGAAATGGGTATGTTGGGGGAGCCACGTCATTTCGGCTTTTGCGTTTGCACATACATTAACAAGAAATTGCTTGTGAGGGGACAAAACTATAGATGCATAATGTTGTGGATGCAGCGTTCGATGTCATGGCATCGAGATGCCAGCTCACAAACCAATCAATGAAGTCGATAATATCACACTTACTTCTTTGGAACTAGACCTTTTGATATTAACTGCTCTTTTTTGCGGTCATTTGGCCGTTGTTTGCTGAGGCTGTTTGCGCTGTTGGGTGTTGGTCGGTGCTTGTGTTGTTTTTTCGGGTGATCAATTTATGAGACAATGTCAAGTTAGGGCGGTGAAGGTTTGTTCTGTGCCAGGGTCAAGTTATGTGCCCGCCATGTGGAAATAGAGCATCGATCTCTATGATACCGGGTCATGGTTACATCGCGATTGGCTCTTATACTGCCATAAACTTGTAAATTACGATGTACTAATCCGTTTGTGATTCTCGCAAAACGATCAGTTGCTATTCATTGTGTCCATAAATCATATATATACGTAAGAATATAGTGTGCAGCTTGAGTTTCTCACAAAATAGATTCGTACCCTGAAGATATGTGTAAATCAACATTTAACTGTCCGTGACTTGATATTTTGGAGATGATGAGAGCCTGTTGTCGTGTAAATAATTGTCATCACCTTTAATGGCAACTCTAAATTCTATGTATAGTATTCTGGTATTATGGATGTCTAAGTTGCCCACATGTTTAACCATATGATAATTTTTACTGCATCAAAATCTTAATAACAGACACAAAGATTATTGTCAATTGTCCACTTTCAGCTCCAGTTCCAATTTTGCTTAATTTCGATATATTAATATTAATATCGCTATCTGCAGAGCGCGGTGTATATCGTTCACATTCACGCCTCCTTTACATATGTTGCATTGGGAGAGTACTAACTAGTACGCTGGAATGAAGGCTTACCAGTATCCTTATCATTAGCACTGATCGAATCAGATATTCCTGACAAAAACTGATTTGGCCCCATATTTCTTAGAAGAAATAACCCAATCAAATGCCGGAAGCCGTTGCCGACACAAAGCGATAAATTATTTCAGAAATTACGTCAGATCTGATGACGGAAATGAAAACCTGAGTGCATGGAATATAAAAAATTAGCCCAAGGGCTAAGAGAGGTTACCGGACAATATAGATATTAGCCTTTTGTCCAGTGACCTTGAAAATGAAGTCATTAATGAATTCAAGGCCATGAAATATTCAACAAATATATCACTTCTAGTATGTCCACAATAGATTCCTAAGCTGTAACCTCTTGAAAATGAGGTCGAAGTTCAAGTTCAAGGTCATGAAAATATTCAGCATATATCATTTCCTCTATATTCGCAATTGATTCCTAAGCTATAAAGTCGATAATAAGCGAGATATTAGCCATTTTGTTCTCTGACCTTAGGTCAAATTCTCGATCACCACAATATTCAGCATACATCATATCCTATATGTTCACTATGGAATCCTAAACTATAAATTCTATAATAAACGAGGTATAAGCCATTTTGTATTCTGACCTTGAAAATAAGGTGACTGACCTTGAAATTTAGGTCAAAGGTCAAATTCAAGGTCATGAAAATATTCAGAATATATCATTTTCTATCTGTCCACAATTGACTCTCAAGATGTAAAGTCGATAATAAGCGAGATATTAGCCATTTTGCTCTTTGACCTTGAAAATGATGTCAAAGGTCAAATTCAAGGTCATCAGAATATTCGGCATATGTAATTTCCTATGTCCACAATTGGTTCCTAAGCTGTAAAGTCGATAATAAGCAAGATATTAGCCATTTTGTCCCGTGACCTTGTGAATGAGGTCAAAGGTCAAATTCAAGGTCACGAGAATATTCAGCACATATCATTTCCTATATGTTCACAATTGATTCCTAAGCTGCAAAGTCAATAATAAGCGAGATGTTAACCATTTCGTGCTCTGACCTTGAAAATGAGGTCAAAGGTCAAATTCAAGGTCATGACAATAATCGGCATATATAATTTCCTATGTGTCCATGATTGATTCCTAGTCTCTAATTTCAATAATAAGTGAGATATTAGGCATAATGTGTCCCATTATAAAGCATAGGAGAATTTAACATGAGAAAGTCCTATTTGGGACCCTTCGAGAACATGAAAATGGCTGCCACACGCAGACCGGCGATTCAGGGGCAACGAAACTTATACATATCACAGAGGTATTTGAGAGCAATCTTTTGAAATAAAAATCTCAAAACTGTCTGAACAGTTTTTGAGAAAATGGCCGCCAAAGTTAGAAATTGGCCGTTTTTAGGCAAAAATGGCCGCCATTTTGAAAGAAAATGTGAAAATCGAAAAAGAAAAAAAACCCTCTTGAAATATTTTTGAGTATTTTTGTGCAAAATTTCAAAAGATCCGATCATAAACTTTAAAGATAAAAATGTGGACGGACGACGCTGACGACGCTGACGACGCCGACGCCGACGGACGCAACGCCATGGCAATAGTTCATCAGACCATAGGTCCGGTTACCTAAGAAAAATAGCCCAAGGGTTAAGATAGGTTACCGGACATTATGTTTTATATATTAGCCATTTTGCTCCATGACCTTGAAAATAAGGTCACAAGACAGTCAAATTCAAGGTCACAGGAATATTAATTCAGTATACATGTATATACATGTATATCATTTCATATATGTCCACAATTGATTGCTAAGCGTCAAATTTTGTGATGTGACCTTGCAAATGAAGTCAAAGGTCAAATTACAGGTCTTCAGAATATTCGGCATCATTTGCTGTATGTCCACAGTTGATTCTCAAGCTGTACAGTCAGCAATAAACGAGATATTAGTCATTTTGTCCTGTGACCGTGAAAATGAGGTCAATGTCATCAGAATGTTCAGCATATATAATTTCCTATATGCCCACAGTTGATTTCAATCTCTTATCTCAATAATAAGTGAGATATATTGAGATATCAATGTGTCCCATTATGAAACATAAATATTTAACATGGGAAAGTCCCATTTGGGTCATGTTTGGGGCAAATGGCTCACTTCGAGCGACTCAAGGGCAACGAAACTTATAAACATCACAGGTGTAAAAAGTTACTAAACAGATTTTGAGAAAACGACCGTCAAAGTCCAAAATTGCCGTTTTTCGTCGAAGTTGGCCGCCATTTAAAAAAATGCGGAAAAAAGCACAAGAAAAATACCCGCATCACCCACCCCCCTCCCCGTGCCCTTGAAATACTTTTAGGGTTTTTTGTTCAGATAAAAATGTAGACGGACGACGAAGGACGATGACGACGGACGTAACGCTATGGCAATAGTTTATCGGACCACAGTTTACACGATCAAACTACTTCGAACTTTCTACTCCTGAAAGTGAGTTTGATGTAGCTTGATGGTGGGTGTTTACACGATCAAACTCGTCACGTCAAACTACTTCAAACTACATCAAACTCTTTCTAACTCCGGTTTACACGGTCAATTTTCTCACTTCAAACTACTCCAAACTCCTCCAAACTTCATCAATATTTTCATTAGGCATTAATTTCTGATGCTTTTTTGTTGAAAGTTGTATAGAATTTATTCAAAGGGCTGTGTTAGATACTTCAATATGTTTCAAAGTGAAAATCACGCTTTTCCATAATTGGATATGGACACTAGCTTGAATAGTTTGACTGAGTTTGATCAAACTTTGTGGTGGAGTTTGAAGTATTTTGATGTAGTTTGATGTAGTTTGAAGTCTCGGTTTACACGATCAAAATTGGCGTCAAACTCCAAAGTTTGAAGTAGCTTGAAGTAAAAGTTTGGAGTAGTTTGATCGTGAAAACCGTACCTAACGGTAACCGAAAAATAACCTACGTTGACCCTTAAGTTGATTATGCGTCATACAGAGTGTTTCACGATTTTATATTATCGGTTTATAGAATTGGGGATTGATGGTGATGTATGCCCCCTCCGATCCCCCCACCCCGGTACACCACCACCTCCCCAAGCGCCCGGAGCGCCCAGCATACCGGCCTGTCATCACACCGCACGCGGTCTCAGCTATTCTCGTGTTCTGTCGTACAAGCCCCACGTGCCGACGTCTAGCCACGTCAGTCACGCGGAGCGCGGGATGTCAGTCACACATTCTCGCCCTAGCGTTTGAATAAAATAACTCTAATAATATGTTTGGTTTTCATTGTAATGTGACAATATCAGCATACACCATCTGCGCTAATGCTGCTCCGACAGTGCAGTTTCGCAGATTCATTTGCAAGTCTGTTCGGTAGAAATGGTTCACTTGCAATGCTATAAGACGTCACATTGATAACTTGTTATATCTCGGTAAAGCAACAACAGGTGCTGTTGGTAAGTTTTCGATCCTTGATATTATCCCCGCAGGCTCCGGATAGCTTGGCACACCGGTACACTGTACGGGGGATATCGATATTGACGGCATTGCTATAACTTCTGCTTCAGAGAAAATATTACGGCAGGTGCTCTGTGCTGGCTGCTCCGGACGAGATCTGGAACTATGCGCGTACCGCCGGGGCTAGAGCAGGGGAACGGACAGACAGACGCGCATATATCGCAGCATCCCTCAGTACCAGGAAGTCACGTGATCCGGATAGGCGCTGACAGAGGACACAGATCTCGACCGGACATTCTCAAGGATTATCTCAATAGATGTTTCGCCGACAACATACAGACGTCAAAGTGTTTGATGCTTGACACAGGCCCACTTTGATGGTCGAACCGATGGTACAGTTCAATACCGAAAGTATTGAAGGTATGTACGAAATATATGTTATTATAATTCAACACATTTAGAATACACTGCTATATTAGATTTGAGCCAATGCAGTGATTTCGACTGTTATTACCAACGATTAAGAGCTTTGACTCTTAAATGTGAGATAATTATTAGAGTCAAAGCTCAATATTCGTGAAAGATTAAGAATATTATAGAAAAAAAGATAAGAAAGATAAATATCGATTAGTATGCGAGTGATCTCCGGGATTATGTAATGTATCAGGATTGAGTATCAGCTGTATCGACCGTTGAGTACATGTCGGATCGATATGAGTGGCTGATTATAACTGTTTGACTTGGACTGTCTGGAATTCGTGGAATATTTTACAGATTTTCCAGATAGTTAGTTCTAGGCTGTTGCTTCTGTCTACACAGTGACCCTGGAATCTCTGTATTTATATCTTTTTTTCACAGACTATGTAATACTTTGAGTATTTCCCAAGTAAAGTTTACACGGGCTAAATTCCAAAGTTTTCGTGTTACCTTGACCTATTAACGATTAGTGGATGATAATGTTGTGTGATAAATATATACATAACATTACCTGAACATGTGCATGTATGAATATGAAATATTGTATCGTACGATCGAATTCTGTATCTGTGATTGTTTATAACTTGCTAAATTATAGGTATTTAAAAAAAACTATGAAAGACGAAAATTTAAAAATATGAGGTTCATCACCTAAATTTGCAGTAATCGCTCTTCACGTACTTGCAGTCTAATATTGCACGTGCAGACCTACAGTAATATGGAATACACAAATCCAAGTGTATTACACGGAGAGTGAATACCTCTACAAAATACCAGCTATGAGGGATCCCTGTATTGACACGTGGGACAGACTGATTATGTATGTGGCATGTTGTCAGTCAAGATTGCCCCACAGACTGCCGACAAGTGGCAGTCAACACCATTCTCTTCATAACACCAGTGTTCCCTATCTGCCCACGGCTTCCATAGACCCTCCTGCCGCGCTCTACAGTGTGATTGTCAGTTGTTTACGAATGTTTGTCATTTGTTTAGGAGCACGTCAAACAGCAGAGCATATTCTGCGCAAACGAATAATATTCGCAATTTTTTATACTGAAGAGATCACCTCAAGATATTGAACGTGTACTCCATTTTTTATTCACTTGCTCCTTGTAATATTGTGTGACTGTGCCATACTGGAGGGTTTTATGAAAGTGTTCAGTGTGAAACTGCTACATTCATATTATGATTTTACAAAGATTAATAATATGGTTTCACAAGAGAGAAACTTATTCTATCTAGTTATATACATGAAGAGATTAGGAAAGCTGCCCTGTGAATGGTGTGCTTGATTGGGAACAGACATAGCAGAAATTAGGACATCAACAGTTCACATACCATCGCGTTCTGTGATTTGTGGCTAGCCTGATTGGGAAATATTGCCTCAGCATACCGGGTTAGAATACGCCAGAAGGTAGCAGATAACGGAGATTTAAACAACAACGAAACCTATAAGATTTGCCTCATCTGCATCAACCCTGTAAGGCAGTGTGACATTGTCGGCTTCGTCTGATCTTAATTTGAACAATTTATTTTGTTTACATTGAATCTTTTCAGCTGCCGAATAAAATCTGCACATCTGAATAAAATTCCATAGGCGGATCCAGGTGAGATATAATAAATTTGGCATTGGCATTATTTGGTATTGATGGTGTTAAAAATAATTAGTCTGGATTTAATAACAATTGCTTGATTAAAAAAGGTGGTTTTAGTGAGTTTGTGTGAAATTTATACTCAGGAGAGGCCAGGAAGCTACTACAGAACATGAAAAGGGCACTGTCTTCTGGGGCCTTTCAGCGGGCCCCAGACCCCCGGCCGCGAGGTGCTTGTCACGCTCACGTTGGTCCACTCCCTTAAATCTTGGATCTTCCCCTGGATGCACTACTCTCTTAATTTAGTATGATATACATTCATACTACTTCAATTACTAAAGGGGGCTTACGACGCACCCCCCCCCCCCCCACACACACACACACACACACACAACCTGGAACCAAGCACCCTGTACTCATCCCTGATTAGTGCACGAAATAGGCATCCAATAGTCCCAGAAACGTCTCCAGAAACCACCCCAAATGCTCTCATAAAACAAAAAAAAATGCTAATGCTTACGGCGCCCCCCGAACCCCCAGACCGCATGTACTTTGTTTGCGTACCCCCTAATCAAAATTCCTGGATCCGCCTCTGAATTCAGCGCTGATGCAGTGAAAGTCACATTTGAATCGATAGTTGCATTAATCTAATTAAGTTTAAACGTGATTTAAAAGGACAACATCGATTATGTTGTTCACATTTTCCCGATAATTCCAATGAAATATGTAAAACATTGAAATATATTTTTTTTTATACAAATACACTGTGATCCTCATCGGGATTAATAGCCTGGGGGTTTCTGAATTTGAAATACATTTGAAATCTAGCCAGAAGTCATATGATCTAGCCCCATGCATGATACTGAAACTGCATGTGTCGATCAATGCAGTTACCATATTACACGTTGAACACAGCGAACAACTGCAATAATAACATTATAAAACTGTGGGCGGGACTCGCAATTTACTGCATTTTCTATCGAAGATATCGCCCAAACAGTCGTTGATTTCCGACAACACAAATATCCGTTGATAGGCCTTCATTAACTGGCTCAGCTGCTCTCAAAGCTCAACTCGAGGAGCCTAGTTACTCGGGCAATTGATTTGAAACGAAGCGTTTTATATCGAGCAATATATTTCGTCTTCCTAAGCGTACATTCCACTTAAAAACTGATATGGAGAGTATGGTTTTTCGTCTCCATCATACTTTTTTTTCTTTATTGCATGTTTTCATCATCCATATGTACCACAGCTACATGTATCACATTACCTACAATTTGTTTTTGTCTCCGATAAAAGTAACGCATCAATGTCATCTTCGATTCTGGTCTTTGACTTGGATATTGTGCATTAGATATTCGATGTTGGTATGTGTTTATCTATGTTTTAGATTGTGAAAATGAATTTTCTATCACGGAATAGTAAAAAATATTGCAAAATATATAGTCTAATGTAAATTTTGAAATATGAAACTTACTGAAACTCATCATATTGCCTAATCAAATCCGTGGATACTATATAAATTGTAAAAGAAAGACGTGTAAGTACAACACTGGAAATGTGTCGATAATGCTCATCCCTTAATTTGCTCAATCAACCGGAGACTGTAGTAGAGATTTGCGAAAAAAAAATATTCTCAGCATACATTTATCTATTGAGGTGCATCAATAATAATACCTTGTTGCGACTTTGAAAATGTGTCTGGGCCATGGGCCATGGAAAATGTGTCTGGGCCAGCACTGTCTGGGCCATGGTCCTGCCGCTAATTCAGAGGTGTCCAGGGCAGTTTTAACCCATGTGGAATTTCGTTCCCATACTCGTAATTCAAGAAACACTTTCGCTGCTTCCAAAACCTCCATAAAATAGTGCCAAGACCTCCGGGTCATCATCTCACGCAGTGTAGCGTGTGCATGGGCCTATTCCGTCCAACTGGCGTGCCTAGTACCGGGGCCATACAGGCTAGAGCGGTGCCTAGTACATGGGATGTGCTAGCTAACCAGCCCCAGGAAGACACTGTCGATACTTGTGGAAGCAAAAGGGGAATCGCTGATTGTTGTCAATCGTCACAACTCGCTCATGAATGCCCACTCGTCAACACATCTCTCGCCAAGATCCAACGAATTCACTGCTTCGTTCCTAACTGATAATAGCTAATGTTAGGAGTGTGATGACAAGTTACATGTGTTTCTTATTTTCATAAGTGATGTATATTTAATATCCCGAATTCCTGCATGATCAGTTTGAAAAGTTCCGCGGTTTTTTACCTAGTAGCAGCTGGATTTTGTTGAAGTGTCTGGCAATCGGTATATATAACTGCATGATCGCGACTGATTCGAAAGCACTTCAGAGCAAAACACACAACTAAAATTGACAATTCACCTATAATGGAGGCCTCCAGGGATTGCATCTACTATCTTATATTGCACCTACGTATTAGCAGAAATACATAAGACCAATCTGATGTATTTCTGGTATTAGGATGAAGTGATTAGGCATATTGGTTGACGAAGGTGTCAGAAACTACATAACGAAGGAGATAAGCATTGAATCGTCGATGGTGTGTAATGAAGGCTGACGAGGTTATCACAAATGTCATGTTTATGCAACAACGATGGCTTCATTTCCCTGTTGCGGGAATTTTGGTATCTTCACATAACAGTTCACTGAATGGACTCCCAGTTTACTGCAGCAATGAAATGGGTTACACCAGCATGTATATCCTGCAACGAGAGGACGATCTCCACGATACAACCCCCCGTAATCTCTGGAAACGCTTGGTCGCTATTTATAGCTGGTAGCGCCCTCACTGCCGGTAATAACCCTGTCTGTTGGTACACATCTAGCCTATCAAATACTGGGCTGTACTCCACTTCAAAGCCCGATCGTTGTACTCGAGCAGACGGAAAGGTCAGCCCTCTGTGAACCTTGGGCCACGAGCGGCCATTCCTGACTCCGCCTGGAGAACTCTGTTTGTAGTTCCCAGATTGCCTTCTGAAGTGGTCCATAGCCGCCTCGCGATGATAAGGAAAACGGTTTTGGATGTTTTGGTAAACGTGGTAGTAGTTAGGCCCAGGAATGAAAATTCGTGTTTACTAAACGAAGTAAATTCGATTTGCAAGTCCAATTCGTTGGATTGGCGATATTTGTCTGCCTGTAAGAATCAGTGATAGTATAGACGAGGAAACAAGTGGGTCTGCATCTATTGAAATGATTTTAAATACCTGGACATTGATTTGCTATGGTAAACAAATCCAGAACATCGAAAAGAAACCATGGATTTGTTCGCCTCAAATATGATATGGTGTTTAAGTTTGTCAAAATTTCCCAAACTAGACAAGCAATCATGTACATGTAATGTTAGATATCCTCAGGCTATTTCAGTAAATCAGTTTCAAATCAGTATCCCAAGAATTTGGAACTACATTTTAGACCTTGGAAGTTTCAGATGAACAGAACCTCTCCCTTGGCGTGGCCTGGATGCAGACGAGTACCCGTGACCCGGGTAACACAACACCCCGGGGGTCTGAGGCTGGCCGTGTACACTCTCGGACAGTAGAGGCGGGGTCACCGACTGGCGGCCTTCAAGTTCCTGCTTGGCCGGGTCGTTCACTGTCCGCGTACGTACATCTCACAACTTTGTGGCGGGGAACTTCCGACACGGGACCTGCCAAACGTCAGGATGTTCTGTAAAAACGACCGGGAATAAAACGCTAACTGTTGCTGTAGCTGTAGCACTTACTGCTATCAATGAAGCTTTAAAAAGTTGTTTCGCGGAAACATGATTTTCGATACTTTGTTGCAAACAACGAGGCAATGTTTGACCTTATCCAAGCTGGTGTGAAAGAAAGCCAAGAGGATAACGCGAGGAATTGATGCCCGTCTCCCGGAGCCAGTGCCGGGGTAGAGGAGCTAACCTGGGTGGACATGGATACTCGATCGAGCTAGAGGGAATTGTACACTGACATGTCCGGCTGGACAACCGTTCTTCAGATCTAGCGTGACGGAACGCTCCAGGCCTACAATACATATCGTTGATACTGATCGTGCTGATACTCTACAGGGACTATGAGTACACAGTCTACAGAACTTGCGCCTGTACATTGACTTGTGTTATTCCATATATATGTCAATGGCTACGATATGAAATAACTGAGGATATATATCTCGTTGGCCGTGTCAATTAACCGATACTATTATAGACACTTACTGGGATAATCCAACCGTGTGGATATGAATCAGGAAGCCCACTGTCAATGTTGCACGAGTGAGTAAACTTGACATCAAGTACAATCTGTCATGAACAACGTGTAGCAGGCCATTTACAACAGCGATGTAGGGAACGAGACTTCATATTTTGATCACACAAGTAAATTGAATATGAATTGTAACGTATTAGATAGCATGCGTGGATTACATGGTGAATCCAATTTATTCCAGTTTTAATGTTATACAAAATTATTTTGGAAAGTCGGACCACAATTCTTATGGATACACGATTCGTTTTATTGGAAACCATAATAAGCTATTTTGTAAATAATATCTGTACACGCTTTTATGTCCGTATACTATTCCGATAAAAACAAAAGTAAATTCGGCTCTCTACAGATATTTGGACGGAATCAATGACGTTCATTGTCTGTTTTATTCTCGATCCAATCAGCTCCCAAATTCAAAATGATGACCGATTCATAAAACCTAGAATCATAATGATGCACGTGCATAATCCTCTTCCTGGAGCCGCCCTCTTCCATCTCAAACATCATAACGTGTTTTGTGCGGTTGGAAGAAGTTCCCGAAGGTTATTGAATACATCATGAATGGCGAAAGCGGTATAGAGTGATCCTACTGTTGCTTCAGTGGTCAGATCTAGCATTGAAATTGGTGGTATGACCATCAAAATTCCATTCTTGTGTGTTCTGGGGCTGGTGTATATTGTCCCTGGTGTTCCTGGTGTTGATTTCGTACATTAATACGTGTCTTTTTTTTGCGAGTATGGAATATATCAAATTGACGAAATCAGTACATTTACAACAATAAAGTAACGAGTAAATTTCATAATTTTCAAACATTTGAAGTCGTGCATAACTACTGCATAATCCCGCGTCTATCGCTTGTCATTAAGCTCAAAATGCAAGTAACTTAGTATGTAATTCATTTACATAGTATGAATTATACCAGATCTGACTACTTCCATATAATAAGCCTATACGAACATGTGGCAGAGGTGTCGTAATATTGACATTAATTGGATGAATAAGTGTACCACTAACCATGCATTATGCTAATTAACCCTGCGGTCATCACATCTGGATCTTTGGTTTCTATGAAAATCTTACGAATATTTCTGCACTGGAATTGGGTTTTGTGTTGTATTTGTTGGCAGTGGTTGGAATGGTACTACTGGGTGCGATGTGAGACTTCCTTGTACTTGGCACAGTGCTGAAATAACAACACTACATCAGAAATACACAACATAACGAGAGTTCAAAATGACGATGACCCCACATTGGTAACTCCAGCACGCTTGATATAATTTACGACAGGGACACACGGCCTAATGTACTACAGCTTATAATGTTGTGGAATCCAAGACGCGGAGAATTTCTGGAATGTAAATAGCAATTCTTATCAGGAACAATAATTGCTATAAATTATTGACCATCGTGCAATGTGGCGGTGTATATGTGAATCATCCAGGGATCAAATATATTTCTGATAATTGATTAACTACATGTAGTATGTGCGCCTTATCATTCAATATAGCCTATGAATGGGCATTGTGAAGTACGCAGTTTGAAATTAGTTTGAATATGCGTTGTCAAGATCTAATGACATATAGATCCATTATCAATCAAACTCACACAAAACACAAGGGAACTTGAATGGCTGTATCTCAGACACATCTAACCCCGCAAGCGAGTACTGATGCTATGTTTGGCCAATAATTATGACTCACTCCACGTTCGTGAGAGCATAGCTTCATCAAAATACCAATATTTTCCGAGCGAGGTGAAACGAGAATTCTGCCTATGCAATACTGCAGAAAACTCGGACTATAGACTTGGGTTTTAGGAGCAGTTACATGTAGGTCTTATCTCTAGGCTCTCACTCCCCGCGGGCTGCCGACGGCGCAGATTACGTAGCCGCGGTACCGAGTAATGGCCAGGAGAGAGGTAACTGCCGTAACACTGATCAAAGTGAGATGTCACACCTCACACTGCAAGGGTCAGTGTCAAGGGTAAACCAATCGCTGGCGCTTTGTTTTTGTTGCTGACTATTAGAGAGAGGTTAACGAGTGTGTGGCGTATGTGGGTACGGGTGAGTGCTGGCTGCATGGTGGTAGTCAGGCGCGGGGTGGTCAGGGCAGTACAGAGAGGGAGAGGCCGACACGAGCCGCCCGCCCGTCCGTCCGTAGTACGAGGCAAGCCCGTGCCCGCGCGGAAGCCATCCCCCTCGTTTGAGATCCGGATCAGCCGCCGCTCCCTCGTTCGCCCGTCCAACGGCAGTTTTACTTTCGACATCCGACCTGCCCGCCTGCTTTCTCCCTCGTCGCCAGGCCCACGCTGGGGAGTGGGCATCTCGTTGTCACGGTCACCCACCGCTGCACGTCACCGCCCGCCGCCTGTCACCATCGTAACGGTTGACTCTGGTTTGACACCCGGTTTGTGAAGGAAATCGCAAACGCTTTCGTCCATTTTTTTCTGGTGAACAGACACTCTTAGCAAGTCGGCGGCAGACCTGGAGCAGTCGGTGGGGACGTGGAATCTCCACACACAACATCCAGACGAGGTGAACACACAGGAGTAACGCAGAAAGCAAGGAATTACACAGACCAATAGATGCACTCATGAATCTCGACAACCAGGGATAAATCCCCATGGAAACTAACAAGTAATCTAGGGACTGGCGCTGGATCATTTGGGCGAGTTGCTGACACTTGGGTAGGTATGTCTAGATAGTTATCTGACTGGAGATCGGTTCCGACTGGGCCCTCCAGTCTCTTTGCTGCGAGACGGCGCTCCTGCAACAAAGCTGGCCTCTCGGAGCCAGGCCTCTTGTTTACATGTGGTTCCTGTTTGCCTCCGTGAATTACGTGCTCTTTCTGTCGACTTTCTTTCACATTCGAACATTCCTTACGTTTGAAATACAGATTGATTTAGATCGCCCAGTAAATTGTTTCAGTAGCATTCCAGCATACCTGTGTTACTAATTAGCGTCTACCCAGCAGCCATTACGTGCTGAAAATTCGGACTAACACATTGTGAATAAAAGGTAGAACATTTCGGGTCCAACAGGTGGATTCACATCACAGCTAGATTACAGTCAGTATTTTTTTTCTTCAGTACATCAAGAATCGTGTCAATCAAAAACTTATATTCTGAAAATTGTAAATGATCTGATATATATACAATTCAATTTACCACCATAAACATATCATGTATGAGCCCACACGTTCAAATGTATGTTTAATTAATTAATCTCCATGTGCATCAGAAATACATGACAAAGTCTCAGGCCTCTGGACTTTGAAGTATTTTTGTAAACATTAGTGGAATGATAAATTTTACGATAAACATGATATCTAACACGTGACGGGGTCGGAAAACACATAAAATATTTAACCCCCATATAGCTGACTTAAGCTGATATTTCCTGGATTGTCGATTTCAATTATCGTTATCTTGAATTTGGCAGATTTAGATGATACAGTTGGCGATGCATTAACAATATGTCTTCATCCATCAGACCCACAAAACCTGTATGATGGGCAGGCAGCGGACAGACATACAGACGTACAGACGTCAGAGCAAAACTGACTTCCCGCATCCTGTCCGCTCATACTAACCTAACACCTCAACACTCAACTTGCCACGGATTAAAACTGAAAATCAAATTATAATCAAGCATTGCACATTATTCACCAGATTTTTTCCGCCTGGCGTCTCTCACTTTTTCTCCTGTAAAAGTCTGGTTCACTTCGCTTGATTAGGAGTTTATGATTTTTGTATTAAAACTGGGTTTTTGTGTTGAGAGGAATTAGGCGTGGGCCAAGAAAGGGCAACCGGTGTGTAGTAACTTGCTCATCTCGGCCAATGTTTTTGGCTCAAACTGCATGGAAAATCCAAGTTGATGGAAGGAGTATTTTTAGAACGCCTTGACCTGTACTCGCCTTGTTGCACACATACCATACACTTTTGGCATAATTATATCAGTGGCAAAGGAAGACTGTGTTCCGGCACACTGATCAGTTGGTCCGTGTAGCTTGGACCTGTACCCTGGCGCTGTTCCTCTCTCTCTCTCTCTGTGTCTCTCCCTGGGTTTAATGGCCCAGCTGCGGAGGAGTTCCGCCGGTTACAGGGCTATGGGAGCTGACAGATGAAGGTCATGTATCATCTACTCCCGCTAACCTGACGTGAACCCAGTGACCACTACGTCACTAGACGTCAGACTCCCCATACATCCTGGACACTCGCCACACTGTCACACACGCGTACTCATTTAGTACAGAACTTAATCGCATTGCGTGAAGCGCTGACATTGTGGTCGCTGGTTCGATTGAAGTTCAGTACGAAAGTTTCCTTTATTAATAATGTGTAAATAATTATGTGTCAATAACAGAACGTGCATACAATAGTATTTTTAGATAGAGTAAATGAAGGCCTATTCTCAACTTATTTTCACCAACACCTGTTGACCTTACGTAGCCTACATGTGGAAAGCAGTTCCCGTGATTCGAACCCCAATTTAGCCGAATCAAGCGAGCACCTGCTGATTTGCTAGCAACCGGAAGTCGGTTGTTCATTCCGCCACTTCCGGGAGTCCTAAGGTTTGCCGAGGTCTGACTCCAGACAATCATGGCGTTGTAAGCCCTACAAGGCAGTGTATACACGTATGGTCCAGCTACTATGTCATTCAGTTTCGTATTCTCATATCCGTGCATGTATAAGAAGATCGCACCTCCGTGATGGTGTTACGTGTACGTATGTACGACGGTATAATCGGACAGTAGCGATGTGAATCAGTCAGAAATTGGAATGACAACGACCTAATTGTTCGCATAATTGAAGCGTCTTTATTAGGCGATTTGTACATTTTTCCTCGTGCAATTCTCCAAATTCCAGCCTTCCCACATGGCTGACCCCGTTTGGCGAGTTGTAGGGTGGAAGGCTGGGCGACGGGGGCGTCTTGGACCTGCTGTAAGCAACCAACAAAACTCTATAAGCTCGAATGCAGATGTTGAAAGGAAAACATCGTGGTTGCCTGGATGTTTCCTTTTCCCGTGGTCGGTAGTTTTGGAATATTGTAAAGATTCCCTTGCTCCTTGTTTAAGTAAATATCCCTGAAAGCTTTGTGGCGAAGAAGCACAGCCAAGCCATTAGTCAAAGCGGGTAGAAAGGGAAACATAAGGTGCAACGTCAATGGTAGAACATAGCTTGCCACTGAGCCTTTGAAAATAGACGCATATCTGAGGTCAGTGGGTGTAGAAAAACTAGAAACACCGCAGATACCGTGACTTACGTGTACGTCCTATCTCTGACTTTGTGTTCGTGGGTACATCAACAGCACTAAACACTTCCATACAACTCCGCAAACTCATTTAGACCCCAGGCTCATCAAGGCAATTAACATACTTGTAATATATCATGAGAGTTTGCAAGTATTTATACGTGTAGAGTGTATAAGGTTATGGTGGACGTATGCATTTGTTTCTCATAATGGTTTTCGTATATAGTCTGATGTTATCAATTGCAATGACACACAATTGCAGTTTCATATGAAATGGTTGCTATATTATATCAACGAGAAAATAGTTGGTATCTACGAAACAATAGTTGATGATATTTGGATAATTTGTTGCGGCGCTTGATGATCGGGTCAACCCTATTGGTGTACAGACCAGCTGGCCATGTTCCCAGTTACATTAGGAGGTCAGATAGAGGTCACTGGCTTTCGCAGACACTTGCTCTACTAGCCTCCATCCCATAGTACCACGTCTGATGGTGACTGACGCCAATGTTTCATAGACTGAAAACATAAACACGAGACACATTCAAATTTAACAATGAGACAAGAATTAACCGCATATGAAGAATGCATGTGAAATACTGGAACCTCTATCATTAAATTCACCTGTATGTGGTGGTAAGATTATCGGAAGAAACCGTTCCCGCAGATTTCGGGAAAATATTCGACTTGTTCGAACCGCTCCCAGGAAAAAATAGCCCCGATGATACATATGGCCAGTACCACTGGAGCCTCGGAGATACAATCAAGCCAGGAACAGAAAACCTATATGTGGATTCGGGGGGCCTTGAATTGTGTGGTGCAACTGCAAAGAATCTTTGAAGATTTGTATTCGCTGTCTGGGTGGATTCGAGGCCACTGAAAAGTTATTGAAAACATTGATGTTGGAAACGTGCGGGAGGTTTCTTTCTTTTATCATTTTGCCTTTTCACGAATTTTATATTATCAGCTACATGTATTATCAGATAAGAACGCACAAGCGATACCTCATACTGGAATCCATCCTATGCGCATCTTTCTGCCAGAATATGTGCGTGCGAGCACACATGTATTCCTAGAGTGACATCAACATATTGAGTGTTTCTCCGGGAAAAAAGAAAACTTGGATGAAAGTTAGATCTATAAGTTAGATCATTATTTTTTTTCTCAAAACAGCCCTGTAACACCATACATGCTGCAAGTTTTCCCTTACATCTCTTGCCCATGTACATGTATTCATATAAATCTAGTGAACAAAACAGTTCTGGTGCGCTCAGTTTTTGAGGAACTGATAGTCTGACCAACATCGCTATGGTAACGGGGTGCACTGAGGCGTGACGACCCGGAGTGTGTTGCAATCTGCGCAAGAGGCAGTTTGATTTGTGCTCATAGCGGGTCAAAAACTCATAGAGATGATTTCTCGGAAGGCAGGAACCCGGAGCGGGTCGGATGGGGCCGGGGGGGGGGGGGGGGGTGCAGTTGCGAGAGTCTAGCAACAGTTCCACTAGCCCAGTGGTTCGCCTCAGAAGTCTGGAAACCCGAGTGCGCCTTATCTGGCATTGCCCTGCTGCTGAAACTAGATCATTATATTGCGCAACTGCTACATAATATGCATCTAAACAATGTGATTTTGCTCTTCTTTCGTGTAATATAATTCCATGCCACCCATATCGATATCCTCCGCCCCGCCACTGGCCCTATCTATGGAAACCGAACCAGGCCTTTGTGATAGGCCACGGTTGGATGTGGTTACGGGTTATTATATGATAAATTCCACGATATGACAATGTAAACAAGGAGATATTGCCCAGAAGCGGGGTTCCTAGATCTCACTTGCCTTGGCCTCCAGGAACATGGAACAGAAGCGTGGTTCCTCGAGCTGGTTTAGTCATTGTATTTTGGTCCAAAGTTCAGTACCAGACACAAACTAGTGATAATCCTTGCCAGCGGATTGCAGGTTAAAATGTTGTTTCAAACCTCTTAAAAATAACAGTACGTGATGTTTGTTTGTTTACATGGGTTTACATATTTTGGTACGTTTGGCAACAGTCTATGCAGTGAAGTTCTTCACGAAGAGAGCGAAAAGATCCGTACGAATCTAGCAATGTCTCTGACTGATATAATTTAGAAACACTAAAATTATGTACATGTACCAGCCATTTTGTTACCAAAGTACTACATATACGTATGACTTTCGGAAGCTTCATAGAGAGGAGAATGGTCAAAGTGAGAATTGTTGCGGAGAATTTTGTAATGCTAGCCTTTACTTTTTGTTGCAGGTATATTGAAAGCTAATCAGAAATGAGGTAACAACACATCTGGGGAACCAAACGTGATGGCAGATGCCCAGAAGTCGGAGGATCTCCCCAGCAAAGTGCAGACTTACAAACAGCAGTACGACAACCCGAGGATGACATTCTTCCTGGGCGGCAGTCCGGAGACCTCGCCACCGCCTCCTCCCGGGGACGGGGGCCAGAGGGCCACACTCCCCGTGCCCAGTGCTGCGAGTCTGGCCGCCAGTGACAGCTCCGACCAGTCGAGACTGGACGTCCCGGGCAGCACATCTCCCGGTGGCGACTCCAGACGCAGTTCCGAATGTCTAGTGTCAGCCCCGCAATCACGAGCCGGCAGCGGCAGCGCTATCGGCAGCAGGGTCGCCAGCATGGAGTCCGAGGCGTCGCCAAAAGACGACGAAGATGGAGAGATCAAGTACATCGACGAGGACGTCGACGGGGAGAGTATACCCGTCAGAGTTACATTCAAGGACGATCAAACGTCTGCTGCGGCGGAGAACAACTCGCCGGCAGCTGGGGCCCCTCACAGCCCATCCAAGGAAGAGATTATGTCCAAGTTCGAAGAACAAGAAAGGAGTTTTCGCGAACAATTTCTGTCCCAAACCGTTCTAGACTTGAGCATGAAGAGAGAAGAGGAGCTGGCGAAATCGCCATTGCCATTGAGTCCGATTTCTCCACAGCGAGACGAGCAGTTTGTGTTAGATCGGAACCTGCATTATCTCATTAAAGTCATGGAACAAATGTCCCTTCTGCGTCGGCAGAACAGAGAACTAGTGAAAAAGTGTTACTTTCTAGAGGATACCCGCGAGCTACTTCAGTTACAAAATGACCTTCTCCTGTCAAAGGATCATGGTCGTGGCCGAATGTTGTTTGGGCAGAAGATCATGAATTACTTTGACATGGGGATGAGTCAGTCGAGCAGTGTGAACATTAGGTCCGTGTCGCCGGTCAAGCCACGTTGGGAGCGAGTACCGAGTGAGGGCTCGGACATCGTCCTGTCGTCCACTCCACAGAAAGGAGGCAAGATTCAGCGGAGTCAGTCTGAGGGCTCACTCGATCTCGTCGACATGGACTTTACCATATCACCCAGTAGCGAGCACAGAAGCACATCAATCCAGAAAACCTCCTCCCGGGAACACTTCATATCTCGGGCCGACTTTCACAAAAAGTCGCGCAAACTACAACAGAAATGGGAGCGAGTGAAGAAAGTCTTCTCTGGAAAACCTGAGATTGGAATTAAGACAGACTCCGGCGCAGTTAGCGCCGAGCAATTGGTTAGAGCCAATACCAAACGTATCCAAGGGAAGCAGCGGCCTCCCAACCTCCAGAACTTGCCCAAACATGGCGACCTTCTCCAGAGACCGGAGCACACAAGCTCAGAAACATCGCCCAACCAGCAGGAGATCCCGGACACGCCCAATTCTGTTAAGAGCGAGCCGGCTTCGGTACTTGGGGTGGAGGAGGAGGGGTACAGCGACAGCGACATCAACGTCCCTGTCCTCAAACGATCACACAGTGCAGGTTCCATGGCGAGTGACAATGGCAATGGCAGTCGTCGCTTCATCTTCGACGATCATTCTCTCAGTGACCAAGAGTGCAATATCGAGAAGATCCTGTTCCTACGGCAGGAAGGACGGCTAGATCGGCGCCGATCTAGCCCGACAATATCCGTCCATGAACACGACAAAGACTTTCCATCCTTTGAGCAGGCACGCCTGGCCAGGTCTAGCAGTGCCAAGTTTGTCAAGTCCAGCTCGGATGTGGACTTGAAGGGCTTGAAGCCTTCTAGACACGACACGGCCGCCAAGGCCAAGGCTGCTTGGGATCGAGTGAAGGACATTATTCACGCCAGGAAGGACAGCCTGAAGAAGAGCAAACCTTCTGCGGGTCAGTCCTCGTCCGACGGAGAGATCTCACCAGACGCCGTCCTGTCCGAGCGAGCCACATTCCACCTGGACCCGGAGGACTTGGTGATCCCCAGAAGTCAGCCGGCGTCCGGGGCCGAAGGGCCCACTGCGGCAGGCGGGGCGGTGCCCATGCGGGCGAGGACCATGAAACCAGGAGCTCACCCGGGCAGGCGCTCACCCAGCACCAAACAGAAGCGCAAGAGTCTGGCGCACGTCATACTCAACAACAGTCCCACCGACGTGGCGGCGATCATGGGTAACTAGATGTACTCTACATCTACATGTATACATCTTGTCTCAATTAGTTGTATTTGTCAAGTGTGTGAAAAAAGGTCACAATCCATTGTCATCACAGGCATCACAGACGACTTCAACAAACGAATGCAGGAATGGGAGGAGAAGAAGCGAGGAGGACTGATCAAAGGTTTGTCACGTGCTCTCGTAAATGGATCCTTACAATTTTATACAATTCGATCATTTTGATATGATACGATATTATTTGCTCATCACCAGGACTGGTAAGTTGGTACCAATAGCAATGCGGAAATGAACATGACCTAAGTGATAGCTCACCGAGATACCGATCCGTAACTCCAACAGGCCAATATCAGGAGAGAGGGTTCAATCATCTCTGATGTGAACATTTCTGGTATTTGGCCCACATAAATATGCATCCATGTATAGAGTCTGAATCATATAATTATGTTCTGTATGAACACGATGAAGGTCAAATTGGAGCGCTGCAGAATTCCACACTTGGATTCACGAGAGAGCTCTGTAAACATAAAATCTCAGGTATTTGCTGATCTCATTCAGCAACTTCGGAATACATGTACACTCACTGTAGAATACGGAGGAAAGATGGGAATCATTAGACATTAAGAGTACATGTATGTGTACATGCTTAAATGCAAATAATATTTTTTCGGAATAAAATTGGGTTACATTTAGGTTTAGACCCCAAGTTAGAATGTTTTAACAGAAATACATGTAGTTCTAGATAAATCCCGGAAACCTATCAATCTCAACTTTTTTGATGTGATTAACGTCGAAAAACGAAATTTAGTTAGAAGCACCACAGACCCAAGTGCAATTTGTTTTGGAAAGCGGTCAATTGTAGCTAAGGGCGAACAGATACGCATCCAATCATTGTCAGATAACTTAATTTAACGCTGTAGTAATCATTAAGTTTCTCTCGAGGGCATGTATCTAAACATTAAATAGACAATATATTAACGGACCAGAAATGGACTTTGGAAGATTCAACCATAAAGATCAATGATTGCTAAAGGGTAACAGATGTATTACTTCTAGCTGTGTAATTCATTGTATAAAGACGAAACCCTGCCAATCTGGAATCGCCCTGCTTTTTATGATGATTAATGCTAAGTACCGTAAGTTTATCCTATCGAAATTTATAGTCTACACTGAAGGCAACTCGAACAAAGGTATAAAAGACTGTAGAATTTGTGATGTGGCACAGTATACGCTGCCCGGACATGAATTTACTACATGAATGTTGCAAAGTTACATAATACTGATTAACATGCACATTGATACCACACAATCGTCAATGATTGACCCATGTTCATTTGACATGATGATTTTGACACAGCGAACAGTTTCTCATGCGAAATGGATCCACCAAGGACATTTGACAGCAATGCATCAACAAAATTCACTGAGGAATTCATAAAGAAGATGGAACAATGGGAACAAATGAAAGGGCTTTGTAAGTACCTGGTACAAAACATTTCGCGCATTTAGGCTTTAGTTTCATGTATCATAAAATGAAATATTTCGCCTGATTATACAACAGTATACACGTAATGGTGTCAATGGTGTTGACAGCCTCTCCTCCCAAGAGCCCAGACCCAGACAACAAGCCCAAGGAGCCGCCAGTGAGGCCAGCTGAGAGACCCGTACAGCTGGACACGCTGCCCCAGCCGCACCCCGCCCTGCACAACCTGTCGGAGAGCTTTAGCAAGACCGTGCAGGAGTGGGAGCGGGTCAAGGAGCGCCGGGCACAGGAGGGCACGAGTCCCGGTCGAGAGCCCCGCGGCCGTCAGCGCACTGTCGAACGCAGCAAGTCTCGCGAGCGTGACCGCTCCCGCCACAAGTATGAGAAGGAGATCCAGAAGATCGAGCGGAAGGAGTGGAAGATTGAGCGCGAGAAACAGAAGCTGGAGCGGATGAAGATGAAACTGGACATGGCCATGGAAAGCAGCTCTGGCTCGGAGGGGTTCGGCGACAGCGTGACATATGAACACATGCTCAAACAGCTACACGAGCGGGACGTCAGCCGGGCCATCAGCTCCCAGCAGACGGAGACCCGGGTCCTGGCCTCTCAACATCAGGAGGCCACACTAGTCACAGACGAGACGCTCCACCACAGGTATACACTGTACCTGTCTGCTCGACACGTTCTAGACCGAAGTTTTGTTATAAAACACCATATATAGCTCTTTAGAGGTTCGTTTGTTTCCGGAGTCCGTGGTATAATTCTAGTATTTCTGCAGTACAATACTTCTAATTGTTTTTAAAGGTCGCTATCGACGAAGGAGTTTAAGGAGGTAAAGGTTCAGCAGCGGGAGCGAGTGTTGAGTAGTGGGGTATTACCACATGGGCCCGGACTATTTGAGGGCCTGGATCCCGGAGATTCGCCCCCTGACCGCTCTAGATTGGCAGGTGCTCTCCTAGACAAACCCGCCAAACTATTCAAGGGCGACCTACATGTAGACCCTAGGCAACAACAAAGGTATGTAAATATTCATTGTATGCTCTAACTCTCGGACACGTGAAAAAGCATTCGTACAGCAAATTATGATGCAAGATTGGCAGATACAGTCTGTAGGTCTCAAAGAATGACACGACTAGGTTACACTTGTACATATATGTATAATTTTGTGATGACACTATGTACACTGTATGTATATATCTGCCCAGCCCGGAGCGGGTACGGCGGCTGACCCGCCAGCTCGAGGACAAGGAGGAGCATATAAAGGATCTCCAGTACGACATCCAGCAGCTGACAGACCGTATCAGCCTCATGGACCGCGAGCACAACCACAAAGTCGGTCAGTACTCAACCATCAAACAGCTATCGAATCTTTAAATTGAACTCGTTCAATATTTGCATTCGATGGGGGATCTAGAAGCTCTAGCGATTATTTCAAAGTGGGGATCAATACGATGTTCATCTATTCTGAATTGATAATTGTGCAATTCATCCGAATACAAATTGAATGTTCGTGGCATCAAATCTAATCCCGACAGAGAGCTTCAAGCGACAGTTGCGGGTGGCCAACAAGATGGGGCAGTATGCGGCACAGTCGTACCAGATCGACAGCGCACTACGGGAGCTCCGTAACCAGGTGGACGTCCTCATACAGGCGCAGGATATACTAGTCAAGGAGAAACACGCACTCGAGGTCAGTCCATTGTGTCAGGACATCAAGTAAGGTGTTATGTTCACACTTGCCTTCACCTGTTCAACGCATGACCACCAATCTATAGGATATCTAAAATGTCATAACAGACGTGTAAAGAAATCCAAAACATCAAATAGAGTATTAGCATACATACCATCAGGAATACATAAATACATATAACAGTAAAAAGTGTTGTCAAATGCCCGGCCATCTCCGGTTACAGAAGAAGCTTCACACGATGACGCTGGAGCATGAGGAGTCCCGGAGACTGCTCCTGGATCAGATCCAGACACTCCAGGAGAGACTGGACGAGAGAGGATACGTTACAGACCCCACTCCGCGGCCTGCCGTCACCGCGCTCTGTGGCCTCGTGACCCAGGCACAGGGACAGGTACGTGGACACAGACGATGGTACAACTACATGTGTACAGTCGTAAAGCACCAACTTGATCAACCAAACCAACGGTTGTGAAATGTAGCATTATATAGCATTGGAGCAGCACGTTGAGTTATTGAAGGAAATATTGCATTCCAGATAAACCACTTGCGCCACACCTTGGACAACCGGGCGCAGCTCATCAAGGAATTGGAGCGTCACGCGCTGACCCAGAAAGTCAACAACAAGCTGTTAGAGGCGGGACTACAGAGGCAGGCGCTCGAAATCAGCTTCCTCCGCCAACAGTCTCGCAAGAAAGTCATCAAACGCTCCAAAACATTCTCCGGACATGAGTTCTGTGTCGGACAGGTAGAGTGTAAAGACATTTAGAAACATGTATGTTGGGAAATCAACAACTCCGTACTGTTCAAGAAGAGCCCTGACATGCAATTGATCTAAATTGACTTATTTCCTAACAGGATGGCAACATTCAGCTTCGGCAAGACCGGAAATTGGCGGATCATTGCAAGAAGTATTCGTTATCAAAAAGGCCGGTTTCCCCGCAGATTGGGGATCCCCCTTCTGACGTCATCAATCTGGACCTCCACTCTAATTGGCTGGAAGTCATCAACCGGCAGCTCGAACAAGGTTGGTCACTGGAGATTTCTCAAAATACATTAAACTAAGACGATTGTATTAAAATAAGACGATTATACGTAAGGAAAAGGAAAAAATACATTTCTTAAACAATTCTTAAATGTTTTGTGTAGAAGAACCACCATCAGCGCCAAAACTAGCGGAGACACTGGGCACGCAGACTGTGATGACACTGATCAACTGTCCATACAGGACGATCAACATCCCGACCACCCGCGAGAAGGTGGACAGGACCACCCAGAGCGAGGTGGCAGCCCAGGAGGTGGCGTCAACTCAGACCACCGCCGGTCCAGCCACGGCCGTGGAGTCCGAAGTGGAGCACCTGGACGGAGTGACGGCAGACTCTAGTCCCGAGGTGGTACCTATTGTAGCTACAGTCACAGAAGTCGATGTTCCGACCATCGTGGCTCGGTGTTCAGTTATACCCAAACCTGGAATCCTGAAAAGTCATATCCCCCGACCCAAAGGTTCCGAACAGAAATCGTCACTTCCCAGTCCTAAACCCAGAAAACCATCACCAAGTGAAAGTCCCGGAACGGGCTCGGCATCGTCCATCGGAGGTAATGGTGAAAGAGTCGATGATTCCAAGAGACATTCCTATCAAGAACTGTTAAAGCGGGACCCGAGACCGTTCACACTCAGCACGTGGCGGACGGCGTCACTAGATGTCCCTGTTGGCAAGGAGTCACAAACGCTGGGCTATGATTCTATGACGTCATCAACAGAAGAAGCTAAGGGTGCTGGCGACCGCGATGAAAATTTACTCTCTCCTGAGAGTTCCTCAAGCTCACTATTGCCTCATAGCCCGGTGATAAGATCTAAAAATCTGCGAAAGTTGAAAAACAGCGAAAATAAGCCTACATCGGTTGCGACTGATACGGCGAGAATGTTGAAAGCCACACCACCGAGAAGATTCATCCGTCACCGCAAGAATATGGTGGAGCGACTGTCAATGGGATCGATGTTGACGGCAGAGACCGACAGCCACCTGCCGCCAGTGTCTGACGCCCGGATCCGTTCCAAGTCGGACAGCTCTGAGCTCCAGGCCGCCTGTGCCATAGCCAGGGACAACTCCTTCAAACGGCGAGAGGAGGAAAAGATCGCCAGAACCGGCGAGCATATATCCAGGATGCAAAACTTGTTGGAAGTGCGGTCTATGGCCAGTAGAAGCTCGTCACGATCATCGTCTGGAGTGCGAAATATGATCAGTAGATACGAGGAAGGAAACTTTGCACGTGGAAACGTCTTTAGAAAGTCCCCAAGCCCGTCGGTTCCAAGATTCTCAGTAACTTCTCCCAGAAGACTGAAAACTGCTGCTGAACTCTTGCAGGATAGCATGGATCAGAAAGAATTCCAAATCAAATCAGCTACAATAGGTACACCTAGGGAAAAACTGCCATCCACCTCGTCTGATAAAGAGAATTCCAGTAACTCCAATCATCCAAAAGGCCCAGTTCGTCAGGGGGCCATCGACAGCGGGTCGCCACTAACATCAGTCCGGAGTCAACACAAGCCCACTCTCCTGGCTCTAGCCACGTCCATCAGGCGAGAGGACCACAGTGACTCCCAGGAGCTCGCCAAGCCTCTCAAGGACAGAACCAACGACCGACCCGACGACAGCACATCTAGTCATCTTGACGACCTTCCCGTGGGTGGTGAATCCGAGTCACTACCCAGAGACAGCGAGGGGCAAGTCAAACCAAAGAGAGTCCCTCTTGCGACTATTACCCCTCCCTCAAACAAGAGGAACATAAGCAAACCTCATCCAAAGGCCGACCAGAGGACTGTGGCGGGTACAACAGCAGTCAAACCAGAGTCAACCAGCAGCAAGCGAGACCCAGATCACCCCCGTCACATGTCCAAGGCCGGATCTTTGGACAGTTCCCAGTCAGCATGGTCGAGTGATCGTGACGACGGCCAGCCAAGCTCGCCCTGGCTCGTGTCCAAGGATGTATACAAATTCGAGGCGTCGCCAAAGCCTAGTCCCAAAATGGGGGCAGAGCGCAAGTCGCGGAGCCTAGCGAAGGGTCGGTTCTGGTCCAAGGGGCCACACCACCTGTTCGACAGGAAGCGCACGGTGTCACCTTCGCCAGCGCGGGGAGCGATCTCAGCGCTGTGCATGCACACGATGACGGTAAGCGTGGACGACGAGAGCACTGACTCCCCGCCGCCGCCGTCCCGCACTCCTCGAGACAGCGTGCCCCCGTCCCCAGGCAGTGACCCTGGCGACAAGCGATCACGCAGACAAAAGTTCCTCGATAGCAACTGGTTCCAAAAACCCAAGGGCTTCTTCAAAGTTTCCAAGTGAGTATGTCCAGGCCTCGTTAGTTACAGGAACAATTGACTGTACATGTAATTCTCAGGCATTTGCACATTACATGTACATCAGAATAAAGCAACGTTACTGAACATTCGGTAGTTAAGGATCATCCCGGTATTTATGTATATTTACATGTACATGTATATTACAGACAGCTTTAGATGGAAGCAGGTAAGGGTTTCCGGACGTGTTATATACGTGACGATAGTCGCTTCGACTCTGCACTTTTCCAATATTTCTGCACAATGTATGATTTTTTTTTTTAAATTTCGGTGTCTGGGTATTTCGTTTTAATTATGGTGGATGGGTTCGTCAGACAGAGTGATCATTTATTAGAATCGCACATTTTCTTGTGAATCATGTGTTTCATATATTTTTAATTTCATTTTGATTTTCATTATAGAGTTTTTTTGTATCAAGTAATGACAATGAAATAATCTATGAAACAATTTTTGCTTCGGTCTACTGTACATGTAAGAAACACACACACCAAAACATGACTAAAGCATTTCTCAAAAGTAGGGTGTATTTAAAGCGTCTGGGTGGTGTTCAGTAAAATGTCCATTCGTCTGTTTCAGGTGTTGACGTGTATCTGGACACTCCTAGAATCAGCACACTACCGTGGAGAACTGCGCATCGTCGTTCATCTACAATTTTACCAGACTCTCCATCTATGGCAAAAATACTGAGTATTTCATTCGTGTAACAGCGGTGGTCATCATTTGTGTTAGTCGTATTCAGAAATCATACGTTATGGGTAGGTTTAGGGCGGGTGGGTTGGGGGGGGGGGGGGGTGGGGAGTGGGGGAGGTAGTGGGGTAGGGTTAAGGGTAATACGAGGGAGTGGGGGAGTTAGTGGGAGGTTTTCAAAACGTACGCTTAGGATATGGCTTCAATCACAATGGTATTTTTGCATCGCCCGACTGCTAAAAAATAATAAATGATAATATTATTTTCACCAGCCGACGAAATGACACGACACAATTCGGAATCTCGAGCATCAGAGTTGTTCAGTGTCATTTCTCGTTCTTGCTGTCAGACAGCGTACTGGTTTTAACTGATTCAAATCTAAACTAATGGTAAATAACAGTTTTGAAACGAGTAGTGGCTATAATTGGAACCAGCAAGGCTCGGCAATCGTCGCTTTCACCACAGTGCTGTTTATAATCGTTCAAAGTAATGAAGTCTGGTGCGAATGTGAGTTTCATGGCGTTCCATATCTTCTTTTTACAATTGCCAATGAAACGTATTTTTCAGCCTTATCTTGACATTATCTCAATTATTAATCATTTTATTTCAATTTGTGATGATTTAGGATATTGGACAAAACCAAGTCATTTGAAAATAGTAAGTTAGTAACAATGTTAGAGGCAGTAAAGACAATATTGTATGCATGGAGGTTATGTGTATGTATGTGAAACTACATTGTAAATAAACAAAACTGTGAAATTAATGGCCATGTTTGTATATATGTACTGATTCAATGGTTAAAATTAAAAACATGTGAATTATGTAGACACAAAACCCGACAATGGGGTAGATTGCCAACTTTTAGAGTTTTTGAGTTAAATGTATGAAAAATCCGAGCATAGTTCCAAAGATACGAAAACGCAACGGTATCGAAAAATATAGATATACTTATTTCACACATGTATGTATATACATGTACACGGAATCGGACCCGAAAAATTACTCAGAAATAATACAATAATTGCAACTGTCCATACAATTTCACTTCAGAAAAATGTTTGAAAGCACATAGGTTTACTAGTATAAAACAATAATATTGCTTAGGCCTACATGAAGTATCATATACTAGTATTAAACAGTAATATTGCTCAGGCCTACATGAAGTATCATATACTAGTATTAAACAGTAATATTGCCTAGGCCTACATGAAGTATTATATACTAGTATTAAACAGTAATATTGTTTAGGCCTACATGAAGTATCATATACTAGTATTAAACAGTAATATTGCTTAGGCCTACATGAAATATCATCTACTAGTATTAAACAGTAATATTGCTCAGGCCTACATGAAGTATCGTATACTAGTATTAAACAGTAATATTGCTTAGGCCTACATGAAGTATCATGTACTAGTATTAAACAGTGATATTGCTTAGGCCTACATGAAGTATCATATACTAGTATTATACAGTAATATTGCTTAGGCCTACATGAAGTATCATATACTAGTATTAAACAGTAATATTGCTTAGGCCTACATGAAGTATCATGTACTAGTATTAAACAGTGATATTGCTTAGGCCTACATGAAGTATCGTATACTAGTATTAAACAGTAATATTGCTTAGGGCTACATGAAGTATCATATACTAGTATTAACCAGTAATATTGCTTAGGCCTACATGAAGTATCGTATACTAGTATTAAATAGTAATATTGCTTAGGCCTACATGAAGTATCGTATACTAGTATTAAACAGTAATATTGCTTAGGCCTACATGAAGTATCGTATACTAATATTAAACAGTAATATTGCTTAGGCCTACATGAAGTATCATATACTAGTATTAAACAGTAATATTGCCTAGGCCTACATGAAGTATTATATACTAGTATTAAACAGTAATATTGCTTAGGCCTACATGAAATATCGTATCATAAATATCAAAAGTATCCAAAATTCACTCAGAAAATTGACGTATATTACACTACGCATCGAAAAATTAAGTTTGCATTATGATATATAAAACAGTAATAATACAAGTTTATGACCACCAAATGACAATAAATACATTGGTATGCCCATATTGGCCTAAAGCGATGGGAAATCTAAGCCATGCGAAATGTATTACAGACGGAATGCATTATCCAGAGTGTCTCGTCACGTTTTGAATTCTTCACATGTTTGATCATGTCTTTCATAGAACAAAATCACCTAAAAGCCATCTTCTTAAAGTAAAGTTGATGAAGCCGAACATTACGCACACAATCTTCTCACACAACATTGGACCGTGGTTCGATGAAACCAGGTGAAGTTAGATATCCCCCGGCTTCTCCGGTCATTATGATGCGTCATCACGTCTTCGAAAATATACATTCCAGCATTTCCGATAGGTATAACCGATTCTTTTTTTTTGTATTTTACCTTTTGCCATCGCGTCCTTCCGTCCATCCAATCACATTTTATCTTCAAAGTTTACGGCCCAAATCTAAGAAATCTGGGAAGAAATACCTTAAAATAATTCGAGAAGGAGCTATTTCTTATTTTCTTTATTTTTCTCTTTCGTCAAAAAACGAAATGAATTTTGGCGGCCATTTTCTCTGACACTGTCTGATAAGTTTTGATATTTTTATTTAAGAAGATTTCTCTCATGTACCTTCCTGCTGTGTATTAGGTTCATTGCCTTTGACTCGCCGGTCTGCGTGTGGCGGCCATTTTGAATTTTTGGCAGGTCGGCGAAAAAATAGTTTTTCTTCACAAATCAAGTCACTATTCGTTTTTGAAACTCACCCAATAATTCCTCAATTATGTCAGCTCTTTGGGGTAAACAACTAGAACACTTCAAGATAGAGCATAGATATTGGCACCTTCAAATAGGAAATCATATATTGTGGTTTCGGTGGTGACCTTGAGAGGTCAAAACGGCCCTTTCTTCCCCAAAACGCTCAATTTGGATTTGGCGGCCGTTTTGAGATTTTTGTTTGATACCAATCTCCTTCCCCCCCCCCCCCCCTCCTCATGTACCTTCGAGGCATGTGTAAGTTTCGTTGTCCTTGAATCGCTCGAAGTGGACCATATGGCCCTAACTTGGCCCAAATGGGACTTCCCCAGATTAAGTTCTCCTAATATGCTTTAAAGTGGGACACATTTTCCCTAATATCTCAATATTGAGATTAGAGATAAGGAATCAATTGTGGGCATATAGGAAATGATATATGTTGAATATTCTCCTGATCTTGAAATTGACCTTTGACCTCATTTTCAAGATCACAGGACAAAATGGCTAATATCTCGCTTATTATCGACTTTTTAGCTTGGGGATCAATTGTGGACACATAGGAAATGTTATATGCCGAATATTCTGATGACCTTGAATTTGACTTTTGACCTCATTTTCATGGTCACGAGAAGGCTATTTCAGAGTACAAAATGGCCAATATCTTGCTTATTGTCGATTTTACAGCTTAGGAATCAATTGTGAACTTTTTGAAAACAATGTTTTCCCATTGGCACATGTTGTCGAAAAATGACCATGTCGGACTTCGACAGGTAACACTGGAGGTAAGATTACAAAGTGTTTATTACAGAATTCCAAGATAGGCAATGAATATGTTGGCCCACACAGCAGAAAATGTACATGACATATACAATTATTTCATAACTGGTCTATGATGGATAATGGGACAGTTAGCAACTTGATTCTATATGCTGCTCAATATAAAATTCGAAAGAGTAGTAGTGAACTGAAATATTTTTATTGTAAGACGTAAATCATTAGCTGGTAGTCGCAAAATAAAAGTTGTACATCATCATAAATATAAAGCTGCAACACTTCAAATAACCCTGGTATTCCCTGTATGATATGAAAATGAATGTTAACAAACTTTTCAGCACGGTTGAAGGAAGAAATTAGCCTAAATGCTAAGGAAGGTTACCGGACAATATATGTTTAAATTTTAGATATTAGCCTTTTTGTCCCGTCGCCTTGAAAATAAGACCACTGGTCAAATTCAAGATCACAAGGATATTCAGCACATGTCATTTCCTGTATGTCCACGATGAATTCTCAAGTTGTAAAGACGATACGCAAATAATTACCCATTTTGTGCTCTGACCTTGAAAAAAGGTCAAGTTCAAGGTCATGAGAATATTTAGCGTATATCATATATGCACAATTGATTCCTAAACTGTATAGTCGACAATAAGCTAACTATTAGCCATTTTGTGCTCTGACCTTGAAAATGGGGTCAAAGGTCAAATTCAAGGTCATGAGAATATTTAGCATCAGAAATACATAAGATGTATTTCTGTTAGCATATATCATTTCCTATATATGCACAACTGATTCCTGAACTGGCAAATCGATAATAAGCGATATATTAGCCATTTTGTGCTCCGACCTTGAAAACGAGGTCAAAGGTCATCAAAATATTCGGCATACATCATTTCCTATATGTTCACAATTGATCCAAAACTATGAAGTCGATAATAAACGAGACATTCGTCATTTTGTGCTCTTACATGGAAAATATTACCCAACACAGGTCAAGTTCAAGGTCATGAGATTATTCAGCATGTATCATTTCCTATATATGCACAATTGATTCCTAAGCTGTAAAGTTGACAATAAGCTAGCTATTAGCCATTTTGTGCTCTGACCTTGAAAATGGGGTCAAAGGTCAATTTCAAGGTCATCAAAATATTCGGCATACATTGTATATCATTTCTTATATGTCCACAATTGATTTCTAATCTATTCTATAATCTCAATAATAAATGAGAAATTAGCAATAATGTGTCCTATTATAAAGCATAGGAACATTTAACATGGAAAGTTAATAAAAATCAAAATGGCCGCTACATGCAGACCGTTGATTCAAAGGGGATGAACCTCATACACATCACAGAGGTATACGGGGAGAATCTTTTGAAACCAAAATCTCGAAACTGATCAAACATTTCTTGAGAAAATGGTCGACAAAGGCCAAAATAGGCTGTTTTAAATGAGGTCAAAGTCAAGTTCAAGGTCATGAGAATATTAAGCATATCATTTCCAATATGTTCGCAATTGATTCTTGAGCTGTAAAGTCGATATAAGTGAGATATTAGCCATTTCGATCTCTGACCTTGAAAATGAAGTCGAAGGTTAAATTCAGGGTCACATATTAGTCCAGCAGAACTGCAGAAAAGCATGTTTTGGCGTCATTATGAAGTTTTTTGCTGATTCATCATCTCTGAGCATTCCTGAGTCAGAATCAGCCGGGTGCCACCTTGGCACCCTTCACGCTGGGAAAGGCGATCTCCAGAATCTGAGGTTGAACGCCCGAATTGGAGGTTGAACGCCCGAATCAGAGGAAATCACGAAAAGAAACAAAACATTGTGAGGGAAAAGCCCTCAAAAGGTACGTAAAATCGTCCGTGTCATTGGTATAACAGTGTGCATCAGTTATGCGAATGATCATTGTCCCTCGGTAGAACAAAAACTCCTTAGTATATCACACAGTTATCTGATAAACCGCGGCACAGTTTTAGGTACTGAAACAGGATCTAGGCGACAACACGCATCGAATGAATAAACCAGTTTAATTCACTAAATAACCAAATATAGTACTTGAGATTGTGCAGAATGGTTGTTTAGGTGCAAAAGACTTTATATCTGACCAGATTTCCTGAATGTTTGGCGAAATTATTGAGTATTCAACGTGAAATGAAATAAGGCTGCAAATCCACGAGTATGAGGGCTCATAAAAACCGGCAACACCGGAATTTACGGAACAGAGTGACGAGTGCTACCAAGAACACATTGCTCTCAGGGTTTGATGACGTCTCTGCTTTGGTGATTTGGGGTTCATGACATACGAAATATACAGCCATGTGGTCTTATTCTTCGCACATGCACCCAAATTCAAGATCCGTTAGATTAGTGTCAAGGAAATCTGCAAACATAGCATAATATACATGCAAGGACAAAACTGTATCTTACCTATCTACATGTATTCTTTCTATGCTACACTTACTGTTACGTGTAGCGTTTGCCATTGTCTTCACATGTACGCAGACGAACAAGGCCAAAATACATATTTATTTCGTTTGTGTCCCCTTGCGCGTCGTCTCAAACGTCTTTTTTTTTTTACTTTGATGGTATTTTACAATCATCGGCTACATTTCATTTTGTGTAGGTTAATTAGTGTCCCAAAATGGCTGTATTAAGGATGCTTATCAGTCAGGATCCATGCCTTATCAGCAGAATTCTGGTATGTTTTGTTCGGCCTATAACTCTACAGTTTGGTAATGGATTGCGCTGAAAACTGTTGTTTAGGTTCTATCGACGACTACAATGCTTGTCCAATGGCCATATTGAAGACCCGGTCGGTATTCATACAGATCCTGAACGTTATACACCGCCAATCAAATGCAACTTACATAGAAAACTGACAACGTTTTAGGGTACAGTTTCTTGACTATGGTTAGATTACCTATCATAGAACAATAACCTACTGCCTGTTTTGGGATTTTCCTAAACACTTGATGGAAGTTTGATCGTCAAAATAGCATGTTATATATCATCCGCATTGAAAATACACTGGGCAAAAGAAATTGATTGTCAATCGCATTAATAACGTCTATATCCGTTGGCATTGTAAACTGAACCGCAAACTACATCAAGAATTCAGCGACTTTAATATTTTCTAAGTGCAGTATATAACCAAAATCACAACAACATCTCACTCCTGAGTACAACGTTCTCGACAGCTGAGCATTGACGGTATTTGCCATACGAATAATCCGCTGATCTGTACTTAGCGCTTCACTGACCAGCTGCACAAGACATTTTCGCCAGATCGCAATAGATATACACATTTGCACATCAATTTGTCATGATTATCGATGGGATACTTAAAATTTAAGGGTAGGCTATTGATCACGGATATGTGCACTCGTTGCAGTTAAGAAACTACACCATGTAATGCTTCGTGTACGCAACGTAAGTTACATTTGTTCAAGCAACATTCAACTCCATATATATACTAATTTATCAATGAAATCTTCAATCTCTTATTCACATCAGCTTCACAGATATATACAGAATATATATTCCAAATTTCATGTAAGTTTGTTATGAAACGGCCGAGATATGAACCAAAATTGCACGTGGTATGAAACCATTGAAATTACGTGGATCATGCCTGATACTCAATCTTAATCACTATGGTCTATGATTGCTTGCAGAAACCGATCAAGCAATGGATTGTCAAAACTACGAAGCAATCAATTAGCAAAATAATCCTTTACAAATTCATTCTTTTAAGATTATACAGTAATCATGATAATACAGTAAAACTGGTGGATAACAAGGAGAGTCGTCCAGTACACGATTTTGTAATTTCGAACAATGGCTTATCTCTTGCGGCGGAAGAAAGGATACTTGATTTTTTCAAAGAGTCGGCCTTATTTCATTGATTAACGGCAGATCATCCTCACAGAACCGCATAGTGGAAAACTTGTTTTCTATATATAATTCCATGCGTGCGATATAGGCCCTCTTGTTTGGAAAAATATGTGTTTATATAGTTGATATATTTGGAAGCTGCCAAAGTGTTTTGTAAAGATTTCTTTTATATTTATTTTTTATTCTTGCAATTGTTTTGGGTTATATTGTTATTTTCATATCACGTGTTCAACTTTTTATTTGATCCAATAATTAAATGTTTTAATATTTTGTATGTTTACAGTTTCAGATAAAATATATGTGTATGTTATAAACAAACTTCTTATGGGAATGAAACCGAAAAACCGATACACAAAACAGGTACTCCGAAAATAAAAGAAAACCAAGCTCCATACAACCAGTTACAAATCATAACTGGGACGCAAACTGAAACATTTACTTTTTTTACCTAAGTGAATTCCCTACGTCTGCTACAAGTTTTCATGTCTAAAGTATTTAACCCTGCCATTTAGCGCTCAAATTGGACCATAAGAATGGATTCATATACACCTGTATGTTGTCAATCCCCAAGTCTGTCCTCATCCAAGTAAACTTGCATGGGGGGTGGATGGGGGGTATGCAGGTGTCAAGAAAAATATACTAGTAGGCAGATACGATTTATTGATGAACATATTTGTCTCACACACTATCAATACAACCAGCAAAATGATGATGACATAAGGTAATAGTATTGGTGGCCATGATATATGCGCAGTAAATTCTGAATAAACACATGCGTTCAACCAAATAATACAAGAGTTGGTCCCTAGATCTATCAAACTCTTGCGGAAGGCACACATAAAATCAACATTTTATCAACTGTTTATACAAACTAGCAAACACATTGCTCTTTCATTGCCACCCAATTCTACCTCATAATTGGAAATCATGGAGTTGCCGTCCTCAATACACATGGAGTTGCAGCTGTCAAATCGAAATGTGCTCATAAATCGTGTTTTATCAGATGATGTGTAATACTGATGTCTCTGTTGTAGTAATAAGTTAACTGGTAACTATTTCTGTGCGTGAAACATGTGTATTTTGCCACAGATCTCTTCGAAATGTCAAATTCGGTTGCAACTTCGCACTTCGTTTGCATACGGATATTGACCCGCTATTTTGTGTCCCAGTTTACTACCTGGTCTGTGCATTCTCACACCAATCTTGCTTATTCCTGAAAGCCATATATGTTCGCATGCTCTATGGACACACTCTTTTATGCCAATAATCCTTATGAAATAATGTATTCACCCAAAATCATAGGAGCTACTCACAATGTTTTGCTTTCTTTGCGCCATTTCCTCAGATTCGGGCGTTCAACCTCCAATTCCGGCGTTCAACCTCAGATTCTGGAGATCGCCTTTCCCAGCGTGCCCTTGGGGATTTTTTTCCAGAGCCGAAAAACAAGATGGCTGCCACTGAATACCGCTAAATTTACTTCTTTGACAATATCTCCGCTTCTATGCCACTTAGAAGCACAAACTTGGTGTCTACTACTAGGTTTTCATGGTCAAGGAATCCATTTATAATAATGCCAAACTTGTATATATAATAGCTCATCAGTTTTCCGAGATTAACCACCCAGATATTTGAAAAATTTGTTTTTGGTAAAGTGATTAAATGCTCATGCCTTTGCCACTCAGTACAACATTTATTGCTGTCCACGACTATGTATTCAGGCTCAATAAATCGATGACAATAAATGTGACAATATGTTTTCACTATTAAATTAGGTGTTACATGTGGCAACATTACGAGTCATTGGCAATTCTTCGTAACTTGAACCGACATCATCATCATCTTCCTGAACAGGTTCTTCCACTGTTTGTTCATTGCAACAATCTGGTCCAGAATAACAGGCACAGAACTTTGAACAAGACACCTGTGGCACTACACAACCACATCACCCAGTGGAACATGGCCGGCTGGTGGAGCATCCACATTCAACTGTTTGTAGAATGACGACAGGTACAGCGTATACACCAGTTGGAAGCGGGGTTGGACGCATGTTGTGCCGTCTCCATCTGTATTCCGACCATATCGGGTCGGGTCAAAGTGTGGAGGATCTGATTGAGCAGCGGATTTATACATAAGAATTGTAATTGAGTACGATGTAGATGCTGAACAAAGTCATCTTGTGATAGGGGCAATACCTTCTGTTTCGAGGCTTATGTGTTTTTCACAGGATGGTGGTGAACAAACATATCATCTCTCAGTTTGAAACCATGATAGGCAGTAGAAGAAGCAGTCGTTTCTTGCATCAAGTTTGTTTCATCTGCTTCTGGTTGATCAAGTGAGATTAGGTGATTTCCCCTCTTGGGGGTCTTCAATGCTATGGCCTTTCCAATGCCAAACAGATACTGTAGTACACAGTGTCACACCCACCTCCCCCATTGAGACATGTACACTTGGCATATATTTTGCTATGCTTCGGTGTGTTCCAGCAGGTTGACGAATGTGGTCCCAGTGTGGATGTGATAAAGATATAGCGGCACTACCGTGATTTGCAAAGTGATGGAACATATTCTGGTGAGCAACATGATGGACCATTTTGACGAACACACTATCCTAGTCGACTGCCAACACAGATTCCGAGCTAAACGTCCATATTAGTCCCAACTCATCATTGCGATTTACGACCTGACTTCCCCAAACAGGTGCAAACAATTACATATGGCCATACTAGACTTCAGCAAGACACATGATCGGGTCCTACACTCCATACTAAAAAGCAGAACTGGACTATTATGGAATCGGAGACAAACATCTTCTATGGATTGGTTCATTTAAAGATCAGAGAACCCAAAAGATTCACGTGGATGGAAATCTGGCCTCTGAATGTCTAGTACCTGCTGTTTATACTCTTTATAGATGACATCACGATGAATTTAACATCAACCACCAGGCTGCGTGCAGATATTTGTTTGATCTTTCATGAAATCTCGTCAACTGAGGATCACATTCTGCTTCATAATGACTTTGTAGAAACCTTATTCGATGTGACAAATCATTCAAGCCAAAGGAAAAATTTCGCTCTCATCTGACCTCATTTAATATTGCTGTGTGGTCCGGTGCCCACACCAGGCCAAGCGATAAAACCAGCTTGCAAAGGTTCAGTGATCTGCGGCCAGATTTCTAGCAAACGAACCCTATGACAATCGTCATTCAGACAGCATTACAGCTATTCCTAATGACCTCGGATGAATATCACTCATGGAGTGGAGAAGGAGAATGACGCTGACCCGTTTCTATAAGATGGCCAGTGGATTGACTATCATCCTTCTGAGCTGTCTCAGACAAGCACCATACGACCAAACGATCAGCAGTTCGCACAATATCAAACAACTGTCAACATGTACCAGTCATTTATTCCTGCACAACACCTGATTGTAATGACCTTCCCCAGAGTGTGATCAGCTCGCCCTCCTTGGTGGTCTTCAAGACATGACTGGTTGCTATTCCACTGTAGGTGAACGGCTTCAATCGAGCCTTGTTGTAGGTTACTTTGTGAACCACTTTTTGCAGAAATAGTAACGTGTATAGACTGAGCTGATGTTTTTTTTTTTCTATTATTTCATTTTTTACCGTCTGGCAAGATATTGTCATTTGCTTTGTGTTGGTCTGTATCTATCAAAGATTACGTAAACCTCACAGCACCCCAAACGATATATCATGCTGGCCATACTGTGCAATTTTGTATCTTGATGTCTGTTTGTGAATGCCTCAACATTGAAGTACCATATGGGAGGACATCGCCTCAACTAACTTGGTTAACTAGGAACAGAAGAAACAACGACTGCCTTTATTGCTGCATGTTATTGTTCCAAACGGAGAAGTGATCAATGTCTGTTCAGGACATTTGTACGGAAGGTGCAAACTCGAAGATCACATCAGCTGCAAAACTGAAGGTATTGCCCCATCACGAAATGCCTTTGCTCAGCATGTACACCATGCTCGAATGCACGTTTTGTGGAAGTCCGCTGCTCAACAACAGATGTGCTGTTCAAAGTTCCGTGGCTGTTTTTTAAGCCAGGATTGTTGCAACGAATATACAAAGAAGAACCTGTTCAGGAAGGCGATAATGATGACTGATCAAGTTATGATCTGTAAATGACCCACAATGTTGTCACATGTAACAGTTGATGAGTTAAAATCATACAGCTTTTGTTGGGTCAGTACTATCGATTCACTAACCCAGTAGTGAACACCAAGATTGTTGATTTAAAGTGGAAAATGCATATGACTTGACCAGAACCAATTTTTCTTAAGAATCGGGTTTGTCAATCTCGAAAACCGGATAAGCTGTTATATATACGAGTATTACATTTGGATTCCTTGACCATGAAAACCTAGTTGTACACACCAAGTTTGTGCTTCTAAGTGGCCTAGAAGCGGAGATATTGTCAAATAAGTAAATTCAGTGGTCTTCGGTGGCAGCCATTTTGTTTTTCGGCTGTAAAAAAAATTCCCCAAGGGTGCCAAGGTGGCACCCGGCTGATTCTGACTCAGGAATGCTCAGAGATGATGAATCAACAAAAAAAGTTCATAATGACGCCAAAACATGCTTCACAAGAAAATAGTCATTTGGCAACTGGACTATATTCAGCTTGTCATTTCCTATATGTACACAATTGATTCCTAGGCTGTAAAGTGGATAATAAGCGAGGTGTTAACATTTTTTTCTCTGCCCTTGAAAACGACATCAAAGGTCAAATTCAAGGTCACCAGAATATTCAGCATATATCATTTCCTATATGTTCACCAAGGATTCCTAAGCTGTAAAGTCGATAATAAGCGAGATATTAGCCATTTTGTGCTCGGATATTGAAAATGAGGTCAAAGGTCAAGCTCAAGAGAATATTCAGCATATATCATTTCCCATATGTTCGCAATTGATTCGTGAGCTGTGAAGTCGATAATTAGCGAGATATTAGCCATTTTGTTCTCTGACCTTGAAAATTAGGTCAAAGGTCAAGTTCAAGGGAATATCCAGCATATATCATTTCCTATATGTCCACAATTGATTCCAAGTCCCTAATCTCAATATTAGGTGAGATATCAGGAACATTGTGACCCATTATAAAGCATAGAATTTATCATGGGACAGTGCCATTGGGACCCGTCAAAAAATCAAAATGGCCACCACACGCAAACCGTCGAATCAATGCCAACGAAACTTATACACATCACAGAGGTATATGAGGGGAATATTTTGAAACAAAAATCTCAAAAAATGGCCACCAAAGTCAGAAATTGGCTGTTTACTTCGGAATGGCTGCCATTTTGAAAAAAAAAATGCAAAAATCAAAATACCTCCCTCTTGAAATATTTTTAGGTATTTTTGTGCAAAATTTCAGAAAGATCCGTTGTAAACTTTAATAGATAAAAATGTGGACGGACGCCGACGACGGACGCAATGCCATGCCAATAGGTTAAAGTTATCACATTTGATATAGCGAATTTTACAACCGAACTCACCCGCTTTCAAAGGCGCTTTACACTTTAACCCCAGTCTAAGTGAATGTACTTGGAGCAGCCACACTCAAAACGCTCTATACAACACCCATTATCAACCGGAATGTACTTGGAGCAGCCACACTCAAAACGCTCTATACAACACCCAATATCAACCGGTACCCATTTTAATCCTGGGTGAAGATAGAAACATCAGTGGTAAATGCCTTGCTTAAGGACACTAGTGAAATGGCACAGCAGTCCAGCTCGAGACTCGAACCCATGATCTTTGGATTATACATTACACTACTCACTCCACCATTGGTCTGGTAACCTAAAATACCTCCCCCTTGGAAACTAAAAAAAATTCCTCCCTCTTGAAATAGTTTAAGGCATTTTTGTGCAGAATTTCAGAAAGATTCGCCTGTAAACTTTGAAGATAAAAATGTAGACGGACGATGCCGACGCCGCAGACAGATGCAATGCCACAGCAATACAGGTCCAACGCACCAATTTGTTACTTATCTCACAGACACAATGGAAATTGTTATCATTTATAGATTTATGTCAGTTGCTTGAATGGAGAAGAGCATTCAACTACTGCAACGAATACAATGTAAAAATGATATACAACAATGTATAGTTTACTAGTTCCAGCTGAAATTTATACATAATATTGCAACGTAAGTTATCAATAGTCACACGTCATTGTTTTAAATAATCTACTTATGGTATTTATGCCATATATCTATGATAGGAATAGCCTGCAATATGGAAGTTCATTTATAAATATTACAGATAAACAGAACATTATACACGTTAGAAATTTTAAATAGACAATTACAATATAGAAAAAGGTAAGCATAGGTATAATATCAATAATACAATGAATAATCAATCAAGCGTTGATTTGAAAAGAAATAAAAATAATCTATCTGCATGATTAATAATAGTTTACAATAGTAATAATAACAAAAAGTGTGTTTTTTGTTTTCATTGTAAAGACACAAACACACGCAATCGAAAAATAATTTAGTTTTCTAATATTGAATATAAAGGACACAACAAAATAGATTCCAGATCAATAATATACATGTACAAATAAATCTCTATGTCAACCAGATCTGTGATATAAAGCGTGGTGTAAAGGCACATGTAAACATAAGTTTGAATGTTAGTGAAATGGTCCCTAGATCTATAATAACTCAGATCATTTGCAATAAAAATCAGAACGTGACAGAGATATATGGAAATACACAAATATAATCTGTTCCCTTCCATTGTAACAACAGATATGCTGACACACATAAAGATACACACATTCACACAGTAACATTGCAATGCTCACTCCAGCATCCATCACATACAATAGTCAACCAGTATACAAGCAACTCGGATCTGGAAAATAACAAAGTTAGCAAGACAAGCATAAATCACTGCTCTCTGTATGTGAAGTACAACATACCTGTTATTTATCACAGTCCACTGCACTTGAATATTAAATAAAAACCACCACAATTTATATTTTTTCCAAAAGTTTTGATATGAGACAATAAGGTACATGGCATCTAAAGCCATCCTCCGACAAAGACTCGTTGGGAATCTTACATGACTGAAAATGAACGCCTTACTTCTGCAGAAAATATTGCGAGACAAAATATTGCCATTGACTATAGATGTACAAATATGTACAAGATTTTGCACCTTACAAGACTTCACATGTCGTGTACAGATTTATAGGTTGAAATGTTTATTTTGAGTTTAAATATCCGATCAATTTTCGATTAGTGCATTGTAATATTTTGTACAGTGCATTCAAATTCTAGAGATGACCGGTACATGTACATGGAACAGGACATAGTGATATCATAGCCTGAGATTTCCTGAAAACAGATCATATCACAAAGATTGCAGTGGTGGGGACATTCAGAGGTGCATTATACAAAGAATAAAGGTTAATCTATACGTGGGGTAAAAAATACATACAAAAAAATTTGTTAACACCCAGAACCTTGCAAGCAGTTACGAGGTGTAGTTGCGTGAAATGGTGATACTCATGCCGTCACAGTATGTGTCTGTGAAGGGCACACAGTTGAAGTACAGACAACCGTCGCAGGAGGTGATAGGAATCACATAGAATAAAACGACCAGAATGACGAGAACGGCAGCCGCTAGCAGAGCGCAGACGACATGGGTCGCGATCACGGACGACCGCTTCACAGGGAGGCCGCTCATCAGCTTCATCGGTCGGAACGCCAGCGCTATGCAGATACCATAGAAAAGCCCGAAGAAGTTGGACCAGTTGTTGACGTCGATGAGAATGAGGCCGACGAGGAAGATGAGCAGTGAGAAGCCGATGATGTAGCCGATGGCCTTCCACGGTTTGTCTGTCGTCTCGTCATTGTTGATGCGTACAACCTCCACAAACAGTGCTCCTAGCACCGCCAGCTGACTGCCTGAGGGACCCGTCTATGGAAACACACCAGGCAGCATTCAACATACAGGTATGCACTTTTATGTGTCAATTTCCAAATTCACATACAGGAACAAAATATATTGAAGACCTCAGAGGACCAGAACTTCTAAGATACCTAAATAAGTCACCACCAAACATCAATCAGCAATTTGCTATGAACAGAAACCCATAAGAGAGATGAAGTTATGATGCATATCAGTGAGATTTTTACTTCAAGGTATATCCTGGGTATTACCTCCACATAGTAAGGGATGAAGATGACACTGGCTAGACCACCGACCACACCGCCCCCGAGGTACACAACCGCCATCGGAACCCAGCCAATCTGCATCTCCAGCTCTCGCATCAACAACAATTGGAAGATCAACGTGATCGCCATCGTCAGCACCCTGCAACATCAACAACACCCGTGCATGTCAGTCGACACTGGTAATATTTAATCATTCATTATGCGAAGGTTGTATGATACTGATGTTATCATTCAGTAATGTTGTATACCAATGTTGAATATGATACAGCAAGAACCTAATTTTAGGACCTTCTATTAGGAACTTATTTCAGAAATTCACACTCATTTACAAATTTTAGAACCTATATTGCAAGCTAGACTCCTGCAACACTTGCCCTGACAATGACAAGGTGCCGGTGTCTATGGAACCACGTGCTACGTACCCTGAGTGCAGGAAGAGGGAGGTAAAGAACCTGTAGAACTGGTCAGGTTTGTCTTCATTGTGGAACTCAATCATACCACAGATGTCACCCATACACTTCACCTGTCACAACAAGATGATATAATATTGTCAATACACATGTGGAACTTACACTGCAACAACTGACTGACAGACTGGTTATCAGTTAAGGTAGTACAAAATAATTCATTGACACCGACCTGAGAACAAAGCGCTGCTGTATCATGGAAGTATCCCTTCTGGAACTCGCAGTACTCCCTGGTTGTGACAATGCATTCTCCCTGAGTACCGATACAGCAAGGACGACCGACGATTGGACAGGTCATGTGTTGATGCTCCTCTGCTATCAGACTTGTGTTCACTTGATCCACACACATCTATACAGAGATAGCGTAATCTTGTCACAATCACACATGGAGCATAGCAAATTCACATGTCAACAAATGTTACATAGATTACTGACCGGCCATTGTGAGATGTCATCAGGCCACTCATCTGGAACTGTTGGTTCCACGTCTCGACAATACCTGCAAACACACATCACAAACTATAACTTGCATCTAAAATTGTTATTCATGTTATTCAACTCACATTCCACACAAATCATGAATCCCAGGGGAAGCTATTTGCTTAGTTAGAGCAGAGATGTTACTATGCTAAACAGTGGATCAATGCTGTATGACACCAACCCCTGACCAGTACTGACCGAGGGTCCTGACCACACACAGTGCCGGACGTCCTTCCTTTGTACCCGGGGCTGGCGGCCGACCACTTGTCCCACGTTGACAATATGTTCTGGAAAGAAGGGAAAACTCTGCCTTGCTGATTTATGATTTGTGCATCATAACTTCGTACATGTCATTAAGGAATTATAAACAAGAAAATTACGGCTGTATGGCACAAGTATATTTTTATACACCCAGGTGTACCACATTATGGAAATATAAATGTATTAAAACAACATCATATAGCCAGAATACACCAAGAAATATTATGTTGAGTTTCAAGTATCGCATGCGTTATATTTAGAGCAAGTGACTGACCGAGCAGTCGTCCTCGATGGTTTGCAGACAGCCGGACCCGTCGTTGTTGATACAGCACGCCGTGTCTCTCTCCACCTCACGGTCTGACTCTAGCGCCTTGTTCAGGTTAGAGTCGTCGCGCATACACGGGGAGAACTTGGCACCCAGGTGTATCAGATCCTCCTAGAGTACAGTAATCATGCGAGACATGCCAACGTTACACTGGTACAGCGCCTCAGAAATACATGAGTGCATGGTAGAGAATGCTGCAATCAATTGTACAGCCTTCATATACTGATATAACTGGATACCTGCCAGCTTTCTACTGGCAAGAACATATGTGAACTAATCAAAGAGCTGCTCTGTTTTAAAAGAACGAAAACAGCTTACCTGAGTTGGTCCAATCCAAAGATTATCCTTGACGTCTCGCGAAACCAGCTGTCTTGTCAAGTCTGATGTCAACACCTGAAATATTTACTGGTAAGTTACCCAACAACAACTGAAACAAGCTTCATTTTTAACTTTACCGATAAATATTGGTACTAATATTCTGCGAGGGACATGCAGGTAGCATCTGAAGATATACTCACTGTGTCCTCCACTTTCGTTGTGCTGAATCCAATTGGAGCAATCTTGTAGGTGATCATGGTAACGATGAAGATCGCTAGTTGTACGAGCGTCACCCAGTATGTGAAATACGGTCGTCTGGAATGTCGTCAGCACACAGACATGTATACTCGAATCAATATCATGCAATGCCAATGAAATCCAACAGTAGGGTGCATCAAATTCCACAATGTTTTCAAATTGTGATGTCCCTATCCTTATTTTGTTCCAATGATCAAATTAACAGAGACTGCAAAATATGATATTTAGGGGGGTCCACCTGGCATCTGCATATTTCAAATATGAACGTTTGTCAGTGTGATTTACTGTGACTATAACAACCTGAAGAAACTGTTTCTGAGGCAGGAAAACCTTGCCATGTGATGTCCGGCCATATGTTTTGTTTATATGGATCAAGAGAAAACATCTGACCCATTTCAGAATCACCCCGTACATGTCATTGATTCATGGTGATGTAAATGCTCAGAAATTCAGAAATTCCAGTGTTTTCATGTGGTCACTATGTAACAACCTAAGCTTTCAAAATTTGGTCTATAGTTGCTGCGTGTGTGTTTTTTTGCAACAGTCCTGATCAAATATTCTCCCATAGTTACACATGTATACATATGTTCATCATTCTGTAAAGCGAGGCACATACTTGTCGCGTTTGATGGCATCCACAGACTTCTGGCCGCCACCAAAGACGCGCTCCAGACAGCCCATGCCGACGGCCTTGCGGTTGGAGTTGTCGAGCAGTTTCTCGATGAAGTCAGGGATGTCGTCGCCGTCCTTGTCCCAGCTGCGAGGTTTTTTCCTGGCCGCTGGAGACTCACTGACCCCGTCCGGCTCATCAGGCTGATGGCGACGACTGTTGGAACGCCAACTCACGCTGTGCGGATAGACAGAGAGAGATGACATGCTATGTCTGGATCATGTGGATGTGTCATGTTGACTGTACCAACAGAACGAAAAGGGTCTTATGTATTCCGGGTACAAGAGACTCAATACATGTACTATTTGTATGTACCATACAGTGTGCATGTGAAAAATTGTTCAGCATGTTTCACCTCCACTGCAGAATTCTCACTTATACTCAGAAACAAAACTTGGTTTTGGGAACGACAAATATTATGGTTGATTACACATAATTTGAAGGTTGTGATTTACTTTTTACTCTCATATTCATGTCAGCAATTATTCCTCCTACATTTAGGCATACATTCAACGTTTTACCGGTAGTAGCATCTCACTAGTTCAATCTACTATAGCCCGTCTCTGACCTGGTGCGTTGTGGTGCGACCTGCTGTTTCTTGATCTTGGCGGCGCGAGGTTGCGGCACATCACGCTGGGGCTCCTGTAGTGACTTGGCTGATGAAGGCAGGGCAGGATACAGCGGCTTACAGTAGGAACTCGAGCCAATAGCCACGTCAAAAAACTCCTCCCGTTCCACCGCATCATATGAGTCTATACCACGAGCCTGCAAACAATATATGTGTACCCGCATATATAGATGAATATGTATATATTTTTTGTGTTGAAAATTTTCTCAAACTGGTTTTGACTGTAGATTATCTGTTGCTTTGTGCTGTACAGTTCTAATCAGTGACCATAACATTAATATTGTTTTTAAAAAGTAACAAATTTCATTGGAGAAAATGACAAATGACAGATACAATTTTGGAAACTTGAATATTTCCCCATTACCTGTAGTTGTGCCTCACACACTGCTAATGCTTTCGGGGCAAAACTTCTACTTTTTGCCAGTGGTTTACGCAAAGACTTCTTATCATTTGTGCCCTGAAATGAAAGTCATCCAATACAGAATTTAATTGTAAAATCTTAAGAGCATTTAATTTAAGATGTATTGTTTTGTCATAAAATAATAATTAATTGTGCGATTTGTGTGGATTTTATTTTGTACTCACCCTGTATTTATTGATCTCTGTGCGTAGTACTTTGAATGCTGAATTCGATTCGTTGCGCCGTTTTGGCATGTCACGTTGAAGTCGTTTAGCCATGGCGATGACTTTACCCTGCTATTTCCCCAGTCAAGATCTATCCTGTGTCACTGAAAGAAAACCAATAGTACCTTACACAATACAATCAGTACTCACAAGCAAGTACATGCACACAAAATTTAAACCCTGACATGATCAAGATGATAAAATCAACACCCGTCCAGTGTGGTTCCATACCGACGGTGAAGTGCCAATATCTCTCTGATCATAGACAGCATATATTTACAATGTTTTTTATCGTTCTCGTTGTTATTAGAAAGTGTACTCCAATAGCACTTGAAGACATGCAAAACTCAACGTCTTTTCGCTTCTCAAACAGTCCTCGTTACATCAAATAAAATGATATTCAAAACTTGTGATGAGTGGGTGTGTGTATTTTGCCTTTCAATACAACATGCAATTCAACATGCACTGGTGGAAGCAACACACATAGCCACCAGAGCATGACACTGATGGCAAAGGCTGAAGAGAAGGGGACCTATCATGATACCATGTATATACACCAACACTACGCATGTGTATGTGTAGGCAGAGTATCAGTAAATAATATCACAGGGTCTTGGTACATGTAGTCAGCCCTGGCAAAGTGTGTGTGTTCAGATATTCACAGTCAGGCACTAGCATCAATTTACCCACTACTTCTTACATAATGTTGAACTTGTACATTGCACCTCATATTATCAGCTTATCTGTGAAAATATACATGTGTAAAATGTACAAATAATTTTATAAGCATATACATGAAAAATTATGTTGATATCACTTCAGTCATGATTATTCTGTCATTGATCCGACCGAGAACCTCTGGTCACAGTGATACAAAAGGATCTGAAGCTAACACAAATACAATGTAACACATAGTAGATATTTGTTTTGTAAAACACTGTCTTCAGGATACTGCACATTCATGTAGATTTACAAAGTATGATTCTCAAACTGATATCTGCTACTAGGATTGTGCTTTGCTGCCAGTGGTCAATGTTACAATGAATCAGAACTGGCATTTCACCATGTTGACTACTTGTATCAAAAGAGGTCAATCAATTAACATTCTGATCGTCAATACTCCGATCAATGGACAAGGTGACGAAGGGGTGATAGAATCACTAATGGTCAATAATTTATCAGAATGACAATAGTCAATCATGATGCGTTTCTTCACATGCTTGCACATGCACGTTTAGGGTTTGCAAGAACTACTTCATGTTCAACAAAATACTGGCACACCAGTATGATGTAAACATGTACTGGTTATATGTACATGTATACAATCATATGTTCCTACGTATATGAGTATACATCATTATGTAGTAACATCCCTTGGCATGCCACTGAAGCCAGAGTGCTTAAGGACTGATTGTATGTAACATGTCGGTGATGTACTGAGCACATCAATCCCGACCTAAAACTTGGCTGGCACACACACATAAACTCATGGATGATCAACCGAGACATGGTTTCATAAATGATATCATGGAAGCTGTGCAATTTGATGATTTACAAGTATAGATAAATCATTTTATACGTTTCACCAAAAGGAACATTAGTGTGTTCCACTTGACAAACACTGGTTTCTGCGCATATTTATACTTTATTCTGGTCCAAATAATGAGAATATCTAGGTCTACACTTTCTGTGAGATGAATACCATGAGCTGAACATTCGTAATACCCGACACCTCGGTGTACCCGAGTGCATATCACCTGTGAGTATTACCAGCATCACTAGCTATTTTCTGTACAGCATAATAATTTCACTCGCCCTGTTATGAGTGTATTTTGTCTACTGAGAAATAGGTCGGGAAATGACAAATGAAAACGATGATTTTAACAAAGTTAACATGGTTTAGTAAGAAACGGAGTCTCGGTTGGTAATCCATGGTGGCTAACAATCAGAAAGGCAAAGTTTCACGTTGATTTGAAGTGTGTAAATAAAGTGTGTAATTAATTTGTTACTTCATATTCACATTATAAGTAAACAAACAATTTCGTTCTCGGGCACGCGAAGAACGAAATTGTTTGTTTACATTATAAGTGAATGGACAGCTGGTCGTTTCCAGGTTCCTATAACTACATGCAACCAATCCTTAATTCACAATATGATAGGAATGAGACATAATTTCTCACACTTTTCTTGTGGCATATTTATACCCGTTTTGGCCTTATCGTGAAATAGGTCCCGCTTATTTCGTACGTTATGATTTTAGTGTGTACCTCCATCCACCCACCCCACCACCTCCCTCCAGGATTCTCCAAGATATAGAAGTTGACTGAGAACATTAAAATGGTGTTACTGTTTTAACTGAATAAGCCTTGTCATAATGTAGCGGGACCTATTTCACGAGAATGCCCCCGTTTTTTTTTTTTGCGAAATTGAGCCAGGAATTTGTGGCTAGCTCTCCAGGTCATGCTCCAGGTAGTTACATCGCAACCCTGGGACAATGCCCACCCAGTTTCGTTGGAACTAGCTCTCCAAGTTGCAATGAAACTAGTGAGCCCCATCAGTTATAATATAGTCCATGTCGGATTAGATAAATTTCACACACACATAAGTTTTACATGTAACTCACCAACATGAACACGAGTTGGTCTCCGTACACCTCACTCTGTCACAGATATGTCAGCTGATTCGAGCACCTGTCAATGTTATGGTTACTACCGAGACATTGTGCACTCAAGCGCGACCAACACATCTCCGGTCATTTGCTATCCACACTCAATGTGCGGGTGCGCTGATATCGGAATAAAAAATACAGGGCGCGTTGGCGACGGACAATTCCAACAGCGGGCACAAAAACCCACATCATGAATTTAATTACTAGTAATACACTTCGCGCCTTCAACGTTAGAATGTGAGTAAATAGCTTCTTGTTTTTCTATTTTACAAATGACTGAATTAATCGTGTGATTTTTTTCAGCATGTCAGTGTATCATAATGACACTACTCCACGGCTGAACCTGTATTTTCGATCGACATATATAGCAGTGTCCCTGCCTTCCGGAGATTGTAATATGCTTGCCAGAGTTAAGCTCAGAGCGTTATAATATATATTTCAATTTTTAGTTTGAAATCATGCTTTTTGGATGTAATTAATAATTATATGATAATGATAATCGATTCAAGTTAGGCGTACCATTTTGGCTACACGGCATAATCATTTAGATATATCTAGATCGCTATGTCTCATAGTAACAGATCGAAACCCCTCTGGGTTTCTGATAGCAAACATGTTACGAAAGATCAACCAGTAAATCCATGCAAACACATACTAGATATAAATAAGCTTGTGACGCACTAAATTGAAACTAATACATCCACCTATGATGACATGTCATCTAATTATAATAATATAGCTAATGGTTAAAATAAAAGATTTAATCATATCACGTAACTATTGATCCGATTTCAAAATCCGAGAACCGATTCATATTGATCAGTTCATGTAATAAAATATTATTCTTGGATGCACATTTAGTAGTAGATTCATCACGTTTATCGGTCTAATTGAGATGGAGCATGATGATGATGAAGCACACATCACAGAGGCTGCTATGCTAGCTGACAGTAGGCCAAAATGCAACGTTATGCCCCGGTCATAATGGTTGTTAATCACATGTGGCGGTAACATTGGAGCAAATTGGACGACGAGTGAAATTATGTAGTACACTGTACATTCACAATAAAAAGGTCCTACATACAGTCAATCATGGAACATTTACCTGTTTACAGGACAGATATATGAGGGGAAACATATTGACCGTGAGTTTGATACACTGGTGAAGGTGTAGGCTATGTGGTTCGTAATTTTGTGTGTGGAATGTCCATTTGTAAGACACCACACAGAAGTAAGATGAAAGACAATTGAGTACAATACCATCCGCATTTATTGCCTTATAATATTGTACAATTTGTCGAGTCATCTGTGTTCTCATCGTCGTTTTGGGAATCGGCAGCTTCAACATCATTTTCGTCTTTCTTGGCCTTTTTCAACAGTTTTCTTGACTTTTGTTTCTTCAACTCTTCTTGCTTATCGATGCATGCCATGGCAAACATTCTAAACTCCTTGTAGTCTAGCTCCTAAAAAGAGTGAAATCAATGTTGGGATAAACACATTATTGAAGTAACCAACGAATATTTGAAATGGTGAATGGATAACCAGAAAAATACCTGATCACCAGACACATCAAATTCCTGGAATATTCGTCTGACGGCTATTCCCTGGAAGTTGAAGAGGAAGCCAAAACTCTCAAACTCCTCGGCTGAGATCGTGTTGGAGCCGTCTTCATCCAACAAGTCAAAGACGGTGCGGGAATGACGGAATATGAACTGCTTCTCCTCGTGGTCCTAAATGAAATTCAAACACATCAATCTGATGCTTAAGTCGATCGAAGAAATTCCCCAAACCAAACTTAATCAGACAATGGACATTTCACTGCTCGAGATAGATTTTCATTCAAAGGCTAATTTCAAAGTTGACCTTTATGGCTATCAGGATACAGATGAGCAGGTAAAATTCGTCGAAGTCTATTTCCCCAGATATGTCGACGTCCAGCATGTCAAAGACGAGGTAAATCTCTCTCTTCGTCAGATCTGTGATGTTCTTCATCAGATGATAAAATTGGATGTCTGGAAAAAGGTTGCACCAGTAAATTCGGGGTAGTCTACAAAGACTACTAAATAGAACAAACACATTCTTTAATGTAGAACCACATGTGAATGTACATTCTTTAATGTAGATGAGGTATTTAGTCTACCGTTCAGTCCTTTCTTGTGAATATCGATCATGTTAAAATAGTCCTGGAGCAGTTTCGTGCACTTCCCTGTCAGGACACTATATCGTTTGTCCAGATGGAAATGCTGGAGAAACTTTGATGTGACTTTCATGATTTGATGTGGATCTTCTGTGTTCAAAGAATTCGCTCAAACCCTGATTATGTACAAGCGTGTCAACCCCATGAACCCCAAATGACTGGCCTGACAGTTTTATACGGCATGAAATAATGGCGAAACAACCGGTGACCATAGTAATTGATGACGTCACCAATTCACGATTGTTTTGTATCTATGGTAACATATACATGTATAGTGACACTCTCGTGAATGCGGATGGAATGAGTCATGTTAGATGTAGGACATTCACTTAATGTACATGTATGTATTACTGTCCCTTTCACTCATTTTATTATGTTATCAGGCTATATCCTATTAGTTAGTGTAGTTTATGATTTGGGCTGCCTATGGGGTTCACTGATTACTACCGTTATTGTCTAGTTTTGGCAGCCATTTCGCATTCCAACTCATTATTCGGACCATTCATCGCTTTTCACACCAGTGCTCTTCTGTGCCTCAATCAGCCCCTACCACGCCAAAATGCAGGGAGTCGAATGCTTCCGTTCAGTGTGTGTGTGGTGACGGGCCCGTTCGCCATAACGAATACACACACCCATGCGTGACAAAATATAGTCGACCTGAATAGGCTACATGCATACCAATATTAAATACTTTCCGACTGTGTAGGTTACGTGGTAAACACTAAAACAGTGAGCCTCTGACAGGTAAACTGCATCATGTTCGGCCAAGTATAAACATGTACGTGTGGAATAGGATTAGGAGATTGTGTCAGACACTGTAGTAACCCGAGGAACAAGAATAGGGAGGGACAATCTCAGAGATTCGAAGCTGGCTACTTTGCTATCAGCTTCCAATGAGGTACATGTACGTCTGAGAAAACTTACACTATTGATGCATGGTTCACCGGAGGTCTACGTGGCAAAAATCAAGCTAGACTGTGAGATAAGGTTGGTCTAAGGAGACATCGAAGGACATCTCCACCAGGATGCTGGGATCGGCAGTGAGGCGGAGGGCGACCCAAGCCCAGTACGAGAGCGAGGAGCGTGAGAGGAACCGACCCGCTCCTCTAGACAGCAAGGAGATCGTGGTCCGGCCTCTGGAAATCAGGGATTGCTACAGAGTGTGTCAGCTCGTCCGCGACGTCATGTACCTAGGCACGGGCAAGTCCATCGCCCTAGACGTGCTCCAGGGCAAGTTCTTCCTGGCTTCGGTGGCCGCCGTGGCCCTGTGTGTTTACCTGATCGAGGAGAACACCACTACCATGGTACTCGGCAACGTGTGGTTCTTCTCCAGTATCGCCTTCTCCTACTGGTTCATGTTGAACGTCATCTGCAAGCGGCATTTCTACTCGGGCGCGGACACGGCGGCGGCTGAGGAGGAGTTTCACGAGTACTGGTCCAACAGCGCCGAGGGCCGTTACATGTGGGTGGCTGAGGTCAAGGGCAAGGTGGTCGGGGCGGGCGGGGTGGCCAACACCTCGCCCACCGCCGCCACCATACGCCGGATCATGGTCCTTCCCGAGTACCAACAGCGGGGAGTCGGCAGCCAGCTCATGTTGACACTCCTTGACAGCTGCGTTCGCAGGAAGATCGACGAAATTGAGGCCGTCATATCCTACAGACAGAAGTCCGCTCAGAAAATGTTCAAGAAGTTCGGCTTTAGGACAAAGTGGGATAGATTTTATCAGATCGGTGTTCGACCTTTCTTCAAAATCAAACTAGCGAGATATGTTCTATCTCTTGAGAAAATAGAGTGAGTGTGGATGTGGATAGGCATACTAGTTTTATTGGTAAACCTCACAGTTTTCTTGTCCGGATTTGTTCGCATTTCATCATGTCAACGTTCATTGGATTCATTATGATGCGCGCTCTTCTGATCGAATGTGTTGAATAAAAAAACCCATCAAACTTCTACTCTTACGTGTTTTGTAGATGTCTCTCATGTCTGTGCAGTTTCTAAACTGACTATATCGTCTTGTGACATTTATGTTCAAATTCCTTGTGTTTCAAATAATGAAATGCATTTAGGTAACCAATATTTTACCGTCAACTACGAATTAATTGCGGAAATCAGATGCTTCTACATTGTGTGCATGCATTGATATTTAAATATGTGAAAGACACAGGGCTCAAGATGTATCATTTGTATAACTTTTGCACATTGTACATGTAGTTGCCCATATTTATATTTTTTTTTACTTTTACTGAATATTTTAATAAGTTCAGAAAAGTTCATGAACCTACCAACATTCGATAAATCATATAAGCACTATCAATTCACAATATTTGTAAATATTGACAACCGGAGAATTTCTTTTTTGGTTTATTTTTTCATGTTCATTACCAAATCAACAAGAGATTATTACATGAAAATCACGTAAATTATGCACAATAAAATACATTTCATGTGTATACAAACACAGCTGTACACAATAATACATGAAGTAACTTATTGTACATGTATTAGATTTGCACTTAATACAGAAAATTTTCGACAGAATTTTCTACTCTTGACTAATAATGCAAAATTCGAATATCAAAACAAATTTACCAAGATACATGTGAAATCACCAATATTTTTATGGTGGAACTATGCTCATTACATGTCAACAACATGAACAAGTATTAGATCTACAGTTTTTGGCATAAAAAAAAACATTGACGGAACACACAAACACAGTATAGCAGAAGTACTATTAAGTCCTACGATATACACACGTAATACAGCTGAATTTCATTAGCAAATCTTATGTATTATTTTCACATGTATACATGAAAGATGCATTGGTAAAAATGTGTTTGTACATAGTATCAATATGGTGTATACATGTACAGATAGTTATGTTAATTTCATAATCTGACTGAAGCTTTGTTTTCATGATGGAATTTCTATAAACGTGCAATTTTATAACAAGTGATCCATTCTCTTTGGTGACATCGCAAGTCTGGTATACAAAAAATATACAAGCTTGAATGACTTCGGAGACACGAATATACAGAACAAAATGATTTTGATACCTGATTAATGGTAAAATTGGGCACCTTGAATAGCAAGTATCAACAACACTGTAATATTACAGATGGAAGGCACCATTATACATACACATGTAAAAGTGAAAATGCTATGATTTTTCTGAACCGTATGAACAAATCAGAACTAAAAGGCACTCAGAGATGGTGGGTATAACTATACAGTATACTATACGAGAAGCCACAGGTCAATCCAGCCGCATCCAACAGCACAGGTTTATCTGAAAGTACAATGGGATTAGTTGGACAACTGGCCTGGAAACTTGATTTCATATTACATATATACGAGTGTTCTGAATTACACTGTAGCTCAGTATTCTGCAGGCCCGCGGGCTCACCTGTACACGGCCGTTGCCGTCATGTTCGGGCCGGGGGGCGGGGCTTCTGATGTGGCACAGTCCTCGCAGAATAACGACCCGGCCACTGTGAAGTGTCCTGCGAACACAAAAATATGCCACATTCAGATACAAGAACCAGACAGACAGAAATGCCAACCTTCAACTAGAGTCTAAGTGTATTCTATGATTGATTCAACAATATGGGAACAAGTACATCAAAATTGCTTCGCTATTGTGCAGTATATCTGTTTACCTTTATTTTTGAGATTCTTGCCACAGTTTGCACACTTGAAGCACTCCGGATGCATCGGGTCACCCTTGATTCTCACAAACACCCCACTGTAAAAATATCAAGTTGAATATATTACATGTATGTCTTTACTTCATACGAACTGTAGATTGCTGATACTTTTCCTCATCTCTGTGCTGAGAATTTAATATATGAACATACATGTAATTATCACATCTATTACAAACCACACGCACTATATATCACAGATTAACGTGGGACTCACACAATGAGGGAGCCGCAGCCCTTGCAGGTCATGTGCTGGGCCTGTTGGACCTGGACATTGGGAGGGGGACCGGTGGGGGCCTTGACGGACCGTACACCAGAGGCTGGGGCGGCCTGGGGGGCAGGTGCCTGGCCTGTAACACAAAGACTGTCACTGACAACATGGGGCATAATCTGCATACTTCATTCCAAATGGCACAGCATGTACATGTATGTGGATATCATTAGGAGATATCATTGTGTAAATATTGAATTCTTCTCTAGAGAATATTTCCAGGTTGATATTACATGTGCACACATATAACTTTGTTTCTCTATTATTACAACTTTCAATGGTTTTGTTATAGAATATTAATATCAAGTCTTCCTTTTCATTACAATGATTACATGCAGTTTCTGTGCTCACAATCTTCGAAACAAATTGCCAACAAACCACATGCAGAGGAAGGATGGAATTTCTAGCCTTAATAGTTAGTGGCAATCAGAACAAGGGTGAATCACAGGCTATACTTTTACTCTGGGTTAACTCGGCTAACTGCGGACATGACAGTCCACTGTGGTGAGAAGATGACCTTAAAGAGGGAGTCAAGGTCAAATCCTGACTCACCGGTACCCTTCGCCTGTCCCAGCTCACCCGTACCCTCCGTCTGTCCCAGCTCACCCGTACCATCCGTCTGTCCCAGCTCACCCATACCCTCCATCTGTCCCAGCTCACCCGTACCCTCCGTCTGTCCCAGCTGACCCATACCCTCCATCTGTCCCAGCTCACCCGTACCCTCCGTCTGTCCCAGCTGACCCGTACCCTCCATCCGTCCCAGCTCACCCGTACCCTCCGTCTGTCCCAGCTCACCCATACCCTCCATCTGTCCCAGCTCACCCGTACCCTCCGTCTGTCCTAGCTGACCCGTACCCTCCATCTGTCCCAGCTCACCCGTACCTTCCATCTGTCCCAGCTCACCCGTACCCTCCGTCTGTCCTGACTCACCCGTACCCTCCGTCTGTCCCAGCTGACCCGTACCCTCCGTCTGTCCCACCTGACCCGTACCCTCCATCTGTCCCAGCTCACCCGTACCCTCCGTCTGTCCTAGCTGACCCGTACTCTCCGTCCGTCCCAGCTCACCCGTACCCTCCGTCTGTCCCGGCTCACCCGTACCCTCCGTCCGTCCCAGCTCACCCGTACCCTCCGTCTGTCCCAGCTCACCCATACCCTCCATCTGTCCCAGCTCACCCGTACCCTCCGTCTGTCCCAGCTGACCCGTACCCTCCGTCTGTCTCAGCTCACCCGTACCCTCCATGCGTCCCAGCTCACACGTACCCTCCGTCCGTCCCAGCTGACCCGTACCCTCCGTCCGTCCCAGCTGACCCGTACCCTCCGTCCGTCCCAGCTGACCCGTACCCTCCGTCCGTCCCAGCTGACCCGTACCCTCCGTCTGTCCCAGCTGACCCATACCCTCCGTCCGTCCCAGCTGACCCGTACCCTCCGTCCGTCCCAGCTGACCCGTACCCTCCGTCTGTCCCAGCTCACCCGTACCCTCCGTCTGTCCTAGCTCACCCATACACTCCGTCTGTCCTAGCTCACCCGTACCCTCCGTCTGTCCTAGCTCACCCATACCCTCCATCTGTCCCAGCTCACCCGTACCCTCCGTCTGTCCCAGCTCACCCGTACCCTCCGTCTGTCCCAGCTCACCCGTACCCTCCGTCTGTCCCAGCTCACATGTACCCTCCGTCTGTCCTAGCTCACCCGTACCCTCTGTCTGTCCTAGCTCTTGTTGCAGCATCCGGAACGACCTTGACTGTTTGTTTGGGTTGGTGTATCCATGGTAACGGATCTCCTCCCCCTCCTTGGTATCCGAGTACACTGCAGACTCACTGACGGGTGACCTCCGACCTTTGCTGGCCAAGTCCTCCTGCTGTAAGGCTTGCATTGTGGGGGACATGCTCCGCTGAGTTGCAGTGTCATCTCCATACTTGCCGAGAACCTTCATGAAGGCCGGTGATTGGCTGCGTACCCGCACTGGGGGGTCATCGCTATGTATCGCGAGGAAGGTCGGTGATGGGCCGCGCTTGATGTCCGCGACTGAACTTCCTCCCACCGTTAGCTGTGATGTTTCTTTCGTAGGCGCAGGTTCCGACGGTTTTGTTGGTGCTGTGTCCTCCTTGGTGTTGTTATTTTCCTTGTCGTTGTTGTCCGACACAGACAGACTGCGCGGACGGCCATGCGAATGGTATGGGGAAGGAGTAAGAGAGGATTGTGAGTTTTGATTCGGCGCTACACACATGTGCACAACATGTAGTGGCATGCAAACAAAACTACGGTAGCCAATAACTAACACATGGTAAAACCTGTGTTGAAAGGATACATACAGAATATATACAGTAGTCCTCTACTTGTCAGGAAACCAAAAGAATTTTCAACTGTTTTGTCAAATACATCTTGCTGGGAATCATGACTTGTCATGTTTCCAAGGAACAAATATTATTTTCACAAATAAGTAAAATATTGATAATATGTATGATACGAATCCATGACACAGGTTTTACACTTCACAGCACAAAAATTTATAGAATAAAAAATTAACTAAAAACTCAAAATCATAATGTTAGTCACCTTGATCAATTGGATGTGTACAACATGCCCTACGTGTGCCTACATGTATATTTAGAACCCATTTGTCTGATGTGGGAACAAAACTCGATCTACATGTTCAAAGTACAGGTATATGATCAACCAATTGATGGAGTGTATTCATGATTTTTCATGATGTCAAACTAGTCTGAACCTTAGCATTCACATACATGAACACATATACCGGTACATTGTATGTGTATTGCACAACCATATACATGGTATATGTGCACTTAAACTATTCAACATCTCTACAAAAACCACGATTGACATGACCATTTACAAGTGTTTAATCAATAAATTTCCTCTCAAATGACAGTGACCCTTAGTTCCCAATGTAATATTTGTATGGTGAAAATTAATGATAAAATGTGATAAGGAGACCCTGTTTGTTGGATTTCTGGATTTAATTGGATTAATACTTGGTGCAAAATTGCCCAAAATTTTTCATGATTGATTATGTGATACATGCACTGCTACCTAGATGGGATGGTTCTACAAAGGCTAGCAAAACTCCAAAAATACCATGCACAAATTTCAACAACAGAAAAGTCACAGTGTTCTTTTTTTCTCACCCGTGCTCTGCTGCCCATATCCACTGTCAGAACAACACAAAAGTTTACTTCCATGTACGGGCTGGTATCATTGCATAATACAATGTAGGATTACAGGGCTACATGAACATGCACTTGTAAATCTCAGTTACATGTAGATGTAATAGTCCCTGTACGTGTACATACATTCATTGCAATATACATGTACATGTGAGGTATAAACTATTATAAACTAGTATTTACACACACCTGTCCATGTTGCCGACGAGTGACTGGGACTGCTGGTCGAAGGCCTCGAGTGCGGAGTTAGCCGAGTACATACCCATTGGGCTGTTGTACTGGTTGTTCATGATGACTGGGACGGTGGGGTTAGCCCCGCCCTGACCCCCAGCACCAGCCCCAGTCCCAGGGGCAGGTCCAGCACCACTCCCAGACGCACCTGGGAACCCTCGCGCAGTGCGGTTGAAAAAGTTGATCTTCGTTGCCTCCTGCAGAGGTGCAAACATGCACATGTATATTCAAGGTTGAAGTTTTTGTAAATTTCCTTCCAGTTACAAGTTCTGAGGTTGATGAATTTTAATGTTGTTTCCATTTCTGTGAATGCTACAAAATATCAAGTGAAGCCGAGTTCTATGAATACATGTATCTATCTGAACCTGTGTACCATTCACATGTACCTGTTTGTCGGCCGCGAGGGACGTCTTCTGGACGTAGCTGTCCGCTGAGGGACCCTGGGATGGGACACTCCCTGGGCCACTCTTCAATTCACTCATCGGAGTCACCTTGGGCTGCCACACCTTCACCGAGCCCCTGGCAACCAGCATGAACACACACTAACCAACCACGCCAGGATCAAAGTTACTCTGCATCTCAAAATTCTCCATATATTGATTACATATATTGTAGAATAAATCTGTTGTGTCATTACCTCTGTACGACCATGTTGACAGTGTTGCCGGAGGCGACGATGAGCTGTTTAGCTTGCTCATGCTCCAACCGGTCAGTGGGCTGGTTGCCGATCTGCAGGATGTTGTCACCCGGGCACAGTCCATGCTGCTCAGCGATACTACCAGGATTGACCTGTGAATGGATCAGACAGTAGAATTATTTCATTTCACTGGCCACCAGAAAGTTACCTGCAAAAGAAAATATTCGAATGAGGCATCTGGAATGTGTTAATTCATTCAAAACTGTGATAAATGTGAATGAAGACTGGTGGCATTAGTGTTTATTGTTCAGTCCAAACATTTTGGGTGTTTGAAAGGTTTTGGGGAGAAGGGCTCAACTTTATATATGATATATATATATATATATATATATATATATATATATATATATATACTGATATATATGAATACCAAAATTATCATGATTATGTGGCTTCTTTTGCCATTAGAGCAATGTACACATATGCAACATATTGCATGCAGACGCTAGCTCCAACGAAAATCTTCCTTCGTATTGTTTTCATAACAACTATTTTTCACATTTGTCTTTGCCCTAGATTTATTTTTTATAATTGTCTTGTCTTAAACAAATATCCTTTTCTCCAGGAAATATCAAGACATTATTAGCAGTAGTATAGCTACATGTAGTAGAGCTGCATCCCTTCCTGTGCTGGTCTCCCCCGCCCCCCACACTCCCCCCCCCCCCCCCCCCCACGAACAAATTACAATATTTCATCAATCTCTCCAATGTACTAGGCAATCAAAGATCTCCCATCAGTCTGTGTTGCTATGTTGCTATGGCGAGTTCCAGAAGGGGATCTTGAACTCCACTCTACACCCCTAAAATAGCTCATCCTGGGTCTACTTGCGAGATGTTTACATGAAGCCGACAGCTTCCAGATCATCAACGAACTCCCCACAACTCCCCACAGCATTGCCTCCACACCAACTGCCCGGCCTGGAATGAATGAGCCCAGCTTTCTTCCCTCCCCCAACACAGGATTTAATGCCGGATCCACATCAACTAGCGACTTGAGAGATTTCGTTGAAAGTATCGGCCACGGTGACTCACCCTGCTAGAATGTTAGGAGATATTCTGGCAATGTAAACTCTGAACAGAGAGATGCCACTGGGGCAGAAGGGATAGTTATAATGATTCTTCGGTACCTGGACTTGGTATACATACACTCATGTATCAACCCAGGTGTGGTAATGATTGACAATACACGCATGATATCCCATTGCTAAATTCATATCCATGTCATGGATAACTGTGAAACCTGCAACACTATCATCATCAGCTTCTCGTCTGATGTGATATTATTTGCAATTACCAAAATGTGTGTATTTAATTAAGAAAATAGTACCACATTATTTCCATCTGGTACTTTTATAATTGACAATACAATCCATGTGGTGATATAGATTTATATATCGTGCAATATACCAAGACCATAAAACCTATGAGAGAGTTGTACTTATGGGTTTCGCCAAAACTAACACAAACATATTCGCAGTTTGATATATCTCTCCTGCCTAAATATTACCCAAATGGTTCAAACCATTTGATGAACTGAACTGATAAAAAAGGCCTACAATACTAAATGTTCATCAGCTGGTCATGTGCATTTAACAGTTGGCCAACAAACCAGATGAGATCTACATGTACTGTATATCATATCATGGCATATTTGTGTATGACTGGTCCATAGGCTAATCAACCTCAATTATGTTGTCTCCTTTCGAGTTTTTTTCTTTCATAAAAAATATCTATCTTTGTTATAATCATGATAATTACATACACATATATTATGAGCAGTCTGAGCAATTCACTTAGCCGTTATCTGAACAATGATCATGACTTTGTTGCAACATGATCAATTATTCTATAGACTGTATATGCATATGACTTTAACATTCAGGGGTCTATCATAGTTCAGCCCAATATGCCCGTGAATAGTGCTAGGTCTATCAGGCGAGTTTTCTTGTATATGGATATGGGCCTCTGTGTGTAGATTGATGATACATATATTCATATATTATCATCGTTAATATAACTAATACTAACTTACAAATAGGTGTCTATAAATGTCTGTCAGGATGATTTGATGAGGCACCTATAAGAACGTTACATAACGACACACATGGAACTCCATATAATGATATCCGCCAGCACAGCGCCCAGCTGATCGATATATCGTTAAAAGTTGAACTCACCGATTGAATAGAGAGCGCGGTCGTAAAATCGGAGCCTCCTTGAAGACGAAATCCCCAAGACTGACCAGGTCCAGCTCTTGTCAAGTTCACTTGCATTGGTTCCGACATTTTGTCTACTGTTTACGAGTTAATAATTTCACTAAAATCGACCAACTCTTCGAGACGGCCCGGCTATCTCTATATACTGTAGTATTGCCCGGTCAAGTTGAGCATCTCCGGTTCATTTGCATACCACATGTGGGTTATCGCCGGTTTGCGCACCGCCCATACTCTGTGTGACGTCATTGACTAGAAAACTTACAAACCTCTGTGGAATGCCTCTATCTATGGAGTGCAGAAAGAGCCATTCACACGCGGCTGGGTCGAGTACATGTACCTGGGTTCAATGGTCCTGAGACATGATGTCATTGATTCGTGTCCTCCAGACGATCGATTCAATGAGATCATGCATACACGTCGTATGCTTTGTATGTTACATACATATCGTACACGCTTGACACGCATCGAAATAGCCATATTTGAGACGTGCGCTTCCGATTTTAAACCACAAACTCGCTGCGATAAACACTCCTCATAAAGAGCACCTCGCGCCCACGAACTACATTCTCTGTGATGTATTGAGTATCGATAACCAGTCGTATTAGTTTTTGTGGGTTTTTGTTTCAATGCATAATTGGCTATGAAACTTGATTTATTTCGATGATGTAATTTTCTATCAATTGAGCACCCCGAGTTTTATGGATTTAAAGCTGAATATTTATTTCACAACGCATATCAACACGTTTGTGGTGAAAGTTACCCTGTTTCAACATAAATACATTTACTTAAATATAATACAAAAAGAAAAAAATATATATATAGATAGCAGTTACAAATTTACATTACCAGTATTCGCCATTGAATGGCAAAAATTTACCCTGTATCAAATTACCCTTTTGACACTCATCAATATTGTTTTATGGCGTCATAAATATTTGCTGTCATCTAAAATACACAGCTGAACGAAAGCATACGTTCACAATGTTTAGTGCATGATCAGACAAAATACATGAATATTTATTTGAGATGTTTCCACCAGAACTCCGGAGGAACGAAGCCGTTTTTCTTCCAGTACGGTGACAGGTTGCCGTATAACTGATGATACAGCTTCTCTGAAGCTATCGCCTCCTTGGCGTACTGAAAATGTAAGTTTGGTTGGAACATGTACACGATGCTATAACTAGTATATTATACCAAATAGAATTTTGCTGGGTTTGCTGTTAGTCAATCGCGCTTTACCTGATCTTCGTCCACGTCGAATAATATGCGCGTCAACAGTTTCTCCTTGGTGATTTTAATGATATTGTACTTAAGGCTGTTGAGACCATCCCTGTGCATCCGGCGCTGTGCAACCCTCAGCAGCTTGAATCTACAGCAAAATGTTATCGTGACTCATAAAATAATACAATATACTAAACAAAATAGCTTCTAATAGCAGAGCCTATACATCGTGTAGGCCTATTATGAGACATATCATTGCAATACACTTTTTTGTTTGAGATTTCAGTAATCTCAGACCAACTAGCTGTGAGGGATGCGTGTACGCCACCTCTAACCGAAACCATGGTCAGTGACACCTAACGATGACATGAGTGACCACCGGTGACAGCTATTGACCTCAGGTACACTTTATGAATGTCCCGCAATGACATACACTCATCTGCGTGACACCCACTCCCCCCTCCCCACCCGATGGCATCCAGTGACGCATCGTGACACGCAATGACCTCTTATGACACCGAATGACCTTCAATAACATTCGGCGACCGCTCATGACATACAGTGACCTCCGATGACAATTAGTGACCTCAAATGGCACCTTGTGATCAACAGTGATACCCAGTGACCCCGGATGACACCCGATCAGCTCTGATGGCACAGAGTGATCCCCGATGTAACCAAGCGACCTTCGATGGAACCAAGTGACCCTCGATGACAATCTGTGAGCCCCCGATGACACCTGGTGACTTCCAATCACAACCAGTGACCTTCGATAGCACCTAGTGACATCCAATGGCTCTCGGTGACTCTCGATGACATCCAATGACCCTCGATGACACCAAGAGACCTTCGATGACGAGCATTAATCACCCAGTGACAATCACTTCCATGCCACCCAGTGACCCTCGATGAGACAAATTGACTCCCCGATTACACCTGGTGATCACCGATTACACTCAGTGACCATCGACGACACCCAATGACCTCATATGACACCCAGTGATCAATGATTACACTCAGTGACCATCGACGACACCCAGTAACCTCAGATGACACCCAGTGATCACCGATTACATTCTTTAACCATCGACGACACCCAATCACCTCAGATGACACCCAATGATCACCGATTACATTTAGTGACCATCGACGACACCCAATGACCGCAGATGAGATCTCCGATGACACCAGTGACCTCTTTTGACACCCAGTGACCATCGATGATAACCAATGACCTCCAGCGTCACTCAAGGACCTCGGATGACACTCAGTGACCATCGATGATACCCAGTGACCATCTTTGACACCCAATGACCTCAGATGACACTCGGTGACCTTAGATGGCACCCAGTGACCGCCGATGACACCAGTGACCTCTTATGACACCCAGTGACCATCGATGATACCCAATGACCTCCTGTGTCACTCAAGTACCTCGGATGACACTCAGATACCTCCGAAGACACCCAGTAACTTCTGATGACGTCCTGTGGCCTTCGATGGCACCCGGTCACCCAATGATATCCAATGACCACCAATGACAACCAGTGACCTCCGGTGAGACCCAGTGACCTCCGATGACACCATTGACCTCTTATGACACCTAGTGACCTTCAATGACACCCAGTGACCTCTCATTACAGCTAATGGCCCTCGATGACACCCAGTGACCTCCCATTATACTCAATGGACCTCGATGACACCCAGTTACTTTCGATGAGGCACAGTGACCAGCTAAGACACCCATTGAACTTCTATGACACATAATGACCTCCGATGACACCCAGTGACGTCTCATTACACCCAATAGCATAAGATGACACCCAGTAAACCCCGATGACATCAAGGACCTCTGATGACATTAAAAACCTCCGATGACACTCAGTGACCTCTGATGACACCCAATGACCTCCGATGACCCAGTGACCCTCGTTGACACCCAATGGTACCCAGTGACCTCCGATGGCACCCAGTTACAACCGGTCACACACCCTTTATGACCCCTGTACACCAGTAAACAGTCAGACCTATTGACGTCCTTGGTCTGTCCTTGACGCGGCAGCTTGGATTCGTCCACGTGTGGAATTCCGTAATACCGTCCGATCTGGTCTGGGTACCGGTATGGCTTCATGCCCTTCGACTTCACCCTACAGCGATGCAGAATATCGTATGGAGAGACGGTGGTTTTATTTTGTCGATAACAGTAGTTACTTCTCTTGGTTGAGAGCGGTTTACCTGCTGTGCAGATCGTCGTCCTCCGCTCCCCAGCCCAGGTACACGTTCGAGTACCCGTTCACTTCACGGAACTGATCGTTCCGGAAAGACACCACGTGACCAAACTCGGCGAATGAATTGTTATATAGAGGCCTGTGTGTGGAACAGTAACCATATTTCACTGTCAAATAAGTAATGATAGTAACATTAGATTGGAGACTGCATTAGGTGTTGTGGGCGTGAAATACAATTAGCACGAGGAGCTGATGACTGACATGAAGTTATTGATGTAGTTGACGGCCACACAGACGTGTCTAGGCTGGTCTGGACACGAGTACATGTTGCGGTCGTCCAGCGGGATCAGATCCACGTCGTGGAATATCGTACACTCGTGACGTCCGTCCAGCTTCTGGGACTCCACGAACCCGACATTTCGGTCCAGGCCGCGATTGAACACCTTCCCCGGCGCCTGTCGATGACATACACGTATAATTTAGTGTTACCTCAGTCTAATAGCTCTTCGGATATAAATATGGTAGAATAAAATGTTGTCATCTGCACCGTACAAATCCCAAAGGAGAGAAAAAAAACATGAGAATACATTTCCATGTAAAGCATCCTAAAAAGGTGATAATAACACATTAATGAGATGTGGATTGTTAAAATACAGTTGCAGTTGCGCAAGTCTTACAAATATAAATAATTGGATAGCTTCGTGCACCACGAAGATTACATGTAAAACATATAAATCATAGTAAATTGTAATTTATACATTGCAATAAAACAATTTGCTTCCAAGAATTCATTGCAACATTACCTGTTCTAACAGATAGATGGTATATGCAATTTTCTGGCGTTTCAGGAATGTGTGAATGTTCTGGAGAAACATGAGGAGCTGGACCTCTCTGTCTCTGTACGGTACAATTATTGCCACGTTATGACGTGGAATGCAATCACTGGGCCGCCATTTACCACCAGGTTGAACGTCATGATGAAACCGCTCCAGATCCAACCAGAATGGAACAGTCAGGTTCGGAGACAATTTGCCATCTGTCGACCATTATAGGTACATGTAAAGAGTTTCTGTGCATGTACGCCTTCTAGTTTACGAAATATTCAGCATATTTAAAATATTTAAAATGAATTGGAACTGACATTTCAATTTCAATTATTTATTAACAATCAACAGATAATTTTCTTTCGAGTATTTGTTAACAGTTACGATCTTACACTGCAGGCTTACTATCTGTATGCTTCTTATTTTCAGTGACCATATATATAATGTTTTCACATGAACAAGTATGGACCTATTCTGGAAAACATTTTTTTGGCGGATGACTGAGATTGCCACAGTTCGATTCAAATTTCATTAACTACTAAAGAAGAAAATTTCGCAGTGATCGTTTTTTTCCAAATACAGGTGTTCGTCAAACAATGAAAAAAAAAACATTTCCTGTCATTAAATCAAGTGGTTTTTTTTCCACAGTTTCATACATGTGTTTTATGTAAGCAACATTATTAATACCTACGTACATCAAAATGGACATCTATCACACACAAACCTTGCTGGATATGATGTACTGAACATGCGATCGGTGAATTCTGACCTCCCTTTATTAATTTTCAGAAGCACGTCTTCCTACGAATAATCATTGTAGGAGATATATATATCTCCATATTACCGCTCACGTCTTTAGAACAAACATGTTCAGAATCAGCTAGTATCTTTCACCTATCACATCCTATCATAAATCAGTCACCAAGTCCTTTATATCACGACTAATAACCAAACCGTCGTCAACAGCCCAATGTCTCGCAAGTATTACGGTCGTATTTCATCTCGTTATCTCGACAACATAGAGTAAGACTATTTCATAGGTCATGGGGTGTTCGAATGATAGTAAATTTTCTCTGACATTCACACCTACTAGCGTAACAATACTGCACGTACGGAGCTACTGGGGTATGTACGAACTTCGTACATATGTTTTGAGCTCCAATTAAAAATTTGTACGTACAAATTTTATTGTCTGAAATACCGAGAGTTCGGATAATTTCTACTGATGTCTCAAAACTCAGATGCAACAAAAATAATAAGAACTGCATGAAAAATCATTTCACACTGCCATAAAATGTCAACAATATACATGTAGCAAGTGTGTATAGATCTGTCACAAAAATGTGCATATTGATTGATATCACCAACAGAGCTGTATAATATTATAACAAAACACCAACCTTACAAACCTTCCTTGTCAACGTAGTTTCAGTGTGTTGATTTGTTCATGTGTTGATGTCTCCCTTTGTCGTCTATTGATTGCATTGTAACTATATTACATGTGGATCCTTTTTCCATTTTAGGTTACCGTGCCAAATGTAAAGTCCCCACATTTTCACTAGTAAAATTATTGATAATAATCGGAGTAATTAATGAGAATATTATCACCACATGGAGGTTGTATATTTACAGCAAATATGTTGATTGTCCTTCGTCTGTGCGATATAAAAACCCCATGCATTGTGATCAAGGGAGAATTGGGATTACACATAGAGAAACGAAATATTGGAAGTTGTTAACGGACACGTAGGGCTTGTGCCAGCCGTGCCGGCACGTGTTGTGTCGGTACGGGAATGTGATACCTGATTTGGATATAGCGCATATGTACTTGTATTATATATTAGGTTTGATTCATTTATGCATCCGAAATGATTTGGAATACCATCAATTGATTTTGGATGAATAAAACTGATGAATGAATCGAGGACTTCACGAGTTTGCCATCTACCAGATTTAATGAGCCAAGAACTTGGAGTGCGTTTGAAAGTGGAGTAAGTTTGTGAAGCTAGCCCAGCGCACACGACCCAACTTGAAAGGGCTAGACTTTACAAAAGAACTTATTGGCAGGACATTGCGTGCATCGTAATCATCCGTCGTTGTCCGTCGTCCACATTTTTATCTTTAAAGTTTACGATCAAAATGCCTCAGATCACCGGAAAAGCTCAAAATATAGGCACATGTTGGCCCCCTGTAGACAAAACAATATAAATACAGCTTGGGCATATAGTATGGACATATATAGGGAGTCATATAGGGTGGATATTTTGATGATCTTGAATTTGACATCACGTGACCTTGAATGGTGAATCACAAGGTCACGTCCAAACTGAAATGTGTAATTTGACTTCCAGATACTAGACGGCTGCAGATAGAGCTTAGGTTTGTATCATGAGCGTATAGGAAATCATATATATAATTGCGGATCTTTTGGTACTAAGTCTTGAAGGTAGGACACATCTGTCCTGAATTGTGTAGATTGGACTCTGTTTAGAAAGCGGCTGTAGTAGCTAAATTTGAATTGTGAGCATACAGCAAATCATATGCCCTGCATGGTTGATCTTTTGAAGAGCTTGACCTTGGTCTCAGGTGATCTTGAGTGATCATCATCTGGTCAACATCATGGACCTTGACTGATAGATCTCTCACATAGTATAACATTGATTCCGCATAGTAGTAGGACTATAGTATATGACCTCCCTCCATTGGCACAAACGCAACTGTAGTTCGCCCGTTGGGCTTCTGACTAGAATTATATACTGGACAATTCTGACCATAACTATAACAATATATTACATTTGTAACTTGGGTTATGGGTCTAAGTCTGATGTACAGATACTTACGTAGGCCTAGTGCTTCTGGGGTATTGGGGCATAAATTCTGACGAATGTCTCGGCGATGCGGGTGGCTCCATCTGCTGATCAAGACGAGGACGACGCCGGCATTAAGCGTCAAGACGAATGTCATGAGCGTGAGGAGCTGAGGTATTCCGAGTCTCATCCTTCTTAGCCACGACACCATCACGTGGTCTTCTCCGTAATCCACAATCAGACCGAGACAGGAAACATTCGGGACGGAAGTTATCGTTTTCTTACATTTGTAACGTGGTCATTCATGACAATTTTCGAGAGGCACTCTTGGAGACTCCCAATCGATGGACATCAGTTCTTATCGTTCGAATTATCTGAATAATGACAATATTGTGGTCCGATAGCACAATAACTCACTGTTCACGTATTGCATTATCGTATATCGTATTATACGGTATACAGAAGCATAGTCATACGAATCACATCATTCACGGTCCCATCAGTTTATAGTTGTTTATTATCAAACATATATTTATGTATGAACTGCGGTCAAAACTACCAAAATGCAATTAAAATTAATATCAGTATATATGTTAGGATAATAACTCACCCAACTGTGCGTGGCCTCAAGGTACCATCATGGAAAGATACTCCTTGGTGTATGTCACACCGTGGTCATCTCGTGTCATTTATTGCTCAAACAATACTAGTGGTTTCAATCATGGTCATACTGTGCTTGCAGCATTTTTTGGTGATGTAAATTTACTACATTGAAACAAATTGAAATAAAACTTCTTTCAGTGGGACATACACATTCGAACTACTGTCATGAAAGATGTATGCATGATGTATGTGAGTTACTGTACTTTCAAAGCAGTTATAGGCCAAGTGTAATGTTTATCACTATCTCACTTCAAATGAACGACATTTCGGTGAAGAATTACCAAGTTCTAGATGAAGACATGGATGGGGCATACTGATATAACAACATACACTTACATGTATGTATGAGAAAGCAACGCGACAGTCCAACACCGATATAATGGCTGAGATCAATGCACTACGGTGGCTTCTTTCGGCCATAATTTTTTTTTATTTTCAAGAACTTATGTAAAATTTATTTTGGCGACGAAAATCATTTTAGACGTGACGAAAATGTTTTAAACACGTTGAAAATCATTTTAAACGCAACGAAAATATTGTAAACGCGTTGAAAATCATTTTAAACACAACGAAAATGTTTTAAACGCGACGAAAATGTTTTAAACACGTTGAAAATCATTTTAAACGCAACGAAAATATTTTAAACGTAACGAAAATAGTTTTAAACGCAACGAAAATATTTTAAACACGTTGAAAATTATTTTAAACGCAACGAAAATGTTTTAAACGCAACGAAAATAGTTTTAAACGCAACGGAAATATTTTAAACACGTTGAAAATCATTTTAAACACAACGAAAATATTTTAAACACGTTGAAAATCATTTTAAACGCAACGAAAATGTTTTAAACACGATGGAAATCATTTTAAACGCAACGAAAATGTTTTAAACGCGTTGAAAATCATTTTAAACACAACGAAAATATTTTAAACACGTTGAAAATAATTTTAAACGCAACGAAAATGTTTTAAACGCAACAAGAATATTTTAAACACGTTGAAAATAATTTTAAACGCAACGAAAATGTTTTAAACGCATTGAAAATAGTTTTAAACGTGACGAAAATTTTATCGTCGTGACCAAAACAATTTTCGTTGCTTATTGTTGTTTCCGTAGCGTCTTCCAAAATGGCTGCCCTACTCATCACGTGACTCACTGCGAGAAAGAGTAATGCATTTTGTTGCACTGTTGCAGTCACGTTTAAAACACTTTCGTTGCGTTTAAAATGATTTTTAACGTGTTTAAAATATTTTCGTTGCGTTTAAAACTATTTTCGTTGCGTTTAAAATATTTTCGTTGCGTTTAAAATGATTTTCAACGTGTTTGAAACATTTTCGTCGCGTTTAAAACATTTTCGTTGTGTTTAAAATGATTTTCAACGCGTTTAAAACATTTTCGTCATGATGAAATTGATTTTGGTCACGTCTAAAATGATTTTCGTCGCCAACATAAATTTTACATAAGTTCTTGAAAATAAAATAAAAATTATGGCCGAAAGAAGCCACCGTAATGCACATCCAGATATCGTTCATAAATTTACGATTCTCTGAGCAAGAAAGTGAAGGACTTGTACTAACAATATCATGTACCTAAAGGGGGTTGAGATGATTATGAGGTTATTTAGACAAATATGAACATGAACGTTTTAACACAAGAGTGACTTGCTAAGCAACTTAACGTGCAAGACCTGTGCTCATTTGGACATCCGTCACTGTGTCTCGGGATATACTATTGACTTTCGATCGTTATCATCAATATCTTTTACCATGTCATGCATATTTGTCACTGTCGTATCATATGTCGTAACAGGGGCGGGTATAGGATTTTTTAGGGGGCAAATCATTTCATCGACAGAGTGGCGAGCGAAGCGAACCCATGTCGGCCGGGGGTCTGGGGCCCGCTTAAGGGCCCCATACGCTGAAGGTTTATGCACCCCCAATGGTGTGTTCTAGGGCTCTCCTTGGACCAATTTCATGGCCTTGGAGAGTTTATGAATGCCTGATCTGGGTGGATCGAGTGTTCTGAAGGAGGGCCAAGATATGAAATGTTGCAAAGCAAGTTGGCGTAGACCGAGGGTCTGAGGCATGTGTGCGAAGCGAGCCCATGTCGGTAGGGGGTCTGGGGCCCGCCTAAGGGCCCCAGACGCTGAAGGTTTTTGCATCCCCAATGGTGTGTTCTAGGGCTCTCCTTGAACCAATTTCATAGCCTTGTAGAGTTTATGAATGCCTGATCTGGGGTGGATCGAGGGTTCTGAAGGAGGGCCAAGATATGAAATGTTGTGAAGTGAGTTGGCGAAGGCCAAGGGTCTGAGGCCCGCTTAAGGGCTCTAGAAGCTGAAAAGATATGCATGCCCAGTGGTGTTTTTCATAGGTTTCTTTTTGTCCATTCCTCTAAGAGTTTTTTGCATGGCTAATTCGGAGCAGATCTGGCATTTGAGGGAAGGCCCATTTATGAAATGTTACTAAGCCAGGTGAAGCAAGCCCGTGTCGACCGGCCAGATGCCGAAGATTTATGCATCCCCAATGATGTGTTCTAGGGCTCTCCTTGGTCCAATATCCATGGCCTTGGAGCGTTTATGAATACTTGATCTTGGGTGAATCCAGAGTTCTGAAGGAAGGCCAAGATATGAAATGTCGTGAAGCGAGAACCGAGGGTCTGGGACTCGCTTGAGGGCCCCAGAAGCTGGAGGGATATGCAGTGGTGTGTTTTACAGGTTCCCTTTGGTCCATTTTCCATCCCCCTAAAGAGTGTGTTGTATGGCTGATTCAGGCAAATCTAGGATTTGAGGGAAAGCCTGGTTCTGAAATGTTGTTAGGCAACTTGAAGCAAGCCCCTGTCGGTCGGGGGTCTGGGGCCCGCTCAAGGGCCCCAGAAGCTGGCGATATTCGCATGCCTAATACAGCATCCCAGAGTTCTCCAGTATCAAGCATTACTTAACACCTATAAATGCATGATCATTGTAGTTGAAACAAAATATGACATAAAATATTACTTAGTTTTGGACCCCATCAAATGATCAAGTGCATTTGGCCATTCAGTGCTCTCAAATCATTTATAGAAGGTGAAGGGCATAAATGCTTTCACTGAGTACAGGTGGGTGGGCTATAGAGTGAATACATTGCTCGCGACATGGGGCCCCAGAAGTTAGAGCTACTTCCCGGTGTAATTTATCTTGAAAACACTTCCTCCCCTCTCTTTTTCTCCTTTTCCTTCTTTTTTCTTCTTCTCTTTTTCCTTCTTTTTTTAGGAGGGGGGGGGGCAAGGCCCCCTTGGCCCCCCCCCCCCTAAACCCGCCCCTGCGTAACAACTACAATGTATGGAATGTTCACATATGATTCATGTCGTATACTAAAACATAAATCATGGTTATATCTCAATATTGCGGTGTTTTTGGCTGTTTGTCCATCGTTCCGTCATCACTACATGAAGGTTTCCGTGATTCATCGAGTCATCTATAACACTGCGTATTCAGTACGACGATAACAGACTTCATAAGCTAAGGTGCTTAATCACATTTACTTCTCCAGATGTTTGACACTGCCTTGCACTTTGTCATTTGCTGTTCATCGCTGGTATTTTAAACACAATGGGATAGGCGTATGCAACAACGAAAGAGTGTAACACATTAGATGCATCACTGAGGCATTTTCTACATCGTTCTGAAATGTCACGAATGTGAAACTCATAGGAAATTGAGTTTTTGGAGGATGATGTCAAGACCATGACACCACAATGCACTCACTCAACAACACAAAGGTAAACCGAAAAGTATAAGAACCAGGCAACACATTTTATGTACCAAATACTGCGGGAAAGTCTCTGTTGTCCCATAGAGAATAGGTATCCATCATTATGCGAGATGTCTGGCGGCCGTAATTGTGTTGTATGGCCTCTCCAACACCTGGCGAGCGAAGATATGCAGGCAATACCTCGGTAACGATGTCGAGTTTTGCCTCGATTTTCATTAGGCCAATGACTTACACACAGCCTTGTGATCTACTTTTGTTATCACTGATAATTACAGGTAAATATCAAAACATATGTGAAGTATGTTTCATGAGAGATACAACTTTTTCATGTGGATCAAATATATACTATTATTGGACAACGCAATTGAGTGGATATTGTTAATGCAAAAAGGCGAAAGCTGAAGAACAGACCAAATTCAATGGGGATGGATTTTCGATTCACAGCAGATCCGAATAAAGCTTAACCATATTTATTTGAAGCAAGCACTTTATAATACAAATAATATAATACACGCATGCATGTATGACCGAGTAGAAAACAATAACAAAGGAACAGAAATCCGGTAGTGCAGATTTGAGCACGAAATAATGCACATTTACGGTACTTTGTTGAAGAAAAAAGACTGATAGCATCCTAACATCACATAGACTACAATCGCTGTCTTTCTAGATTCAGTCTCTTACAAGGAAGTACTTCAAAGGTACCGCCCCAGTTCAAACACTGAGGTCGGAATTGATATTTTCAGTTTATGAGCACCAAACCCAAAGCCATTTGTTGCCATGTAAAAGGGTTGAACTAATCCATAACGTTTCATGCGTCTGTAGCAGTTTCGGCAATTCAAACAACATACTGGAGATAAAGGCGGGAGAACTTCTTCAGAAGCGTTAGAAATTCACACCATGATATTCCGATGCAGGAGACAAATTACCCGTTTGTCTCTATATTTCGCTATTTTGCGTTCAAATGACTGAAAATACGTACATTCGTAAACTTGCATAATTCCGCAAATCTACACACACACACAAAACCCTAATTGTATCATTAGTAAATTTCCACTCCAATAACAACCCCTACCCCGGCATTGTTTTATTTCTGTTCATTTCATAATATCAAATGTGAATGATGGTGTAATGGTTTCCATTGGTCCTAATTGTCGTTTGTATCTCTTCATGCTCAGGTTACACTTATGATGGAATATATGACAGATATGCTACAGTGACACATAGCAATATACACAAGCATATACAATATAATAAAATACAGTGAAATTCATCAGTCATATTATCCTGCACAAGATCTACGTTGATGTCACAAAGAGGGCCAGGCTATCTGCAGTCTCAAACAGTGTTATCAGCGCTTGGTGCGTTTTTCCCTTTGGAGATCCGAGGGGGTCTTCTCTGTGGTTTCCGTGGGCTGGGTGGTGGTTGGGTCCTTACCCTCGGGCTGATCTGGGGACTTGGGCGGAGCCTCTCCCGTCTGGTCTGTGGGTTTAGAATGCTCGTCTCCCATTTCTAACATGTGTATCCGACCTGAACAATAAATTGTAACTTCCATATAGCATAATTAATACAACTTCCACTAGTTTTGCCTGAACAGACGTAGAATCAATTGATACCAGTATTAAGTATTCCGAGCAAAGGAAACAGGGTCCGTTATCCAATCTCAGAGTCCGGGGACAGAAAGTCATATCAGGCATACGAAGTGAGAGAAAACAAAAATGACAGCGAAACTCATGAAGCCCCAAAAATGGCCATTAGGAGGTGAAATCAAGTTTTCCGGAAAGAGTGAGCATTTCCTGCCCAACTAGTGGTACCCGTCATGAATTTCCCAAAATTAACATGAAAACAGATCTAGTTGCATGTCAGACATGGATTGGGTGTATTTATCAACCAGATCATGATGACGTCCATGATAGAATATCCTAAAGGCAGTTATAAGTCTTGGTAAAACATATCCTTGTCGCAGCAGTTTAGAGAGTAGCTGGGCACTTCGATAAACAAAGTCCTCATATCGGCAACTATCTATAGAATAGCGTATAAGTTGAGAAACAAACACACCATATGCTGGTGACATAGGAATGTTGCTGCTTAGAAAAGGGAAATTGACTATGGAAAAATATTACACGCATCTATCACAGCATCTTTTGCTTTGTGATGTCATTAACATTTATTCACCCTATTAGCTTGGCATGGAGCCCCCCCCCCCCCGTTTGTATCCAAAAATAGTACATAGAGATATAATCTCATTTTAACACTTAAACAACTATTTGATACTAATTAAGTATAATTGTACTTTATAAGATGGATAATTATCTCACTATAGAATACAACATACTGTACAAATATGGGCCACCGAGAACGCTATGGCCTATGTTTTATGATAGCGGTATCACTATTCAAGATAAGATTGACCGAAAGTACAATGGCGTTATCGTATTTAGATATGTACATCTATAGCCCTTTGTTATTTTACATATATTGATGTAAGTACATAGTATAATAACAGTATTAATAATCATTGTGCTGCACATACCTTTCCAAAAATATCTGAAATTTCCAGAGTCGTTCCCTGCTGATGCACTATTGTCAGCTTTTGTGGTCGTTTAGTTATGATACTGCGCAGGATTGCGAGCAACTGCTCTCTCTCTCTCTCTCTCTCTCTCTCTCTCTCTCTCTTTCTGAGTTATGTCCACTAATATGATAACAAAAACATTGTTGTGTTGTGGTCGGAGCAAATCTGGTCGGAGATCTCTTGTCAAGGAAGTCCAGTGTCTATGACGGACATTGCGGCGACACTAACACCCACTCTTAGATACCAACCTCATACAAAGGTGGCAATGTTCACACATTCTTCTCCGTTATAAGCTTTGGTCTTATTAATCAAGTGTCCATTAATTTACAGGCACAATAGAAGTCACAATCATAGCTGTTACATCACAAACAAATAGTATTGCGAAACCAAATGTAAAGAGTTACAGCAATACAAAAACACACAACTATACTGTGATTTTTCTAACTCGTTTATACAATTTTTCGCTGATATTTTTGCGATGCGATGCATCGCAAATATATCGTCAAAAACCGGTGTAAACAAGTTAAAAAAATCAGAGTATACTTGAATGGCTGCAGATATTTGTGGCCATTTGTTGATTAGTGTCTTGGTGACTGCTTTTGTAAGTCAGCCTACAAAGAAACCTGCCAAGAGCTCGCAAAAGCTCAAAGACTTCGGTGAAATTTCACACAGATATCAACTTCCACAAAAAATCAGAATATGGAAATCATTTAGTACTGGAAACTGGGAATATTGAAATCATTGGTGATGATGTGGACTCGATGAAAACAGAACTTTAGGTATGGTCCCATACACTTTATTACTGTACGTTTTACATAAATATAAAAAATATAAATCAGTGGCATTGACAACTAGTGGTTAAGGAAAAAAACAATTAGGGAAACATGGTGGTCCAGGCATTCAGTTTCCTTGATTGCACCACGGTCAAATTCCATATTCAAATATCTTTGGAGTTTTCACGTGAATCGACCAATGGTGACGTTCGACGGCGCCATTCGACGCAAAATTCACGTTTTTGTTACGTTGGTGTATTTTGGTGGTTCTCTGTAACTTAGTAAAATATACGATTCCGCTTAGGGGGAAGGGTATTGGAAGTAACATACCTGACGGCAATGAGACAGTGAAAAAAGAAACGTATATTTTTATTGTTTCGCTGACAAATCTCAGCAAAGTCTACATGCATTGGTGAAAATATCAAAAACTCACAATCCATTCCAATTTATCTGTAACCTGATAAAAGTCAATTTTTACGCGTGGGTATGAGATATATGCTAACAAATATGCACAAATCGATCGAATACACGTACAATCAAACACTTAAAACGTTTTTGAAAAAAGAATCTACATTCAGGGTACACGTGATTCTTAGTCATTACAATGCAATATGCTTAGCTATTAGCTCGTGGACTCGGGAGGTCCGAGAGACTTGACCAGTCTGTCGTAGCGTGAGGCGTTGCTCTGGTTCTCAGTCCAGTCCAGATATGTGTGCTCCGCTAGTAGCTCGGGGATCTTACAGAGCTTGTACATAATGATGAGCATGCGGTCAGTAGGCCCGACTTCATTCAGGACGCCCGTGTAGACGGCCATCAGCTCCATTTCTGTCAACCAGGCATTGCGGTAGTAAGCAGGCGAGAAGACGAAGATGATCCGGTGACTTTCCTCAGTGGCCCGGCCAGAGTTGTACATCAGTGGTTTGTTGGCGTCGAAGTCTCGCGGTTGGAAGCAGATGCGGTAGCCTCGTGTCTCCAGTTCTTGTACTATTTCTGCAGCAAATTTTGAGTCTGTGTCGTCGTATGATATGAATGCATCATACGAAAACCGATCGTGAGCAATATCGTCATAGATTTTCTCTTGACTATTGATTTCCATCAGGTTTTTCAGTTGTGAAAGCATGATCCGCTTAGCACGATGGCATGAGAATGGCACCACCAATGTGTTCCAAAAAACAAATGATGTTACCGTAGATAAAACTAATGTGATGAAAAACACAATACCGATTACTATTTGGGAGTAATTTGTCATCGATTGTAAAATCTTGCGGTCCTCGATCATGTTTGGAAAGTAGTTATCAGCCAATACTTTATAGTAGTTGAAAAAGTTCCAATCAGGTTCCAATCTCTCTGTCCAATATATTTCAGCATCAAGTGGAATTACGAAATTCGGGACAATATGCATTGTTCTGGTGTAACGGGTCACAACACCTTCACCTTCTGGTCGGATCATATTTGCGGCGCATTTATATTCGCCGAAATCTTCAACCGTGAAATTTGTAATGATCAAGTCCAATCGTACCTGCACACCTCTCTCAGAAACTGGATCTATCGTTAGTTCTACGTTGTGTTTTGTTTTCAAGTATATTGTGATATTGTTGTGAAAACACTCAAAATCGAATTTCGATTGTTCAGGAATATTTGGCAACCATCGTATGGTGCTATTAGCGATGGTTATGGCAAAGAACGTGGCTACGACTTTACTGATTGCTCCATTGCGTTCTGCACTGAGAAAGTGATTTATGTTAAACTGTCCCACAATGGCATCACAAACGAGATAAAGTTCCGCACTGATGTGTGTCGTTCTCACGGCAGCCGGTGACGAAATGGCGTAATCTTCACAGCTGTGTTGATACAAAGCCACCAGAGGCCAGGCGATCGTCACATTATGGCCGACAGATCGTTCCAGAGTAAGCTCGCTATGATAAAATCCCTGGTGTGCGGAACAGGTCAAATTACGAAAGTGAATACCGTCCGGAATACACGTAGTGGCGATAATCACTTTGCATTCAATGAAGAATTCCTCTGTCGAAGTGTGTGCATTGGCCATTTCAAAGTCAGCGGAAAGTATACAAGGCATTGCGCCTTTCGTGCTGAAATGAGTCGTGACACGTTCGCTGTTTGTCCATGTTAATATGTGGTGTTCGAAAAGACACTGGCTTTTATCCAGTCCCTTTATCGTCTTCGATTTGATTGAAACATGATTTCCTCCATCAAAGTGCATTACGTGGGGCATGTGTCTCCATCCATTCGCAGTCAAAGTGCCATTGACTTGACTAATAGTCAGCAGAAAAATTATGTATTTGAACACGTAAGAACTGTTGTGAGACGTCATTTTTTTGCCAGTACACGATAACCTTCACTCCGTTCACTTTCATTCACGTTGATGCTCATGGAGCGCGCTAACTTGATTCAAGATGTGCAATACAGTTGTAAAGTGCACTTCGACTCACCAGAATAATCCGTACTGATCAAAACCGCTCTCGAATAATGTGACATTTCCAGGACCACCCACAAACGCCTTATCACCGCTCCAACCTACTTCAATTTTATTATTGCAAAGTTCATTTCACCTGGTCTAAATAGTACACTTATAATAATTTATGACCACTTTCCGAGTTGTGTTCAGACCTACTCTCAAATATTTTATAACCACTTCAAATCACATGAATAAAATGTACTTGTTCAGTCATATTGATATCGCATGAACGTTTTCATTGGTTTGTTATTCGATGCAATGGCTACCGCCATACTCAGAGAATACATGCTCATCATCCTGGCTTTATGCATAGGATCAAATATGGGTGATAATACTGGATGGTCGGAGTACGTACAAGGCCAGTCATTGTTTGTCGAAGAACATGATATTGTGCTTAATATTTTTCCGGACCAAACTCGAGTTAACTTTTCTCAGACGACAAAGAATATGAAGTCTGATCACGTCGAATCACCAGGTGAAACACTCACAATATTGACTGACTCTTACTTCTTATTCAGGAAGTTTAATTTCAAGGCCACGAACGAATCGACTCCGTTTCTGAAAGGAAAGCTGTACGAAGCATTGTCTTCTAAAGAGCAGGAAAATCTAAGGTGCGAAACCGGCCACCGTTTGGGAACAGAATACACTTTTTGTGTGGATATTACAGACAAGATGAAGGCCGACTGTCATCCAGAGCACATTATCAAAGGACAACAAGGAGAAATAAAGATGGGATGCTCTTTGTGGGAACTTCGTTCAGAAACAGTTCATTTGCAAAACTTATGGTTGCTTATTGTAACGCAAAATAATGCAGGGTGCAACTCAACGTGGAAGCGATACACATTCAATAAAATTTTCAACACGATTATACCGTTGGAGCCTGGTGAGCTAGGCCGGTTGGTACCTGCACCTCTGATCGCTTCCAAGGGACTCGTCAACTTACGCAAATCACTAAACGCATCTTACCAAAATATCAAGATCAACATTCACAGTAGATGTTATAAAGATGAAATGCTAATCACCCCAGGGACTCACCTACTGTCCTTCGACGTACACAATCGATGTGAATACCTAGAAATATGGGCTTATTTCAAAATGACGTATGTGGAAGTCGGAACTTTTCACTGTCACTGGCACGTGGGCTCTCATCCTGGAGAGTCGGTTCTCAGCTTCCGAACGAACAACATGAAATGTTGTTCGATCGGAGACATGCACAAATATGTTCTATATTTGTCGTCTTTGCGTGCACGAAACGCACTACATGGTGTGAATGTTCATGAAAGAATCAGGGTAACCCAAACCCAGTTTGATGATTCTTACAAAGCAATTGTGGACGAACGCGATGATGCATATCATGAAAACTTGGAATGGAAGTTATATGAAAAGGGTACAGTTTACACTTGTGCGATTCTCGTTCACTGGTGCTGTATTTCATTTTTCTTCAGCTGTTTCTTTTGGCCAATCCGGTACCATTTGAAGAGAGAGCGACGTGATAGAATCAACTTGCTGTCAGCGTTGAAGAAGGTCGATACATATCCCAGACCAGACATCGTCCATGACATATTTCTCTCCTACAGTTCTAAGGACGTTGACTTCGTGAAGAATACACTTCTCAAATGCTTGGAAGCTCTTGGATATACCTGCTGCTTTGATAGAAGAGATTTCCAGCTGGGGAAACCCGTGATCCAGAATATATGTGAGAGTGTGTACAACAGCCACAAGACGTTGGCTGTATTATCCAAATCGTACATGGAAAGCAACTGGTGTCTGCATATGGAGTTTGCACTGACCTATCGCAGAATGCTGTCTGATGACGGGCCCGCGGACTGTCTGGTGATGCTCCAGTACAAGGGCTGCAAGGTGGATCCCGTCTTGAAGAATAGAAACTATATCAACTGGGCTGACTGCAAGAACGGAGACTTGGAGGTATTTTGGGAGAGACTTGTGAAAATACTTGGTGATCCTGTCATCCAGAAGAAATCCGAATAGGGTCAAGCCCTAGTCCATTTTCGTAGAACATACATGTACTGGTTAGTTATCTGTTTTCGATGTCTCACTGAATGAGAAGTTTCGACAAATTGACAGTATGTTTTTGAGTCCTTTTCAGTGTAATTATCAATGTAAGTGTTGCAATTGATCTTCGTTCAATTTCATATGTCATCCTCTAAATGATCATTGTATTACAATTATATAGTAGTAGAATAATGTACTGTGTATGTATAAAATATTTTGGAAAGGAGTTGCGAATTTTGTATTTTGATTATTTCAAACCAGTATGATGCACACAATGCCTAGTTCGTACTTACATTAAATCTACAAACCAGTAAAACCTAACTTAGATGCATGTATGAGGGGCATTATGTATGTATCGAATCGAAATTTTGCATGTAGAAATAAATATGCGTGATTGTTACCATATAACATATCGTGTGTTTTTTCACTGTGTTTACAATCACTCTCAATTTTTGTGTTCATTGTTACTGCAATATTTTGGTATTAGACAATGGTTGGATATAACAATTAAAGTTGGAATCAATTTTAAAATTAGCCAAACTTAGCATTCTTGTTTTTCTTGCAAATTTGAAAGTACATCACGACATTGTCGGGAATATATAGAAGATGTGCACAGTTCGACAACAGATACTTAGAAAATTGACGTTAATCGTGCATGAAAACAGTGGATAGAGAATGATCGGCCTGCCTACATTGCCGGTTGTCACAGTATCTAGACAAATACCAATGACGTCATGATATTGTGTGTAGAACTCGCCCTCAAGGCGGGCCGCTTTGAGGAAAACATTGACGCGAGATTGACTGGCCCGAGTTTGAATCTTGATTTGGCAACTCAATTTAGGCACGTAATACACATTTTCAGAAACAACTTTTTACGATTTCTTATTCTATAGACAAAACGAAGCTACTGCAGAATAAATACATTTTGTCAATTCTAAAAGTGATTATAGCTTTAATCGTCACGGGTGCATTGTTATCAAAATAGATATATAATGACGAATACTACCCCCTCCTCTTCGAAAAAAAAATATGGCGACAAATTATTGTCTATGACCGATTATGTATCGATGACTTTTGTCTTATGAACGAAATCAGGTTATCAGCTCACTGGCCCGTATGAACTGATAAGCCGTTTATGTTGTAGTTTTCCATCCGCAGTCTCTGTCCGTCCGGCAAATAACTTCATTTGGCTTGAAAAACTTTCTATTAAACTTGTCACAAGAATATATAGCATTCAAATTAATTCTTAATCCGAGCCGCTTGTTTGATCTATAAGAACTTAATTTCGCCCATTTCCAACATCATTTCCTCGTACTCTCGTAACTATATTTCTGATATTGTGTGAAGATTATGCCTTTGTATTCACTTAATAATGTTTGGCACTAAATTCACCCAAAAGGTCCAAATCGAAGGCCTAAAAAGCACAAATTGTCTTCGTGCACCACTTGCGTTCAAAATGGTGCTTATGTTTATATTATGAATTTATGACAAGTCATATAAACGGGCATAGTTGACCTGAGATGACATGTGAGTGTCCCAGCGCCACGATGTGTCTGCACGAAGATGTGTAAGAAAAATCAGAGTAGGGCTTATAGAATGAGCAATAATATATGATGCAGTTTTGAAGAACCAATCCAACTGCTGCAGCATCTAAGTCCCAAAGCATTCGTGTTTATATCAAGTAGTGGAATGGAAAGGGACTTGCAACAGCGTCGAATGGCATATCATCAATGGACAATTCTTCAAATCATCAATGGAAAATTCTTCAAATCATCAATGGAAAAGTCTTCAAATCATCAATGGAAAAGTCTTCAAATCATCAATGGTAAAAGTCTTCAAATCATTAATGGTAAAAGTCTTCAAATCATTAATGGTAAAAGTCTTCGAATCATCAATGGAAAAGTGTTCAAATCATCAATGGAAAATTCTTCAAATCAAATGTTCCAACAGGCCCATCAAATCTATTGGACGTCATCAGTGTGACTGCAGTCGATGGAGGCGAACTGGCAGGAATTATGACCCGCACTGCAAAGATGTATGCAGAGATCGACTTGATACTAGCTTTGCCAACTCCTAAGGCTCTTGATATCTTAATGACGACGACATATGAACTGAACCCTATCAACTGTCAACTGTTTGTTGCACGGGATCATTCTCCTTCACAGTTTCTTTAATGATACTCTTGTGTATATGCATATCCTCCATTGTGTCTCCGAATTGCGTGGGTATTCATCATGATTTTTTTTGCAAATGAGTACGGTAAATCAGTGGATTGTGTCTCGTTCCCATGATATGGGCGAAAACTGAATTTTGACGATATTCTTGTATTTATAAAAAAGTTATAACAGTGTATATAGTATGGTATTCAGGAGATATCATGAACAAATGAAGTGTACGAAAATAACTTATTTTGCCATTAATCCTAAGTGAAACATCAGTTTACCATGAGTTCATCCAATAGCATTTTTTGACTGCTGAAAAACTTGTGTTTTGGAAGGTCATTGTCGTTGAAATCTAATGATCTATTTGACTTCTCCTGAAAAGAAAACATGTGTATACATGCAGATATCTCATTTTTCATGATATGTTAAATATCACGAAAGATACGAACCTTCAATATTTGGACACGAGAGATGGTGGTCATCTTCGATTTTTAGGTTACCGGACCTTTGGTCCGATAACCTATTGCCGTGGCGTTGCGTCCGGCGTCCGGCGTCCGTCCGTCCGTTGTCCGTTCACATTTTTACCTTTACAAATTTTGCACAAAAATACCTGAAAATATTTCCAGAAAAGGATTTTTTTAGTTTTGCGATTTTCGTATTTTTTTTCAAAATGGCGGCCGTTTTCGACGAAAAATGCCTGATTTCGGACTTTGGCATCTGTCCAGTGACTTTTTTCTTCTTAATACAAATCACTCCTCATATGTACTCCTGTGATGTGTATAAGTTTCGTTGCACTTGAATAGCTCCAATTGGGCCATTTTGGCCCAAACTCGGCCCATATGGGACTTTCCCATGATAAACTCTCCTATGCTTTATAACGGGACACATTATGCCTAATATCTCACTTAATATTGACATTAGACACTAGAAATCAATTGTGGACATATTGGAAATGATTTATGCTGAATATTCTCTTGACCTTGAATTTGACCTCTGACCTCAGTTTCAAGGTCAGAGCACAAAATGGCTAATATCTCGCTTGTTATCGACTTTACAGCTTAGCAATCAATTATGAACATATAGGAAATGATATATGCAGATTATTGTCATGACCTTGAATTTGACCTTTGACCTCATTTTCAAGGTCACAGAACAAAATGGCTAATATCTCACTTCTTATCGACTTTACAGCTTAGGAATCAATAATGAACATATAGGAAATGATATATGCAGATTACTGTCATGACCTTGAATTTGACCTTTGACCTCATTTTCAAGGTCACAGGACAAAATGGCTAATATCTCACTTATTTTCGATTTTACAGCTTAGGAATCAATTGTGGACATATAGAAAATGATATATGCCGAATATTCCTGTGACCTTGAATTTGACCTTTGACCTCATTTTCAAGAACAGGAGCACAAAATGGCTAATATCTCACTTATTATCGACTTCACAGGTTAGGAATCAGTTGTGGACATATATAGGAAATGATATACGCCGAATATTCTGATGACCTTGAATTTGACCTGTGACTCCATTTTCAAGGTCACAGGAAAAACATGGCTAAAATCTCGCTTATTATTGACTTCACAGCTTACAAATCAATTGGGGCCATATAGGAAGTGATACATGCTGAAGATTGTCATGAACTTGACCGTTGACCTCATTTTCAAGGTCAGAGCATTAAATGGCTCATATCTTGCTTATTATCGACTTTGCAGCTTAGGAATCAATTGTGCACATATCGGAAATGATATATACTGAATCTTGTCATGACCTTGAACTTGACTTTCGACCTCATTTTTAGGGTCAGAGCATAAAATGGCTAATATCCGTTTATTATCATTTTTACAGTTAAGGAATCAATTGTGAACAAATAGTAAACGATATATGCTGCATATTGTCATGACCTTGAACTTGACATTTGACCTCATTTTCAAGGTCAAAGCACAAAATGGTTCATATCTCGTTTATTATCGAACTTATGCTTTGCAATCAATTGAGCACATATAGGAAATGATATATGCTGAATATTCTCATGACCTTGAATTTGATCTCATTTCCAAGGTCAGAGCACAAAATGGTTAATATTTTGCTTATTGTCGATTTTGCAGCCTAATAATAAAAGCTTAAACTTGACTTTCGACCTCATTTTTAAGGTCAGAGCATAAAATGGCTAATATCCGCTTATTATCATTTTTACAGTTAAGGAATCAATTGTGAACAAATAGTAAACGATAAATGCTGAATATTGTCATGACCTTGAATTTGACCTCATTTTCAAGGTCAAAGCACAAAATGGTTCATATCTCGTTTATTATCGAACTTACAGCTTTGCAATCAATTGAGCACAGATAGGAAATGATATATGCTGAATATTCTCATGACCTTGAATTTGATCTCATTTCCGAGTTCAGAGCACAAAACGGTTAATATCTTGCTCATTGTCGATTTTGCAGCTTAATAATAAAAGTTTAAACTTGACTTTCGACCTCATTTTTAAGGTCAGAGCATAAAATGGCTAATATCTGCTTATTATCATTTTTACAGTTAAGGAATCAATTGTGAACAAATAGTAAACGATATATGCTGAATATTGTCATGACCTTGAATTTGACATTTGACTTTCAAGGTCAAAGCACAAAATGGTTCATATCTCGTTTATTATCGAACTTGCAGCTTTGCAATCAATTGAGCACATATAGGATATGATATATGCTGAATATTCTCATGACCTTGAGTTTGATCTTATTTCCAAGGTCAGAGCACAAAATGGTTAATATCTTGCTCATTGTCGATTTTTCAGCTCAATAATAATAAAAGCTTAAACTTGACTTTCGACTTCATTTTTAAGGTCAGAGCATAAAATGGCTAATATCCGCTTATTATCATTTTTACAGTTAAGGAATCAATTGTGAACAAATAGTAAACGATATATGCTGAATATTGTCATGACCTTGAATTTGACCTCATTTTCAAGGTCAAAGCACAAAATGGTTCATATCTCGTTTATTATCGAACTTACAGCTTTGCAATCAATTGAGCACATATAGGAAATGATATATGCTGAATATTCTCATGACCCTGAATTTGATCTCATTTCCAAGGTCAGAGCACAAAATGGTTAATATCTTGCTCATTTTCGATTTTGCAGCTTAATAATCAATTGTGGACATGAAATGATATATGCTGAATATTCTTGTGACCTTGAATTTGACCTTGTTGTCAAGGTCACGGGACAAAATGGCTAATATCTAAGATGTAAAACATTGTCCGGTAACCTTTCTTAGCCCTTGGGCTAATTTTTTGTCATATTTTTGGTTTTGGACGAAATCGGATAAAATCTATTTATATGTATTGCTGGGAACATCTCGATTGTTAACTAAAATATCATAATGTGAACAAAGTTTATCATTGAGTTTATACAGGTTTTCAAGACTTGGTGTATGTTTAAATAAAGAGCGTATTTTGTGGAGTATAGGCATAACTTACCATTCTTCATGCACACTTAGATCATACGGATACAATTTTATTATCATACTAAACAACATGCTGCATGTACAAACGATTCACATGAATATGAATCATGACATAAGCACTGTTCCATGATAAAAGTGCATGTTGTTTCTAGATTTGACACATGATTCCACTGTTTAGCATAATGATTGGAAGCAAGAATACCACACTGAAATCCACCGAAACTCTCACTATGTACGTGTAACACATAGTTCGGATTGAAAAAAGTGTGTACAATTGCATCCGAATTGATATATTTACAATACTCAAATTCGTAGGTTACATACTTGCATGTCGGCCGTGTATGTTTTATTTTCAGAATAACTCCACTATAAATAAGGAGACTCGATAGTATCAGTTCATTTCACTCTCCGCTGGTGTCGTCTAGGCTATTACGTTTCGCCAGTGTCCGTCGCGGGTTGTGTGTCGCCCGTCTGCGTCCCGCCGTTGTTCTGTGTTTCCGGTTCCGGTGGCGGTTCGTTCCCCAGACTCCGCTTGGTGCGCTTCTGTCGCTCTGAAGTGTCCTGGCTAATTGTAGCCGACTTGGAGCCTGATCCGCCCATCGTCGTAACTCGTCGGGTCACCAGTGTCAAATAGAACTCTGCTGAGAATAGCAAAACTTTGTTTAGATATACATTATTTGTATCATCAGCTTTTTATAGTTCTGATAAATTATGCCCCAGTGTCATTAAATGCTGCTCCGGGACTGAATCGAAAGTGATGACTTGTATTACACAGTGATTTCGGGATGAATGTTTCTATTTTACAATCGGAGCAGTACACACTTTAGACATGAATTCGTAGAAAATTGAAAAACAAAATCGAGTATATGCAGCACACCTTTTAGTCAGAAAGCGTGAAATAGTGGTTATGGTGAGAGTCTGTCATTTATGAGCTCGTAGACCGATGATGTTCGACAATCTTGTAAACTATCGATGATTACACGTGATGCTATGATCACACTATGACGCTAATAAGTTAAAGTACAGTAGCATTCCTACCCTTCGAATAAACAATTAGTTACTGAACAGTCCACATGTAAATTTCCGACCGGATGCAGTTCTGTGCTATTCCGGTCAGGATCTGCTTTAGCGCTGGAGGGCCCTGTTCCTAGACTATCCAATTATGCACTTGCTGGATTTCAGCTCAAGGTGCTGACCGATATAAGCCCATACACATAAGAAAATCTTCCACTGAAAAAAAAAAAACAGGTGATAATGATCATTGTCTGACCTGGGATCCGCTATGTTCGCTTTTGACGATGATTCATTAGTTCACTAGTTTCCTGTTCAAATATAATGATGGTATATGTTGCCTCGGTGCTTATCTACATGAAATATAATATGGGAAGACTAATTCAAGAATCCACATGACGAACTTTCGTTATCGTTTTTTGCTCAGCTTTATCCATTTTCGCACAAGCTGGAATCTTGATTACACCCACTATTATCAGATTATTAGCAGCGTGGTTTGATTTTCATAGCGTACAATGGCACAATTTAGAACAGCCATACGAATGATATAAAACCATCCATTTACCCCCGCTTCGTATTAGGATATTCATTGATTAGTATTTGATACTGCAATTGCACTTGGCATACATAACGTATTGTCTTTGAGATATAGTGCTTACCTGAGAGACTAGATAACCTGGCGAGTCGAACATACGTTTACTAAAGCAAAAACAGCACACTATCTCTGTTTACAGTCTGTCTGAACTAATATCCGCTATCCACGTCAGAATGTAATGGCAATTTGCCTCTGGAGTTATTACAAATCCACAATATTCCAGTTTGTTTATCTACACTAGTCTTGCACCGTGTTCGTCTGCGTACTGCAATTTTAATCTGGCACCCGGGATAAGGCAATATCACCGGCATAAACACGTGTGGTGCTACAAATAAAGCTAAGAGAAACGTTCCTGCCTCTGGAAACCCAGGTGTTCTGTACCACAACAGCCAAAACTTGCTCTTCATCGGGTTCAGTTTTACTGCGCTAATAAAATTTCCTTTCAGACAAATGTGGTTTTAACATAACAGATTATGCACTTTTTCTGCCGAGCTGACATGACCGATGTCGAATTATGCAAAAACTAACCGCGTGTACTGTACACAATCATTATTGGATTTTCCGGGATGACTGTGGATTGTCCCCCAGTAAAACATGAGTCAGAGAGCGCGTAGAGATGCTCAGAGGATGTGATTGTAAGGAAATATTCTAATGAATACTAAATTAGTCTCACTTATTGCGGTGTATCAACCGTCATTCAAGTGATTATGACAGTATGAACAATCAGAGGCACAATTATGTAATCCTTAATAAAATAAAACACTAGCCTGATAGTTTAAGTGATTAATAATAGCAGCGGCGCCACCATTCGTCTGTTGACACGTGTATGCAAATGCTGACAATGACAGTATAAATAATAATAAAATCACCATATAAAAGCTTCATTACAGTGGGTGGAACGTTAGAAATCCTAGGATTGCTATCTCTGATCTAAGACATTGATCAGACATTGTTGACATTCCGTTGGGCGCCAAGTTACAAGTAGCTACAAATGTTTTGATCGCACAATCACCTGAATGACACGATAATTACAGTATATGTGTCGTCACTGACAGACATGCAGTGACTTTTAATAAATTGATCAATTGATTTGTGACGTCCATAATATTAATATAATTAGAAAGTGTATTATTATGAACTCACCTGGGCTCCAAAAGCGATGTTGTGATTGTGTTTTGGTCCTGTCACGTATACCTCGCTACGAGGACAAGCCAACCGTGTCGGCCATCTTTTTTATCACCACTTTAACAATAAAAAGAACGTTGTGGTTGTAATGTTACAAGAGACGTCAGCGTAAACAAGGCCTGTGATTCGAGGCCCCTCGAACATTTCACTCCATTAAATTGGTAGAAATACAACATTACCGTGTGCTAGACCTTCACGGCACTTGTCACACGGCATCCGACAACTGATTTAATTTCTTTCGAGGAATGCGATGGCGTCTTGTCAATGACACACAGCGTGAAGTTTGTTGTTCATGAATCAGAAAATTTCCAGAGATAGGGTCGTTTATTTTATGCATTATGTACATCTTTTCACTGGTCCAGGGTACGAAACTTCTACAATTTAAAAGAATCTTTGATATGCTATTGGTTCAAGCCGGACACGATTTTATGTCTACTTTTCTTATGTTACAGTTGATATAGGTAGGGGCAGGTGATGTTTAATATTTCCAATTCATTAAAACTAAAATGAGACAAACACATACAAACAGGAAACAATATATTGTTTATGATTACTAATAACTTGATACCAGAGTTTTTGGCTGAGTAGAACACACTGCATGTTGCTTGAATTGTCAACATATGAAGTAAATGTTCATGTGTGGAAATCATCACAAATGGGTCAAGTTACCATCGAGTTGTAAAGATGATGATGTGTCAATTGTGATGGAATGGGGACGCGACCAACTCGTAGGCCAAGCCAAACCACGATGACCAAAGTAAATCGTGGCATTATGACACACTATTCCAGGAACTATGATCAAATACCATGTCACACCACTGGTTACGTATTGAATGGTTACATTCCATACGTAACCAGTGGTGTGAATAATAATAGTAATCCATAATAACTATCATTTACTAAACTTGTTTGATTGATAATCTACCAGTGAAAAAATTATGTCCCATGGTCGGTCGTACAAACACCGCGTAACTACTGGAATATGGAGCGTTTTTAGGGTCAATATTCATTGACATGCATTGTAGATTTTCTTGTTGTGAATGATTGTATCAACCGCGAAATTCTTCATTCCACATTATTATTTCTAAACTTTCTGTGTCGAATTTACATATATTCTTACTGCATAGTTCTAACTTCCATATCCTTGCTGCTTACTTCCAAGTTCTTACTGATACTTTCTCAATGCTTAATTCATCATGTCAAATTCTAACACCTTTGTCCATGCAAACTATCAAAAACAAATCGCATCTGGCACAATGCATATGGAACTTAGCACATTGCATTTAGAATATAGCATATCGCATGATGAACAACGCACAACGAAAGAAGCACTCGGCGGTTAGCGCCGCCTGTCGTCATAATGATGCAGTAGTAATTGTTGTGGACAAAATTACTACTGCAACATTATGACGAGAGGAGGCGCTGGCCGCGCGTAGCCACATGATATATGAGAAACTAAGAAGTCCTTTCATTGGACACGTGAATTTTTGGCGCGACCAACAGGCGCCACACTCATGCAGCCGAGCACAGGCCCCGAATGAATTCCCACGCCCTGCCCTGTAAATGAAAGAATAGTGAGAGATGATTAATATGAGCCTATTATTAAGATTTCTATGCTCATTAAAATCAAATTTCGATGTGACGTCATGAATACTCATTATGATATAATACACTGTTGCTAATTAGGTGCAGATATTATCATGACATAGGCCTGAAATTAACACACAAAAATAGTCATAACTTGAGCCGGACAGTGATAATTGAGATATGAAAAAAAAAATTCAAGTCTAAATATTATGATCTCTCCGATCATAATTTCTTCATGCCGTTAATTTGGCCCGAGTCCAACTCGTGACAGTACAGTAGATACACTAACACTACGCTACGGTAGTCGTATTGGATTTAACTTATAGATCGTATTTACCTGTTTGCCACATAAAAAGACAATGTAGCACCAAGGGTGCTGCAGCTTACCGACAGATCATGAGAATTACACAAGGTATTGATTTTCCCAAATATAAATTGTTAAACTGATCTTCAAACCTATTGTCAAAACATGTTCGTAAATGTTGCCAAAGACATATTTCCTGTGTGGAATATAATACGAAATCAAGTTACATCTTGAAAGGTTTCTTCCGTTAATGACATATATTCACATACCGTCGATTCAAAGGCAACAAAACTTATACACATCACAAAGGTACATAGGGAGAATCTTATGCATTTTGAGGAAAATTGTCAATAGTTTTTGAGAAAATGGCAGCCAAAGACAAAAATCATCATTTCTTGTGACAAAATAAGGTTTCGACCTTCCAAAGTCATTCAAGGTCAAATTCAAGGTCATCATTCAAACCGCAATATATGATTTCCCATTTGAATGTGCCAATACTTAGGCTCTATCTTGAAAAGTTCTAGGCGTTTACCCCCGCAAAGCTAACATTATGAAAGAAAAATTGGGTGAAATTTCCCCAAAATTTTTTCAATGGCCAAAAAATTTATTTTTTTTGCTGAAAATGGCTTAGAACAAATAGTGGCTCGATTTGGGACAATAACATTTTTTTTCGCTGACATGTCAAAAAATCAAAATGGCTGTCACACGCAGACCGGCGATACAAGGGCAATGAAACTTGCTATTGATGTACATGAGGGAAATGTCTTGAAACAAAAATCTCAAACTGATCAGACAGTTTTCGAGAAAAAGGCCATCAAAGTCCAAATTTAGCCACTTTTCATAAAAAATGGCAGCCAAATCGACAAAAACGATTAAAAAAAAAAGACGGAAAAGGAGAAAACGTCTCAGGGTATTAGCCCAAGGAATGTTTCAGTAAATTTCAGGAATGTTTTAGTAAATTCATCAAGGCAAAAAAAAGTTATTTGCAGGACGGACGACGGACGAACGTACCAACTTTTTAGGTTAAAGGGCTTTCACCATGTTAAATTTCCTCACCCGTGTGAGCCCCGTATCCCCAAATTATTCCCCTATATACACGTCTGCTCATAAAAAGGGTTTAGGGCTATTTTCATCTTTTTCAAGCCCCTAAACCCCGGAAGTTTTCCCGGACGGACGACGGACGAAAAACCACGCCAATAACTTATCGGGCCATGGGACGGTAAGCTAAAAATTCAGTACGAACCAGCGGTCCATCAAACCAAGGTCTTTCCCTCATTCAGGAGTGTTCAGTTTCTCATTCACAATGTGGCCACTCGACCCGCAGCGCCGTCTGTTGTCATAATAGTGCATTAGTAATTTTGGCACATGAAATGCTTCATTCGTTTTGCTTTGTTCTTCGTGCGATGTGCTTTATTCTAAATGAAATGTGCTAAGTTCCATATGCATTGTGCCAGATGCGATTTGTTTTTTGATAGTTTGCATGAACAAAGATGTTAGAATATGGCATTATGAATCAAGACTTGAGAAAGTACCAGTCAGAACTTGGAAATAAGCAGCAAGGGGATGGAAATTAGAACTATGCAGTAAGAATATGTGAATTCGACACAGAAAGTTTAGAAATAGTAATGTGGAATAAAGAATTTTGCGATTGAAACAATTATTCACAACAAGAAAATCTACAATGCATGACAATGAATATTGACCCTAAAAACGCTCCATACTGGAACAGTACATCATTGTGTAACGATCTTGTTCATCATAAGCTGAGCTTATGAAATATACATGAACCAAGTTTTGCTGCATGTTTTGTCAAGAAACACAGACAATAACTTCGTACTCATTTTAGGACATTTGGTCGATGTGGGCAAACTTAACCTTTCACAGTGAAAGTTCTGAGTTTCGAGCTGTCGATCGAGCTTTCCAGTACAAGATTTTTTCATTTGGTGAATGCCCACTATACCATGACTTGTGATTAAACTATCACTGAATATATTAGTATTCAGGATTCAGGGCCAATATTATTTTTTGACATGTGTTGTATTACAAAAATAGTAAATGATCGGATTCTGAACTTACGACAGCATAGAGCACTGGAATTTGTTTTTTATTATTATTTTCGGTTCACAAGCACATATTAGTAACTTGCTAGTGACGAACAGGGCCGTAGCTGCCGGGGGAGCATCATTTCAGACAAAACAAATAGAGAATCTGAACGGGAAGAAACAAAAAATTAGCCTAAGGGCTGAAAAATATTACCGGACAATATATATTTCAGATATTAGCCTTTTGTCCCATGACCTCGAAAATAAGGTCATTTGTCAATATAAGGTCACGAGAAAATTCGGCTAGTATCATTTATAGTATTGCCACAACTGATTCCTAAGCGAGATATTAGCCAGTTTGTGCTCTGACGTGAATCAATGAATGAATCAAAGGATTCAAAATCAAGGTCATCAAAATATTCAGCATATATACATCTCCTATATGTACACAATTAAACTCCTAATCTAATCTGACTAATATTAAGTGAAATATCTGGTGATATGTGTCCCATTATAAAACACGGGAAAAATTAACATGGGAAAGTCCCATTTGGGCCAAATTTTAAAGATGAAAATGTGGACGACGAACGACGGATGACGACGACGGACGCCAGACGCAACGCCACGGCGATAGGTTATCAAACGTTTGGATAACCTAGAAATATAATCACGAAAAAAAACATGCTGACATGTTTGTAGTTCAATCTTCTGTTGTAACAGCAGAAATATTAGGCGTCCTCGGAAAATGTTCAGGCCAGTTATAATTAATGTCACAAATAAATGCCCCTGTAGACATACAAGAAATTAATAATCCCAGCAATTCAAATGAAATGACTAGGTTATATGAATAAGATAAGTTACTGATTGACATGCTTACTAGTAGATAACGGGACGCACAAGATCGTCGAATGTCATTACTGAGCAAGTGTAATACATCCTATGCTCAATGTTTCAGTACGAGCCCAATGTTAGCTGTGGATAAAATGGTTTGCATTACGCCACTGGCTGATATTTTACCAGTTCGATGCGAAAGTTTCTTCCGTTATGCTTCGTGTTATTGAAACTTGCAAGCTCATTACCTCTGTCATTATGGAGCGTTTTTAGGGTCAATATTCATTGACATGCATTGTAGATTTTCTTGTTGTGAATTATTATTTCAATCGCAAAATTCTTAATTCCACATTACTATTTCCAAACTTTCTGTGTCGAATTTACATATTCTTACTGCAAAGTTCTAATTTCCATCTCCTTACTGCTTATTTCCAAGTCCTCACTGGTACTTTCTCAAGTCTTGATTAATCATGCCAAATTATAACACCTTTGTTCATGCAAACTATTAAAAAAAACAAATCGCATCTGGCACAATACATATGGGACTTAGCACATTTCACTTAGAATAAAGCACATCGCACGAAGAACAAAGCACAACGAATGAAGCATTTCATATGCCAAAATTACTACTGCACTATTATGACGACAGACGGCGCTGCGGGTCGAGTGGCCACATTGGGAATGAGAAACTGAAGACTCCCGGATGAAGGAAAGACCTTGCTTTGATGGACCGCTTGTCCGGTGCTGTATTTTTAGCTTACCGGCCCATGGCCCGATAACTTGGTTGAATCGAAGAAAACTTCTGGGGTTTAGGGGCTTGAAAAAGCTAACGATAGCCCCTAAACTCACTTTTTATGAGCAGACGTGTATTTAGGGGATTAATTTGGGGATAAGGGGCTCACACGGGAGAGGAAATTTAATATGGTGAAATCCCTTTAACCTAAAAATTTGGTACGTTCGTCCGTCGTCCGTCCGGCAAATAAGTTTTTGTGCCTTGATGAATTTTTCTGAAAATTCACTAAATCCTTCCTTGGGCTAATACCCTGAAACTATTTTTTTTTTCGTTTTTTTTATTCAATCCTTTTTGCCGATTGGCAGCCATTTTTTTTATGAAAAGTGGCTAATTTTGGACTTTGATGGCCTTTTTCTCGATACTGTCTGATCAGTTTGAGATTTTTGTTTCAACGCATCTCCCTCATGTACATCAATGGCAAGTTTCATTGCCCTTGAATCGCCACTCTGCGTGTGGCCATTTTGATTTTTTGACGTGTCTGCGAAAAAAAACAAATTTTGTCCCAAATCGAGCCACTATTCGTTCTGAGCCATTTCCAGCAATTTTTTTTTTTGGCCATTGAAAAAATTTTGGGACTTTTTGGGGAATATTTTTGAGGAAATTTCACCCAATCATCTTTCAAAATGGGAATTTTTGCAGGAGTAAACTCCTGGAACTTTTCAAGATAGAGCCTAAGTATTGGCACATTCAAATGGGAAATCATATATTGCGGTTTGAATGATGGATGACCTTGAATTTGACCTTGAATGACTTTGGAAAGTCAAAACGACCTTATTTTGTCAAAATAAACGATGATTTTTGTCTTTGGCTGCCATTTTTTCAAAAACTATTGACAATTTTCCTCAAAATGCATGAGATTCTCCCTATGTACCTCTGTGATGTGTATAAGTTTTGTTGCCTTTGAATTGACGGTCTGTGAATATAGGCCTATGTCATTATCGGAAGGAACCTTTCAAGATGTAACTTGATTTCGTATTATATTCCATACAAGAAATGTGTCTTTGGCAACATTTATGACCATGTTTTGACAACAGGTTTGAAGATCAGTGTAACAATTTATATTTGGGAAAATCAATACCTTGTGTAATTCTCATGATCTGCCGGTAAGCTGCAGCACCCTTGGTGCTACATTGTCTCTTTATGTGGCAAACAGGTACATAAGATATATATGTTGAATCCAATACAACTACCGTAGCGTAGTTGGACTCGTGCCAAATTAACGACATGAAGAAATTATGATCGGAGAGATCATCATATTTAGCCTTGAAGGAGATAGCCATCAGTTCCTGATAAATTTTTTCACATCTCAATTATCACTGTCCGATCTCAAGTTATCACCATTTTTGTGTGTTAATTTCGGGCCTATGTCATGATAATATCTGCACCTAATTAGCAGCAGTGTATTATTTTACAATGAGTATTCATGACGTCACATCGAAAATTGATTTCAAGGAGCAAAGAAATCTTAATAATAGGCTCATACTGATCATCTCTCACTATTCTTTTATTCACAGGGAAGATTGCGGGAATTCATTGGGGCCTGTGCTCAGCTGAGTGTGGCACCTGTTGGTCGCGCCAAAAATTGACGTGTCCAATGAAGGGAGGTCTTAGTTTCTCATACATCATGTGGCTACGCGCGGCCAGCGCCTCCTGTCGTCATAATGTTGCAGTAGTAATTTTGTCCCCAACAATTACTACTGTATCATTATGACGACAGGCGGCGCTAACCGCCGAGTGCTTCATTCGTTGTTCTTTGTTCATCATGCGATATGCTATATTCTAAATGCAATGTGCTAAGTTCCATATGCATTGTGTCAGATGCGAATTTTATTTGTTAGTTTGCATGGACAAAGGTGCAAGAATTTGACATGATGAATTAAGCATTGAGAAAGTACCAGTAAGGACTTGGAAGTAAGCAGCAAGGAGATGGAAGTTAGAACTATACAATAAGAATATGTAAATTCTACACAGAAAGTTTAGAAACAGTAATGTGGAATACAGAATTTTGCGGTTGAAACAATCATTCACAACAAGAAAATCTACAATGCATGTCAATGAATATTGACCCTAAAAACGCTCCATATGTCATACCCATGTCGTCCATTGCTAATTAGCTGTTCCTGCAATCAGACGATGTCTGGTTAACTGTTATGCTGTCCTTGACACCGGAGCTCCTCTGGCAGTACAAGTACCTGCCAAGCTACATGTTCCAGAGCTAGTTGGATTAATTAGATCATGAAATAATAAGTTCAGTGGTTTAGTATCATAAGTCAATTTGTATCCATCACACTTGCTTGATCTTATTTTTACGGGAGAGTATCGCATGGCAAAGTGTTGTTTATTTCGTACCTACGATAACTAATTTGTTTGTATTACTATTTTGTACGTACAAATAACTATTTTGTAGATACAAATAACTATTTTGTAGATACAAATAGCTATTTTGTACGACATACGTTACGGATAGCTACTTTATAGTACATATTCCTATTTGTACGTACAAAACCTTTTCCTATGTAAAAATTTCAGTTCCATGTAACATATTCTAGGGCAGCGTGTCTAGGACATGGGAGATAAAAAAATGATGTATGTCAGTTGCTATTTTCAGCATCTTGTTTGAAGGACAGTATAAGGTCCATTGTCAAAATACATTTCCTTGGACATATTCCTATGTATTTGTTGCGTGAATAGTATAAATATTGCACAAGTCTTTTGTCACGGGAACAGATTATAGATGAGCCCCACTCACATTTTGTACCGGACGGTAACACTGCAATGACATCATTGACTCCGCTGAGTATCAATGTTCCTCTGATTGCAGAAGTGAATATTTCATATGCAGTGTTGTACATTGTTACGGTGTGACAGCAACAATCATTCCTGCATACACATGGACATATAATATTGATCAAGGATCGCTAACAATCACATTATATAGGAGGTACAATTCATCGGAATTTCCAATACGCATATTGATCCACTGTGTTACATCGTGGCTGCAGTCTTCGTGATACTGATTATCCAGACAAATGGAGTTTTTCTCACTGAATTAGGTCAGACCTGACCAGGAAATGGAACGAGTAGCCCATTTCCAAATAAAGCATATTGAAGACACATTTCAGACGAATTCACATAAGCGGAGAAACTGTATCTTATCGCCGCCAGTGATATATTCTCTCAAAATCATACTAATGATAATAATGCAGAGGTTTGTCTCGCATTGAAGAATTACAACATGGTGAATGATAACTCAAATGAGGACATTTGTATCGTTTTTTGTTAACTCGAAAGGAAGATTAGTGTAATTTCCTCTTGACCTCGTTTATGTTTCCTGAGCAGCTGACCGACTACAAAACTTCGGATTTATATCATTCTGAACAGACAAATCAAATCAGGTAATCCATTGGTTGTGTTTGACACCATTCAGAAACATATATACAAACATCGTGGGTTCTGTCTATTGATTAGTTATTAAAATCGACATTACACTATTCATTCTACAGTGGAATTAGGGTGTGGTGACATCGCTGGCGCAGCCTGGTTTCAGGGACAACTAAAGGGTGATTAGGATAAAGTGAGTTGATATACACATGTGTTATTTCTGAGATATACTCACTTTGCACACTCACTTTCTTGATTGATGGATAGTGATTGATATTGTATTTCCATGGAATGTAATAATGACAATCAGAAGGTCATAGTTCATAAGGTCATAGTTCACAAGACTATTTTTATGCAGAGTTGAAGACCCAGATGACAATTGGTACTGTCACGCGGAATGATATATCGACCATAATCTTTCGCTTGCGTTATCTTGTGTTTCATCTGACCTGAGCCTGACCAAGCTGCACCACATGTCCACATTCTATGGTGTCAGGTGTTTGCTGCTATTGTGAATCTTGGTGTTTGATCTCCCACGATTATTTCCGGACCTGATGTGATGAGATGGAGAGCCTCACGTGACAGAACTCACAAGAACTCATTTTAGAATGGCAATTTATCTGATAAAACTATTGATTTTTGCATTCCGAAAAATACCGCATGAGCACATTTTGTGGTCGAAAGTATCAGTCCTGACGTCTGTTACTTGATCAGACCCGAATGAGTTATAGCGGGCATTTGTAGTAGAGTGCCACTGATTTCAAGCCAATGAGAATAAAAATCATCGTATAGTTGTCTCGTTGCAAGGCATTAGAAAACATGACATAGAAGGTTTTGTTGATCTATAGGTTTTCCAAGACCCAACGTTTTGAGAGTAATGAATGTCTCTCAAGTTGGTGCAAATACGTTTTTGATGTTTAGAATCAATTATCAGCGTGAAATATAAGGTCTGAATAATATAATATGTCGTATATGATGTTAGCGTAGTATATGGCTCCAACTCGAGCACCATGCCAGGAACACTTGGTCTAACACATGACAGAAATGGCCATTCAGACACATATACTTTGTAGGGAAGACACGTTATTCTAGTATATACAGGTTTTGCAATATATATATGGAGTTATGGTGACTAATTTTTATTATTGGCGGGGTGGAGGTGTACCGTGCGGCCAATAATTCGTTTGAACTTCTAGGTAAAGTCTGAACAATACAACATGTAATCTGCTTGTACATCATAGGCTGGGCTCATGAAATATACAGGAACCATGTTTTGCTGCATTTTTGTCATGTAACCCAGACACAATTTTGTACTCATTACAGGACATGTGGTCAGCTGTAGACGAAATTTTATCCTTTACAGCGCAGATTCTGATTTCCAATTATCTTGTCGAATGAGCTTCATGATACAGGAAATAATAGGTGATGTGTTGTCGTGATGTGCTCTGGCCTTCTAGTAAAGTTATGAATGTAAGTATCAAAATGTAACCACTAGATTTTAACGACGACAATAGTGAATGTAAAATACAACATTTCGGAATAGAAACGAAGCCCAGCAAATAGTTTATCCAAAGACACACTGACGTCACCAGGGGAAGACAGTGTGTTAAATGTAGTTGTTTCTACTGTACACCTGATGGAATGGACTAGTTCACAGAATTTTCCCGTCATGAACTAATCTTCGGAAATCTCCAGTTGCCCGAGGCAACAAGTGTAACCACATACGGGAAAACCCAAAGTACATGTAAACACCTGCGCGGGAATCAGTAAACTCACGGACGTGGTTATAAGTTTTGCATGTGATATTTGTCGGTTGAAATGTGCAATGTCGGGCGAGCCGGTGATTATTTTCAATAAAATCATCTGAACTTGAGATATAACAACTGAATGACGTGCAGACTGTCTATTTGTGGTTTACACAGTCATAACGGTGAGAATTTGAAAGATGTGGTGGGTACTCGATGCAGATGCAATCGAAGTGATCACCGTTGAAGTTGTTGACACTTTCGGTTCAAAATCTGCGCGCAGCAGTCATTGGTCGGCTGCCTGATCTTTTCGGGAACGCTCGGTATAATTTGGCGGGAGACTCTATGAACTAGTCCATTAGTATATAACCGCCCAACAACCTATGAAAATAATTTTTAAATCAGAAACAAACCCGGTGGAATAGATGTATGACAAGTACATAAGTACCTTATCACAAGCCAAAAGATCAAAAATGTAGGCCTATAGTATGGCTTGGGAAAAGTAAGGCAGTATTCATTACTGTGACACCATCCATTATAGTCCGAGGTTTCAAATTTCAAAAAGAAATTGATTGATCCAAGCAAAACCAACTAGGGAATCCAGCTTGTATCAGATGATTTACCAATCATGTGCTTGACAGACAAAAATTATAAAGGGGTGCATAGGATCTCCGGAAGTCATTACTGAACAAAGGAATACACATACTATCGTATATATTCGTCATATGTTCACAATTACAGTACGACGCCAACATTACCTCTGGGTAAAATTGTTATGCCGCGCCACTAGGTGATATTTTATCACTTCGATGCGGAAATTCATCTTATTATGAATCATGTAATTGTACCCTGCAAATCCATTAGTTTGTCGTATCTCTGTCGCTAATTGCTCTGTCGCCATTGCCATTGCCGTTGCATGCATTTCACGTATAAATACTTTCTTGTGTTTCAGAACTCAGAAGAGAAAAGAACAAAAACACAACAGTTGATTATTTTATCGACTACCAACTTGACGAAAATGAAGCAGTGGGGCTCAGCTGCAGCAATCAGGTCTTTGATTAAATGGAAAAGTTATTTCACACTGCAGAGAGAACCAGCAAAGCAAAGACCACAGGTCGCAACTTGTGAAGTTTTGCAGTTAACATTGATGGTATTGGCCTGGAAATGAAATTCCACGAAATATTTCGGGATGAACTGTTAAGGGTTTAATACGTAATGTAAGTGAATCAAACTTATACGTCAACCCAGTAGCGTTGAGTGATTAATTTCACCAGGTACATAGTAGAAACAACTACATTTCACACACTCTGCCCCTGACGATATTATTGTTTAGTCAAGTTATTTTTGTGCTACAAAAACGTTCATATGACATTTTCTGTTGGCATCATGCAAATCATGATGTTCTTATATGGATATCCGTTCGTTGACCACAAAATGACATTAAGCTTATAGTATCACGATTGGCAAAATGATCAGAGTAATCAGGAAAAACCTACAATTATGTATCTGTTCTGTATCTGTTGCTATTTTGGTGATGACAATAATATGTATGACAATAAAAAAAATTCCAACGATCGAAAAATCCCTCTTCGAGATGCCTTTGATTTTGGTCCTTGATATTATACCTGAGAAACTGCTATTATATACCGCTGAAATACTGTTATCAACGTTTCCGCGTTGCCTCATGTGATTGGTGAAGTGTTCTGATTACATGATTGAGGCTCAGGCTAGTAGGGTAGGGATTATACATCTTTTGTGTTGACGTCTTAATCTCTAATCACCTTTGTGAGTTTTGTGGAGCGATATTTCTTATCCCAAAACAGATTATTGTCAAATGAATGTGATTTTTGTGGGACCCTATTGGAACTTTAGTAAACACATATATCCTTACACAGACAGTGTTTGTATTCTGTGTCCCCAGCCCCTTTAAATAATGGACAACATTGCAATGCCTCCATTAGGTAACAACGTTTGTCTTAGGTCCACATTTCATATAATATGTAAACATCGTAAACACTTTACTACGGTGCCACAGCAACAATCATCTCTACATGTATATTTACATGCACGTCTAATATTGATCAATGTTGGCCAGGAATCACATTACATAGAAGGTAAAATCCATAGGAAATGCTGCTTGATGCTACCATTTTGTTCCACTATCGTTGCTGCTGACTCGGCGGTACTGATCATCCAGGCAAATAGATATTCTCTCGGGGAATTAGACCAAATAGACCATAAAATGGCTCGAGTGACCATTCTGGAAGTAGCGATTCTGTGAATGACACAGCAACTAAATATGTCACGTGGGCGAAGAAATTGCATCTTCCTAGTACATGTAAAATATTTTGAGGTTTTTTAAGCTCTAATATTGCCAACGTAATAGTCTAAAATCTGACTATATCCCCTAATAAAACTTTAATTTCCAACATTCTATGACGGGTTTAGTGTACATATCTTACACAAATAAAACCGATAAAACTGAAATACTGCATCGAATAGAATGAGGTTCACCTCGCTATTTAAAATTAATAGAAATTCATATTTACCAATAGATTGATGGTGACTAGCAATGATCGCATTTTGAAATACCCTTAGGTCGCTGATTGTTAATATTTGCGATATCTACACGCAAGTCGATTCCAACTGATACTGTGCGATAAGAATGACATTCTATTGTTACAAACACACGTATTTTCACCGTGGTACTACGTGCCGTTCTCCTGGCGATTAGCACAAGGATGTTTGATGGAGAGGACACACAAAACTGCTGGGTGACAACACAATCGACCGTTTTAATACACGCACTTATTGACTTCTCGGAATCACATAACAGCACATTGTGGTGGGGGCGCGCATGTCATATTATTGGAGTATACGTCTGTCAATTTAAAAAATTTCAAATGTATTCTAGTTCTGTACAACAAATTACTTTTTTCGAAAAAAAACCATTAATTTTTCAAGGCAAACAAACTCAGTATCATACACATTATGATATTAGTGAATTGCTATGTTATACATATAATTATGACGTTGTCTACATTTAAATCGGGCAGGGTGCTAATCGACCAAAAATCGTTTCACAAGCCAAAACCGATAATCAAAATAAATCGAGGCGTTATGACAATAGTTCGAACAATGGACTAGTTCATAGAATCTCCCGCGAAATTTTACCGAGCATTCCCGAAAAGATCAGGCAGCCGATCAATGACTGCTGCGTGCAGATTTTGAACCGAAAGTGTCAACAACGTGTAATCACTTCGATTTCATATACATCGAGTACTCACTACACCTTCCGAATTTTCAGCTAATATGACTGAGTGAACCAAAATTAGACAATATATATGTCATTCTGTTGTCATGTATCAAATTTAGACGGGTTTATTGAAAATAACCGCTGGCTCGCACGACATTGCACTTTTCAACCGATAAATATCACGCGCAAATCTTATAACCACGTCCGTGAGTCTACTAATTCCCGCATGTTCCCGTATGTGGTTACACTTGTTGCCACGGGCAACGCGCGCAGCTCTGATTGGCCCGTTTGAAACAAGAGAATTCCGAAGATTACCTCATGGCGGGAAAATTCTGTGAACTAGTCCATTGCCATTACATGTACTACTGAGTAATTATTTTTAAGGGATGTTCATCTTGATTCTTGCTACTGCCTGAAAAATGTGACATGCAATGTGCGTCCTAATAAGCTGAATACACATGAAACAGGTTTAGCTGCACCCATTAATTGTGTATTTAACGGGAACAAGCAGCACCCATCGTGTAAGCGAATCAAATGTGAACATATAATTATCAACTGCACGGATGTGATCGACTGCATGCAGAGACATGACAGATATCAGCCACGATCCCAAGCAATATCACGATCCCAAGCAATATCAAGCAATATTCTTTATTAGCAATAACGTGGATTGAACAAAATTTTGATCAGTAACCGATTCAAACTGTTTGCTCACGTTTCCCGGACATGGAGTAGTCCTAATACACATTTATGTATCATGGTTTACTTGTTACATGTATTTATGTATTTGTATGACTTATTTGACATAGTGGTCACGAATCTGGACCAATGAATATCAAACTATTGTTTATAGACCACTAATGTATTCCGATATGCCGTGGAACAATTGTTGTATGCAAATTCTTCATGTATTCTATGATTTTATTGCATTTTACCAGGACCACGTCGAAACTTACTCGCATCCAGTGTGTGTGTTTTTACCATAATAACGCAGAGCCTGACTATAATAACGCGGAACGTGACTTGTAACCAGCAATAACGCGGAACGAGTGGCCACCGTGAATCGAGACGTTATGACATTATTTCAGGTAATATGCTAAAGTGCCATGACATTTGAAAATTCAGAAGCAACCAAAGGCGTCAAAATATACCAACCATCAGCAGTTACATGTATCAAGTGTGAATAATAAACTGGCAGTGACGAAGTTAAATAATATGCTCGTTACTTTCGTAAAAAGTATGAAAACCCCGTTATTTCCTGAACATCATCATAAGATGAATCATAAGATGAATTTACATGAAATATAGATGAACCAAGATTTGCTGCATGTTTTGACATGTAACCCAGATACAACATTGTACTAATAATCCCGGGACACTGTGGTCGGCTGCGGCGATAATTTATAACTAGGACAATGGGAATTGACGTGATGTGGTTATGTCCTCTGGTTTCCCGTCTCCTGGGAATTGTATAACCGTCTTAATATTTCAAAGCCTTCTAGTGGATAGTGGATACTACAACGAGTGTGCAGTGGAGACATGCTCCTGAACTCATACTTACACATACAGGAAGTTATTAGTCCCATAAATTCCAATTAAGATACTGAAGGTTATATGTATCAGATGAGATCACTGCTTACCATTAGAAACTATAAAGGGATGCCCAGGATCTCCGGATGCCATTAGGCCAATTACTGAGAAAACGAAAGACACTGCATACCATATTTACCTCGGCATCTGTTTGAAATTATAGTACTGCGACAATGTTAGCTGTTGGTATTACCGTATACATTGTAGTTTGCAAAGGGACTTGTGAGCGTATTAGTTCGTCATATCCCTGTCGCCCATTGCTAATTGGCTAATAAGCGGATGGCTGGATAATTGTCATCCTATCCTTGACACCAAAGCTCCTCTAGCAGCAGCAATACCTGCCAAACTGCATGTATCAACCTTTTATTAGTTACTGACCTATTACAATGGCTTTGCGTCCTCGTCTTCGTCCGTCTACATTTTCATCTTTGAAGTTTATACAGTCGAATCTTTTTAAAAATTTGAATAAAAATAACAAAAGAAAGAAGTTTCATGAGGGAGGTATTTTCCATCGTTTTTATTTTCCCTTTTTTTCTGTAATCAGTTTTGAGATTTTAAACTCAAAACATTCTCCTTAACATTTAAATGTATGATGTTGCCCTTGAATTGCTGGTCTGTGTGTGACAGCCATTTCGATTCTTAGGCGGTGGGTGGAATACATGTACATGTTTTCGTCCCATTCAAGTCACTATTCGTTTTGGGCCATGTCCAGCCAAAAAAAAAATCACCATAGAAAAAAATTTGGGATTTAGAATTCATCCAGTTTTCCTTCATAATGGGGTTATTCTTAGAACACTTGATGAAAGAGCCTGTGTATTGGCACATTCAAATGATAAATCATATTCTGCTGTTTCACTAGTGACCTTCAATTTAACGTTCGATGACACTGAAAGGTCAAAACGACCTTTTTGTTGAAAAAGCGATATTTGCTTTTGTTTACTTTGGCAGCCATTTTCTGGATTTTTGGACTTTGGCAGCCAAGTCACTTATTTGTTTGAGCCAAAATAAAATTTCTGTTTTCGCCATTGCAGATTATTATGGACTTGGAAAAAGTATATGATTTGCTGCATATTATTACAATTCAATCAGTGGCATTAACATCTCATTGCTGTATGAAAATACTTGTGATGAGTAGTAGTCTTGTTTACCAATAACTTGCATTTCATATATCCGAATCCTGACGTATGATTGTGTTCCGTAGACTGGTTAGGGCAAGTGTAAGACAAAGCGGGTGGTTCGTTTATCGACCTATGAGAGCATAGAACATTCGTGGCTCAGCTGCAGCAATCAGGTATTTGATTAAATGGAAAAGTTATTTCCGACTGAAGATAAAACAGCAAGTACTCGAAGAAACTGCAGATTGGAACTTGTGAGGTTTTACAGTCACCAGTAATGGTATTGGCATGACTCAATGTCCAGCGATACCATTCACCGTACTACAATACCCTGATGAATTGTTAAGGATTCGTAGTGCGAGTGGATTATATCAAAGACTGTCTTTGATTATATCCGGAATCATGCCATTAACTCCCAGCCACACAACAGGAACATCTTCATTTCACACACTGTCTGATTATGATGACGATGGATATATATGCCGTTTGTATTCCAAGAGTGTTCAATGTTTGGTTTATTTATCATATCATCAATATCTGGTTGTGCTAGTGGTAAGTGTAAGTATCCATCCATAATCACAAACACAACCAGATCCTGATGAAGCCAACAGCAAACGTAAAATACAACATTTCGGAACAGAAAATAAGTCGATCATGCACACCGTATGGATATTTTTTTTATTAACCATTAAATTTTGAGATGGTCGATTTGATCAGAAATGTGTGTTTTTTTAATCGTTGTATATCTGTTCTCGTTTCCTCGGTGATGACCAAAATATGCATGAGAATTACAATTCTAACTAGATGGTATTTTTGTTCTTTCTATTCGACATAAATATATAGTTGGCTCATTGTGCACATCAACGTTTCTGTGTTTTCTCTGCTGATTGACGAGATATGGCTAATTATTACTTGACGAAATTAAATTTCGTCAAGTATGTTGGTCAGTTGCGTTTGTCTGTCTGTCTGTTTGTTACTTGACGAAATGTAAATTTCGTCAAGTATGTTGGTCAGTTGCGTTTGTCTGTCTGTTTGTTTGTTTGTTTGTTTGTTTATTTGTTAGCGCTCTACAGGTCACAATTTTGATCGTAAAGTCCCGAAAATTTGTCAAAAGATGTGCAATCAGTACACGACCAAGTGATTAACTTTTGGAAGGTCAAGGTCAAATATTGAGGTCAAGGTCACGCAAAACGATAAAAACACATAAATGGCCATAACTCCGGTTCTAATTGTCCCAGAGACTTCAAATCAAGTTCATATTGTAGATAAACTCGAGTTCTATCTTCTGTGACCTTGACCTTGGCATTTGACTTTGACCTTGAGAAGTTCGCCTAAGGTGAATGTCAAGGTCAAATACGAAGGTCAGCGCACCATATCGAGTAGTATATCGTTGGAAAGGTCTTGACCCCCTGATTGCAGTGATACCTTATTTTCAGCGCTGCGACGTAAACTGACGTCACAATGACGTCATAAACGTCAAATTTCCGAAATTTCAAAAGGCTATAACATCGTCAATACTGTATGGAATCTCTTGAAACTTGATATGCATATTGACAGCAATGACCTTTACGAATTTAAGTACGAAGGTCAAAGGTCAAGGTCAAGGTCATCGAAATCCCAGAAAAACACGTTTCCGGTAATAACATCCGTTTGATTTGTCGTAGGTTCATGAATTTTGAACCATATCCTTCAGAAGGGGTATAGTAATCGAGTGTATATGTCAATTTCATGATTGACCTTGAACTTTGTCAGGAAAATAAGGTCATATGAGGAAAACTTCAAGGTCAAATTTTCAAACTAACTGAAACCTATCAAGTAGTATATCAAATGAAAGGTCTTGATTCCCTGGTACATACTTTCTCATCAATTTTGAGATGTGACGTTTATTGACGTCACAGTGACGTCATAAACGTTAATTTTTCGAAATTTCAAACGGTCATAGTGTCCACAAATCTTGTTTGATTCTAATGAAATGATACAGGTATAATATATGTCTTCATGCACAGGCAATGCACAATTTTCGTGACTCAAGGTCAAAGATCAAGGTCAAGGTCACGCAAAATGTTAAAAACGCATAAGTGGCCATAGCTCCGGTTCTATTTGTTATAGAGACTTCAAACCAAGTTCATAATGTAGATAAACTCGAGTCCTATATTCTGTGTCCTTGACCTTGGCATTTGACCTTGACCTTGAGAAGTTCGTCATGAGGTGAATGTCAAGGTCAAGTACGAAAGTCAGCGCACCATATCGAGTAGTATATCGTTGGAAAGGTTTTGAGCCCCTGATTGCAGTGATACCCTAATTTTGGCGCTGCGACGTACACTGACGTCACAATGACGTCATAAACGTCAAATTACCGAAATTTCAAAAGGCCATAACAGCGTCAATACTGTATGGAATACCTTGAAACTTGACATGCATATTAATAGCATTGACCTTTACGAATTGAAATACAAAGGTCAAAGGTCAAGGTCAAGGTCATCGAAATCCCAGAAAAACACCTTTTCGGTTATAACATCGTTTTTTAATCGTTGTAATTTGAACAATATCATCAGAAGAGGTATAGCAATCAGACTTATATGTCAATTCCATGATTAACCTTGAACTTGATCGGAAAAATGAGGTCACATGAGCAAAACTTCAAGGTCAAATTTTCAAACTAACTAAAAGCTATCAAGTAATATATCAAATGGAAGGCCTTGAACCCATGATGAATAGTTTCCCATCAGTTTTCAAATGTGACGTTTATTGACGTCACAGTGACCTCATGTACGTAAATTTTTCGAAATTTCGAAAAGCCACAGTGTCCGGAATTCTTGTTCGATTCTGATGGAATTGTTCAAGTATAATTTATATTTTCATGCACGGGCAATGCACAATTTTCGTGACCCAAGGTCAAGGGTCAAGGTCAAAGAAAAGGTCAAAATCACAAAAATTGCCATAACTTCGGAACTATTCGTCATAGAAAGTTCAAACTGGGACCATATTGTAGCATATCAAAAGGTCTTTGTCCGCTGACCTTGAATGTGCACTTTGACCTTGACCTTGAAAAGCTTGCCCAACGTAAAAATTTCATGAAAAAAGTATCTTTCTTCAAATGTCGACGAGTTGTTCAGTAAATCTTTTCAATGTGTAAATTATGGGTAAATGTTTTAAATGTAAACAAATGTTTAGTCATTTCGTCAAGTGTTGGCCTATGGCCGATTTTTTGTTTGTTACTTGACGAAATTAAATTTCGTCAAGTATGTTGGTCAGTTGCGTTTGTCTGTCTGTTTGTTACTTGACGAAATTAAATTTCGTCAAGTATGTTGGTCAGTTGCGTTTGTCTGTCTGTCTGTCTGTCTGTTTGTTTGTTAGCGCTCTACAGGTCACAATTTTGATCGTAGAGTGCTGAAAATTTGTCAGAAGTTGTGCAGTCAATACTCGACCAAGTGATTAACTTTTGGGAGGTCAAGGTCAAAAATTGAGGTCAAGGTCAAGCAAAAGGTCAAAATCGAAAAATCGCGATAACTCCGTTTTTAATCAATGTTATTTTTTCTAGCTATTTTTATATTTTTCTATGGTCAATTCCGCATCATATGATGCATGCCCGATGGTCGTACGACCAAAACTCCCGATTTTCGGTCCAGGTCGAAAATTTGGGGGTCACGAATTTAGGCTTTTTTCTACCTCGCAATATTCAAAACCATATTATAGAGCAAATTCCCGATATATGTTGCTGATTTTCACTCAGAAGTTGTGCCTTATCACACAAAACACGATTGCGAAGTTATAGGACTCAAGGTCAAGAATTAGAGTTAAGGTCATAGTAAAGGTCAAAATCGAAAAATTGCAATAACTTGGCTTTTGATCAAAATTAATTTTTCTAAACATTTTTGTAGTTTTATTTGGTCAATTCGACATCAGCTGACGTATGTCCGATGGTTGTACGACCAAAACTCCCGATTATCGCCCATGGTTGAACATTTGGGGGTTTTCAGATCATTTGTATTTTGTGCAATATTCAAACCGTTATTGTGGAGTCAGAATCCGATAGAAGTTGCTGATTTTTCATCAGTAGGTGTGTCTTATCATACTGAACATATGTGTAAAGATGTAGGACTCAATATCAAGAATTACAGTTAAAGTCATAGTAAAGGTCAAAATCGAAAAATCGCAATAACTCCGTTTCTATTCAATGTTATTTTTTCTGAGTATTTTTATATTTTTTTATGGTCAATTCCGCGCCCTGCGGTGCATGCCCGATGGTCGTACGACCAAAACTCCCGATTTTCGGTCCAGGTCGAAAATTTGAGGGTCATGATTTTATGGTTTCATGTCTCGCAACCTTCAACCCCATATTGCGAGGCCAATTTCTGATATGGGTTATTGATTTTTACTCAGGAGTTGTGCCTTATCAAATTGAACAAATCTGTGGAGTTTCTTAACTCAAGGTTGAAAATTAAGGTCAAGGTCATGTAAAAGGTCAAAATCGAAAAATCGCAATAACTCCACTTTTGATCAACATTAATTTTTGTCAGTATTTTTGTATTTTTATATGGTTAATTCGGCGTCAAATGGTGTATGTGCGATGGTCGTACGACCAAAAGTCCCGATTATCGCCCGGTGCCGAAAATCTGGGGGTCATGTGCAAGTTGCATAGTGGTAGCCCTAGTGTAGTGGCCGCAAAATTACCTCACATAAGTTGCCAATTTATAGGAGATATGAAATGTTTTATGCAGATTTGAATACACAAATGTGAAACGTGGACTTTCTTGCCCTAATTCTCCAATTGAGTTGACTGTGAAAGTTGGTTATCAATACTAGTTTGGGTTATAAAGTTACAGTATTTTGGATCGATTTCTTCGTGCAGTCATGCCGACATGCATGCGGTCATACATGTACAGTAAATGTTGTTCTCCATGGGGAAGGGGAATATGGCAATTTATTGTATGATGGCTCGGTGGCCGAGTGGTTCCAGCACTCGCTCTGTAACACGTAGGCTTTTGACTCTGCGAGTTCGAATCTACCTGCTTTTAAATATTTTTTTTTTGCTCTTTATTTTTTTCAAGAATATCCAGTACCATTATAATCTATTATAGTGGTTTTATCCAAGAACTTTTTGCAATTTGTTTTGATATATTATGAATATACACTGTTGAATGATCATTTGGTACTAATATGGCGTGCAAAAATTATCGTTGCCTCTGTCATATAATACCAGTATGGCATGCAAAAACGGCCATCACGATCTGCTTGAACTCATTAGATAGTTCTCCGAAGATGCAGCATCATGATATGAAAGTTACCAAGTTGTAGTAACGGACATTTATAGCAGTGTTGTATTCTATAATTTTTCTTATATTGACATCATCAAAATTTTGTGCTGTTAGTAGTATATATTATGTTGATACACACATCGATTGAATGTTTTGAATGAGTCAGTCTCAAATGGCTGGGTCTTGCTCAGGAGACGTCATAAAGATTCAATATGTATGTCTGCTCAGGAGTTGTGCATTATTAATTCTAACAAATTTGTGAAAATTCAGAATTCAAGGGCCAAGGTCACTGTGAAAATGAAGCAACTCTTGTCTAATTTTAAAATTGTGAATTCTTCTGCTGGGTGATGCTCAGGAGGTGTCTTAAAAGTGCCAATTTCTAATGCTAGAAGTTGTTCAGTATATCTTTTCAATGTGTAATTAATGAGTAAATGTTTTAAATGTAAACAAATGTTTAGTTATTTCGTCAAGTGTTGGCCTATGGCCGATTTTTACTTGACGAAATGTAAATTTCGTCAAGTATGTTGATCAGTCGAGTTTGTCTGTCTGTCTGTCTGTTTGTTTGTTTGTTAGCGCTCTACAGGTCACAATTTTGATCGTAAAGTCCCGAAAATTTGTCAGAAGATGTGCAGTCAGTACTCGACCAAGTGATTAACTTTCATGAGGTCAAGGTCAAATATTGAGGTCAAGGTCACGCAAAACGATAAAAACACATAAATGGTCATAACTCCGGTTCTATTCGTTAAAGAGACTTCAAACCAAGTTCATATTGTAGATAAACTCGAGTTCTATCTTCTGTGACCTTGACCTTGGCATTTGACCTTGACCTTGACAAGTTCGCCATGAGGTGAATGTCAAGGTCAAGTACGAAGGTCAGCGCACCATATCGAGTAGTATATCGTTGGAAAGGTCTTGAGCCCCTGATTCCAGTGATATCTCATTTTTGGCGCTGCGACGTAAACTGACGTCACAATGATGTCATAAACGTCAAAAATCTGAAATTTCAAAGGGCCATAACATCGTCAATAGTGTATGGAATCCCTTGAAATTTGATATGCATTTTGACAGCATTGACCTCTACGAACTGAAGTACAAAGGTCAAAGGTCAAGGTCAAGGTCATTGAAATCCCAGAAAAACACGTTTAAGGTAACAACATCCGTTTGAATTGTCGTAGGTTCATGAAATTTGAAGCATATCATTCAGAAGAGGTATAGCAATCGGACCTATATGTCAATTCCATGATTGACCTCAAACTTTGTCTAAAATCTGACAAAACTTAATCAGAATCCTATGATAATTCTGGATTTTACAGATATTTTTTATGTTTTCAGGGCTCCAATTTTCACAAATTTACTGAACATTCAATTCTAAAGTATTTCATGCAGTCAGTTGCAGTGTTATTTCTAGTTTATAGTCCACTTTTCACATTTGGAATAAATTGAAAACTCGCCGAGATATCAAAGTAGAAAGAGCAGTGGGGTGAATCTGATTCTCAATCCGTTCACACACCAATAAGCTGTAGAAACGATTACCCCCTGTGGACATGTCCCCTTCTAAATATACACACTCGGTCGAGCAGCAGTACAGTATACCATATATGTATCCAAGTGCACATCTCAAACAACAAAACAATTCTTTTGTTTTCTGACTCAGAGCTGTCAAACTGGTATATTAAAGCCTAAAACTCATGTCTAAATACAGTCTGGGTCAAGCGACAGGCCACTTTATATCAGAACTTTTGGGGGTGACGGACCGGCTTATTAAACGGGCCCATTCCCGGTTTTTACCGGTAATTATTCTCAGGACCAAAGGTCCTGTGCATGCACCAGATATCCGTGTGTTACTTGAAAATCCTTATCTTTAACATGGGGCGAACTTTCAAAAATTCGTAACTTGCTCAGTTTTTTAGATATTGATTTGAAATTTTATACACACATGAAGAGTAACAACTTCTATCGATTTGTCAAGGCCGATCCGGATCTGATCCGGATTACGGATTTGACAGCCATTTGAATTGAACATTGAAAACTCCATTTAACAAATATTTTTTTTATTTTATTCCGGTCTGTTAAGCATATATCACGTTGATTTTCTTGCAGAAAGTGGTTGGACGTTATTGTTCACAAAGTATCAAAGTTTGATCCGGATCCGATCCGGATCACGGATTCTACATCCTTTTGAATTTAACATTGAAAACTGCATTTACCACATTCAGTTTTCGGACAATCATCCTGAGGTATAGCAATCAGACTTATATGTCAATTCCATGATTAACCTTGAACTTAATCGGAAAAATGAGGTCACATGAGCAAAACTTCAAGGTCAAATGTTCAAACTAATTAAAAGCTATCAAGTAATATATCAAATGGAAGGCCTTGAACCCATGATAAATAGTTTCCCATCAGTTTTCAAATGTGACGTTTATTGACGTCACAGTGACCTCATGTACGTAAATTTTTCGAAATTTCCAAAAGCCACAGTGTCCGGAATTCTTGTTCGATTCTGATGGAATTGTTCAAGTATAATTTATATCTTCATGCACGAGCAATGCACAATTTTCGTGACCCAAGGTCAAGGCTCAAGGTCAAGGTCAAAGAAAAGGTCAAAATCACAAAAATTGCCATAACTTCTGAACTATTCGTCATAGAAAGTTCAAACTGGGACCATATTGTAGCATATCAAAAGGTCTTTGTCCGCTGACCTTAAATGTGCTTTGACCTTGACCTTGAAAAGTTTGCCCAACGTAAAAATTTCATGAAAAAAGTATCTTTCTTCAAATGTCGAGGAGTTGTTCAGTAAATCTTTTCAATGTGTAAATTATGGGTAAATGTTTTAAATGTAGACAAATGTTTAGTCATTTCGTCAAGTGTTGGCCTATGGCCGATTTTTTGTTTGTTTGTTTGTTTGTTTGTTAGCGCTCTACAGGTCACAATTTTGATCGTAGAGTGCTGAAAATTTGTCAGAAGTTGTGCAGTCAGTACTCGACCAAGTGATTAACTTTTGGGAGGTCAAGGTCAAAAATTGAGGTCAAGGTCAAGCAAAAGGTCAAAATCGAAAAATTGCGATAACTCCGTTTTTAATCAATGTTATTTTTTCTAGCTATTTTTATATTTTTCTATGGTCAATTCCGCATCATATGATGCATGCCCGATGGTCGTACGACCAAAACTCCCGATTTTCGGTCCGGGTCGAAAATTTGGGGGTCACGAATTTAGGTTTTTTTCTACCTCGCAATATTCAAAACCATATTATAGAGCAAATTCCCGATATATGTTGCTGATTTTTACTCAGAAGTTGTGCCTTATCACACAAAACACGATTGTGAAGTTATAGGACTCAAGGTCAAGGATTAGAGTTAAGGTCATAGTAAAGGTCAAAATCGAAAAATTGCATTAACTTGGCTTTTGATCAAAATTAATTTTTCTGAACATTTTTGTATTTTTATTTGGTCAATTCGACATCAGCTGACGTATGTCCGATGGTTGTACGACCAAAACTCCCGATTATCGCCCATGGTTGAACATTTGGGGGTTTTCAGATCATTTGTATTTTGTGCAATATTCAAACCGTTATTGTGCAGTCAGAATCCGATAGAAGTTGCTGATTTTTAATCAGTAGGTGTGTCTTATCATACTGAACATATGTGTAAAAATGTAGGACTCAAGATCAAGAATTACAGTTAAAGTCATAGTAAAGGTCAAAATCGAAAAATCGCAATAACTCCGTTTCTATTCAATGTTATTTTTTCTGAGTACTTTTATATTTTTTTATGGTCAATTCCGCGCCCTGTGGTGCATGCCCGATGGTCGTACGACCAAAACTCTTGATTTTCGGTCCAGGTTGAAAATTTGAGGGTCATGATTTTATGGTTTCATGTCTCGCAACCTTCAACCCCATATTGCGAGGCCAATTTCTGATATGGGTTATTGATTTTTACTCACGAGTTGTGCCTTATCAAATGGAACAAATCTGTGGAGTTTCTCAACTCAAGGTTGAAAATTAAGGTCAAGGTCATGTAAAAGGTCAAAATCGAAAAATCGCAATAACTCCACTTTTGATCAACATTAATTTTTGTCAGTATTTTTGTATTTTTATATGGTTAATTCGGCGTCAAATGGTGTATGTGCGATGGTCGTACGACCAAAAGTCCCGATTTTCGGTCCAGGTCGAAAATTTGAGGGTCATGATTTTATGGTTTCATGTCTCGCAACCTTCAACCCCATATTGCGAGGCCAATTTCTGATATGGGTTATTGATTTTTACTCAGGAGTTGTGCCTTATCAAATTGAACAAATCTGTGGAGTTTCTTAACTCAAGGTTGAAAATTAAGGTCAAGGTCATGTAAAAGGTCAAAATCGAAAAATCGCAATAACTCCACTTTTGATCAACATTAATTTTTGTCAGTATTTTTGTATTTTTATATGGTTAATTCGGCGTCAAATGGTGTATGTGCGATGGTCGTACGACCAAAAGTCCCGATTTTCGGTCCAGGTCGAAAATTTGAGGGTCATGATTTTATGGTTTCATGTCTCGCAACCTTCAACCCCATATTGCGAGGCCAATTTCTGATATGGGTTATTGATTTTTACTCAGGAGTTGTGCCTTATCAAATTGAACAAATCTGTGGAGTTTCTTAACTCAAGGTTGAAAATTAAGGTCAAGGTCATGTAAAAGGTCAAAATCGAAAAATCGCAATAACTCCACTTTTGATCAACATTAATTTTTGTCAGTATTTTTGTATTTTTATATGGTTAATTCGGCGTCAAATGGTGTATGTGCGATGGTCGTACGACCAAAAGTCCCGATTTTCGGTCCAGGTCGAAAATTTGAGGGTCATGATTTTATGGTTTCATGTCTCGCAACCTTCAACCCCATATTGCGAGGCCAATTTCTGATATGGGTTATTGATTTTTACTCAGGAGTTGTGCCTTATCAAATTGAACAAATCTGTGGAGTTTCTTAACTCAAGGTTGAAAATTAAGGTCAAGGTCATGTAAAAGGTCAAAATCGAAAAATCGCAATAACTCCACTTTTGATCAACATTAATTTTTGTCAGTATTTTTGTATTTTTATATGGTTAATTCGGCGTCAAATGGTGTATGTGCGATGGTCGTACGACCAAAAGTCCCGATTTTCGGTCCAGGTCGAAAATTTGAGGGTCATGATTTTATGGTTTCATGTCTCGCAACCTTCAACCCCATATTGCGAGGCCAATTTCTGATATGGGTTATTGATTTTTACTCAGGAGTTGTGCCTTATCAAATTGAACAAATCTGTGGAGTTTCTTAACTCAAGGTTGAAAATTAAGGTCAAGGTCATGTAAAAGGTCAAAATCGAAAAATCGCAATAACTCCACTTTTGATCAACATTAATTTTTGTCAGTATTTTTGTATTTTTATATGGTTAATTCGGCGTCAAATGGTGTATGTGCGATGGTCGTACGACCAAAAGTCCCGATTATCGCCCGGTGCCGAAAATCTGGGGGTCATGTGCAAGTTGCATAGTGGTAGCCCTAGTGTAGTGGCCGCAAAATTACCTCACATAAGTTGCCAATTTATAGGAGATATGAAATGTTTTATGCAGATTTGAATACACAAATGTGAAACGTGGACTTTTCTTGCCCTAATTCCCCAATTGAGTTGACTGTGAAAGTTGGTTATCAATACTAGTTTGGGTTTTAAAGTTACAGTTATTTTGGATCGATTTCTTCGTGCAGTCATGCCGACATGCATGCGGTCATACATGTACAGTAAATGTTGTTCTCCATGGGGAAGGGGAATATGGCAATTTATTGCATGATGGCTCGGTGGCCGAGTGGTTCCAGCACTCGCTCTCTAACACGTAGGCTTTTGACTCTGCTAGTTCGAATCTACCTGCTTTTAAATATTTTTTTTTTGCTCTTTATTTTTTTCAAGAATATCCAGTACTATTATAATCTATTATAGTGGTTTTATCCAAGAACTTTTTGCAATTTGTTTTGATATATTATGAATATACACTGTTGAATGATCATTTGGTACTAATATGGCGTGCAAAAATTATCGTTGCCTCTGTCATATAATACCAGTATGGCATGCAAAAACGGCCATCACGATCTGCTTGAACTCATTAGATAGTTCTCCGAAGATGCAGCATCATGATATGAAAGTTACCAAGTTGTAGTAACGAACATTTATAGCAGTGTTGTATTCTATAATTTTTCTTATATTGACATCATCAAAATTTTGTGCTGTTAGTAGTATATATTATGTTGATACACACATCGATTGAATGTTTTGAATGAGTCAGTCTCAAATGGCTGGGTCTTGCTCAGGAGACGTCATAAAGATTCAATATGTATGTCTGCTCAGGAGTTGTGCATTATTAATTCTAACAAATTTGTGAAAATTCAGAATTCAAGGGCCAAGGTCACTGTGAAAATGAAGCAACTCTTGTCTAATTTCTAAAATTGTGAATTCTTCTGCTGGGTGATGCTCAGGAGGTGTCTTAAAAGTGCCAATTCCTAATGCTAGAAGTTGTTCAGTATATCTTTTCAATGTGTAATTAATGAGTAAATGTTTTAAATGTAAACAAATGTTTAGTTAATTCGTCAAGTGTTGGCCTATGGCCGATTTTTTGTTTGTTTATTTGTTAGCGCTCTACAGGTCACAATTTTGATCGTAAAGTCCCGAAAATTTGTCAGAAGATGTGCAATTAGTACTCGACCAAGTGATTAACTTTTGGGAGGCCAAGGTCAAAAACTGAGGTCAAGGTCAAGGAAAAGGTCAAAATCGAAAAATCGCAATAACTCATTTTCTAATCAATGTTATTTTTTCTAGGTATTTTTATATTTTTCTATGGTCAATTTTGCATCATTTGATGCATGCCCGATGGTCGTACGACCAAAACTCCCGATTTCCGGTCCAGGTCGAAAATTTGGGGGTCAAGAATTTTGGTTTTTCCTGCCTCACAATATTCAAAACCATATAATAGAACAATTTCCCGATAGATGTTGCTGATTTTCACTCAGAAGTTGTGCCTTGTCACACGAAACACGATTGTGAAGTTATAGGACTCAAGGTCAAGAATTAGAGTTAAGGTCATAGTAAAGGTCAAAATCGAAAAATCACAATAACTTCGCTTCTGATCAAAATTAATTTTTCTAAACATTTTTGTATTTTTATTTGGTCAATTCGACATCAGCTGACGTATGTCCGATGGTTGTACGACCAAAACTACCGATTATCGCCCGAGGTCGAACATTTGGGGGTTTTGAGATCATTTGTATTTTGCGCAAAATTCAAACCGTTATTATGGAGTCAGAATCCAATATAAGTTGCTGATTTTTAATCAGTAGGTGTGTCTTATTACATTGAACATATGTATAAAGGTGTAGGACTCAAGATCAAGAATTACAGTTAAAGTCATAGTAAAGGTCAAAATCGAAAAATCGTAATAACTCAGTTTCTATTTAATATTATTTTTTCTGAGTATTTTTATATTTTTTTATGGTCAATTCCACGTCCTGTGGTGCATGCCCGATGGTCGTACGACCAAAATTGCCGATTTTCGGTCCGGGTCAAAAATTCGAGGGTCTTGATTTTATGGTTTCATGTCTCGCAACTTCAACCCCATATTGCGAGGCCAGGTTCTGATATGTGTTATTGATTTTTACTCAAGAGTTGTGCCTTATAAAATTGAACAAATCTGTGGAGTTTCTTAACTCAAGGTCGAAAATTGAGGTCAAGGTCATGTAAAAGGTCAAAATCGAAAAATCGCAATAACTCCACTTTCGATCAACATTAATTTTTGTCAGTATTTTTGTATTTTTGTATGGTCAATTCGGCGTCAAATGGTGTATGTGCGATGGTCGTACGACCAAAACTCCCGATTATCGCCCGATGCCGAAAATCTGGGGGTCATGTGCAAGTTGCATAGTTGTAGCCCTAGAGTAGTGGCCGCAAAATTACCTAACATAAGTTGCCAATTTATAGGAAATATGAAATGTTTTATGCAGATTTGAATACACAAATATGAAATGTGGACTTTTCTTGCTCTAATTCTCCAATTGAGTTGACTGTGAAAGTTGGTTATCAATATTAGTTTGGGTTATAAAGTTACAGTTATTTTGGGATCGATTTCTTCGTGCAGTCATGCCGACATGCATGCGGTCATACATGTACAGTAAAAGTTGTTCACAATGGGGAAGGGAAAACGGCAACAAGTTGTATGATGGCTCGGTGGCCGAGTGGTTACAGTGCTCGCTCTCTAACACGTAGGCTGTTGACTCTGTGGGTTAGAATCTACCTGCTGGTAAATATTTTTTTTGCTCTTTGTTTTTTTTTAGAATATCCAGTACCATTATAATCTATTATAGCGGTTATCCAAGAACTTTTTGCAATGTGTTATGATATATTAATAATATACACTGTTGAATGATCATTTGGTAGGAATATGGGCATTATGTCGTGCGAAAATTGTCGTCGCCTCTGTCATATAATACCAGTATGGCATACAAAAAACGGCCATCACGATCTGCTTGAATTCATTAGATGGTTCTCCAAAGATGCAGCATCATGATATGAAAGTTACCAAGTTGTAGTAACGAACATTAATAGCAATACTGTATTTTATGATTTTTTTTATATTGACATCATCAAAATTTTGTGCTGTTAGTAGTATATACTATGTTGATACACACATCGATTGGATGTTTTAAATGAGTCGTTCTCAAATGGCTGGGTCTTGCTCAGGAGACGTCATAAAATTTCAATATGTATGTCTGCTCAGGAGTTGTGCATTATTAATTCTAACAAATTTTTGAAAATTCAGAATTCAGGGACAAGTATTAAGGCCAAGGTCACTGTGTAAATGAAGCAACTCTTGTCTAATTTCTAAAATTGTGAATTCTACTGCTGGGTGATGCTCAGGAGGTGTCTTAAATGTGTCAATTTCTAATGCTAGTTGTTCAGTAAATATTTTCAATGTGTAAATTATGAGTAAATGTTTTAAATGTAAATAAAAAAATGTGTAGATATTTCGTCAAGTGTTGGCCTATGGCCGATTTTTAGTGAGGTTAACGTGTTTGCAGACAGCTGTTTGTTCGATGTCATAATCTCTGAAAACGTGATGGGGTGATATCTCTCGCAAAATATTTGATGCTGAAACGGATAAACTGTGATTTGAGGGATATTATGTACAATGGATACAATTCAAACTTAGAACATTCCATGTCACAATATTTGTAAAACATTCTGATTCAGACTCCTTTCAGGCGGGTGAATGTATGTCCGTTGAAATTATCAGCGTCGTCTTTGACGGCCGTTATGAAACACACCTAATTGCTATGCGTTGTACACCGCTGTACACCGAGGACTTCATTCAAATCACTGAATTGAGAATTGAATTGAATTGAATTTCTCGTGTATAGAACGATCATGAATCCATTAACTGAATGACACAAATTAAATTCTCACAGCAAATCGTTCTGGCAAATTGCATACACGAAGGAATAGTATTTGCATGTTTCAAGCAAATCTGCATATGATAATTATCTTAAATCACATTCCCAATAGTCCCACTGTTGCAGAGATGTGTTTTGCTTCGTGTCATGCGAAAATGATAACTGGAAAAGGGGCATTTTTATTGACATGGTTCACGTTTGTTGTCTAGATGTATGATCAGGGGGGCTGGAACATTGTATGAATACATCATATATGTTTAGCCAAATCAATATATAAGTTCTACTCATCATGGGACTCTCAACGAGTTTTAAATAACAAATCAGGTGTGTTTATTTGAAGACATTCCGAACTCATACAAACAGAGGGAATTCGAATAATTATTCAAATCGATTGTTATTTAAATTATTCAGATCAATTGCTACAACAAGTCAAGTACAGTGCTGGGACCCGGGGAGTTGAGTGTCTTCTGCTGTACTACATATTGCAGTAACATATTGGTACAGGCACTATTTCTTGGGCGTAATATATCACTGCTTGTGACAGTTGAGTAATATATCACAGCTTGTGTCCCCGATTAGGCCACTCCTGATTAATTTTTTGTTTCTCGTCCTTTGGAAAATCAAAAGCTAGGAGGGAGGGCGGAAAAAACAAACAGACCCTCAAATGAAAAACAATATACTGTGCAATGATTCTCTGAATGCAAACGATGCTTGGGTGGGGGACGGGACCTATGTCTTTGAGCATCTGAAAATATATCATAGTTTCATATTGAATCTTAGACACTTATTTGTAGTAAGAATTGTTAATTTGAAATTTTAGTCTGTGCAAAACTCTGGATACATCTTGTATACACACTCGGCAGTCGAATAAGTTTTGCTACGAGACCAATATGGGTTAGCTTTACAAAGATTGGCGGAATTTTGTGTGTCAAAATTGCTTTCATTTCCATAATATTTATCTTGTTTGTTTTTTCTCAAAATTTCGCACAAAGCTAGGCGCGCGGGGACGAGAAACAGAAAATTAAACAGGAATGGCCTTATACCATATACCCAGTAGCCTTTTAGTTTTTGATTGAGTACACGTCTATGCAAAATCCATTTAAAATCAAAACCTCAAATTATTGTTGTCCATAACTTTATTTGATTTTGAAATTTTATATATTACCATTTGGTATGACAATAAACAGGGTTATTCAGAAAAAAAGTATACTGAAACTATTGTCAAATATGATTTTGATAATTTCATCAGCCCAATGTGGAAAGCAAAACGTTTAATAAATACTACCATGAGGATAACATGTGTCATTCCTGTATCAATAGCAACCATTCCTGAATCAATAACAAATTGTTGATTTCTACCTATGCTGATCAGGACAGATTACTAAATACTGTAGTCCATGAAAACTAATGTACCCAACACACATAAGTTTCGGTATACTTTATATTGAGTTACACTGTGTATTTACACCGAATTTCAGACTTCTATCTTGAAACTGAAATGTTGACCATCTACTCAAATGTTAGTTTTCACCTTAAGCATGAAATGTGTGAGTCCGAACAAAATTTGTCATGTTATTTGATGTTTGAATTGTACAGTGCTCTGGAAATAAGACACTTTATTTCATCTTAATACGCTTGTATGTGTTCTACCTAAAAACATTACAATGGGAACATTCCTCATTGGGATGTTGAGGGTCTTCAGATCCACAAATTTGCTTGAATCATCGAGATCCCATTTGGGGCCAAATTTAGTATTGGGATATATTTCCAGTTGTGGAGGTAGAAGTTTATAATTCGGTGCAAAAATAGGATTTTATGCCAAATGAAAACACATGAAATTTCACATCGATCTGTTTTGCGAGGTAGTTGGCATCAAATATGTTTAAAACATCGTCTGTCTCTGACCACGCCAGTGTGAAAAAAATGGTAGGAATGGATACAGACAAATTCATATTCCAAGGCCGAATCCATAGACAAATATTACAAAATCAGGGTTAGTGGTCAAACCGAGTGATACTAAACAATCAAAGTCAAGGCCATGTGAACATCATAGACACCCAGCCAGCTGAGAAGAAAATATTTTTTAGTTCCGTGAATCTTTGCCTTTGATCTCTCAATATTGGTTCCAGCGCTGTCATGATAAGATCGAAAGCGAACACGTGAAGAAACTCGAACGTAGTCCCCCTTTCAAATGACAATCTTTCCGGAGAGTCGAATACTGAGTTGTCGCATGGTTAATCCGTTATGGCATGGTTAAATCCGTTAATCCGTTATGGCAGAACTTGTTCATCTTACTGTGAATTCATAGTGAGAGCTCGGGGTTCGACTTCCAAACTGCTTAAGATGGTGAAACCCTGCCGATTGTTGGCAGTAAATTTCACGACTTTAGTACCGCATACAAAATATGAGCATTTGTCACAAAACTTCTGGTAGTCCGAAGTGACTTTTTGCAGTTGGAGTGAATAGAGGAGTCATTTTCTTGTTTTAGAAAAATACAATCTTCGACCTGAAACGTCTGGATCATTCCGGATCATAACGATAAAGTTGGTACATCCGTTCTCAATATCAACCACGTAATCTTTAGAATACATCGACTTTTACATAGTGGAGCAGTCAGTGTCTATGAGCCGAGAATTACTTTTTGAATTTACCGCCTACATTTGTCACAAAATGCCCGACTGTCTTAGACACATTTACGAAATGCGCCATTTTCAAAATATCACGTGGATTTGGACAACACACAGACTTGAAATATCATCTATTATTTTGATGATTTTCAAAAAATAGCTGACTTACTTGGGATTGGTACATCGTAGACTCCATAACGAGCTATCCACAGCCATGTGACATTGCGTTTTCCCCCGTAAAATTGAGTCTGAACATCGGCTACTTTCAACGTCAGGTGCCACGAAATCGTGTTTACATATTTCCCAGGTCAAAGTTTAATGTATCCTTACGCGAGACTTATCTTTGGTCATGTCGATTCTGGTAATCTGTCTAATCCATTGATCACACCAAATAATCCACTTTCTGAATACTGAACGGGACTACGGCAGGAAATGTTCGCAGTACGACACATTACATGTGTTTTGTAATATCAATTGGTAGCGGTCATCCTCGGAATATTTCCTTCGGTTGTGAAGACCATATTTTGCGACTATGAGATTCGGTAGCTTCGTCTCCAAATGTTTTCCCGCGAGGCACCAACAGTCCCATGTGTTATGCATGTATATCGGCATATGACGGAGGTAATCCCAGAATTATGTACATAATCGAAGACATATTAGTTTATAGACAAAGAATTGTTGTAGATCGGGGAATGACAAACACTGAAAACCATGTTTCCAGACGATAACTGACATATCGCTCACCACGTGAGTTTGTATTCGCTCCGGTGAGAAAGCCGTTGAAATCCGTGCACGGAGTTTTGAGTTCAATGTGAAGAGCAATACTCACTAGCTACTCAAGTCCAGTCTCGGTCAGTGATCGCATGCAACCACACGGAAAATCGTCGAGCACATGTCCTGGGCGGATTATTAACCCTCTTTCGACCCTTCTTGCACATTGGGAGTTCATTTTCACAAATAGGTAATATAATATTATATTTGTTCAGGTACGTACATGTAATTTAAGCATTCTGTATATTGGAGCCCCGTCTCTATCAACACTGATCAAGTATCTATGAGTACCTATTCGTGGTTAAGTACATTTCGATAACAAAATGAAACTGTATGTAGGTGTATATCTATATGTATGTCAAGAAATTTAAATCAGGTGCCCTGATTGGCACAAGTATATAAGGTTATTATCAATAAGCAGCTATATGAGTTATTCATATCACCAACATATATATATTTCTCTAAATCAAGAAGTTTACTTGATTGTAATATTCCAATGATCAATTCAAGGCAATGTGATTGGTATCAGCAACAGAATAGAGTGCCATGTGACAAATCCATCATCTCATATTTTTCTGACTCCAGATGACTCCAGATGTTGCTGACAACTCCACACCACTTTCCTGACAGCTCAGCCAGAAGACAACACAACCAGAAGCTCCATAAATCCTGGTTCAAGTCTCAATCAGAAGACAGGCAATAGCAGCTCCACACCACTTGACTGATCCCCCAATGACAGGCACCCAGGAGCAATCATTCAGTTGGCCAACAATATGGATGTCAAAGCATAACAACAACTTGTGTTTTGAAGTTTGCACCAATATATACATGTACATTAAAACAATATATATATATAAATTCAAATTAAGTGCATGTTGGATCTGTAATTCTGAAACACCTGTAGAGAATTGCACACCACCATTTTGGGTATTGTAATGTCACTATAAGGCAATTGGATATCTTATACAACAGCAATTTGGGGATTCAATGGCCAATTAATAATATTTTCATATTTTATATTTTAATGGATAAAGTGGCCAACACATTGTATGTATCAAAAATTTGTTATTGATACACATGTGTATGTCAGAAATACATTATGAAGATTTGAATGGCAGTGTATCAAGTGGCCATGTGCAATATTGTTTGCCAATTATGATAAATTCATAATCTTTTTGATTGGTATTATATTTGATTTATTTTGTTCTTGTTTACCTTCCATGTACAAACTTTGTAAGATAAACATATGGATAAGGAGTATACTACCAATTACCAAATACACTATTTATTCATGACATTTCTTGTCTGGTATGTTTGATATCATACCTGTGATCCCATGTATGTCAAAAGATGAATTGTACTAATAAAATGCTACCACTGTGTAAATTTCACATCAATTATGTTGACACAACCCATGTGCAATAATGATACTTTAATGTCACATGTAATCATGATGACAATGAATCAAAAGCCTGGTGATATCTACATTTACATGTTATTGGGATCAGGATGTATCCTGTATCTAGCTTGGGGTTTGTGTTCTTTGTATGCATAGACACAAGCATTATGCACAATAGGGTCAGTGAAGACATACATGTACTGTTAGTTATTCGATGAACACAGAGTGTTATGAATTAGGCCAAATGCAAGAAGATGTTACTTCCCCAGAAGTTTTAAACTTATAACTGTTATGTTGGAAATACCGGTTATTATTTGCATTGATCAGGTGAATAGAGTAGTGTCATGGCCCAATGCACACAGAAGCCCTAGCATGTAGCAGTCTACATGTAAAGGCCAGTGTGAATTGTGCACAGTGGAGCATATGATATTGAAGTCTCCCTCTCACTGTGGCAGTGTCTTGAAGGGTTAAAAAATAGTGCCTGTGCTGGCCACTTGGGAAAATTTTTTAGTTGTCCATAAATGTCTGAACTTCAAAAATCATTTGTGATGCAATGGATCTGAATTTCAAAAAAATATTTCTCGGCTCATAAACTAGCATATGTAGTAATGCTCAGAAAAATACTAGGAACATTCGTAATCGACTTTTTCCACAAGAACGGATGTCCCGAAATTTTGGTAGTCAATTTCACCAATTTTAACATAAGATGCATAATAACTGCGCGTAAAATGCTTTAAATTAGTTATTAACATGATAATATAACATTTATGTGAAATATGTGTTCATGTCTTCAAGAAAAACCATTTTCAAAAATATTCAGTGCGCATCACTGACTAAAATATGGCGAGGGTAACAACCCCTTAAACAGTGATGCGTAGAATGAGGTCGACATTCAAGAAGGTTTTTGGCCGTCACTATTGTAGCGTGCGTTCCTTTAACATTTGTAGTGTGAGTGACACACATAGATATTTTAATTCATTAATTGTAAGATGTTGTATAAACACGTGTTCATACCTTTGATTTATCCTCACTACACAAATATAATAAAACGTAGAAAATCAACCAGATATAGCCTTTTTTAGGCAACTATGTACTATGTACAACTATGTTTTTCTCAAAACTGAAATATATATCAAATCGGCAATAACCCTGAACTAGCGCTGGTGGTGCGGCATTTGACTTTCTCCATGGTGATCTAACCCCCCTGATTGGTTGGATAGACCCCTAGCACCAACTCAAATATACCAGAGTTCACTAATGTGCTCATACCGCACCTTAATGATAATTTTGTGTGTATATTTGTGTCTCGAACTGCCAGTCTGTATGTCACAGCGGTTGCCGCATGCTGTGCAGGAGATACTTTCTCTTCAGGAGCACCTAATCCCACTCACAGCTGGCTGGGTGTCTGTGATGTTTACATGACTTTGACTTTGATACTTATACCTTATACATAGTGTCACTCGGCCTTGACAAATTACACCGATTTTGGTTCGGCCATTGATTCGGTAATGGAATACGAATGTGTCTGTTTGTCGGAATCCATTTGTACTTCTATTGGCTTACAATATAGATATAACATTTTTATGTATCTCCACAATTTTGAGCTTGTACCGTGTTAACACGATAAAATATGGCTAGGGACAGAACGGTGTGTCTATGCAATACTTCGAGCTGGTAACAATAACCTTTTGCTGCAGAATATTTCAAAACATTTATCGAAGTTTCATAACATTTCGTCTGAACAATAAACAGGAAAAACCATGCTAACCGTCACCTGATTAACCGACATTTCGATTATCGGTTATAATATCACGCCTCCGACTTTTTTGAAAAAAAAAAAGCAATATTGGAATAATTTGGATATGATGTGATTCTCAACAGATTTCAATTAGCATACCAAGTTAAGAGATGTAGAACGAACACGTGGCAAAATCAACAAGAATGCCAAATCAAATGGCAATCGTTCTTTAAAGGCAACTATTGATTGTGAAATACACCGTACGAAACAAATCGTATAATCGATGTACCGTTTGTGACATTATGTTACTTGATCAAATGCGAACCAGGCAGGTGTGGTGTATAACCATTGACTTCAATACATGTTTCAATCACCCTATTACCGAACCAGATCCAACTACGGAATTTAAAATGGTTGCATGGCTGTCTTGGCCAAGTCCTTTGAGAGCAAGACACAGGCTTGTTTGCTGATACAGAGATGATGCTTTGACATCAATAATCGTTAAGTAGGTTTTGTATCTCCAACTTGTGTAGTTGCTCTCATGCTAACTTCATGCAAGCCATGATAATGCTTTTATATGGCAATATCCAGAAGGGTGCATCTTTGCAATATGTCGAGTTGGTACCAATAACATTTTGCAGCTGACTGTTAAAAAACAGTCTTGAGTGTGAAAGAATATTTCGTCTGGACTATACATATTATAATGTCATAACGGATTAATGGTGTATAGACGTGGAATCCATACCCAGTATTAAGTATTCCGAGCAAACAAAACAGGGTCCGTTATCCAATCTCATAGTCCGGGGACAGAAAGTCATATCAGGCATACGAAGTGAGAGAAAACAAAAATGACAGGGAAACTCATCAACCCCCAAAAATGGCCATTAGGAGGTGAAATCAGGTGTATGTTATATCACAATAATAGAGAAATGGAAATTTAGAATGGTTGAATCTCGAGCACTGTGACAGGTTCATCGCAAGTCAGGAAACGTACATTGCACATAATGTTGTGACGATGAACAAAAATTAACACTGTAGATCCCAACTGATACCTTGTGATTTACATTAGATAGTAATTACATACACCTGTGTTTGCAATGTTACACTGCGTGCCATTCTCCTGAGAATGAGCACAAGCTCAATCGATGGACGTGACACCATATCGTTCAGCGACAACACAATCGACTGTTCTAGAATATGTGCCATCATTGACGTATATAAATCTCATAACAACAGATAATAAGTATGTAACAAGTTGTGGTTCACATGTGATATACGCGTGTCAATCCACAACAGACAGTAAACGGACTTTTCAAAATTGTATTATATTAGTATATTATCCTTAATATTCTAGACATCTTACTAGCAACTCATCTTTTCAATGTAGACAACCAAATTAATTCGTTTTGTCTAATACTCCTGCACATGTGTGCTATCAATTGGGGATCAAGCAATGATATCCAATCTTAGTATTATATTATTAGTATACTGTTAAAGTACTTTTTCTACGGCTGAAACACAGAAGTAAAATTAAATCCCCTCACACGTAAGTACTGTGTATAATTTGTATTAGACAAAGAAACGAAACCGCGCGTAATAATCTGCGTAAAACAGTCTTAGGTTCATTCGCCAACACATACCTGACAATTCCTACAAGTTTCTATATGATTCAGTGTTGGATATGTGTTGACGAATGAACAATTACCTCTGGGTGATAGATAGGAGCTAAAGGGGAATACAGAGTTCAATATCCCTGTTAAAATACCTTATTTCGCCCATGTCAAGATCGATGAAAGGCCTTGCTGTGTGAGTTGTTCGATGACTGTTGTTGACAGTTTGATGACAATTTTGTCCTCCGTGTCCAAGAACATAATGGAACAGTGTATGCCTGTTAAAAACATATATATATATATATATATATATATATATATATATATATATATATATATATATAGCAAAATAATGGGAAATACGGTCCTCCATCTAAACAATTTTCTCGGTCAATCCATGTCACCAGAGTACAGACTTCGTATCTCGGTCATTCACTTTCCTTCAAAATCAATTGCTTGTGATGTGAAAACATCATGCTTGGAAAATTTATACTGTGTTTGATCAAGTTTGTGTAGAAAACCATGTAGAACCTAGCAGTGTTGTCCTTTGTGGACTACTGTAGCTATCCGTGCATGTGGGTAAGTGTGAGATAATGCCCATATCTCCCATAAATCCCGAGATCCTAATCACAGAATAACTAGTGATATCTACGGCGAAAAAGTCAGATATCCCAATCCTAGGGGTGTATATAGTTTGCACTAAGTCACTGCCTGGCGTTTTACAAGTTAAATGATAACTTTGCTTCAATTTGCGACTTGTTACTGAAATCCTTGCTGAAACTGGTAATCTATCATATCATTAGTCTTTCATATCTATGTCGCCCATCACTACTTAGCTACACTCGAACACAGAGATGATGCCGGACAATCGTTATATTGTCCTAGAAAAAACATCGCTGAAGGCAACACTAACAACTACCAAGATCCAAGTAACTAGTTTAATAGAAGGATACGTTTTGTGACATAGTGTTTAGTTTCGGTCAATCATATTTTCTTGATCATATTCTATGAACTAAAATTCTTTCGTTCCATTGCTTTATGAAAGTGTACGTGAATGTATAGATTAGTAGTTTCATTTATGCATGCTCAAACGGATAAAAACTTAAGTGCTATTATGTACAATGGATAAAATTCAAACTTAGAACATTTCATGTCACAACATTTGTAGATAATTCAGATTCAGACTCTTTCACGAGACTAATGCGAATGCTTGTCCGTTGAGTTGATCAGCGTCGTGTTTGATATATCTAATAGTTATGCGTTGCCAGCAATCATATTATATAGAAAGTATAATACATCAAAGTCTTCGTTCATATGCAGATATATTCGTTGATATGCAATATGCAGATTGTTCCACTGTCGTTGATGGACCAAAAGTTCGGTAACCTAAAAAAAAAAACCTGTCGATCCTAATTGATACCGAGCAGTATAAATTACATTCTAATTACATACACCTGTGCTGTCATTTCGTGCAGTTCTCCTGACAATTTGCACTGTAAGGACAATTGATTGAGGTGACACATAAAGGTGCTTGACGACGACACAACGAACTGTTTTACCATTGAGAAGTAGGAATCACATAACATATGCTGGCTCGCATGTGATATATACGTGTCAACCAGCAAAGGACAGACTTCCAGCATTTGAAATGGATTTAAATAGTAGTGACTCTGTGCAAGCGATAATATTTTTTATGTAAAGAGGCACAATTGATGACCGCTACATTCAAATTTTTACGAAAAATTCGCCTGCCATTATCCTGCCATTCACAATTCTGCCGTGAACTGTGAACCGAAATAGGCCATGAGTGTACATACAGACATTCGATTATGTAAAAGGTTTCAGCGTATTCTCCAACCAATTTTGGATCACTCATATTATTCAGTTTAATTAATATGGTGTACGTATACTGCTACATGCTTTTTATAATTTAGTTATACGGTTTTCACGGGTAAGAACACAAAGAATACTTTGTTTAATCCTCTATTTAACAAGGACATATTTTACCGCAAATATTCGTCTCAATGAAAACAGTCTAAGGTACGGAACCGCAAAACGATATCCACAGAAAAACGTACGCTTACAGTATACTCAGTATACTGTCCGTATATCACTTATAACGAATCACGTGCAACAACCATCGGATATATAGTTTAAGTTTGAACATATTTAATTTAATTGTACAATAGTTCCCGGAGGAACTAGTCTAGGTGCTCTCCAAGAAAAAAATTGAAGAAAAGAAAACGAGAAGTGAAAACAAATTGAATCTAAACAATGAAACATGAAGAATACAAACGAACTAGATACATACGAAGTTATAATTCATGAGAGAATTGTATTGATGATACATGAGTATGATATGAGATGACATGAAAATAAAAAACATACATTCAGGCATAAATTGGTGTTAAACATTTTAGGCATAAAGAGATGCAAATTGAACATAATTAACAAAACATGAGGAAAATATAAGCGAACTTAATATCCACAAAGTTATATTTCATTTGAGAATGAAATTGATGGTTCATGAGACGACATGAAAGGACGGTGAGACAAAAATTTATACTGTGAGATTGTCCGCGAAACGGGATGTTGTTATTAAGTTTAGACAGCATGCAAAATATAGATATTTGTTTGAGAATCGAAATTGCAGTCCTCTGCTGTCAGGACCTCTATACGTTCTGATAACGGTATTTTGTTAAACGGATGATAGTTTCTGGAGTCGAGAATTTAATCTAAAGAATTGATGAGCTTATTTCTTCGTACTGAGTACCTAGGACATTGGAGGGAATAATGAGGAGCTGTTGTATATGTGAAGCAAACTCTAGGTGAAAGAAGCTAAAGGGGAGGGTGCGCTGGATGCATTGTCCATAATAAATGCATCGCAGATATCGTCAAGATTGCTACGTGTAAATGGTCTTTCTATACAAGTTGTTGACAGTTTGATGACAGCTTTGTCCTTTGTGACCAAGAGCATAATGGAACAGTCTGCCTATTATAAAAACATATACAGAACATAATAATGGGGTCTAGTGTCGTTCGAATAAACAAAATCTCGGTCAACCCATGTCACATGAGTACAGGCAATTACAATTTCCCTCAGAATCATTTGCTTGTGACGCTATCGTGGAAATGTTTCTCATATTATTTAATAGCCAAAAGAAACGAAACATCGATTTATGGTGCCACCTTTGTGCAACAGCATGCTTGGAGTATTCATACTGTTTTTGATCAAACCTGTATACAAAGTCATGTGGAAACTGAAACCTTGCAGTGTCACAGTGATAGACTATAGACAACCCATTGTCTTATTTACATACAAACATGTCTCATGTTGAACAATAAATGTATACGATGCATACTAGTGGATATTATCTGCGTTTAGAATAGATGGACATGAACGTATGAAAACATAATGGGCTTTTTTGAGAAAATATTACTCAATTATATCACTGAGTCCTATTTCATATTACCATGATTACTTTCCAGAAATTACCTGTATGTTTTTTCGTGAATAATGGATCTGGTGATATGACTGTGAATATGAGTGTGCTCATGCAATACCATAAAACTGGTAGTGCTCATGTTGTTTCCAAATATATTAGATCAATGTACCTGAAATGCGAACACTTCACCATTAGGTGAAGCAGACGGGCCACTGGCAGGCACAACCAGCAGCACAATTGATCTTGCAGCATCTCCAGTTGCCATTTTCAACTTAAAACATAATAACTTGACATGATCGTCCTTGGTATCAGTGGTATAGTACCACACGACTTTTACGAACGTCAGGTCTCTGGACACAGTGTTTTCATCTTGTTGCATTCTTTCTAAAGGTGATTTCTCCAAACCTGTCACGACTGTAATTTGGCACTTCTCGGACGTCCTTTGCTACTGATCTATTCTCGAGCACAGTAGATGGCAGGATAATTGTTATGTTGTCCTTGGCACCAGACCTCGGCTGACAAGAGGAGCACGTTACACATATCAACTCTGTGGTATTAATTATAGACCTATCATTGATTTTGACTGATGGTATTACAGTCTCATGTCACTCATATCAAGAACATACACCCTGCTCGTCCATTATCCCTGAGCAATAATGACATGCTAATATGATATTCAATCACATAAAATATAAAAAATAGTTGTATATTTACAGAGCACCCATATAACATTTCCACGTAGAATGATTGTGGATAGTTTCAAAGATGTAGTGTCATCTTTGAAACATTAGTAAAACTTGACAATTACACTCAATCTGTTTCGATTATAGTTCATTAACAATAACAAAACATTGTGATGTTTGTATCACTATTTCAATTACAATTACAAACAATTACAACATAGTTCATTTCATACATCTTGTTTCATCTGCCACCTTCAACTCCAATAGACTGAGTACACATTAGCAAAAGGCATCTTTACGTGGTGTTATACATCTAAGTCTGAGAACGAAGCAGGGTTATTTTCCAGATATCTTCTTTTCAGTCTACAAACCCAAGAACTCCGAAATGCAACAGCATACATTTGCGACACACAGTTCTTCCGTTGTGTCATATGTCCGCGTTTGGACTAACCAAATATTGCAACTGTAACCATACTGTACATATATTGTTTAATCTGACAGGAGTTCAGACCAGTTATCACGACAGAGAGAGAATGGAAACGTAACATTTCTGGCAGAAATTGTTTCCCCTTTCGAGTACGAATCCAACTATACCAGGGAATAATAAATTGTTACATTGCAAATGTTACGGGGTTCGGAAAAATCCGTTTGCCCGAGAGGGGATTCGAACCCAGGACCCGATGAACAGTAGTCCAACACTGTACCAAGTAAGCTAAAGGGATATCCCACTAGCCGAGCTAGTAGGAATGCTGACTACCAAATTGGGCGAACCCCGAATGGGCCCTGGCACATACTCCCCCCTCTTCGGAAATCTCGTCCCCGAGATTGGGCGCCAATGTTATAGGGTTTGGAAAAATCCACTTGCCCGAGAGGGGATTTGAACCAGGACCCCACAAACAGTAGTCCAACACTCTACCAAGTGAGCTAAAGGGATATCCCACTAGCCGGCTAGTAGGAATGCTGACTACCAGATCCCAAATGGGCCCTGGCACACAAACGTAGATATGTGAAGTACGTCTAAAAATATATATATGCCAAATTGAAATAACCTACATATCGGGCAGTTAAGTCCAGTAACAATCTGTGTAAATAGTTTTTTTTTTTTCAATTTATCGATTTCAGATAATACACTGAATAAAGGCTTATTTGACGTGTACATCCCCTGTATTGTAGACCACAAACAAATATCTACAATCAGACAAGTTTATATTCCAAATATGAATCCGTGCATGAAGAGCTGTTGGAGTGACCTAAATTTAAAAAAAAACAATTAGCCCAATGGGCTAGAAAGGTTACCGGAGAAATATACAGAGTTAAGCCGAGAAAGTTGAAGGTCAAATTCAAGGTGACCACTGAAATCGCCATATCTCTAACCTTGAAAATGGGATCAAAGGTTAAATTCTAGATCACCAAACTATTCAGCATACATCATTTCCTATATGTTCACTATGGACCCCTAAGCTGTAAATTTGATAATAAGCGAGATATAAGCCATTTTGTAATCTGACTTCGTAAATAAAATGACTGACCTTGAAATTTAGGTCAAATTCAATATCATTGAAGTATTCAGAATATATCATTTCCTATATGTTCACAATTGATTCCTAAGCTGTAAAGTCGATAATAAGCAAGATATTAGCCATTTTGTCCTGTTGACCTTGAAAATGAGGTCAAAAGTCAAATTCAAGGTCACTTGAATATTCAGCATATATCATTTCCTATATCTTCACAATTGATTCCTAGGCTGCAAAGTCGCTAATAAGCAAGATATTGGCCATGTTGTCCTGTGACCTTGAAAATGAGGTCAAAGGTCAAATTCAAGGTCACGAGAATATTCAGCATATATCATTTTCTATATGTTCACAATTGATTCCTGAGCTGTAAAGTCGATAATAAGTGAGATATTAGCAATTTTGTCCTGTGACCTTGTAAATGAGGTCAAAGGTCAAATTCAAGGTCACGAGAATATTCAGCATACATCATTTCCTATATGTTCACAATTGATTCCTAAGCTGTAAAGTCGATAATAAGCAAGATATTAGCCATTTTGTCATGTCACCTTGAAAATGAGGTCAAAGGTCAAATTCAGGGTCATGAGAATTTTCAGCATATATCATTTCCTATATGTTCACAATTGATTCCTAAGCTGTAAAGTCGATAATAAGCGAGATATTAGCCATTTTGTCATGTGAACTTGAAAATGAGGTCAAAGGTCAAATTCAAGGTCATGAGAATTTTCAGCATATATCATTTCCTATATGTTCACAATTGATTCCTAAGCTGTAAAGTAGCTAATAAGCAAGATATTGGCAATTTTGTCCTGTGACCTTGAAAATGAGGTCAAAGGTCAAATTCAAGGTCACAAGAATTTTCAGCATATAACGTTTCCTATATGTTCACAATTGATTCCTAAGCTGTAAAGTCGCTAATAAGCAAGATATTGGCCATTTTGTCCTGTGACCTTGAAAATGAGGTCAAAGGTCAAATTCAAGGTCACGAGAATATCCAGCATATATCATTTCCTATATGTTCACAATTGATTCCTAAGCTGTAAAGTCGATAATAAGCGAGATATTAGCCATTTTGTTATGTGACCTTGAAAATGAGGTCAAAGGTCAAATTCAAGGTCACGAGAATATTCAGCATATATTATTTCCTATATGTTCACAATTGATTCCTAAACTGTAAAGTCGATAATAAGCGAGATATTAGCCATTTTGTCATGTGACCTTGAAACCGAGGTCGAAGGTCAAATTCAAAGTCACGAGAATATTCAGCATATATCATTTCCTATATGTTCACAATTGATTCCTAAGCTGTAAAGTCGATAATAAGCGAGATATTAGCCATTTTGTCCTGTGACCTTGAAAATGAGGTCAAAAGTCAAATTCGAGGTCACGAGAATATTCAGCATATATCATTTTCTATATGTCCACAATTCATTCCTAGTCTCTAATTTCAATATTAAGTGAGATATTAGGCTTAATGTGTCCCATTATAAAGCATAGGAAAATTTAACATGGGAAAGTCACATTTGGGCCGACTTTGGGCCCAAAATGGCCCACTTCAAGCGATTCAAGGGCAACGAAATTTATACATGTCACAGGGGTACATATGAGGAGTGTTTTTCATCAATAAGAAAAGAAAGTTACTGAACAGATTTTGAGAAAACGACCGTCAAAATCCAAAATTGGCCATTTTTCGACGAAAACGGCCGCTCTGACCTTGAAACCAAGGTCAGAGGTCAAATTCAAGGTCACGACAATATTCAGCATATATCATTTCCTATATGTCCACAATTGATTCCTAGTCTCTAATCTCAATATTAAGTGAGATATTAGGCTTTAATGTGTCCCATTAAAAGCATAGGAGAATTTAACATGGGAAAGTCCCATTTGGACCGAGTTTGGGCCCAAAATGGCCCACTTCGAGCGATTCAAGGGCAACGAAATTTATACATGTCACAGGGGTACATAATGAGGAGTGTTATGCATCAATAAAAAAAAAAGTTACTGAACAGATTTTGAGAAAATGGCCGCCAAAGCCCAAAATTGACCGATTTTCGACGAAAATGACAAATTCAAAATGGCCGCCACACGCAGACCAGCGAATCAAGGGCAACGAAACGTATACACATTATGAAGGACATAATAAGGCATCATTGTGCAAAAAAAGAAAAAAAAGTTACTGAACAGATTTTGAGAAAATGGCCGCCAAAGTCCAAAATTGGCCGATTTTCGACGAAAACGGCCGCCATTTTGAAAATATTGTGAAAATCAAAAAACTAAAAAATACCTCCTTCTTGAATCATTTTTGTGCATTTTTGTGCAAAATTTCGGAAAGATTGGTCCGTAAACAAAAAAGATAAAAGTGTGAACGCCGACGCCGACGCCGACACCGACACCGGACGCCGGACGCAACGCCATGCCAATAGGTTATCGGACCATAGGTCCGGTAACCTAACAAGCTATAATGACAATGGTTTCATGTATGTGAATATAATATTGATGGGTCATGAGAAAACAGCATTTCGATTCATGAGAAAACAGCATGTGGGTGTGTGCGCACATGTATACGTTATTTTAATATCACCCTGAACCCAAGTGCTCCAAAGCATTCTTCTTATTCATACCACAAACAAGAACCACAGAGGTAGATATAACACTTCCGAAATAGAAAGGATCTTTCATGACTCGATTTTTTTCATTTTATTTTGAAAAATATGTGTTATGTATGCAGATTTAGGAGCTGCAATAATATTCCACGTGCAGGTACAATTGAACAATGCGCCAGTGACAATTCAATCATCAGTAAAAAAACACATCACCAGATTTCAAATAATTATGTCTGTATGCAATGTTAACGTAGAGTCACATCCTATAATATTCAAAACTATCTCACCTTAAGGAAGGAATATATTGTGCTCAAATGAATAATCCGATTGATATACTGAAAGAACAATGTATCGATTACGTCTGTATGCAATTTTATAAAATTCAAGTGTCTCACCATTCCCGTAAAGCTACATTCTATCATATCCAGCACTATCTCACCTTAATGATGCATATGTTAGATAGGAAAATCTGTTGATAAAGTTTCGAAGCATAAAAAATTAACCTATTCAAGTAACACATCACTTGTGAAACAAACAGTGTCAAAACAAATTTAACATGGATGTGATATTTTGTGTATTTCAACTAGAACTGTCAAATTTACTCCAATAATTACCAGCTGTGGTGCGCAGCTCCCTCCATTTACGACAGTAATTTGTCCGGGAATCCTGGAAATAGGGAATCTACTCTGACAGGGTGACTTCTGGTGTGTGTTTCTCTCCTTGCTATAACTTGACCACCTGCCAGTTTACATCCAATATAGTGTAACATATTGGGTGCTAATTGAATGTATCATGCTATTCCCTGCTGACCCAATGTCAAGATTGCTGCGATGTTTCAAAAAAATTGTCTCAGAAATATGACCATATATTTTCTACTCTGTACAGTGGGATGAAACTGCGTGGAGATATATGAATCGAGCATCCAAAAATGAGAATTTATGGCTTTGTTTATGGTTTATTTATAGATTTTATTTATGGTTATAATAAACGTATATTATTTTTGTTTATTTCTATTAAAGCGGAGGATACAAAATATACTCGAATTTCTATCGCAAAGGAAAGTTGAGTGTATCTCAAGACATAAGGAAACCTTTCACTGTCTGAATACTAGCATCTGTAGGCTTCTAATATTCCATAAAAAATACAAGTACAAGTATTCCGTTTTCATCTGCTGTTACAATTCGATAGCTTCTCTCAAAAATGAGCACAAAAACACGTGGACCTGTGTACACAGCTCCTTAGCGACACCATAATCGAATGTCGGGTATATTTACCATCATTGACATAACCCGGAAATCATATAACATTATCCTGTTTGTGGGTAGTCAATATACATTTGTCAATACACTCGAGGGTAACATTGGTAAGTGGCGTGAAAACATGAATATTATTGCACACAGGCTACATTTTGAATCACTGGTCGTTTTACGAAAATCCATATTGACGAAGAACAAAACTGATCAGAATCGATGGGGCACTGAATCATACGGGGCTAAATAACATTCTTGTAGCAACTGGAGAATGGTACAACAATGATTCAGATTCACCAAAGAACGGTACTATCTACTCTCAGACATCCTAACTTTGGCTAGTATTGCGATACTACAACATGCATCATACTCATTGTTTCCCAGTAGATGACGCTCCTGACAGATCTTGTCGTCAGTTGAGAGTTTAGAATCTCGAAAGATATACTAGCATATAACACATTTAAAAACATAATAGTCTCCTATTTTAAGTCAGTATTATGATGGTATATCACCCTACCTAAAAGCTCACCCCATATTGTCATATTTATGAATATAGCCTTGGTTTTACATACATGTCGCCCACGATTGAGGCGGATCAGTTTTACCTGATATCTAACTCCCGGAGCGGGTTAACATCGTCTTATATCTCTCGATCAAGGTCATTTCTGATGCATTGGAGTGAGGCTTAAGGACATCCGCGTCACATCGGGGATTAGGGCGTAGTCTTTGCACCATATCGGTACCATATGCAAAACGCAGGTGTGTGGTGTCATCTAGGAAATACTAATCAATACTGACATCCTGATCACTCGTTTCCAATGAGCTTCAGGTCCGAGCTAACGGTACGCAAGGCAGATACAATACATAAGACAATACTTACCACGTCACGGCTGGGTCTACACCATGTATGGTGTTGTAGCACAGAAAAGAGGAATTTCAGAAAAATGTATTTATAATTGCATAAGTACAAAGTACTAGTATGAATGGAGGGAACTTGTAGATTCTTTATTAACTCGAGTGCTCTGCATCGCACATCAGACATCTCTGTATTGGTAGGTTAACGCCTGTGTGGATCACAGAATATTTTCTTTGAATCTTTTGATATTTGTTCTCACAGGGTTGCTGTTAGATGGGACGAGGGGACACGTGACATACATGTCAGAAATCATCACCCATTCTAAATGCCTTTTCGGAGAATACGGAAATATCTAATATCTTGAAGATGGATTTTTTGTTGATTTTGAAGTGAATCCAAAAGATTGGAAGCTATCAGGATTAAAAATGTAAAGATGTCATGTATACAACCGTTATAATATACATGTACTAATATTACAATATTAGCATACGATGTATGTGTTTGCGAAAAGATATGTGTCTGGTTTAATTATCAGTTCCATACAAAAAAAGACATGTGAGTGTGTTCTTCATGCGTAACCATATACAAGCTACAGAATAGTAGGAATGGAAAGTGTTGAGAATATGTCCGGAGTAAAAGTTTTGCTGTTTTTTTTTTTAAATTATGAATTAAATTAATATCTCGCCTATTATTCCCCAGTCCTCGAGTCTTCACTCCAGGTTTTTTTTTATGCGCATATGCCTATTTCCTATTCTAAATGCGATTCTAATATGATTCTATTACATCAGCGTTATATCAGCGCGTGCAAAAAATCACTGCCTGGGCAAACAGATAGACAATATTTGCGACCCCCGCTGTACCATACAAACATCCCTGACATCTGACATGAGACATTGTGAACTACAGTTCACAGCATAGTAAACGGGCGAAGCCCACAAAATAGCGCGCAACGTATGTCCACCGTGCAATCACTCCCTGCCCGTCACTGCGGGAGACCTCGCAAAACGGAACCAGCTGAAATTAGTGCGTATTTAGTATATCCGGGCCCGGGGCCCGGACAATCACCTCTGTCCTTTGGAACAATGGTCCAAAAGTATTAATGCTGAGTAACTGCTGACTAGAGAGAACTGAGACGTTGTTTTTTTTTCGAGAATGCAATGGCTTCAAACATGATATCCGAATTGATCATCACGTTGGTGGGTCTCAGTTTGCAGCGCCTAAGGTCAAGGATGGTAATATTTATGTGGGTGTTTATTTGGTACTTTGTTCGCATTGGAACTTTTGCACTGTACGCGAGCTCTTGGGACAGATATTGATCACTGTCAACCGGAAAACCAAAAACCGATTATGCCACTTCAATAAAATGTCAAACAAACATTTTATATGAAAAATACAATTGAAAATGGATCAACAAGAATCCAACAACTACCAACAGTCCTAAAATATCATATGATTTAGAATATACTGAAATAGATGTGGTAAATATGGTTAATTTTCTTATTGATAATATTTTTGTGGAATTTGGTGGTCGAATATTTCAACAAACTATTGGTATTCCCATGGGTACAAACTGTGCACCATTATTGACATGTTTTTATACTCATATGAATCAGATTTTATCCAACATTTACAACGAGGAGGTTTTAAGAAAATAACATGTGATTTTAATTTCACTTTCCGATACATAGATGATGTATTGTCACTAAATAATCCCAAGTTTGGTGATTATTTGGATATCATATATCCTAAGGAACTTGGAATTGAGGATACTACAGACTCCGCTAATTTTTCCATCTATCTAGACCTGAGGTTGGAGATTGATAATGATTCTAACCTGTCAACTAAATTATATGACAAACGTGATGATTTCAATTTTTCCATAGTCAATTTCCCTTTTCTAAGCAGCAACATTCCTATGTCACCGGCATATGGTGTATTTGTTTCTCAACTTATACGCTATTCCAGAGCTAGTTGCAAATATGAGGACTTTGTCTATCGAAGTGCCCAGCTAGTCTCTAAACTGCTGCGACAAGGATATGTTATACCAAGATTTATAGCTGCGTTTAAGAACATCTATGGACGTCATCATGATCTGGTTGATAAATACACCAAATCCATGTCTGCCATGCAACTAGATCTATTTTCATGTTAATTTTGGAGAATTCATGACGGGTGCCACTAGTGGGGCAGGAAATGCTCACTCTTTCCGGAACACCTGATTTCACCTCCTAATGGCCATTTTTGAGGGTTCATGAGTTTCCCTGTCAGTTTTGTTTTCTCTCACTTCGTATGCCTGATATGACTTTCTGTCCCCGGACTATGAGATTGGATAACGGACCCTGTTTTGTTTGCTCGGAATACTCAGTACTGGGTATTGATTCCACGTCTATGCCATATTCCAGCCAGTAGTGTAAGTGTATGTTGTAAAACTTCCCAAGCATATAATACCAATACTTGTAGCGATAGATCACTCGTATTCAAAACAATGTCAAAAACAATGGGGTACATTGTCAAAAGGTACAAATTGTTTGTGTCATTCCGTATAACCCACCTTACCATTTTTCACTTTTCAATCATCCATAACCCACCTTCCATTTTTCACTTTTCAATCATCCATGACTAAAATCAATCAATATTCATAGGACGTGGTCGATGCTGACCAGTAATTAAGGGGACTAAAATTTGTCAACAATACTGACTTCGCTATGCATAAACGATTTTCCCAGAAGAGGGCATGAAATGCAGGTGGATCTTTACCGAATGACTTCAATGAAACTGCAATAGGCACAGGTACCACCAGTGAATATGGGTATGACGTTGTATTTGTGTATTTATCTGCTTCTGTATAACAAAAGCAGAAAACTTACTTCAAGAAGTGTCAGCTGTGATACACAGTTCCCTTCAGCAGTGACACTAATTTGTCTGATATCTCGGAAGCATGGAATCTACTTTGGCAGGGTGACTTCTGGTGTGCATCTCTCTCCTACATATAATTTGACCACCTGACAATTCACATCCAATATATATTCTAGTGTATTGGCTCTTGTATGTTCTAGTATAGCTGAATTTCCATACAAAAGGACAATCGGCAATCAGCATATTTTCACTTTTTGTATTTAACATATTTGATGAAGACTGCATTAAATGTAAGTATCAAACTATTACCACCAATACAGCTAAATTTTGATGATTCCAATAGCAAACGTAAACTACAACATTTTGCAATAGAAACAAAGCCCGACCAAATACTTTATCAAAAGACACACTGGCGTCATCAGGGGCAGACAGTGTTGTAAATAGTTGTTTCTACTGTACACCTGATGGAATTAGTATGCAACTGCCCAACAACCTATGAAAATAATTTAGAAATCCGAAACAAACCCCATGGAATAGATATATGACAAGTACATAAGTACCTAATCACAAGCCAAAAGGCTACTGAGTTGATGGTATCCCCGGGGACAGACTTAACGTCCACCAGCAGTGACACAGGCTCAGTGGTATGAATGTAAGTATCAATCTATTACCACCAATACAGCTAAATTTCGATGATTCCAATAACAAACGTAAAATACAACATTTTGCAATAGCAACAAAGCCCGACCAAATACTTTATCAAAAGACACACTGGAGTCATCAGGGGCAGACAGTGTTGTGTATAGTTGTTTCTACTGTACACCTGATGGAATTAGTATACAACTGCCCAACAACCAGTGTCACAATGTTAAAGTGTCATAATCAGTTTTTGGTTTTCTGCGTGAAAGCGATCAAGAGCTGCACCAGAGCAGATGTGAGTGCGACATTTTCAAAATGTACACAAAGTTTCACATTGAAAGTCTGAATTTTTATTTCATAAAGAATATTTAAATATAGAAAAAATACTCAGTCCAATCACCGGAGTTGAAACTCGTTCATGTATGGTATGTTTTAGTCATGAAACCCCAAATATTAAATCAATTTTTTTTCTGTGGCAAATAACGACAATATATGGAAATTCGTGTGTTTACGTTTTCACAAATTTAAACAATTCGTTGACATGGTGCTTTTTTGGTATATTAATCACAGATCATCCAGACAAATTTCGAGGTTGTAACGGTGCTATATGACACATGCTAACCAATTGATTTATGACAAATGTCAGAAACATATTATGCAACATCGACTGATGCATAAACTAATATGGGTAGTATCTAGACACTTGTACATTTTCTCAATGGACAAGGACACATAAAAGCCTTCCCGTGTTGATAACATAGAACACCCGCAGAGCTTTACCTGATATCAAACTCCATGGGCGTGTAGTCATCGCCTTATATTCTTTTGATTCTTTACCAAGGTCATGCATCGGAGTGGGATTTGAGACGGACTAGACAAGCGCGTATTTCCATCACCGGATTGGTATGAAAAAAACAGGTCTGTGGTGTCATCTTTGACATAGTATTCGATAATGACATCCCGATCACTCGTTTCCAATGAGCTTCAGGTGTATAGATCTACCTTCCAAGCTGAGAGTATACAAGCCAAGTAAAATATGTAAAACAGTACATACCCATCCTAGTGGGATCTAAATTATGTATAATATTACAACATTATGACACTATAAACGAAAGGACTCTACATTGTATTTTAATAAAATGCACGTATAATTGACTACAACGTGTAATCGAAAGTGAATGATTGAACGCATAATATTGTGGTATCTTTCTTTTCTTTGGATGCATTAGAGAATTGTTTCCCCTGTCATGAAAAGGTTGATGTTGTTCCTCAATGTGTGGTTGTTGGACGAGTCGAGGAGGTACATGACAAATATGCCAGAACGCATTTCGTCTTAAAATGCCTCCTTGGTGTATCCGAAAGGAGATAGTCTGTTCATTTCATAATTGACTCTGGTGAAGTGAATGCTAGTTAATTCACTAGCAAGATTCAGTACCAACATATCTGTCGCACCGCAACTATTGCCAAGTGTTGGTCGCGTATGTATGTGAAGGGGTATTGGATCCCTAGAAAATATCAATGACATGAGAAAAGAACATGTGGGTGTGCTTACAAATCTATTTCCAATAGCAGAAACTGCTTTGTATGTGATGACTTTGCTGAGTACTCAATATTACCAGGCTAGCATACACCAAGCATTTACCCTAAGGTGTTCATTTGAGTAGAGTGTGATAATAAACAGCGTGAGCAGAGAATGACATAACATCCTGACTCTCCTTGTGTGTTTGGAACATTTATTATTATCTAATGTAACTTGCGTGATCAGTCTGCACATGTAATCGATACACAGAAACTATAGAGCAGTGTGATGATCTCAAGGTACTTATGGCACATAATGTATTATTATATTTTATTTTATAGTAGGCAATAGTATCACAACTACACGTGATTGCATTGACATCGAAATTCACCTTGCCATCAGATAAGTGTTGTGGAAACAGGAATTGGAGAGAATGAACCGATTCACAGAGTTTCCCGCCAAGTCATGAATACTCGTTACTTTCCGTAATTTGAATGAACTTATGGGCGACTGGGCGCACATACGGGCATTCGAAGGCGAATATTAAATAAAACCACACATCAGAAATGGCGGGAGTTAAGTGCAGGAGTTCAAGAAGTTTGTAGAGCATAATGGACCTACAACAAAAGCATTTTTTTGACGAACTCTCCTACAAAAAACATACATTAATCACACAAATACAACTAGAAGTCACGTGCAGCCTATCTTGTTGTATTCAGTTGCACGTGCGAGCCTATGCCTTGTGCGAGCCTGTCACACGGCCGATGTAAACATACCGAAGGGACCAGTTCATTATTTTGTGCACGCACTGATAGATGGAGGAAAGAGTGATAGATGGAGGAAAAAATAATGATGTTGGACCACGTACTAAATTAATGTGTTTCCTTTTTTAAAAAAAAACAAAAACAACAACAACCATTTATCCTACTATATAGCTGAAGAATGTTTGGTTTAATCCATCGTCGAGAAAAACATGTGAAAGGCCATAGCAGAGCGGATCCTATCATTCTAACGTTGATCATATGAAACATAATTACAGTAGATATATGTGCATCAATAAGACTTACATAAGGACAAGAAAATATCCTTCATTCCACAATGGACACGGAGAATTATAACCTGTCCGATAAAGAAGAATTATATTTTTGACACCTCATCTTAGAGAAAAAAAACTCTGAAACATGACGAGAATAAAATTTTTGGTGTCAAAAAGTATGTGTACCGGAAAATGCATCCCATTGTATGTGGCGTATAAACATATCATAGGGGAGGGAATTTCTGACCTTTCTTACTCACGAATTCGTATACTAGTATATGGGCCTGTCATGTTTTTCGTATGACCTCTACGATTATTTTCACCACCGGCGAGATATTCCTTATTCATGTGAAACTATCATTAAACATCAACTAGACATACAAAACAGTTATTTTTGCTTTATTGGCCATTTTTTAAATGCCTGTGAAGACACTCTGAAGTTGAACAAAACTGGAAACGAATACTAGTAGCCTACTACGAAACAATAACTGGTCCCCAAATCCGATCTGCCCGCAACGTGGTTATCCACCCTGCACGTGCGCATGTGATGGTTATGGCGAAATCGGGCCCACTAATGCTCAAGCTGCGATACTAAATGCAAAAATGACAATGCACTTTCACATATTATCGAACACTATTGTCAATTTAATGTCAAACACTGATGAATGTGTGTTTTCATAGGGTTGGTCAATTTGTTTACGACCGTTACAGCGCCCAGCTTCTGATTGGTCGGCACTTCGGCTTATTTTGCGGGAAATTCTGTGAATCGGTCCATTGAAAGTGAAAACAGATCATCGCCATACCGTTTCATTCATTCCATGAAATGTCAGCCATGACACAGCAGGGAATTTTCTGGCGTTCAGAAAACAAAATCTACTTCGACAGATCGACCCCCGGTGTGTGTCTCCCCTGGCAACAATTTTACCACCTGCCAGTGTATATGACATTTTATGCAACATACAGAGTGCTAATTGAATACGATACGATCTTGGCTGCTGGCCGAACACAATAATGTCACTGGATACTGGATAATATCACTCCAAGGCGTATGGCCATAGAGTATCAATTATATTTTGGAATTTTGGATACTCATGAACCACATTAGGTATGTTTCACTAGGTAAATATGTAACAAAATGCATTAGAACATGTTAAATAAAAAAATGGGTTGAAAATGGGTTACCTTACGAGAATAGTAAATTTTATTATTGAAATGTTTACCATAATATATGTAAATTACAATGAAGCAGTGTCACTCTAATGCATGTGGAGTAATTTAGGAATAACTGAAGAATTACAAAATAGTTGTGTATAGGCACAGGATATACGAAACATTAGACGATCCTGTATAAAGACTATTCAAATACAGTGTCCAAAAATTTGTGAAAATGACGATGAACGTCATCACCGTGTCAAAATTAGGGTAAATATTGACGGAAGAAACCTTATTTCTGGAGAATAAAAACCGCTTTTAATATTTGTGAAGTACATAAATGGGTAGTAGTATCTCGGACATCGTATCAGCCCCGTCAGTTACTATATATAAGCATTATGTTTCAGAAATTGCATTTTTCTTACCGTGTGTCAATCTTCCATCCAAAAATTCTGAACTCGGTGACAATAACATGACCACATCAGAACTAGGTCAGTCACCGACTTAAGATATACATCACACTTTGCATTTTCTTGTATAATACAAACACTGAAGCCATGTATATGTATGACGTAGACGTTATGATAATAACATAATTCAACCAAAACTACACTTCCACACGTATCATGTATATGTGTTGATTTGAGTACTGCAAATTAACCTGTAAATTCCAATTTGATGTTAATACCTTCAGAAACACTTAAACAAACAAGTGTATTCAATTCACCATATCACTACATGGAGATACGTGATAATAGAAAACCTGACTACGACAAAGCATCTTTCTTTGGAGAGAGATACATATATGCCATATGGAGCGATCGGTGAATATAAAAAACTTGACCTGTTGATCTGGTGAATATGCACTTTTATACGCAGACTGGTGACCAGCTTTTAACTAATGACAACGTAGGGATTCTTAGCAGTATATAATAATGTCTAATTCGTATTTCATATGATGTTGTAGAAACCAGTACTTTGTGTGCCAAAATCAGGTTTCACATGTGAAAAAAAAACCCAAATGATGGACCAGGTCATACGTGACTAGACGTCGGGGCCTATAGATGCCTTGGAGCATTTCGGCTCAAAGTTTGTTCCACGGTCAGTTTCATTTTTCAAAGATTGGTGAAATACACTATTCCTGACTCAACATGGTAAAAAAAGTGTCCCAGTACACCCAGTCCCCTAAGACATGTTTTTATAGGACTATGAGTCCGAAAAGTCGTCCTTTTCACTCTATGACGCATTGTTTCTGAGATATGCAGTGGGCCTCAAGGATGACTCACAAAAATCCCTTAACCGCTCTGGGTCAAAGGTCATTTGCCTGATTGACCATAGTCAGGACCAAGGGTAGCACAAGTACTTTTTGAGTTATCATCCGAAATCCATTTGACAGAAAATTTATCCCCACGGACTAACCGGACCCTAAAACTAGGTTCTAAGCAATAGCGTTCATCCACATAACATGTAAGTTTCGATGAAAAGTTCTTACATATTCGTTAAGGCATTCTTGAGTTATCATCCAGGAACCGAAAAGTTCAAACAAAACCATAAGGACATTTCTTACCAAAACGTACCAATTACAACAAGGTTTTCGACTGCAACACAAGCTCTAAAAATTATTTCTACACCAACCATGTTACTCGGATTACACTCTAGGCATTGAGCGTTAATTACATCCGCTCTCTTCAGAGCTTTCAAGCTCTACAATTGACGAAGCTGACGGTTTCTGACTGGCATTGATCAACAACTGCAAGTTCTCAGAGGTGCGATCTGAGTTACACACATGGTAACCAGAGCAAAAAGGGGGAAATCGCTTGGACTCTCCCTGTTAGAACACATTCGATCTATTTGTAAAATCTCGTTATTTTCAGAAATATATATGCACTGAAAACATATTCATTCCACCATAAATATACGTTGATATGGGTACAAATGTATGTCCGTTTGCAAACATCCTACATAATATCACCTCTATCGTTTGCAACGATTGGTCCAAGTTTTTGTAACGCTGAGTAAATGTTGTCCAAAGAAAACAAGACGTAGTTGGTTTGTTACCAACATGCAGTGGCTTTTAACATGATACTGAATTTATCATCCTTTTGGTGGTTATCATTTTTCAATGCCTAACGAAATGACGAATAGTATGGGATATTGAATCGGGACTTGCTGATGCATCTGTCTGATGTTCAAACATTCAGTACTGAATGGGCGTTATTTTGAAATTGACATGCTACTGATGAATCTTTTGTCGAGGTGACCTATCAAATTATTTCCTTCCAATCTTGAACTGTCTCAGCATATTCCAGGATGAAAAAATGTTTGAACTACGTGAACAAAGCTATTCGATATCATAATTTAATCCAGAAACACTCATATGAAAAATAGTGTTCTTGTTGATGGTGAAATGGCGGTTGAAAACCCAGAGAGCGTCGAGCGAATTAAAGTATTCTACAGAAGCCCGGAAAAGACGTGGAAAAGAAATGAAATTACAGGTGCTGTGACATTTCGTTCGAATGTCTTAGAGATGTTCACAGGACAATTGATAACACTATATCTCACTGTTTTTGTATATTTACGATCAATGACATAACCAAGGTAATCACGATTGACCAAGAATATGACCAATTTCTGTGCAGATATATTTACTATATTAGGGCCGTTGCGAAGGAAGCAACACGTTCATATGTACATGGCATGCTCCAGTCAATGTGACGTTCTTTTTTCCGAGCATGACTAATCACTATATGATATAGATTAACTATTATATAGGAGATAAACAGATATTTGCTATGGTTCATCATGTGAAGACGATGTATTACCTGTATGTGGACATAATCAAGATTTATTGATAATAAGGGAACACATTTCTCGTCCAAGCCTCCATTCTGTACCAAAATCGATATTGGACCTGTTGTGTCAGTTGATGGCAGTTTATGACAAATGTGTCCTCATTCAATATAATGGAACTGTGTCTACCGTGGTGGGATAAAACATTGATAAAATATTATTCGTTTGCCAGAGTCAATACAACATACAGTATAGCAATTCTCGCTTAATCCATATTACCAAAGAGAGACTCTACACCTCGCATTTTTACTCAAATTTTGTTGGCATGAAAGTGCATCAATACGAGTGAAAGTACAACACGTGCAACCAAATATTACTTCATAAGTATATACTGAACATGTAAACGGCAGCTGTTTACTATCTAGTAGTTGTCATCATTGACCATATGCAATTCATACAGTACAATACAGTATCACAGCGACATAATATTATTTTGATATGACATGTTCGGGTTTCATAAGGTGTACCGGACTACCGGTAAGTTGTATGCCATTGTCACCGGGTGTCAATTGATTGATAAAGATAATCAGAATGTTACAGGGATATTTGGTTGCAACAGAAGCTTTGAAAATTACTTAATCACCGACTCTGTTACTCGGACTACACTCGAGGCATTAAACGGAAATTACATTTGCTCGGTTCGAAGCGTTTAAGCTTTCAAATAGACGAGGCTTGGCGGTCTCAGACTCCACTGACAATTGAGTTATCTCAATGGTGGGATCCGATTCAGGAACATATTGTACATGTTGGTGATTTTCCCAGGATTCATTCACAAACTATTAGTGTATTCGTTCATTTCTGTTTGCAAGGATAACATTCTTGCACATTTCTCCTGAGAAGAGAATTCTAATTCCATTCACTGTTTTTATTAACAATTTCCCGTAAACAAATTTTAAGAAAACAACTGCCACAACTGAAGATGGACTTATAATGCAATCCAACATCAATGAAAAATAATCTCCAATATAAACACAACTCATCAGGCCATCGTTATATTGTTTGCTCGATGACAGTAATCAAACCATCAGGAAGTATATATTATATTTCCCAGATCTGTAGATCGCTAATATTCGCATAAAACGGATGAGGAGAGACCAGATGAACGAGATGGTGGTCTCTCCCTCTCTCTCTCTCTCTCTTTGATATGTTGTTTGAAGCTAGTTTGCGACATCCTAACCACAAATGGGCGACTAATCTTGATTTTTTTTCTATAAAAGCCTGCTGCTCAGCATATGTACTCTTACAGGCAAATGTATGTATGGTAATACGAAGATATATCATGACGGAAAAGACTGTATTTTAATGAAATGAATGCATAATTGCAATAAAGTACTATCGTGGATGAGAAGAAATTATTGAACACACATTTTGTGAGTCTCTTCGACAAGACACCCTGCACACTGGGTGTAAACCTGATGTAGGTAACTAAGTTACCTACATCCCAAGATGGTCACGGGCAAGAACACTTCAAATTGCAATTGGTGATTACAGATGATTTACGAGGTTTTGGTTGAAGAACTGTGTATAATTACATAGTACTTATGATATTTCTTGGCATAGAATCGTCCTTGTTCGTTTATTAGGCTGGAAACATGCGTTTAGAGCGATTGTATTTTCCGAAGGGATGTAGGTAACGGTAACGACAGGATGTAGGTAACAGTAATCGGACAAAATTTAATGATGTAGGTAACGGTTGTTGAACATATGCTTTGGCTGAAAACTAAAACACTGAAAATACACTAAAAAAACTGAAACATTGAAAATCTGATGGAATTTTGATATGCTACCTCATAGCCGCCAAACTAGGGATATATTTACAAGAATATTGGATGCGAAATAGAAAAGGTGGCCTATCTCGCCCATAGTCGGCCCGGGTCGTTTTCCCATTTCACTATGTAGAGATCTATAGGCCAAATAGGCTCACTTTTTGTTCACACACTAATCATTTCGAACACTCTTGCCAATATTTCATCGAAATAGATCTACATGAATTATTGACGAAATAATCCCAACAAAAACACTGCTGTTTTCATGTGTCACTGTTACATTATGTATTTTATACACCCCGCAGTATATCGCAAAAACGGTGCGATTATCAAACATATGATCGGGATAGTAGGTAATTCATGCATCCATGTGTTGTTCTCCATTGAGAGGTGTAAGCGCCGTTGAGCTCAAATCATTCGAAATTAATGCTCGAGCACCAGCCCATGTAGCACACTGTCCTCTATCAATATAACTAGCTGAATGAATGTCATATTTGATCCGTCGAAACATTCTGAATCTTCATTGAATTTCATTGAATTTCTTCCAAATTGTGAGTAGTATTAGTGGAGTAGACAGTGTTCTACATACAATTCTTTGATGGGGCTAATTTCAACGTCGGGTAGACTGCCAACGTTTCATGTTTTGGAGATAAAAGTAAAGAACATTGTTGGAAATTGCCGTTTGAGTCCCAGATGAAGAACATACGTTATATGCCCAGTTATAATACGATGCCATTCATCGTCGTTGAAATGTCCGCAGAAAACGATGTAAACGAGTTAGAAAAATCATAGTATGCCTGTTCATCCCAAATTGCATCCTATTAACGTAGTCCGCTACAAACATAGAGGTAATGAAAAGTCAAAATTTAAAAGTTATATCTTGAATATTATCTCTTCAAAATATCATATTTTATAGAGTAACTGATCAGCATTCTAATACTGAAAAGAAAATAGGGGGTCATAAATATGTCATTTTGAAGCTCTAGATTTTGTTAATACAGTCATTTATTTTGAAAAACTCTTTCACCCCCTCACCTCACTGTTTGGAGCGGACTACATTAATTCACTTATTGACATGCAATCTTTTCAGAGTAAACACCACCTGTGCAGATTAAAAATGTGTCAGACGGATATATGGCATTCATTCAGTGGATGAGTAGTATTAGTACAGTGTGCACTGCTACATGGGCCAAAGAATTATGGTACCCGCACAAGATTTTGTGCATTTGCTTGATTTTTGAGAGCAGCTTATTCGTGTTGAATACACCCCAAATGTCTTCTGGTCAAAAATTATAACAATACTTCCATCCCTGTGGATTCCCGAGATCCCGTTTTCGGCTGAAATTTAACAATGGACTAGATTGCCAACTTTTCCAATTTTCGCAATAGAACTCTGAAATTTGGTAGACAATTGCCGCTTGACTCCCATGTGAAATATGCCAAATTATAGAATGAAACCATGCAGCATCGCAGAGATACATGTATCCCCAAAAACGGTGTAAATGGGTTAAAAATCCGCGATGTCTTCTAAACGCTGGTACACTGGTATGCTGGTACAAGCATTGCCAGGTGCATGAACTCAACAATACTGCTCATTTCGTGTATGCCTCAATAAGCCTCACAATGCTTGTACCAGTATACCAGCGTACCAGCGTTTAGAAGATATCGAAAAATCCGAGTATAGGCTTACCTATACACATAATTTTACTTGCATTACCCTTGCGAAAAACGTGTCAAATGCACTGTTAAATAACAAATGATTGTCTAATTATCTCAATTTCGACCTCTATCGCTGAAGTCGTCGAACCAGCTAAAGTGAGAAGAAAGTAATTAGTAGTAAACCGGCGTGTATTGAATTTATCGCTCAATATATCCACCTTGTGAATAATCCGTTACCTACATCTTACCACACACGTTACCTACATCTGCTCGTTAGAGAACTTTTCCGTTACCTACATCCCTTCGAAAAAAACAATCGTTCTAAACGCACGTTTTCAGCTTAATAAATGAACAACAACGCTTGTATGTCAAGAACTATAACCAGCATTATGTAATTATACACAGTTCTTCAACCAAAGCCTCGTAAATAATCTGTAATCGCCAATAGAAATTTGAAGCGCTCTGTCCCGTGGCCATCTTGGGATGTAGGTAACTTAGTTACCTACATCAGGTTTACACCCAGTGCTGCACTAGCTTCTTGATATGTTGTTTTCGCGGACGGTGAAACCAACGAAATCTGTCTTTTGAATCATCTTATTGTGATATCTTATACTTTCGGATAATCTCAAATAAACTACCCCACCAACTACACACCAGGGTCAGCTATTTATTCTATAGTGTCTTACGTTCACATTTGGATGTATATTTTTTTCTGTTCATATCATGAAACTTTTGGTATAGTCTTCATTTCGAATGAATCTCAGAGAGCTCAAGCTTCGAATCTATGACACCAAACATTTTAGTGTTTTCCAGACAACCATTCAAACATATCTTTCACATCACGAATATGCCAACTGTTCGATTTTTTTTATATGAAAACCAGATATCGTTTTGGAACCCTAGCTAGCAAAATATCTTAACATCAATCACAAGAGGGAAGGGCATGGGGTGATTTACCAATAGCAGCAAATATTTCGACTAAAGACTCAAAATAAACAATAAATGAGTTCTCAATACTACCAGGCTAGAATACACTGAATTGTTTTCCCCGTAATTCACCGCGTATTCATTTGAGTTGAGAGCGGTAAAAAAATAGCGTGAGCTTTGGATGCCCTGATATCCTGCCTCTTCCTGCCAGTTTGAGACACATTATTGTAAGTCAATCAAATTTGCATGATCAGCCTGCACATGTAATCGATACACAGAAAACCTGAAGCTGTGTGACGATTTGATTGTACCACCATGTGCGGTACCTCATAATTTAATTATAATACTTATCATTAATCAGCAGAAAGTGACATCACCATTATGCGTGAATGCATCGACTAAATTTACCTCGCTCGTGGTCCGATTTTGTTAAGGCCAAGGGGCACGAATGGGTGGCGCCCCTAGTGAGTGAGTTGTGCTGACAACCGCTCGTGGTCGACGTATTGAATATTTCTTAATTATATAGCATGTCATCACTTGCCATGCCGTTTAGTGTACGGCGTCCCGCCGTACTACTATCTGTCAGTTTGTGGAATAGTGTTTCCGGTAGCACGGCCATCTTGCCGCGAGGGATTTGGGGATAGGAGTGGCGAGATCATTATATCACCGCTTTTGTGTGCGGGCACTCTAGGACAGAAATTCTCGAAGTAGATCTTGCACGTTTTTTGGTACATACAAAGGCAGCATCGCTCAAACTCTAACCATAGTATTGTTTGTTAGTGCATTGGTTATATATAAGCGAATAACAATAGCCGTTTTAAAGCAAAAACCCTGTCACAACATGGTGCACGGAATAGCGTGATGTTGAAACCATTGGTTGAAGAGTGCACAAACTATAGGGGTTGGTTTGTTCAAACGGCATTCTGTCAGAAACTATTCCATCAACACCAAATAAACATTGTGTCGACAATTCCATCAACACAATTCTATCAAAGTTCTGGAAAATTCCTTGGAATCGATCGTTTTTATATTGTTTATTGAATATAATATGGTCTTGGTTGTTGTCCAAACGCCGTGATAACCCTGATACTGGACAATTTACTCCAAGGCATATAATCATCGAGTATCAATTGAATGTTGGAATTTCCATCCGAATACTGGTGAATACACACCAGGTGGATTATCAACTCCTGATTATTTCCAATATTGTTTAAAACGTCTTAAAATATGAATTTATTCAGTTTTTAGGTTACCGGACCTATGGTCCGATAACCTATTGGCATGGCGTTGCGTCCGTCGTCCGTCGTTCGTCGTCGTCGTCCACATTTTTATCTTTTTTGTTTACGGGCGAATTTTTCTGAAATTTTGCAGAAAAATACTTAAAAATAATTCAAGAGGGAGGTATTTTTTACTTTTTTGATTTTCATTTTTTCTTCAAAATGGCGGCCATTTTCGACGAAAAAGGCCTGATTTTGGACTTTGGCGGCCATTTTCTCAAAATCTGTTTAGTAACTTTTTTTCTCTTTGATACATAAGACTCCTCATATGTACTTCTATGATGTCTATAAATTTCGTTGCGCTTGAATCGCTCGAAGTGGGCCATTTTGGCCCAAACTCGGCCCAAATGGGACTTTCCCATGTTAAATTCTCCTATGCTTTATAATGGGACACATTAAAGCCTAATATCTCACTTAATATTGAGATTAGAGACTAGGAATCAATTGTGGACATATAGGAAATGATATATGCTGAATATTGTCGTGACCTTGAATTTGACCTCTGACCTTGGTTTCAAGGTCAGAGCGGCCGTTTTCGTCGAAAAATGGCCAATTTTGGACTTTGACGGTCGTTTTCTCAAAATCTGTTCAGTAACTTTTTTTCTTATTGATGCATGACACTCCTCCTATGTACCCCTGTGACATGTATAAATTTTGTTGCCCTTGAATCGCTCGAAGTGGGCCATTTTTGGCCCAAACTCAGCCCAAATGGGACTTTCCCATGTTAAATTCTCCTATGCTTTATAATGGGACACATTAAGCCTAATATCTCACTTAATATTGAAATTAGAGACTAGGAATGAATTGTGGACATATAGGAAATGATATGTGCTGAATATTCTCGTGACCTTGAATTTGACTTTTGACCTCATTTTCAAGGTCACATGACAAAATGGCTAATATCTCGCTTATTATCGACTTTACAGCTTCGGAATCAGTTGTGAACATATAGGAAATGATATATGCTGAATATTCTTGTGACCTTGAATTTGACCTTTGACCTCATTTTCAAGGTCACATGACAAAATGGCTAATATCTCGCTTATTATCGACTTTACAGTTTAGGAATCAATTGTGAACATATAGGAAATGATATATGCTGAATATTTTCGTGACCTTGAATTTGACCTTTGACCTCATTTCCAAGGTCACAGGACAAAATTGCTAATATCTCGCTTATTATCGACTTTACAGCTTAGGAATCAATTGTGAACATATAGGAAATGATATATGCTGAAAATGCTCGTGACCTTGAATTTGACCTTTGACCTATTTTCAAGGTCACAGGACAAAATGGCCAATATCTTGCTATATAGCGACTTTACAGCTTAGGAATTAATTGTGAACATATAGGAAATGATATATGCTGAAAATTCTCATGACCTTGAATTTGACCCTGACCTCATTTCCAAGGTTACAGGACAAAATGGCTAATATCTTGCTTATTATCGACTTTACAGCTTACGATTCAATTGTGAACATATAGGAAATGATATATTCTGAATATTTTAATGATATTGAATTTGACCTTTGACCTAAATTTCAAGGTCAGTCATTTTATTTTCAAAGTCAGATTACAAAATGGCTTATATCTCGCTTATTATCAAATTTACAGCTTAGGGGTCCATAGTGAACATATAGGAAATGATGTATGCTGAATAGTTTGGTGATCTAGAATTTAACCTTTGATCCCATTTTCACGGTTAGAGATATGGCGATTTCAGTGGTCACCTTGAATTTGACTTTCAACTTTCTCGGCTTAACTCTGTATATTTCTCCGGTAACCTTACTAGCCCATTGGGCTAATTTTTATAATTCTTTTTAAAAAGGACTGAAATACTTAAATAATTATGTAAACTTTATTGGTAACATATTTACATAAAAATGATGTGAAGGTTGCTAACGGTTAATATCCACAAGTTCTGTCTCAGCTCGTGCATTCTACAGATAGTGAGATCACGGTTATTATGTTTTATGTTGTGACTTTCCATTCACTATTTTGAAGATATTCACAGGACAATTGGTGGCCATGGACAAAAATCTGTGTAATGACACCAGACTCAAAACAGCCCTGACGTGCTCTAAACTATGGGTGATATTGTAACAGAGGGTATTGTAACTATAAGCGTGAAAGAAAGGGAATTTCGAACACACACTTCGGGATCAACAAGGCACCACTCCAACACCCCGTATATGTAGTTTTCGTGGAATGCAAAAACAAAAATTATAGTCTTTCGGATCATCCGTCAATATTGTGATATTTCTTCCAAACTCCAATGAGCTGCATCACACAGCATCAGACCTAATATTTTATATAGTTTCAGACGTTAGCGTGTGGATATCTTCGAGATGAATATTTTGGTGTTTGTTCTCACAAGATTGTTCTTGGACGAAACGAGCAGACACTTGACAAACATGCCAGATTGGTGAATGCTCCCTCTTTCACATGCTTCCCATTTATATCTGGAAAGAAAAAGTATATTATCGCTCATTTTGTCAATTGCTCTGAGGAAGTGAAACTCTGTTGCAAGTTTTAAAAGCATGAATGTTGTCTCAACATTCTTCGCAACATATCTGTCGTAACAACCAATGTCAACTGTGGATCATATATTTGAAGGGATATTAGAACCGTAGATGGCAAAATATTTTTTTTATCCGAATATCGATATCATGAGAAAGGGGCATGTGGCTGTGCTTACATGTCCTTTTTCAATAGCAGCAAAGTCGTCGAGACTAATGACTCAATATTACAAGTCTAGAATACACCAAGCAGTTTTACCTGATTCACTAATTATTCATTTGGCCTGAGTGCGATAACAAACAACGTGAGCTGAGAATGATCTAATATCCTGCCTCTCTTTGTCCGTTTGAGACATGTTAGTGTAACATAATCAAACTTGCATGATCATCCTCCACATAAAATCGATACACAGAAACATAAAGCAGAGTGATGATCTCAAGGTACGTCCCCACATGGAAGCTAATAATTTATATTTCATTATTACGCAGACAATTATATCACCACTACGAGTGATTGCATTGATGTCCAAATTTATTTGATAGATATTGTGACAACAAAGTTTGGAGAGAATTGACCTGTCAGCCATAACACAGAAGTAGCTTGTCGGGCATTCTGCAAGTGATAATCTACTCGTTTCCGGCTATAATTCGACCAACCGTCTAATTTTTATCACGGATCGTGCAACATCCACAATGCTATTTGAATATAATGTGGTCTTGGTTACTGACTGCATGCCGTGAAAACTATGATGCTGAACAAAATGACTCCGAGGCAGATGTCCGTAAAATATCAAGTATACGTCGGGATATCCATCGAGAGACAAAACATGGGTGGAATCATATGAATATTGTTAACATATGTATATTATAGTGAAGCACTGTGTTAAGTAAAGATTGATGATAGTGAATGAAATTTTTTTCACCATCTCGTGCATTCTATTTGGGAATGAAATTACAGGTATTACTTTTTCTGTGACATTTCGTTCAATTCTCCTGTAGATTTTCACAGGACAATTGATGGCCATGAGCAAATAGCTCTCTAGTGACGACAGATCCGTTGTTTTGTTTGTTTGCAGTCATTGACATAACCAAGGTAATTACCTGAGAATATGATCAATTGCCGTGTATACAAACTGTACTAGATTCGTGCTAATCCACAGGAAGCAACACGACCACAGGTACAAGGCATTTTCCGGTTGTTGCGGTTTTCTTTTTCTGAAAGTGACTAATTACAACACCAATACACGTGAGCTTGAACATTCATTAGACACCATGATATGCTGTACATATTTGCACTAGTTCTTCATGTGAAGACAGTGTTTCACGTATATGTACTCGAGTTTGGTTTGTTTTTGTCGAGTTATTTTTGTCAAAATCCTAATAAGTATTTTCAATTTTTATTTTCACTTTTTTTACTTTTCGTTTTGTTTCGATCTTTACTTTTGTTACTTTTAATCATGTAGAGGAAAGGAGAAACAAAAAATCGAAAAAAAAAACGAAAAGTAAAGAAAACGAAAATTCGAGAAAACGAAGTTTTTAAAAATCGAAAGAAAGAAAAGTTGAAAAATGAAAATTTGAAAATATTCTCAGGATTTACATAACATAATATACTGGACAAAAAACAAACCTGAAAAAGAAACTAATTGTCTGTTCTGGGCTTCTATAAGGTTTATTAATAACATACATTTCTCATCCATTCCAGCCCGCGACGTTCATTCCAGCCCTATACCAAAATCCATTGAGCTTATTGTGTCAGTTGTTGACAGTTTATGTCAGATGTGTCCTCATCCAACATAATAGAACTGTGTCTATCGAGGTGGGATACAATGTACATAAAATATGAAAAAGGGGTCTACTGTAATTCCTCTATCCAACTCGATACTTGTAGCATTTCTCATGTAAGTGACACAATCGGTTTTTGGTATTCCGAATAAAAGTGATCAAAGGCTATTGGATGGTGCAAAAGTACATATCAAATACATTGCGAATCAACTGGGGTGAAAGTGTAACATATAAAACCACATTTTCATAAATATATGCCGAGCATGTGAACGAAGGATAGTGCACTAACTTTGATTGTCATTATTCAAAATATGCAATAAAATATGCAATGTATGCAACAATATAATGCATATATAATTATAAAATATTATACCACATCATATGTGGGGAGACATTGTAATCATAATTGATTTCTTAATGTGCATTTTATATGATGTATATGTACCAGTGAATTGCCGTTAACTGGGTTTCACATGCAAAACGAAAGAACAATTGATTGATCAGGAAGTACCAGAACATTACAGGGATATTTGGTTGCAACAGAAGCTCCGAGAATTACTTAATCACCGACCATGTTGCTCGGATAACATCACTTCAAGCGTTAAACGGAAATTACATTCGCTCTGCTCTGAGCTTTTAAGCTCTAGAATCCAGGGGCTGCCGGTCTCAGACTCATCATATTTAATCGACAATGGAGTGTCCTCGAAGGTGGGATCCGATTTAGGAAAATGGTGACCAGATAAACGGGGTAGAATCTTTTGTACACTCATAGTGCACATGTTGGTGAGTGAAAAATGCTCATCCTGTCCACGTGTAGAAATACGTGTAAAAATCTAACAGTCATATGTCTTGTTATTTTCGGGAACATGTTGGAACAGAAATTCACCAATTTAATATCCATAGATGTACATTTCCCAAGATTTATATGCCAAATATCAATCTATATCTTTATATCTGTTTGCAGACACAAAACATGGTCGACAACAAAAGTATATTCCTCGGTATACATTCACGCAGAATTCCACTTGGGGATAACATTGTGGTTCCCTTTACTGTTGTCCTGAATAAGTTCTCGTGCGCAAACTTTCAGATCATAACAATTATTCTAAACTGAATACAAATGTAAAGGAATCTAACGCTTAACACCAGTACAAACACAACCTTACAGGCTATCGTCATATTATTCGTTCAATGACATTTGATCAAACCTTTCAGGAAGTAGTTTATCCCAAATTTCAAAATTACTAATAACCACATGAAACGGATGACGAGAGACCAAATCGATATTATGATGGTCTCTCTCCGCTATGATGTCTCAAGGGTCTGCTCGTTTGCGACATCCTTACCGAGTAAGAGGGAATGATAGTGATATGGTTCGCAACCTGATGCTTGGTCCATGTACTTTTACAGGCAAACGTGAGTTCTTCTCACGGTTACTTGTAAAATTTCTTTGGCACATGTGTATTTCTGCGCCATATTGCAATGAAAACAAAGCGGTTTATGGAACATCTATAAACATAAACATTTTGGCAGAAACTTTGTGTTCAAAGACGTGTATTATGTTACTAAACAAAATTGAAAGTCAATACCCATCAAATTGCGATGGTTCAATATATCACACAACCAATACCAGACTGTATAACTTTGTTTATTCACACAACAAATCAACATCTCCACAAAAGTCTACTTTACTTTACAGCACATTGAGCCAACACACATCATATCGCGTTATTATTACTCATTATATTAGTATAAATAAAACCACATATATGCTATTATAATTTGAATGAGTCGTAAAAGCACACACATTATTCTACTGTTGTGTTCGACAATATTGCTAAACTGGGCAAAATCTGGTAATAGATTGAATGTTGAATTATTGTTCACACTATCATAATATTTACAATTCTATCACCACCGAACTGCCCATGTGCATCGAAGGATGAACATTTGTGTAGAACCAGAATACACCTTGTATACGATTTGTATAGAGTACATCTGAGTCAATTTGAACACTGAACTTAATGGATGCTTTTAATGTTTTACAAAGTCATTATTTTTGTCGAATGAACCTCAATGTAGGTTATTATCTGCAATAATGACCTAATAGTTCGACACAGGTCATTATTAGAAACGAAGGCCTTCGTCTCGCCCATTATCTAACACTTTACTGACATGCTGTCGTTCTCTTTTGTACCGACGACTCAATTGCTTCATATGACCATGTTGAGGTCAAGGTCATTAACAAATATATATCAGGTATCACTACCACGTATCATGTAGCATATTATATGTACTACGGACATGTTATTGATTCTTTCCAACCATGTTGTTTTTCTGCTGTAGTCTAGCTGCTGGATATCCATGCGATATCTCCATATGATCCTATTAATGTAAACCAACTCAGGGGGATTATCCTACCAAAAAATCCATGCCTTGGGTCATGTTCTCATAAATGGGTGAGGTAAAGGAATATATACCATTCGAATCTTCAGTCAATAGAAGCCTCAGTATGCACACACAGAATGGCACAGGTTTGGCATCATTCTACTGGGATGACAGTCGATCACACAGACGTATGTGGGTGTCCTTAACTACTGGTAATCGATGGAGATTCACAAACCACAGTCCGACAACTCCGTTTAGGGAATTATTTTAAGCGAATAATTAATTGATTAATTGATTAGTTTTCTGTGCCATAAATATCCAGGATGAAATTTGACAAAACATACGCGATTCATCACGTATCAAGTTGACGAGTCTGTTTTGTTTTCTATTTTCACCCGACACGACCTCGAGCGGTCCCCATCCGTACCGGTCTCTTCTCAGCTTTGCTAAATGTTCTTTTGATATCTGCCCGAAGGTTTTTGTTCGCAATCATATACCAATAACACTTGGTGTAGACTAAATGGCCGAGCAGAAACGCCCAAAGCGTTGCCGTCTCAGTGTTCTCAGATTGAACTCCTGACAACAGGAATATTTCACACATAAGGAAAGGAAGCCACAACAGAAAGCTCACCACAAGAACTACGTAGAAGAGTAGAGCAGATCTGGCATCATCCAGCATATTATGATAGGTGATTGTGTTCGATACTTGGATCTTTTGTTGGTGGAGTTTGACAATATTCCGCACAACCAGTACTAGGGCGGTGCATGCAATCACACACACCAAGACGTGGAGGAACGCTATCGCTGTGACATACACAGCAGAGATGATCAGCACGTCACAGATATACCTGTCACCTCTGACGGCTTTCGTAAAAGCAAATGCCAAAATCCCGACGAGGAAGCCATAGAGCCAGAGCAGGCACAGTACCATAACGAGTCTCTTCATGTGGGGGTGGTGTGGTGTCTGGTTCACGATGATATAACGCTCAACTCCCAAAGCTGTCAGATGCAGAAATCCTCCCAGCAACGGAACCAATTTAACAATGTTCCAAAAATAACAGCCGTTGGTGGAATAACCGTTGCCATCATCAAACGCTGAGTACAGTCCCACATCAACTAGTAAAACCAGTCCCGCGAGAGTTTCTCCCAGACTTAAGCTCGTCAGTATGACCGTCGTTTTCGACTTGAAGGACTTCTGTGGATTACGGTGGTTTGATTTGAAGACCACCATAAGCAGTACATTACCCACAACAATGGCAATTCCGAGTGGTATTCCTATCACGTGCAATCCGACATGAAGTGATTTAGGGTAATCCCTGTATTCACCATACTTCTCTGTCAGCGATATATTAGATCTACCCGCCATCGAGCCGTTCGAGTATCCCGCCATTTTTTTATCCTGGCTATTTACAGAACATCGCAAAATTCTAAGGGCATCACTGAATTAATTCTCGATCAATCCGATGATAGTCGTTGATTAATAGAGCAGAAGTATAAACCACGCAGCACGGTCGCAGCAGCATCACATCGGTCGACTCTCAGCATAAATGCAAACGTGGTAAGCAACATCCGCTCATGCGTCAGTTGGGTTTGCTTAGCAACCAGTGGCTGTACGATTTTCACCGAGTCATTCGCGTCTACAAAATGCACCACGATCAACCAAGAGGAAGTAACGCAATCAATGCAAGTGCCCCTGCTGAATAGACGACGGGTGTGCTCACGGTACAACACGTTGATTAATAGTTTTTCCTGAAGACTCGAATAACTTTGTTGGCAAAAGTAGCATTCTATGTTTGAACATCCTATCCCGGTCCTTGGGTTCGTTACGCAAGTCCACTTTTCGCGATGACGCACGCATGCTTCAAATCAGGTCGCGAATCCGTACACTTCTTAATCACAAACAGAAATGCAGCCAATCCTTGCTCAATGAATTGGAAGAATTATACCTCCTCTGTCATTAGAGCTTAGTCCTACGTCTGTCCGGATGTGAAGTTAGCAAATCCATTTTCTTATCGTCTATGCGCACATTCTGGATGACGCTGTCGTCCGTGACACGAGTCCATCTAATCCCTCTTGTCTACACGCCGTCCCACGTCCGCTGTGTCAGGGCCTCGACCCGCGCCACCTCCTCGGCTCACTCCGACTGATGCGACTGGCAGTAATGTCTCGAGACTCGCCGTGTCGTCCCCGTGCCCTCCTCCCGGTGGCTCTGTGATGCCACGAACCACAACTCACTGCTCTTATGGATTTAATGCAGCTGGCGTGCCACGTGCAAACATACACCACAGGCGGCTCCCTCAAACAAGGGAACGGGCTGAATTACGGCACCATTTGCACGCGAGCTGTGTGGTACGATAAGATTTTATGTAGACCTTTTCGGTACTTTCCCCGTCTCCAGGTTACAAACAAAATTGGTGTGCCAAACTTGTAAAACCGAACTTCTTAGAGTATGAAACAGGCAATTTCCAATGCGCTGTTTGCTATTGAGGGAGATAAATAGGCTGAGATATTTGTCGATTTATTAGGTTGTTTACCCACGAAACTAAGGTTTTTGGTGGTATTTGTTCTTTGGCTGAGACTGCTGTTATAACTGGCTTGCGCTGGATATTTAACGTAGTATTGCACACCGTGATTTTTACGTTAATGATAGCAAGAAATTATGAATTTCTCATGTCCTACGGTTTGTCATCGGTACTCCAGTTTCACAAAGGAAATGTTTAAGTTCATATCGGAGAATGTTCGGTGTCAAGACATGTAAATGACTAGGTGAAAGTCACGTTAGATAAATTACTAATATCTTGATATATCCACTAGAATTTGGCGTTTCAATATATGATATGAGCATTATCATTAATTGCCAGAAATTGCACAAATATGCCCCATCAAACATCCCATTCGCATTGACTTTGCATGATGTTACATTGTACAAACAGCACATTAACAAACGAAACATATTGATGAATCGTTACCACGGGTGATATCGGTAGAAGAGCGTGGAGGCACACTTATTCGTATTTCAACAATATTAGTATTTTGTGCGATAGATGTCGCATGGAAAATATATTCCCAGATTTATGTTCTTCACAACACGAATTGTTTTGTTTCGTGGAAGTCCTGATCTCACCAGCTGGCCTTGACTTTGATAGTAACATCATAGTAACATCATGCCTTTTCTGATATTTACTGACGGTTTCTACTGATTTTTGTTTAATATCGTCCGTGGATTTAGTCTTTGGCTATAAATATATCTGACTGCTGCTGGTAGTATTCATGTTTTCTTTCCCCTTTGCCATCTCTGGTGTTGCATGGCGGTTGTTGAAAAGAAACAGTTGTTCGTTTCTTCGTCATTAGTCATAACGCTTGTTCGTTATGAAATCATAATGCAGCACACAGCGAAATATTAGGCGTTGGAGGTGTAGAACTGAGCTACTTTCACAGGGTGTAATCAGTCAGCCGGTACTGTGAGGAGAACCCGTTCTGTGAGACAATCAGCTGAGTAAAAGTTGTCATAATGTGGCATACACTAGAAAAATAAATATGACAAAGCAAGATTGAAAGTTATATGTTGGCTATATGGAGTGTTCTATTAATTGGAATATGTAATAGTAATGGGCGCGTTTCACGCACAGTGCTGAATTTTGATTACTTCATTCATCGCGTTTCATGCAACTTGATTACTTTTTTGATGAACTTTATTTTCTCATCAACTTCATCCTTGGTGAACTTTTTGATTAAAAAGATTACTTTGATTACATTAATCAGAGTGCGTGAAACGCGCCCAATGATTCATACGAACTTATGGATGATGAATACATGTGTTTCATCAATGTTTAGAAGAAACTTTTCAATGTGTCTGAAAGATTTGACAATTATCTCGTAATAGTGACCATATTTTGTGGGTCATCTCCATTTGGCTCTTCTTTTTGTTCCTCTTTCGAGGTTGGCAGCAGAACTATTGAGTGAAAGTCAAACAATGGTCATATTTTTCAAGTTTCCAAACGGTAAAAAAATGCAATTGCAAGCTCCTTATATTCGTAAACTATATCATAGAACCGGCGTTGCCATCACCTAAAACCGGCGGTGCATCTTTGATATGCAGATTAACAACTACGATTATTGCATCATGAACATCTCTTGCTTAATTAAGTTTTATTTGTTTCATAAACTATTCCATAATATTTTGTCAAAAACAAACACCATCCGAACTATGAACACTATTGTAATAATATGTTGCATGTTTCTCACTTCAGGTCAACTTCTTTTTAGGTTACCGACCCTTGGTCCGATAACCTATTGCCGTGGCGTTGCGTCCGTCGTCGTCGTCCTTCTACATTTTTATCTTTGAAGTTTACAATCGAATTTTTCTGAAATTTTGCACAATTTTTGACGAAAAACGGCCAATTTTTTACTTTGACGGTCGTTTTCTCAAAATCTGTTAGGCAACTCTTTTTGTTATTCATGCAAAATACTCCTCATATGTACTCCTGTGAAGTGTATTAGTTTCGTTTCCCTTGAATCGCTCGAAGTGGGCCATTTTGGGTCCAAACTCGGCCCAAAGGGGGAACTTTTCCATGTTAAATTATCCTATGCTTTATAACATGTTATAATGGGACACATTTTTCCAAATATCCCACTCAATATTGAGATTAGAGATTAGGAATCAATTGTGGAAATATAGGAAATGATATATGCTGAATATTCGCACGACCTTGAATTTGACCTGTAACCTAATTTTCAAGGTCACAGGACAAAATGGCTAATATCTCGCTTAATATCGACTTTACACTTTAGGAATCAATTGTGAACATACAGGAAAGGATATATGCTGAACATTGCCATGACCTTGAATTCAACCTTTGACCTCGTTCTCAAGGTCACAGGACAAAATGGCTAATATCTTGCTTCTTATCAACTTTCTAGCTTAGGAACCAATTGTGGACATATAAAAATTGATATATATGCTGAAGATCAGAGCACAAAATGGGTAATATTTTGCTTATTATCATCTTTTTTGCTCAGGAATCAATTGTGCAGATGTAGGGAGTGATGTGTGCCGTATATTTTGATTAGCTGGAGTTTGACCATTGACTTCATTTTCAAGGTCACATGACAAAGTTGCTAATATCTGTGTTATCGAATTTACACCTTAGCAATCAATTGACCTATCGCCAAAGCCCCCAAAAGTTGTCCGAGTTTCACAAATTACGTCGGCAAACTTCTCATTGGCCAATGATAACGATTTGCAGAATGCGTCGTAAATGGCGTAAAAAGACTCGGACAAATTGGTTCGGCGATAGGTCAATTGTGGACATATGTGGAATGATATACATCGTGTACATATACATATATATGCTGGATATTCGCGTAACCTTGAATTGTCCAGAGACCTTATTTTCAAAATAACAGGACAAAGTTGCTAATATCGAAAATATGAAACATATATTGTCCGGTAACCTGTCTTAGCCTTTGGGATAATTTTAAAATTACTTGTTAATGCAACTGATAGACATAATTGCTAGGCTCATTACTTATCATTAGCCAGAACACAACTCAATTTCTCGCGGAGACTATCTTACATGTCGGCAACCACGCCTGTATCCACACAGAACCAGCGTCGAGTCACACAGAACGGCGGGAATCATTCGGTTCTCACCTCAGTACCGTCTGACTGATAACGCCCTGTGACATTGGAAGGGCATATTCAAACTTCAATTCGCCGACATTGTAATTATATGATTATGTACCGTGCAGCTTATTTGCTGTGTAAATCCGTGCTTGCGTTAAAGTGTCTTCCTGGAGATTTAAGTTGGTCAAGTCTGGTTGTATTAGATTACCCATGTATTTGCATACATTGCTGTTGCCAACGCCACTGTGTTCACTGCCAATTTGTCATCAAATTACCATGGAGGCCGTGTGCATACCATGGAGGCCGTGTGATCATACAATGTATACCGGGGTATGTATTCTTCGGAGCTTTGGGCATATCATCGATATTTTGACTGACCTTGCCAGAAAGAAAATCAATGAAATTTGCATCTATATCTGATTTACACGAACTTGTGTGGGGTTTCCGAAAAGGTGTAATAAATTTGATCGGGATAGAGTGACAATTGAAGTTAGCACACATCAATGTTATTCTATACACGTACATGCACATGCGTGTGGCTGGCTACAATCCCATGCATAATACCCAGGATGATATATGATTGCTGCAGCTGCTGCAATATTATGAACTGTGTGTTATGATTTAGACGTTGTTATGAAACATGCATAATGCCGTGCCTGGAAACCGGTATCATAATTCACAAATGTCCTGGCAGACTTAAGCTATGGCCCTTTGGCACAAGTATCCATTCCGATCACGCTCAATATTTTTCTTTCGTGGAGAAGCCAGTCGTGTAACCGGGAGCACAAGACTGCAACGTTGGTGTCAGATTTACGGTGCCGGTGTTGGTGTGTGTTTCCTTCCCTCCGACAAGACTTCTGCATTGCTCCCTGAATCTTTATTTGGTGCGATCAAACGAATTGCACTGGAATATATTTGACTGAACTGCGGGCGCCCTCGAATTTCAAACACTGCCACATCCGCCCTGCCACACCAACAAAGCGATCGATTCTGAGCTGTTTTCTCGAACTCGTCTTTGACGAGCTCGAAGAGAATGTACATAAAACACCGGGTATATTCGGTACGTATTACGGTGTATCGTGATTGAATAATACGACTCTAGCTAAACACTTACCCTTATAGAATACTTCTGTCTGGTTTGAACAAGATTGATTCTCCAAATAGTGTGTACGGTTAGTGTAATAAAAGTTATGATGTTCAAATAATTGCGCAGAGTTGCTCGGTTCGGTTTTTTTTAGATTTTGTGTTCAACAGCTGAATTCTGCTCACACTCCCACTGCATTCATTCGATAATAAGTAAAATTGCAATGTAAACTAAATGCGAAGGTGATGAAAACCAAAAGTATGGCGTGACTGTGTTGTTATTCGTTTGTTGTTGAGTGTTAAGGTAATTAAGCCAATTAAAGCAACACGAGAAGAAGCAATTAAGCATCATCAAAGTATACATGGTATACACTCCGCTGCTCTTACCTCTCGCACTATAATATGACATGGGAATATTATTTATTATCGACGGAAGTGTGATTCGCCGGTGGGCAAACAATAATTGGACGAGATTATTATGTCGTAATGACGTTCCTATTTCATGAAACACGAAACATTTACTGCAGACAAATGTGTCACTTTGCCATTAGACCAGCAGCAGAAATCAATAAATAGCCATTTACCACTTGACAGTTTATCATGGAAAATGCATTAGCCATCACATATTGAAGAGAATATTTATGGAGGCTTCAGTCCTTGCATTTTATAGTTGACAATATGCCGATGACTTCACGCAGTAATGTATTAGTACAAGTCCGTTCCTCTGTTTGTGTAGGTGTACTGCGAAATCCACCGTGTTTCCAGACATGTTCATTGTTCTAGTGGGATGCCCGAAGTGAGAATCCACTCGTTATCGTTATATCATGAATAGTTCTTGATGAATCAAAGCAGTATCACATCAAGATTAACCGAGTTGTACCATCTTCTAGTTACGGTCAATTCATGTCACCCGGCCCCTGCTTGTGCCATGACGAATTGGTTTCTTCTCCGGCTTCTTGAATGTCCTTGCAAAGTCAGCCCTCAGACTTTTCCGACCCAATACATACCAGAAACACTTGGTGCAGGCCAAGTGGCCCAAGAGAAATGTCCACCGCGAGGCTTGTACAAGACCGCGTGTCTCCAGTCCAGACAACAACAACAGCTCACACAGTAGAAACGGTAGCCACAGCAGGAAACTGACAACGCACACAATGTAGAACAGCTGTGCAGTCCTAGCGTCCTCCAGCATGTTGTTGTAGGTGATGGTGTTGGACACTTGTATCTTCCTCTGGTGAACTTTCACTATTTTCTTGATAAGGAACATCAGAACGGTGCACGCAGTCACGCATATTATCACGTGAATTGAAATAATCACAGTGACATACAATGTCGGAATGATGAGGATATCGCACCTGTCAACTTGACCACGTTCGGGATCGATGAAAGCATAGGCTAGAAACCCCGCGATAACGGAGTAGCTCCAGAGACAGATGATGCAGGCGAGACACACCTTCATGCGAGGGTGGTGAGGCGTACGATTGACGATCGCGTACCGTTCAACGGCCAGCATCAACAAGTTCAAGAACGTACCGAGCACCAGTACTAGTCTTACGATGTTCCAAGTGTAACATCCGTGTAGATAATCGTCCACATTTCCACCGAAAACTGTGTACAATGCGGCATCAGCCACCAATATGGCGGCCGATATGATGTCTCCTATTCCAAGACTGGCGAGGATAACGGTGGTTTTCGAGCGAAAAGCCTTCTGTTGTTTGTTATGATTGGCTTTGAAAACAACCAGCAGTATTATATTGCCTACCAGCACGAACAGTCCGAGTGGGATGCCTATTACGTAATATCCTGTGCGAAGGGATATGTCAACGTGAGCTTGACCCCGTTGGTCTCCATTTGTTTGTGACGCATTTTCCATGGTCAAGAGTCTCGTCCTAAATTGAATCAGTTGGGATACTGTGACGGCTGATAAGTATCAGTGATTCACTATTAATGGAAGTGAACATATCATCATTCATAAATCTTCACGTTCTGCGTCCATCAAGATCACGCTTTCTACTGGTTGCATATATTTTCCTTGTAATTGCACCCGTTTAAAGGTGGCCCGTGCTTTGTTGTCAAAGCATTAATTTATCATCTGCCACATATCTCGAGAATTGATCGTTGAGTTGGGACCCGGTCCTTGTGCACTACTTGGCAGTTCAAGCATCACTCGTGACAACCGCACGTTCGGATAACAGCGAGCAGCGCCGGTCTGGACTCCGTCAGCTTGCAGTCGTGCGGTGGAACTGCCACCACTGGACTGGATATCGACTGGCGACGCGACAGTTTCATCGATAGTCCGAGCGCATGGCTGAGGGACCGGGGACTGTCGGCTGTCGGGGCGAGCGTCGTGCCGGTCCAGGAAACACTCCAATGCAAGGTTTCATGGGGGTAAGATAAGCAACAGGCTTTTACGCCGACGACGTGTGAGTGGTGGCGGATGTCCACTTACAGAGGTGGTGGACTGACAGCTTTCATTATGGCTTGTATCAAACTGCCACTGAACCCCCCAACTGACGGTCCCTTGTTCGCTGGCCATCACCGAACAATAGTGACCGTCTGGTCGATCACGGACAAGGCTGGATATGTAGGTGTTCCTTCTATCTCAGCCACTTGGTATGAAGCCCCTTCCAGACAGACATCAATTTGTTATCAGTGGACGGAAATACATGTCTGAAATATTAACATATGTCTTGTCAATGTTTTGTCGGTGAAATTTGAAAAATGTCGAATTTAGTAAGATCCCCTAAGCGCTTAGGACCATGTATCACAGTCCATTCCTTGTTCTAGATTTAATGGAGATTTAAAATGTGTCAGATGGATCAAATGACGAATATTGAATGGTTGAGTAGTATTAGTAAAGTGCGCTAAATGAACCAGCGCGGGTCAAAATATAAACGACACTCTGCGATATGCAGATTGACACAAAAATCCAATAAAAACCGACGACATCAACACATATATCCCATTGCAAACATAAATGTGAGTGTCTGAATATTTCATGTCACATATGTCAATAGCAACCTGGCAATAAACGGCTCTCAGTCGGAGACGTGCTACACGTATAGAAATCCAAACACAAATGTAATGTTCTGAGTAGCGTACACGTGTAGGTCATGGGATTATCATTATGAGGACGACTATCTGTCATTATTTATACATTTTATTCGCCGTCCGTAATGTTCCCGGATCATGGCACATCATTATGGAAAAATGCTTGTCATGAATCAATCCTCAATCCATGTAGTATACCCTGAAATGTGTAGTTGCATGTTGTGTGTGTGTGTGTGTGTGTGTGTGCAGAACTTGTCTTGTGTGTACAGAACAGAATTCAAGCTGAGATGTGTTTTCTTAATAGACAGCCATGCTCCTCAAGGTCATATTTGGTGGTCAATCGAAACAGTTCAGTCGATATATTACCTTCACCAACGTTTTGATAACTCGTGTTTAGTTGTATGCCAGGAAAGGCGAAAGGGAACGAAAGATTCGTTTAGATATTACGGAAAATTAGTAATATGTCAACAAACCGATTTGGAACAACGATGTAATCTACCATGAATTCAGTCAACACTGTGGTTGCTGGGATTCGGTACGAATGAGTTCATCGCTCCCCTATTTCAAAATATTTGTTTTGGTTTATATCGGAATTGTGCCCATATTACATGTAATTCCTTAAGGTACACAGTGGAAACAATTATAAAGCCGATTTGTTTTGGGATATAAATATCATATTTGTATATTTCTTAGTTGTTCAATTTCGTACTTGTTATATCGGATATTGGCTTCATCATATGGCCTAATATGATGATATGCTATTTATGTTGAGCAGACACGTCTGGTGATTGTGCAGCAATATTCATTCTAAATGTGGGTGCACTCATCGGTTAAGATTTTCGCACCACTAAGCACAAGCTGTGTGATGTTCGCTCATCAAAATCACAGTGGGGATACCGTCTGGGTGTGCCTAGCGAGCTTGCGTTTATAATTACTCATTCTTCTGTTACCGTATTGGTCCTAATAGTGGCAGGTGCCCTAACAGTAGCACCGTCCCCACCCCACCCTTTCTCCAAAATGTTCAATTTTTGTAACCTTCTAATTCATTTAAATATCTTTCTAATAAACTCTTGGAGTGTTCCAATCCACATATTTATGTTATTTGAATCATAATCAAGGAAATTGAAGGCTATAGGTATATGATTAAGTGATTTTCTTAAATTTGACCTCAAATTTAACCTCATTTTTGCGCTCTACAGAAGGTCTTGCTTTGGCACGCCGCGCTACTTTTAGGACCAATACGGTAATTGGTCGCCCCACTCCTGTGGATATATACCATGTATACGACACCAGATTGTCATGATTCTGAGACAAAATATGTAGACCAGTGCAAATCCTAATGGGTATAGATTTTGGGCCATACTTAATGTTCAAATGGAAACAGTGAAAATTGTTTTCGTGTTTAACAGAAGTCCTAAGATTTGTTGCGGATGTAATACTCTTTCATAAATCATCAACTCTGATTATCATATCTGGTTATTGTGAATTCAGACAAAATGAGTGCATTTTCCTTCCAGACTATTTGCGACAATCAAATGGTAAGAATGTGGAGGTATTTCACTTCCAGGTGAATATAAAGTCAATGCTTAGTCCTTTTCTGTCGAGATGGGACGTTTTAGCGCAGTTTTTCACATGTCCAGACATATATCTGAGTGAAAACTCTTTCCCCTCCCACATATTCCGAACCATACATGCTAATATCTGAACCATATATGCACCACAACAAGTGTTGATGACGTCCATCAAGTGGACATTCCGGCACCAACCTTGTGCTAAAAGCTTTCTGTGTCCAGCCTCTGATTTAATACAGAATGTATTAAAGATATAGACATATCCACCCCATGCATCTTCTTACATCGAGGATCTTAGGATGGTAGACTTGGCATTGTAAATGTGTTTCATGATGTCTGAATGTTCAAAATTGTGTTTTATCATTTACTTGCTGTTTTGTGTACGAAACGTACGTTAAAAGAAATGGGCGATGTCGTTTATATTGACACTATTTGTCATTTAACGACATTGCCGTATTGCATCACGAGTAGAATTTTTCAATAGATTTATGTACCGCAAGAACGGGGAAACCAATACATTTCCGTTACAGTGACAGCTATATATTTATGACAGTATCGGAGAATAAATTATGATCAATCACATAAGACATAAAGTATGATTGATACCCTCGAACACGACCTCACCTCGGCATAGTCCAACAATATACCATTCTTAACCCAGAATGGTTAAAAAAAATTCAAAGTTTTCATGAAATCAGTAACATGGTGAATGGATAAAATATATAATGTACGCGCAAATATAAAACAAACCACGAAATAATATCTAAATATATACATATATCACCTCAACCAAGTTTACTCGTGATTATACTCGGATTTTTCTAACTCGTTCACACTGTTTTTTGCTGATATTTTTGCGATGCTAATTGGTATTGTTCTATAACTTGGCATACTTCACCTTTGAGTCAAACGGCAATGTTCTACCGAATTTCAGACTTTTATTGCGAAAATTGAGAAAGTAAGCAATCTACCCCAATGTTAAATTTAGCCCTGTCATTCATTTTCTGGGTCTGCACACAATTTTGTGCATTTACTCGGTTTTGTGGCTGTGCAATCTTTCGAAATCAACATGTGTGTCTAGAATACAACCCATTAGACCCATTGAATATAACTCAGATTCATTAATCAGCGCCTGTTAGGCCACACAAAATAGAACCGAACTCTAGCAGAGGTATGCTATACTGAATTTTCTTTTATCTCTAATCAGGATTAAAAGGGTGTCAGACGGATTAAATGAGATGTTTCCCGTTGTCGCGCAGTGTTCATGGGAAGCATACTAAAGTCGGCCCAAATACCGTACATTATTCCTTAATACTACTCGTCCAATGAAAACATACCATTTAATCCGTCTCGCACCTTTTCAATCCTTATTGAATATAGAGGAAGGCGCAGGATTTGATACTTGGGCGCATGTAGCGCAGCTTACTTTTTCTTCTAAATTCAATGAAGATTAAAAATGTGCCAGATTGATTAAATATGGTATACATCAAATGGGTGAGTAGTATTAACAGATTGGGCCCTACAGGCTTAGACAACCCTGGACATATCACCTTGCTAAAATATGATATATTTCACCTGAGGTATCTGTTATTTGCTCTTTCAGTCACTCTCATCTTTGTATGCACAAATAACATCAGACATTCAGAAATCGTGCAACATCAGAATACATGTGTACTTTATTAATATTGGGCGAAACACGCTAAATTAATTTGCTGGGGAAAAATAATGGAGTGCGAAAATTAACATGACAATTGTGAAATATGGTTGGTGATTGTATATTGGTCAACATCAGTTCCATTGCAACCAGTTACTTTCATGTGTTTCACCAATGTAACACGTGTTGGTGACATATGTATTTAAGTTTGTTGGTATAATTTGTCGATTTCACCAGAATAAACCTTCTGGTGTGATTTTGAGATACTTGTCTATAAAGTAAAGACAGGGGATTCACTATTATAGACCGCCCGTAATAAACACATTTCTTACGACATTTCTATTTTCATGATTGTACGACTCTCGTGTTTCTCAGTCTTAGACCATTGTATAGCTGGGTTCTGTTATAATGGGTGAATTGTAACAAACTGCCACAGGCATCCTCCTTAGGTAATATCGTCAGTGTTTGGCTAGTAAGCAATCGGCCAGTTTCATGATTTGTGTGTGACAAGTGTTACCTGGAGCAAAATCAATGACACTGCGGTCATTAAAGTTATGTGTCTGTGGTTTTAACAGGGCTATCATTAGGCCTATAGGTTTATCACTCATCGAATTTGACCGTCCATGACACTGATTTTGTAAGTAATCATTCATGAATCACTCCTAAAATATGGATTTGTCTATATTTGTCATTCATGGATCACACCTAAAATATGGATTTGTCTATATCGATATCCATTCGTCAGTAGGCCTATACATATGTAACGTGAGACCAAAGAAATCAGTGATCCCCAAAAGTCCCCCCGGCCCTAAAAAAGGATCAAAAACACGCTGACCGGCGCTTTTTAATTCGAATGACATTTACTGCTCTGATATACAACATTTATCGTAGGAATAGCATATAGCTGTCTGTACTTCCAATGAAACATTATGTGAATATAAAACAGACTACTCCTCCCGACGTGTATACAACATGATTCGTTTCATATATAAATATAAACATGCTTTCGCATATCAAATTCTTCTAATTTGAATCCGAATTATAACAAACGACTCAAATCTCGACGGTGACACACTACACTTTCTTGCCAAAAACATGTGTGAGGTGAACACTGGACCATTGAGCTACTGAGACCCGATGAAACAAAAATCCTTGCATAAGTCACACACGGAGATTGTAGTACAATGAACAGTAATAGTGGTAAATTAGTTAGACACTATAAACTGGTTTATAATTTTGTTTGGCCTCAATCTCTGTGGAGTGTCGACTGGAAATCGCTCTTGTGGGATTAGTTTGCTTTAAGCTGCACGCATCACTGAATAAACCCCTGGGTGACGAGAAGAGGGGATTATTGCGGTACTTCACCCCGAAACACCCTCGAAATAACCCCGACACGAAAAAAGTCTATTATGTCTTCTTGTCCAAAATTACACTTATACTTCAAATCCCGATTAATGTAAACAAAACCAAATCCTCTAATATGCTCAGATTCTCGAGATCCCGTTTTGGGCTGACATTTACCATTGGATTAGACTTCATCAATTTTTGCAATAGAAGTATGAAATTTGGTAGCAAATTGCCGTTCAACTCCCAGGTGAAGTATGCCAAGTTATGGAACGATTACATTCAGCATCGTAAAAATATTGCCAAAAAACAATGTAAACAAGTTAGAAAAATCAGAGTATAGTTGTGAGAGAGAGATAGCGAAATGGAACGAAAGATGCAAAGAAAGTAGTATTTTCCAAAAGCGACTTGGAGCAACCAAAAAGATAGTGTAGCTGATAAAGTGGGGAATCGATTGGTTGCATACATGAACTTTCACATTAATGACCAACGCCAGAATGAGCAAATGTGGTGTTAGCCGTTGAGATTGGGTACGAATGGAGTCATCGCTCACAAGAAATATGTTTTAGATTTCAGAATTGTGCCTATATTAACTTTTTAAAGTATATAATGGAAACAACCATATTTTCTCGAATGTCTGCTCTCGATAAAGCCGGTGTATTTTTGGAAGTAAATATTTTCTATTTGTATTCTTTTCTAAAGTTGATAATTTCAGAATGTGTTATATTGGCTTCATCATAATCTTGTGCGACTTAATGGGTAATGGTAATGGGTCGATATATTCATACCTATATGAAAGTTATGTCAGATGCCTACACTCACATCGTGGTTATATATATATAAACTCAGTGTTATACTGAGCAGACACGTCTGGTGATTGTGCAGCAATATCCACACTAAATGTGTAGGTGCATTCATCGGTTAAGATTTTCGCACCACTAAGCTCAAGCTGTATACATACATGTTTGCTCATCAAAATCACAGTGTGGATAACGCTAGGGTGTGCCTCGCTAGCTTGCGTCTATAATTACTTCTTTGTGTATGTTAATGTGACTTATGTGCCAAGGTCGCCCTGAACTCGTGTGGATATATTGTCAACGACAACACACCAGATTGTAATGTTTCTGAGACAAAATCTGTAGACTAGTGCAAATCTCGAACTCGTAAAGACGTTGAAACATACTTGTCTTTAGATGGAAATAGAATTTGCTGCAGACGGAACACCATCATAATCCATCATTTACAGGTTATTGTGAATTCAGACAACATGGATGGTAAATTTCCTTTTAGTTTATTCCCGACAATCAAAATGGTAAGAATGCGAAGGTATTTTGTGAACTAATCACATTCAAGCCAATATCGAGTCAAAGTTTCGTCCTTTTCTGTTTAGATGGGACATCTTAGTGCATTGTTGTTCACATATAGAGACATGTATCTATCTCAATGAGATATTTATCCTCACACATAATTTGAACCGTACACTGGTACATGCACATATCTGAACCATATAGCGAGTGTTGATGGCTTCCATCAAGTAGACATTCCGGCACCGACCTTTTGCTAAAAGCTTTCTGTATGTCCAGCCTCAGATTTGATACAAATTGACCTAAGGCTTGAGAATGAATTCGTGTTCGACTCTCTGCATCTCACATCGGGTATGTTAGGCTTGGCTTTTTGTGAAAGTCGTTCATGAAGTTTAATGTTGAAACTTGTAGAAGCATTTACTTGCTCTGCTGTGTACCAAACGTATGTTTAAAAAACCTGAGCGATTCCGGTTATATAAACACTATTTGCCGTAAGGTTGACATTGCCTGATTGCATCGCGAGTAGTGTTCTTCGATAGATTAATGCACCTAAAGAACAGGGAAACCGATACATTTCCTCTACAGTGACAGCTGTACATTTATGACAGTCAGGTAAAATAAATTATGATCAATCACATTAGACATATGATTGATACCCTCGAACAAGATCGCGGCTCAGTCCATCAATGTACCATACCCAACGTAGACAATGTTCTTGTTCAAAAACTTACAAAACTGCTGAATTCGATGCAAATTTTCTCACATGAAATCAGTGACATACATATGTAGTGAGGAATTGATAAAATGTATAATGCACGGGTCAATATAATACAAACAATTAAATAATATCTAAATATATTGTGATTAGTTGTAAGAGATAAGAACAAACGAGAGAGATGAGTAATACGAAAAATGAGTAATATTTCAACAAAGCGATCTGGAGCAACGAAGCAGAGAGTAGAAAGAATAGCTGAACAATTGAGGAATCGATTGGTTGCATACATGTAGTTTCGCAGAATGCGCAATTATGCTCGGACTCATCTACCATAAATTCAGGACTTTGTGATTGGGTAAGTATGGAGTCATTGCTCACAAATTTCAAAAAGTACCCGTGTGTTTTTGGAATTAAATATTTTCTATTTCTATTCTTTTCTGAAGTTGATCACTTCAGTAATTGTTATATTGGCTTCATCATAATCTTGTGCTACTGGTAATGGGTCGATATATTCACACCTAAACAAATGATGCGGGCTACACTCACATCAAGAGTTTCGCACCACTAAGCACAGGCTTTATACTTTGAACGCTCATCAAAATCACAGTGTGGATAACGCCAGGGTGTGCCTCGCGAGTTTGCGTCTATATAATTATTACTTCTTTGTGTATGTTAATGTGACTTATGTGCCAAGGTCGTCCCACTCGTGTGGATATATCATCAAAGACAAAACGACACCAGATTGTACTGTTTCTGAGACAAAATCTGTAGACTAGTGCAAATCTCTAACTCGTACAAATCTTGGAACATACTTGTCTTTAGATGGAAAAAGAACTTGTTGCGGATGAAACACCATCATAATCCATCATTTGCAGGTTATTATGAATTCAAACAACATGGATGGTAAATTTTCCTTTAGGTTATTCCCGACGATAGAAATGGTAAGAATGCGAAGGTATTTTGTGCATAGTTGTTCACATATACAACATCTCAATGAGAGCTATGTATCCTCGCACATAATTTGAACCTTATATGCAACACAAGAAGTGTTGATGGCGTCCATCAAGTAGACATTCCTGCAGCAACTTTGTGCTAAAAGCTTCCTGTATGTCCAGCCTATGATCTAGTACAGATTGATCTCAGGCTTGAGTATGAATCCGTGTTCGACTCTATGCATCTTACATCGGGTATGTTAGGATGGTAGGCTTAATATTTAAGATAGTGATTCACGAAGTTTCAATGTTGAACTTTTAGAATCATTCATTTGTTCTATTGTGTATGAAACGCACGTTGAAGGAATTGGCGATTCCAGTGAAACCAGTACTAGTTGGCCCTTAATGACATTGCCTGATTGCCTCACTGAAGAACAAGAAAACCGATTCATTTCCATTACAGTGACAAATATATATCTATGACAGTAACGAAGAATAAATTATGGTCAATCACATAAGACATAAAGTATGATTGATACTCTCGAACACTACCATCTCACCGCGGCATAGTCCAACAATTTACCTTTCCCAACGTAGACAATGTTCTTGACCTGTTCCAAAAAGTTCTGCTGAGTTTGAAGTATTTTTCTATGGAATTGAAGTATTTTTTTATGAAATCAGTGACACAGTGTGGAGTGAATAAACTGCAACATGGACTAATCATCTCACCCAACATACATCTATTCACAATATACCATTTGCCTTGGATATAATGCTTGGGGATGTTGCAAATATTATCAATTCATAGACTCTAAATCGCCAATGAGCTCAAGTCACTCAAATCTGATTAGGATTTCACTCTCAATCGACAAAATGTATGACAAAAGGTGGATTTGCGGTATATCAGCGTCACCGTCAAGATGTTTCATTGAAAATAGCGTTCAGCGTGTCAGCAAGTCCCAATACGCCATGGCCTTCTGAAGTAGTCATTTAGGATTGCACACAAGGTGATATTCCAGGTGGCGGTCGAGTAGGCTATATAGCAGACATGGGGCGATTACACTAACCTAATCATTAACTTCCTATTCAACAAGTTAATTTATTTTCAAATACAAAGTTCACTCAATTGGATTAAGTTAGCTTTTGTTTAGTTTCAATCAGAATTCCATCAAACTATGATCAACTTTTGATTAACCTTTTCACTACTCATGGTTACTCTGCGTAACCATACCACACCCCTCCTGCTGTACTGATGGTTACGCTGCGTAACCATAACTTTGGCAACCAATACATGTATAGGTAACAGTCCACTGATTGTATTTAATGTTATATATACCCGAGAATGTACCTACACGCTAAATTAGCACATACATATTGCCACCGATTGAAATTTAGAAGCTTAATTGACTGTTTAGTTAATTGAACAATTAACCTTTCATTACCCTTATGACGTCACAAGTACTGATTACAATGGGTCGGACTACAGACCATTTTCGCTAAAACTTTAATATCTCCATAACTAATCAAGATATTGACATGCTGTAAATACTATCAAAACCCACGATATTCACGTCATCACAAATATAGAAGACTACAAGTACTAGAGTAAAATGTCACAAAAACAATTACACTTACTTTACAATCAAATGGATGCATGGGCAATTAGGATCCTCATTGATGTTTTCTCCACATTAACGTTATTTCTGATTCCCAGCAGGTGAACAAACATGAATTACACTTCCCATCAAGCTTCACGCACAGAGTTTTGTTGTCTGTAATTGAACCTCTGATCATGCTGACCAGGTTATCCTGATAATATCAGTTTATTTAGTCCCCATTTTTTTTACAGCAGATGGTAAGTGGAAATGAACTGGAAGGAGGGTGAAAGGCACAGGTCAAGGAGGACGGGCGTTTGAGCGGGATGGGTTGTGAAGGGGGGGGGGGGGGGGCGTGGGGACGGTAAGGGGTGAGATAATTGGTGACTATATAGGCAGTCTGTATAGTCTCCAGTAATCCTTTCCTCAAAAGCAAAATTAGTAATGATCCATGCATGATGTCGATTAACATACTTCGAACGATACTTGCTATGAATATAATCAACTTCAGTCAATCAATTAAGTATATGAGGCTAACTTAACTTAATCAACTAACAATGCAAAATTAGGTTAACTGAACTTAATTAAGTTAAGTGGCAGACTAGCTTAAACCAAACAAGTAAATTTTCAAGTTAGTTGTTCCATATAAGCTATATAGCATATTATGGATACGGAATCGCTGAGTTGCACTTGTTAATTAAGATGTTGGAAGGCGGTGTGTCGTCATGACTTGAATGGTTCTTTTGCAACAGCAATATATATAATGTGTGAGGATATCACCATATCATCACCATCACCATACACAAAAATTATACAGCTGATGACATGAACGGTATCACACACCTGTGTTCACTCGCCAGTACCTTGTGTGCTGTGTCATTGTATTAGTAAGTATCCAAACGAAATGTTGTTAATCTCGCCGTCTCTGTCCGTAAGACGACGCTAGTTATCATACATGATAAAGGGGGGTGTGGTGACAAATACTGCAATCAGTGTATGGTGATTTGTTAAGCATGTCGCAATATTCTGTTTATTGCTTCGTAGTTAATGCAAAGAAAGATACTTGGGGGCATGTCATGGCATGGTATTGCTGAAAAAATAACAACTATATACAATCAAACATTATGAAAGATAGTGGCAGTGGTTGTATAGTGAGCATTATTTACCACACTCTATCCATCTACTGAGTGATCCATGCCGCATCATACCTGAGGAAAAATAATGTTCTCTTGAAAGACTTTCAGCGTCTAGACAGACCTAAAGTACTTTCAAGCTATTGCAGAGCTCGATTCACCAAGCAGCGTCAGAGAGCTACTTCCTCAGTGTGATATCGACGGGTGAAAGGCAGAACGTCGTAAGTGACATTTCGGTAATTTTACAGGAGGACATGTTTTTCATCCCACACGTACCTGCATTTATCCAGCGATTGGAGTTTTTGATATATCATGTAAACTATCTTCCTTGTTCTTTCCGAATACAAATATATTGCAAATGTGTTTCTTTAAAGTTTTTATGGAACAAAATGTTACTTACGACATTCTGCCTGCAACTTCTGAAGGCGACGGAAAATATTTTCAGGCTGGCAGAAGGTCGTAAGTACATATTTAAAACCCATTTTTATTCATATTTATTGTTTGTATGCTCGCGGTAAACTAATACGACCTTCCTTGCATCACAGAGCAACACAATCTTCACTTTTAACTACGATTCAACAAGTTTGTTTGTTACGACGTTCTGTCGGACGCAAAATATCTGACAAGGGTGCCGATCGAACAGGCAGAATGTCGTTTAAGTTTTTCAGGCAGTAGTTATTCGACTGCTATGGCAACTATAAGTGTATTTCTTAGCCTGTTTCTCTCTGGCTGGATGAACAATATTTGGATCGAGAAGTGTTCGTTTCAGACACACTCCCAGGATTTGGCAGCGATATATCGTATCTGACATATCATCTGAACACTGGCCCGCCAGAATGTCGTATCTGCCTACATGTAGGTTAGCATGCTCCCGATAATTATCAATGAAATTCGTTCGTATGTTCATTCCCACGGTCTCATTGCCCGGGTCTCATTGTCATACATGTTGGTACTGGGAATATAATAGTGATAGGAGTTGGCGGCCAACTGCAAGAAAGAAATATTATTTGTTAATAACCCTTGAGTTCAACCTTATTCCACACAAATATCGCTTCCTGAGCATTTCAGGCTCAGTACTGTGAAATTTTGGAACAACGTCATCAATGTTGAGCGAAATATCCTGATTATACCCCTGTCACACTGGAATGCCGGTGCCAATGCGGTACCACAACCGTTTTCTGCTAAAACCGTCATCACCGTTGTGACATATCCAGTAGTGTTTTCGTATTTTGCCCTACCCATCAAACATGTATTTTTTTTTTCGAGATGGTACTGAGGAACCAGAAAGGTGTCATTGAGGCCATACCCTTACGGAAATCGATTCAGGAAACCGAACTTTATTACTACAAAATATCGCAGTAACATGGTGCAAGCACCTATTAAATTGAACCTCTGTGCAACCAAATGTGTTTTTATATCCGGTGACATGTGATATTTGAAACAATGTTCAAAATATTAACTGCACAACAACATCTGCACGAGCGAATCCAGGATTTTGTAGAGAAGAGGGCTGGGGGCAAACACCAAAGAGAGTATATATGGGCTCAGAAGATGACGGTGATTAGGTGCCCCAGAGTGGGTCCTGTGCATGGTTGATTCATTCAATTCAGATGATTGTATTTACAATATGAATATACAGATAATTCTCCTATTTTACCATGGTGAAACCCTGTTTTTGCTTGAGGCTCTCTTTCCCTCACACCACCTCGCTATATCCCTATTTGACAACCTGATATTACAATCCTATTCCCGCTAGAAGGGTTATTTACGAAAAGGTTGTCCGTTCCCATCGACCGTCCTAAACCCTTTAATGACAATGATTGGAACGCTGTACCCGCCTGAGATTTGAAGGACTCCCCCATCATCGCCCTCCTGAACCACTGTATAGACAAGTCTATCCAAGCCTGATATATTATTCGGGAACAAACTCTTCCCACCCCTCCTAAACTCTTATTTTAGAGCGATTAGAAGCATATCCCCCCAGAAGAGATTTTATTTATCAAAGGTCTTTACCGCTCACGCTGCCCCTCCTAAACCCCTATTTCACAACAATTAGAACGATGTGAACGCCTAAGGTTTTCATTGACAATTGAAATCCTTTCTCCACGTACATTGTAAGAGTTTATTGACAAGGGACTGTCCCTGCAATCGCCCCTCTTGAACCCATATTCGAAAACGATTAGAACCACCTCATAGTTTACTGATGGAAGGACTCTTCCTTTCCCATCCTCCCCCCTAATCCCCTATTTTACAATGATTTTAACCTTGTCCCCGACTGAGACTTTACCTAAAAGGTGTCTTCCTTTTCCGCTTCCCCTCTTATCCCTTATACGGCAACGATTGGAACCCTTCGAAGTCTGAGATCACATTGATGAAAGGCATTTTCCTCCTATTGGCTTTCATCTACCCCTACTTGGCAATAAAAAGAACCATATCTTGTCAGAGTAACTATTTACGAAAGGATACTTCCCATACCACAGCCCCTCTTGATTCCTCTATTTTTGGCAACGATATAATAACCGTTATAGTGCCGTTTCCTTACCATACCACCCCACCCATATCTGATATAGTGTTGAGTGAGTGGCGCAGTGGATAAGGCATCGGACTCGTAATCCAAAGATCATGGGTTCGAGTCTCGAGCTGGACTGCTGTGCCATTTCACTAGTGTCCTTAGGCAAGGCATTTACCGCTAATGTGTCTATCTTCACCCAGGATTAAATGGGTACCGGTTGATAATGGGTGTTGTATAGAGCGCTTTGAGTGTGGCAGCTCCAAGTACAATCACTCAGACTGGGGTTAAAGTGTAAAGCGCCTTTGAAAGCGGATTTAGTTCCGCTGAAAAGAGCGCTATATCAAATCTGATAACTTTAACTTTAACTTTAACTGAGTATCGGATCCCGTCTGCAATTCCATCTGCAATCAAATTATTATTATAATAATTATAATAATAATTAATAAATATTATTATTATAATCTTCAAAAAAAAAAAACATCCTAATTGATTATAATGCAATATGCACCCAACAATTCGGAGAGGCCGTTACTCACCTGTACAAGGACGATGAGTGCAGAGCTGACCTGCGTAGAGCGGAAATGTTTCAGAACAAGAAAGTTTATGTGAACTGGCCCTGCATATAACGAGCCAAGATGTTATTCGGAGATACTGATTCAAGATATGGCAATAGATGAATGCGGTCTCCCTTGTCATGATAAATAAGTTAATTGTGTCATAATAGCTAGATCAATATATTCCCGGGGAAAATTGTCTATACCAGCACACAATGGGTTGCTTGCCCCCAATGAACGCTTACTATGCTTTCAGAATACCTATTACAACGCAATTTCTCACATAAATCATTGTCAAACAGATTATCGAAGATTTTAATTGAACTATTATTATTATGTATCCTTTTTTCTATTAAACTTGTTCACGGGGGACTATCCGTTCTGTACAAAATGGTTTACGGCGATTTGGTTCCGACTTACGTGTATCTGCCTCTAGTCAAAACAAAAGCGACCTGTGCGAGGTTGCTTCGATTACTACCTCAATAATTAGCCATTTATCACCAAACATTAACATAATGTCTTTCAGACATTTTTTGATATATTCAACTACTTTCATCGCAACACGCACAATTTTGCTAGAAAACTACAAGACTTTATGCCGCATCACAAGTTCCGTTTTACCGTCATGGTGATTCCGATTTACGTTGGTTTACATGTTTTGATGTTCAGATTTACCGACACTTATATGTCTAGATATAAAGTAAGAATATCATTTGTTGAAAACAAATGCGAACGCTTACGTGGCAACTTTCTTACCTTCATACTTTGTGTCCGCATATGAAATGTGTATGCAAATTAAGTCAATTTCAACACACAACCTCGTATGATTTTTGCCCGTAATTTTGTTTTGGACCGTCGGATCAAATTGAATCTGCTTGAATCATATTTTTTCATCAAATTTCAGATCTTCAAAACTGAAAAAGTTGACAATCTACCTCAGTGGTAAATTTCAGCTCCAAATAGGATCACGTGAATTCAAGCAAATTGAGGATTCTTCTAATAGTTGTGACCATGAACAATATACCAATTGTGATGATTGTTTTAGATTGAAGACATACAAGTGTATTTTGATCAAATAATCTCTTTCCAGAGCAATGTGTGATTCAAACATCGAATAACTTGCCAAGTTGTGATCAAACTCGCAAATATATTGTTTGAGGTGAAATTTAAGAAGTAGGTTGCCGACCTTACCAGTTTTTAAGAATTTTATGCCAAATGGAAAGATAAAAAATTCAAATGGATCCGACGAACCAAAATAAATTTATGGTAAAAAATTATTCCAGGTTTTGTGTTGAACTCGACTTTACATGTTTTATGTCATCATATGATGTGAAAACGTGGAATCTTATCAAAAGTGGAATGGTTGCAAGGTCACATCCGACTACTGGGGCGTGTCACCTGCATTCAACCCACATTCAGCCCAAAACACACATTTTCCAAACTTCTAGCTGTATGTGGCAGCAATGTAAGCAGTGGGTGAGTGATCAAGAAAACAAGCAATCAAACGAAAGAGCGTAAACGAAAAAAAGAAATGAATTCAATGTATATGATTAAATTATTTGGGAAGTTCGCGAGTCCACTATTACCCGGTTCGACAGAAGGATGGAGTTAATGAACCATGGCAAAAAATAAATGAATAAAATTTATAAAATATATCAGAATAGAGCAGAACCGGTCATATTCCCTTCTATCTAAGCTCCTTCAGTCATGAAACGTCGTTAGTTCAGATGGTAATTCAATATTTCAACTTTAATATGCCAAAGTGAATTTAAAACATTTCATAATGTTGTCTATTCTAATGTTTTTATACGTCTTGTAAATCGGAACATGAAACCACAGAAATCGGAACTGTGACCTGTGCTCGTTTCGGTGAATCGGAACATATCCAATATACCCCATACTACACCGAAACTATCATTTTCCCCACGCAAATAACACTTTATATACTCCTAGGCATTACATTATAAAAATAGGCACACGGGTCTCACATACAATCTGTTAAACTTTTGCCCACAATTTCTCTCACATGGCGAAACAAACAAGCACACGTAAAACGGAACCAAACCGCCGTAAACCAATTTATAGGGAACGGATAGTCCCCCGTGCTGTTGCTAACAGTTGAGCGTGAAGAGGTTGACTTCAGTTAGCTATGCAACTTTCCAACTCCAATCTACCGTTTTCAAGCCCCCCCCCCCCCCCCCTATCCCCCCCCCCCCCCCGCACCCGCTAGGTCATGCTAAAGAGACCTGTCATATGCCACCACAATTTGAGGGAGGGACGTGGCGGTTTTGAGGATTACACGAGTTTTGGGATTAAATCAACAGGAATGTTGTGTGCCTGCGTGTATCCATAGGGAAAAAAACGCACCCACACCTTTATGTGTACAGAGACATATCTGTTCTTTTGTCAAAATCCCTGCGCGATGAGAAACATTTCAGTTACGATGTTCTGCCGGTATGGGATGTGCAGATACGATGTTCTACCGGTCTGGGATGTGCAGATACGATGTTCTGCTGGCATACACTGTTCACTTACGACATTCTGCCGGGAATCTGTGTTATATACGACATTCTGCCTGGTTGCATACACAGGAGTTGTCACTTACGGTGTATTTTAACATTTGCATATTTCGTTGTTCATAAGCTGACCTGAAGCACAAAGCGAAGCGTACATATCCGCGTGGTTACACACAATGAAATGAAGCCCTAAAACCATTTTGTCCAAAAATGTCACTTACGACGTTCTGCCTTTCACCCGTCGATATATAGCACCATTGATCCATAGGTAAATGTAGCCGCTTCGCAAGCTACCATCCATGGTTGGCGTTTTTCAGTAGTACCCCGAACTCTTAACAACATTTTTACAGTATCAAGAACACATTGATCAGCACACAATCCCTAAACAGCGGACAAGTGAATGAATGCTGAATGTACATTGTATTAGTAATCAAATATTCGGTTGTTGAACTAAGATTGGATCAATTCATTCTATGTATAACCATTGCTAATAAAAGACTTTAATAATGTGCTTGATCCAGGATAATGCATGCAATGAATTAGTGTTGGCCGAGAGTTCGACACGATTTTTCCAAAATATGCCAGACAACGATATCGCCGTGGCTGTCACTCGTCAGTTTCACCAGATGACTCCCAGAAAGAAAAATCCAAAGCATCCCATTGTGGTATCCGGGTGTACCCATGTTGAGGACATGAAGGAGAATCTGTAATAACCGGCACTACGCTCATGACACCATAGCAACACACTTAACCTCGACGAATTCCACGAAAGACATCCATTTCTGTCTACTACAGATAGATTCTTGACATTCAGCCCTATTTTGATTATTTTGACGTATTGTACGTCAAGATGTCATTGCTGTTCAATCAATCCGGACGAATTTTGACAGACCATGGGCGACTGGCACATCCCGACTCTGGAAAACGAATCATTGTGTGTGTTGTTGTTTTTTTTTTTACAGTGATGCAGTTTCATCCAAATTGAACGAAAGGCCATGATCTGCATGGTGTATTCAGACTGTTGAAGTTGCCATTTTTGCACTAAACGGGAGCCAAAGGAGTATTTCCCATGTTGAAATAAAATGCCTCATTTTCAGGTACCAGTTAGGGCACACTTTTCAATTGAGGATATAATGGTGTTTTGGTGATACTGAATTTGACCACGAGCGATCATGAAAGTTAAAAATCTACCAATAGTATGCGCAGCACATATCGGACTAGTTTTGGTCAGAAAAAAAACGTGCAGCAAATTCTGAAGTCACCTCTACTAAACCGAGTGTATGATGGAAGAGCGACCATGTAATTTGAACATCAATATTTAAGTATTCTTCTGCCAGCTTCAAACGTACATTGATATGATCTCAAAACGAGATATCACGCAACTGAGCATATTCCCCTATTTACATGTAGTTGTGTCCATATCCACCAGGAATGAAATTATTATTGTTATAATTTTGGACCAGAAGTCACATTGGTGTGTATTCTAAACAAACTTACTGATCACAGACGATTGCATCAGGACGAATTCAATCAATGCGTTATATTACGAAAACGTGTCGACGAGTTGAATTGGAATATTAGAAGCGGAAATGAACGCTGTATGGATTGAGAACACATCTAACAGTATCTAACAATATATGAATTCGCTAATCATATAAATAGCACTAGCCATATGACAAATCATCTATTCATCTTAGGGGATGCGTCAAGATCATATTAGCGTTTTGTGATTGACATACTCCTCAGCGCAACCAGAATGAAGAAAGACATTGTGGTCACATGTACCAAGAAATCCTCATTTTGTATTTACTGAATGCCGTAGCTGTTGGAATATGTCTTCCATAGCTGATGAATGTCTGGCCAAACGCGGGTTGTAATAAGATTCTGTAGTGAATATACCAAGTCAAGCAAGTACCTCCATATACCTCCCAATGCAAACGTACTAAGTTGATCTATCTGTAGTGTTTGGTAATTGCACATATGTAAAGAACAGTTCATATATGGCATAATGCACATGTGTTATCCCGCCACCATCGCATCTCGTGCGTTTCCTTGCAGTCGCCTCAGCGGTTGCATAATCATTCGCTCCAAGAAAACGCTTATCGAGAGAGCGAGAGTACATAGTTATATATATTAGAAAAGCCTCCCATGGATAGCCAACATACATGAGTTTCAGCATACAATGCCACTGTGACCTGTTATCAATGATAATAGATTGATACTTACATTCAGGGTTGATTTTTATTTGCTGATACCTAGAGTAGACGCTATGGTTGTGTGGTTTCTCTACTATGTTAATTTGCATGATTTTACTGTGCACGCATAACACCATGAAATATATTGCACGAACGAGAAAATTAATTAACAAAAATGATAAGGCATGTTGACATGTAATTATTAAACAGGATACGGAAACCAACGTGCAAATCTCCGCTTTATGAGGAATGTTGTATTAGTTACGAAATGACAAGAAGTAATTTCACCAGAGATGACAAGACCATTATAAATGGATTTAATCAAATTGTTCCCCCAGCTGTGAACACGTGCTGAAATAACGTGAAGTACGTGATGCATACTGTCACAACGCATCAACAAATAATGTAAAAAAGGATACATTCTACATGTATTTTGAATGTTTTTATACGATGCTATATACTCCAACAGCTTCGAACTTTTGGAATGAATTTGAAGTTGTTATAAGTGTAAATGTACTTCATGAATTTAATATCATGTACATTGTCAAGGTAACTATTTGCATGACGGGTTGTCATATATTACAAGTCCTGAAATATCATACATGTGTACATATGTACTTACTGCTGAGGAATTTACTTACAGTTTGCTATGAAACAGTGAATGTCATTGTGCGGCGTTAGCCGTACTATATCTGTTAGTGTAATTTTGACCCCATGGTACTACTGGTGAGGAGCTTGTCCATGCGTGGACTTATTGCTACCGAATTAAGTCAGCGATGACATTATCCATATTTTATGTCATAATCTCAGATTACAACAAAGTTAAGTAGCAAATATTGAACAAAGAAAACACACACCTTGGTCATTTGTGGAAAGTGCAACTAAAACACATTTTGGCAAGAATAATGGACGAGTCGACAAACAAATGCGAGTAACAATCAATTTTCGCATGGACAAGCTCGGCACCAGTATTGGAGGTACTATGGTAGTGTAAGACCATCTACGAGAATTGTTCTCTGTGAGAGGGAAGTAGAGAGTTATTACAATACGAGTTCGAGTTACAATACGATTCGAGTTCATTGTTTCATATTGTTATCAAAGCCGACATCTTTGTTGTTATCAAACTAATCAATAGGCTTTAAGTTGATTTCCAAATATTGAGCAAGGGAAACACACACCATAGTCCTTTGTGGAAAGTTCAACCAAAACACATTTGGGCAAGAATAATGGGCAACTCAACAAAAGAGCAGGTGAGAATCAATTTACGCATGGACATCAAAATATTCGACAGGTTGTCATAACGTTCAGGTTCACAATTAGAATTTTCATATCACATAGAAACAAGACCCACAATATTTTGTTTGGTTGTTTAACCAAGAAATGGGTTTCGTGTCTACTTATCCTTGATTTTTTTTCGTGTTCACTCAGCCTCGAGTACTGGTTCTACTATCCTTTGTCCCTGTGGCCGCACACGTAACCTCAAGTTCTGCTGTTGTGATGCTTGTTACATGTAGTGGTGTGCTTGAAGATGGGTCTCAAATTTCTGACCCCAAAATAGAATGAGAAGATTAGGCGCAAATAGATTATGCTGCTCCTACTCTGTAAACATACCATTTAATCCATCTGGTACCCTTTTTCTATTAACTGGATCTTAATTGAACCCAACTGATAATTTACATTGCCGCTGATTAATTATCGATATCCACTTATATTAATTTTGTATGGCCTGTTTTGCTAGGTTGAAGCTTCCATTTCATGGATATTGTAGCTCGAAAATAAATCACTAATTTGACTTTTGATTTGGTCATTTGGTCAATCATTGACACGGAATTACATACCAGTCAATGTTTGCAGTGAGTAACAGTGGTTGTCTTATTGCTCAGTAGTTTCGTTCAGGATATTTTCTTTTGGAGATATATTATGTTCTGAATCTGAACACGTACAGTGCAGAAGCCAATTCTGGCATTGAAGCACCAGTATGTTCGTGGTATTTCATAGGTCACATATATTAACCGAGGAATTCATGGCATGTGACGAAATTCTTCGAGTATCCGCTTTGAAAGAATACATTTCGGCAGTCACTTGAAGGTATGTACTCTATATAATCCAATACCATCGACTTATGCGTATTCACCTCCGCATGATGCCAGTTTACTCTAGAATTTAGTATACATGCGCTCTATTCACCATTGAATTGTCCTAAATTCCACTCAAACACACCTGTTCGAATGGAGAGTTTTACAACAATATATATGCAATTTCAAAAATTACCTCTTGCATAATTGCACGTATCGATATACATAATAAAATGACGTATATTAAATAATACAGTGCATCATGGCGCTGATTGCCATGGTGACATATGTGTGGGTATATTTAAAATGAAAGGAGAGAATAATAGTGTTATTGTAACGGTGATTGATCGGTCACCTTTTGCTATCCACAAGACCTACCTTCCCTTATCTTCTAGGACAGATCCAGTCATTAGGTGTTGTGTGTTTGTCAAGTTTCTCCCCAATGTTTTTGTTAGTGTCCATCCTACTGTCGGACTATATTGTTATTATCCCCCAAATGAAAAAGGTATCTTTGACAGAAGAAAGACGCATTAAGACAGATTGACTAAACTGTTTAAAGATTTAGCTAGAAAGGTCATTTTATTTGATTTGAGTTCTGAGCAGTGATTAATGTGTAACTGATACTAAATTGTTGTTGAGCATCGTTCACTTCGATGATATATGTGTAAAAAGTGCGTTCATTATATACAAATTAATGCCATAGTTCAACGAGCCCCAAGCTACAAGTTGAAAGGCACAGCACATATCAATTAATAATGGTCAGAGAAGTCATCGAGCAGTGTCATCTCCACCTCTCGTTTACGTGTACCGAGTGGAATGATGACGGAGTGATGACGTAATTGAAGCATCAATATTTAAGTATTCCTCTGCTGGCTTTGGAAGCCCCTAATTTACTTCCGCTGAACTTCAAAAAGTTATGTGCTGGTATCCTGGTGCGAGTAGTACCAAGGCAGGGTAACTTTGAACTATTTTTGAAAAAAAAAACTTCAGTGCTTGCTTAATATTCAGACCAAAGTAAATGTTGTGTTTTTTCGATTCTCTAATGAAAACCTGGAGGCGTCATGAAAGGTATAGTCTTCTCAGTAAAAGTCGGTGAAGGATGCTGACAAAAGTAGGAGCCTCCGTGTATAGTTCTGGTTGGCTGATGACATAATCGATTTTGAGATATGAATCCGATATGTATTGGATTGCAATGAACCTCTACATAGCGGAGCCTACACGGGGTCAAGGACCATTTTGCTGAACAACACTTCGTCATCATAAAACAATACCTACACTTTATATAATGCCTTCCTGCATGTTCACAGAAAAATAAATAAACTAATTCTCCAAGATTTCCTCTCTCGATTTGCAGCTCTCAAAATTAACTTAGATCACCGACAAATGTGAGTCCCTATATGATTATCATACAAATATATACTGAGAGTATTGCCTCACAGGACCAATTTGCACATATGCAGGTAGTGATGCTCACGTCAACTTCAAAGAGAAATTAAATGAACCTCAGCATGGTATGTCGAGATTTTCGAGAGGTATATTTATTTCTTTGAAAATAACCCATTGTTCTTATTTTGGACACCGAGCTCGAATAGTTCACATGCTCGGTATCTCCGTTGGACGATGTGCTGGACCAAACGTGATTCGATTTCTGTCTTGCTCTAGGTATTGCTACCTCGCGGGTCAGCACCAGAGTCGGGTAATAAAATTAGGATTTTGCAATATCCGTTTAAACTTCTGGCCGTACACATTTGTAGTCGCAATGGGCCATATTGAATCAACTGCCCGCTCTACCGAGTAGGTTATCACAGTACCAGCAATAGATTGTGACGAATTTGGAGATAACAAAGATGAAAAGGGATACATGCTGTTGACACAGGATTTTGGAATGTGAACTGCAGTGTTTAAAAATGCTATATGATGGGCAAATATGTGAAAATTGACTATAATCTTAAAATCAATACATAATTCAATCGGTTAATATTCGTATTGTGAAAAGAAAACGCACGCAATACATACATTCAGCTGAGTAGAACGTCTAGGGAGGAAACCTTCATTAGGGTCGGTTATTCGTCCATCGATCCATTTTGCACTTTGTGAGAACACACATGGAAGATATGTGTCACAACCACATTAGCATTTCACTGAAAGAGAGTCCCAATGATCAGTCAAATGTTGGTGTTTATAAACTGTAAAATGTTGAACATTTAAGCAGTTTGTGTCCAGTCATTCTGAAGCCTCTTTGGGTACTCATGATGACTTACTGAGTTGAGTAATACTCGAGAGATCTTCCATTTTGTTTTTGATGTATTTCGTTTATTAGGTAGATCAAGGTTATGGACTGCAGGTTGTTCATGTACAATAAAGTCAATATACAGTTCCTAAGTCACACGGTGTGTCAACCCACAATCTTATAGTGACAAGATAAATGTGGTATTCAATTATATCTGATGTTGTTAAGTATAAGCGACTGGTATGGTCGAGTGTTCTGATCAATAGAACAAAAACATTATGCTCCCAACAAATCAACACCGATAAAGTAGTCAATAAAATACAAAGTAATCAATAACCACCAATAAAGTAATCAATAAAGTACGAAGCATTCAGAGCGAACAAATACGAGCCCATCATCCTCTCCCAATATCCAGTTCCAAGCAAAATATAGAAAACAATGATTATGTTTGGAAACTCATGAACCCCCTATATACAATCAAAAGGATGTGAAATCAGGTGTTCCTGAACAAGTGATTATTTCCTGGTCCACATGTGGCACCCACCATGCATAAAGGATAACATGCATACTAAGACTTAACTATATTCAATAATTTCCGACAAATAATTTTTAGAAATCCAGGATAGTCAGGTGGACCAAAGTCACCACATACCACACGTCAACACATTGAAACAGAATCGAATTGAATTGAAATTTATTTAACATGCAATGATCTGAACAATATTAGGGCCTGTAAGTCACCTGCCGTCACGGTATGATTCTGGTGACCAGCAGACATACACCTATTGTGTTATCTGAGTAATTTGAGTGGAGTATTGCTCTAAATGGAGTATTACTCATATTGAACAAAAGGTGTATACTGGGTGTATGTTTGTTGGTCACCAGAACCATACCATGACGGCACGTGACTTACAGGCCCTATAAAAGTATACGCCCGGTCCCATACATAGCCTAAGATGTCTTCCTGTATGGGCCATAAAGCTGAAAAGAAGGAGAAACATAAGCATGATAAGAGCGGGAAATGCATTTGAAGATATGTTCTCAGAGCAGACGGAGGCGAGGCAGAGAAAGGAGAAGGCCAGCGCCGCGACGAGGGCCAGGACGCCACCAGGACCGGGACGCCCCAGGGCGGAGGGAGCATCGACATGACACAGGCGGAAAAGAGGTCTCACAGACCAGAATGATCACAAAACCGCATTACTAAGAATCAGACTGCGGGCCCTCTGTCTTGACCAGAAAGAACCAATTGACCTTACGACTGTCATGCTTTCTGTGACAATAGTAATAATAGTAATCCCCTCGTACAAACAACTACAAGCATACACCGTCGTAAGGTCAATTATTAATTTATTATCTTTAGTTTGGTTTAATTACATATTTAGATTTACCTCTTACTGTTATCGTTTTGAGTTCAGTGCTGATACTATTCCAAACGGTACAGTAGGTATGTTTTTTTATGGCAGTTTTTTTTTTTTAGACATTTGTTCTAGCTCTTTTGGTGGCAATACAGCTCTTTTGGTGGTAGTACATTCAGATCAAAACATTCTCCACTGAAATATGGTACATGTATAAATATTCTTCAATATCATCGGTTTTACTAGACGATGTCTTGGAATTGGTTTCAGTGCATAGTCCGATAGAAATAATGAATCAGAATGAAATGAAATAAAGAATGAAATAAATAATCAGAACTACAATTTTAGCCATGAAATTCGAGAAAGCTTTACAGAAGGGTGATAGCCAGATGAGATTACCATAAGACTTGAGGCCTCAACAGGTGGAGGCAATAAGGGTCGTGGTTGAAGGCCGAGACACTTATTGTTTGATGCCAACAGGATTCGGCAAAAGTGATATAATCACGACACTGGTGAAGAACAAAGTTTTCCAGAAATTATGAATTGTACACTAAAATGTCAGACTGACACCAAATCTTCTGATATTGCTTATGTTATTGTCATGTAGGTTTGTGCGGTTGGGAATCACACTGCCATTGTGGTTTGCCCACTGAAAAGCCTGGTGCGGGATCAAGTGTGGAGGTGGGGAAAGCGGGGTATGACAGCCGCGACATTGATGCCCTCAGACGAAATGACGCCAACAGACGAACATGGTGAATAATATTAGTGCAATTTACATATATACTGGTCCCATAACAAAGACCTATTCTTGCTCGTTCTCCTGCGGAAAGAAATGAATAAGAGAGGAGATTCCAAGAAATTGCAATGGTCGTTATTCATTCATCGATGATAATAATAGTACAAACAATGAAATATATAGCGACAATATGTGTGTTTATGATGTAGTGTTTAGAATTATTGTGGGTTGCGCAGATGTCCTGACTGGTCCTGAAGCGATATCCACGATCCCAGAGTGCCAAATGGTACAAGTTTGTAGAGAAGCAGCGCAAGAGCATATCAGCCTTTGTTATTGACGAGGTTCACTGCGTTTTGACTTGGTATGCTCCCATCATTTAATAATTTGGATAAATGTACACTGTGTATAATGACAAAATGTGGAATTTTACACATACACGCGTTCAGAAAGTATTATTGCATTATTCAGGGGCAACACCTTCAGGAGTAAATACAAAAGGCTGAGTGAGATCAGAGCGGTCCTGGACAAGTGCCCTCTACTGTGTCTGACGGCCACAACCACAGACGATATAACGTCCAGCATCAGGGACACGTTTGGCGTTGTTTACTTCCACGATGTTTTTGTAGTGCCTGACAGGTGCATATAACACACCAATGTCAGTTGTGAAATAGTTTCATGTGGAAACCGATCGCATATGGTATTGTCTGGTGGCCGTGTTCAATCATAATTTGCGTCACTACAAAATATCAACGAAATTCAACCCCACTGCAGGCCAAATATCCATATTGACTTTGAGACCCAACAGCAGAGTTCCATAGAGGACTTGATGTGGCTGGTGGATCTCTTGGTTGAGAAAAGAGGACACACACCCAAAACTGTCATTTTTGCCGGTCAGTCAGAGTGAAGCTAGAGTCACACCAACCCCGGATCCACTACGGATCATGGCGGACTTTCCCGGACCAACACGAACTGAAACCGGGGTGATCCGGGATGAAATGACGTTTTTTTTCAGTCAACGGTCGTCCGACGGCAATCAAACGCAGGCCACCCCGGATAATCACGGCACCAAGAAGGATGACCCCGGATAAACACGGTATAACTACGGATTGCTTCCCAGACCACCCCGGTGTTAGTACGATTGGTCCCGGAGCCTACACGGATCACCACGGACCATCCCATTTCACCCCGGACATGACACGGTTTGTCCCGGTTCATCCCGGCACAAAGACGGATCACCCCGGCACAATTACGGACAACCCCGGACCACCCCGGACTGTCCCGATCGTAGCCGATTGCTATGAAAAGGAGCGTATTTTGGGGTTGATGACCATTGTTTGCCTGACCTCAGACGAGATCCGGGGTGGTCCGTGTTGGTCCGTGGCAGTCTGTATTGTTCTTCAGGACCGAATATACTTCCCAGATGACTACGGATTGCCACGGAGCCACTACGGTGCCAACACGGTACTTCCCGGACCGTCACGGTATAACTACGGTTCCAACACGGTTCGGCCCGATCTGACTTTTCACCACGGACCATCACGGACCATCACGGCAATTTTAAACAGTTTAAAAACGCCGGGGTCACTCCCCGGATTGCCCAGGATCACCCTGACACACCCAGGACGTTCCCGGACCGTCCAGGACTGCTACGGATTACTTCCCGGACCACCCCGGATTTAGGTCCGGGACAATCCGGGGCGATCCGGGGTCCCGGTGTGACTGTAGCTACTCATGTTTATTACACATCGTGGAATTGGTATACATTTTTGAATCCACATTTTCAGCACCAGATCACTATACACAACATTCACAATATTGCACTCTGTCGAAAACGAATGGTACCAATACTGATGACGCATAGGAATTATGGACAGGCATAGCATTTTGGCATAGGAATCGACTGTACACATCCTTCACAATGACAGTGATTTGATAAAACCGCAGTATGTCATATATAGTGATAATCATAGTTTGCAGCAACCACTATTTGTATACTCATGAAGATGGGATGACACATATAATATTCGCGCACATCCATTGTATTTGAAACCATTTTCTGAGGCAATCATAATTCCGATAACAAATGTAATAGTAAATCCCATTTTTTGGACAAGGAATGCTATGTTGCCAATAATGTTGTTTTACCGCCAGATGAATCGACACGGCTAGGACCCTGTTCGGGGAGATAGTTATGGCCTTCGGGGACCTCGGACAGGATGAGAAGCATGTCCGTATGTTTCATGCACACGTGGATAATAAGTCACAAGTGGAGGTCCCCAGGGAGTTTGCATCGACAGAGAGCACCATCAGATGTCTCATATCCACAGTTGCCTTTGGCATGGGGATGCAAGTTCCTGACATCGAGTGCGTCATCCACTGGGGCCCACCCAATTCTCCACTGGAGTACGTACAAGAAACAGGCCGGTATGCGGGAGACGGTCGGCCTGGATGGGTAGTTTTGTATTGCCCACCTAACAGCCTCCGATCAGACCGTGTGTCACAAGGCATGGTAGACATTGTTACCATTGCTAGCACACAGTGTATTCGATTGTTACTGCTAAAAAGTATTGCTAAATTCACTGACGAAGACATTTCTGTCTGTTGTAAAGGTCATACGTATTGCAGTTTATGCCAATAAACATGATACAAATGTAAGCCCCCCAAAAAATGACATAATTTATATTCATTGACGTAAATTTTCCCAACAATAACGAGGTGATCATACGTTGCACATTGACCAGAAAACACAATGAAACGCCTATGGACCAGCTGGACCAAACAGCTGAACCAAACAAACAGACAACTATGACTTGCTAACACGATCTGCACGACGACACCAAAATAAAAGTCCATCTAGTTGCTAAGAGAGGCCAGGTGGTTTTTTAAGCTTAGTTGGGTTGCGAACATGTCGACGGGGGTCTTCAAAACCGGGAGAGCTTCTGTGCTGTCGTGGAGGGCAGTAATCCCACGACGCATCATCGAAGTATTCCTTGACAAATCGCTTCAAGTCGGCCCCATAGCGACTCGGCCGAGAGTGACAGGGTAGAGGAATCTGCTGCCCCATGCTGGTAAGAAAAAGTCGCTCCACCTCCCGGTCGAATGTTCCATCCATCTTACTGCATCTGGCCAGGGTCGCAGGCGTGTATTGACTCCTTGTGGGTTAGTATTTTTGTATACATAAAAGCAATTAGAAAGTTATTCCAAACACTTTGGAATACTCCCAAAATAAATCATGAAACACGACCTTAAGGTCACAATGCTGAGAATTTACCCTTAAATTAGTTGATGAGAAGTTCATTGAGTTCATCTAGACCAATGTTGCCGCCTGGCTTGCCCGTGACGTTGACACCCATTCCCAGGTGAGATCATGACGGATGCGTTCTGGCTGGAACCCTGCGACATCTGGATAATAATGAAAACAAAATTCTGGAAATAACTGAAATCGTAATAGTCGAATATGATGTGAATAATAATGTACACGAATCGCAGGGTTGATAACCGGATTTTTTAAGTGAACCACTGAAATAGCAAATCAGTGTAAATTCTTACTGGCTAGTAGCTGGTGGTCTGCAATGACATATTTATAATGATCGCCGGACCACAGCTGAGGTATGTACATCTGCCAGAAACGAATAATCTCCGGACCATTGCCTTTCCGGACCACCTCTCTTTGGGCCAGGTGCAAGAGACCTCGCCACAGGAGTGCCTTGGAGTAGTTCAGAACATGATCGTCCTCGCTCTCCTGCATCTCACACTCCTCGGCACAGCACCACTCATCTGTTGCACATGAATAAAAGGTTTTTATTGAAAGTGCTATGCTATCATATTACATGGTGCTTTTTCCTCATGCCCATCATTGTCAGCTTCTGGGGAGATACCAACACAATGTGGATGGTAGTATTCATTCTGGATGCATTGTGAACCCATCCTGCATCTGATAAGGGGGTCGACGCCTCATCTGCCGCACACATAGTACACTAGTCCAGGCGCGGCCGCACAATCCGAACCGCAGAATCAGGTGACTTGGAATGTTGGGATAACAGGCGTCATGATACCAACCATTGGGACATTCCGGGTTGCAACATTGCACCATGGTGGTGTCCTTTTCTGATGATTGGAAAGCATCATATTTATGAATGTCTTCATATATCCACATCAACCTGGATATATCAACTATGAAACCAAACTTCTCACCTTCACGACATGAACAGTAAGGGTGCACGCCCTGTGTAGAACGACCAGTGGTCAGAGACTTCCTCATTGTCTCCCTGGCTCCGTGTACGTCGTCATCTGAAGGAGGCATGAACAACCGATCCACAATCCGCACACAGGTCCTGTGCAGCCATGTCCTCTTTTCATGTAGAGTTCCATCCTTCGGATATTCTTCCGGGGTGTGTTGCAGGTCCGTTAACCCCACCACCTTCTGGTACAGCAGCAGGGCATAGCCCTCTGTTACGAACTGAATGGTGGAATGCCAATTTGAGACATTTTACATTTATGTTCTCAGCAGCAATGTATATGACAATATGAGGTCAGTGAAATGAGAGAACTTCAACCATGACAGTGTTGGTTGGAGTTATTGTTTATTCTCACAAACGTGACCCATTCAATTTCAGAGGGCCGGTGTAATTGAGCAGGTTAAATTGTTACTTACTGTTGGAAAGAATGCTGTTAGTAGAATATCAACAGCCTTCATCCTGTCTTGGTCGTCTAGTTGCAGACCCTCTTTTCTGTGTTCCACGACATCTGCAGGAGAGTGTTGCCCTGATCTTTCGTTCGATGCTTGGTGTGCACACCCTTTTTTCGTGTTGTCAAACCAGAGACTGTATCCTCTGTTTAAATGTGAAGTATGTGGTGATTTATACAGGAGAATATTATTATTTTTCATGCAATGCTTCACTCAGTTACATTTTACCATTACATTATAGAAACAGACTGGAAATTGAAAGATTCATTTACGCTCTCATAGGTAAATAGATAGCATACATGTTCGTCTTGTGTTTCATGGCGTCTTTCAACTCCTTTCTGTGCCTCAGTGTTGGGGTGCCTGCGGTCCATGTGCAACGACATCGCCAAATTCCTGTATAAATATACAATGGTGGTCGACAATTCTAAATGCATTACAAGAAAAGTACATTATTTGTTGAATGTTCAGTGCCATAATCAAGGCGGACATTTGTCACTCTACCTTGAACCTTTCTTTCCATGACATCTCTTCAATGTCTCCCTGGGAAACAAGTCGATCAACCTGTCTTCGGATGGCAATGCCTCCTTGTGTGAGACATAGAAAATTCAACGACCTGAATGCCTTGTGTGTCGCACCTTGGGTCCACATGAAAATGCCAAGGAAAATCGCAAGGGGTCATGTGCTGAAAGTATGATGACAATAATTCCTCTCCTTCGTTTTTCTGCACTGGCCATTTTCTCATCTTTATCCAGACACCTGTTACGAAGCCAGTGTGAGATTATCTTGAGTCCCTGGCTAACGTGCATGTTTACAGTAAGCTTCACGTTCGATGGTCTACGGTAGAGGTTGGTCGAATGTTGGCGACATCTGGTATCATGGACGTCAACAACATCCAAGTGCCTGGCAGCGTGTGTTGTGCCTCCTTTGCGACTGCACTCCAGTCAAAGATAGCCAGACGAGGCAGATCGACGTTACCAAGGAGTATGTTAATCCTGCTCTTCGTAAGCACGTCACAGATCTCATTGCTGCTGATCTTACAAGCTACTCGGAGCAAGGCTTCGTGAGCAGCCTTACTTTCTTTCACCATCAACTTGAAAGCTTTATCATAATGACCACTACTAATATATTTGGCCAGAGTTCTTTTCCACCCAGATCCATCAGCAGTATCGAGCAGTTCACTAGGTCCAGCACTATCAGCCATCTTCTTTATAGTGGGTGAGAGGGACCTGGGGCCGGAACAGCGGCGTTTCACTGACCAAGACTTGATTTTGGTGGTTTTCGTTCTCAACAATTCAGCACAAGTTTCACATATGAAATTATTTACAATCAATGAAGAACTAATGGATGGGAAAACTTTACGAATTGTGTATGGGGATGAACAAAGTGATCGGACTGAATACTTCAAAGGTTTGCCTGAATGTTCCTTCTTCTTATATACACTTTTACAAACGGTAACGTGATCCTCTGCTTCTTGCCATGTGCTGTCATCCATTTTGAAATGTTGTATCATTACCAGAGCATCACGTCATATTTTAGACTTTGACCTTTATGGTCAGCTTCCTGGTGCCTCACCAAATATTGTATATATGAACGATTTGTTATGTACATGTTATGTACAAACAAAAATACTACGGGGGAAACCTCAACAGCACAACATCAAAACCTTTTGGAAAATATTTATTAAATTCTAAAAACATCCACATGAAAAGCATGTCGCATGTGGTACACATTAGGTTTTCCATACATCGACCTTGGCCCTGGCTGTGACTGGCCACAAATTATGACAAAAAATGTCATAATCGTGATCTGTTTTTGTTTCGTCCCGAGCACCATTGTGGGCCATCTTGGACGCTCCGCGTCCCTTGGACTGTCTACGAATGGGCTTTTCGTGATCGTCCACCCATGAAGAGCTGTATTGCATTAACTCACAGTCTTTGCATTCAGTTTATGCAACGCCAGCAATAAAGTGTTCCCTGTTAGGATGCAACAAAAGGAAATTGTACAGTATGGAACAATCATTTATAATTTCGTGTATTGCATTGCAGTCTCAGTATTCATTTCATGAAAAGCCAGCAATAAAGTGTGTTCCAAGTTGGGATTTAACAAGAGGAAATTGTGCAGTATGGAACAATCATTTTATAATTTGATTTATAATTTGCCTTACTTTCTTTCACCATCAACTTGAAAGCTTTATCATAATGACCACTACTAATTGGCCAGATTCCTTTTCCACCCAGATCCATCAGCAGTATCGAGCAGTTCGCTAGGTCCAGCACTATCAGCCATCTTCTTTATAGTGGGTGAGAGGGGCCTGGGGCCGGAACAGCGGCGTTTCACTGACCAAGACTTGATTTTGGTGGTTTTCGTTCTCAACAATTTAGCACAAGTTTCACATATGAAATTATTTACAATCAATGAAGAACTAATGGATGGGAAAACTTTACGAATTGTGTATGGGGGTGAACAAAGTGATCGGACTGAATACATTAAAGGTTTGCCTGAATGTTCCTTCTTATATACACTTTTACAAACGGTACCGTGATCCTCTGCTTCTTGCCATGTGCTGTCATCCATTTTGAAATGTTGTATCATTACCAGAGCATCACGTCATATTTTAGACTTTGACCTTTATAGTCAGCTTCCTGGTGCCTCACCAAATATTGTATATATGAACGATTTGTTATGTACATGTTATGTACATACAAAAATACTACGGGGGAAACCTCAACAGCACAACATCAAAACCTTTTGGAAAATATTTATTAAATTCTAAAAACATTCACATGAAAAGCATGTCGCATGTGGTACACATTAGGTTTTCCATACATCGACCTTGGCCTTGGCTGTGACTGGCCACAAATTATGACAAAAAATGTCATAATCGTGATCTGTTTTTTTTTTTCGTCCCGAGCAACATTGTGGGCCATCTTGGACGCTCCGCGTCCCTTGGACTATCTACGAATGGGCTTTTCGTGATCGTCCACCCATGAAGAGCTCTATTGCATTAACACACAGTCTTTGCATTCAGTTTATGCAACGCCAGCAATAAAGTGTTCCCTGTTAAGATGCAACAAAAGGAAATTGTACAGTATGGAACAATCATTTATAATTTCGTGTATTGCATTGCAGTCTCAGTATTCATTTCATGAAAAGCCAGCAATAAAGTGTGTTCCAAGTTGGGATGTAACAAGAGGAAATTGTACAGTATGGAACAATCATTTTATAATTTCGTATATTGCATCAACTACGCAGTCTTAGTATTCAGTCCATGCAACGCCAGCAATAAAGTGTTCCCAGTTTGGCTGTAACGAGAGAAAATCGTAAAGAATGGAACATCAAATTATAATTTACAAAATTATAGAGAAACCCCGAGGAACAGGGGTTTATTCAACATGGTCGAAGCGGCAACCCGAGAACGACCCTACATCGTACTCGAGGGGTTTCTCTGTTTTAAACCTGCAGTTAACCAACATATAGCACTGATTAAACCCCTGCAAGAACAATGGCAGTGTGATTTAGGAAAATGGAATCAAAGTCGCATCAGTGATGCTCGTTAATCACATACAATCACATACGAATTGCACCATACACATTTGGTCTCTCGCCCACTATCATTCTCATTATACCTGGTGTGTTATTTGTACTGTATTGTGACGTTCGGCAACAATAACCACGTGTCTGTTGGGAGAATGAATCGCTACGGAGCATGTTGATTAAAAAAAAACGTCATCGATGGATATCCAAAAATAGATGAGTTTGATCTATCAGTGCCACCCTGATATTTATGGTTGAATTGTTTCTGCTGCTCTCTAGAGTAGACACTAAGGTTCTGTCGATTTCCGCATGTTGACTTACGATGATTTACTGTAAAACATAAACCACCATGAAATATATCGCGTAAGTTAGTTACCAAAATTTTTACCACATGACAAAAAGTAGTTATTGAATGGAATACAGAAACCAATGCCCATACAGTTTTTTAGGTTACCGGACCTATGGTCCGATAACCTATTGGCATGGCATTGCGTCCGTCGTCCGTCGTCGGCGTCGTCCGTCCACATTTTTATCTTTAAGATTGGGTATCGAGCACGATCCACGTAATTTCAATGGTTTCATACCACGTTCAATTTTGGTTCATATCTCGGCCGTTTCATAACAAACTTACATGAAATTTGGAATATATATTCTGTATACATCTATGGTCCGATAACCTATTGGCATGGCATTGCGTCCGTCGTCGGCGTCGTCCGTCCACATTTTTATCTTTAAGATTGGGTATTGAGCACGATCCACGTAATTTCAATGGTTTCATACCACGTTCAATTTTGGTTCATATCTCGGCCGTTTCATAACAAACTTACATGAAATTTGGAATATATATTCTGTGTACATCTATGAAGCTGACGCAAAGGAGAGATCGAAGATTTCATTGATAAACTAGAATATAAATGGAGTTAAATGATGCTTGAACAAATGTAACTTACGTTGCGTACACGAAGCATTACAGGGTGTAGTTTCTTAACTGCAGTTAGTGCACATGTCCGTGATCAATAACCTCCCCTTAAATTTTAGGTATCCCATCGATAATCATGTCAAATTGATGTGCAAATGTGTATATCTATTGTGATCCCATGAAAAGGTCTTGTAACAACATCATCTCACTCCTGAGTACAACGTTCTCGACAGCTGAGCATTGGCAGTATTTGCCATACGAATAATCCGCTGATCTGTACTTAGCGCTTCACTGACCACCGGCAAGAAACTGTACCCTAAAACGCTGTCAGTTTTCTATGTAAGTTACATTTGATTGGCGGTGTATAACGTTCAGGATCTGTATGAATATCAACTGGGTCTTCCATCTGGCCATTGGACCAGCATTGCAATCATGGATAGAACCTACGCAACAATTTTCAGAGCAATCCATTACTAAACTGCGGAGTTATAAGTCAAACAAGCTTATCAAAATTCTGCCGACAAGGCATGGATCCTGACTGATAAGCATCCTTAAAGTTTACGATCGGATCTTCCTGAAATTTTGCACAAAAATACTTACAAATATTTCAATAGGGTTTTTTTTTCTCGATTTTCACATTTTTTTTTAAAATGGCGGCCATTTTCGCCAAAAAAAAACCGGCCAATTTCTGACTTTGGTGGCCATTTTCTCAAAAACTGTTCAGACAGTTTTGAGATGTTTATTTCGAAAGATTGCTCTCACATACCTCTGTGATATGTATAAGTTTCGTTGCCCCTGAATCACCTGTCTGCGTGTGGCGGCCATATTCATATTCTCGAAGGATCCCAAATAGGACTTTCCCATGTTAAATTCTCCTATGCTTTATAATGGGACACATTATGCCTAATATCTCACTTATTATTGACATTAGAGACTAGGAATCAATTATGGACACATAGGAAATGATATATGCTTATTATTGCCATGACCTTGAATTTGACCTTTGACCTGATTTTCAAGGTCAGAGCACAACATGGCTAATATCTCGCTTATTATCGACTTTACAGCTTAGGAATCAATTGTGCACATATAGGAAATGATATAATCCGGACACTCTGATGACCTCGAATTTGACCTTTGACCTTATTTTCAAGGTCAAAGAACAAAACGGCTAATATCTCGCTTATTATCCACTTTACAGCTTGGGACTAAATTGTGGACGTATAGGAAATGATGTATGCCGAATATTTTGATGACCTTGAATTTGACCTTTGACCTAAATTTCAAGGTCAGGCACAAAATGGCTAATATCTTGCTTATTATTGACTTTAAAGCTTAGGAATCAGTTGTGGACATATAGGAAATGACATTTGTCAAATATTCTGATGACCTTGAATTTGACCTTTGACCTCATTTTCAAGGTCAAAAAACAAAATGGCTAATATCTCGCTTATTGTCATCTTTACAACTTGAGAGTCAATTGTGGACAGATTGAAAATGATATATGCTGAATATTGTCATGACCTTGAATTTGAACTTTGACTTCATTTTCATAGGTCAGAGAACAGAATCGCTAATATTCTGCTTATTATCAACTTTACAGATGAGGAATCAATAGTGGAAATATAGGAAATGAGATGTGTTGAATATTGTCACGACCTTGAATTTGAACTTTGACCTTATTTTCAAGGTATCGCAGGACAACTTGGCTAATATCTTGTTTATTATCAAATTTATGATTCTGTTGTGGACATACAGCAAATTATATAGGCTGAATATTCTGATGACGTATATGTTGACTTTTGATTTCATTTTCAATGTCACAGGACATAATGACTAATATATCACTCTTAGTACTGAATTTACAGCTTAGTAAGCAATTGTGAACGTATAAGAAATCAAATATGCTAAATACTCTCATGACTTTAAATTTGACCTTGACCTTATTTTCAAGGCCACAATATAATATAGATATTATATATAAAAGCTATTATATATAATAATATATATTGTCCGGTAACCTGTCTTAGCCCTTGCGCATTTTTTTTTATTAACGCAGAATTCCATTTCATAAACCGATTGTAGATCTGATAATGCATTCTCCCCGCCTTTATCACTGCATGAGAGTCTGAGACATTAGATCCAGTTCGGAACCCGACAAATGTGGAAAATCATAGTCCTGCCCCTTGACTGAATTCTGATCATAAGATCTACCACTGATATCAGAATCAGATCCACGATGTTTGGTGTCAGACTAAATGAAAGCTGAGTAAAGACTCACCACAAACACTTAAAGTTTGAACATAAAATGTCACAAAAACACGTTACACTAGTGAATAATCCGTTCAAATAGGTGAAAAAGCCAAAAATTCCTGGTTGCTGGGCTACCGGAATTATTCTCGTTTTGAAGGGCTACAGGTAGCGCTGCGCGGGGAGAATGCATCATCAGATCTACAACGGTTTATTCATGGAATTATAATTCTATTTCATGCTTTTCAAGCACTTATAATATTTACAATTCCGCATAAAAATGAAAAGATCTAATTATACCGGAGATGACAAGAGCATCTGGATTGAATTGAATTGGATTGATTCAAGGGGTGAGCTCTAAGTACAACCCACGAAAGTACGCGCACCTTTTTCCTGTTTTGTGTGGTGTATGAACTGCATTGTCAGAATTTATATGGCGGCCAGAAAGAGATCAGGGTACATCTATCAGCTTCCCCATCACCACCGCTGAGAATCCCAGTGCAGCAACCTTAATCCTCAACCAGCACCAAGTTTAATGTCCTCTCGGGGCTGAAGGTTGACACATTACGTGCCATACTCGCCAATAAGCGAGCCACTCGTTTGTGAGGCGAATGCTCTACCACTGAGCAACTGACATGCGGTGGATCATCGGCGGATTCAATTAAATTGCTCTATACAGTTCATTGGCTGGTATAGGATTTTGGGAGGGGGGCCAAAACCTTTGATCGCCAGAGCGCCGAGCGAAGCGAGCCCATGTCGGCCGGGGGTCTGGGGTCCACTGAAGGGCCCCAGAAGCTAAAAGGATATGCATGCACAGTGGTGTTTTTTTATTATAGATTTCCTTTGATGCATTCCCCATTCCTCTAAGAGTTTTTGCATTTGAGGGAAGGCCCATTTGTGAAATGTTACTGAGCCAGGTGAAGCAAGCCCCTGTCGGCCGGGGGTCTTGGGCCCGCTCAAGGACCCGAGACGCTGAAGGTTTATGCATCCCCAATGATGTGTTCTCCTTGGTCCAATATCCATGGCCTTGGAGAGTTTATAAATACCTGATCTTGGGTGAATCCATGGTTCTGAAGGAAGGTCAAGATTTTGCTGATTCAGGCAAATCTAGGATTTTGAGAGAAAGCCTAGTTCTGAAGTGTTCTTAAGCAAATTGAAGCAAGCCCCTGTCGGCCGGCGGTCTGGGGCGCGCTCAAGGGCCCCAGAAGCTGGCGGTATTCGTGTGCCTAATACAGCATCCCAGAGCTCTCCTGGGTCTAACTATCAAGCAATACTCAACACATAAATGCGTGATCACTGTAGTTGAAACAAAATATGACATAAACTATTACTTGGTTTTGGACCCATCAAAAGATTAAGTGTATTACAAATTCATTGATGTCACATACATATATTAGATATATTATATACATATAAACAATAATGGCATATTTGCTTGCAGTTTGTTGTGAAACCATGAAGGATTGAGAAAATTGGGTCCAGATAGCATATATGCTGGCCTTCAATTCTAGACGTCTATTGACAACATACCCATTCAACTCGTATGGCACCTTTCTGAACTTTAATAAATACAGAACAAGCTACGTGACCTACATAGATGGAAAAGTGCTTGGTAAATAACCACTTGGACCCAGTTGACACTACAATTGACCACCTTATTGCTAATCCGTAAGTTTCAGTCAAATATCACATGTCTTGTTTTGTTTTGTTTCAGTTAAAATTCTCATGTGGTATATTCAGCGTGAAAACAGGTAACCAATTGGGACTTGCATAATCACATTCAGTCAAGTACGAGCATGAAAATAAATAGACAAAATGGACAGAAATGAACTTCAGTGTGAATAGAACAATTAGCAATATATATTTATATATGACCTGTGTTTGTGTTATATGGCTCAATATTTCAAGATATGTCATTGTGGAAATGTTGTCCTCGATATATATCTCAGGATATATATGCACGGAATTGTTTCAACTCTCAGATTTGAAACAATGGTGATGATGGCCGGGCCATGGTTTAATGTATGTCACATTCGATATATTTGGAATATAACCGAAACATTAATGGATATATGAATTAATATACGTAGAATCAATACCCAGTATTAAGTATTCCGAGCAAACAAAACATGGTCCGTTATCCAATCTCATAGTCCGGGGACAGGAAGTCATATCAGGCATACGAAGTGAGAGAAAACAAAAATGACAGGGAAACTCATGAGCCCCCAAAAATGGCCATTTGGAGGTGAAAATCGGGTGTTCCGGAAAGAGTGAGCATTCTAATGGTGATTGATTGGTCACCTCTTGCTGACCAAGAGATCCAAATCAGGACAGCTCCAGTTATTAAACGCTGTGTTTTACCGAGTTGTTCGGGTAGTACCCCTACTGATATTGGATATTGTTAGAGATAAGAAGAGACGCAGTTAACGATTGGGCACCAAAAGGTTTTTTATTTTACTGCAAAATTTTACTGCAATGCTATAACATGTATAATGATGAGTACTCTTGCACCTACTTGTACAAACTAACAAAGAGCACCAAGCTACAAGTTGAAATACACAGCATATTAATGTTGGTCTGAGAAGTTATCCTGCAGTGTCACCTTTACCTTTCCTTCACTCAAACCTAGTAGAATGGTGGCTGAGTGGAGAGATAATTGAAGCATCAATATTTGAGTATTTTCCTGCTGCGTTTGGAATTCTCTAATTTACTTCCGTTTAACTTCAAAACGATTTATGTGGGTTTTCTGGTGCAAGTAGTACACTCTGCTGGAAGTTTTGAAATAGGTCTCCAGTGCTGCTTGCATAATTCACAGACCAGACTAAAGGTTTTGCTTCTGACATATATATCTGGGGACCTTGAAGGTTCACAAGAGCGATCTTCGACTCAATAATGTTTGGTTGAGGCAGGTTACTTTATCATATCGCTCAGTATGCAACATATGTACATCTATGCCAATTTGGTGTGTCCTGATTGTTTATATACTTTTTTATCTGTAAAATATTCAATGTCGACGTGTATAAATCCGATATGTATGAGGGTACAATCAACGTCTGCAATTAGGATCCATTATATAGAACCGATGGCTATGTTGCTCACCACCACTAAAGAGTCATTTGAATAAATACAAGATAGCAATTGAGCATATGGATAGGAACCGTTACTGGGGCCATCTTGAACCACACCGTGTATATACCTCCCCGTATATTTAGAAAAAAAATATTAACCATAGCAAACTCCAAGATTTCTGTCCCAATTTGCAGCTATCAAAGTCATCATAAGTCAAGTTTAAGGTAACTGAGTGATGCATTGTATAGGAATTCTTAAATGATCATCAAACAGATATAAGCACTGAGAGTTTTGTCTCCGGGGACCACTTTGCACATATGTAGGTATGAATGATCTTGGATTGAGCTGTCGGTGTATTTGCCAGATTAAGTTCAAAGTCATCAATAAAAACATCAATTTTTTTCACCAGGACTATTAGCTACTCCTACTGAGCATGGCCCTCGTCTGTCTGAAAACTAAAACAAACAGGTTTATGTATATCTAAACAGAAAAATACATTTAACTTTATTAGGCAATATCAAGCGAGATATAAGGAATTTCTTATTGAAAATAACGATATTTTTTGAAATTCAAAACTGAGTCTGAATATGTCACACGATCGGTTTTTTTCTGTTGAACGCTGTGTTTGGCCAAACGTGATTCCATTTGAGGTAAAGCTCCCTCGCGACGTGGACGATGGACCAACAGAATCGGGTAATCCAGTTTCGATTGTGCAATTTCCGTTTGAACTTCCGACCGTCCACCAGTTATAGTTGCGATGGACTCTATTGAATCAACCGCTCTCTGCAGCAAAAATGTGTGACGAACTTGAGAGCTTACAAGAGTGAACGTGAACGTGAACGGAAATTCGTGCGATGTGGTTGCGGGATCGAATGTAAATTCCAGTATTTAATGTAGAATGTTGCTTTTATAGAAAAGAACGGTATCATGTGTATGAAATAACTACAAAGTTCAAACCAAGAGAAAAAACACTTAATCATGCATAGTATTTACGATCTTATAATGCCATTGGCTAAGGTTCGTTTTGCGATAAAAAAAACTGTCATCTACTTTGTAGTCACTTTGTAGTCGTGTTGACTTGTGAACACAAGTGAGTAGTACTGAAGTGGTCTTCTTTTCTGATTGTTGTATGCATGTAGTGTTTGTGCAGACCAGGGTCATGGACTGTTTATTCGTGTACAATAAATTGCAATACACAATAGCTGTGAGCTGTGCTGATGGCTTCAACGTGGCCGAGAGTGCAATATGTAGGTCAACAATATAACCAGAAGGGTATGAAAATGGTCCGGTGCATCTGACATAAAATTCATTACTTGAACAACGAAGTTCAATCGCAAAAAGATACACATCGTCACTGGGTATGAAATTGGTCACTTAAGGATCCAGTTGTCAAAAAAAATCTTTTTTGAACCAAACCACAGCAACTAATATCACAAGAGAAATGATTAGAAAACTCGATCAGCTCTGTCTATCTTCAATATATCGAGACTGCGATGCGAATACACTGACATATAGACGGTCACCATGTACTATTTTAACGGGCAACGCTTAATTTTGTGTTATTTTTTTCTACTTGATTCCACAGCATCAAATGAAATGATTGCAATATTAAAATTTTCAAATAGGTATGATAATTCAATATTTAAGAGTTGAAAAAGGTATGTTATGATCAAAATATGTCAATTTATATATATATTCACACTATTTATGTTGATGGCACAATGTGCCTTTGGATACTATGTTTGGTCAGGCTTTATTTTTATTCCAAAATGTACCCTATATTTTAGGTTTGCTATGGTCCTCGTCGAAATCTGGATGTGTTAGTGTTAAAATGTTGATACTTACATATGTGCCAGGGCCCATTCGGGGTTCGCCCAATTTGGTAGTCAGCATTCCTACTAGCTTGGCTAGTGGGATATCCCTTTAGCTCACCTGGTAGAGTGTTGGACTACTGTTCGTGGGGTCCTGGGTTCGAATCCCCTCTCGGGCAAGCGGATTTTTCCGAACCCTGCAACATTGGCGCCCAATGGGGGACTTGCCCAAATCTCGGGACGAGATTTCCGAAGAGGGGGGAGTATGTGCCAGGGCCCATTCGGGGTTCGCCCAATTTGGTAGTCAGCATTCCTACTAGCTTGGCTAGTGGGATATCCCTTTAGCTCACCTGGTAGAGTGTTGGACTACTGTTCGTGGGGTCCTGGGTTCGAATCCCCTCTCGGGCAAGCGGATTTTTCCGAACCCTGCAACACATTCAATACTCAAATTGGAACAAAGCTGTCTACACTGAGATACTAATTTAGTATTGGAGAGACTTCTTGAACGCCTTCTTAGAAACCCATGGGGGAAATACACTCTGGTTTATTTATCACGTCATTTTACAGTCCTGTGTTTATTTATTTCGGATAATTATTATATTCTGATGAATATTTACATGCAGAGAACGTTGTTTTGTACTGTTGTACCCTTTTTTTCAACTGGCTCTTCGTGAAAAATATTCGGAGTATACTGTTCGTGAACGTATTCGATTTATCAGTTCCAAAACGTCTCCTTCTTTCAGTAAGCTGTAATTTATTTAGAAGTTTTGAGAAGTTGTGTCAGTTACAACACAGATTGATAAAACGTTTCATAACGAAATTAACATTTCTTTCAAATCGATTTTTGTTTTGTTTTGTGAACCTCCGCATTTTAAGAGTTTAGTGTTCGATAGTCCGTGTAGCTTAATCGAATACACCGTTCTTCGGCCCACAATAGTCCTTGTGATGCCTTTGATCCTTTCTATTATCATAATTATTTGATTGAATTGCCAAATTACTCGCCCAAACGACTTCTCATGCTATCTGAGATTAGAGATACAATATCTGTGAATCTGAATGCCTAATTCCTCCGCTTCTTGACGAGCAATACTTTATCGGTCTAGTATTTAATGGCAGCATGGACCCGACTACCGACGATAATACTCGAATAATGCACGATGTTAAAATATATTTGCTTACGACTGAGAGGTTTGCCCGCTAGTTGATTATGTATTCACTTTGTTCAATACCTTATGTGACATTGATTGCTACGGACTGGCATATGATGTCATGTACTGTTTCAGCGAATAAGTTAGGGTAGCCGATAATGTAAGCGTAGGCTATTATTGATCAGTTCTGTGTGCATGTTTGTTGTGTGTGCTTTTTTTTATCCCTGGAGAGCTCCTCGAATTGCTTACGCCATTGGGCGATCCAGATTGAATAATTATGTTTTAACTAAACCATGTAAACCAAACTATCAATTTGGAGGTATGACGCACAACGGCGTGTGTTGAAGTTGATGTACTTTTTATGTTTCTGGAACTCCATGACTCGGCGAATAGCATGGACATTTTCCGGCAAATATTCATATGGATGCATTTGTTCATGAAGAAATGAAGAGTGGCAGGTGGAGTGCAGTGACTTCTGGCTCAACAGCTCATTTATCAAGGCATAGTTCATAACAACATGGCACCATATGGCATATAATGTGAGACACATAAATAAATAAAACTTAAAACTTTTCAGATGTTACTCATGTACGAAATCCTGGTTGAAATGAATAAACTTAATAGCAATATACGAAAATAATCTCCTAAAGCGAAGGGCTAGACAGTTTACCGGATGAATGCATAATGTTGGACCAAAACTGCTATCTTTTGCACCAAAATTGTTGCTTTGCCCATTCAACGTCACAATCGGAAGCTGTCAATATAGGAGTGTACTCAAAGCAGATCCCATTATGAAGGAAAAAGTGGGTGATTTGTTTTTGTGTGTGTGTGTTTTTTTTTGTTTTTTTTTTTGGGGGGGGGAGGTCAAATCTCCTTTTTTGAGGGGGGGGGGGAGGATTCACAATGACTCAAAACAATGAGTATACAAGCCGGATGACCAAAACCAGATAACCAAGGCGAGATTTTGTAAGAGCCCTTCAGACTGGTCAGGTTCTACATTCATACATTCTGTCTCATATTTCGAATTAGTACAGAGCTCAATTGATATTCCCAGTACCATGAGAAGTACTGGGAATATCAGTAAATTGAAACGCAGTAACTGAAATTTTTTGAAATTTTTTTTTTCTTCCTAAACTCATTTTTTTGTCATTATTTATCTCCCCAATTAACCATTTTTACCAATTCCGTCCGTAACTGCTCCATCTGGATACTCAAAATGCCGTAACTGACGAAGGATTTGCAGTAACTGTACCGTGTGAAATTGAAACGCAGTAACTCACGATACTGCGTTTCAATTTAACACCGCAATACAGTTACGATGGGAACGAGGCTGCAATTACTGCATCCGTATGCGCGAATTTGAATCTACATCAACCTTGAGAACCATCTTGAAAGGTTTTCAAGAGCCAAACGTATTCTTAGCCTGGTGCTGAAGAAGAGTAAGTTAACAATAAGTTGGCATGATGGACATGTCAGTATAAAGCGACCAAATATCTTGAAATGTATCCGATCGGCTATCATCAAATATATTGACTGACGCATGCGAAAGAGGTACACGAGTGATACGATCTCGTATATTTTGTCACCCCGCACGGAAAACACAAATTGCCCTATAACTGCTTAACCCCCCCCCCCCCCATCTCTACTGGGGTCAGAATTTTAGGTTGAAAATTGTGTTTCCAGAAACACTGTTACAGTAGCCCTATTGTAAAAGTATATATGATCAGTCATGTTTCACTATAGTTTTTCATTCATGCAGTAGTATTTTAATAAATATTTATAAAGAAGAAAAACGTCCAAGGCATTAAAGTGCTAGTTAAGTGTAAATATGATGTGAACTTCTATGAAAGATCTCTTGATATGAGCAAAATGGTATTCACGGTATGTCACTATCACTATCCGTTCAAAAGTTACAACCGTTTGACAGCCATTTTGGTATATTTTGTCAATGATGTTTTTAGTTGGAAACAAGCATAAAATAGCTTCTTATCGATACCAAAATATAGCCCACGCTAGGTAAATATGTCTACAACAGAAATTGGACATGTGTTATTAATATATTTGCACCAAAACAAGCCGCATAATTTGAAGCGAGAGGCGGGTGCAGTACCGGATTTGAAACAAAGGCTGACGCGTGGCTCCCTCAACCGCCCCACTGATTACCCTCGCCCTGATAGGGGGAAAAGGTTATTGCATTTGAGTCTCTCTGTTTATCAACAACAAATGGTCCGATTGACTTGAAAGTTATGGAAATTAAGCACTATGGCTGTGGCTCGGCCTTTCTCAATTTTGTCAAAATCAACACAAAATGGTTGCCAGGGCAACCGAAAAAGTGAAAATCACATAATTGGCTATAACTCAGATTTTAATCAATAGTTATTATTGTTTTCAAACTATTTTTGTATTTGCTTTGGCAAATTCCTTATCGTATGGTGTACAACTGATGGTCCTAAGACCAAAACTCCCCATTATCACCCGAGGCCGAAAATTGGGGGGGGGGGGGGGTCAGTATTTTATGATGTTTGAGTGTTCTGAGATTCGAGACCACATTGTAGAGCCCGTGTTTAAAAAATCGTGTTTGTTCAGAAGCCATGCCTTGATAATAGAAATAATACTGTGGAATTTTAAAGCTCAATAATTGAATGACAAGGTCAAGATCAGAGAAAAGAACAAAATCGAAAAGTTGTAATACTCTGCCTATATTCATGATTCATTTTCCTGTTATTTTTGTATTCTTCTATGGTCAATTCCATTTCATTTGCTCTAAGATTGATGGTCATATGGTCAACATTCCTCATCATCGCCCAAGGCCGGTCATCATCGTGTTGGTCATCATGACAGCTGAAACCTTTGATTCATATTATTTCAAGTAATAGTAATTCAAAAACCACCCAAGCGCCGAGAACAGCTACCGGATAATAATCAGCATCAGCACAACAGAAATATGGGACCGGTGAGTCGGTGACCTTATATGGGGTTGTGGTCAGGTAACCTTATATGTTTGGTAAATGAGATGGTAACAAAAGGATAAGAAAATTATTTTGTGCAAAATATAGTGATGATTCGACTTATAAGAAGAATATAAAACTAGTTGGATGGCCGCATGATGGACGCATGCAATGCCACGGTAATTTCGGGCCTTTGAATCAGTGACCTAATATGGGGCTGTGGTCCGGTAATTCAATTATTGGGACCTTGGTTCGGTAACCCAATAAATAATAAACGATAAATGATAAATCTTTTTGTGCGAAATGTAATGATGATTTCACAAGAAATATGAAACTAGTTGGACCGCCGCATATGAGCGGATAAAATGCCACGATAATTTAGGTTGGTTCATTGATATGGGGCTGTGATCCGGTAACCTGATATTTCGGGTCTTTTGGTCGGTAACCTAATAAATAATAAAAGATGGCTATTATCTGTAAAATATAACGATGATTGGACTTATGAGAAAAAATTGCACTATAGTTGGATGGCCGCATACAGAAGAATGCAATGCCATGGTGATATCGCACCTTTGGGTTGGTAAACTAATTTCATGGGGCTGTGGTTCGGTAACCTAATATTTCGAGTCCTGTGGTCGGTAACCTAATAAATAATAAATGATGACTATTATCTGTAAAATATTATGATGATTGGACTTATAAGAAAATATAACACTATAGTTGGATGGCCGCATACAGACGAATGCAATGCCATGGTGATATCGCGCCTTTGGGTTGGTAACCTAATTTCATGGGGTTGTGGTCCGGTAACCTAATATTTCGGGTCGGTAACCTAATAAATAATAAATGATGACTATTATCTGTAAAAAATAATGATGATTGGACTTATAAGAAAATATAACACTATAGTTGGATGGCCGCATACAGAAGAAATGCAATGCCATGGTGATATATCGCACCTTTGGGTTGGTAACCTAATTTCATGGGGCTGTGGTCTGGTAACCTAATATTTCGGATCCTTGGGTCGGTAACCTATTAAGATAATAATGATAGGGAGAGTAACATACTAACAGTGTATTATTCTTATTAAATTTTCCGATTAAGAACAAGTTTAATAACAGTTACTGGCCTACTGCAATCATGATTACAAATTAAAACCGCATTATTGTTAGATTGAAACGCAGTAACTGACACAGAGGTCATGTTATGTTAGATTGAAACGCAGTAACTGACACAGAGGTCACGTGATAAGCGAAAATGCAATTCTGTTTAATCTCGTACATAAGTACACCAAAGACATGTTTATAGACATTAACATATATTTCATACAATAATTCAAACAAAAATGGCACCAACTTGAAGTTAATGGGCTTTTCTCAAGTTTTAGCTTCATGCAGTTACTGCGTTTCAATTTAACAGGGCAGTTCTGCTAATATATTCATAAATATGTGATATTTTTCGTTATATAGAATACATATTAACCATGTTGTGCAGCGTACTCCTCGGAGATAGAATGGCAGCAGACATGGCATAATCACGTGAGCATTCTTTTGATAACATTTCTCTGGGGGCGTCTAGCAATGAAGTCGAGACATTGTGGTCACAATTACCACATAAATCTTGTGAATGTACTTACTAATTCAATGATGTAGTTCTTGGAAATTGTGCTGATGAGGAGGCGGGGAGTCTATCCTCGTCACTAATGTCACGTTCTTTGCTTCACTTTGTTACTAGGCGACTCCGATAGGGACAAAATCAATATGGTCTGCACATACCGCACATTATCCATGTTTATTAATTCGCCATGTTAGCAAAAGAGCAATATGCAGAATATCATCATTCTTTTATTTAAACATGATTTATTCCAAGAATTTTTTCACACATACAAAATGTACAATGGTTCCCCTCATCCAGGAATTGTCATACAAATCGTTCAAATATATTCAAATATTCATTATGACCTTTTCTCGAATTTCTTATTTCTCCCAAATCGGATCTTCTGTGAATAATTAAATAGTCCAAGATGACGATGTTCATGAACTATCTGAATTTCCTGTTCATTGGAAATGAGTGGCCCTTAATCAAAACGATTGCCTTTTGTTTTAAGAGCAATATTGAGTTGTAATCAGATCTGGTTTGGGGTCTGTAATCGCCTTCATCAGACATGTTTCATCGGCATATAAAAGTATGTCACTGTCTATATCAATTGTTATACCATTTATAAATATACAAATTTATGAAAATACCATTTACTAAATTTAAAGCTGATGACCTTTACATTTTCAACCTGATCGATAGTCGGAGATTTTGGTCGAATGACCATTGGTCATACACCAAATGGTAGGGATGTAGCAGTGGAAAAATACAAGAATCATGGGGGAAATAATTATTATTAAAAGTAATGATTCTTGCTATTTTTCTGTTTTGACCTTATTCACGGCCTGAATTCTTGATATTGGCCTCCCAAATTCTCTAGCGGTGATTTCAGCTGATGAGCCTTACCTTGTCAACCTTGGCGATAATGGGGTATTTTGATTGTACGACCATCAGTCATATAGCAAACGATGGGGAATGGGCCATTGAAAAATACAAAATGAATAGGGGAAATTAATAATAAATATACACAGAGTTATTGTTACTTAGATTTTGAACTTCGATCTTGACCTTGATTTAGCCGTAAAATTTCACAATATTGTTTCTATTATCAAGAATATATATTACACCTCTCCTGAACGAAAACAGTTCAAAAGGATTGAAAGGTGGCTTCACAGCATGGTCTTGACTCATCGTGACCCCGAAAATTTCGACCTTGAAAGATGATATTAGGGAATGTTGGTTTTGAGACCATCGGTCGTACATCATACAATCGGGAATTGGCCAAAGAAAAAATGCAAAACTAGTTGGAAAAAATGATATTGAATAGAACCGCAGTTATAGCCAAATATGTGATTTTCACTTTTTCTGTTGCCATGGCAACTATTTTTTATTCGATTTTGACAAAACTTGAGGAGGATCGAGCCACTGCCATACCGCTTTTTCTCTGCATATGTAAAGTCAATCAGAGAATATGTTATGCGTGCGGAAGGACAGACAAACAGACAGACCCAAATGCAATACCCTCTCCCCCTATCGGGGCGAGTGTAAAAATCAAGAATAATAGTGGTCCCAGTATTGAGCCTTGGGGAACGCCTGCAATTTCGTTTCTGTATACCAGGATTCCATCAGGCATTATCAGCAACTTAATTAAATTTTTTCACAAATATTTTTGTTTTTATTGATTCGATGTCATATTATGCGATTTTTAGCTTACCGGCCCAGATAGGCCGATAAGCTATTATCGTGCTTTTTCGTCCGTCTTCCGTCGTCGTCGTCCGCCGTATCATCTGTTAATATTTTTTATCTCTTTTTTGGGCTGATGAATTTGCCCATAAATTTGTGCGGATATGTGTCGGGTCAATACCCCCAGATGTTTTTTTATTTTATTTTATTTTATTTTTTTTATATATATTTTTTTTTATGCAGTTTTGGCAGCCATTTTTTGCATGTTTTCAACTTCAAAAATTATTTTCTCAAAAACCTTTTGATCAGTTTTGAGATTTTAGTTTCAAAATGTTCCCCCTCATATATCATCATAATGTGTATAAGTTTCAATACTCTTGAATCGCCGGTCTGCGTGTGGCGGCCATTTTGATGCTTTCTACGGGGCCCAAATGGGACATTCCCATGTTAAATTCTCCTATGCTTTATAATGGGTCCCATTATGCCTAATACCTCACTTAATAATGAGATTAGAGACCTGGAATCAATTGTGGACATATAGGAAATGATATATACTGAATATTCTCGTGACCTTGAATTTGACCTTTAAGCTTATTTTCAAGGTCAAAGCACAAAATGGCTAATATCTCACTTGTTGGTAACTTTGCAGCTTTAGAATCAATTGCGGACATATAGGAAATGATTATGCAGAATATACTTGTGACCTTGTAGTTATCGGACGATCGTTCCGATCACCTATTGGCTAGCCGGTAAGCTACAGGTCTCTTGGGCCTATGTTTACGATAACATTTTATCTTGATGTGTCTATTATAATAGTATTATGCTAATTAATAATTATATATATGTAAAGGGAATAGGGATGTTTATCTACGAGTAATATCGGCAGAATTTGCTCTAGAAAACTCGAAGATGAAAAAACATCAGGAACCGGAGGGGTTCCAATGGAGTGACAGCTCATTTATTGTTCCATATTTCGCAATGATGTGGCACCATCTGGTGTTGATGTCACTCGTACTGCCAACACTGGAAGTCGGTCTTTTAATTTTCCAAACCAATATTATTCTCTGGGTTTGTTGTTAGACCGGGATATCCGGAATATATGAATGGAATATATGCGTTCAAAATTACTGCGCGGAATTGAACCATTATGGCTGATTATATCACACACTAAAACATTTCACTCTGTAACATAATACAGCAAGTCGTGTAACATTATTTCATTATCATGAACAAAGAATGAACTTGAGAGGTATGTTTCCTTAACTTTCCTCTCTATAATCACAATTATTATTAAATACACGGAATAACCTCATCATTTCATTACAAATGACTGTATGATATTCCGTATAAAACACCTTTTTAATCTTGTGTCATAAAAAAAATATTTCAATCTTCTGTCATTATCGTTGGAAATGTTTTGAAATGCGTGATGTATTAAAATAAAATTTACAAATTACGTACTCACTATGTGTTCAAAAAGAATAATTATAACATAAATAATAATGAAATGTTCTACTTTGTAACCTATGGCAGCAATATATGGGTTATTGTCTATGTACCCCGAAGAATTGGAAATTGGTTTCTGGCCCTAATGTCTCGGTTATAAAGCACTTTGAGCATATTACATGGAAAACCGCTCTATAAGAACTGCGATTCATGTTATATTATATGAATGAGTAGAATTGATTTATGTTATGTCCCCATTAAATTATTTTTTAATGGAGACATAAGAAACCTTGACACATTACGAGTTTGATGTCACATACATGTATATGCCATACGTCTGAAAAATACTTTCTGCATAAATGCTGCCGACTAGTTAGTATGGAATTAACCAGGCGTCAGCCCAAGAAGCGACTTGAACTTTAGAGATAACAAAAAAGAGTGGTAAATAAGGCACTTGTCCCTAGTTGGTACTAACATCACCGTCTTGCCGTTCACCGCCTGTGCCTGCCCGCTATCACATCTGTATTCTGTCATGGGTTAGTTACAGCTCCCTTGCGGTGGAATTTGTGGCATGACAAATAACCAGCGTGAGGATTGTGTAATCACTGTTCCTACCCTTTATGACCATCCGACTAATGTAGTCGCCAGCAGCAAATTGGAACAAACCTCTCACCCCTAGACTATCCTAACCCAGACACATTTTCCCTCATGTCATTCAATGTCGACACTATGGTCTGCCCATAGTGTCGACATTGAATGACATGAGGGAAAATAAATGGCGACATGACATCTTCTGTGGTTCTCTCACTAATGATGATACAACACAACATGAAATCACTGGGAAGCTTAAACAGCCTTACTATGTACCAGAATGAAGGTGCAGTCAGCGTTTGAATGTGAACGAATGCACACATCTGACTCTAGGAACAGCATTATCTGTTATAAACCTGTATGGAATAACATCAATATTCCTTTCAATAACCTTGGCTCTGCAGTCTACATGGTTCTCGTTTGCATGCATTAATTTCTTGGGTTTCATTCGTTCATGACGAACATTGGTTGTATTCAAGTGAACATCGAACATCACAGTGTATTGTGCCCTGGGAGTATTTATCCAAGGAAATCCAATAGGGGAAGAAAACTATTGCAGTTCTGAAACAAGAAAGCAAATAACAGGCGATATGTTGTTGCTCTTGTAGGCCTGGATACGTGTCTGTTGTAATCGATACTTCCACGTACGTTAATTGATATTCGGTGGGTTTCATGGGGGCTATTTGCAAATCACAATACCAGAGCCTGGTGTTGAATGTTTCTGTATAATAGTGTTGCTAATTATTCATCGTCATGATTACACATATCGAGTTTTTCGAGTTTTCCAATTTGAGTACACGCCAACAATGTAGGCTATTGGCACATACAAAATGGTGTATCCGTGCTCACCAGTAGTAAGGAGCGAACTATGGAATTGAGTGTATAGGCATGTAACCACAATATGTACAATGTGATTTTGATGACAAAGTTAGGAACCTAAAATGAAAAAAATGGGGCCGAAAACCCACGTGCAAACATGTGTATCTGAAACCACACGACGATGTCCATGAAGAGTCGACAGCATCCCAAATAATTGTTTCGGCAGTAGACCTACTGGGATCAGTATACAACTACACACAAAAGCCGATTTAAATACTTTTCGTGTGAACAAATAATCAAACATTAAACTAACTACCCCCAATATTAATTTTACCAACATGCAAATTGAACAATGACGTGACATTTTATTTGAAGATTTTCATGTCTCTTCTGATGTGTATGTAAGTATCAATCTATTACCACCAATACAGTTGTATCATGCAATATGTTGACTTCCACTATTGCTTTCCAGAATGAATTAAGTACTGGGACCATCGACAAAGTTACCACTAACACATTTAAAAATATGTGGTCTGGATAGATGTTTAGACACAAAACATCGACTACACAGCTTTTGTGAATATAAGTATTTCAAGTATTTTGAGACAATTTGTATTTCACTTGTAACATATTTGATACTAGAACCCAGGTGTCATGGTGTGCCGGCGAGATTAGTCACCCAAAGAACATTACATTTTGTGAAATAATGCATATCATTCGTCATATACAGTACATGACCTTGACAGCAGGCATGCCATAATCACGGAACATTCTATTGATGACATTTTTCTAAGAGCGCCCAGCAATGAAATCGGGACATCGTGGTCACAATTACCACATAAATCTCTTGAATGCACTTACTAATTCAATGATGCAGGTTTTTAATGTTCTCTGTGGGAGCCATAGCATATATCCTCGTTGTTAATGTCACGTTCTTTACAGTACTTTAAGATTGCTTAACTGGTAACAAACGTATAATTTGAATGGACTGATACCATGTTCTATTTTAGCCTATATCTCTGCCGTTTACACACAATTCCATGAAAAGTAAAATATTTCTTTTGTACATAACCAGAATGGTGAGCCAAATGTGAAATTGATCATACCATTAATTTTCAAGTATTTATATGCAGTTGAATTTCACTTGTACAAATGTAACGTACGTATCGCACACACAGCTTTACATGGTGTAATTCTAACCTACGTGTAGTGTACATATCCGTGATCAATAACCTACCGTTGGATTTTACAATCCATCGATATACACGACGAATCGATGTGCAAATGTGTATGTCTATTGCAATCTATGGAAAGTTTCTAAGTACAAGTTTAGTGAATTACTATTTACACACTGACACCGAACACAATAGTGTCTGGAGTACAATAAATCTGATATTGTTCTGTCTGAGCAGAAGCGTGAAACTTCCCATACTATTTCTGTATGAAGTGTAGGTGATTTTAATGATATAATTGGACGGCGATAAATATTCATATTCCAAAATATGGATATTAATAACAACATTTCAGGTACATCTTGCACAAAAATTAAAATAGTATTCATGCCAAAAATATACTGGCACTGCACAAAGGGTTTCCTGCTATAGCGCTCGAGTCTTAGTTTTCCCATTATCCAAGTGAGTTTTGCACATTGACGGTACAAAATGAACTATTTTGCTCCTTGACCAAATCTCAGAAAACATGGCTGCACTGATTATCTGGTCCACATTGCAAACTTGACCCTTTCCTCACAAAACAATCAAGCATGACTCAATGTACCAAACTGAGGCCTCCAGACCATTGCTCATGCACTGATGATTATACTGGCAAAGGGTCAAGCCAGCAATGTAGACCAGAAAACCAGTGCAACCACGTGCTTTGGAATTTTTGATTGACAGCAAAATTGTGTCAACTTTGCGCTGTCAATGGGCAACACTCACTCGGATAATAGAAAAACTAGGACTCGGGCGATATAGCAGGATACCCATTTTACAGTGTGGGTATATTTTGAGAATAAATACTCTGTTAATTTTTTGTGCAGGATGTACATGAAATTATTGTTATTAATATCCATATTTTGATAATATGAACATTTATCTTTGCCCAATTACATAATGAAAATCTTCTACATGGCATATAGAAATAGTTTGGGAAGTTTCATGCATCTACAAATAGCAAATCCTCAGAAATTTCAAATTTAAATTTTCAACGTCTGGATCAGTATAATATCGACTTTTTGGCAAAAGGCAAATGAAGTCGCCTTGTGGTCATGTACAGAACATACAGACAAATTTTAAAGGAAATACATCCCGGCGCTGCAGAGCTATAGCCTAAATAAAATATACCAATAATCGGCTGATAAGGCATTATTGGTAGCTGATAAGCAACCTTAATACTAGGTAAGTTCGACAGGGAAAGAATTCGGTCTGAACATACAGGACGCTTCTATTCATCCGTGTTTAAAAATATTTTAACATGGACGTTTCATGAATAGAACGTCAAAGAACATTAACAAAATATCATCATGGATATTTTATTCTCTGTGAGACAAAGAATTAAGTAATGCAGCATAACCAACAGTGGCCTCGTATTGAGGTTTTGTATGGTTGGATCATTCACCTACAGTGTATTCCATTGAACATCTTTGCATTTTGGTTTCTGTGTGCAATAATATCATCAAGAATGATCAGACAGCATTCGTTCCGTTGTCATAATATGTAGAGTGTTCCGATGGCACACCATCTTGTTCTGTCTATTATAATGGTATTGTGCTATAACATGATAATACACCTTTGAAAAATACGTCAGGAACCAGAAGGGTCCCAATGGAGTGACAGCTCATTTATTTTCCATATTACACAATGATGCAGCTAGTGGCACCATCTGGTGTTGATGTCACTGACACTGCCAACACTGAGTGAGTGTCGGTCTTTTAATTTATTGAACCAATATTAATATTCTGGTTCTATTTGTTGTTGGACCGGGATATGAACGGAATATAGACATTCGCAAATCATTTTTTTTACTGTGCAACATAATAGAACGCGTCATGTAACACTAATTCATTATCGTTTCCCTGACTTGCAGTTTTCTGAATGACAATATACGAAATAAATATATCATTATAAACGACTGTACGAAAGGATATTTTACTCATCCGTCACAAAAGCCCCAACCTTCCGTCATATTCGCTAGAAATGTTACGTGATGTATTAACTTTTTTTGTATAAAATCCTAGAAAATTTGTTGTTGGAATGGAATTAACTATGCCTCAGCCCAATAAGCGACTCGAACTTTCTGACATAACACGACGAGATGTTAAATAAGGCACTTGTACCCATTTGGCACCAAAAAAACACTGCCTTTCCACTGCCCCGACTGTGCTTGTCTGCGATTTCATCCATGTTTTTTCCTGATTTAGTTAGAGCTCCTGCGTGGGTAGAATTTTAGACCGGAAAGCACATAACCAATTGGGGATTATGCAGCCACTGTTCGGACGACTTTACGACCAACAAAACCCTTGCATTCATAATACCATAAACTATGAATGTCAGTATTGACGGAAAAGAGGAGAATTGAAAACTCCAGTCGCATGTGCGTCATTTCGTTAGCAAATCCTTGTCTTTTTTCTGGCCATTTAAACACTGGTGTTAAACCCTGAAATCAACGTTCTTATGAAATCTTCGCATGTGTGGTATGGCTATCATGACGAATTCAAATATAGCTTCTTAGTAATTCATTAACTGTTCGTAATACCAGTAAAACACATAATGAGGTCAGTGTAAAGTTAAAACAGTCTTATTATGTATCAGAAGTTGGAATTTGAATACACACAAAAAATGATAATGAAATGATAATGAAAGAATCACTAACATGCAATTTGCTTCTCGTTGGGTAGCATTCATTCATAAGGAACAGTAGTTGTATTCAAATGCAAAACCAATATCGAACAACACAGTGTTGTGCTCTCGGCCAACTGAAAAACTGAACCGACATAGTCGACTAACTTGCCGGAATAGCTGGCAATGACCTTGAACTTTTACCAAAGACTTTGAATTTTTTGCAAAGTTGATGCATCTGGTTATTTTAAATATGAGTAATGGCATTTTTCTAGATTTTGTATAGTTGATGGAAAACATTGAAAAAAGTATTATATTTCTTTCCTAGCATAAGCAGTTTGTGGTCATGAAAGACTGATAGGATTCGGATCTTTTGTGACGTCATCAACAGAGCTATTTTTCTCAAAATCATTCTGTCAAGAGCCATTATCCTACAGAATATCTACATCAAATTTGAAAAGAATCAAGCAACAAATGTGGACGCTATGAGTATGAAAAGACAAACAAATGAAATTTTCTCCAATTTTCCGTCATAAAAAGGTCAATTAGGCCATTACCACTGCAATTATTGAACTGATATTTGTCAAATAGCGTCAGTAGGTATCCCCAATACTTACCAGAGCACCGGATCAACAATAATCATAAATGGTTTATGCATCTCATGTAAACAATCAATTGAAGTATGATAAAATCACGTTTCACGTCATTATGACGTCATATGACGTCAGATTCCAAAAATAAGAACATATATCGAAACTACTCCCGAAGACCTTTCAAACGAGTTACTACTCGATATTTTCGCGAAAGGTCAAGGTCAAGGTCATTTTTTGGGTCAACTTCGACCTCAGGCGCTTGCAAAGGCTATCGGCCATACGCCTTAGGTGTAAATACAAAAGTTGATAGGCTAAGTGAGTGCAATACTGTGGATTTACTTTCGTGTCTCTATCTTGCTTACTTCCTGAGATATAGTGACCTACATGGTTTTCACTTGCGGGTCAATATTGACCTTGACTTCCGACGTTTGACCTTGAAATTTCGCGGAACAAAAGAACTCGTCCTTGGCTATAAACAGGTGTATCATTAGATTTTTACGCACATTATTGACGCTTTTATCAGCATGGACAGCTTGAAACATGCAATTTCGCTTATAATGGGACCGATTTCGTTGCCATAGAAACGTCAATTACGTCATAACGGATTGACCGATCGCGCTAAAAATTGACATTGACCATAAGGGACCGGTCCGACATCGTTTCCAAGCATCAGATCGAAAATCGGAGGAGGTGACCTCCAAGGTCAAATATTCGACCTCAGGCGAACTTCTCAAGGTCAAGGTCAAATGTCAAGGTCAAGGTCACAAAAGATAGAACTCGAGTATATCTACCATATGCACTTGATTTGAAGTCTCTACGACAATTAGAACTGGAGTTATGGCCACTTATGTGTTTTCGACGTTTTGCTTGACCTTGACCTTGACCTTTGACCTAGACTCACCAAAAGTGTGCGGTGCCTGCCTATTATCCTACAGATTACATACCCCAAGTAACGTAACAATCACCGTACAATTGCGACCTGTAGAGCACTAACAGATAAACAAACAATCAATCAATCAATCAAACCAACCGACCAACATACTTGCCGAAATCTTTAGATTCCGGCAAGTAATAAACGAGAGACGATATATTGTTGCTGTAGCCTAGATACGTGTATTGTTCGGTTGCCATTGATACCTCCAAATACGCTAATTGATACTCGACAGGATTCCTCGAGGTCCTTTGCAAATATAACACCAGAGCCTGGGGGATGAATGTTTTTATTTATGACTCTTTATTGTCATGATTTCACATACCGAGCTTAACAATATAGCGTTTGCCAACTTGATGATAAGTTAATTAAGGCATGTACTGATGCATAATATATATCGACACACACACACACACACAAGCTTGGGCCTCAGCGTGGTGTATTGATTCTCACCGGTAGCAAGGAGCATAGAATGGAGTTGAGTGTATAGACGTACTACCAAAAGAACAAGAAGATTTTGATGAGACAGTATTTGTACGATTTCTTGAATTATTTCCTCGTTGTATTGGGAATATATGTCTTTGTATAATGCAACCAAGTGAGTGTCATAAATTATTGTTGCATTATTTTGCACAAAGGAAAAATTGACCCCAAGGGCTAAGAATATAATATAATATATATAAAATTATAATTTTGATGATTGCAGGTATGACCTTGAAATTCAAGGTCATCTTGCTCAAGTTCAGTCTCACCAATATTCTATAATGGTTCAAGTCACCATTATATGATTTTCTATTTGCTCTTAAAATAATACGTAAGCTCAACCATTTTGTCTGTAGCGGCTGATACACATTTACTCCCAAATGTGACCTTGAGATTTAGCCTTCGAGGTCTTCTGAATGCCTGGTTCAAGTTCTCAAATCGTATCAGAAACCCACCTCTTATGGGTTTCTGATTATATGTAATATGAAACTTCTTATATTGCTTATAATAAGAATCTAAGTTTTTCGGGAAGAGTTGTAGCCTTGGAGGTCAATTTACATATTTCCCGTCAGACGTGAGATTGAGCAATCCAGATCATCAGAGAAAAAATTCATAAGACACAACAAATAATGTCATATGAACTCCTATTTGCTCATATTACAAACATAACCTAGGTCTACAAACATTTTGTCTGTATGGGCCAATGTACACATTTCTGGTCAGGATTGACCCTGTGATCAGTTTTCAGGGTTATGTAGTGTCAAATTCAATGTCACCAAAGTCCCAGAAGTCAATTTGTGCATACCAGGCCTCCAAGGCCGTTCCGGGGCTACATATTATGCGGCCTTCCGAGCAATTTAAGGCTCCCCATCTTTATGCAACATCAAGGACCCTTATCAGCGTTTTATGAAGAAAACAATCTCAAAAAAGAAAAGTTATGAATAAACAATTTCAATCAAAATGGCCGTTTGTCCTTTCAAATCACTGAAGGTCATATCCAAGGTCACCACACGAATTGCCATATGACCTCCATTTATGCGAAAACTAAGCTCTCTCTTTAGGCGTTGATTTCACATTTAGCGGTTCAACAGGCGTTCCATGAGTATAGTTGTGGCAGTTCCCAGTATGAAAGAAAAAGTAGCTAAGTCCACAATTTTTTTTCAAAGGGTGAATTTTCAAGGGGAATTTTATGCATAACTTAGAAATAAGTTATCAGGCAGATGTTGAGGAAATGGCTATCATGGTCCGAAATTGGCCGTTTTGCGTCGAAAATAGCTGAACATATATCGAAACTACTCCCGAAGACCTTTCAAACGAGTTACTACTCGATATTTTCGCGAAAGGTCAAGGTCAAGGTCATTTTTTGGGTCAACTTCGACCTCAGGCGCTTGCAAAGGCTATCGGCCATACGCCTTAGGTGTAAATACAAAAGTTGATAGGCTAAGTGAGTGCAATACTGTGGATTTACTTTCGTGTCTCTATCTTGCTTACTTCCTGAGATATAGTGACCTACATGGTTTTCACTTGCGGGTCAATATTGACCTTGACTTCCGACGTTTGACCTTGAAATTTCGCGGAACAAAAGAACTCGTCCTTGGCTATAAACAGGTGTATCATTAGATTTTTACGCACATTATTGACGCTTTTATCAGCATGGACAGCTTGAAACATGCAATTTCGCTTATAATGGGACCGATTTCGTTGCCATAGAAACGTCAATTACGTCATAACGGATTGACCGATCGCGCTAAAAATTGACATTGACCATAAGGGACCGGTCCGACATCGTTTCCAAGCATCAGATCGAAAATCGGAGGAGGTAACCTCCAAGGTCAAATATTCGACCTCAGGCGAACTTCTCAAGGTCAAGGTCAAATGTCAAGGTCAAGGTCACAAAAGATAGAACTCGAGTATATCTACCATATGCACTTGATTTGAAGTCTCTACGACAATTAGAACTGGAGTTATGGCCACTTATGTGTTTTCGACGTTTTGCTTGACCTTGACCTTGACCTTTGACCTAGACTCACCAAAAGTGTGCGGTGCCTGCCTATTATCCTACAAATTACATACCCCAAGTAACGTAACAATCACCGTACAATTGCGACCTGTAGAGCACTAACAGATAAACAAACAATCAATCAATCAATCAAACCAACCGACCAACATACTTGCCGAAATCTTTAGATTCCGGCAAGTAATAAACGAGAGACGATATATTGTTGCTGTAGCCTAGATACGTGTATTGTTCGGTTGCCATTGATACCTCCAAATACGCTAATTGATACTCGACAGGATTCCTCGAGGTCCTTTGCAAATATAACACCAGAGCCTGGGGGATGAATGTTTTTATTTATGACTCTTTATTGTCATGATTTCACATACCGAGCTTAACAATATAGCGTTTGCCAACTTGATGATAAGTTAATTAAGGCATGTACTGATGCATACTATATATCGACACACACACACACACACAAGCTTGGGCCTCAGCGTGGTGTATTGATTCTCACCGGTAGCAAGGAGCATAGAATGGAGTTGAGTGTATAGACGTACTACCAAAAGAACAAGAAGATTTTGATGAGACAGTATTTGTACGATTTCTTGAATTATTTCCTCGTTGTATTGGGAATATATGTCTTTGTATAATGCAACCAAGTGAGTGTCATAAATTATTGTTGCATTATTTTGCACAAAGGAAAAATTGACCCCAAGGGCTAAGAATATAATATAATATATATAAAATTATAATTTTGATGATTGCAGGTATGACCTTGAAATTCAAGGTCATCTTGCTCAAGTTCAGTCTCACCAATATTCTATAATGGTTCAAGTCACCATTATATGATTTTCTATTTGCTCTTAAAATAATACGTAAGCTCAACCATTTTGTCTGTAGCGGCTGATACACATTTACTCCCAAATGTGACCTTGAGATTTAGCCTTCGAGGTCTTCTGAATGCCTGGTTCAAGTTCTCAAATCGTATCAGAAACCCACCTCTTATGGGTTTCTGATTATATGTAATATGAAACTTCTTATATTGCTTATAATAAGAATCTAAGTTTTTCGGGAAGAGTTGTAGCCTTGGAGGTCAATTTACATATTTCCCGTCAGACGTGAGATTGAGCAATCCAGATCATCAGAGAAAAAATTCATAAGACACAACAAATAATGTCATATGAACTCCTATTTGCTCATATTACAAACATAACCTAGGTCTACAAACATTTTGTCTGTATGGGCCAATGTACACATTTCTGGTCAGGATTGACCCTGTGATCAGTTTTCAGGGTTATGTAGTGTCAAATTCAATGTCACCAAAGTCCCAGAAGTCAATTTGTGCATACCAGGCCTCCAAGGCCGTTCCGGGGCTACATATTATGCGGCCTTCCGAGCAATTTAAGGCTCCCCATCTTTATGCAACATCAAGGACCCTTATCAGCGTTTTATGAAGAAAACAATCTCAAAAAAGAAAAGTTATGAATAAACAATTTCAATCAAAATGGCCGTTTGTCCTTTCAAATCACTGAAGGTCATATCCAAGGTCACCACACGAATTGCCATATGACCTCCATTTATGCGAAAACTAAGCTCTCTCTTTAGGCGTTGATTTCACATTTAGCGGTTCAACAGGCGTTCCATGAGTATAGTTGTGGCAGTTCCCAGTATGAAAGAAAAAGTAGCTAAGTCCACAATTTTTTTTCAAAGGGTGAATTTTCAAGGGGAATTTTATGCATAACTTAGAAATAAGTTATCAGGCAGATGTTGAGGAAATGGCTATCATGGTCCGAAATTGGCCGTTTTGCGTCGAAAATAGCTGTCATTCTAACAAAAATGCGAAAATAAAAAAAAAAATTCTTAAAATATTTTTAGGTATTGTGCAAAATTTCAGAAAGATTTTACTTTAGAATTTCAGAAAGATTTTACTGTAAAATTTCAGAAATATTCGACTGTGAACTGTAAACGCAACGCCGCGATAACAGATCATCGGACCATAGGTGTCAAATCAATTTAGCTATTGTACAACACACAAGCAACAAGTCCGGTAACCTAATAACAAGATTTGTGTGGTCTGTGATTTCTTGCTTTTTGTGTTGTTTTAGCTGTTACATCGAGTTCATGGTTCTTTTTTTAGGTATAACATATAGTGTACATGTGGTATGTTCTGATAGCTAACGAAGACGAGAACAATGTATCCTGTGTGTTGGGAAGGGGCTATCTTCAACAAGCCTCATCTGTGATTGAGATATACTGTGTTACATTAGCATTGTTTAGGTGACACTATCCTCGGGTCCTAACGTAATAGCCTGAAGACATGTAGACAACCAAGGTGCCTTATGAACCAAGGTATCAGTCTCGGTACATCTCGTACATGTTATACGAGCCAGGTCAAGTACTGATTGGTGGAATGACAAGACTATCGTGCATGTCATCTTGAGTGAAATGTGTTGGGTGTTTTTTCTCGCTCATAACAATACTTTCAAACAGCACACAAGCAACAATTTGCTCAATTGTGGATATCGCATTTCTTAATTCTATACATTAAGTGTTCCACTTTTTCCGTTGCAGCGGAATTGTGCAATTTTTAGGTTCTGTTCTTTGTCCTAAAATTCCATTATTTAATCAGAATTTTTTGTGACTCTATCTATAATTTGAAAACAAAAATCCACGTTCCCATAGTAGGTAGTCTATTATGATTGTACCTGATATGGCTAAAATTTAAGTTGGGTTGTGGAAAAAGGAAGGCAACCTCATTTAGCCAAATTGACTTGATCGCTGGTGATTGATCGAGTACTTCTCCACGACATGGACACTTGGTGGATATCGACTTGGGAAAGGCACCAAGCTATGGTTCTATTGCTTCCACGTGCCGATAACGTTATTACCGGAAGGGGACATTTGGTTTTTTGGCAGGATTTGTTTTTTTGTGCATGGTTTGTCCATTACAATTTTACGGAGAGGGCTGTACAACAGAAAGTATACTTTATAATGGTGGTCTTTCAAATGTTCATATATCTTTCAATAAGTGAGTCATGATACTTGAGAGTCTCAGCACATTGGATCGTCACATCCTTTTCATTACACTTTTCGACAAGATGATCAGATATTGCAGTCCCTCAGCCGACTGATTTAGCCACTACACAAGTTGATCATGTTTGCAGACGTTTTCTCATTGTTACTGACCAAAAATAAAAACAGAAATTAAAAAGAACACGAATCGTTTATGAGAGGCATACCAAATTTCATTTTGAAATTGTACGTTTATAATCTGGAACTCTTCCTAAAATCCCGGTCCCACTCACAAATCGTTGTGATGTCACTATACGTCGTAGAGCCAAACGTAAGGTATAATTGGAATCTTGGGCTCAAGACCTTATGTTACTCGATATGGTGCCCAAAGATTTGTAAACGGCCATGACGTTGACCCCGGGGCAAACTCAAGTTCAATGTCTTGAAAGATCTTATAATATGCGCTTGCTTTGGCACTACAATTCGAGTCAAGTTTGAAGTCTCTACAATGATTTGTTCAGAAGATATGGCCAAAATGTTATTATTCACGTTTTCCTTTGCCATGGCAACCAATTTTACCCAATTTTCTCCAAAATCGGGAAGAACCAAGCCACGTAGATCCCAATCCATCCCAGGCCAATCAGACAATTCCTCTCCGAGTTACATGCGCGTGTTGTCAGTGGTAATAGGTTGTACAAACAATGTTCGGGTTACATGCAATACAGACAAACAGAAACCCACAATGCTATCAGTTTGTTGGGAGGGAATTACCCATTCCTAAAAACTAGAACTGACTTGAACTTGCTGACAAGTATAAGGCAATACCCATTGGCAAGAGCCATCCTTACATATATTATGTTCCATCCTGAGCTACCTCGTGGGTGGGAGGAAACTGAGGAGGGAATAGACATTGTTTATTAACTGTTGGGATTCCTTACGTCCCATCATAAAAAGTAAGGGTCAATCACATGTCCTTTGAAAAATACTATCTAGTTTTTCCTTTGTGTGTTTTACTTACTGTTTCGGTTAGCGCCATATTGAAAGACATGATATCCTAGTAACCTGAATCCTGGTGGAATAAATGTGTCTGCAAAGTAATCTTGTTTCATCAGATGAATTAGACTCATATTAGTTATAAATGCGTCGTCAAACATGGCTGCAAACGTAACATATATGTTCTAAATTTCTATAGAATAACATCACGATTCATTCATTATGTCAATACGCGTAGCTCTACTGGACCCGGACTAGTATTATACATGAATATATATATACATGTACATATATCATTATTATTTCGTTCATGATTTGTTCAGGAAAAACAATGGCTCTATTTAATTGCACGGCAGACGATTGATGTCACCGACAAACTCTCAGTAAGAGGAAAATGCTTTTCCAATCACAAATAACAATGAATGTATCGTTCCTGTTATAGGCCTGAATACGTATATTCTTCTGTTTTCATCGATTCCTCCATTCACGTTGATTGATACTCGATGAGTTTTCTCGAGGCTATCCGCGAATCACAATACAAGAACCTGGCGATGAACGTGTGTAGAATGGTATCGCTAATTTTTTATTGCCATAATTATACATACCTAGCTTGGAGATATAGATTCAACCAAATATTTAGCACAACAAGCCCATAAATCTTTCTGATTCACACAGAAGATTTGATCAATTAGAAATTGATTCGTCACCCTCTGTCTATCGACTGCCGTTTATGTCTTTTAGTGGAGAGGTTCCTCCAACCCGTATTTATTGTATTCAATAATCTACTGAAATATAACGTACTGCATGTAAAAGCAGCAACTGCCAACCGAGAACTAAGCTGCGGCGTCGTCGATTATTTTCCAGAGGCGCTCCACCTCAGCGCTTATCGCTTACAGAATAGCTCAGTCACGCATTTTTGTTGGAGTGGGGTCTCAAATTGATGTTACACTCTTTGATATTATATCCTGGTACGTAATCCGTTATAACATTGAAACTTGAACCTAGGTGCTAGAGTGTTGTGGTGGGTTCACTCGCAAAGAACTCTGAAGATGCAATGCACTTATAATGCATGGTGTCAATCGGCATAATGTATCTGTATGGGAGTTTTCGTAATCTGTATTTGAATGTTCCCCTGGTGGCCGAGTCACAAATATATCGATCAAATGGACGATAAGATATGACAAGTGATCCTGATCAAAAGATTCCTATGTCCAAAAAGAAAAACCTTTTTTCTGCTATTGTTCCTTACTTGTGGTTGGATCAAACCAGAGAAATGTGGGGTATTGTCAAACAGAGTAATATTTGGTAACCAGTTTTGTTATTGATCGAGCAAATCTTATCCACAACGAGTGGAATTTGATGGTCATCATTGAAGGATGCGTTGATGGTTTTGCCAGTTCATCGTGCATTTGGCAGGATTTGGGTTTGTGCATAGTTCAAAAGGGATTGTAGAGTGTACTATGCTCTTTAATAGACTCAGATTGTCTTTCAATTTTGAGATTTTGTTTTACCAAGATCGATAACCTTCTGCGGATAATCAATATGTACAACGACAAGGCTTTGACACAACGAACCCATATATCTAAGTTACGAGACTTTATTTTATTTTCAAATTAACAGCCATATTTACTTCATAGGTATCACGGTTTAGTTCGGGACATCACCGGATGAGGATGTGCTACCACAAATCCAGATTGAGAAATCTCAAAAACCAGGTTAAAATTGGAATCCAAAGACATCGGTTACTCGGATGAAATTACAGTTGACAATTCCATTGAAACAGTAGGAAATAAAATATTCTGTTTAGTATTATTCGGAACTGAATATCATATTATTTGCCATACACAGTAAGTGACCTTGTTATTCATCATACTCTTTGGAGAGAAATCGTGAAAGCAGACATGCCATAATCACATGAAAATTTAATTGGTGCCATTTTCCTCGGGGCGTTAGCAATGAAGTCAGACAGAAAATAACCCCATTATCGCCCACTTCCTCACCGTGATACTGACAGCTGGAATATTTATACTTCAGTGATAATATGAAGCAAATGGAAAAAGCAAAATTATTGGGCGTTCTACAGTCACCTCCAAAAGTTTGGGCCCACTTTAAAATTTTGAGTTTTTTTCCCATTGTATGCCACTTTTGGATGTGTACACTGTTGAACACAGTCATGAGTGTAATTTATATATGTGCCTATGTGACACAAAGTATTTTAGAAGTCTTTCTAAGAATTTAAAATGTATAATTCAACAATTGTGGAAGGTTCAATCAATTTTGCACTAATTTTCAACAGAAGTTAATCTTTTCATGAATATAGTAACCATGTTCATAACAACATAAAAGGCAAATAAAAGGCCTCCTCAGCGACGAGGCAAAAGCAATGACACGGTGTGCCATCATCTTGCAGAGTGTTTTGGTCCATGTACCCGAGCACGGGTGCTAATGACACCAGGCTGTCACCCAGGATGCCCCTGAATGTGCCGTGTGTTGAACCCACAAATGTTAAAACGCCCACAAATGTGAAAACCCACAAATGTGAAAACAAATTTTGTAAATCACCCACAAATGTAAAAAAATCAACCACAAATGTGAAATCGTTTTTTGTCAACTACCCACAAATGTGAAAATCTTCACCCACAAATGTGAAAAAAACTTCACCCACAAATGTGAAAAAAAAAATCAACCACAAATGTGAAAACGATTTTTGTCAATTGCCCACAAATGTGAAAATCTGACACAACATTAGCTTCAACATGAGGAATGTTTTTAGGTTACCGACCTTTGTTCTGAAAACCTATTACACAATTAATACTTTACCCTATTATCATCATTTTTCCATAAAAACCTTCATATCTCAGTAAATATTGATCGTAGAGCAAAAAGGACATTATTTTCGAACCCATAGGGCTAATTGGCAATATACTAGGCGTGGTTTGGTATCAAATTACACCTGTGATGTCAAATTACACCAAACCGGAAGTAGAAATATTTTTCAAGGAAATGGGCTCAGGATGCCCAAGGATCAGTTATTAGGCCGTTTTGGTGTGTTTGAAGGCCAAAAATTTACACTTTCCCCTATTATCACCCACTTTTCCATAAAAACCTTCATATCTCAGTAAAGATTGATCGTAGAGCAAAAAGGACATTATTTTCGAACCCGTAGGGCTAATTGGCAATATACTAGGTGTGGTTTGGTATCAGATTACACCTGTGGTGTCAAATGACACCAAACCGGAAGTAGAATTATTTTTCAAGGAAGTGGGCTCAGGATGCCCAAGCGTTGTGGTTCCGGGGACCCCTCCCATGGTTCTCGGGCCTCACGTAACGGCAACATTACTATTATTATTCATTATATGATGACGCAGCCATGGCCCGTACGTCATGCGCCCGTACCCGAAAAGAACAATCAGTCGGCTGATCGCCGAGATCGTAACAGAGTCGAATGCATTTCTTAATCCAAGAAGAGATAGTCGGGGAGCGAATATCGTTCTTGAAGCTTTTCAGATAAGAGACGAAAAGAAGCTTTTTGCCTTGTCGAAAACCCTTGGTCTTGTCAAGGTAAAAGCGCAACGCACGTACGGGACAGAGCTTCGCGTCACTCTCCAAGTCCGTGCCAACTTCCAAGAGAGGCATCGAGAGCAGGGATCACAATCGCCAATGGATGGGCCGTAGAGAGCTGGGTTTTCGAGAGAAAAGACGGGAGAACGCCCAGTCTGACCTGAGCATAGTTCTCCTTCCAGCTAATCTTAGACGCATCCAAAGCATGGATCTCACCTCGACGCCTGCCAGAGGCTAGGGCAAGGAGAAAAACCGTTTTTCAAGTGACTAACTTGAGGGGCGCCGAAGCCAGGGGCTCGAACGGGGCTGATGCCAGACGGTTCAAGACCAACGACAAGTCCCACGCAGGAGTGGGGTTTCGCGCCACGGGACGATCTACCTCGAAGTTCTTGAGCAATAAAGTCAAGGCATGATCGGTCCCGTAGTCCACACCTTGTCGCGGCAAAAGCGTCTTAGCAATAGCCGTTCTGTAGCCTGCAAGGGTAGATGGCACCCAACCTTCAGAGAATTTTAACATCAGAAATTCAGCTATTAAAGGGGCATTGGCCGTGAAAGGATCAGTCTGCCTGCGCTCACAGAAAGCACTGAAGACGACCCATTTCGACTCGTAGACCGCCAAAGAAGACCTTCTATTTGGTCGTGCGAGCCGAGAGGACACATCCCTCAGAAAATCCCTTTGCGCGGAAGGATCGCTGGACAACATCCACGCGTGAAGGGCCAGCTGGCGTGTGTTCTGGTGAAACACCGGAGACCGTGGCTGCCTCAGTAGATCTCCTCGCAGAGGCAACGGCCTCGGAACATCGACAAGGAGATCTAGAAGCTCTGGGAACCACGACTTCTCGGGTTGTAGAGGCGCAATAAGCAGGATCCGACATTGTTGTGCTCGAACCTTGGCAATCACTTGCGGAATCAGAATGGCTGGGGGGTAAGCATATGCATACAGGCCCTCCCAGTCCATAGACAGAGCATCCACACCCCAAGCCAGGGGGTCTGAGATTGGCGACACAAAGGTGGGGAGCCTGTTGTTCCAACGAGTGGCAAACAGGTCCACATGAGGTCGATCCCAAAGGGTACATAACTGTCGAAAGACCGCTGGAGACAAGGTCCATTCGGTAAGCTGTACCTGACCCCGCCGAGACAGCATGTCCGCCAAGACATTGAGACGGCCGGGAATGTGACGGGCACGGAGCAAAATCGATTGGGCGTTGCATCACCGTAGCAAGGCCGACACCTGACGACTGAGTGTCAAGGAACGAGTGCCTCCTTGCTTGTTGATGTAGGCCACGACCGTTGAGTTGTCCGTGGCAACCAAAACTGAGTGTCCTGCTAACTCGGATACCCAATTGGCCAGGGCCCTAGATACAGCTTCCAACTCGAGAGCATTGATGTGCCAAGACAAATAATGGTCGCTCCACAAGCCCGAAATCTCTTGGAAGTCCAAGTGGGCGCCCCAGCCCTCCGTGCTGGCATCCGTAAACAGATGCTTGGATGGCAGCGGCAGACGGAAGGGAGAACCTTGTGACAGGTTTCTGATTTGAATCCACCACTGCACGCACTCGCGAGCCGCTGGAGACAACATTACCATGGTAGAGTCGGGGTCTGTAGCTTGACACCAACCCAAACTCAGGCAATGCTGCAGTTCTCGCATATGTAAGCGGCCCAAAGGTACCAGCTTCTCCGTTGCCGCCAACAGGCCTAGCAGAGACTGCCAGGTGGCTGCCGACTGACACGGATGAGCCAGGAAGGAGGCTAGAATAGGGCGCAATTTGGAAATTCTGTCCTGAGGTGGGAAGACCATGCCTGACGTGGTCACAAACCTGTAGCCCAGAAACACGAAATCTCGAGATGGAACGAGCTCTGATTTCTCGAAATTGATCACTAGGCCCATTGTCTGACACGTATTGATCAACCAATCGCGGTGCTCCAACAACGTGTCCCGAGACTGACTGCGTAGGAGCCAGTCGTCAAGGTATTGATGAAGGAACAATCCCCGCTGGTGGGCCAGGCTCTGGACCTCCCTCACCACCATGGTGAATATCCAAGGAGAAGGTGACAGGCCGAATGGTAGAGCACAGAACTGCCACACACGACCCCGGAAAGCGAACCTCAGATACTTTCGCGAGGCTGAGTGTATCGGAATGTGGAAGAAGGCATCCTTCAGATCCAGCGAGATCGCCCATGCATTCTCTGGAAGCGCTAACCGAATGAACTCGGGCGTCTCCATAACGAACTTTGGAGTCTGCACGAACGGATTCAGAGGCGACAAGTCTATAACTGGGCGACAACCGCCGGAACTCTTTGGAACCACGAACACGATACTGTAGAAACCCGGAGTCCGCGGATCTGCAGGTTCTACTGCCCCTTTCGCGATCAATTTTTTTATCTCTACATCCAAGGCTGCTCGCTTCGCCGGAGCCGACGGCAGAGTGAATGACTTGGGGATGGGGGATAATGCAGGTTGAGTTATGAACTGAATCTGGAATCCCTTCCTGAGTACCCCCCCAGATCCAAGGGCTGGCACCCATCTCTTGCCAAATGGGCCAAAAGAGATTTAAGCGCCCACCGACTGGCGGTTCTACGTGACCAAAATGAGCGGGAGTCGCCATTGGTGACGCGTGGTACTCGGAAAGTTCCCTGGCACTGGTACTTACTGTCGTGACTGGGCCTGGACGCCCCTGCTCCGCCCTTAGACTTGCCGCGGCGGCTGGACCCGGAGTGGCGACCACCCATGGTTGTAGAGGCAGGGGCTCCTGAAAAGGGCTGCTTCTTCCTCTGTTTCTTGGGCTTTGAAGAAGAAGCGGTCTGTGGCTGTGGCCGTGGCTTCCAAGCCTTCTGCTTGGCAAGCAGTTCGGAGACCAGCTGGGCATTGGCCGACTGGACGCGGTCCGACACTTGCCGTTTCTCAGCTGAAAGAGCACCGTCCTCTCCGTGGAACAGGGAGTTGGCGGCCTGGTCCGTGAGCGCCTCCTGTGCGCAGGACAGCAGCATGGGGGCGGAACGTAGTCGGGATTTCAAATCCAGGGACGGCTTGAAAGTCAGGGACTTGAGGAAGGCGTCCTGTCGCCACTGCTCCATGGTGAACGCGCCGTAAGAGAGCTGGTGTAGGCAGTCCCGGATAGACAAGCCCGCGCTGGACAGAAATCCGATAGCGGTGGAGATCTGATCCTGAAGGGCAGCTTGGGGGACGGGTACAGCAGAGGCTTGCTGGGCCAGGTTCTCGAGGAGATCCCGCGCGGCGGCTAAAAGCCAGTCCTGGGTGGAGTCGATGAGAACAGCTGAACGAATCGACTGTTGAACATCTGCTACCTGGGCAGGGGTCACCGAGATCTTCGAGGGGGCCGACATATACTGAAGAGTCTTCTTGGAAGGCTCCGACGGCTTCTCCGTGAAGTCCTTGTGGGAAGGCAAGTATGAAGAGGAGAGCTTGGGTTTCTTTATCTTGTCTCCCTTGGCCTTGATGGAGGCTTGGCGACGAACCTCGAACGCCTGGCGTACGCTGCGGCTGAGAGGCAGTTGCTGGCGTGAACTTGATGGCGGTACTGGCTGGCCACAAGAAACTGGTTCCACTGACGAGGTTTCCGTCGGAGGCTCTGGCGGAAACTGGGAACCGAGACACGCACGCGTGAGAACCAACTTCTCCCGGAACTGGAGATCCTGAGAGGAGCCACGTTCGTCTACCAGGGAAGGATGTATGGACGCGGAGTCCATATCCTCTTCTTCGTCCTCTTCTTCCGAGTCGGACTCCGGGTCGGGACAGCGACGCTTCCGTGAAGCCGAGGGAACGAAGCCGGAAGAGGGCAGCACCTGGAGCACCTGAGCCGGGGTGACTCCACGGGAAGATCCTGAGCCGGAGTGGCTAAGAGCTGGTCCGGGGGTAAGAGGCCTGGTGACTGTAGGGACTGGGTCCGCTGCAGAGGCGTGGATAGTCCACAGGTGGCCTCGCTCGCACGGCCTGTGAGAGGCAAGAATCCAGGAGGAGGAGCAGTCGGGGGACGACACTGGAGGAGGCTGTGCTGCACCTGAGTCGAGAGCTGCGAGAACATCGCTTGCATTTGTGCCGACATGCGAGAGGAGATGTCTAGTTCCAACTGCCGAAAATCCTGAGGCGCGGAGGAGGCAGGTGAAGGTAACATAACGGACTCCGCTGAAGAGCGGCCCGACACACGCACTGCCGAAGGGTGGCCCGAAGGCCCGGACTCCGCTGAAGAGCGGCCCGCGAAGACAGTCGTGAGAGGTTGGCCCGAAGGCCCGGACGTCGCTAAAGAGCAACCCGCAGTCTGGCCCGAAGGCCCGGACGTCGCTAAAGAGCGACCCGCTGTGGCAGGGTCCGTAGAGGGCATCCCGAGGGAGCTGTCTGGTGGCGAGGCTATCCACTGGATCGGCGGCGGGGAAGGCCTGCTGCGCTGGGATATCGACTGGAAGAGAGAGTGAGAATTAGACATACCGTCATAACCTCCTCCCCCCCCCCCCCCCCACTTTCACCGAAACATCGCGCCCTGAGGCAGTCAGATGCGGTGGAAGATGAGGCGAGCACTCACTGCTAGCATTGAAGCCATTAGTCCGAATAGAAAACGGAGGCTGGTCGGATCCTGCGATCCGATGGGAACCCGGGTCCCGGGCCCCGACAGGGGCCGGGAGCCGAACTAGCCCTGTTTCTAACTCGACCAAACCACTAGCGTCAGTTACTAATGCCCGAGGTGGGCATAGAGGCAACGCCGTGGTAACGAGGGACAAGCCTGAGCTGGTAGCGGAATGCCGAGGAAGACGCAAGCATGGTCTATCAGCATCTGATACCTTAACGAGAGTCGTGTTCCTATCGGAACCCGGGTTCCCGTCGGAACCCGGGCCCCGAGCGGGGCCCGGGACTCGAGCGCCAACGTGTAGCTGTATAGCTGACAGTGACTCGGAACCCGGAGCCGTAATCCCACCGGGACCCGGGTCCCGACCGGGACCCGGGAGCCGAGCACCGTCATCTGACATGAGCGTGACAGATGAGAGCGCGGGAACAGACGGAGTGTTCCTGGGACCCGGGCTCCGAGCGCCCACGCAAGGCATGGACTCGGAAACACGACGCTCGGAGTGAATGGAGAGAAAACGATTAACCAGGCTAGCTGGAAAATCTAACAGACTCCGAACACTCAAAAGCTGAGGGCGCAATGCCGAAAGCAGAGAGCGGCCCACCACATCACCCACCACACCTGCGGGGCCAGAGCCGCACACACAGGTGGGGGAGAGGGAGGGACAAACATGACATTACAATCAAAATTATGACAAAATTCCTGTGAGTCTAAGAGGGACAGGGCGTCTACACTCACTGGGGATTGTAAAGCTAAATTAAGCCGAGCCGACTCAGTGTCGAAGCGACGGATGGCGGCGAGACAATGCACCCAGGCAGACCGAGAGCAGTCAACATCAGGTGGGGAGGGACGTGAACGGAGGTGAAGTAAATCCCTCAACGCCCCATACACGGTTGACCAGTCTTCTGGTGAACGAGATTCGCACTTGTCGCAAGGAAAATCGTCGATGCAGAACGAATCCACACACCGCCAACAGAAGTCGTGGACCTCCCACGCTGGTAAGAACACGTGGCACCGGCCACACACACGCGTGGGCATGGTCAGCTCAGCTCACTCAAACAGGAAAACCTGGGCGTGGACTACCGTCAACGTGTTAAAAAGGACACCCCTAACGACTAAGAGTCCATTCCTGCCGAGTTTCCACAGAGGTTTCCACAGAGGTGGATCCAAGCAATAAAATTAAACAGAAATATAGAGTAGGCATAAGTAGGTCTGCTTCCTTCAATAGGAGAATTGGGAATGGAGGAAGTGGCTACGGTGCTGCCCCTGGTGGCAGCAAGGGAGGGGTCATTCTTTATTCTTCCCCATATGAGAGGTTTCTCTATGGGGGAGCCTAATTTAAGTAGGCTGTTAGGAGTTACCCGTGTAGTATTATGGAGGTAATGTATAGGACAATAATGCTGTGTTTGATTTTCACATTTGTGGGCAAATGACAAAAACCGTTTTCACATTTGTGGTTAAATTTTTTTTTTCACATTTGTGGGTGGATTTTTTTTCACATTTGTGGGTAATGATATTTTCACATTTGTGGGTGATTTACAAAATTTGTTTTCACATTTGTGGGTTTTCACATTTGTGGGCGTTTTAACATTTGTGGGTTCAACAGCCGTGTCCCTCTGATTATGCTGATTGTGTGAAGCGGACTGACCCCTCTGCATCACATGCATTCCCTGACAACAAACCATGACACAACCACCACCAAACTATACTGGTTAGGCGGCGTTGCCCTGACGAAGGTACTCTTTCCCAGCTCTGTGGTGGACGTGGACCCCTATTGATGGAGTAGAGGTTGAATTTGGAATCGCCAGTGAATAAAACCACTGACCAAACCACTCACGTCCGAACCTCGTAATGCCGACAGAAGTCGAGCCTCAGCTGCTTGGTTTTGGAGTGAGGTTTGGCTTCCTTCTGGCCACTCTGCCATTCAAACCGGCTGTTTGCAGAGGTCGGTGCACTCTTGTTCGAGATGCATGGACACCATGATCGCTCCAAATGTTCCCTAAACTCAAGAACAATGGCCCGTCTGCTCTGCTTGCAGTGACGTACCAGAACTTGGTCATCCCTGGCAGTGGGTACAGCAGGTCTTCCCGATCTTGCCCGTTCCTGCGATTAAGGCTATAGCAAGCCACACTGTCTTGCAGAGTGTCTATCTTTGGCTGCTATAGCCCTCCGGCTCTTTCCGTGCTGTTGAAGTCCGCACATCTGGATCGCTCGAATCCGGTAAGCTCAGCCATGGTCCGTAACACTTTGCACTGATATTTTTTTTCAGAACCCGATTTATAACCCCATTTTCGATCAACAAATGTTGCGTCAGCAAAGAGATATGAAAAACAAGCTTCTGAATTGATTTGTGAAATCCACTGATTTGTGTGCATTATCTTGTGGAGGCGTCTTGAACACTGTGATTTACTTTACTTTCAACATTCTTACATTGAAAGTCACAGATGGGGCATTTTATTGTTTCATATGGGAACTGAAAGTATGCTTCTTCATCATATTTATAAATGGCAATTATATATTACGCTTCTGTTTATGAATATCGTGGCCAGAACACAATGCTCATCGCATGAGAAATCCTGTGGGTGGGCCCAAACTTTTGGAGGTGACTGTAATATGTTGTAGAACTGCACGAATTGTATATAGTAGTCGGTAGGATTATTAGCAAATATGCACGTACATGTCCTAGTAACGAACTGGATATTATGGAATCATCGGTAAAGAATCTCGGGTACCATTTGGAGCTAAAATCCATCGTCATGCCATTAACTCGTCTGTGTCTGTCCGCTTGCACATCTATTTTATGTCCCAGTGTAGTTAAAGCTTCCTCGTGATTGGAATTGTTAGCAGGGTAGCACATAACCAACTGGACATTATGTGATCACTGCTCGGACTCTTTATGACCATCTAGCTAATACATTCGACGGCAGCAATGTGGAACAATCTCCTCAAGTCCATATGTTCCATCTTAAATTGGAGAACGATAGTCAATATTCCTGTGCGTTCTCTTGTCAGCAAGTTCTTTTCAAGTGATATACTTTGAAGAAACGTAAAATACATGTCAATGAATCAACATTCTCATAAAATCTGTGAATGCTTGCTGAGGCTGACCTGACGAATAAAACATCCCCAGTGGTTCAGTAACTGAGGACGATACAACACAACAGAAAATCGGAGGGAATCAGAAACCGTCTTATTGTGTACGAGGAGGTGCAATATAAATGAAGGTGTCATTGTATACAAGCAACCGACACTGATAAAAACAATACCTGTTTTTGTTCTCGAATTTCTATGGAATAGCATCACAATTCTTGTCAATAAGCTTGGCTCCATCGGTCCCAGGGTAAAAATGAGTATCTCTACATGTGCATGCGCTGTGTCCTTCATTATTTGTTCAGAAAAGATAATTGCTCTATTCAAGTGCACAGCAGATGATCTGTGACATCATAAAACTATCAGTGATATTTACTTAAGGAAATGCGAAAGGGGAAAAAGCTTTTCAGAGATTTGAGTCGATTTACAATATTGATTGAAGTAAATAACAATCAATGTACGGTTGCTGTTATAGGCAGGGGGGAAACGTGTATAATTGTTCTGTGGTCCTCGATTCCTCCACGTACGGTAATGGATTCTCAGTGGGTTTCCTCGAGGCCATTTGCTTTTTGCAAATCACAATTCCAGAGCCCGGGTTGCTAGTGTCTTTAAATGGGTTTCGCTAATTATTCATTGCCACAATTGCACAACCCGAGCTAAATATATGCCAATGTGTGTATACACCGGTGGATACAACACTGGCCATTAGAAGATGTATGTTGATTTCTATCTGGTAAAACAATGCAGTGGAGTTGTGTGTAGCGGTCTAGCCTACTACCACATAATACAAAGCAGGTTCTGATGATGCCCCTGGTGAAAACCCAACATGGTAAACAAGAATACATTTTTTTCCAAAACCACAGAATGATATCATTAGGCTGCAGGTAGCCCGTAAAACATGTTTGGTTTTTTCCGACTGCACACCTGATGTAATTAGTATACAAGTGCTCAGCAACCAATTAGCTATTTTTTGTGTGAATATTTTCGATTTGTCGCCATTTTGAAGTTTCGCTCATTGGAGCAGTTCAGTCTTGTAATTCAAACTTTGCCAGAAACTAATCTAAGTTCCAAACCCCTCAAATTTAATGTCAACGTGTTTTACAAGCATATATGTTGCATGACTGTAATGACGTTTTCCACAATCACTAAGGAGTAACAGTCCCATTGGAGTGGAGCGACTTGATTGCACCATACTCAGACATTGCAATCAGTAGTACATGCCATTAAATGCACAGACAGTCTATATATTGTAGGAAGAATATCGATTTGATAACGAGTATGTTTTATTAGGAATACATGTATGGTATTTTGAAATGTAGGGCATGTATTCATGTTAGTATATAGTTGTGACCTTGCTGTACCCTTCGTTCACATTTCACAGCACAGCATTATTGTGCTCTTCTGGGATTCCTCTTGTGAGAAATGTGACCATGTTTCTAAGTTACCCTGAAGATCTGATCAACCAGAGATCAAATCTCTGGTCAGCCTCCGCCTATTGATAGCCATGTATGTCCATAAAGGGAGGAGGTCCATTTATTATGTTCGGTGGCAAACAACTTTGTGGCTCCTTATGAGACAATATAACCCATTGCACATAATGTATTGTAATCAACAGCCAACCATGCACTTTGATAATTATAAGTGAGATAATTGTCGATGCACATTATATCATATTCTGTTACATCATTGATACTCGAACCCAGGTGCTTGGGTATTGTGGTTGGCTCAGTCGCACTAAGATCATTGGTAACATAATATTATAATAATAATAATAGTGTGTGGTGTCATTTGGTAAAATAATTCCGTATGGAAATCGGTGCATAATTATACCATATCGTGAATTATTTTTCGTCGTATTTCATAATTTTGTGCTGCATTATTTCCCTCAAGCAAAAACGTATAGAGTACGAATATATGGTGCTATTTCCTACTAGTTGTGTTGTTTTTCATGATTTAATATCAGCTGATATTTTACTTACTTATACATGTCGATCATACAGAATGATCCCACACTGGGCAGTGCGAATAGTGCTATTTTACTAGCTTAATATGTGATGAACGTCAGTAAATATCAGTCAATATACCGATCACTATATCGTCCGAATAAAAGATCAGCGTTTTTATGTAAGACTTCAAACATTATCGCGCGTAAAAGTAGGTGAAAATTTAGAGACACTTCCGGTCAATCATTGACATAATACATATATACATTACATTGTTCATTATGTATTAAATTGATTTCAAAAATAGCTTGAATATTATGTTGAAAATACCATAAGACCTTGCTCTAAGGAAATAAGTACAGTTATAAGCGGAAGAACATATTTTCCTCTTCAAGAAAGCGGCATTGCTTCTATTATGACCGATGCACTACTTATGTAGTATACTTATTATCCACATATAAGTTCCAAACCCCTAATTCAAATTCAATGTCAGCGTGTTTTACAAGCATATAGGTTGCATGATTTTCATGACGTTTTCCACAATCACTAAGGTGAAATGAAGAGTGACAGACCCATTGGAGTGGAAAGACTTGATTGCTAAATACTCAGACATTGCAATCATCAGTACATGCCATTAAATGCACAGACAGTCTATATATTGTAGGAAGAATATCGATTTGATAATGAGTATGTTGTATTAGGAATACATGTATGGTATTTTGAAATGTAGGGCATGTATTCATGTTAGTATATAGCTGTGACCTTGCTGTACCCTTCGTTCACATTTCACAGCGCAGCATCATTGTGCTCTTCTGGGATTTCGCTTGTGAGAAATGTGACCATGTTTTGAAGTTACCCAGAATATTTGATCAACCAGAGCTCAAATCTCTGGTCAGCCTCCGCCTATTGATAGCCATGTATGTCCATAAAGGGAGGAGGTCCATTTATTATGTTCGGTGGCAAACAACTTTGTGGCTCCTTATGAGACAATATAACCCATTGCACATAATGTATTGTAATCAACAGCCAACCATGCACTTTGATAATTATAAGTGAGATATTTGTCGATGCACATTATATCATATTCTGTTACATCATTGATACTCGAACCCAGGTGCTTGGGTATTGTGGTTGGCTCAGTCGCACTAAGATCATTGGTAACATAATATTATAATAATAATAATAGTGTGTGGTGTCATTTGGTAAAATAATTCCGTATGGAAATCGGTGCATAATTATACCATATCGTGAATTATTTTTCGTCGTATTTCATAATTTTGTGCTGCATTATTTCCCTCAAGCAAAAACGTATAGAGTACGAATATATGGTGCTATTCCCTACTAGTTGTGTTGTTTTTCATGATTTAATATCAGCTGATATTTTACTTACTTATACATGTCGATCATACAGAATGATCCCACACTGGGCAGTGCGAATAGTGCTATTTTACTAGCTTAATATGTGATGAACGTCAGTAAATATCAGTCAATATACCGATCACTATATCGTCCGAATAAAAGATCAGCGTTTTTATGTAAGACTTCAAACATTATCGCGCGTAAAAGTAGGTGAAAATTTAGAGACACTTCCGGTCAATCATTGACATAATACATATATACATTACATTGTTCATTATGTATTAAATTGATTTCAAAAATAGCTTGAATATTATGTTGAAAATACCATAAGACCTTGCTCTAAGGAAATAAGTACAGTTATAAGCGGAAGAACATATTTTCCCCTTCAAGAAAGCGGCATTGCTTCTATTATGACCGATGCACTACTTATGTAGTATACTTATTATCCACATATAAGTTCCAAACCCCTAATTCAAATTCAATGTCAGCGTGTTTTACAAGCATATAGGTTGCATGATTTTCATGACGTTTTCCACAATCACTAAGGTGAAATGAAGAGTGACAGACCCATTGGAGTGGAAAGACTTGATTGCTAATACTCAGACATTGCAATCATCAGTACATGCCATTAAATGCACAGACAGTCTATATATTGTAGGAAGAATATCGATTTGATAACGAGTATGTTGTATTAGGAATACATGTATGGTATTTTGAAATGTAGGGCATGTATTCATGTTAGTATATAGTTGTGACCTTGCTGTACCCTTCGTTCACATTTCACAGCGCAGCATCATTGTGCTCTTCAGGGATTTCGCTTGTGAGAAATGTGACCATGTTTTGAAGTTACCCAGAATATTTGATCAACCAGAGCTCAAATCTCTGGTCAGCCTCCGCCTATTGATAGCCATGTATGTCCATAAAGGGAGGAGGTCCATTTATTATGTTCGGTGGCAAACAACTTTGTGGCTCCTTATGAGACAATATAACCCATTGCACATAATGTATTGTAATCAACAGCCGACCATGCACTTTGATAATTATAAGTGAGATATTTGTCGATGCACATTATATCATATTCTGTTACATCATTGATACTCGAACCCAGGTGCTTGGTTATTGTGGTTGGCTCAGTCGCACTAAGATCATTGGTAACATAATATTATAATAATAATAGTGTGTGGTGTCATTTGGTAAAATAATTCCGTATGGAAATCGGTGCATAATTATACCATATCGTGAATTATTTTTCGACGTATTTCGTAATTTTGTGCTGCATTATTTCCCTCAAGAAAAAACGTATAGAATACGAATATATGGTGCTATTCCCTACTAGTTGTGTTGTTTTTCATGATTTAATATCAGCTGATATTTTACTTACTTATACATGTCGATAATACAGAATGATCCCACACTGGGCAGTGCGAATAGTGCTATTTTACTAGCTTAATATGTGATAAACGTCAGTAAATATCAGTCAATATACCGATCACTATATCGTCCGAATAAAAGATCAGCGTTTTTATGTGGGACTTCAAACATTATCGCGCGTAAAAGTAGGTAAACATTTAGAGACACTTCCGGTCAATCATTGACATAATACATATATACATTACATTGTTCATTATGTATTAAATTGATTTCAAAAATAGCTTGAATATTATGTTGAAAATACCATAAGACCTTGCTCTAAGGAAATAAGTACAGTTATAAGCGGAATAACATATTTTCCCCTTCAAGAAAGCGGCATTGCTTCTATTATGACCGATGCACTACTTATGTAGTATACTTATTATCCACATATAACTAATAAGAAGGTAACTTGAAGAACCTGTATGAGTCTTTTTTATCAACTGGCTTCATGTACATGTAATTGAGATATACTGTGCCTACATTACTGTTGTCTGGTTGACATCATCCTCTGGACCTGAGGTAATAGCCACAAGACATAGTATTCACGAGGGTCTTATAAACCAATTTATTAGTATCGGTCCATCTCATCGTGCTCATAGTGGTCGAATCACATATATACTTTTGAAGGAGCGATGAGAATGTCATGCATGTTTAAGGATCATCTCTTAAAAATAGAATTTCGAAACACCCCTAAAGGGTGTATTTCAATATTTGTACATAACATGTTGTCTTATTCCTATAACAGTACCCTATTTGTGGTTGCAACAGTTTTGTAAAAAAAAAAAAAAAATGTTTTGCTCATTGTCCTCAGTTTACATAATCTGAACATGATTTAGTTGTGTGGCTCGATCCGTAATCTGAAAAATCCACGTTCACTGGTAGTCCATTATGATGGTCTCTGATATGGCTGAAGTCGGATTGTAAAGAAAGAGGACCATCTCATTTAGCCAAATTGACTCGGTCGCTGGTGATTGATCGAGTACCTCGACTCCTTAAAATGGGGACCTGATTTTAAAGTCCAAGATCGAGAGAATCGGCGAGAGAAGTATCGGCGAGAGAAAGCCCCGTGCGTTGGTTCTGTTGCTTCCACATACCACTAGCGTTATTGCGGAAGCGTTCGTTTCCTATTTGGCAGGATTTGTTTTTTTTTTGCATGGTTTGTCCTGTGGAAAGCTACGGAGAGAATTGTACTGGTGCTTTTCAATAGACCAAAACTGTCTTTCCAACCCTAGAGTATCATCCAAAAGAGTTTGGCCCACGTAGCACAGCTTACTATTTCTTCCAAATTCAATGAAGATTAAAAATGTGCCAGACGGAATAAATATGGTAGAAATTCAGTTGGTGAGTAGTATTAACAGAGTAAGGAGTGCTATTTGGGCAAAGAGGGCGATGATACCAATAAAATTGTCGTAAAAATCGTGAACATTGATTTGATTTAGAAACATCAGGAGCCATCCAACCCTCCTGAACTCCCAACATCAAGTCAAATGAGATTACAAATTATAAATATCAAATACTTCAAGTAGTACAAGTAAATTAAATAAGGACATTTAGTTATAGTAATGTAATAAATTCTTTTAAAAAGTCCCTGATTTGTATTGAGATGTTTTTTAAAAACTAAATACGGGAAGAATCATGCAACTAATAAACATGTTAGGTGTACTTTAAGAATATATTTTACTATGTTTTGATATACAATAGCATGTATCGAAGTGGATGTGCCTTTTATAGTGTTTATAGAAATGTTTTTTAGTGTTTTGCTTTGACATACTCCATGACATGGCGAAATCGAAACTCGTTCGTGACGAAATGAAGATATTTTTACTATCAACTATTGTAATCATTGCATCAAAATGACACGTGAAACTATATGTAGATGATCAAAGTATGATTTTGTATTTTCCTTTCAGATTCTTCATTGACGTCCATATGGAATACTCGCCGGGGTCATGTTGACATTTCATAACTTATACTGATGAGTGAACATTTTCAAAGCCACACGAGGAACTCGGTTATTTTATTTTGTGTTGTTTTCGCAATAAACGTCCATGCTATTCATCAGGAAAGAAAGAGACAGCAGTCATGTCGCCATCACATTTTATTGGAGACATTTTTCCGGGAGCCTCCAGAAGTTAAGCCAGAGACTATTATCACACAACCCTTGCGCCTGTCTTACTGATTGAATGAGGTAGTTCTCAGAGTATGTTGTGTGGCGCTGATGAATGTCCAGTTACTCACATAAAGTAGAGGCTGAACGTGGAACACACAGAGAATGTTTGTGCCATTGAGGGTTGTCATGGAGCCTTCCTGGTTGCTAATACCACATTATTTGCTGTACTGCAAATACCAAGCTATCTCGGCTGGGATACGATATGGTCGGCACATTCCAGGCGACAGGTTAGAGTATTTCTCTTGGACGTCACGTCGAATAATATGTGAGAATATCATGGATATGTTAATTTTCGTGAGACAAATTCGGCATTACCAGCTGTTGCTTTTGATTGAGGTATTATACATATCGCAGCTAATCCGTATCTTACTTATATACTTGTTCAGTATGTCAGTGTTCCAGATCCAAATCTATTATCTTTACGATGACATTTTAAAAATATGTATCAGTTATAATGTAATTAGGCTGATACATTTATGTGTCGATAAATACATACATAATGGGAGAAATATGAAGAGATACAACTGTTTTACAACTGTTGTTATGAACCATTATGCAAATTATTAACAAAAACTTAGTGGTAAATGAGGCATTTATATCCATTTGGCACTAAAATCTATCCTCTTGCCGCTTGTAAATTATCACGTTTATGTTCTCTAGTTAAAACTCCCTCGTGGATAGAATTCTCAGCACCGAGAGCACATAACAAAACTGGACATTGCGTATTCACTATTGGGACTCTTTATGACCATTCGCTAATGTAGTCGCCAGTAGCAATTTGGAAATAAAATCCTCATATCCATACCGGCTTATCATGGTGAAAAGAGCCAATATTGACTAGTATTAGACGAAATAATTGGGAAACATAAGCGTTATTTGTCAGCAAAATATTCATTTCAATCGATTGACTTTGGAACCACCTATAGCAAGTGTCAATAAGTCAAAATTCTAATAAAATCGAGGTATGTTTGCTAGGAATATCCTGACGAAATGAATATGCCCAATGGTTCCTACATGAGGGTGTTACAACACAACAGGAAATTTGAAGGGAAATTCGAGTTTTACCAGTACTAGTACCAGGAGGCACATTTCGAATTTATCTGTAGGTGTCATAGTACACATGCATCTGACACTAGTAACAACAATGCATACGGTATTCTAACTACGTAAGGGATAACATCACAAGACATTCATTCTGTTAATAAGCTTGGCTCAACTGGACCTTGGGTACTGTTGTGCATCATCATCTATACATGCATTTGTGTTATGTTTCGTTCATTATTTGTTCAAAAAGAGTGATGGTTCCATTCAATTGCAGACAATTTATGCCATCGACACAGTATCAGTGATTTTTACCTGAAGAAATGCACGTCTTTCTTGTCAGATGTCTGACAGACGTAACAATATTGATTGAAGGAAATCACAACCAACGACTGTATTGTTGTTGTTATAGGCCTGGATACGTATACTAGTAATTGATTAATTAACGGTCAATGGTTATCGGTGGGGTCCCTCGTGGCCATTTACAACAAACAATCATATTATAAATAAATACTTAACATCTGAATATAATCTCCATATTTAAGTATAAACCCGTTCAACAAACCCACATATTGCAATACGAAGTACGATGTCACATGTATGTATGTCATACATGTACGCATAAAATACATTCGACATCAAATGCTGTCATATGGAATTAAACATGTCTCAGCCCTATAAGCCACTTGTACTTTCTAACATAGAGTAACTGGGTGGGAAATAAGCAATTGTACCCATTTGGCACTAATATCCACCGCCTTGCCACTCATTCGTATGTGCATGTCCACCTTCACACCCATGATCTGTTCCAGACTAGTTAGAGCTCCTTCATGAATAAAACTTTAAGCAGAAAAGCACATACTATAACCAACTGAATATGTTGGTATATATTCGGCCCTAACATCCACCGTCTTGCCACTCATCCGTCTGTGCCTAGTTCAACAGCGTTCTTAATTGTTTACTTAATTTTCTGAAATTTAGTCCAGCCAAAACTTCCCTGTTTTACTTTCATGTTAATCTGCTTATTTATGGGTCAACAGGCAAAAAACTGCCTTGGTCTTAACTTCAAACTTAACTGTATTATAGTTGATATTATTATTGAAACATGTACATGTATAGTTTGGAAATAAGTTACTAATACTACTACTACCTCTTGGTTGGAAGTTTGTGAAATGTACTGTTCGAACTCTTTACGACCATCTAGATAATGTAGTCGACAGCAGCAAACAATCTCCTAACACCCAAAGCATTGTAACCTGGAACATCAGAGTCAATACTCATGTGCGTTGTTTTTTCAGCAAGTTCTTTTCAAGTTGTGCGCTTTGGTGAAACCGGAAATAAATGTCAATTAATCAAGATAAATCTATTTATGCTCGTAAAATCTATTAATGCTTGCTAAGGCTGTCCTGACGCATCCCAAGTGGTTCATTAACTGAGGATGATACAACATAGCAAAAAATCTGAAAAACTCCTGAACTGTCTTACTATATTACAGTACGAGGAGGTGAGAAGCAAATGTATGTATTGGTGTCATTGTATACAATGACAAAACTAGGTGAGTGTGTTTTCCAGCACGCGGGAAAGATCGAGTTTGAACTGGCGGAAGAATACAAGAGCTTTCTGGTGTTCTTCCGCCAGTTCAAACGAGATCTTTTCCCGTGTGCTGGAAAACACACGAAACAGGTTTTGTTTTTATCACATGCTATGAATTTATGATTCTGGAATATTTGGAAACCCAACCCCTGTAAATTAAAGTAAAATTGTACCAAAGATTGCAAGAACTTCTTACAATCTTTGATTGTACTCAAGGACCCTGAGTGGAAGACCTGTAAACATGTGCGTTGCTAGGAAACAATATAAACAATGCAGATCACCGGGTCGTCAAATACTTTGTATTATGACGTCACGGTGGTTGTACGTTTTCTAAATGGTTTTATGTTACTAAGGCTGAATCGCGTGATGTTTCATTGTGACGTCATAGAACACTCGTGCTTTAATTGTTCTTTAAAGAAAAACGCATTCAGACAAGTGCATGTGAATATGTGAAATGTGAAGCAAAAATGTGAAGAAAAAAATAGTGCAAACATGATGTTTCCGGCAAAGGTTATCACACTGTCGGAAATCACTGTGTGTTCCTACTGTTTGTAGTTTAAGATAAATTCATAGCATGTGATAAATGCACCGGACACTAGTAACTATAGTACTTGTTTTGCCTTCCTATGGAAAATCATCACGATTCATTTATTTTGCCGATAAACTTGGCTCGATTGGACCCCGGGTAGTATTATCGGTTATTCTCTATAAATTTACATGTATTTTTGTTCTCTATTGTTCAGAAAAAATTGCTTCACCCAAGTACACAACAGATGATTTTTTGCCACGGGCAAACTATCAATGATATTTACTCAAGGAAATGCGAAAGATGGAAAAGCTTTTCCAGTCAGAGGAGTAACAATATTGAGTGAAATAGATAACAAATCCATGTATTGTTACCGATATACGCCTGGATACATGTATTGTTCTGTTGTCATCGACTCCCTTGCATTCACTGGTGATACCCAGTCGGTTCCCTCGAGGCCAAATCACATCACCAGATCCTGGTTTGACCTCTCTTTGTATGAGGGTATTGCTTATCATTCATTTCACATACCGAACTGAACCATATGAATTTAGCCAAATATACATAACTTTGGGTGTATACACTATATTGACATGTACATCACTGGCCATCAGCAGAACTATATCAATTTTACCTGGTAGAAGCATGCAGTGGAGCTGTATATAAAATAGCAATCTACATCCACATATACAAAACAGGTTCTGATGCCATTAAAAAAGCCCAAAATGATAAACTTCTTGAACAAATAAATACTGTACATCCACATCCCAAACCACTAAATAGCATCATCAAGGACACCTGATGGAATTAATATACAACTGCCCAACAACCAACTAGGTACTTTTTGTGTGAATCTCCTAACTGAAGACGTGGCAATTTACCCGGTAATCCGACTTTTCGCCCATTGGAACAATTTATTCATGAAAGTCAATCTCTGCCAGAAAACAATCTGTATATGTGAGGAATTCCGAAGCCCTGAGTCAAATTAAATGCATTGCGTTTTATACAAGCAGATAAATTTATGTTGACTGACTTTCATGATTTTTCGGTAATAACTAAGGTGAAGAAATATCTCTTGGTCATTGTTAGTGGTGGTGGAAAATGTAATTATGATACTTGACAAGATCCATATGGATGAGCTTTTTCGTGAAGAAATAAATTGTGACAATCCCAATGGGGTGAAGTGAATTTTGACTTGATCATTCATTGTTCGATCTTCAGATATTGCAATCGGTAGTACCTGGTATTAAAAGTGTTCAGGCAATCTATATATTATAGGAATGAAATTCTATTTCATTTACAATCGATTTGAATGCGAGTACGTTGTGTAAAGCATACATATATACTATTTCGAAATATTTCCTCGAGTGTAGAAAATTTCTTCCTGATAGTTTCACAGAACTGCGTCATTGTGCTCTCGGGGGATGGAGAACAACAGTTCCTTCCTGAGTAGAAGCGAAAGAGGAATGTGCCCATGTTTCTAAGTTACCCAGCAGATTTGATCAGCAGGAGATTGATCGGTCATTCTTCGCCTATTGATTGACGTTTATGTCCTTAAAGGGAGGAGGCTCGTTTGTTACGTTTCGTGGCAAAGCGAGGCACAGCCACGAACAACTCCAAGTGCTTCTTGCTGAGACAATGTCCCCACTACACATTATGTATTGCAATCAGCATGCCCTTATGTACTTTGATAGTTACCAGCGAGTTTCTTGTCATTGCTGCACATTTTATATCATTGTATGTAATATGCTACATTTTGATATATCCTTGTATATAAAATGTTATACCATGTACCCATGTGATGCTGTATTGTGGTGGACCAATGCTGATAGCACATACTCATATAATACTAGCACATACTCATAGCACATACTCATATAATACGTGGAGAGTTATAAGACGTGGAGAGTCACCTGCAGAAATACGTAAATTTATGGGAGCTCATGTGACGACGTTTCGACCTATTAGCGTGCGGTAAACATCAAAGTCGTATAATAAAATTATATATGTGAAGACAAAAATAAGGAAGACAAAAATAGCACACAAAGGACGTTAAGTAGGGGAAGAGTATTCTGACCTGGACCAGTCTATCTTTATCAAAAGACTTCGAGCCACATCTGTACATGTAATTGAGATATACTGTGTCTACATTAGGGTTGTTTGGATGACATTAACTTCGGGACCTCAGGTAGCTTCAGGAAATAACCAGAAGGCACATTAGTCACGAGTGCCTTGTGAACCAAAGTATTAGTATTGCTACATTCAAAATAGTGTCCGAGTAAAATACTAGGATATTGATTTAAGAAATGACAAACTTCTCTGAAATATCACGCATGTGGTCTTGAGGATCTGTTACAAATGGAATTATGAACACACAGGATATTTTTTCAACTGTAGATACCCTATGGTTTTGTTTCTGAAACAATTCCCTTTTCGTGATTGCAACGGTTTTGTGCATTTTATTTTTCGATTTCGCTTCTGCTCAAATTGCATCATTTGATCACGAATTCGTTCTATGGCTCGATCTATAATTTGAAAACAAAAATCCATGGTCACCCTAGCTGGTAGTCCATTATGATTGTCCCTGATATGGCTGAAGTCGGATTGCGAAGAAGGAAGACCATGTCATTTCGCCAAATTGACTCGGTCGCTGGTGATTGATTGAGTACCTCTTCTCCACAGCGCGCGGAACTTGATGGATATCGGTGAAGGACGACCCCATGCATTCGTTCTGTTGCTTCCACGTCCACATGCCATTACTGATATTGCTGGACGGGGACAGTTTCTCGTGCTTTTGTCAGGGTATGGATTGTGTCCATGGTGAGAATATACAGGGATGACTGAACTACTACTTCCCAATAAAACTGACAGTGATTTTTTTTTTTCAATGTTAGATCAGACTTCAGATACGCGTTTGAATGATGACAGTTGAAGTACTGTATTGGATCTCTACACATCGTTTTCCATTATACATGGTATTTGTCTTTCAACAAAGTAAAAACAATAAGTAATTTTAATGTTGTCATTTACAAATTTTGCTAACGTCCATGGTCCTAAATTACGGACATCCAATTTGCTAATACTAATGTGCTAATACATTTCAATTTTTCAGCAGCAATGGATGTAGTCGCGGCATTACCGCGTTATGATGACAATCATACAGCTACAACACACACAGGAATGTAAAAATAATACAGTTTAAGACTAGGAGAACATTTTCTTTTATTTGGTCACGTCAGTTTAAGGCTCGGGGTTGTTACTATCCATGAAGACTGACAGTATTGTTGCAATTCTGAGCCAGAAGAAACATTTGGATGTATTTTAGCCACATGATGATTTCAAAGGATTGAGCGCCTCAAAAATCAAGCAGATGCATGAAATTTATTCTGACCCAGAAATTATGTGATGCTGTATGTGATGCACTAATTATGATACTTGACAAGATCCATATATGATGTGCTTGTTCGTGAATAAATGAACTGACAATCCAACTGGAGAGGAGTGAATTTTGACTTGACAGCTTTTTAGTGCTCAATACTCAGCTATTGCAATCAGAAGTACATGGCATTAAATGTGTTTAGACATTCTAAATATTGTAGGAATGAAATTATATTTCGTTTTCCAATTCATTTGATAGCAAGTACGTTGTGTAAAGAAAACATGTATGATATCTTAAAATGTTTCCTCAAATGAAAAAGAAATCTTGTTATGATGGTAAATAGTTATGATTTTGCTATTACACTTCGCTTTTTAACTCACAATTCACAGAACTGCATAATTGTGCTCTTGGAGGATGAAGTACAGCAGTTTCGTCCATGCATAGAGGCGAAAGAGAAATGTGCTCGCCGCTCATGATTTGAGCAACTGGAGATTGATCGGTGATCTTTTGCCTATCGATTGACGTTAACTTTATGTCCATACAGGGAGGAGGTTTATTTACTACAATGCTTGGCCCACGCGAGGCACAGCCATAAACAATTTTGTGGTTTTTGGTGAGACTATATACACCACTCAGGGGCGGATCCAGGATTTTTTAATAGGGGGGGGGGTGCTCTTCTTAAATGTAGTAGTCTTGAAATAGTGTGAGCGAGCGTAGCGAGCGAAGCCTTATGCAGTCTGGGGGTTTGGGAGGCGCCGTAAGCCCGCCGAAAATTTTTTGGAATTCAGTGTCTCTGAGATGGTTTCTAAGGTGTATTTACAACTGTACCTTGTGAAATCACTAAGTAGATTTTCACTTTAGGAGTCTGTTTTTGTTGTGAATGGAGGATACATCACTGACTAGCGAGTGAAGCCTTATGCGGTCTGGGAGATATTTTTTTAATTTAGTGTCTCTGAGATGGTTTCTAAGGTGTATTCTACAACTGTACCTTGTGAAATCAATGAGTAGAATTTTACATAGAAGTCTGCTTAGTTCTGTTGTAAATGAAGGATAGATTTTCAAAGAAAGGAAGGTCTAATAGTCCTACCATTCTAAGGCTGTTCTAAGGTTCTTATGCACCAGACATGGTGATGGTCAATCGTTTAATAATAAAGATAAGATATAATTATCTTCCAAGTTATGCCGACATCCAGAATTATATCCAGAGTTATAAAGAACCCTGTCTGTAACAAATAAATGAAATAAAAAATATCCCCTGTGTATATTCAATGACAGTTTCGGTATGAAGTCAAGTGTGTCGGACTAGATTTATTATTGGAGGGGTGGGGGGGGGGTGGGGGTGGCAAGCTGATTAGAGGAGTCAAGCGACCGAGCGAAGTGAGGTGGATAGGTGGTAGCTTACACGGCGTGGGGCCCTTGAGCGGGCCCCAGAAGCCAGAACTTTTTTCATGTTGTGTGGTTGATTCTGAGCTCTCTCTGGCTCTGATTGAGTATTTTTCATTCCACACATGCATGTAAATATTGCTGGTATTTAGATTTATTTATCCCAAAACTACTCATTGTCACTTTACATATCATATTTCATAAAACTTGAAGAACTCATGATTAATGACACTCAATTGCATAATTATTGACCAACGAATGTTAGGCCTATGTAACGCTGTAATGCACCTTAACATATTTCTGAGTCACAGATTTTTTTGTTGAAAATATATTGTGGGGCTCTACCCCCTCCCTCCGCCAACGCCCCCCCCCCCCCCCCCCCCGGTCAAAAATATCAAACAAGGAAAATTACACTCATATTTAGTTACATAGGTGCATACCCACATTTTCTATAGCTTTTTGCTCTCTCTTTTTTCTTTTCTTCTTGCTCTCTCTTTTTTCTTTTTCTCTTTTTTTCACGGCCCCATAGGGGGGGGGGGTGCGCGCCGGGTGCACCCCCCCCCCTGAATCCGCCAGTGTACAGAATGCTCCCCAACTGGACAGTGCCGGATAGTTATATTACTCGCCTAATATGTGATAGATGCCAGTGAATATTAGTTAATATTCGATATATACATATGTTGTACACGCATTATCCACATATGTAACTAACGAAGACAAACACGAAGGACGTTTAGTAGGGGGAAGGCTTTTTCAACTGGCTTCGAGCTACATGTGTAATTAAGATATACTGTGTCTACATTCTGGTTATTTGGATGACATTAACCTCGGGACCTCAGGTTATAGCCAGAAGAACATCAGTCACGAGTGCCTTGTTATCAGATTATAAACCAATGTATTAGTATAGTTACATTTCATAGTGGTGGAGTAACATAATAGCATGATAACAGGAGGAATTAAAAAATAATCTGAAATATCATGCATGGGGTGCTGAGGATAATCTGTTAAAATGGAATTACAAACAACAGCATTTTTTTGTATTTCGCTTCTTCCCAAATTGCATCATTTCATCATAAATTCGTTCTATGGCTCGATCTATAATTTGAAAACAAAAATCAATGGTTACCCTAGCTGGTAGTCCATTATGATTGTCCCTGATATGGCTGAAGTCGGATTGTGAAGAAGGAGGACCATCTCATTTAGCCAAATTGACTCGGTCGCTGGTGATTGATCGAGTACCTCTTCTCCACAGCACGCCGAACTTGATGGATATCGGTGAAGGACGACCCCATGATTTCGTTCTGTTGCTTCCACGTCCACATGCCATTACTGATATTGCTGGACGGGGACAGTTTCTTGTGTTTTTTGTCAGGATATGGATTGAATGCATCGTGAGAAAATACAGGGAGGACTTTACTACTACATATACTTCCCAATAAAATTAACATTGATTTTTTTTTTGTCAGATCAGCCTTGAAAACGCATTTGAATCATGATACTTGAAATATTGGATCTCTGCATATCGTTTGCCATCACACATTGTATGTGTCTTTCAACAAAGAAAAACAATAACTAATTTTAATGATGTCATTTAAGAGTACATCTTGCAAACGGCCTTTCTCCCAAATTAGTTACGTCCAATTTCCTCTCTTGATCAGTAACGTTTCGCATAAATTTGCATTTTAATAGCAATGCCTGTGGTCGCGCGATTACCACGTTATGATGAAAATCATACAGTCCACAACACCCACAGGAATTTCAGAAATTACGGGGTAGTATAATGTTTTTCTTACACCTCAGTTATGTTTAGACTTATATGTTGCATGATAATTCTCTCAGGAAATGTTTGGATTCTTTTATATCATACATTATTGCATGTGATTTTATACTTTGATTTATTTAAGCCTGATTGTTGTAGGACTCAGCGTCATGCTCTCATCCAGTTGGGCTCCTATCGACATGAAATCTTTTCTATGTATATTATGAAATGGTGTAATTTCTCCATCGGCTATTCGGATTTTTTTATGCTCAGATTTGTTGAAACTCGTTTACAACCTTTTTCGCGGATATTTTCCGATGCTGTGCCGGTATCTTATTATGGCTTGGTATACTTCAACTGGGAGTCGAGCGCAATTTAGTACCAAATTTAAGACTTCTTTCGTAAAAACTGAAATAGTTAGCAATCTACCCCAATGTTAAATTTCATTCGATGCATCACAGCACCCCCACTTTCTCGGAATGTGTTCAGTAACTTTCATCTAATTGATGCATATGACTCCCCACGTGTACTACTGTGAAGTGTATAAGTTTCGTTGCCCCTGAATCGTCGATTTGTGTGTGGCAGGGTCGGCGAAAAAATATTTTTGGTCCGAAATCAAATTTTCGAGTGGTGCCCTCGAATTTTAACTTTGATGAAATTGAAAGGTCAAAATGGTCATTTTTATGGAGAACAATACCATTTCAGACTTTGCCAAGTGAACACTTTACAAGTGCATTTCGCCGGTAACGTTTCGATGGATGTCTGAAATATGGTTATTTGGATGACATGAACCTCGGGACCTCAGGTTATAGCCAGAAGAACATCAGTCACGAGTGCCTTTTCGGTAGAAAATTGTTGTTTGACTCCTAGATGAAGTATGCCAAGTTGCAGTTGGTTTCAACTTGCTTACACTTAGCATCTTGGTGTCAGTTTAAATAACACAATAATATGTAGATTATTTATGTTATCGCCCAAAACCCATCCCTTACACGTTCTCTCACTCCACATACACGTCACAGATTCATCACATGACTTCATACTTACCTTATGTCATCCAGCTCACACCGTCCTAGCCACCGCACCACATGTAAACAACTCTGCAAACGACGTCACTCAGCAAATTCCCTCCAAACCACGCCTATCCAGACATGACATCACATTCAACCTATCACGCACAACTTCCGCCCCACGAAACGGGAAACTTCCAGACACTCAACAGTCTCAACACATGGCCCCACGCTTTCCCAGACTTTTAGAAGATAAAAGGCTTTTAGAAGATATGAATGAGAGGTATAAGAATATCAAGAAGAACATTGTAAAGTAAAGAAGATACAAGATCCATTGGAAATTCCAATTTGGAATATTACAGACTATTAATAATATCGGACTATATTTTGGGGATTATGTGTGTGAATGCCGTGATCGTTCATCGGACTTTATCATCCTAATAAACATCGGATTTTATTGGAGAACGTCGGACTATTCGTTTGTGTTTTGCACAGCATACATCGTACTGTACGATCCTGTCGGCGTAATATCCGCCGGTAGTAACGCTATTTCGTCACAAATACAACAGTTGGTTGTCTCCGTGTATCCTGTGATTGTCAACTAGCCGTCCATGAAAGAGATACCACTAGCTGTGTTCATAGCCCCCATAATTGTCGAGTAGCCGTCCAGGAAAGAGATACCTCTAGCTGTGTTCATAGCTCCAATAATTGTCGAGTAACCGCCCAGTAAAAAGATACCACTGTCCGTGTTCCTAGCTCCAATGATTGTCGAGAAGCCGTCCAGGAAACAGATACCACTGTCTGTGTTCATAGCCCCAATGATTGTCGAGTGACCGTCCAGTAAAGAGATACCACTGTCTTTGTTCATAGCCCCAATGATTGTCGAGTAGCCGTCCAGGAAAGCGATACCACTGTCTGTGTTCATAGCCCCAATGATTGTCGAGTAGCCGTCCAGCATGTCCAGGAAAGCGATACCACTAGCTGCGGTCATAGCCCCAATGATTGTCAACTAGTCATCCAGGAAAGCGATACCACTAGCTGTGTTCATAGCCCCAATGATTGTCAACTAGCCGTCCAGGAAAGAGATACTACTGTCTGTGTTCATAGCCCCAATGATTGTCAACTAGCCGTCCAGGAAAGAGATACTACTGTCTGTGTTCATAGCCCCAATGATTGTCGAGAAGCCGTCCAGGAAAGAGATACCACTGTCTGTGTTCATAGCCCCAATGATTGTCGAGAAGCCGTCCAGGAAAGAGATACCACTGTCTGTGTTCATAGCCCCAATGATTGTCGAGAAGCCGTCCATGAAAGAGATACCACTAGCTGTGTTCATAGCTCCAATGATTGTCGAGTAGCCGTCCAGGAAAGAGATACCACTGTCTGTGTTCATAGCCCCAATGATTGTCGAGAAGCCGTCCAGGAAAGAGATACCACTGTCTGTGTTCATAGCCCCAATGATTGTCGAGAAGCCGTCCAGGAAAGAGATACCACTAGCTGTGTTCATAGCTCCAATGATTGTCGAGTAGCCGTCCAGGAAAGAGATACTACTAGTTGTGTTCATAGCTCCAATGATTGTCGAGTAGCCGTCCAGGAAAGAGATACTACTAGTTGTGTTCATAGCTCCAATGATTGTCGAGTAGCCGTCCAGGAAAGAGATACTACTAGTTGTGTTCATAGCTCCAATGATTGTCGAGTAGCCGTCCAGGAAAGAGATACTACTAGTTGTGTTCATAGCTCCAATGATTGTCGAGTAGCCGTCCAGGAAAGAGATACTACTAGTTGTGTTCATAGCTCCAATGATTGTCGAGTAGCCGTCCAGGAAAGAGATACTACTAGTTGTGTTCATAGCTCCAATGATTGTCGAGTAGCCGTCCAGGAAAGAGATACTACTAGTTGTGTTCATAGCTCCAATGATTGTCGAGTAGCCGTCCAGGAAAGAGATACTACTAGTTGTGTTCATAGCTCCAATGATTGTCGAGTAGCCGTCCAGGAAAGAGATACCACTAGCTGTGTTCATAGCTCCAATAACTGTATGAATACACCTGCAGTTCTCATTCCGGAAACAACGTATCCATCTTGTGGGCAGCATGCTTGTCTACCGAGATTATTCATCCGGATTGTGTGTCTCATTAATTGTAATATTACTCAAAGATATTATTAGCTAAACATGGTTTGTACATGCAAGTGACGTCGGGAAATCACTATTTCAGTAATTTTATCACTAGTCCTTCTTTGTCGGCTTCTATTGTTCTTCTGAGTGGTGCATGTGTCGGCCAAAGTTAGCGCCAGAATATGCATTTTCAAATATTATTCACATGAAACTGCACATCCGACACTGATTCGAGCCGTTTGTTTCAGTCAAGCCTCAGGTAGAATGTTTACAGTGGAGAAGTTAGCAGGAACTGACAAAGAGATACCACGAGTTGTGTTCATACTGCTGACTCTATATGAGCACATCTGTAGTTCTCTTTCTCAAATCCCATTCATTTATTCTTTCGATTCTCTTGGTTTTCCATCAGCTTCCGTGTTGATGTGTGCATGTTTCAACCAGCAGTAGTGCCAGATAATGCATTTTCAAAGTCGTTCTTTCCTGAAACTGCACATCGGGCACTTATCCTGGTTAAGAGTACATATGAGTTGCCCACGTGATTTTCACACACTGGTATCTATTGTGCAACTGTACCAGACAACCTCATATATATCTGATTATAAATGCTAAAGTGTAGAGTGCAGGTCGTTGTGTCGGTCGCATGTAAGACACGGTGCCGTCCAGTCTTGTCTTCTGGTCAACCCGCTGTCTGATCTGATCTCGACATTTATTGACTCTCACTCTTTCAAGTGGTCGGATCTCGAAGTTTAGTACCTGTCAATAAATATTTTCTCGAACGCCCTGGCTCTGAAAAAAATAAATCGATGCACATGGAGCGCCAAAGGTCTGCCATATTGTCAAGTTTTGCACTGTCAAGAACGTAAAGCTTACATTTCTTGTGGAATGTAGATCTAAGCCCACGTAACAATTTAACTCGCCATTTTAACGGCATTTGAAACAAGCAAACCAGATGAAAAAAAAGTTCATTAATATACGCAAGGATATTCCCCGTAGCAGATGTTTGTATATTTCACAAAAGAGATACCACGAGTTGTGTTCATAAATATTTAGTATTCTATATGAAAACAGCTGTGGTTCTCTCCTGTTAAATATATATCGAAATGTGAATATCCTAAGATCATTCAACATACCGGTCCCATAGTGTGTGATAATCCATTCATAGTTTCTTGTTTTGTACACACAAAATATATACGCGTTAGTAAGTTTAATTACCTGTCTGTCCTCTACATTGTGTGTACGCTCACTCCACTGAACAAGTCCAAACGCCAAGTGTGTTTGTGCGCTCCCGTTAGGTAGTTGCCAAAATATTCAGCGGTCTGACCGTGTATATATTTACCCGTGTGCTTATCAATAACTTGATCATTGTCCTAGTATTGATCATGACTCCGTGCTCACATGCCCTTGTATGGTGATCGAGCGGTCCATACATGGCCGATCGTGTCCGGACGCGATGGGGACTTCAATCGCGCTTTCCGCGCCCATGCAGTGGCCGATGCGCTGGTAATCGCACTTTCTTGGAATCATTCATCCGGCAATTAATTACAAACTCCAGCCAAATTAGACATTATTTAGAACACGCCCAGTTTGATTGCATAACCTGACATGGCGGTAAACGTTCAATATCTCGATCGGTAGTCAAATCAAACTGAATAATCAGTGTATGCATTGACAACGGTTAACTGTGCCAAAAACAGTGACATGTGATAACCAAAAATGTTATCGGTCAGTCTATTATTTATAACACTACAAGTTATGAGGGTTTTTTAAATTACCGATAGCAACATAGTTATCTTGGAATATCGATAATTTTTGTAACCAAATTTGCGCCGAAATTACTCATATGAAATTTGTTTCTTCCAATAATCAAATTTTGGATTTGTAAATCCAATATATGTACATGTACGTCCATAGCATACCTCATTTTAGACACCACTATGTTGGACCAGGCCGCGACGCCGCAAAATCATACACCCGCTCCGATCGAGTTTTGCGTGTAGAGAATATCTCCTTCGAAGTCAAGTTCAAGAGTGTTGCCGAATGATAACAGCCAGTGCAAAAGACGTCCTTTTTATATCGGCGATCAAAGATCTTGTCGTAACATATATCACTAAGCGAAACAAGTGCGGACCGAGAAACGCGCGCCTTCGACGATTTGTTGGTCTGCCAAGTGTTTAAGCCCCAATGTTTTGTGCGGGTTCGTGTTGGGTTTAATCCGCTCAATGGTCTTCTTTTGACATAGCAAGATTCATATGCATTTATTGATTATAAGTAACAAAGTCGTCGTAAAACTAAGTTATCCATGCGTTGAATTGAGTTTGGTAGAACATGACTTATTATTGTGAATGGAACGTTGTCAACGCTCTGTTTTTCAGTAAACAAAACGTGCCTCGACAATTATCAGGAATGTGCGCTCGGTGATTTCAATCATTAAGGTAGTCCGCTCCAAACAGTGAGCTAAGGGGGGGCTCAAAGAGTTTTAATAAAATAAATAACTCTATGAACATAATCTAGAGCTTCAAAATGACATATTTTATAGAGTAACTGATCAGCATCCTAAAAAAAAACATGATGCAAAATGTGAATATGGACCAAAAATGTGCAAAAATGCCAAACATATGTCATGTGATATGTTTGTGATTTTGATCGATGTGTCGAAGAAGCCAGTACGGTGACCACCTATTTTCTTTTCAGTATTAGGATGCTGATCAGTTACTCTATAAAATAGATCATTTTTAAGAGATCATATTCAAGAAATAATTTGGACCCTTTGTTACCTCACTCTTTGGAGCGGACCACTTTGAAATGTGTACCGACATAATCATATATTATGTATTTACCAGGCACGGTGTTGATTCCCAATTTATTACAATAAATTCCAGCATATTTGAATGAAATAATTCCACAATTGAGCACGCGTTAGTAAATGGTAAATAAATGAATTATATCAACAAATATTTAATGATTTCAAGCAAACCAACGCCAAGTCATAGATCTGGTGACTTCAATGACGTTATCAATATTAAGCATTATCCTAAATATAGATTTTATTTTACATAAATATGTAAGTTTTGACATGTACGTACATGTTGGTATGGTGCAGTTTCCTCAGTTTGTCTATAACGATTTAATGTGGTATAAAAATTCACTATATTTTCCCCGAAATTAGTTTCTCGTTAACTTATAAACATGTAACACAAAGCGTGCTGTCGTTTACTGGCAGACTGCGACCAAACATGGTATTGCGCTTTAATACTCAAGGTAGTCAGAGGTCAAGTTTAAGGTCAACAACATATCCACAATATAATCATTCCCTATATTTCCTATCCCGAAGTACAACCATAAAATCTATCTCTTATCATCCGTCTGTATATGTCATTTAAAATAGTTCACGTCAAATGTGACTGAGATTTACTACTTGAGATCATCTCGGGTCATGTTCAAGATCACCAATGCTCCATCATGCATGACTTTCTCTACGGTCATAATACAGTTTAAGCTCTACTGTATCTACAAAAGTAATGTCTACACAGGCAAATCTACACATCTCAGGTCAGACGTGACCTTGACATTCATCCCTCAAGGCCATCTGAGGTCAAATTCAAGGTCATCAAAATGCCCAACATATATGATATCCCATATATGCTCATAACACAAACTTTAGCTTTACTACAAGCAAATCGTCTGTGGAGGCCGCTTAACACCTTTCAGGTTAGACGTGACCTTGAAGTTTACCACTCAAGGTCGTCTGAGATCAATTCCAAGGTCACCAGCAGATCCAAAATATCATTACCTTGATTCTCGATATACTACTAGTATCTAAGCTCTCTTTACATGCGTTCTGTCCCAGAGGCCAATTTGACCATTTCGGCCCAATTTGGGACTTATTTCAGACCTTTGAGCGATTCGAGGTTCACTATCTTCACACACGTTACGAATTGCCTGAAATAACATACTAGAATCCTAGCATTCGGAGGATCTTTGGCCCATTTCTTGAAAAATAAAATAATTCAGATAATCAAGTCTGATTCGCTTTTTATTTTAACACTACATTCTACATTTGAGGGGTGGGGTGGGTGGTGTTAGTGATGTTCTTTTGGGATTAAAAAATTAAAGACACTTTCAGAAGTCGTGCATTTGATGGTGTATGTTCTGATGACTTTGGAATTGACCGCAAATGACCTTGTTCAACCAGTGTTGTCTTGTTCATGACGAGTAAAATTTAAACTGGCCAGTTGAATAAGAATTCGTAGTCCTAATCGGTTCAGTTCGTACTTTGTGAATATCATCGTGTTATGCATACCGGTGTGGTCCATCCTTCGGTGACTACGAGTATGCTCGGGTCGTGTTCATCTACATCTAGGGTGTTCAAACTTTTTATCATTTAAAAAAAAATTGAAGACCGAAATTAGCTTTGTATTGAGAGCATATGAGTAGTATCTATTATGCATATTTCGATGACTGCGACTGAGCTGTCTTCGGAATCGATGGCGTGTATTCCAAATGGGCAGATTTGCCTTGAATATAAATGAGCGTATGTGCAGATATTGTTAGTAGTGGGTGGATTTGCACCAGACCTTACGACATTGAATGCCACCCAAGGTATGTGTAACTCGAGGTGTGTGCATTGTTTGAGGGGGAAGCCCAGTTGCATTATGACTATACCATGTATACAGTAAACCATAACGTGTACTGTATATCTTGTATGTATATCGTGTATACTGTATATGGTCAGTAACCAAAGTTTGTCAAATGTCATGCAACGCCCTGTAGCATTATGAAGAAACAATTTTGTTGGTTTCCTAAATGAAACATGTAGAACTTCTTTGTGCATTCCATCGTTATACCCAAAATCACATTATGAGGTTCAGAAGAAGAAAACACAGACATATTGCCGTTGAGGCCTTTATTGTGGTTATGGGAATGAACAAATACAGTAGAGCAAATGGGTTCATCACAAAACAAGTTTGAATTAAATCATAATTTGGCGTCATATCTAGATTTGGAAGAATTTACAAGTTACTTAAAACCAATGGTCTTGCAGTTCACCGACAATGGACTTATGCTACAGGCAGCGACCATTTAAGATAAGACACCTCCAGCTTTCAGTTCACACCAAATGGAGTTCTATCTCACAGAAGCCATTGTACAAGCGGAACAAGACCAAATGCATAATGAGAGCAATATTTAGTCTGGTACAATGAACAAAAATCTGATAATTACATGGTTGTTAAAACTACTGGTATACAGATATCAGTAAAGCTATGCAACTGCTCCCTATCAACTGTATTATACATGGAATTCAACTTCTAATGACAACTTCAGATATGATGTCTTTGCAGAAGATTTTGATTCTGCAATTGGGTCGTAAGGCATATCAATTACTGTCAAATTTTGCAATGATACAGAAGAAATCACTTTTTTCAAAATCAATGCAGCAGACACTGATGTTACATTTGATACACTTTGATACATATCAAACTGCCACAAGCCAATTTATTCTCTATTTGCATTAAATGATGCAAGTATGACACATGCAAGTCACATGTCATAGAAATACCAACTCGGCAATGAATACATCTACAATAGAGCTACAAATTGACCATGATTGGTATCTCAGTGTAACATATTTGATAGTGTAGATGTATGCTGGTTGGCTGGCTATGCAGTAGCTGTTACGGCTTAGACTTGCGCCGTGGACATGTGGGAGGTAAGGTAGTCTGTATCCAAGCGTCCTTCACACCCACGGAGTCCACCCCTCGTACAACAGGGCTAGGTTGTCAGGGTTAACAGCTTCCTTAATAACATAGTCCACCTGCAATGAAGACAACACAGGGCTCGAGACAAGGCAGTAATGCAATGTTCACAGGCGAAAGGAGTTTCAAAAAGAGAATTGGGCCGGTAAACTAACCAGGATCCGATTTTGTGAGCCATAGGACAAAGTGGTCTCTAAATTTTTCATTAAAATACTCACCTGTTCAGCTACAGAGAGTCGTTTGTTGAGATCAGGATCTCTGCCGTCCAACTTTGACTTCACCCTCCGCCACACCCCCACCGCGTACGAGTTACGCTCCTGGATTGCTGTGAGACGCAACAGGCACAATATTTATACTGTCAAGTCCCATACACTGCTAATACCCCATACTATCAATTGTCAAACACAGGTAGTTACCTTTGCCAGTCCTGGGATCTCTTGTCACCTTGTCAGGTTTTTTGCTTGACATAGCTGAAAAACAGTCAAATAATGACTGTGTCATTTAACATTGTATCATTAGGTATATACTATGTTTATTTTCCTCAATGCCTTATCGTCTTTTTTTATCTACAGCTATTTTATCAATACTTGCAAGTCATAGTACAAAACCTCTGATTAGTGAACGCCTTTGGGGAAAATGTTCACTATATGGTGGTGTTTACTAACCGGAAGACCACCCCATGTTAAAACATTCATTTGGGACCGAAAAAAAGTGTTCAGTAACTTTAGTTGTTCACTGACCGGAGGTGTTCACTAATGGAGGTTTGACTGTATATTCTATTTACGGGTAGTTTTGGGGAGGAGCGTGTTGGTGGTCTGTGGACTCTGGGCACCACTAGACGTCCCTGTCATCAGGTCTGGCTTGTGAACCGCAGACAGCGGCAGTCGCTTGGGGGACGACACGACAGAGCTCACCTCCGATCTCTTCACGGCTGTGAGGGGAGTCAAGTATTTTAGTGTAAACTGTGAGACAATCATGATTGATAGTGATATTCTATGTGGTTCATAGTTCAGTGTTGTACCTGTGGCAAAGCTGGGCTGAGGTGTGGGATCCGAGCTCTGTTCATAGGTCAGCGGTGGAGCAAATGTCATCAGATGTTCATAGATGCTGCAAAAGAAAATCTGATAAACTCTAATACGACTTACAGACAGTGTTAAACAACCGACGATACACAACAATTCACAAAGGTGATTCACATTTATCACCATAAATTCACATTTATGCATTTATAAATGTGAATATCAGAGACAGATGGGTTTGATGTAATGATATTCTGTAAGCTTTCTAAAGTGCGGACCTGACAATCTGCTCGGCGAGTGTGGCTATCATCTCCTCTATCTCCTGTCCTATAGCAGGAGTCAAGTCCTCCACCATCACCAGCTTCATCATCGTGGTGAACTTCTCCGAGAAGATCTTGTATGCGTGGACGTACTCCCTGATACCGCCCGGGACGACCTCGTTACCATAATCCTGCTCCTCTTGCTGCCAGACAATAAAACAGATCAAAGTCAAGATATCAAACTATTAACATCAGCATGTCAGGAAGAATTTAATATTTTGAACGTTTTTATTGCGCGATATAATTCTGACCTTGGCCATAGACTTGAGAATGGTTCTGATGTCCGACATGAGTTTGTGGTGAGTGGTCAGAATGGATCGGATCTCGTTGACCATACCATGCACACCATCCTGAAACACATAGGGGTATTGGTATTTTCATCAAATGTTTAGCTGAACTGTATTACTACCACACATTTACAATACTTCTAAAACAAACAATATTACATGTGGGGAGCTACCTTTGAGGCATCAACGTTTTTGTTGATTTGCTCGAGGCCGGTGTTTTGTGTGGAAATATCTGTAGACAGGTCAGCCAGTCTGGAACTTATCCAGGAGGCATCTATCTGCTGGGACTCCATCAGAGGCTGCACAGTACAATAGCATGATTGGAAGAGTCTCATTAAAACCTTGACTGTCACTTGTAGAACATTGCTTGAGCAGTACAAGTCTGTTCATAGATTACATTTCTCTGGTGTTCAAAATGCAACAACAATGTGGTATTCATTTTGTATGACATAAACTCACCTTTGCTTGCAGGATTTCCAGCTCCAGATCTGACACCGAGACCTTACAAGCCTCCAAGATGGCACAAGCTTCCTGACACCTGCGAAATTACGCTCGGGGGTGAGTAACACAACATTACATCATATCACAATCTTGTCATCATGAACCTGCCATGAAATATTTACACACTGACCGGCCAAGAAGTGTCCGGAAGACTTCGTCAGCCTCGATGGCCTCTGGAGCGTCAGATCGGAGAACCTCAAAGTGCAACACGGCCTTACCAATAGAAATCACCTCTGCAGCCAGGCTACACTCGGTCTGTGGTACATGCAATATATGATTTCAGTACATTTACCGGGTATATGCTATATATAATATATATGATAGAATGGTAAGCTCGGATCTATGGTCTACCAACATTTCAATGTGAGAGAAGGAAGTACTCATCAGAAATCTGCCAAGAATGATTTGATGATCATTGAATTCGATGATTGAACTAACCTGCACAAAGACATTCTTGTTTGCGAGGCAGTCTTCAAACTGCTGTAGAATCAGGCTGAGAGACGGGTTGGCTCCGGCGGCCCACTTGAGTCGCTGTGTGACGCTGGCCTCCAGGGAGACGTGCTGCTCCTGCTTCCCCACGACAACCTTCTCCAGGTGCTCCAAGGTCTGGATACCCTGTAACCATGGCAACCACATACAGATATTAAGTATTTAGGAGATAAATCCCATGTTGTCCATTTGTATTATAAAGCACAAAACTATGAAGATAACATGTTTCATCATTGACTATTCATTGGCCTATTTCAGTCTTGCAATACAATGTATTAACTAACTCAAGATGAAAGTAGGTACAGACCGTGTTGAGGTCGGCCATGACAGTGGTCCTATCGGGAGCGGTGTGCTGGCTGACAGCACGGCCCGCCTGACTCAGTCCATCTTCCTGTAGCCACTGGAACCGGGCCAGCTGCAGCTGTGCTCGCTGCCGACTGGCCTCCAACAGCTGAACATTCTTGTCCAGTCGCCTGTACATCAGAGATTGGTTCAATGTAGTCAGCACAATGAATGATAGTACCCATCAGAGAGAAATTAACCGATAACAAATATCGTTCTATGTACAATTTCAAAGTCTCACATCAACCAAAGCCAGAATCTCTTGAAATCGAGAAAGTTCTGTTGATCAAGATCAATACCCAGGTTTACTTTACAATATTTCTGACAACCCACACTGTCTTCAATCGCCACTACAAGCTTACGAGGCCAGGTCTGCTTTCCTCCAAGCGAGGTCATTAGCCGCCACAAGCGTGCTGGCCTGGGTGAGGTCCACCGAGTCGAAGACTCCGTTCTTGACACTCAGGTCCACAGCCTTCTTACAGAGCTCCTCGAGGGAAACTTTGGACGCTGCACCGATGTCACGCAGCTCGATCTCCGCAGTAACATCCACCCGGAGCGCGTTGACATAGTGACAGAGGATGTAGCCTAGGGTCTGGGATGGCAGGCCAATCATCTAGGGACAGGCAAGATTCGAGTATAGTTTAGCCACCAGTGGGATGTAGGATTTCAGAGGTAATCATACAAGACAATTTATGGAGAGGTTATCTTACATGCTTGCGAACATATTCAGCAATGAACAGTTTGATGGGACGCGCCAGACTCTCCTCTTCATGAATGTTATTGTGGTCACAATCTGGATAGCAAAAAGGTGTTGATACAAGTCAAACACAAACAATATGAATTTCCCATTTGCAAATGACATAAGAAGTATAAAACCACAAAGCCGGGGTAGTGCTCGTACCATTGATGGCCTTGACATGCTTCTGAGTCAGACTGAAGAAACTTGTCATTGCTTTCAGCTGTTTCACGAAGAAAAGATGTGACAGCAGCCCAACTGTGGAGTCATTGAAGGCAGTCAGCTGCAATTGAACCAAAGTCAGGTTCATCTTCGGGACAAAGTTCAATTGTCATATTTCACATGTACATGTACATAATTGTGTTCACTCTATAAATGAGTTTGAACCGTGAAGAATGACCAGTTTGTACCTGAATGGACTTGGCCTCGCTGACAATATCTACTTTCTTCCATGCATCTGGAGCCTGTATCCTCGCTGTGGCCTCCAACATTGCATCGAAGTCCGAGCCAAGCTGAGTGAACAGACCGTTGAAGCCCATCAGTAGCATCTGACCTGGACTGAGGTCAGATGTCAACCCAGGGTTAGAACCGGAGAGTAGTCCATCAAACTGCTGCCTCATCTGCTTCACGGCTGCCACTGCCTGATTGTCTGACGACTGAAATGATATTTATGAACAATATAAATAACTTATAGATCATTGTATTCCCTACATTTAATGTAATTAACATATGTATGTTTCTCCGTAAAATAGATTTGTACTGTCACACTGACCACGATGCCCATGATGGCGTTGATGAGCTGTAGCTCCAGTTGTTCTATCAGGCTGTCCAGTGGCTGGTCAGACAGCTGTACCAGCTGCTCCAGCGCAGACATGACGGCGACCACACTTGGTTCCTCGGCTTGGAGAGTCTTCACGGCCTCCGGCAGGATGATCGTACGGAAGTTCACGTTAAGGTCCTGTTGGTCAGAAACAAGATTATTGCAACATTCGAGAATAAGCAGGCTGCAAAAGAAACTGAAAGAATTGAGCAATACGATACATCTATATCTGGGAAACACTGGAGTTTAACACTGGAGTTTACCTGTAGAGCCATGTAGACTGTGTGCACAGACTGCATGGCCTGGTTTATGTGCTGACAGATGCTGGCACTCAGTAACTGAGTCTGCAACAAACAATCACCCTGTTCATAATGTCAAATTTGTACTATGATCATTCAATATATATAAATAATTACTTGATGTCACACAGTTGACTATTCGCCATTCAAATCCTGAATTATTATGTACACCCGAGTGTACCAGTAGCACATACCAGTGTAGGGTCGTTGAGGAGGTTGAGGAGCTGTCGGACGTTTCCACTCATGCTGCAGAGCTCGTCCAGGAACCAGTCGCCCTCCCGAGACGTCAGGTCCATCAGCCGCTCACCCGCACCTGAAGCAGTTACCATGGTTACGGGCATCTCCAAGCTCAACTCAAAGAGTTTCCTCAGATTCGTAGGTGCATATACACCAAAATTGAAGCAGTGTTCTGGAGCTTCTTGTAATTTATGCAATATTGAAATTTATCTTGAACATGGAAACATTACTTCGTAGTAGTTGAGTGTATTTACCTGCGGCAGCACCCTCCATGACAAGGTATCTCTTGCTGAGTGAGCAGAGGGCAGTCACCACCATACTGGTCATACACATCGCCCCCTTCGTGCCTGTATCTGTCAAAGTAAACAGACTACCACAGTCAGACTTCCTCTATATAATACACATGAGGACATGTCATCATAATGCACCCACCAATAACAAAACCACTGAACAAAAGAGTACATGGACACTGATGATTCTGAGTCATGTGAGATAGTGCCAACCTGTCATGAAGATGTGGACATCACTGGAGGTCTCCTGGACCTGTGCATTCAGGACACCGAGCTCGGCTCCCTCGTGACTCCGTCTCTGTACCAACTGAAACAACCATAGCACACATATCTATCAGAGTGAACCCCAAGCTAAAGTAATAGTTTTACATTTTGTACAGACACCTACTGTGGTGTCCCTAGAGACTGCCTATAATTATGCTGTGTACTTTTCACAAACTTACAGAGACAACCTTGTCAGTGACCTCTGCCAACAGTCGCTCCAGGCGGGCCTCTGTGTTGAGGACGTCCTGGAGCCGGGAAGCCGAGTAGAGGACCGTGCTGTAGTGTCGCTCCATCAGTTGCTCCAGTTCTGTGCACCTGTCACAATGTCAAACTCTGGTGTAAGATTTATTAGTATAATGAAATCACAATACCTTGGTATATTCTGAAAAGATTCAAAAGTTGGATATCATGCTATATTATTTAGCAGAAGCTATGAGCAGGACTTGATTTCTGCACTAACTTTTCCCGGGAGAAGTTACAGATGAGCTCTTGTAGCCACTGCTGCCACCTTGCTGTGCGACTCTCAGTCGTGTAACTCCGCGGGAACTAGAACAATCAACAAATCACGTTAGACATGACAAGTGTTCATCCAGTTAGACATGACAAGTGTTCATCCACCACGGTTTGGCATAGTCATGAAAATCCCTCTGATGCTTACATTGACCACAATAGTGGCGTATTTGTGGAGAATCTCCAGACAGGACTTCAACATCATCCGTCGTTGTTGGACGGCGGTGGTCAGCTCACTCGTAGCTACCTCGCACTGCAAAAATGAATGACAATACCGAGTATGTAACCTCAGTATTGTTGAACAACAAGTATATTGGAATATTTGTCACATTACCTATGACGATTATATAAACAACCTGGTTTCCAGCAACATGCTCACTTTCAGATCTAGCCAGGTTGTTATAGTTACCTGTGAGACCAGCTGTGATTGGCCAGCTCCATTCAGGAAGTCTGTGACAATATCGAAGCAGTTCAGTGACACAGTTAGAGGCTTGGTGATGTCTGCACACATCTTCTGCAGCTTGTCATGCTTGATCGCATCCATCGCATACTGCACAGGTAGAAGAAATACTCACATTACATCGAGTAGTGTCAACACACCAATGATAATGATTTATCTGGAGTTTGAGCTCATAGGTATCGCTATAATGTAACAACAGACCTGGTGAGCTTTGCGCCAGGTCTCACTCTCGTTGAGTTTCTCCTGTACGGCCTCCAGAGCTCCAGTCTTGGTACTCATCACCACCTCATACTCCCCGTACCTGGTACACAAGAGGATATGGAATTATCAAATGGGATTCCCATACAGAATCAGTTTCAGTTTTTTATGCGATACTTCTCCGGTAATTCCAACTTCTAGTTTCAAAGAAAACATTCGGGTTACCGTTTTGGCAGAGTGTAGATGACATGTTCAGGGTCATCAAGTGCCTCCTGTAGGTAGCGCTGCTGTTCCGTCAGTTTTTCCGTCTGTGTATCCGCCTCCTGTAGAGTCTGGATACTGTCCAGGTGGCTCTTTACGGCTGACTCTAGCTTCGGTAGAGCAGCCAACATGCTGTCCCTGAAAGTAGAACAAATGTCAGGAATGCATACAATAGGGAAACACAAGTCATAGAGACAAAAGTCGCAACGTACATGACATAATTTTATAGGTAAAACCTTACACTTATATCCTGTTGTTTTTCAATAAATGAGTGTTCAACTGGCAGCTTAAATTCGCTAAAACAGGATACTTGTACATGTTCTATGAACGTGATGATACATGGCACACCTGTTCTGTGTCCAGGACGACCTCATCTCCGCCATCCTGATGGAGAACATGCTCAGTGTGATGTCCCTCTCCATGTCTCGCTTGCTCTGCTGGCCCCCGGCCCCTGCAGCACCAGTGTGACCCCCGTAGAAGGCCCCCGTGTAGCCTCCCTCATTGCCCGTGGTCCAGTCAACCAGGGGGTCATACACGAAGGCTTCCAGCAAGGTCAGCAGGGTCTCTCGCCCGCGACGCATCGTCCGGATCACATACTCACAACAGCTCCGGAATATACCCTAGTCAAGGTGAAACAAGAGACAGTGGCTTAAAGTTTGAGTAATGTTGTCACAGCATGACGTAATTACACGTACTATCATCTCAAAGTTTTTTCTTCTCACATCAATAATTGTCATGCTTTTTTTTTAGAAATAACAAAATCATCACTTTTTATTAGAAATTATTTCTCTATTAGTTTTCATGCCGATTGTTTTAGGAAATTTTGTTATCATGTCATCTCAGGTGAGCACACTGCATACATGTACATAAACATGATAAATGCTAGTATCACATATTTATACACTATAATGAGCACTCAATGCTGTTTGCAGCCAGGACGCAGTTTTTGTTGGCATAGTGACCTTCAGCAAGGTTATAGCGAATGTTAATCAATGTATCATCATGCCCTGTTTGATTGTGTTCCTAATCATGGCTACATGATATGTTTATGAACTCTAATGCTGCATCGAGCGATCACGCCATGTGGTGGACAAACAAGTTCATCTGTATACCGTTTTTTTATATACTGGAAACTTTCACCAACATATAAAAGATCAATTACCGACAGGATGTGTGGGAGACATTCATGCCTGTTTGTCGAATCTGTACTCTGTCATTGACCATTTCCGAACAATGAACACATTAGATCCATAGAAAAATCCACCCTTTAGAATTGGAAATGCACATTTTGTCAAACTGGTACAAAACATTTTTTGTCCCCTTCCTCTTCTTCTGCAGTAATCAATTCAATTTTGACACATTGATTGTGCTGTATGAAACTACTGCGATTCTGTATCACACAAATATTATGGGAATTGCATCAGCTACAAACCATGGCATTTTTAAATACATACAGCGTGTACAGAAAGAGTGAAAGAAGGACGATGCGTTAAAATCATAATAGCAAATTTTCATTCAATACTCGATAACTGATACATCATCAATACCCCAGAAAGTAGCATGTGATGATTGCCATGGAAGGATCCACTGAGAAGAATGTCACGGACCCGCTGAGTGGAGTACTCCTCGCCGTGGGAGGACTGAGTACCGGGCTCCTAGCTACCGTCTCCAGCACACTGGTCATCCTAGCAGTGCTCAAGTTCTCCTACCTTCAGACTCTCACCAACCGGCTTGTCCTCAACATGTCTGTGGCCAACCTAATGGGCGGACTGACTGTCATCTACACCGGCCTCTCCCAGGTCGTCCCACAGGTGATCGGACTGCGATTGGACTGCTCCATCCAGTACATCAGCATTATAGCTACGGTCGTGTGCTACGCGTCTGTTGTACTGATATCAGTGGACCGGTATATCGCTGTGATGTACCCACTACGCTATCACAGCATGGTCACCGAGAGTCGATTGACGAAAGCTATGGTACTATCGTGGCTGTACGGTGTGGCTCTCTATGCAGTCAGTGTGTCACTGATGCGGCTACCAGCTGACCAGCCAGAAGCCATGCTGAGATACTGTATGGCCCAGCAGATTTTCCCGATACACTACATGCTCTACCTGTACACCTTCCACTACCTGCTGATCATGCCCACTATCTGCGTGACGTATGGACGGATATTCCTGGTCGCCAGGCGTCAGGCCAGGAAGATCGCAGCTGAGGGATGGAGCAGGACTCGAGACATTTCCCCTGTGCCGCGGCGCGAGCTCAAGGCAGCCAAGTTGATGGCATCAGTGATCGGACTGACGGTGTTCGGTGTGTCACCGTACTGTGTCTGTCTCACAGTGGCAGTGTTCCAGGCTGGGGCCCGACACTTCCTTGGGCACTCCACTGTCCACGCATTCATGTGGACATTGTTCGGACTTGTCATAGCTGGTAATGCTGTCATCTTTGCCATACAGAGCAGAGACTACAGGAGGGCCTTCAGAACAATGCTCGGCTGTGCTACTCAACACCAGAATGTACAACTTGTAATATCTGCAGACTTTACCACTAATAAGTAAGACTTCAATAGTAAACACTTTGATACTTGTGAGTTATTCATGTTATTCTGCATGTTCTGTATACATGTACCTGGTATCATCAGTCTTAGTATCATGATCAGTCCTGGTCCTTGTCATGATCAGATGATTGAGGCTCTGTATTCTTATATTCCAATTGTGAACAAATACACATCTAGTACTACAAAATCTTGTTGAATCTCACAGTTTGAAGTTATTTTTTCTGACTAGGCCTAACCATCAAATGTGTCTGTGTTAAAATGACATTACCATCATCATAATGATAAGCTGAGAAAGTTGAAAGTCAAATTCAAGGTGACCACTGAAATCGCCATATCTCTAACCTTGAAAATGGGATCAAAGGTTAAATTCTAGATCACCAAACTATTCAGCATACATCATTTCCTATATGTTCACTATGGACCCCTAAGCTGTAAATTTGATAATAAGCGAGATATAAGCCATTTTGTAATCTGACTTTGAAAATAAAAGGACTGACCTTGAAATTTAGGTCAAAGGTCAAATTCAATATCATTAAAATATTCAGAATATATCATTTCCTATATGTTCACAATTGATTCCTAAGCTGTAAAGTCGATAATAAGCAAGATATTAGCCATTTTGTCCTGTTGACCTTGAAAATGAGGTCAAAGGTCAAATTCAAGGTCATGAGAATTTTCAGCATATATCATTTCCTATATGTTCACAATTAATTCCTAAGCTGTAAAGTCGCTAATAAGCAAGATATTGGCCATTTTGTCCTGTGACCTTGAAAATAGGTCAAAGGTCAAATTCAAGGTCACGAGCATTTTCAGCATATATCATTTCCTATATGTTCACAATTGATTCCTAAGCTGTAAAGTCGCTAATAAGCAAGATATTGGCCATTTTGTCCTGTGACCTTGAAAATAGGTCAAAGGTCAAATTCAAGGTCACGAGCATTTTCAGCATATATCATTTCCTATATGTTCACAATTGATTCCTAAGCTGTAAAGTCGCTAATAAGCAAGATATTGGCCATTTTGTCCTGTGACCTTGAAAATGAGGTCAAAGGTCAAATTCAAGGTCACGAGAATATTCAGCATATATCATTTCCCATATGTTCACAATTGATTCCTAAGCTGTAAAGTCGATAATAAGCGAGATATCAGCAATTTTGTCCTGTGACCTTGGAAATGAGGTCAAAGGTCAAATTCAAGGTCATGAGAATATTCTGCGTATATCATTTCCTATATGTTCACAATTGATTCCTAAGCTGTAAAGTCGATAATAAGCGAGATCTTAGCCATTTTGTCATGTGACCTTCAAAATGAGGTCAAAGGTCAAATTCAAGGTCATGAGAATTTTCAGCATATATCATTTCCTATATGTTCACAATTGATTTCTAAGCTGTTAAGTCGCTGATAAGCAAGATATTGGCCATTTTGTCCTGTGACCTTGAAAATGAGGTCAAAGGTCAAATTCAAGGTCACGAGAATATTCAGCATATATCATTTCCTATATGTTCACAATTGATTCCTAAGCTGTAAAGTCGATAATAAGCGAGATATCAGCAATTTTGTCCTGTGACCTTGGAAATGAGGTCAAAGGTCAAATTCAAGGTCATGAGAATATTCTGCGTATATCATTTCCTATATGTTCACAATTGATTCCTAAGCTGTAAAGTCGCTGATAAGCAAGATATTGGCCATTTTGTCCTGTGACCTTGAAAATGAGGTCAAAGGTCAAATTCAAGGTCACGAGAATATTCAGCATATATCATTTCCCATATGTTCACAATTGATTCCTAAGCTGTAAAGTCGATAATAAGCGAGATATCAGCAATTTTGTCCTGTGACCTTGGAAATGAGGTCAAAGGTCAAATTCAAGGTCATGAGAATATTCTGCGTATATCATTTCCTATATGTTCACAATTGATTCCTAAGCTGTAAAGTCGATAATAAGCGAGATCTTAGCCATTTGGTCATGTGACCTTCAAAATGAGGTCAAAGGTCAAATTCAAGGTCATGAGAATTTTCAGCATATATCATTTCCTATATGTTCACAATTGATCATAAGCTGTTAAGTCGCTGATAAGCAAGATATTGGCCATTTTGTCCTGTGACCTTGAAAATGAGGTCAAAGGTCAAATTCAAGGTCATGTGAATTTTCAGCATATATCATTTCCTATATGTTCACAATTGATTCCTAAGCTGTAAAGTCGCTAATAAGCAAGATATTGGCCAATTTGTCCTGTGACCTTGAAAATGAGGTCAAAGGTCAAATTCAAGGTCATGAGAATATTCAGCATATATCATTTCCTATATGTTCACAATTGATTCCTAAGCTGTAAAGTCGATAATAAGCGAGATATTAGCAATTTTGTCCTGTGACCTTGGAAATGAGGTCAGGGTCAAATTCAAGGTCATGAAAATATTCAGCATATATCATTTCCTATATGTTCACAATTGATTCCTAAACTGTAAAGTCGATAATAAGCGAGATATTAGCCATTTTGTCATGTGACCTTGAAAATGAGGTCAAAGGTCAAATTCAAGGTCACGAGAATATTCAGCATATATCATTTCCTATATGTCCACAATTCATTCCTAGTCTCTAATTTCAATATTAAGTGAGATATTAGGCTTAATGTGTCCCATTATAAAGCATAGGAAAATTTAACATGGGAAAGTCACATTTGGGCCGAGTTTGGGCCCAAAATGGCCCACTTCAAGCGATTCAAGGGAAACGAAATTTATACATGTCACAGGGGTACATATGAGGAGTGTTTTTCATCAATGAAAAAAAAATTAGCCCAAAGGCTAGATAGGTTACCGGACAATTTTGGTTTGGCCATGGCAGCATTGGCAGGTTACAGACCTTGAGATTTACCAATCAAGGTTCGCAGTGTAAATCCCAATCAAGGTCATCCGTATGAACTTCGATGTTACCATTACATGTATGTGTGCGGCATTTGATATTCTATATGTTGGGTGGAATCGTTTAGGCCGCTCAGGTCAATTTACACATTCCAAGTCAGACATTTGGCACTCAAGGTCATCTGACGTCAAGTTCAAGGTCATCATTAGTTGTGCCATATATGTCTTCCTGTTCATAACATGAGCTCTCTCTGCAAGCATTCCATCTACAGAGGCAAATCTGGGCATTTTTTGACCCCAAAATGGCTGTTTTGACCTTTCAAGGTCATCGAAGGTCAGATTCAAGGTCACCACACAAGTCGCCATATATGACTTCCCATTTGAAAGTGCCAATTTCTAAGCTCTATCTTCAAGCATTCAATGAGTACAGTCCTGACAGCTCCCATTATGAAGGAAAAAAGTGCCAAAAATTTTCTAAGTCCAAAATTTTTTCAAAGGGTGAAAACTTTTTTTTGCCTAGAAATTGATTGCTAAGCTGTAAAGTCGATAATAAGCGAGATATTAGCAATTTTGTCCTGTGACCTTGGAAATGAGGTCAGGGTCAAATTCAAGGTCATGAAAATATTCAGAATATATCATTTCCTATATGTTCACAATTGATTCCTAAACTGTAAAGTCGATAATAAGCGAGATATTAGCCATTTTGTCATGTGACCTTGAAAATGAGGTCAAAGGTCAAATTCAAGGTCACGAGAATATTCAGCATATATCATTTCCTATATGTCCACAATTCATTCCTAGTCTCTAATTTCAATATTAAGTGAGATATTAGGCTTAATGTGTCCCATTATAAAGCATAGGAAAATTTAACATGGGAAAGTCACATTTGGGCCGAGTTTGGGCCCAAAATGGCCCACTTCAAGCGATTCAAGGGAAACGAAATTTATACATGTCACAGGGGTACATATGAGGAGTGTTTTTCATCAATGAAAAAAAAATTAGCCCAAAGGCTAGATAGGTTACCGGACAATTTTGGTTTGGCCATGGCAGCATTGGCAGGTTACAGACCTTGAGATTTACCAATCAAGGTTCGCAGTGTAAATCCCAATCAAGGTCATCCGTATGAACTTCGATGTTACCATTACATGTATGTGTGCGGCATTTGATATTCTATATGTTGGGTGGAATCGTTTAGGCCGCTTTGGTCAATTTACACATTCCAAGTCAGACATTTGGCACTCAAGGTCATCTGACGTCAAGTTCAAGGTCATCATTAGTTGTGCCATATATGTCTTCCTGTTCATAACATGAGCTCTCTCTGCAAGCATTCCATCTACAGAGGCAAATCTGGGCATTTTTTGACCCCAAAATGGCTGTTTTGACCTTTCAAGGTCATCGAAGGTCAGATTCAAGGTCACCACACAAGTCGCCATATATGACTTCCCATTTGAAAGTGCCAATTTCTAAGCTCTATCTTCAAGCGTTCTATGAGTACAGTCCTGACAGCTCCCATTATGAAGGAAAAAAGTGCCAAAAATTTTCTAAGTCCAAAATTTTTTCAAAGGGTGAAAACTTTTTTTTGCCTAGAAATGGCCCAAAATGGATAGTAATGCGATTTGGGGCGAAAAATTTTTTTTTCGCCGACTCGTCAAAAAATTCAAAATGGCCGCCACAAGGAGATCGGCGATTCAAGGGCAACAAAACTTATACACGTCACAGAGGTATATAAGAGGAATCTTTTTAAGCAAAAATCTCAAAACTGATCAGACACTTTTTGAGTAAATACAGACCAGGTGCGAATTTGAGCGTTTTTCGACCCAGAAATGGATGTTTTGACCTTTCAAGATCATCCAAGGTCAAATTCAAGGTCACCACACAAGTCGCCATATATGACTTCCCATTTGAAAGTGCCAATTTCTAAGCTCTATCTTCAAGCGTTCTATGAGTACAGTCCTGACAGCTCCCATTATGAAGGAAAAAAGTGCCGAAAATTTTCTAAGTCCAAAATTTTTTTCAAAGGGTGAAAAAAATTTTTTTCCCTAGAAATGGCCCAAAATGGATAGTAATGCAATTTGGGGCGAAAAATTTTTTTTTCGCCGACCCGCCAAAAATTCAAAATGGCCGCCACACGGAAACCGGCGAATTTAGGGCAACCAAACTTATACATATCACAGAGGTATATGGGGGGAATCTTTTGAAACCAAAAACTCAAAACTGATCAGACAGTTTTTGAGAAAATGGCCGTCAAAGTCCAAAATTGATCGTTTTTCGACAAAAACGGCCGCCATTTTGAAAAAAATGCGAAAATCAAAAAACAAAAAAATACCTCCTTCTCAAAATATTTTTAGGCATTTTTGTGCAAAATTTCAGAAAGATTCGATCGTTAACTTTAAAGATAAAAATGTTAACGCCGGACGGACGGACGGACGGACGGACGACGGACGCAACGCCATGCCAATAGGTTATCGGACCAAAGGTCCGGTAACCTAAAAATGCGAAAATCAAAAAACAAAAAAATACCTCCTTCTCAAAATATTTTTAGGCATTTTTGTGCAAAATTTCAGAAAGATTCGATCGTTAACTTTAAAGATAAAAATGTTAACGCCGGACGGACGGACGGACAGACGGACGGACGAACGGACGACGGACGCAACGCCATGCCAATAGGTTATCGGACCAAAGGTCCAGTAACCTAAAAAGTTACTGAACAGATTTTGAGAAAACGACCGTCAAAGTCCAAAATTGGCCATTTTTCGACGAAAACGGCCGCTCTAACTTTGAAACCAAGGTCAGAGGTCAAATTCAAGGTCACGAGAATATTCAGCATATATCATTTCCTATATGTGCACAATTGATTCCTAGTCTCTAATCTCAATATTAAGTGAGATATTAGGCTTTAATGTGTCCCATTATAAAGCAAAGGAGAATTTAACGTGGGAAAGTCCCATTTGGGCCGAGTTTGGGCCCAAAATGGCCCACTTCGAGCGATTCAAGGGCAACGAAACTTATACATGTCACAGGGGTACATATGAGGAGTGTTATGCATCAATAAAAAAAAAGTTACTGAACAGATTTTGAGAAAACGACCGCCAAAGTCCAAAATTGGCCATTTTTCGACGAAAACGGCCGCCATTTTGAAAAAAATGCGAAAATCAAAAAACTAAAAAATACCTCCCTCTCGAAATATTTTTAGGCATTTTTGTGCAAAATTTCAGAAAAATTCGATCTTAAACTTTAAAGATAAAATTGTTGACGGACGACGACGACGGACGACGGACGCCTCGCCATGCCAATAGGTTACGGACCAAAGGTCCGGTAACCTAAAAATTATGCATATGCATGAATATCCAGTCATCTTCAACTCCAATGTATTTGTGATATCCATAATTCATTCCTTTCAAAACACGTTTATTCAGTATGCGCATACACATGATATACTGCAGTATACAATCAGTGGTGAAGTTTGACATGCTTGACTTTCAATCACTTCTTGATCATGTCGATGTCAACTTCAATTTATGTCCAACTCACTAGTATAAAATCAATCACAGTGCAGTATTTCGAGACAGCAGTACAAATATAAAACACTGGTAAATAACTATGATACAATATTGACCATGCAGTAACTTATTTACCAGTACCATGTTTACAAGTGTACGGTACATTTATGTAGGCATTCTATTTTCATTACTTGTCTAATAGTTTCATTTAGCTCTATACAATGTCATATCGTACACATGCATTTGTATGACATACATGTACATTATGATATTTTCATGGGTGTTGGTGTCTGTGACACAGTATTTCCTTGAAGGCTTGTCTAAAGCGTCTGTCAGTGCCTGCGTGTACTACAGGGTTTAGCATGGAGTTCAGGTACATCAGAAACAGTGACACACGGTACACCAGCATAAAGTCACGGATCTCATGGCCAGACACCGCCACGTTCACCATTACAAAGAAAGTCAAGAAACACAGCATGAAAAATCCAATAAATATGGATAGTCGCTTGGCAGCTTTCAGCTCTTTACGCATGGTGACCACTCTAGGTCCGCCAGTGGCATCCTTACAGTCCTGATTTGATATCTGATCCATGGGTAAGTCTGAGATTTTATTCGCTTGCTCCCTTGCCACCATGAATATTTTCACATAAAATGCACACATGAACAAGAAACTCAGTCCAAAGGGTACAATGATGAATACAATGATGACGACAGGATCGCCGATGTGTAAGACACTACACAGCTGTTCATGCGAGTGAGACCAGTGAGAGGTCGCCAGGAACACCGCGGTGATCACCAAACTGTACATCCACAGGAACAGGATGACTCCATTCACCCGACGCGCGGTCACCAAGCTGTAGTAACGTAGCGGAAACACGACGGCGATGAACCGATCGATGGAGATGGCCACCAGGTGCATGATGGACGCCAGACCTGGTACCAGCTGGAACATCCCAGCGTAGCACCGGACCATCCTCGGCATGTCCACGTCCTGGCCGAGGGCCACCAGGCAGAACTTGGAGACGGTGCTGGCCATCACTAGGAGCACGGTCAGGAGGTCTGTGCACGCCAGGCTCATGATCAACTGCCCAGCAACCGTCTGTAGCCGAGGGCATCTCCGCACCGCCATGATCACCAAACTGTTACCGAAAAGGGCGATGACACACCCAATATTGGTGATAGTGAACATGACAAGATAACTGGCAGTTAATTCCGTTGTCACGTGTGTGTCGTCACTTGTGCTATTTGAGAACATCATTGTCACCAGGTAATGTGTCGATATTGTATGGTCCAGATGTAGATGATGTGGCATGTATCACTGACTGAGTTTCATAGCAGCAGCAGAATTCTAATACAAGGATGCACAGCTAATGGCAGAAGCTATTTTTCATGACAGTTCTAATACATGAAGTTGCTGGAAAGTCACGTATACGTACAATATAGTCTGTTTACAGAGCCCTCGTACTCTCTCAATGCACCAGTGAGATCTTCACAGATCGGCTAATGAAGTCCTTGTAAGTTCAATCATACATTTTTTATTTGCACAATGTACAGTTCGTGGAAACGTCTATTGTGCCCTTGATCATGTTGTTATTAATAGGTGATCTTATCCCTTGATACAAATGCACCAAGGACACACACACACACAGTGTGTTGACACATTATGGATTACAGGCCGTAGCACCAGATCACATGGGGAAAACATCAGGTATCATTTCGGGATTAGCTACAGATACTTGTAAGTAGTTGAGTATGAATGATAGGAGGTAGATGTATTCGGTCCATCAGCTTTGTAATCTTTAATCAACATTGATCAAAATGAAACAACAGGTAGCAACTTACATGTAACATCATATTTCTAAACAAAAGACCACGGGCCATGTACATGTACATGTAGGTTGTAAGTGAGAACTTGCCCAATGTGCTAATGACCTTGCGAGGTATTGTCATAAATAACTTGTACATGTACATACCTACAAAACTTGAGGATTTGACGTGTGCATGACCTTGATTTTGACCTTTCAACATGTTCATTCAAGACCAAATCTGAGAATCACTACAAGCAAGCCACTTTTGACCTTTCTATGTCTCTACTTTAAACTTACACTCTATCTACATGATCTACATGTTTTAAGTAATTACTGCCCATTTCATACATGTATTATCTATTCAGCCCAATACGGCAAAATATTAATTTTGTAATATATTATATTAAAGTTTCATCTACTTACAGAGTCGACAGTCACAGGAGATTTTGTACCTTGCATGCACCACAGTGACCACACAGTACTGTCACCATGGTCACTGTCCCCGGTGCAGAGTGGGACGGGATCAAACAAACACAGTACCTGATATTCATATAATTCTATATAATCTTGAAAACTGGTTGGTTGAAGATGCAGCACACTAAGTATAGAAATGAGACATAGTTCAGAGAGTACATGTTTTTATCATTGTTTATATGCTAGGATAATATCATAATGTAAGACACTTTGTTAATACATGTATACCGGTAGTTGATAATGTACACGTTTATCATAATGCAAACAGAAAGCACCAACTGTTAGATTTTTGTTGTTCATTCAAAACGGACTCAGACTACTTCCTTGTGATCCACTGTTCTTAGCTCTGGTCCGTACATTATAATGCCCTGGTAGTCTAGTAGTAGTCTGGTGGTGGGATGTGTACATAGTTGTCCACCGCTGGCTGTGTTGGCGGTTTGGCGTGGGTGGTGAGGGTGTGGGGGGCATGAGTGGGAGGCTTGGTGCGGCTTGCGAGGGTATAGGGGGCGTGTGTGGAGGCGGGGCCGAGAGAGAGTCCAGTACTGGATGAGCTGGAGCTAGTGCACCACACTCTCTCCGAGGTCAGCGTCTCGGAGCTGTCAGTGCTGCTTGTCGCAGGGACTTGTGGGGAGCGTGGTGTCCCACTGCCACCGTCCGAGACGACCACGTGCGGGAGTCGTATCGCCCGCCCATCCAGCGCCGTATGCAGGCTCAGTAGCGACCCAGTCACACGGTTCCTGAAGGACACGCTACTGAGCTGGACTCCGCTCCTGTTGGACGAGGTCGCTGATGAGTCTGAGAGTTTACGTACGAGGCCGGTGCAGGAGAGGTGTCGATAGCCATGGCGGAGCGGCTTGAGAATGAAGAAAAAGACAACCGGGTTGAGACAGCAATGGAAAAGGCCAAGGATCAGAAGCACCTCCTCCACGAAGACCATCAAATGTGTCCTGTCTCCCATGATGTGGATCAGGGATAGCGCCATGTGTGGGCCCCAGAACAGCAGGTGTGACAGCGACACGATGACGATACACACCGCATGCTGAGCCGCCTTTCTATGGAGCATCTCATACTTGAGGCGTTGGCTCTGGCGCATTCGGCACACGGTGTCCAACGTCCGCTTCTGCCAGATCTCGAAGCTGACTGACATGTAGAGGACAACACTGGCGACGCTCAGCAGCACGAAGTGGATGAAGATGAAGAGGGTGTAGTTGTCCTTGACGACAGACTCGCGATGGCATTCTCCCTGGCTGGTCCACTCGCTGTAGTACAGGAACGGTACTCCTGCCAGCGCCAGGGCATAGAACCACGTCACTGCTACAGTGATGGCTAGCCTCTTAGGCAGGGCAATGTGTGGGTATCGAAGGGGGTACCCAAGGGCAGCGTAACAGTCTAACAATGCTAACATCAGTCCACTCTGGTTGGCAATTTGGATAAAGGTTAGAAAACTGTGGTAAGTCACACACACAAACTGTACTTTCCACTGGTGTTCAGTGACCTCCAAGACGAGATGCAGTACACAGAAGATTCCAGTGAAGACAGCAATCAGCGCCAGACTGACGACATGTTGGTAGATGTTGTCCAGGGCTGTCCTAGTCTTGCTGTGTAGTCGTCTTCTGTCAGCAAGGAGGACCATAACATTTCCCACGATGGAACATAGTGCCAGGGTCAGGAACAATGTTGCCTTGACAACCGTCCACGCACTGATCGAGAACAGTGAGTCCATGGGTGCACCGTGATCTGTGGCATTCATCGCAGTTTCGAATCCGGGCACCTGCAGGTCGACAAAGTTGTCTGTGATATTCCCTGCTGAGGCCGCGGCTGCTCCATAAGGTTGCCATGGTGATAAAGGACGAGTTACCCTGTAAGAGATGGATCTATTCCGAGGCGGGTCCGAAAGTTCAAAGATGACATCCGTTAGTATGCCAGAACCATCGTCCTCAAAAGAGCTGTAATCCAATTGGATGTTAGGCACAGGACGTATAAAGAGACTCATAGTTTCACTTTCCAGTTGATGAGCAAACAAAATCTCAAGGCAGATAAACTTGCAATATCATCCTTCAGCATATTTATAAATCAATTTGAAGGTTCTTTGAAAAACATTCGTCATTCTTGGAAAGTTTGTTGCAGCAATATATGTACATGACATCCCTGGTAGTGTCAAATTCAAACTGTTCTGTATTTATTTCAAAAGTTTATGCAATGCAAATAAATTACACAATCTTTAAAACCATGTTTGACATATTGTCATTAGAGACGATAGCCAATTGTGTGGTCATCAAATTGCATGAACTGCACAATGTTATTGTTGACCATAGCTATCTGTTTTATGAAAAGTGCCTTGTTCATCATGTTTCCTGTTTGATATTGTCACCTGATATTCCAGGGAATGCCAAAACTGCAGGTGTTCACATGTTGCGAGAAGTCAATATTCCCACAAAGACACCACTTGGAACGGAAGCTATAGTCCTGTGACTTGTGTGTATGGGTTACCATGGTTATGGCTGACATTTGACTCTCCCTTTATGTCCCTGTGTAACTATCCTTTCTGGTATCAACAGTTACATGTTTTGCCATTGTATGGCCAAACAAAGGGAGTCATTTGCTGGCAATTGACACAGGAGGGGAAGAGGTCATATGTTTGTCACATTTACTTATTCCCACCTACAATACACATCCCTCCTCCCCCCCTGAGGAAAATAAAGATGTACACAAAGTGGCCAAAATCACAGTCTGGCAAACTAGAAGGTCCACCAATATACTTCTTGCAAGCCACAAACTACTCTGACCTTCACCATTACCATAACAGTTTAGCATTTATGTCCAAGTTTCCCAGCTAGCAATGACTCTTACCCAATAAACAGAAATATTAAATCATCCCGCAGTGATTGCTCGGTTAAGTGACTTTTGGCTGGTTACAAGCGACATGGTGTCAGCTTGGAGACATGATGGACCTCTCCCCTGAGACCCTCCTCATCTACCCCTGGCCCGTGTCCCCGGGGCCCTGTCCACCGTTGTCACGACAACAGTTTACACGTGTACACTGGTTGTCGGACATCAGCCTCTTGCCATCAGCGACGGAAACTGGCCGGGTCATGTCCCGAGTCATTGCCAACAGTAATTGGAGGCTAATGAACAATTAGTTTGACATCATACACTTGGTCAATGGAGATGCTCTCCTTTGTTTTCTGTGCAATTACAATGTACTTCGCAACATTATCATAATCATGATAATGAAAGGACGGAGCAAGTTATATTTCACATTAACTGTAAGGCAAACACTGATATGCAAATCTTGAAACATGTGAATCATTAGTCTACAATGTAATTTCAATAGTTTTATCATGTGCTTTGGACTGCCTGGATGCTTTCCGAACCAAGTAAAAAATTCTGCAATTTATGATTCAGTGATGTTTATGAACCGATTCAGCATCTGGAGATTTCCCATTCAGCAAACCTTTGTACCTGCCATACGTGCAATCTTGAATCATCTCACCTGAAATACAGAAAACTCATGCCAAATTGTCTTCAGCTTGTCCCACATGTACGTGTATGTGTTTGAAATCACTCTATTTATGTTAATGTGCTGTACTGTTCAAAACCAGATGTACATGTATAACCCCCATCCCCCCAAAAGTGTCCTTTTTACTTCAGAAATGTGTTATGTAAACTGCTGGTTCAATTAAGCCACTTCATAATTTTATTACCAATTATATTTTTTTTTCCATATTATACATATATCACATACAACATGCACAAAGAGAACATGATACCGTGAGTTGCTGTGCATCGCATGCTTGTGTACATGATGTATGGTCAAAAGCTGCAACTATTACCATGATTATGCTAATACTGATAGAACCTATGACCACTATTGCAGGAAGATAACACTCGACCATTTTATCACATTCACAAACGTCAACTAAACATAATGATGTACATTGTACAACATCATCATCTGTCAAGGATCTGTTTGAACAAAATTCCGGCACACAGCAGTAACATATTAGTAAAGGCAGTGCATTTCGTACAGTAGAACATTATTATCAAATTGTAATTTCAGGCTCTGGTTCGTGAATTCATTCAATTCTAATCTGTAATGTGTCACCTACTGATGGGCCGATGATCGATTATTTTCGAAAGTCAGTTGGTTTGCCAAACCGATTTCGATGATCGATTATGGAATCCTATAATCGATTATCTAAAAGTGGCAAAAGTTCTTTGTAATCCATGAAAAGTCCACAAAGAATATGTATTTCATAAATACATACCAATTTTTAATTGCAAATTTGTGAAATGTGAAGTTGTAAACTATAGTATTTACTTTGATACTACATCAATTCCCCTTTGTAACATATATTCTGCCAGTAAAGATTGTGCAACACCTGGTAATGATATCACGGTTAAACCGATTAATAATCAAAAGTCAGTTGGTTTGTCAAACCGATTATGAACCAATGATCGATTACGAAATTCACACCAACTCCCATCACATTTTATAACTTGAACAGTTATAAAATATGACATGACAGAGCATCATATCTTTAAACCATGTATAGATGTGCGACTCAGCCAACAAACAAAATCCACAATTGTTGTTTTGATCAGAGTTGTGGAGCTCGGCATTCTGAGGTTACACTGGAGCGGTGCAGTCTCAGGAGCTCCTGCTGACCGTCCCGTGACCTAAAGCCCAGTAACTTCTTGAACGCCAGTCGGAAGTCCCTGTTCTTGCCCGCATATATCACAGGGTTCCACATAGAGTTAGCCAGGCCGATCAGGGACAAGATCATGCGAGTGTACACCAGGGTCTTCTGTCGGTCAGGCTCCAGCGTGCCCTGGATCCTCAGGCTCTCGTAGATCGCTATGACAACGTAAAATGGTAACCAGGACAGGATGAAGACACCCAGCACTAGGAAGAGAGTTATTGTGGCCTTGCTAAGTCGGAACTTGCGGGAGTATGGAAGGACGTCGTCGCCGGCAGCCTCCGTGAGGTTCTTGATGCGGCGAGCATGGTCTCTCGCCAGACAGAAGATCCAACTGTACAACAGCACCATGACTCCTGCGCTCGCGAAGAAGTGGATCACCATGGTGATGGCATACGGTGCTCGGAGAATGTTCTCAAGCTCACAGCGTGCCCACGACTGCGGGTCCCAGTCGTTGAGTCCGGCCACCGGGAACAACGCAAACATGAAGGAGTAGAGCCACACGACGAGGATGGCCACGTTGACTCGACGCTGGGAGAGAAGCTGGTGGTAGTGGAGCGGGAACTGTACCGAGACAAACCGGTCCACCGAGACGAGCACCAGCGTGAACTGTGAGATCGAGCCCATCATGATGATCAACTGATAGCGTACAATACAGGCCACCTCGATCGTCTTGAGAGGAGGCTGAAGGTTGAACATGATGAGGAAGGGCAGGCACAGACCGACACCTATGTCTGAGAGTGCCAGACTGTACACAAGCTTGTTGGTAGTGTTCTTGAGCTTGGGGAAGCGGTGTATCGCGGCGACGACCATGGAGTTCCCAAGCAGTGTCACCACCATGATGACGAGCTCTCCAGTCACCGTCATAATGTCCACGGCACTCACACTGGATGGGGTCACCTTTGAGACAGTGCCGTTATCCATTCTGCTCAATTAAATCCAGCTTACACATTGAGCAATGATAAACTATTCCTCTATATCAGCAAAGCATTATGTCGTTTTCCTCTGATGCTGCCACTATAATATATATATATTTCAGCATCCACTGTCTATCACGATCTCAATCCTGGAGATGAAATTTCACACTTGAGGTAATATCTGCATCTTGTCTAGAAAGGAAATGACACTTCTCGTGACAGGCAGCAGATTTAGATTGGATACACCGCTGCCTTATTCCGTTTCACTGCAGCAGTCTATCGGAAGTGCAACCACCTTTTAAAACTGTCACATTGTTTCAAACCAACATGTTGGTAACCAGATTCCGGATGAGCTGTTTGCTGACGACCTTATAAGGAGACACATGCCTCTAGCCACGAAACGAGATGCCTTGATCAGGTACTTCATTGTGTCCGTGTCTATTAATAGTGCATCGCCTTTCCATACGATACAATTTCACCCAGTAAACTTGCAACTCCAGGGTAGTCAGTGCCTATATCAGTTCATCACTGGGTCTCCATTAGCTGATGGTCACGATGGCCTTCCATAGCTACCATGGTAACCTTCTACAGCACGTGTTCCTCACGTACCACATAGATCTGACATTTAACTCCGATAATATAACTTACCCAATGACAGCCCACACAGTATTCATAAATATTGTGGAACTCATTTATAACTCTGCCATCCAGAAATACATGAAATATGAATCCCCAGATATAAATTTTGTGGCATCATGCACGTTAATAAATAGCTTATGTACAAGTACATGATCCACACGTGCCCGGTGATAATTTGTCCAGACACATTTAAGATGCTGATAACGTCTATGGAGATTATTCCATTGTCGGACCAAGGAGAACTTTGCGTTGGCCGTGGCTTGCACGAACTCCCCTGCCACTGATAGCAAGGCCGGGAGAAGTGAGGAGTTGTCAGGTGGTTGTTACCCCCGGCAACGGTTTGCCCCCAATGGCAGTGGTGTTGTTGTAGCATTCCCCATCAAGACATGAAAACACTTCCCCCACTCCCCCCTAGGCTTTACAAAGCCGCTCCTTGACCACTTGGGCAGTGACCAATCAAAGCTAACATCTCCCCAATGCCAGCAGAAGGAAATAATTCACAGGAAACAGAAACAAAGATTCAATTTGGGAGTTTATAGAAATGAATTCACTCGATATGTCAATGTGCGAAAGATGCCGGTTATGACAATGCAATCAACAAGAAACACTGTTATGAATCGTCATGATTTACATTTCCGCATTCAGATTACGTTCTATATTGATACAGTACTCTTCACTGCAATAAAAATATCTTGAAACCCTTTACAATGACATAAAACATTTGAAATCGGTAAGATTCATGGAACAATACATTGGGAAAACTAGTGTACATTGTACATGTAAGGAAGTGAATTTACATTTTCTTCCTGATTTAATCAGATAAGCCAATTCACTCCACATGTGATACCAGTACATTTATGTGGTCTGAAGTTTCCTTATGTTCTGTTGATTATGTTGAAGGCTTTCACACATGTGCATGTAGCCACAATTCTCACAAATTACAGTTTCATTCGCATCATTGTTGGTATATTACATGTATTTCTACAAGATCTCAGACTTTCCCAGTATTGCGTAATTTTATCACAAATGTTTCAAGATTTCTGACATGGTAACTGCTTTCAACATTCAACCCTTCCATTGACCTTGTCTACAGTGGGGACATATTGCCATGACAACAGTGTCTTACAGGAGACCACCCTACTTGTCAACACTTGTCAAGTCTGTCCCAGGCCAGCTCTGTTTGCCGATCCAAAGACCTAGCCCCAATCCCACATGGGGACATGCCGCTCTATCAATTAACGTTCAAGGTGCCCCCTGCTCCAGCCAATCAGCATCCTTGTAACCCCCTATCTACATGATATTGACCCGGAACCGGCCACTGTTCTTGACATAGGGACCCATGTCACATTTACGACACAAAACATCGCCAGAACGGAAATCTCCAGGGCCTATTATCAGTGCAATCATGTACTTGGATACCGGGTGGGACTCCGTCCCTGAGCGGAGTTGTTCAGCCCCTGAAGAATTTATCACCTTGATCAAATCAAGTGGAGTTCTGTGGCCTGTTTTTAGTCCTTTATCATCCCAATCAATGCCATTTGACCTTTGTAAATTCTGTCACATGTCTTGTACCTCTCGTATTTCATTACGGAATCACATTCAATATACACTGATACTGATAGGCACATGTAGGAAGATATTCAACTTACATAGATTACAAGAAAACATATTCCATTATCTCACATGTCCGTGAGACTTCTACCACCCGATGCATGAATCTTCGTCATCATTATATTCATTTGGCATTATACTTCACCTGTAATTATCCTCCAATAATGCAAGGCATTTACTGGCAGCAAATTTATGTTCCTAACCACTGTGATAACAATAAAAGTTTCCAGAGATTTGTGGGCATAAACATGATACCTAAGATGTTGTAACACTGTTTATTCTCCTCTCTCAAGACTGCTAGTAATCAACCTGTCAAAATACGCGCAAGGAAATATGATGTAATGGGAACTCTAGTGGCAATTCTGGTCTAGTCGGAACCTCAGTGGAGCTTATGACCTCCATCCATTTTCTGGGAGTCAGCTGCATTAGGCAAATCTGCCCCGAAAAGATTCGACCATGAGAGGCTATTAGGCATGCTGACAGGGCTATTTTTATACATATTCACCGAGATCTCTTTAATTAGGTGACTGTCTTTAATTAGGTACATGTACACAATAAGGAGCTATCACTTTTAAAGATTGCACTAATACAAGAAGCAGAGTACATGTACACAGATTTTGCATTATTCTAAATATGGCAGCGTTTGTGTGGGCATTTATAATGCAGAGTGCTATAGATAGCTCAAATAACATAAACCCACACAGTGTAGATTAATCCAAACAATTTACCATAGTGTGAAAGGAACCCTATTTATTGACACACCTTTGAAAATATAAATAGCTTGGATCATGTAACATAATATAAAACTTCTGCAATAATTTGTAAAATGTTACTAAATATACACAAGGTACAATACTTATGAAATCATGTGGATTTCAGATGGCATGAGAAGTAGGCATTCATTTTTTATTTTACTGCTCATTTTTTCAATGTATAAATTTGTATATCATTTTTAAGGTAGGCCAAAATATATGATGGCCCCATGAATTTCGCAATATACCGGTATTAGTAATTTACAGCTTACAGGGATATGATATCAGTCAGTGGAAAAAATTAATCTCTCTTTGTCTCTTTCTCTCTCTCAGTAAATTATTAATTTCAACACATTTTTCTCATCACTATATATGTATGGTGAATGATTTTGAATAACTCTTGAAAATAACCAATGAACATGATGAGCTAGAATATGAAATATAATACATATTTGCAGTGGCCAGATCAAAGACAGACAGTCATTGAATACTATAATATGACATTTGTATGCAATATCTTTATCCAATGCCCGGGCCATTTTTCTTTTGCGGCTTTCAGATTTTGCAGTGTTGGGCCACCTGCTAGGAACATGAACATGTAATTTCACTTGGGATTAATCATCCCACCGTATCACTGCTGCAGACCAGCACAAATTGGTCCCGGATTACAGAGAAGATAAAAGCTTTTGCCAGAATTATCTGTTGGACAGAGGGCTCGTCGTGATTACTGGATGGCCATCGTCTCAGGCCCACAGTGGGTGGAGAGTCTCTAGTATTCTTAAGTTTGTCCCACACAGGGGTTCTTTTCAGCCTCAGAAGCCTGCTGGATCTCAAGACATGCAAAATACATGTACTTATTCTTGGAGATGGCCGTAAGTTTCTGTAGACCTTCCAGTTTTGTACTGCACTAACAAATTGGTCGCTGTTGATGAAAAATTTGCAAAGAAAGCCTCTCTGATTAATGCCTGTGGAAATGGGTTAAATGCCGTACCACCCTATCACCCGCTCTTGAAGAAAGGGGCATTACATCATTGTTAGGGTAAAATTTGGTACAGCCTCTCATGAAATGGAAAGGAATCCATATCATAGAGGTTTTCCTTTGGATAACCTAATAACTCCAATAACAGAGTTATAAAATCTGAGCAAATTGGTTGCATGTATGGAGCAAGTCTGCCCATTGAACACTTCAAAACTGTCATAAAGATGTACAAAGCAAAGTGTCTGAAGCATCCCCTTCTTGGTAAATGTAAGAAATGGCACTGTGCCAAACTGTAACTTGAGATATGGGCTTGTATCTAATTGATGAGAAGGTCAAAACAATTCCTCCTTGGCTGACAAATGACAATACATCACTTGTGTACACACACTTGAAACACTTGTGGAACAATCTTACCGTACATGGGTTACCACGGTTATCATGTTTTAGTATATTACTGGCCATGTTTTATTCATCATGTTCATAATCAGTCTAATCAGAGTAGCCATGCTAATGCATTGCACATGCATGCTTAAAAATTAAATATAGGATAATCAATGTTCGAACATGTGAGGGTTATGAACTGATGCTGCATGTATCTCCAAATTGTGATTCAGTAGATCATCATATTTGCACAATATAAAGTTCAACCACCGTCATACGAGTCACCAAGATGGCATGAACTAATCTCCCAGTAACCCTTGTGTCTACACCAATATGCCCATGCCTTGTGCCTCTCCTAAGAATCAAGCTTGAGACATGCGGAGTGTGGCTGTGGAGCCCCAGCAGAGCTGTCACAGGGAGGAAGTGCTCAAGTGGGTGCCAGGGACTGAATACACATGTCATCGGATATTCATGTGTGGGATTTGTCCTCCCCCCCCCCCCCCCCCCCACTCCCTGCCCCAATACACAACAAAGCAGCTCTCGATGGTGTGTGGAGTGTCTTGGTAGTGTTTGTCATATACTACCCCAACCCACACAGTAATGGATATCAACTTTACTGGTATTTCTTTTTCTTTTTTTACATGCCTGCGTTATAAATATCTCCAACCATAGTCATCAAGATATCTGTGTTGCAAATATACCAACTGTTTGAAGAAATAATGAATGCAAATTTTGCTTAATTAGAAATATGATATCAGGCAAGTTGTGTGCTTTGAATAGACACAGCTTTACATTTGTTCCTGATGATGGAATCAATTTGAACCAGACCAATTACACCAACTCAAACTTGTTTTTCACTCTGGTCATGTTGATGCATTATGACTACAAAATTCTCAATGTAGAACCGAGCAAATCATAATGTCCCCAATGTTAGTGCAGGTGCAGTTTCTAGCAGATACATACCGTATTCGCGCGCATACAGTCGCATGTGCGTTTATCCGAAATTTGCTTGTTTTGGGCCACTTATAATTTGGAAAATATTTCGTACATACGCACATGTGCGATCGTTTTCGATAAGGGGTTGACTGCAAATCCCTTTGATCAGACTCAGATAGTTTGACAGTTATAAGAGGCCGACATGACTGTCAAAACCGCCCAACTCGTCGATTGCAATTACATGGTTTGGTGCAGACAGACATCGGTACTTGTGTTGGTGTATGTGCATGATGTATAATCTATTGTTGTGTGAAGCTGTTGGGACTTCGGGAAACAAATAAAATTTGTTGTTTGGGTCGTTGCTATTTCAAAACAAATCCACATGTCACTTGGAAGAAGAAAGTGAAACAAACAGCCTGATTGTTGGGTTTTTTTTATGACGTCATATCTGGCCTTTCACCATTGGCTGATTCGTTTTGAAAAGTAACTTTTGATTGGTTGGAATGTGAATCAGCTCATGAATATTCATGAGTACATGCTAGAAAAATGGCAACTTCCTGCTGGGCGGCAAACATCACAAACACGAATGAAACAAGGGCTTTTCAAGATATTTATTTCACACTCATGAACAGAAATGACACATCCCGATCATAAGATGTCAAAGGAAATCACAAGTGTCAATTACACTCACCGTAATTAGGCAATCAACATCACAACTTTTTTGACAGTTTGCAATCCATTGACTGCAGACACAGCCGCGATTGACACGAACTGACGAAGTCACGATTGCATGAAATCAGTCAAGCACATGTCATGAAACCGATGATCTTACGATCAAAAATTTTTTGCTGTCATTCTTGATTTTGATTTTTTTTTCAATCACAAGCACATGTGCGTATATTCGAAATATACGCACACCTTCGACTATACACACATGCGACTGTATGCGCGCGAATACGGTAGTTGGTCTCATCTGCTCGTCAAAGGTAGCTTGACAGATAGACATTTCATCTCTGTTTGTTAGACCTTAGACAAACAGATTTGAACACATACACTGGCGTCGAAACAGGCTTGCATTCATACAGAACTCAACAACTATAGCCCACACTCACCTCGATACCAGTGACTCCGAGAGCCGCCTCGAGGTTCTGCGTCATCCGGAACGGGACTTTCTCTGGCACTCGCAGACTCTTGCCCTTCTCAAAACACACGTTGTAGTCAATGTGAACCACCTGCAGACCAGCGAACATAACAGAAATATGTGATTTTAATATGTGGTCTATAATTAAACTGAAATCATATTTTCAGGAACAGTGTTTTGCAGCTGTGACTGAGCTCCTACCTCTCCGGTGGCCAGGTCGACAAGCACGTTGTCAAGGTGACGGTCGCCGAGACCTATGATGTAGCCAATCATAGACATGACTGCCGTGGATCGAGCGTAGGTCTGTGTGATCTGCCACCACTCCCGCGCACTGGTGGCAGAGCACCACAACTCCCTGGCACAGGGGTAGTGTACATTATGATTTGATACATTTTGTATTGTTACTGTTGACTGATCAATAAAATTCCCTCAAAATACTGAACGTGTCAAGAAAATAAGAAAAGATGCAATAACAATGCCACAGTACACTATAAACTGACTTAGCGAGGAGGTCACGAGGTGTTTCAGTCACAAGATCGTCTAGCACCCGTCTCATGACGCTGAGTGGCCACTCCTTCCTGTTGTCTGAGTGAGCCAGGCCCTTCTCCTTCAGCGCTGGCGTCAGCTTGCTGTAGAACACCTCACTCGGGCGGGCGATAGCAGGCTGGCCACTGACAGTCTGACCAGCATTCTGCAGTCAGTTGATCGGTTTTAGGACATTTCATAAAAGATTAACGTGAAGAAAACTTGAATTTGGAAGAGCGATGAAATAATGGAAGTATACAGGATACATCAATGACCTCTAATGAGACTATAAAGTTGCCCCTGACCTGTTGTTTGAGCTGCAGGGCAGTGGCCTCCCGTTGTTGCCAGCGTTTGTAAAGGCTGAAGAGCGGTGTAGCTCCGTCCACCCATTGGATGAGGCCCGACCGCGCCCCCAGAGGGGTCACCGAGTAGTGACGGGCATGGTACAGTCGACTATTCGTCCTGGTGGGAGATACGTGAACATTATGAAAGGCAACCCTTTGCCGTGAAGTTAGGTGATCAAACAAGCAAACAACAAATTATATTTCACAGTATACTGAATGTTAGTTTGTACCTGTTGGCTTTGGCAAACATGTTGTTGACTATGGCCAAAAACTGCATGATTCTCTCATCCAAGTGCAGATCTTCAAGGCCCTTGAACAGGTAGGCATACCTGCAAACGTGGGACAATATATTTATCATAATGCATGCATTCAGTTATAGGAGTATATTTTCCTTGAACTTGAGCCTGTCCTTACTTTTTGCCATCTGAGCCCATGAAAACCAGTTTCTTGGGTTTGGTTTTGGTCGGTAGTATCTGGACTGTGTGGTGTATGGCTTCAATTGTCACCACCTGTAGAAAGATGTTTAGTTAGTCACTAAACTAAAGAACAACCAAAAGACTCTGGGTGGTCTACCGGAGGTCCTCCCACAAAATCTGGGTTACGCAAATACAGGTCCTCAATCGTATTTCATGTTTGATTTAATGATGATGCAACAGCTATACATTCATGATAAGACACAAAGCAAGAGTGAACCTGTCCCGCGGAGCTGAGGCCCGGCATGGCTATGACTGTGTTCCTGAGACTGGCCAGCTTGGAGCTTATTTCCTCCATGTTCAGCACCAGACTTGTCCTCTTCTGGGCACGCTGCTGCAGGCTGTGGTGCAACTGATGGTATAAAAGGTAAATGATATTAATAGTGGCAAATGTAGATGCCAAAGATGCGTTGAATTTTAGCCTATTTCTTCTGATTGTCTCTGTGTCAGATACCTGTTTGAAATGTTGCCATGTGAGACTGGGGTGTCCTGGGTCGGTGGGCTCCCGGAGCTTTGCCAGCCCGTCCTGGATCAGCTGTCCATACGTCTCCTGGAACCAGGTCTCATGTGCCGTCTCCGCGGGCTGGCTGGTGATCTCCCACAGCCGCTCCATCGTGTACAGTGTCTGAGGCAATGTGCCATATATATCGAACAATCAACAGGAGTTCATGGTGGATTGAATTCAAGTGCTCTTTATTTTTAAGAACTTTGAGATTGGCAACATTGAAAATTTACAAGATAGTGCTTAATCAACTTGTTCACTGACAAGTCTGATAAAGCATTATTCACAGAAGGTACATATGTTTAAATTTGTCACTGACCGGTTTGATGACAGTTTTGTGTTTCTCCCGGATGATGGCCGCCTTCTCCTCCTTGCTGAGACTGCTGTTGTTGTTGACCTTTTTGACCTCGTTGTCGAGCTGCTGTAGACGGCGGGAGACATCGCCATGGTGCTGGTTCAGGGTTCCCAACCACAGCTCGTCCCAGAGCAGTGTGATACGCCGCAGCTCACTCACCAACAGCTGCACCTCCGAGATCATGCTGCAAACAGAAATCATGCAAGCTGATTGACGCATCTGAAGGCATTCTATACAAGGAAGTGCATGAGTGGGGTCTAGTGTGGCTTCAAGGCACCATGTCAGGAGTAGGTTGGGCCCATATGTACCTGGGGTTGGTGTTGGCGAGAGTGTCGACAATAGTGGTGAAACAGTTCTCCAGAAAGGCTGTGTTGGTATCATCACTTGGACTATCTTCCTCCAGGACGGCGCTCTGAGATGACGGACCTTCCGCGTCGTTCTCAGCATCATCCTCCGTCTGTGACAGGTACTTGTTCAAAAGACCTGTGTAATGGCATTTTATCGATGTGGAATACTAGAAATTTAGTCAAAACAGTCTAAATTCACTACCAGAGAAACAAACATTCCTCAAATACTACTTGGATCAAAAATGTACTGAGAGATTTCTAAAATCACAAGAAACTTCTGAAATGTGGCAACAACATACCATCCCTGTCTGCATCCTTGACCTTGGCGGATGAGCAGCCCACGACGGCGGGATACACAATAAGGTGAGGGGCGTCCTGCGCGACACGACACAGCAAGTCTGATACACTCTGTCGTACATACGGCTCAGGGTGGTTCAGCCGTGAAAACAACTGGGGAATGATACCTGTAAAGGGATATGTTGTCATTATAGAGTCAGTCATCAAGAATACTATATAGGTATCTTCCTGAATTGAGAATTGAACTCATTTAAAAAGATTCATGTATTTTAATGATAACTCCATGATGTTCCACTTAGCCCCTTCACTTCTTACAATTAACTGGTGATCTAAGAACAGTGAGCTGCATGCACACAATGATCCTGACCTTTCCAGGGGTTGGTAGGTGTATGGGCAAGACCGTCCTCGAGCACCCCCCTCAGCTCCCAGGCATGTTTGACCAGCAGTCTCAGCACCCTTAGTGTCGCTGTGATGTTTCCATCCATGTTAGTCTCCTGTGTGCTCTGTACAAAGCAAGTTAGATGCTAATTCTTCTTCTTGATTGGGTTTTCAACAACAAAACGGTTATCACTCATCAAAATTTTGATACTTCTTGCCACTACTCCCAAGATAACTCGAGAGACTATGAGGATGGATAGCTGACCTGTCCGTTGAGCCTGAGGTAGGTGAAGTAGGCCCTGGCAGAGAGCTGGTAGTAGTGGTAGACTCTCTGGACCACCCCTCTCCAGAGGTCAATCAGCCGGTCCACGCAGTCATCGCTGGCGATCTGTAGCGACAGGCACGACGACAACAGCTGTCTCCTTGTCGTCTCAGCTCCGTCATCGTACAACGTCTGTCAGATACAAACATAAAGTGGAATCGTACAAAAGCAAGGCTTCCATGATGGGATAGAATCAGATGAGGAACATGTCGTTATTTTCCTGACCTGGTCTTGATCACTGATGTCCTCCTCACTGCTAGACCCAGTGTGGATCTGGCTCAGTATTGTCAGTGCACTCTCCGTTTCTTCATTGCTGATACCCTTTGAAGAGACAGCACATATTGTGGTGTAACAAAATTAACATAACATAATGTGGTGTTACAGAATGAACATCAGCGGGTGAAGATCGCATACCTTGGGCAGCAAATCCAGGATCTGAGCTTTCTCATCTGTTGAGAGATCCACACTTCCATGTCTGCAAAGATAATTGCAGTGCTACACCATGTCCAAGACAGAGTCACACACACCTTGTCATAAGAAATCAGTTTTATGTGGATTGTACATACGTGGCATGGTCGACAGCCTTGCGGCCCCACTTGTAGCACCAGCCCGCCAGGGAGAACCAGGCCTTGGCAAGGTCCGGGGATTGTAGGGTTGCCAGGTGGTACAGGCGACCCACCACAATGTCACTCTCACCAAAGATTGGGTTGTCCTCAATGCTCACTGGTGGAGTCACAGAATCACATTATTCAACAATAAATATATATTCTGGATGTAGGTATTTGTAGATCTGCTAATGAACCCATAAAGCATTATGATTTCTTGGGAAAATATATGGCATACTATTTAGAATATATTTGACAACATGTGAACATGTATCATCTAAACTTACATCTGTCACCATCTTCTTCATCATCATCACCAGTTTTCTGAATTGTGGGCTTGAGTTTGCCTCGCTTTTCCAGCTCCAACAGAGAGGATACATTATGTACCACGCGACTGACAGACGCTTCATCTTCCTGGCCAATCAGCTTGAGCTTAGTCGTCAGAGACGATAGATACTTGGAGTCGGTCTGTAGCCACTGGACCAGAGACAGCATGGCACGGGCGTTCAGGTCACTGCACACGTTTATCTGGTCTCGATTCTGTGCGGGACTCAGGCCCATGATCGTCTCACAATGATGCAGCACGGTTGAGCACAGGGTCTCGACTGCAATGTGTCCTGGACCCTTGTTACGGAGCAGTTTCACACCTTCTCTCTCAAGACGTAGAGAATGAACCTATGAAGAGATGTTCATGTAGTACGACACAGACAGTAAACCAACAACGTCCCATTTGTCTACTTCATCATAGTTTCACTCATTTCAAGACCATTTCCCCAGTTAGTGCTGACCTGGGTCAAGTTTTCTCTAGAGTTCTGTAGCTTGATGAGGACATCAGATAGACCTTCCTCGCTCTCGGACTGTTTGTCGCTCTCTGACTTCATTCTAATAGCTCCATAGACCTCATCAATCAGCAGGTTCTCAGCCAGACTTAGATTCTGCTGCTTTCTAGCTAAGTTCACTGTTGAGATCCTCAGCTTTGATGTCACTGACCACAAATCTGAAGCCAGAAAAAATGCAAACAAAGTGACTGTCTAAACTGAACACAAAATCAGTAATTATCTACCGTAGCCCAGTTATTCTCTCATACTAACCGATTGGTTTCTCCTGTTCAGGCAGCAGGGCGTCCTGCAGCTGCTGTTGCGTGTCGATGAAGTAGAGGGCCTGAAGGGCGGCTCCCAGGTCGTGCTGCTCTGGGTCAAGTCTTACCTCCTCACACAGCGGATACAGCAGCTGACAGGAGAACAAGCCCATGGTGTATATAAATCAAAATTTTGAATTACCTTAAATTACTGCAAACATTTGAAAATTCCAAGCCATGGGATGATTTGTTCCAGATACCACATACTTCGTCTTCTGAACCAACTCCAAATCATGAAGCAAAATCTGCAGCAGTATGCGTAGTTTAACCACAGTGCTACTACTCCACAAGTTCAATTTTCACGACAAATCCATACCTTGGGTTTGAGTGCCTTGTTAGTGCCTGCAGTCTGGTAGAGGTTGAGCTGGTTACGACAGAGGCTGAGGGAGTAGAGCTGAAGACAGATCCCGCTGTGTATCTGGGCGGGCCACTGGAGACAGCCTGCCCGCTGTACTCCCTCACACCACTGTTGGCAGGTCTCCAGACACTGCAGCATGCTCTCACTGAAACACAGACAACACTCGTACAAATCCATGTTCTCACACACTTCAGTCATGTAGGGTACAAGGACAGCTCAATATTACTATCGTATTCTGGATTCTAATCGGAACACATAGTACCCCTGCAAGCCCGCAGATATCATCCTACCTCTGATTGGGCAAGTGTCCCAGTAGCGCAGCTGTAATAGTCCTCAGGTACTGCTTGTTGGTAAAGTCAAGGACATCAGAGGGCCCCCAAGCTAGGAGGGGCTGAGGTGAATCATCTCCTAGCTCATGTAGGGAACCTCCCGGTACGAGCTCTAGAGACTCCCTTGCTCCCTCGTAGTCCAGTCCATCAAACCGAGCCAGCGCTCTGGGGGCAGGAAATAATCTCTTGTAGCAATTGAGGCAATGATCATAATGGATTGTACGGTAAGATATGGGAAAGCTGAAGGTTAAGTATACCAGCTTATAGGATGTGTGGAATACTGACTGTATGAAGTTGATGTCTGTTTTAAGTGTGAAGGCTGCCTGCAGGGAGGTGCCACTGTGCTCCGTGCGGTATTGTTTGACAGTCTCCTGCCACTGAAGCACATCATCCCAGCGACACAACTTCTCGTAGCTCTCAGACACCTGCTCAAAATGATTTGATGAGGAAATCATGATCTGCGCATAGTCTATGTGACAGCTAAGTCTACCATACTTCGCTTCTATGAATGTGATAAGGAAATCAATTCAGACTTTTTTTGCTGAGTTTTTCATGATACCTTGAAAACAACTATAACATAATTTTCACATTGATAAGCGATTCATCTTGAAAACTGGAAATGTTTCGCACCTGTGAAACCATGTAGGTGATGACTTTGGGATCTGGCCCCTCACTGCCCCCCACCCTCCCGTTGACGGCTCCAGTGTGGTCGCCCTGGCGACTGAGCAGAGAGAGGCGCTGCAGACCGTCAGTGATGTGTTTGGGACTCCCGGAGGGGGTGCTACTCTGGGAGTTGGGGGAGCTAGCAGTCTCCCGCGTCTCCTCCAGCTGAGGGTCAGGACAGGTGTAGTGGCGCAAACTGCTCTTGAAGTTGGTGTTTGCAGACTCATACCTGGAGTATATAGAAGTTTCACATCTTGGTATTTTACCACACTATGTTCAATGGGGTTTTCAGTGTCATCAAAATGTCTCCACGTGAATGAGCAGCCTTACCTTCCTGAGGCGACATCAGCGGCAGCTTTGATCCATGCAAGTTTCTTGCCAAGCACATCCTTACACCAGGTGTAGAGTCCGAGCAGAACCTCAGGACAGTGGAGTTCAGTCAGGGCTTCCACACAGGTAACTAGCAACTGCTCAAACTCTGCAGTCTGAAACAAAACACTCACATTTCATAAAGTTGCATTGATGAAGGCACTCATCAGATCAAAGCATTATAACTACCGGTATGTACAGGGTCTTTCATACCAGAATGTTCTACCATGACATAATAGCATTCATACAGCAAGATGTTTATTTTCCCATCAATACCTGCACTTTGTTGTTGTCCTTCATCTCTTGTAGCATCTCGAAGGTGTGACGAACCACAACGGTCGGTTCTCCACAATGTTTGGCAACTGTGACGAGACTGTGGCGCACCCGTGCTAGCCACTCCAGACACGTCCCACGATTTGTCCGGAAAAATGTACGCACCATCTAACAATCACACATCAATGATAGTGTACTATTGGAAGGCAGTGTTACTATTTCAGTGGAAGGCATCACATCAACCATCAGTCACTAGTGAATGGAAATGTTTTACCAATATACCTTAGGAGGGCTGACCATTGCCACAGCACAGCCTTCGTATGCGTTATACAACTGTTTTTCCAGGTGTTCCATGAACTGTAGCAGCAGCTGAATTCTCTGTGAGATGGTAGAACCTGTCTCAACACCAGTTCCTGAAATTTAAAATAGCCAACAATAAATATATAAATGCGCCAAATGCAATGCACTGATATATATATACATGTAGCAAGATAATCCTACCACCTTTTTGATCAGTTGTGGGTTTGTTGAGCCCCTCGTCCTCGCTATCCTGACTGCGTGCTTCGGCCGCGTACTGTTTGATAGCAGCTTCAATAGCCGTGAACGTCTCTTGCGGCTTGCCGAGGGGTGTGCGCAGTTTGGACAGGATACAGAACTGGGCAGCCTCCCATGTCGCCCAGAACCACAGCAGCGACTCATTGTCCCCGATCTGTAATAGGGATTATAGGACTCGTACCAAGGAAATATACACTAATCAATGCAAACTAACAGTGCACTATAGCCTGAAGGTGCAAGTTCCAGTTAGAGCAGACTGGAACACAAAAGATTGTGAGACTTACGAGATTGCCAAGATCATTCTGGCTGTCAGACTGGGGATTGTCCTTATCAGATCTTTGACTGCTCAAGTACATCTGGTCCAGCCAACCTGTCCCTCCAGACTTACTATAAACAGAGCACAAACACATGTATGCGTCATATTTATTTGTCAGCCCTTAATGACTAATGGAAACTCGAGCCCTCTGTAAACATTACTTGGGTGTGATTCCGTGGAGCAGGTATCCAAGCACGGCGCGGTAGTTGTGAGAGTGGAAGGTTCCCATGGGTACGCGGGACATGTGACCTCGCCTAGCCTGCCAGACTGCCGAGGATGAGGTGACCAGGGTCCCAGTCCTCCGACTGGCAGGCACCTCCTCAGGACCATATTGGTGGCTGCAATCAACAACATGCACTTTTTCTTTTCAGAACAAAACAATAATGCAGGATTTATATGCCTGTATTTTCTGACAGCATTATCATTTCACTATCATCATCGATGGACAGCAAATCATTTCACTATCATCATCGATGGAATCACTTATAACTAAGCTGCTAATATGCCTGGATACTTAGATTGTGTGTCATGTCAGGATTCTAACTATAAAGGCTACTTACTTTGTGGTGGTGACCTCTAGCGGCAGACTGTTGATCAAAGTCTGGTAGGCAATCCTTGTCTTCTTGTTTGTGTGAGAAAGACGTACACAACACAAGTCATGACACCTGAAGGGGGAAAATTCATAAAATTTAATGCTTGCAAACAGCATAGTTCTCATGTCAATAATTTCGTGTTTCATCAGTGAGCCTACCGTTTCAGGACAGTAATCCCAATCTTGCTGGTGTGGTTGATGAGGTTTTGTAGACAGTTGCAGGCTGCGAGAGAGATCTCACTGTGGGAGCTGAAACCTGCAGTAAAAGATACATAAGTGAAATATACATTTAGTTGAGTAATCACATTGATGTTCTGTTAACAGCTGCTGCTCCATGGAAGCATGTATGCAGGTTAGTAAATAATTTACTTGCCTGAAGTAATGAGTGCATCTACAAGATCATGAAACTCCTCTGTCTGGTACATGTGTTGCGAGGTCTGCAAGGCATCAACAATATCCTGTGTCCACTTCACTGCCAACACCCTGTGCAACAATAATATACAACGTACAAGATTCATGTTATTGACACATGAGCAAAATTTTGGACATTCATCGCAAACATCCTCCCGACAGAGGCCCATACAAACACTAACTCCAGTAGCCTGAATAGTGTGTAAAACTATAACCTGCTGTCGTAGGGTGTACTCTGACTGCTGAGGAGGTCCTCCAGTAGAGCCAGGACTGTTGTGAAGTGGCCGCTAGTCGCGGGACTCACATTGGCCAGCAGCGTGCCCTCCAGGATTGTGTTCCGAGTGATCAGGTGACTACTTGATATGAAGTGGCCATGTCTGCAATAAACACATGTGGATACTTTGATGCCAATGTTCATGCTGGCGCTGCAAGTACATGTAAATTATACTGTAATGCAGAAGGCTTGATGTGATGCAGTTGTACGTATGTGCACACTGTGCAGGATGGTCTGACTGGGCACCTTACCTGGAGCAGTGCGAGTAGAGAGTCTGGAGCAGGGCGTACTGGACAGCAGGGTATCGTTCCATCAAGGCTGGGTCCAGAGGCAGCAGATGAGAAGACAGCAAGGCAAACAGACTAGGTGACAATGCCCACATCTGTCAAAATGGAGGAGTATTTTACAAATTCTACAGATATGAATCATGTGAATGGCTGATTATATGAGTATAACTGAGCCAATCTACATACCCCAATGACATTGTTTTTGGTATTGCCGACCTCTGCCAGGGCACAGAGGTCATAGACGATGGCAGTTTCGGCCTGCCGAGTGCTGTACGTGACCTCGGAGAGTGGATTGGCCCGCACCAGACCACAGTGCTCATCGCTCTCCATGGCAGCTAGCAGGGTGTTGAAGGCCACCTCCAGGTCTGACAACAGGAACCTGGCAACAGGATCAATAGTGTTCATCAAAGATTGTGAATAAATATCCCAAAAACGTACATCTACATGTTGAAGAACATTTGTATTCCACTAATCATGGTAATGAGAGTTGGCTAGTAGACTGGATGCTAATGGTATACAAGGCTGCCAGTATGTATACTACAAGCTACCTGTAGGCTTCCTCTATCAAGGGAACACTCTTGACACTGAGGATCACATGGTGTAGGCTCATCACCTCCGTTAGCACCTGCGTTTTCAGAAAACAACACAAAAGTTTATAAATGTACCAATGTATTAAAATGAATCATCACATTGAATTCTAACGTACATCACAAGCATATCCCATATTTTTCTGTCTACCTACGTCCCTACCTCATTGTTACGAGTCATGCGGAGTTTGTGCAGGAGGGAATCTGAACCTAGGAGCTGAGTCAGGACAGGTACCGGAAGCTGTGTGGACATCTGTTCTACCACCTACACAACAACATATATAACAGCTATATGTTGTACCCATAAGCATCAGATTTCTGAATGTGAACAGTAGAAGATGCTTCGATATGATGCTGACCTTGTGTGTAAGATGCAGGAAGGACAGTAGATACGGACTGCTGGCGATGCGAGTGTTACGAGACTGTTGGACCAGGTATTCTGTCACCACGTCACACACTCGCATTACTTCTCCACCAAGGTTTGTACACAGCAGGTGCACACACTTGTTAGCTGTATCAAACATGGCATAAATAATTCACCAATATGTCTGCTAACCAAGTTATTGCAACCTAAATTCAATGACGAGAAACAAACTGGTAACTCTTTTTCTACATGTATGTACAAATCCCCATTTTACTATTTTATTACTATTTGTAACTTCCTGATCCTCCATTTAATTATGTTATTATTTTTACTCATCCTTCATTTGGATTGTGAAAATGTGTGTTCCAACCTGCCATGTAGACTTTCTCACAGTACATGACCTTCAGTACTCCATCAACACATCGCAGGGTTCTCTCCATGATCTGAAATTCATGCACACAAAATATTTCAGAATCGGTGAAGTGAATGTTTCCCGGTCAATCGACCACAACAGTTTCCAATCGAGAATCGGAGACTTGAACATTTCCCGGTCAATCAACCACAACAGTTTTCAATCGAAATATCTATATATATATATATATATAACGAACGAACCTCGACCATGAATTCCACGGTGACAGCAGGCCCCTTGTCAGGCATGAAGTACTCTCCCAGACTTTTCATGACAGTGGTAAAGACGCGCAGCAGAGCTGAGATCTTGGTGATACACTCATCCGGGCTCGGCATTTCCTCATCCGTGCTCTGACCTTGCAAACCCAGCAACAGGTCCTAGGAGCACAACCACAAAATGGCTTTGAAGATGTTATAATCCTGATTTATATTGGCAGATAACTTGCCAGCACTAAAATCTGAACAGGTGCTGGTTTTTATTCACCCAATAAGACATCATAATTATTATTGTACCTCTGCATACGCCTCCATGTCTTCCAGGAATTGTCCTAGCAGTGTAACGGAGAAGTTCATGTCTGAGACCCAGAACTGATGGAAGCTGACGAGAGCGTTGGCCGTGTACGTGGTCAGACTGTCCTTCTGAGTGGCGTCTATGTGCCAGCCCACCAGGATGTCCACAGAGTCCTGCGATTAGGTGGAAAAGAGGACAAGTTTTTGGAGTTAGAATCATTATCAGAATTCTGCTATTATTTATTATGAAAGATTCGGGATTTACATTGTGCAGTTATTATACAGCCATCCTATTGAAAAACAAATCACTTTTGCATCCCATTCATATAAGGAATACAGGATACCAACCCTGAAGTGAGAAGCAAAAACCTCCGGCTGGTCCTTTGTGACATAGAGCACGATATCCACCACAGCTACCAACAAGTCAGGATGATCTGCACTCTCCAACACTCCCTGGCAGTGTGTCATCACAAGCTGTCAACAAACAACAGTACATCACTAGACATGTATACTGTATACATATACATGTAAGAGAAAATAGTTTCTGCATGTATGGACATCAGAGCTACTCCGAGCTACTACTACATACTACGAAGCAATGACATTAAGCATTGTTATATTTCTGTTTTGAGAAAATATCTAACCCCAAAATATATATTTGAATAGATACACATGAATACTAGTACATGTTCACCAATTACTCACAGGCATAACATCGAGGAATTTCTGTGTCACAGCATCCTGCTTCAGTGTCTGCGGAAAGTTTGATGTTTCATCAAGATCAAAGCATCCAAAATGAAGATAATCCAAATGATGTTTTTTAAAAAATTTCTGCTCTGCATACTTGCTCATACTTTGCTCATTTACTAGTATCATATTTATAAGCCTTCATACCTCCAACAGAGCACTGAGCAGGAAGATCTTGACGTCATCTTGCTGTGCCGCTGACAAGTTCCTGAACAGCCATTCCACATATCTGCAGATGCCAGCAGAGAACAATTTATTTCAAATGAGTCAGACACAGAGTGTCCACTGGCATGTAGGAAATAAATAAACCAAATCAAATGCATCCCTTTGTATACTGGTCATAATCCAACTTACTTTTGGACATCTTGATTGACAGTGTAGCCAAGGAGCCCTATACAGCTTGCCATCTCAAGCTTGACATCTTTGTATGTTCTGACATAACAAGTGTACAACTTGTGAAACAACAGGCACATTGATCGCAAAATGCAAAAGGCCACAGACTTTGATATTTGTGACACACAAACCTTTCATAAAGCACGTCCAATAAGGCCACGAAGAGACTGTCACTCACTTTTGTGACGTTCTGAAAATCACAAGGTCAGTTATACAGAATCTTAATTAACAGCTCATGAATTCAGCATGTCCAGACGAGATGCACAGCAGCATCTCATTTTATATCATGAAAATTACCTTTGCGTTTTCAGGTTGCATGAGATATTCTTTGAGTTGCTTCGCAACATTGATTCTTCGATCCCGATCATCTTCTCGATTAATTTTCTTGACAAGTTTCGAAAGACGTGAATCATCAGCAAAAGCCTTTGTATCTGGAAATAGAAACATGAAAATATATGATATATTGATATATCGTCTGTCAGGTTTCCCAGAGCACATATAAAACAGTCTTACATTTGTTGGAATCTGGTCTGTGATCAATCGTGATAGGCTACTAATGAATAAGATTATGATGCCAAGCTGTACATACATAACCATTGCTTACCATGCTTTCTGTACTCATCCCCACGATCGTCACCACTTTCGCTGTGTGAGACGCGCATGTCTGAGCGAGATGAGTAGTTTCTGCCGTAGCCTCGGTCATCCCGTCTGCTACCCCCGCCTCGATCATGATCTTGTCCTCGCCCTCTCCTTCTGTCTCCACGAAACGTTGGTGACCGGTCAGTCCCAGACCTGGTTTTCCCCCCTGGGGAATACCCAGATCCATAGTAGTCCGACCTCAGGTCATGTTTGGATTTTCCTTCTCTGTGACTGTCTGGCCCGTCCCTGTCTGAGCGCTTATTTTTCGCACTGGTTGGACGACCACTCATTTGAAATTATCGGCTGTACCTCAATGGCAATCATTCGATCAGTGCCATAGCTGTAAAGTTATATGTTCTAAACTTATGACTGCGTTTTACAGAACAGGTTGGATTTTGTTGAGCGCTCATCACTGCTCAATGAATGTCAAGGACGGTTTGATGGTTCAATCATTCGTTCTCCGCCCGAGTGTTCGGGGTCTCAGTCGAGGCTCGAGCCACAAATCCAAAGAAAATTACAGTAGCCTACAGTTCGAATTTATTGAACACACTGCATCGTAAACGTAGATTTATTTACTGTAGTGTACATATACTTTCAACGAATCTATATTCTGATGGTCATGATGACAGATCTGAACCTACGACGGATCGTATCGTACGACAACTTGCCACTGGATATTTGGCTACAAAATCGGTACAAGTTATGGAAAGTCTATAACGATACACGACATACAAGCATCACAACAGCGGAACTACGTGAGTGGCCACGATAGATGACTGTGGATTTAATAACACTGGTGAGATCAATTACATCCTTACAACAAGGATCTTCTATAATTATATCTTACCAAGTATGGCACATGTATACCGTTGTTGCCACATGTGATGGTTACTGGTGATAGAGATTCTAGCATGATTCACCGTCATAATGTAATCTTGCCTAAGCATATTCCTCTTTTGAATTTTTAAAACAAAGTGCTCAATATTGAGATTTTTATGTGGTTTCGTCACATCATTTAATCAAAGACTATCTACAAAACTTTGTACAAACAAACCTTGGTTGTCCCTGATTATCGAATAAATTTTGATATCGCAGACGTATGGGAAAAACTGGAAGGTTTTGGTTGGGATATGAGCATCTAGTGATTTTTATTGACCTATTTATATGTTTTTGATTTTTGTTTCACAGCTGTTAGTATTCTAGTTTGGAATTTTATATAAAACCCTTTAATATTTGAGCCGTCTGTAAAAATATCATTGCCGTTTATACACTTCAAACAATTTACTAAGGAACGAACCAAAACTTGGGCAAATGTACGTGTGTAGGCCTACATGTATTTCCATGGAGAGAAAAAAAACATATTGAAAAAAAATAAATGCATAAACTGAATGTAGACCTGTATTTGTTGTTATAAAATATAACCAATTTCACCAAAATGTTTTCATAGCAAATAACTCGATCCTGAGCAAAATACCGAAATGTATCTTCCTATTCGCAAATTGTCGTATCATATCAGTGCTTGAATGATACATACCCCGGTATTATAATGTACATGTATATTATTGTGTGTCTGTTTGATTTTTTGGCATTTATACAGGATGACAAAGGAGAGATCACACTACTTAATGTGTAAAATATGTCAACAACACATACAGTGCTATGCATGACTGTTTCCTCCAGAAGTGGGCAAAATTTGTCAGTGCTGTAAAGAATGAACAAGATCAATTTGCAGTTGTCGTTGGTCTCCCATTTGAACATATTCAGTATTTGTAACTGAGGGTATGGAACTCACCAGTAGGGGAGACTGGGGGAGGGGGGTAAGTTGAGCCAACTAAAATTTGCCGCGAAATAGTCCACAATAATCGTACAAGAAAGGTGAGTTATCTGTTATTAGTTAACTTATTGCAGAAACCCATAAGAGATGGGTTTCTGTTTATTATTTGTCGATTTATTTGCAATGGACAGTGCTTTGAACATTTTCTAGCAGTTATAATAAATACCAATCAGAAAAAAGTTCTTGTGGCACATGTTATCCCGGGTTTGGGGTAAGGTGAACCACACACTGGGGTAAAGTGATCCAAGTCGCATTCTCAGCATTGGTTCTGGAAAAGTCTATACAAGAGAGATTTGTAACACATCCCATGGGTATCAAACAACTATTTCTCAAGACTTATTTGAAGTCATGCTCGGAGTCACCAGGAAATCTTCCCTAGATTCCACTTCATGCTTATAATATAAGCACTCAATGTCATTTCAAAATTGCCAACATATGCACCATATCTTTTTGCTTAATTCAATTTTCTACACCTCTACACCATTTCGCCTATGATCACAAATTTGCACTGGTATTATGCATTGGACGCACCCTTGCTTTGGAGCACTTTGATGTCACCTTCAAGGTCAGCAATATTTACAGCATATCCTATTATTTCACTACAAATAAAATATCTATATTATACTGTTTTTTTTCTTTTATCACCAATTTGAACATTTTGAGTGGTACATACAGATAATTCTGCTTTGGAGCACTCTAGGCCACCCAATGTCAATTCAAGGCCGTCACACGCTATTAATGTACCACAGATGACTTCCTATACGCTTAAAATAAAAGCTGACCTCTATTCACAAATGTCTCCAGAAGCCAATTTGTTCACTTTAGTTGCAAAATGACTTTCATTAGACTATTCATTATCACCCAAGGTCAAGTTCAAGGTCATCAATCAACAGTTCCGGGATGTTGGTCACCATTTTAACAATTCCTGTAACTTCGTTCTTCAAGGTATGAATGCATGATGGTTTTGTTGTATTTTCAGATGACGCCAGTCTTCCAATGTATGTACTAAGCTGTTGACAGTCACCCTTTCTGTCGCTGCCTTCCGCCAGTGAGAATTCATCAAGTAGCGGTATTTTCTATGACTCTGGCATTCCAGCAACTCCACGGTATTTGTTCATGACATCACCACATATCGTCTGGCGTCTTGATAAATCACGAACTGTCTGCAAATTACAAATATTCAAACCAGACGTTAGCTGCAAGTCCTTTTTAGTGATATAGTGTTTTTCGTCATCATTTTTGTCATTACTTTACCTCGGCATAAACTGTTGGGTCGATCTCTTTTCTTGCCAAAGACTTCTCGAGTTGATGAAGATTTTTCTCTAATGCACGTTTCTCCTCAATAGCATCGCGCAAACTGGATAACACATCGTTTTCAAATGGTTTATTTGCCTTCAATTAACCAATTACTTTTTATTAATTTGTTGCATGTCATATTGGACTGTACCCCTAGTTTAGCATAGTAGTTTTGGCACATAAACATACTGCTTATAGAGTGGATTCGCCAGATCAGTTACTCGTGTACACATGGCTTGGAGTTGGGAGACAAGAGCACCCATTTCTTGTCCCATCTGCTGCAACTCTACTGCTGTTTTCAAGCTCTGTACCTACGCAGTGAGTAAGCATTAATATTATTGAACTGTACTTGAGATATTCAGCCCATAGATACGAATCGTCTGGTTCAACGTCTGGTTCAACGTCTGGTTCAACGTCTGTAGAACTCTGCTTACCTCGCGGTTCTCTGGAACTCGTACTGTGTTATCCAGACACGTTATGTCTTCATACACAGCGCTGTTGTCTGTGAAACGTAAAGCGACATAATCGCCTTCCGAGTCTGCAGGGTAAACATCTTTCTGTGAACAGACAAATTTGTGTTCCCTCCATGAAGCGATTTATTCAAATGTCCTGTCAATATGAGGACGTTCATGTATGTACAACGTTCGCGATGACCAACCTTTGCTTTGGAGAAGAGATCGCGTAGATAGGGTTTTAGTATACGTTGGAATGCTGTAGGCGGAATGGTCTGTGTTGGCTCATCTTTTGGACTCTGGATACATGTATGTTTCAAGTGCATCCTTCCAACTGTAGCAATTAAGATGTTGCAAAAATACATGTAAATGTGTAAGATAGACACCGTTCACAACATGAAACATTAGTTCATATACTTTGTGCTGAGTTGTATATTATCATACATCTTCATCAAGATTGTGACTGCAGCAATGTGATGATGAAGAGAGTGGTATGATGACAATCGCCGGTTATGTTTGAAGTTTGCCATCACCTGTATCACTTAGGGCACCTATAGCCTGATATTGACTCTGTTGACTTGTGCGAGTTCTCCGGGCACAAACTGGAGGCTCCTCACCAAACATCACCCTCATCATCTCCACCAGACCCTGTAGATCCGTTTTCGGCTGTGTTGCCAAATATATGAGGCATTATAATACGGGCAATACACGTATACATTGTCTAAACCCTGGTAATAGATTTGAAGTGTCAAATCGTCGAAGTCGTGTGCTTTAAAAATTTAAGGATAGATTTGGAAACCTACATGCTCCCAATCGTGCAAGTATGGTATATAGACACGCCCGTCAGCGTTCACGTGACGACCTGGTATGATCTGCATCGCACTCGTTGGTTTCACAAACACCACCGGGGCGTAGTAAGGATGATTTTCCAGCAGCCATATGCACACCGGGATATTGTACGCTAGGTCTAAACAAACGTAGGAATGAAGCGTAATATATTTTTGGTCTTCGGAGAAGTCTGATATTATTCATATCATCATAAATATTGTTAAAGTATAGTATTGACGACAACGAGTCAAAAGGCAAGACTTAGTGTCACTTCGAGACAAACCATTATACATCACGGGAATTGTTCCTTGCAGACACAGTAATTCTTGGCGACTTCCATCATTGAACACTGCAATTACATCACTCTGATGATCATATACCATGGTTGAGTGCTAGATATCGATATATGGATTTCGTGGGTTTGTGTGTGTAGAATTGTTGGAATCTTACCAAATGTGTCCCTCACTGGTCTCAAATCCGTGTACTGTTGTATGCAGGTTGTGATGTCGTCCCTGGCAAGTTCTGGGTGTATGTATTGTATCTGTTGCAGTAGACAATCACCCAAGTAAAATTGATCGTTATCAATATTGCATCACATGAATGTATCTAATCCGTAACTTATATATATAAATACGCGTGCTCCAATGATCTAACCAAGTGTAGTGCTGTTCTGACGTAGGAGTCATGTGCCATGTCTCGTGGTGACCGTCAAGTTACATGTACGTGTATCAGTAATGGCCTTTCAGGAGTCTGCAAAGAGAACCTGATAATTTTTTTCAGTGCAAAACTGAAAATGTAATTTTGACATAAATGTCAAATGTAATTTTGACATAAATCATGTGAACATTGAATATGCTTCATACAATATACCTAAATTATAAACACACATGATACATGTACAAATTACACATAGGAGTACTTGATAATGAATGAACGATCAAGCAGGGTGTTATCAGCGTGATGAATTCTAATTGGATGGTAAAATTGGATGTTTTGGTAAAAGTGCTTCACTGCGAAAGTTTTGGTAGAAATCTGGATTTTACTATTTAATGTCATTACACTATAAACAGTATAAAATGCACCACACCTTCACGAGCAAAAATGTATATATATGATGTCTTTTTTTCGCCCAAATGTGCACCCCAGTCATTGTGCGTTCACATGCCCGTCATGAAATGTGTATGCGTGTTACAAAGGGCATGAGGGGTCCCAGTATGTTACACAATAAATATGGAGTGTTTCATGCATTTACACATCAAACCGTGACACTTCATCCCGTCAACTGTACCTTTGTCCTGCTCTGTCCAATCCATCTCTTGAACGAATTTCAGGTGTGGCAGAATATTGTACATTTGCACATAGTATCGTTCATTCCGGTGTTATCGATTACATGATTAAAGCTTTCTGCCGATAAGAATAGCGACCTTCTTATCATTGAATACACGTACTTGAGTCACATAACGTCAATGACTACAGTTGGAATTCCCCACTCAGGTAAACGACGTTGATCGCGGTTTCGGTTGCTGAATTTACCAGCCTTGATGAATATTTCACAGGATCAAATTTGCAAGACTTTAATTATTGACAAGAATCATAACTGGTGCAAAGCACCAGATCTCCCCGGATAAAAGAAGTAGTGCGCTCATCTCTAGCACGTTCTGTTTTGAATTCAATTTCATGCGCACATACGATGTTCAGGCAGGGCGAATACAATTGGTAGTTCGTATGAATAGTAGTTCCTGATCGAGTACGCCCATCAAAAATAGCAAGGTTTATAAAATTCAGCACCGTTTCCAATTTGGCCCAACATTCAATATACTCGTAAAGTTGTTCTTGGTCAATAGTGAACACATAGATGACAATATATGCCCATATTAAAAGTATATAAAAAATTTGAGTACCGTCGGAAAAGTTATAAGCACCGAAATATCACCCTGGGAGTCGGTGGTGTTGAACTCGGAACCCATTTCGACTTTTACACATTGCCAACGATCAGTACCACGGTTCCCAACATTCCGCACTTCCCTAGCGAAAAATTAGCTCGTTATGGGAGAGCGAAAAATAAATGCATATGATTGTTAGAAGTCAAAATGCAGTCAGAAAATGGAACAAAACAAATGGGCTAATTTTGATGCTCCGAAACAAGGAAAATTAGGCAATAACAGAAAGTAAAAGCGTGAGAAGTGATTGATGGTTCGGCAGTTAGGACAAAAGTGATACTCGGTTGACTGAATGCACACCGTGGCATACATTTATTCTCAAATCCAGCCGACACGCTAATGTTCACGTAAATCGGGGATATTGACGAAAATTTTGCTCCATTCGACGAAAATATTCGTCAGATCATATTAATTAACTGAATTATTTACGTCGAGCTCGATAGTACATACGTTCAAAGTATTTCCTCTTGGAAACCAGGTTTTTCCCCCAGTCGAAGAGTATTTCATCCATGGGAATCTCAGAGAGCATTTAAGAAGTCTCCCCTGCGGGGAGACAACTAGATCGTCCGGTAACTTACGATTGCGATATACCTTCACTTATAATACTAAAAGAGAAAACTACCACATTTGTGTTTACTGAGCAACGTCAATATATTCGAATATTCCAATGAGAAACACTTCATATTTCGAATACTAATTGTCTGCAGTTATTGTACATTATACAAATATTGACTTTTGGTGAGGTGAATACGTGAAAATATGTACCTCTCGCGAAAGACATATTCACCGAGCTTGCGAGGTGAATATGTCTTTGGCGAGAGGTACATATTATCACGTATTCACCGAAACCAAAAGTTAATATTTGTTCTATTATATAATACATGTGAAAAGTTCATGCAAATACTGAAGCAATGTTTATGTATGACGTGGATATGATATGAACATAATACATCTAAAACTACCATGTGTTGATTCGAATAAGTACTGCGCGCCATTCCAGCAGTCAGGCATTTAAATTTCAGTTTGATGTCAATATTTCAGGAACACTATAAACAAACGAGGAATGATTTCTGAAACAAGCTCATTCAATTCACTATATCACTGGATACGCGATACTAGTAACAGAAAAAACAACCATGACAAAGCATTTGAGATGCTCTTTGGCGAGAGGTACATATATGTGATATGGACCGATCGGTGAATATCAAAAAAACTTCACCGGCTGGTCTGGTGAATATGTACTTTTATGCATAGACACGTGACCAGTTTTTAACCAATGACAACGTCGGGATTCTTAGCAGTATATAATAATATAAAATATATATACACATGTTAATGTAATAATCTATTTCCCAGAAATGCAATCTAGTAGGCCTACATAGATATGCCTTATAAGAGTTGTTGAGTGTAAAACGTGTCATGGAAATAATTTATATGTGAGCAAACATATTTATTGTCAACAAAGATGAAAATATTTTAAATGAATCAGTATTGCTAGAGAACAAAATGTACCCAAGAACTTGGATTTGGCCTAACCTCTACAACTTTCATCTATTTCATATAATAAAGTATGAGCGTTAAATAAGGACGATCGACGAAACGACTTGCTTCTAGCTGGAGTTCTTCCTGCGATGCAGACTTAGTAAATTGAGAATATTGAAAATCGCTCAAGAAATCGAGAATATTCGATTCATTCGAAGTAGGATATAGTAGGAGATATTATCGCCCTACATGTAACGTTAGGGTTGAGAATTACAGGAATATGTGGAGTAATATTTTTGTGGGCTGCTTAAGAATCACCTGGCAAATTGACCACATGGCATTGATCATCCCCCAAATGATTGTATGGTGTCATGAAAATGAGGCTTTCTCACCCTCTGTCAGAAAACGTCATGTAGGCCTATAATGGGATAGTGAAATGTGTCTGGTGTGACCAGAGAGTGGTGTGACCCGACCTGGGAAAACTCTATCCCAGGACTGTTGTGTCATGTGGTACGGTATGACGTAACAATACAAATGTATTAATTATAGTGGCCATTCAACTCAATGTTAAATGATCTCACTTTGACGGTCCATAGCACCTTCCTAAACAAGAAAATGCATCATAGCTGCCCAAAACCAACATCGCCTGGTGAAAAAATAAAATATTCTATGTTGCTTAAGGCACTGCCTACTTAACTGCATCACTATCGTCTCTACACGGAATATACGTTGTCGGAAACTTCACAAATTTGTTTAAAATTGTGGCCAATTTTTTCTTTGCTCTATATTATACACTAAATTTACTTTTGCATTCCGATACTAGTATTACCAGGAAATCCACCACAAATAGAAGGCAGCTTATTTAGGGGCCGGTCATTATTTACTGGGTGGGGGGTTTATGGTTTTTCCGAGAAATGAGTTTTCAAAGTTTGACCCCCCCCCCCCCACCAATATCGAAAACCAATCTATGACTAAACCAATCTATTTCTAGTGAAACAATTGTGACTTGTGTCGCAAATGTATGATACTATAAGGTCAGTGAATATCATGATTTGTGCTCTTCGTGTATCCACCATTCGTTCGCTTCAAGTGTGAATGCCATGACAACAATTATTACTTGTATGCATACTATATTTGGGCACTTAACAGCCCATCGTTTCGGAGCCCACTTGAAACACTCGAGACCTAGGTCAAAGATCATTCAGTTGATTCCTTGACTCCGAAATTTTTGATAGAATGGGAAAAATGTATGAAAACCCTTACGGATTTTCACTGGATTTTCACTGGACACCATAGCGAACTCACAAAAAATACAGGGCTCTTCCACATATCATTGATGAGCAGGGAAGAATTGGTGAATCAGGCCTTTCAGAACTGTTTTTTTTTTTCTAGTCTTGAATCAGGTCTGTGTTGGCTCTATGATGGGCACATAACGTTCTGCCACCATCCAAATCATGTGAGTCACATTCACTACCCGGGTCATCCGGGGCGATCCAGGACTATTTTGCCATTCTGTTTGGAAAGGTCCGTGTCTTTTACATGGTGGTTTGTGATACTCATGAGGTCTTTGGGGAATATCCTCAGTGGGGTCATGTGTTGACAAAATTTTGAGTGGAAAACCGGTCTGTGATTCTGACATGCTAGTTCGGGTTCATCGGAAGGGATGATATGTTGCTCAGGGTGGTATGGACTGGTTGATCCGTGGTTTGTTTGTGACAGGACCCTGCTGATCTGGGTTCGTCCTTGCTGGCACCATGTTCAGCTGTAGTGCTGCTCCGTTAGGTCCAAAGTTGATTCTTGGTGACAATTTTTCAATCTGAGTGATGAGCGTTGATCGATGCACATCAGGGCTCAGAATTGCACTTGTGGGTAGCCATGGGCTCATAACATTTCAGATTTGCTCCAAGGCAATAGAGCTCACGAGCCAATTGGCTGATGAAAATCTGTAAAGTGATATTAAAATATGCTTCTATGAGCAAATTGGCTCCTGAAAATTGTTGAATGGGAGCGAAATAGGAGCCTTTGGCTCCTGGATAAAATTATAAATTTTGAGCCCTGATGCACACGGATTGCGGCATCTCTTGATGTTAGTGTTCATGGATGGTCCTCTGCAGGATCCGGTTTGTTCATTTCGGAGTGCGTAACAATTTTCTCTGACATTTAATAAATCATGGTCAATAGTTGCCTAAGTGAGCGAGTTACCGTAATATGCCCATAACAATGGATTGTCTTGGATGATCAAGCACGGATTTTGTTCCACAAAAAGTGACATAAACATGGGGAAAAAACTAAGGAAATATGAAAAACTGACAAAACATCACTGGACGGGCGAGAAAAAGATGCACTCATCCTCAGTGCATCTCAGGCTCGCCTGAAGGCTCGCCTTGGATTCCCACTGACGACTCGTCGGGAAATCTCTATCCCACACAAAAACGACATGGGATTCTCTTAGTCCCACCCTATCCCAAACAAGACCCACAAAAATGAATCACGTCATAGGCGTTCCATACCATGTACCGTTGCCCGTACCGATTTTGTTTCCGTGTTTTCTGCACTTCCGGCCCGGTTGCATCAGGAAAATTTACATGTGATTTTATTTTGACGTATGTTTCCCGTGTATTTTCAGTTTAAGACGGGGTAATTTAACATTTATGACATTGAGGGAATAATAAGGAAGCGATTTGTCCAATTTGAAACGAAAAATACCGGTTTTGATCATGTAGACATACCCATACCTAGAATGTAAATCTAGTACCGTATAATCGCGTATATAAGGACATGTATTTATATCGATAATAGCACAGGCATTTGTCTCAAGAGAGGGCGTGGGGGTAAAAAAAGAAGAAGGTATGAAACGAATGTTGATTTCTGATACTGTGATAATGAATTCAATGTGCCGCTGTGAATAAAATAATACGGATAGAAACAAAATTCTTTCACGGTTTACTTCGTTTGCCTTTCCCCTACCAGAAAACATCTCAACATCAACAATTATGCACTTGCACACATGGATACAACCATCCAAATCATGCCACCACCCTCATTTCCCGCGTCTTCTACACTCCTTCATGACACTCGCAAGCACAAAAATATATGAAAATCACAACTTCACTAGCAGTTATCTCATCCTACATACCGAAACATGTACATCAAACAATTCTCAGTGGCGATATTTTCCTAATTTGAATCGCTTTCCGGCAGATTTCTGAAAGAATTGTCAAAATTTAGGTGATTTGTCCCAATTTCTATCAATAACACAACGAAATACTTCAGAGGTCACATGATCACCTGTGGTGCTGCAGTGAATAAATAATATAAAAATAATGTTCTAATATACCTGGGAAACATATATGGGTTATGTTTTGGGTCTATATGATACATCTATGTACCAATGATTACAGATATATCACAGATAAATATTTCAGACATGTTAAAACATTGTTTCTATATTATTTATTCACTGCGGCGTGGTAATGTGACCAGTGATGATCATGTGACTGATGGGCTGTTTGTTGTTGGTGCTGTAGAAGAAAGACACTAAAAGAGCTGAAATACAACAAATTGGGATAATGCCTTTGAAAGTTGATTAGAAATGAACAGAAATCATCAGTAGGAATTGTTTCATGTGCCTATACAGGTATATGCAACGAGATAATGTTGTGGAAATTGTGTTTTTTGTCACTTTTTCGAACTCGCGAGTGTCATGAAGGAGTGTAGAAGACGCGGGAAAACAGGATGGTACCTTGACTTGGATGGTCATATCACAATGTACAATTATTGATATCAAGTGTTATCCTGGTAGAGGAAACACAAACGAAGTACACTGTGAAAGAATTTCGTTTCTATCCGTGTTATTTTAGTCACAGCGGCACATTGAATTCAATATCACAGTATCGGAAATCAACTTTCGTTTCATACCTTCTTTACATACTCCACCCCACCGCGCGCCCTCTCCTGAGATGGATGCCTGTGGATTATAGAGGCCTAAGGCTGTTTTGTGTCTGCGAAAATTTGAGTGTCTCGAAAATCTCATCTTGCTTCCCACGCAAAATTTTATTTTTATCGCCCCAATCTGGCCCCAATAAATGTTGGCGAATCGGATGTAAATTTCACAATCGATCATCGCCAAGATCCAACGACTGATCATCGAACTCAAAGTAAAACAGTTGAGGTATTAAATTTCGAGTCCGCTCTAACATAGTTCAGCCCAATAACAGAGTTAAGTGCTAGTCCCTTCCTGAGCCGACAACGGTATTCGCCTGACACCCTGTCACAGTGGGTCAGGATTTATGAACTTATTTCAGAACAAAACATGGTTTGAATGCATGAAATACACAATGTGTATCATTTTCTTCCCATCTCAGTTGTTTCCAACGATTTATGTCCCTCAATTTTAAGTTAATTCCATACTTTGTCACTTGACAGCTGTTTGTTTACATTGTCAACATGGTGCAGTTTTGTCATGCTACAAAGCTGCCACTCAAATTAGCCAATCAGGGAGCATCATGCAATCAGCTGATGATGGGTGTGTTGTCATAATCCGGGAAATATCCCCTTTTGGGACTTTTGGCGCCAAATCTTAGATAGAAACATTTTAGCCTGTTGTGCAATAGGGCTCTGCCCGTGAATAGTGCTAGCTCTAACAGGTTCAAAATCAGGAAAAATTTTGTTTACCCAAACGATATTTCGCAACAATTCTTCATTATTTCTTATGTGCGAGTGTGTCATTTATCATGCAGTAGTGTCATCATATATAAATATAAAGTATTGTATATATTGGACTGTTTGATCTGGAAAGAAGCCAAATGATGCAATCTTGAATCAATCAGCATTGTTAGATGTATTCTATGAATGATTTGATGCAAATGATTGATTCAGATTTCAGTACAAGTTGGTACATTGAGGTGTTTCATGGCATAGAAAATAATTTTAAATAACAAGTGTAAATTGAACAATGCAATTTAATTGCGTTGTTCCTTTCATATCACTTAGATCTCTGATTTTGCACTTGTAATATTGCTGAAAATAACATTTCCACATGTACTGGACCTACCGGCAGATAAATTCATGACAATTAGCATCTATTACTTTTCAGGTGATCTTTTGACTTGAATAAGTTCGAAGACCATCCAAGATGCCGCTGAGTTGTCGGTTTTACGAGCACAAGTTCCCAGAGATTGAGGATGTTGTGATGGTCAACGTTCGGTCAATTGCGGAGATGGGAGCGTACGTCCATCTGCTGGAGTACAACAACATCGAGGGCATGATCCTGCTGAGTGAGTTATCCAGGAGACGTATCCGATCCATCAACAAACTGATCCGGGTCGGCCGCAGTGAGTGTGTCGTCGTCATCAGGGTCGACAAGGACAAAGGTATGTCTGGTTGTCCGGGATTTGTCCCTGGTATGTGACAATTTTTCTGACAGCAGTCAGAATATGACTTGTATGAAATGATATATTATATGCCTAAGTTTAGTGTACAACTTGTTGTTTCCTTTTCACTTTCAAGGTTATATTGATCTGTCAAAGAGACGAGTTTCACAAGAAGAAGTTATCAAATGTGAAGAGAAATTCGCAAATGCAAAATGTGTAAGTATGTGCAAAATAGTTGAATATGTTCCATTGAAAACTAGCACTAATGATTGGCATTTATTCATGGTGTGGATTCAATTCAGTCCACTGGATTGTCATATTTGAGAATATTTTTTCCACAAACAGGTGAACAGCATACTACGACACGTTGGAGAACTGCTGAAGTATGATACAGACGAACAGTTAGAAGCTCTGTACATGAAAACAGCATGGTTTTTTGACAGAAAATATGGAAAGCCTGGAGCATCATTTGAAGCCTTCAAACATGCCGTAACGTATGCAAGCTTTAAATAATTGGGGGCTTCAATCAGTTGACTAGAAAGTAAAATGGCAGTGAAATTTCGAAAATATCTTCTGTGTTCAATTGTATATGTGACCAGTTTGAATTGAGATTAAATGAATAAGAATGTAACATATATTCAATCAGAGTGATATCAGTTTCAATTTGAATATTTGCAGGAACCCAGAAATACTTGACGAGTGTGAGTTAGAAGAAGATATAAAACTTGTGCTCATAGATAACATTAGGAGAAGGCTGACACCTCAAGCTGTGAAAATTAGATCAGGTTGGTGACGGTGTAAAACTCATCCTATTTATGGAGTTTCTGCCATATTTTTTGCTCTACTGCATATTACATGTCTTACTGTTACCTGACAGATATCCAGGTGTCCTGTTACTGCTATGAGGGAGTAGACGCTGTAAAAAATGCCCTACGAGCGGGTCTCAATATGTCCACAGAGGAGATGCCAATAAAGGTAGGTTTGAAATGTGTTGTAAAAAACCTTCAAGCAATTTCCTCCTATATCGTACAATGTACTTCATTTCAACTGAAGTTTATAGAGTATGAATTGCGCCTTTAATATATCAGGTTCGTGTGCGTTGTGTTACAGATTAATTTGATAGCCCCACCGAGTTATGTAGTCACAACACAAACTCTGGAGAGAGCGGAAGGTTTGGCCAAGATCAAGGAGGCTTTGACAAAGATACAGTCATCCATTGAGGCGTCCGGGGGAAACTTCACCATCACCATGCAGGTAGGAAACAATAACAACATTTAATAATCAACGCGTAAGTTGGAGAACTGTATACATGGTTTGTATATAGTATATACTTTTTGCCTGTACTTCAAATTGTATGTAAAAAAATAGCGTTGAACTGCTGTATGCTTCTATTACTAACATTGATGGGATGTGAAAATAAGAGGTGTACTATTGGAATCAGTTATCCTACATTTGCAATTTTGCACACAGTATGCCAATACAGAAGTGTGTACAAGTACATAATAACACTGTCCTGTTACCCCTTGCAGCCGAAGGTCGTGTCAGACACAGATGAGTTGGAGTTGGCCAAGCAGCTGGAAAAGTTGGAGGAGGCCAACAGGGAGCGAAGCGGCGACGACGACTTCAGTGACGAGAGTGAAGACGGCTCCGGGGCGGACGATGATGAAGACGACGGTGACGGCAAGGACGCGGGCGAGGCAGTGGAATAGGGCTTTGTCCGGGATTGTGGGGCAGGGGTGGGTTTGTGTGGCAGGGGTGGGGTAGTGGGATACAGGTGTGGGTGGGATGTGTGAGGTTGGGGGGGGGGGGGGGGATGGGGGTGGCTGGTTCAGTTGGAGTGGGAAAGTTGTTGGGAGAGAGTGTGCAAACAGAAACTCTGCTTGTCAGTCTGATGTTGTACAAACTTGATGATTTATTGCCATACCACTACCTCTATAATAAACTCTTTGGGTAATCTTACCTTGGCATTCAAAGAAGAGGAGAGAGAAATGAATGTCACAAGAATTTTCTCAAAATTCCTGACATCCATCTCGAACTCGAAATTGAAGGAAATTACTCTCACACATCTCAGATTCCCCGCGGTGTAGATGTGACGTCACACCGGTCATATGATTGACCTTAACCGCCATTAATTTGCTCCTCCATTGTTGGATGTGCAGCAAGTCTTGCTTTCGGCATTCAAAGTCGAATTTCTTCACGTCTACGATCGTCTTTAGGCTGTTCTTTGCACAGCTTTTTCTTCAGTAGATCGTTCTTTCGTTGTTAGACTAGCTTAGAGTTAGTGATTTGCGATTTTTTTGGGAGGAAATGGTAAAGCCTCCCCAGGCCCCTTTCCTTCCCCCATTATCGCCCGTTTGTACTTCGATGTTTGATATGTTTCAGATATGAAGTGCATCGTTTGCAAACACTACCTTCCTAAGTGGGAGGCTCATAACGCCTGCTGGCAGTGTAGGGACACTGTTTATTGCCGTCCTTCAGCCACCTGTGAGTTATGCGCGGATTGGTCCATCGACGAGTGGAAACTCTGTCTTCAAGGCTTACGGGAGATTCAGGCCCGCAGGTTTGCTGGTTGCCCTACTCCCCCTTCCCCGTCAGATTCTGATAGCGCCAGGCCGCGTCCCAAGGCGTCTGAGGAACGCAAGCGGCGTTTAGATTTGCAGTTAACCAATGCTGTTTGTGCTGTAAGTTTTGATTTATCATTGTCATTTTCTTTCAGCCAGGTACGGGTCCCGGGAGCCGCGCGTTCGGCTCTCGGCACCCTAACTTCCCCACAACCTACGGGTTTGTGTGGCTCACTTTTGGCTCCCTCTCTACTGGCCCCTCGTTCTCATGCTTCTCTGGCTGAACGACCTGGGTTTCAGTGTCCGAGTGTGGTTTCGGGGTCTGCCGGTTCCGTCGGGCTCACGACGGTTCCCTGCGCCCGGGATCCCTCTGGACAGAGAGTGTTGTTTCCCCCTCCGGGTCGGGCACCTGCCCCCGGAGCTGGGTTTCAACCCCATAGCCAGGGCGGATTTCGGTCCGGGCCCGTGTCGCCAGTGATACGGCCGCCGGCACCCGATTTCCCGTCGGTTACTGGACCCCAGGCCGTGGCTACCGGAGCCGTGGCCAGTAGGGGCCGGGAGCCAAGGGCCATGAGCCGTCCAAACCCATGGGTTCCTGGAGTTTCCATGTCTCCACGGTTTCCAGAGTTTCCTTTTTCTGATTCGCCCTGTGTGTTTCAGATCGCCGAGGATATCAAGGACGATTCCCCTCTTACGGCCCTGCCCTCCGGTTTCGTCGCCTCTAGCCAGGGTATGTTGTCCTTCGCCCAGTTGGCGGACCAAGGGTCTTCCCGTGCGTCGGAGCCGTCCGGTGTTCCTGTCCAGGGGAGCTCTTCCACGACGTCAGAGCAGCGCCTTAGGGGCGAGCTTCAGTCTTTTCGGGAAGAGATGTTAGGCCAGTGGCAGCAGTTTCTGGCGAGGTTCACGCCTCCACAGCCGCCACCGCCCCCGTCTTCCCCTCTGCTTAGGGAAGAGCCGTCTTCAGATGAGGAACCTTCCCTACAGGTCTCTCAGTCGGCTGACCAGCCGTTACCTGGCCCGTCAGGCCTCACGCTTCCGCGAAAGCGTAAGGCGGACCCGGACCAGGAGGCGGACCAGCCCGAGTCCGACGACCCTCTCTCTTGGGGGGAGAAGTTGGATTTTGTGAAGAGGGTCCTCCCGGGTTTGTGGCCCGAAGAGCATGCTCCGGCCCCAGTCAAGAAGGTGGCTCGTTCGATGATCTCTTCTGAGATAGAGCACCCCCGGCCGTCGAAGGACGCCTTACGGTTCCCTCTGTCACAGGGAGTTCGCGGCTCCATGCAGGAGCGCATGGACGAGACCATCAGGTCCAACAAGTCGGCGATTGGCGCGTATCCTGCTCGCCCGTCTGTCAACGACTACTATACGTCGTCGGAGTTGGACGACAAGCCTACAGCTTTGAGGAGGCATCACCCCCATTACGCCTTTTTCAAGGAGCCTAAGGCCGTGGAGATCCCATGGGCGGCCTTGGCGGAGCTGCAGCACACGTTTCGAGTGGGGCTGGCCACGGATTCGGCCATGGACTGGCTGTCGATGGCTACGAGACGGGCCATTCTTCAGTGCCGTGACCAGGTCCTGGACAACCCTGACGTCGACCGGGATGATTTGGCAGAAGCCTTATTGAGCTGCGCTTCATTGGTCACCTCCATTGGCAAAGGTGTCGGTGACAAGGTGGCCCTGGACTCCCACTCACTCTGGGTGTCCGAGTTGTGGCGGCGTGACGCCTTCCTCTCATCCCTCAAGTTCGAGGTTCCGGACCAGCTCATGACAGACATGAGAGTTCTCCACCCCGTTATCCCCTCTTCCGGAGCCCCTACTTCACTTCTACTCCCTGACCGTTCTGCGGAGTTGCGGGAGGTGAAGAAGGAGGCCGACGAGAAGGCCGCGAAGTCCTCTACTTCCAATGCCCTCCTGAGCCAGTCGAAGTCTCTGGAACGCCTCACACAACAGATGGTTTCGGCCTTTAAGAAGCCCCAGTCTGCAGTTCAGCAGTCTCAGCCTCAGCAACAGCCGACTCGTGGCCGTGGTAGAGCGAGAGGCAGGGCCTCAGGGTTGCCCTTTCGCGGGGCCTCTGCCGGCAGCACCCGAGGAGACCGTGGTCGTGGCCGAGGCCGAGGACGCGGAGAGGCTCCCAAGCCCGCAGGGGAAAAGAAACCGGGTACGTATAGCTTCGGATTCCGGGCCGGATCCTTTGCTCGAGTGTCGAGAAGAGCTGCATGGTCAGCTCGTTTCGGTCGATATTCCTTCCTCAGACGAGCCCGTAGGAGCTCGTTTAATTCTGTTTTGGAAAGAGTGGGAGCGGCTCGGGGCTTGCCCCTGGGTCGTCTCGACGCTCCGTCGAGGATTCGGCCTGAAATTCGAGAAATTGCCACCGTTATCGCCCGTCCCAAGGGGTTTCACTCTTCCAAACGATCCAGAACGCCGCCGTGTTCTCCACGAGGAGATAACGGCGATGATCGAGAAACAAGCGATAGAACCTGCTCCCGGGGACACTCCCGGGTTCTACAGCGTGTTGTTTGTGGTTCCCAAAGCGTCGGGGGGTTGGAGACCAGTGATAGATCTTTCTCCGTTGAACAAGTTCTTAATAGTGCCGACGTTTTCCATGGAAACGCCGGAGCAAGTTCGTTCAGTCATGCCTCGCGATTCGTGGGTGGTAACGATCGATCTCAAAGATGCCTATTTCCATATTCCAATGAAACCTGCAGTTCGCAAATACCTGAGATTTCTCTATCTCGGCCGCGTATGGCAGTTTCGGGCGCTCCCGTTCGGATTATCGACAGCGCCGTGGATTTTCACCATGGTGGCTCGGGAAGTCCAGATTCTCGCCCACAAGCGGGGGATTTTTATCCACCAATATCTCGACGATTGGCTAATCCGGCACCATTGTCGCGAAACGCTGATCGTCCAAGCACAGTTTGTGGTAAATCTATGCTCACGGATGGGGTTCAAAATCAACCAAAAAAAGTCCGACTTGTCACCGCGTCGAGACTTCGTCTTCTTGGGGTATCGTTATCAGACTACCTCAGAGACTGTGTTGCCGACGCTGGATCGTCAGTCAAAATTATCCGTGCTGTCAGAAGGCTTCCTTCGTCGCATTCCACAGACGGCCAGACGCTGGCAGTCCCTTCTCGGGATGCTGGCGTCCACGGAAAAGTTAGTTCCGTTGGGCCGCCTGCACATGCGGCCTATTCAGCGGCATCTACACTCTCAATGGTCCCAGGTCACGGGAGACAGATCCCAGCTCGTGCAGGTCTCTCCGGAAGTCGTTTCCCATCTGCAATGGTGGCTGGATCCCGTCAATCTGCTCCGAGGGTCGTCATTCCGCCGGCCGCTTCCATCCAGGCACGTATTTACGGATGCCAGTATGGACGGCTGGGGCGCTCACTGGGACGACAGCGAGGTCTCGGGCACCTGGTCTTCGTCTCAGCAGGAATGGCACATAAACCTGTTGGAACTGGAGGCCGTGTTCTTGGCTCTCAGGCATTGGGAAACACATTTCCTCAATCAGGCTGTGTTGGTGGCCACCGACAACTCCACCGTTGTCGCTTACATCAACAAGCAGGGCGGTACGAAGTCCCAGTCGCTGTGCCAGGCCGCTATCGACCTCCTGCTCTGGTGTCACGACCGGGGTATTTCGCTTTTCGCGAGGCATATCCCTGGTCATATGAATGTTTGGGCGGACCGCCTCTCCCGGAGGGGCCAGGTCCAGGCCATGGAGTGGAGTCTTGCCCCCAGGGTATTCCAATCTCTCTGCGGCCTATGGGGCACGCCGATGGTCGATTTGTTTGCGACCCGGTGGAACCACAAACTTCCTTCGTTTGTGTCTCCCATTCCCGATCCCACGGCCATGTCAGTGGATGCGATGTCGACGTCCTGGGAGGGCATGTACGCGTATGCTTACCCCCCAGCGGTGTTGTTGGACAAGGTGATCGCCAAGTTTCGGACTCACCAGTGTCGCCTCCTGCTGATTGCTCCGTGTCTACCGCAGAGGTCGTGGTTCCCGGACCTTCTGGAGTTGATAGTAGACTTCCCTCGTCAGCTTCCGGATCGGTGGGACCTCCTCAAACAACCTCGTTCCAGCATGTTCCATCAGGCTCCCGCAAGTCTGAAGCTTCATGCCTGGATATTGTCGAGCGATGTTTCCGAAAGAAGGGATTTTCAAGGGAGGTGTCCGCTAGGATCGCCCGATCAAATCGAAAATCTTCTTTGGCAGTCTACCAATCGAAGTGGACTTCCTTCTGTGCTTGGTGTCGTCGCCGGAAGGTTAGTCCTTTCAGAGTCGATGCTCCCCTAATTTCCGAATTTCTTCTCGAAAAGTTCAATGAAGGGCGAGCTCCATCCACGATCGCGGGTTACCGTACGGCTATCGCGAAGACTCTAAAACCCAAACTTGGGATCGATTTTGGTCATGATCAAGGTTTGACTGCGTTGATTAATAGTTTCGAGATCGAAAGACCGAAAGCTAGGAACCCGGTTCCTGAGTGGGATCTATCGCTTGTTCTCAACGTCTTAAGAAAAGATCCGTTCGAACCCCTTGAGCGGGCCTCACTAAAGTTGCTGACGTTTAAGACGGTCTTCCTTTTGGCTCTGGCTTCCGGGAAGCGACGGAGTGAGCTTCACGCTCTGTCCTTTGCCAAAGTTAAGTGGAAGTCGGATGGCTCCTCGGTTCTCCTCGGAGTCATTCCCTCCTTTCTGGCCAAAACTCAATTAGCAGGTACGCCATTATTGAGCTTTTCCATTCCCGCCCTGACTCCTTCTCTGGGGCCGGGCCTGGAGGAAGACGCGAAGCTTTGTCCCGTGCGAGCCCTCCGCATCTACGTTAATCGTACGCGTGAGCTGCATCTCGGCAAGCGTTTGCTTTTCGTGTCCTATCTTAAGGATTTTCCAAATGATATCCGTCCTGCTACGATCTCATCTTGGATCAAGAAGTGTGTTAGATTTTGCTATGAAAAGTCACAGGCGAAAAAATCCACAGGTTTCAGAGTCAAAGCGCATGATGTGAGGGCTCTCGCGGCTTCACTTGCCTTTACAAATAAAGTGTCTCTGAATGATGTCATGTCTACCTGTACCTGGAAATCTCATAACACATTCACTTCTTTCTATCTCAGGGAGTTAGCTTGGGAGGATGACTCCGGCCTCCAGCTTGGACGACTGGTGGCGGCGGAGCGTGTAGTCCAGCTGTAGATACCTGTAAATAGATCAGCACGCCTCTGTACAGATGCACCTGAGGTCGACTCCCAGGGGAGTTGCTCCTCTTCTTTGGCGAGGGAAATTTTTGTTCTTCTGCAAGAGGAAAGTCACCTCTGCAGAGCCCCTGCTCGTCTCCATGCATCTGAAGGTAATTCAGGCGTGTATTATGGTATAGTTGTAAATATCCTGTAAATATGTATTTTCGACTTAAAATTATAATTTAAAAGTAAAACACAATATTTACTACTTTCAATGGATATTTCCTACTCTCACACATCGGTGATGAAATTCCCGGGAGAGGGTTAAACCCACCTCCTTTGGTTATTCTGATATAACCCAAAGAGTTTATTATAGAGGTAGTGGTATGGCAATAAATAGGAAGTTTTAACTTGTTTAAAACCAGTATTTATTACATACCTACCTCTATAATAAACACGATTATTCTCCCTCCCGCCTCCCCTGCCTTAACCAGGTGGGCAAATTAATGGCGGTTAAGGTCAATCATATGACCGGTGTGACGTCACATCTACACCGCGGGGAATCTGAGATGTGTGAGAGTAATTTCCTTCAATTTCGAGTTCGAGATGGATGTCAGGAATTTTGAGAAAATTCTTGTGACATTCATTTCTCTCTCCTCTTCTTTGAATGCCAAGGTAAGATTACCCAAAGAGTTTATTATAGAGGTAGGTATGTAATAAATACTGGTTTTAAACAAGTTAAAACTTCCTTTTTGTTTACAGATTAGCTAATTATAAATCCATGCCTTGAAGAAGATTTAAATACAAAGATTTGGAAAGCATTGTATATAGACACAGGGCACTCAGTATGTCAATGATATTACAATGTACTGAGAACTGCGACTTTTGTAAAATAGGTAAATATTCAGTAATGTATTTTGTAAATAGTAATCCAGGCAGACCATAAAAAAAAAACATCTATGTAAATTTACCAGATTTGAACTACTCTCTCTCTCTCTGGAGAATATTTTGTAAGTCTGGTTATAAGAAACATTCTCCATATTTGTGCATGTATCATGTGTATAGGAAATAAAAGTGGAATATATGAAACATCTTTCTCATTTATCATGTTTATAGTTTCTTCACCTCTGTGGTGTACAAGAAAAACTGTATCTAACAGACTTCAATATCTAAATTATCATTTATTCATACCTTCACATGTTCAATCACACATGATATTGAGGTTTGGTTTACCTTTTGTTAATACTTGGAAAATCATGAATTAAATGTAGCACAATCATTGTATTTATGTCCACATTTTTACCTCTATAATAAACACTTTTGGGTAATATTACTTGAGTTATCTTAAGAGGGTTATCGTGCCATTAAATTTCTTTTAATGGCAAACTCTCTCAAACTGGTCGTTGCCCCTCAGACTTCAGTCGTTCATAAAAGTTTCTTGACGATACTTGACTGAGTCAGTGGTCTGAGAAATATTTCTTGACGAAGCTGTTGCACCAGAACCGCCATTACCTAATTTTGGCGGCAAGACAAAGGCTTTTACTTCTAGCTTTCAATTTGGAGTTTTGCCTTTTCTCTGAGGATTACGATCGTCCTCTTTGGAGATTCAGCTCTACTAGTGTACCTAGTACAGCTGCTGTAGTTTAGAGTACTTTTAGTTCGATTTTCCTTGAGGACGTGGTAAATTCTCAATGGATAGTTAGCTTCCTCCATTATCGGCCATGTCCTTTCTTCACCTGGGGAATTTCCAGATGAAGTGCGCGGGCTGTAAACAATTCCTGCCAAAGTGGGAGCTGCACATCAACTGTTGGATGTGTAGATCGCTGTGTCGTCCCACTGCCTGCTGTGGAACGTGTGCTCAATGGTCGGTGGACGATTGGTTGGATTAACTTGCGTGAACTTAGGCCATTCAGCAGGAAAGGTCGGCTAAACCATTTCCTCTCCCTCCCAGTCCGTCGGCTAGTTCTAGCACCAAGTCTAGGCAAAAGCAGGCCATTCAGAGGTGTGAAAATCAAAATGTAGCGTTACTTCGATTGATTTCTGCTGTAAGTAATTATCTTCTTTCAACCTTTCTCGGTTCCCGGAAGCCAGCTTGCCGGTTCCCGGGAACCAGTATTACGTTGGTAGTGCCACAAGTTTTTCGCGCCATTTCTCAAGTTGGGCGGTGGTTAACTCTAACCCAGTTCCGCTACAGGATAGTTGGGCAACTCTCTACCCGAGAGTTCAATTCCGTTAACGTCTCAATTTGTGAACTGCAGGCTGCCGACGCCTCGGGTTTCGAGGACCACGGGGACCGTCCAGCCCACGTGGGTTTGCCTCGGACCAGTCCGGGTTTGGCAGTTTTGCGACTGTTTCCATTGGCTTGGTTTCTGGGACCCGGGATGCTATTCCCGGGAGCCATTCGACGGTTCCCGGGAACCCATCACGGGTCGGATTTGCTTGTGTCCTGGTCTCCGTCATTCATGGTTTCTCACCCCAGTCTCTTGCCTCGGGGTGTGGAGGCTGATGGCCGCATTCACAGCAGATTTCACAGTTGGCTTCGGGATTTAGGGCTCGCTATCCTCTGTCTCCTAGCGTTATAGTTAACCAAGCTCCTTTGCTGAATGGATTTGAAACTCGTGTTACTACTTCCGTTGCTATTCCTAGTAAGACTTTTGTATTATTTGATCTTAATGTTCGTTTCTTTCCACAGGTTTGCGGAGGATTTTGAGAAGGGTGAAATGCCACTAGTGCCTCATCGCCCTCTTCCTGACTTCTAAGGCTAAGCACCGGTTATGTCCGCTCAGCAGGCACCCCTGAAGCCGGTTGTTACGACTCTGGTTGCAACAGTGCAGTCTTCGCCGGCTACGATGTCTCCGTTGGCGGCTACTTCCATCCCCTATATTGTACTCCCTTGAACTCGTTGCCGGGCGTTTTGCGAGATATTAGCCATTGGGTCCTGTGATCTTGAAAATTATGTCAAGGGTCAAATCCAAGGTTGTGAGAATATTCAGCATAGGTCATTTCCTATATGTCCACAATAATCTATAATCTCATTATTAAGTGTCCTGTGACCTTGAAAATTAAGTCAAGGGTCAAATTCAAGGTCGTGAGAATATTCAGCATATATCATTTCCTATATGTCCACAATAATCTCTAATCTCAATATTAAGTGAGATATTTGGACAATGTGTCCCATCATAGAGCATAGGAGAATTTCCCATGGGAGAGTCCCATTTGGGCCGAGTTTGGGCCCAAAATAGCCCACTTCGAGCGATTCAAGAGCAACGAAACTTATAAATGTCAGAGGAGAACATATGAGGAGTGTTATGCATCAATAAAAAAAAGTTACTGAACAGATTTTGAGAAAACGACCGTCAAAGTCCAAAATTGGCCATTTTTCGTCAAAAATGGCCGCCATTATGAAAAAAATGTGAAAATAAAAATATTTTTAGGCATTTTTGTGCAAAATTTCAGAGAGATTCGATCGTAAACTTTAAAGATAAAAATGTAGACGGACGCAACGCCACGGCAATAGGAGGTTATCAGACCAAAGGCTCGGTAACCTAAAATTGGGAGGTGCCACAAAGCCTATAGGCTTTTATGTCTAGTTTACAGTGTAACTCACTAGGCGAATACACTACGTGCCGGTGTACACCCAAAATGTACTCGTCGTTAACTTTATATTCAGGATTGCACCACTATTTCAATACACGTGTATGATTGAAACATCATGATATGAGCTTTCATGTTCACATTATGATGAAATATATCGCAATTATTTCGTCAGAAAATATTCCGAATTTATGAGGCAAAATACATGCTTGATTCAGTTTTTATCACTGATGCATACACACGAAGCGTTAGCAATCCAGTAAATGTAAAAACTACTGGCACTCGGCGACGAGTGGAAGTCAGCAACCAATTAAACCGAACTAACACCTGACCACAATATCAGTCGAGAAAAACCAAATATTTCAAAACGTTCAACAGTGAGGGAGATGGAGCTGGATTGCCGGTTTTACGAGCGGCGATACCCGCGACTGGATGACATGGTGATGTTCCGGATCCGTGAGGTTCATGAACAGTGTATTTACGGGCACCTGCTCGAGTACGGTCTGGCGGAGGGGCTTGTGACGATCGGGCAGATTAGCCGTCGTCTACGCGCTCCCAACAAGCTACACAAACCAGGCGATGTACGCTGTGCACGCGTCGTCAGGGTCGATGAGGACAAAGGTAGGCGTGATATTGCAAGGAGAAACGGGGCTTATATTTATACCGATTTTAATTGAGCTAAGATTGAAATTGCAAACGAAATCATCAAGAACTATAAATGGGGCTCATGAAGGTTCATTATGGCAGTTGACGAGTATAGCCTAAATATGTAGTTTCACGTGATTAACACGAATACGTTATGCAGAATAGAATCATACAATCAGGAGCCGAATGGATATGATATGTAGCCCTCCACTCATTGCAACAGTTTTCTTATTGATTTATGTCCAAGCATCTGACCACCACCAAGAGCCAAATAATCAAGAAAGTACCCACATCATGTTATTCAGACCATGTCATGTGGTATATTAAATCAAAACTTGAATCATTTGCAATCAATCTAAATTATGTTAGCACATGGAAATATAATGCAAGCAGTTGTGGTGGATTTCACTTAAAATATATCGGTATGATGTCAGCGTTTTCAATTATGTAAGTAATTTTATTTCCAAATTGCACACAAGATAATCATAATTAATGGATGGTATGAGAAAGGTACAATTTGTATGCAAACTGCATAAAAGCCACAACTCAATTTAGTTGTCTATCAACTGGACATAAGAATGACACGTCACCCCTAGTCATTTTCGCATTTCGCAAAGTAGATGGACAACGAAACATAGTTACTAAACAATGAACGTTTCAGGTCATTCATGGACCAGAATCAGGCGAGTTTAAAAAGCAATGCGGGTTGTCTCCTATAGCAGGTGGCGACATTTCGTATGGCCAATATGTGTACTTATTGACGAACCGTGACAGGTTGTCTAATAGTTGTGAGATTAGGTCCCCTATATACCGTGCATAGCTGATAATTTGTCTGATTGTGACAAGCTACTGCAAGATATAATATCAACATTGTCTAATCATAGAGAGCATAGCACTTCAATTGGGCTCAAAATTTATGTATTAAAATTGTAAAATTAATCTACCACGTTTGACATTCATTAGAAAACATAGCGCATTGTTTTTCAATATATCTGATTCCACTGTTATTTGACACAATCAAGGCTACTTAGACCTTTCCCTGAGGGGCATTTCACATGAGTACAAGCAAGAATGTTGTGAGAGGTTCGCCAAAACCAAATGCGTCAGTATTATAATGGTGTATTGTACACATGTCTACAGAATAATGATTCATTCATTGCTAATTGCCAAGAAAAGTTCGTGTTGTACCTATTTTGTGTCTTCAATTTCAGATTGTCAGTATCATGAAAACAGTCGCCAAGTCCCTGGGAATTGACAGTAATGAAGAGTTTGAAGAGTTGATGAATAAAACGGCCTGGCACTTGGACAGGAAATCTGACAAACTGGGTGCAGCTTATGACATTTTCAAAGAGGCCACGACGTACGAATTCATATAATCGCGTTAACGCTGGATCAGATAACTCTTGATCCAAGATGTCCTTTCAATACCAAAGCCAGAGGCGAAGATGCACTTTGTGTGGTTTATCGTGTTTCGCTCGATGGGAGGGATAGTTAGACTGAGGTGTATTGAGTTCCCACAATTAGGCTCTTATCCTACGAATGACTGAATAATTGGAAATAACTTAAATGTAACTCAATTAAATTTGAAATAATGTTGCCGTAGCAGCAAGGAGATATGCTATCTGTAAACCAGTACCTGTAATCCAGAACCAGAACATAAGAAGTGTCACCCCTAATCATTTTCACGAAGTAGACAGTCAACGAAACTAAAGTAAGAACTCATACTTAGGGCTAAAGTGGCACTCTTTTTATGTAATTATCATTGTCAAAGTGAAACTTTAGACTAAAGTATAGTTCTGCACTCGGCTCATAGTTACTAAACATTGAAGAATGTATCCAATGATTTTCAACGTTTCTCGGCAACAATATTATACATGGCCTATCATCAACGACAGCGAATTACTTGTTTTAGATAATTTTTTCGTCCCAAATCAGGCGAGTGGCAAAAGCGCTGCATCTTGTCTCATTATGCAGGGGGTGCACTTCTTATCTCCGGTGTTTATACAAACTGCGACCATTAACTCTCTAAACATCAGAAATCTGATGAAGTGTACATACTTCCTGCAGTTACGTCTAGTTATAAATATAACCACCAACCTCTATTATTACCTAGAGAATGTTCCTCATCTATATAACGCCATACAAAAAACGCTTATCGTTATATTCCAGGTCGCGTTTGATCATGGTATGTTACAGTGAAGGTTTATATATTTCAGGAGCGCGAACCTGTTTGCAGATTTCAAACTAGAAGAACATACGATATGCAAGATACTTGACGTCACCACGCAGAAGCTCAGTGCATCCACGGCCAAAGTCAATAGTGGTATTATCACAGGTCGTTCGATATTGATTTCATTACTTTATATTGTGTTCATGAAGCAAAAATGTTTACCTGACGATTATTTACCGTTGTCAGTCGTGGCGGTGACGTGTTACGGACGACACGGGGTTGATGCTGTGAGAGAGGCCCTCAGTCTGGGCTCCCGGCTGTCCACAGACTCACTCTGTGTCAAGGTGGTGGCAGATAGCTCCACATTATGAATTTATATATACCCATAAATGCATACCTAAGTTGAATCTAAAAGCATTTGTCTCCAGGGGCTAATCTGTGCATATCAGGACATTTGGGTGACATCCATTCTTGGCTGTATTCCGACGTATACACATGAAACAGTTCAAAATGTGATGCATACATGAAATTAGAGAGGAAGTTACTGAATGGGTCTCCATCAAAGGCCCAAGAAGTGGCTTTTCGGCCCTTTTTTGCCCTTGGGCCTCCATTTCGGGCCTTTCGGGAATTCAAGACATGCCATTTTTATACATCGATGGCTTGAAAGGTTAAGCTTGTGCTAAATCAGAAAAAAAGTCACTGAACAGATATTGATAAAACCACCAGGAGGTCCAAAGTTGGCTATCTTGCACCGAAATGATTTGACTGCTAATTTAAAAAAGATAAAACTGTGAACGACGATGGACAACAATTGACGAATAATACAAGTACTGTATACTGTCCGTTCATTTAGTATATTCGCCAATATATTGGACTATACCGAAAATAATGAGACACATTGTGCTCTCCAATGAAACTTGAAGTGAAAAAGGATCGAAACCAAACTGATTTTGCAGGCTGAATAAATTGGTGAACGATATTTTTTAAACAAAGTCGATTTCTCTATTTTCTCATAGAGATTTATGCCTAAGTCACATTTGCACCGATGCCTCCTCAGATGTGGTTACGATGCGTGAAAAGGCTAAAATTTGGCCATTTCGGCCGGTCACCCACCGAGCGCCGGAGGGTCATCCGTGACTGTCGGGCAGCAATCGGACATCGTAGACACGTCGGTGGAGGCATCGGAAGAAAATAACGCAGAGTTATTTTCTTGCGGCGACCGGTGGAAAAACTGACATCGCCTGTTAATCGTTGTCAGACCTGCCGGCGACCGATCACAGCTCCTCCATGTGCCCATCGGGCGCCGAGGGGATCGACCAAATTTATCGGCCGATTGATATGAGTAGTTCACCAGGCGATCACCGCAGGGTATCCTGTCATGCGCCGATGGATGTGCGGTGGGTGTTTTTCAGATTATCGATCGATTTTTGACACACGTGACGGTCAACGCAGGGTATCATGCCAGGCACCGATGGATGTGCTGGAGGTGCTTTTCCGATATTCGGCCGATTTGTACATACGAGACGGTCACCTAGCAGTTATTTGTAGGGTACCGTGGGGTTTCCGGTAGGGCGTGATTGGTTGGCCGGTCGATACCCATTATCTTATGGATAATATTTATTAATTATTTTTTGTCAATTAATTATTCTTCAATAATTATTTTTGTGTCTATTAATTTGTCTCTTAATCACTTGTCTATTAATTTTTGTCTAAGCGATTTGATAATAATTTGTGTTAACTGTTATATTGTCTAAAATTAAACAGGGTCTCCGAAAGTACTGTGAAACCGTCTATTCTAGAAGTGCTATAAACCGAATGTGGATATTGAAAAATTTCAAATCTTTATTGGAATATCTACATGCTCACACACTTTCAAAAGTAACGTCTGTCAACGTCTGTCTGTCTAAGATTTTCCACTTTGTACACAACTATACCTCATTCTGAACTGAAGTATCAGCTAAAAAAAAAACCTCATCAATAATTCATTTTTCTCTAAAAAGGGACAACGTCGGTACCAATATATTGTAGTTAAATATAATACCGCTTAAGGCGACTCTGATGCCCCATACAAATATACTGAAATAGATGTGGTAAATATGGCTAACTTTATGATTGATAATATTTTTGGAATTTGGCGGTCGAATATTTCAACAAACTATTGGTATTCCCATGGGTACAAACTGTGCACCATTATTGGCAGACCTGTGTTTATACTCATATGAATCATATTTCATCCAACATTTACAATGAGGAGGTTCTAAGAAACAAACATGTAATTTTATTTTCACTTTTCGATATATAGACGATGTATTGTCGCTAAATAATCCCAAGTTCGGTGACTATTTGGATGTCATATATCCCAATGAACTTGAAATTAAGAATACTACAGACTCTGCTATTTTTTTTCCAACTATCTGATGATTCTAACCTATCAATCAGATTGTATGACAAGCGTGATGATTTCTATTTTTCCATAGTCAATTACCCTGGTGGTAATTCAAGCATTTCCAATCTATGAGAAAGTTCGAATAATTCTGTAATTTTGCGTGGACGATTTACCGCCATCTAATGTGTATCTGGCGGGCAACCACCGACTGCCTTTATATATCGGAGACAGACTGTCCGGCACCCGTCCGGCAATCGGCCGATGTTTCGCCCGCCAGGGAAGAACCGTCCGGACGTCAGACGGTCACCGGCCGATGCCTGCTAGGTGATTGGTTGGTCTCCCGTAGGCATCAAGGTACACATTCTCCCCACATTCCTACTTATGCCGGCCGGTCAGTGTACGATGTCCGGATAGGTGTCCACCGGTGATCTGCCAATGCCCGATGCTTTCATGACCACTTGAGAGATATGTGAAAGATACCTGAAAAAAGTTACCGGCGGCCGGAACATCGGTGAGAACCACCGATGTATTCGCATCGGCCGGCGACCGGTGCAAATGTGACCTAGGCATAAACATGGGAATGCCAAAGCCATGTTCTGGCCTGCACTGGGACAGAGTCGATTGACCGACACAACATATTTTGATAGGGGCCATCTCAAAATACCCAAAACACCATAACGCGTGTGACCATTCCAGTCGTTGTTATCAATCCTTGTGATGTTTGTGCTCCCCTATATATTCATTGATTCACATTTGAACAGGGGTGACATTGTGTGGAATGTTTTTTTTAATTGCACAACAAACATTTTTAGATTTCTGGCTGACATTCTTGATAGGGTCCCCAAGCCACTATAGCTCATGACTGTTGACCATAACCACAATAGCTCATGACCGATGAGACATAGCAAATACACAGTCGGAAAAAAAAATGGTGATGTATGTGGTTAAGGTATATATCAATGGAAGGCACTGAAGTCTGTGAAACGAAAGAGCCGAGTATATTCTTGCTGGTATTGCAAATTCTGTCACATAGCATATAGGAAAGTCACATGAATGTTGCTGTGGGCAGAGAGCTCCTTCCTGGAGATCGTGATGGATCTGGATCTGGTCAGACCTCCCGAAATGACCAATCACGACAAACCTCATTCAGTACATGTAACGGCTGTTCGTTCATGTGCAGTCAACCACCTAGCGGTCCAAAACATGACTATGGTCCTCCCATATTAAATCTCCATAAGAAAATAAAGAAATCGATATTGTTCACCAATTAATTCAGCCTGCAAAATCAGTTTGGTTTTGATCCCGTTCTCACTTTAAATTTCACTGGAGAGCACAACGTGTTTCATCCTTTTGGGTATAGTGCAATATGTTGGCGAATATACTAAGTGAACGGACATTAGTATACCGATGTGTGTACTGTGCATTAGTCTGAATGTCCCGCTAATTCTACAGTGATCGACAAGCCCAGTATTCACTGTAAAGCAATCACTGATCCAAAACCATTTACTACAGTACCGAATAATCTGACACATGGCAGGGCACATTTGTGCCCCCGGACTGCCCCCGTGGTCATACATAGAAGTCATTTATTATTCTAGGATACAAACAAGTGACAAATGACTATGCAATAAAACACAAAGACCAAAATACCTCGAGTCCAGTATTTTCATGAAATCGCCAATGGGTTTTCTAGCTTGTTTGCACTGTTCTTTAGTTGATATTTTCGCGATGCTAAATGGTGTCATATTATAACTTGGGATACTTCACCTGGTAGTCAAACGGCAATTTCCTACCGACTTCTATCGCAAAATTTGGATAAGTTGGCAATCTATGGCAATGTTTAATTTGAACGGGATCTCGCATATTTGGTATTTGGTCTCGCTCACTACCATCAGGATCCGAAATGTTGTTGTGATTTTGAACCGGAAGAAAAATGCACCAATACAAACACGAGCAAACGCACAAAATCGTGTGCAGACCCCAAAATCCATCGATGAGGCTGATTCTTTTTTCGAATTTTAGCAATAGAAGTTTGAAATTCGGTGGGAAAATGCCGTTTGGCTCACAGGTGAAGTATGCCAAGTTATAATACGATACCATTCAGCATCGCCTAAATATCAACAACAAAAACTGTGTAAACGAGTTACAAAAATCAGAATATATGATATTATTCTCAAAAAGTAACCGGTGGTAATGCCGAGATAGCTGGAGATCCGAGATCATTCACTTTTCTTACAGGTGACGTACCTTAACTCGCCGTTGTATGAAGTTACGGTAACAAGCACAGATTCCGTTGATGTATTCGGGACCATGAATCTTGTCATTGAAAAAATTAAGCATTCCATATTGAGTCATGATGGAGGGGCATTTGAAATAAAAAGAAGGGTTAGCCACTTCGTTGCCACACTTCCCAGTAGTATCTATGTGAACAAAAAATAATTTCCAGCATAATTATTGATGGTAATTGTTTGCTATTGTTGTGTATGACAGTTGTATAATATTTGTTTTGCAGGCTGCTGTGGTTTCCAGGAGTTATGGCGGCGGGGAGGAGGAAGTGATGTACTCTACACTCTACTGATCCAGCTCATTATACATGTAAAGCGATAGTATAATATGTGGCATTAGGCCCCTTTTTGTTTTGATTTTTAGGTTACCGGAACAGTCTATGGTCTGATAACCTATTGCCGTCGCATTGCGTCCGTCGTCCGTCCATCTGGCCGTGCGTCACTCCACAATTTTATCTCCAAATTGTACGGTCCAATATTTCTGAAAATTTGGGAAAAGATACCTTAAAGTAATTAAAGGAGGATGTATGTTTTAGTTTTTTTTTGGGGGGGGGGGGGGATTTTTTTCTCAAAATGGCGGCCCTTTTCGTCGAAAAACGCTCAAATTTGAACTTTGGCGGCCATTTTCTCAAAAACTGTCTGATCAGTATTGATGTTTTTGCTTAACAAGATTTCTCTCATGTACCTTTGTGACGTGTATAAGTTTTGTTGACCTTGAATCCGCGGTCTCCGTGTGGCATCCATTGTGAATTTTTGACGGGTCTGCGAAAAATTTTGTTTAGCCCAGATCGCATTACTATCCATTTTGGGCCATTTCTAGGGGGATATATTTTTCACCTTTTGAAAAAAATGTTGGACTTATTCTGGCACATATTTCCTTCATAATGGCAGCTCCCACCACTGTGCTCCTAGAACGCTTGAAGATAGAGCTTAGAATTATTGAGGAAGTCATATATGGAGATTTGTGAGGTGACCTCGGAGGACCTTGTGCTAAATGCCTGACGTGAAATGTGTAAATTGGCCTCTGAGGCCTAAACACTTGCACATACAGGTTAGGATTGTGTATAAGCTTATAAGAAGTCCTGTATATATGGCACATCTTTGGTGACATTGAACTTGACCTTAAGCGACCTTGAAGGCCAAATCACAAAATTTTGCCTGACCTGATATGTGTAAGTTGCTATCTACAGACAAAATAATTGTTGATAGGGCTTATATGTTTGTATTATGAACATATATAAAGTCATATGCTGCATATTCCTAATGGTGACATTGAAGTTCACAAAAATGACCTCGATTGGGAAATATCAAGGTTATATGTCATATGCAATGCCTAAAACCTAAATTGTCTGGTAACCTATTTCAGCCCTTGGGCTTCTTAAAAAGAAAGACATGTTACTCATTTTTTCCCACTCAATTCGTAATACCATTATAGTGACATATTGGACATCCAAATTATTCCAGTGCATATCCCTGGTCTTTGACGAAATAAAGCATTACGGACATATCTACTCCACATATGAGGTAATTGATTTATTAGAAAGTGATAATCATGTCGTGTATTTGTTGGCGACCTTGAGTGTTCGAATTCACGATTATGTCCACTACAAGTTACTCTTTTGGTGACCTACAGGGTCCTGGCCTAATGTATTTCATGAGAAAATTATCAGGTCAGAAACAGCATGAGGGATTCAAGTCCCCACTCTAATGTTCATGAGCTACTGACTCTGTTGTTCTGCAGATGTCTATAACAAAGTTATCAACCTGTGGGAGGTTGGTTATACCATTATTGACGAACCAATAGAGCCAGTAGCTAAAACAGTTATCCACGTCGTGCTCGGTGCTCAAACCTCGCCGATCCGCGCCTCAGTATATAATTTTTACATGCACCTCGCACTCAGTAGATAACTATTACTTATAGGTTATTGCATTGGACTATGATGGTGTCCTCTTCGTTATCAATGATAAAAACTCTTGATCTGGTACGAAATGATTATGCAGGTTATCAGTGGTGTTCGTGACTCGAGCGACGTGTATCGGTTAAATTGATAAGGTGTTATAGGACAAGAATATATTTCTGATCTGACATTGGCCTAAAAACTGATTATATAACCTACTAGTATAACATTTTGCAGTTGTCTAGTCCGTTCAACGAATAATTGTTGTGCTCGATGCACCCAGTGCCCAGTTACACTTTTGCTTTACCGTCTCCATTAAGTATGGCAGGGAAAAGTTACTTGCACACTCCAGATGTCGAGCCTTGTGATTTCTCCAATGTCTCAGACATGCTGGACGAGAATGCTGAACGCATCCCGGACAAAGAAGCTCATGTGTTCTTCGGTAAGTCTGACGGAGAGGAGTCCCTAACACGGGAAGCTGTCACTTTCCGACAACTCGCCGACACCAGTCTGAACGTGGCTGCCTCTCTGCTGGAGATTGGAGTCAGACCGGGAGACCGCCTGGCAATCATTGGCCATCCGTCTCCACAATGGATATACGTGGAGCATGCGGTACTCAGGATCAAGACATTGCTAGTCAGAATCCCAGCTACATTAGCAACGTCTGATAAACTGCAAGACTTCCTTATCAACCATAAGTGCCGCCTGCTATTTCTGGATCCAACTTTCACGCCAAATATTCTTGCGGTCGCTCGAAACAATCTCGATCAATATGAGATTGCCACAAGCCGACACAGGTTGAAGGACGACAACAATGGCTGCCTCCAGATGATAGTGTTCCTGAAAGAACATCCGGATCTGGGGACATCTATGAATTTTCACCATTTGATCAAGGAAACGCCCAACATGACACATGAGGTGGGAAGAATTCAATCATCAATAGATCCCGAAGACCCGTCCGTAGTGTTCCCGACCACGGGTACCACAGGAATTCCGAAGTTGGTCGTCAATTCTCAGATGGGCCAAGTCGCTGTCCTGAAAATCTTTGCTAACTTCTTCAAAGTGGGTGAAGCTGGAGACAACACGTGTTTCTTCAACAACCGTCCGTACACGTGGAGTGCTTCCTTCCCACTAATGGCGGCCTTCATGGGATGGAAGTTTGTCAGCACCGATCAGTCTATTGTGAATGACATAAACAGTTTGGAAATCATTATGCGCATTATAGACCAGGAAAAGTCCAACTGCGTATTTTTGCCCGTGTTCATGCTGTTGACTGTCATTCAGCAAATGAAGTCACTCCCAGCATCACTACTTTACGTTTTCACTGCTGGGGAAAACATCGAAAATGAAACTATCAAACAGGTACTGAAATACGTGAAAGTGGTTTCCGTCTTTTACGGTTGCACAGAAGGATTCGGCGCCAGCACAGGCAACAGCATGAACGAACTCCTGAGCGATGAGGCCGAGTACATGGTTGGCGGGGCAGCTAGGTATAAGCCAGTACCAGGATCCGAACTGAAGATAGTACACCCAGATGGCAGGGTTGCGACAATTGGGGAGCCGGGAACCATTCTCGTTAGGAGTAAGACCACGCTACTCTTCTACTTAGACGATGAGGCGTCCACTGCAACAATCCTAGACAAGAGAGGCTGGGTGAACACGCAAGATGTCGGGATAATTCATTCTCCGGGATTTCTCCAAGTTATTGGCAGAGCTAGCGACCTCATTTCAAAAGGAGGGTTTAAGATTTATCCCGCGACTATAGAGAGCATGCTAGCAAAATTCGATAAAATCCTGAAAGTAGCCGTATTTGGGATCCCAGACGAGTTATATGGTCATGAGATCGCGGCAGCCGTCGTACCCAAATCTGAGGACGACCTGACACAGGAAATGTTGCAGAAATTCTGCCAGAAACATGGTACTGTAACAGACGGTATACCTCTTTATCCCCAGAAATTTTTGATCGTCAAGGAATTTCCATTACTTGCCAATGGCAAAATGGACGTGCGGAAACTCGTCAAGATATTGGACACACGACTCGTTGTCTGAAGGGTGACACTGAGCATAACTGTGCTAAGTGATATCAGAAGATGACTCAGGAAGGCATTCATATTAAGAGCCATCCTAATTCATGTTAATTCCGCTGTCGAATGTAAGTATTGATCCATTGCAACCAATACAGCAAGATTGTATTGAATTTGATGGTATGATTCGATGTTAGGATTTCCACAGTTGACTGATTCCGGGAGTCAGCAGTGTACCGAGAGTGCTAATTATCTGTGAAATCCAACACGAAATTTTATTAGTGTCTACAATCTCGCCGGGTTGACTATCTGTCTCAGGGAGTGAACTTATAAACGAGAAAAAAATAAACGAGTGTATAGGCCTATCATACAATTTACACGATGCCACAGTAAGAAAATATCTGGTGTACCAATGGTCTGATTTGTATATGAACACATACCTGTATGTGAGGATTACCACATAATAAATAATGTAATGACGCCCAGTATCTTATAATAACAAAACACTTCTATAGTAGCGCCGTGTAATCACCAGATACTGCCTCGTCCGCTCAATGGGCATCTTCTCAGTTCTTTGCCAGTGGTGTTGACACAAACGATCTCGACCAAGCACATGTATCTATAATGGCGCGTTGTTGAAACGTAGAATTCGTGTGTTGATTTGATTTTGTTGGAGACACTGAGATCATTTCAACGCCGAGAGTACGCAGAACGATGTACTGCTTAAATGCTTGCAAATACAGGTAAAGTTTGTAGTATTGAGGAACATGGTATCTATATTATAAGCTTATTATCGAATCTGAAGTCGGCATTTAAATGCTCCAATTGCTAAAAAAACAAGATCGTCAGAGAGCAAAAAAACAATTTGGTCTCTTTGAACAATACACATAAAATGACAACTTGTAATACGAACAGTTATGAAATCGTGTATGGTGACCTTTCGCGGGACTTCACCTGAAATAAGATTGTCTGAATGTTTAAACTAACGATAGCCCACCCCACGGCTTACCTTGAACACTGCATGGAAATCAAGCAATTTAAGAAGACCAATATTTGTGTGTGTCCTTTCGTCAACGCATTGAATTTACCCTCACCAACGCCAATCATAACTTTCAAAGATTACGTTTCGACTCTAATCGACACGTAATCTTTGAAAATATGCTGATGTATACGTCTTTCAAATAAAATGATTTTTAGGAATAAATGTCTATCGTTCAACCGTTGCCTTATAATTCTTCGCCCATGTCCCAACCATTTACCATGAATACCTCTCGTCGGATAAATGTACGGAACTTGGATACTCGTATGTTGTGGCTAGATACTAAATGAAAAACTTTAAATACCAGTGTTGATGTACCACGGTAACGCTACTGGTATTCCAACAGGACGGAACATCGTATCGTTGGTTGTGTTTTGGACGATCAAAGCCCCATCGACCACCCTTGAAAAAATTGATTTGCTCTTGCTGTTCTGCCAATTTTACGTTTCGCCTGATAATGGGCGTATTTGAACAGCTGCAAAACTGCATTATCATTCCGTGACACCGTCACCAGAGCAATGAATGTTACAGATTGACTTGAGTAATGGTGACTTTTGTTAGGTTACTTCATTTCTAATTACAGATTATCAGTATTCATTACGAGATAGAAATTGAATGGTATGTGCCACTTGACAAGATTTCATAACTGAATGTTATGTACCGGTAGTCATAATAATGTATGGATCAGCCTATTACGTCCAAAAGCAAACGATTTTGGTGATAACAATGAAAAACGATCGATGGTCGCAATGGGGGTTGGTTAAAGATTTTGGTTGAGGTTTTTCCTGGATTTCGTTTGTGAGTTTAGTTATGACCTGCTATTTTTAGACGTGAACATGACAATTATTGCTGTAGGGGAATTGATTTTCTCCAATTCTAATGTGCTTTTGGGGGCTCTGGACTTGGAAGTTTTCACGACATTTGGCCAATGACAAATGAATGGAGATTCAGTTGAAGTTTTTATTTGAAATTTTTCGTGTATTTCTTTTGTAAATTTGGTACTGACCAGACAATGTTTATGAAGTAAACGATAATAAATGATGTAGGGTGAAATTGTTCTTTCTCTTTATAATGAATTTTGGTGGCTCTGGTCTTTGACGTTTTCAAAAATCATTCAGCCAATGTTAAAGGAATGGGGATTTCAGTGAAAGTTTTTGAATGAAACTGTTAACATATTTCTATCATAATATCATGATTATTGTATGAGGAGTCAATAGAGTATCCATTGGTATATAGCATAGATTGTATGATTTCATTTCATCACAGTTTCAGTGATTTTTATGCCATAGTAGGATGATAATATTAGTGTGATTGGGTGGTGTAGGGTAAGAAGAGCTAGGTGACGAACGTGAACCACGGAAAAGAGTTTCGGTGACTTATATATCATAGAATGATGATGATAATAGTGTGATCACATGTTTTGTGCTTTCAGATAAAACACAATACACAATTGTTAGAACATATTTTTTTTCTCATTGACAACTTTTTTTTGAGGGGGGGGGGGACATTTGACGCCGGGGCTCGCTCGTTTAAACATAGGTTAGCAACAGGAAAATGTATATTAATATGCCGTGCTGCAATTGATGTATTACGTGGTGATGTCTACACACACAGCAAATCACGAGGTGATTTATATTAAAATAATGACGACATAATAGCACTGGCTCCCATGACTGTTGCAGTAAAATCTGAATAAACACATGCATTCCATCAAACAACACAAGAGTAGGTTCCTAGATTTCTTAGACAAAGCATTCTTTCAGGAATAAATGCTGACGTCCGCAGGCCCGAAAGACGAAAATTTTTAAAATGTGTACCTCGATGCGAACCAAATCTTTTTGCTGTTTGACATCTCAAAACAAGTAAAAAAATGAATGAAAGTTACTACTTAACCTATACCGAGATGGCGAGCCTAATCATTTTAGAGTTGTTATTGCTAAATCATTGGACTCTACAAACATTTGAAAGTGTTTGAACTAAAGCGGCAAAATACGGCAAGTTTCTTGCTTCAAATCAATGGTTCGACTCTTTGGTTCAAACGATTTAAAATGTTTGTAAAGAACGATAAGTCAGCAATTTTAGCACATATAACAACTTAGAAATGATCATATTCTTTATTTAGGTAGGTCTAGCTGCATCTTTCATTAGCTTTGAGTTGTCAAACAGCGAATAGATTTCGTTCGCATTGGAGTACACTTTTCAACACGCATGGACCTTCGTCTTTCAGACCTGTGGTCGTCAGCAGCTATCCCCGAAAAAAACGTGCTTTGTCTAAAGATCTCTCAAACTGTTGCAGAAGGCAGACCTGAAATCAATTTGTTGTTCAGCGGTACACAAACTATAACACACATTTCTACCTCAATTTTGGAAATCATGGAGATGTCACCCGCAACTCACATGGAGTTGCATCTGTCAAGTCGAAACATGCTCATATTTGAGTATGTACATGCTCAGGTCCTGTTGTAGTAATAGGTTAACTGATAACTATGTCTGGTGGTGAAACCTGGGCCATTTATTTCTCGAATGTCAAATTCGGCTGCAAGATCGTTTGCATTCGGATATTGACCCACTATTATGTGTCCCAGTTTACTGCCTAGTCTGTGCATTTTCATACTAACCTATCCCTGAAAGCTATACATGTTCGCATGCTCTGTGGACAAGTGTTCGAATTCACGATTATGTCCACTACAAATTTGCAAATTGCTATTTTGGTTCATCATAGCTTATTGGATTGGACTGTGATTGTGTTACTGTTCACTATCAATGATAAAAAGAATATGGTTTGATATGACTATTTGGATCTGATATGAAATGACTGTACGGGTTATCAGTGGTGTTATGTAAGTCGAACGAAGTTTATTGGTTCAATTGATGATAATGCTATTATAGATTGGGTAAGAGTATTTTTTTGATCTGATTGTGGCCAAATAAGTGCCTTGTACTAGCATAACATTTCCACTTGTCTCGTCTGTTCAAAGACTAAATGGTGTACTTGCTCGCTGCAGCTAGTGCTCAGTTACACTTTTGCATTACCGTCTCCATTGAAGATGGCAGGGAAAAGTTACTTGCACACTCCAGATGTCGAGTCCTATGGTTTCTCCAATGTCTCAGACATGCTGGACGAGAATGCTGCACGCATCCCAGACAAAGAAGCGCACGTTTTCTTCGGTAAGTCTGATGGGGAGGAGTCCCTGACACGGGAAGCTGTCACTTTCCGACAGCTCGCCGACACCAGTCTCAACGTGGCTGCCTCTCTGCTGGCGATTGGAGTCAGACCGGGAGACCGCCTGGCAATCATTGGCCATCCGTCTGTGCAGTGGCTGTATGTGGAACATGCGGTTCTCAGGATCAAGACATTGCTGGTCAGGATTCCTGCTACGCTAGCAACGTCTGATAAACTGCAGGCCTTCCTTATCAACCATAAGTGTCGCCTGCTATTTCTGGATCCAAATTTTACGCCAAATATTCTTGAGATCGCTCAAAGAAATCTGGATGAATATGAGAATGCCATAAGCCAACGCAGGTTGACGGACGACAACAAAGACTATCTAGAGATGATAGTGTTCTTGAGAGAGCATCCGGATCTAGGAACATCCATGAACATTCAGCATTTGATCAAGAAACCGCTGAACTCGACATATGAGGTGAGAATTATTCAGTCAGCAATAGATCCCGAAGACCCCTCCTTAGTGTTTCCGACCACAGGTACCACTGGAATTCCAAAGTTGGTCGTCAGTTCTCAGATAGGCCTAATCGCTGTCATGAAAAACTTTGCTAACTTCTTCAAAGTGGGTGAAGTGGGAGACAGCACGTGTTTCTTCAACAACCGCCCATACACGTGGGGCGGTTCCTTCCCAATAATGGCGGCGATCATGGGATGGACGTTTGTCAGCACATATCAGTCTGTTGTGAATGACAAAAACACTTTGGAAATCATTATGCGCATTGTGGACCAGGAAAAAACCAATTGCGTATTTCTGCCCGTGTTCATGCTGTTGGCTGTTATTCAGCAAGGGAAGTCACTCCCAGCATCACTAGATTACGTTTTCACTGCTGGGGAGAAAATCGGAAATGAAACTATCAAACAAATATTGAAACACGTGAAAGGGGTTCATGTCCTTTACGGTTGCACAGAAGGCTTTGGCGCCAGCACAGGCAACAGCATGGATGAGCTCCTGAGCGATATTGCCGAAAACATGATTGGTGGAGCAGCTAGGTATAAACCACTACCTGGATCCGAATTGAAAATTGTACACCCAGATGGCAGGGTTGCGACACGTGGGGAACCAGGAAGCATTTTCGTTAGGAGTAAGAACGTGCTACTGTGCTACTTGGACGATGAGGCGTCCACTGCAAAGATCCTATACAAGAGAGGCTGGGTGAACACCCAAGATGTCGGGATCATTCATCCTCCAGGATTTCTCCAGGTTATTGGCAGAGCCAGCGACCTCATTTCAAAAGGAGGGTGCAAGATTTATCCAGTTACTATCGAGAGCATGCTAGCAAAATTTGATAAAATCCTAAAAGTAGCCGTATTTGGGATCCCAGACGAGTTATATGGTCATGAGATTGCGGCAGCCGTCGTACCCAAATCTGAGGAGGACCTGACGGAGGGAATGTTGCAGGAATTTTGCCAGAAACATGGTACTGTAACAAACGGTATACGTCTTTATCCCCAGAAATTTTTGATTGTCAATGAATTTCCATTACTGGCCAATGGCAAATTGGACGTGCGGAAACTTGTCGAGAGATTGGACATACCGCTCGTTGTCTGAAGGGTGACACTGGACGTAACTGCGCTTTGTTATCAGAAGATAATCCAGGAATACATTCATAATTAAAATCATCATAATTCATGTTAATTATGTCATCGAATGGAAGCGTTGACATATTGTAATTAATACAGTAAGACTGATGTTGACGGTATGATTCGATGTTAGGATTTCCACAGTTGATTGATTCCGGGAGTCAGCAGTGTACCGAGAGTGCTTATCAACTGTGAAAGCTTACCATCCAACACGAAAATTTATTAATGTATACAATGTCGCCGGGTTGACTATCTGTCTCAGCGAGTGAACTTATGTAAAAAGACGAGTGTATAGGCCTATCATACAGTTTGTCACAGTAAGAAAATATCTGGTGTAATAATGGTTTCATTTGTATGTGAACACATACTTGTATGTGAGGATTATCACATAGAATAAATAACGTAATGACGCCCAATATCTTAAAATAATGAAGTACTACTATAGTAGCGCCGTGTAATCACGAGGTACTGCCTCGTCCGCTGAATGGGCTTCTTTTCAGTTCTTTGCCAGTGGTGTTGATAAAAACTATCTTGCACATGTATCAATAATGGTACGTTATTGAAACATTCAAGAATTCGTGTGTTGATTCGATATTTGTTGGAGACACTGATAGCATTTCAACGCAGAGAGTATGGAAAACGATGTACTGCTTAAATGCTTGCAGATACAGGTAAAGTTTGCATCATGTAGGAGCAGGATATCCAGATTACATGTATAACACATGTATAAGCTTATTAGTGATCTTGAAGTCGACATTTAAATGCTCCAAGTGCTAAAAAACAAGATCGTCAGACAGCAAAAAAAAAACAACACTGCATGGGAATCAAGCAATTTAAGAAGACCAATATTTGTGTGTGTCCTTTTGTCAACGCATTGTATTTACCCTCGTCAATGCCAATCGTAATTTTTAAAGGTTAAGTTCCTACTAACTTACTGAAAATATGCTGATGTAATCATTTTCAAATAAAATGACTTTAAGAAATAAATGTCTATCGCTCAACCACGTTCTCGTAATTCTTCGCCCATGTCCCAACCAGTTGTCATGAATACCACTCATCGGATAAATTTATGGAACTTAGATACTCGTTTGTTGTGGCTGAAAAAAACTAATGAGAAACTTAATATGCTAGTGTTGATGTACCACGGTAACGCTACTCTTATTCTAACAGGACGGAACATCGTATCGTTGGTTGTGTTTTGGGTGATCAAAGCCCCATCGACCACCCTTGAGAAAATAAATTGATTTGCTCTTGCTGTTCCGCCAATTTTACATTTCGCCCGATAATGGGCGTATTTGAACAGCTGCAAAACTGCATATCATTCCGTGACACTGTCACCAGAGCAATGAATGTTAAGACTGAGTTGAGTAATGGTGACGTTTGTTAGGTTACTTCATTTCTAATTACAGTTTATCAGTATTCATTACAAGGAGATGTAAATTGAATGGTATGTGCCACTTCACAAGATTTCGTAACTGAATGTTATGTGGTCATAATTTATTAATGGATCAGCCTATTACGTCCACAAGCGAACGATTTTGGTGATAACAATAAAAAAACAATCGATGGTCGCAATAGGGGTTAGTTAAAGTTTTTAGTTATTTTTTTTTGGTTGAGTTTTTTCCTGGATTTCTTTTGTGAATTTAATAATTACTAGCTATTTTTAGAAGTAGACATGGCAATTATTGCTGTAGGGGAACTTTAATTTATAATGTGTTTTTGGGGGCTCTGGACTTTAGCCAATGATAAATGAATGGAGAGTCAGTTGAAGTTTTTATTTGAAATTTTCCGTGTATTTCTTCTGTAAATTTGGTACTGACCAGACAATGTTTATAAAGTAAACATGATAATGAATGATGTAGGGTGAAATTGTTTTTTCGCTTTTAATGAATTTTGGTGGCTCTGGACTTTGACGTTCTCATCTCATTCAGCCAATGTTAAAGGAATGGGGATTTCAGTGATAGTTTTTGTATAAAACTTTCAACATATTTCTATCATAGCATGATTATTGTATGAGGAATCAATAGATTATCCATTGGTATATAGCATAGATTGTACGATTTCATTTCGTACATAGATTGTACGAGTTTCAGTGATTTTTATACCATAGTAGGATGAAAATATTAGTGTGATTGGGTGGTGTGTGATTGGGTGAACGTGAACCACGGAAAAGAGTTTCGGTGACTTATATATCATAGTATGATGATGAAAATAGTGTGATCACATGTTTTGTGCTTTCAGATAAAACACAATCAATTAAAAAAACGATTCTGTTAGAACATATTTTTTCTCATTGACAACATTTTTGGGGGCGAGACATTTGACGCCGGGGCTCGCTCGTTTAAACATAGATTATCAACAGGAACATGTATATTAAAGTTGGAATCACTTTTAGAATCAGCCAAACTTAGAATTCTTTTTTGTCACGCAAACTTGAAAGTACATCTCGAGATAGTCGGAAAGATATAGGAAATATGCACAGATCGACAACAGATACTCAACAAAATGCCGTTGATCGTGCATGAAAACAGTGGATAGAGAATGATCGGCCTGCCTACATTGCCGGTTGCCACAGTATCTAGACAAATACCAATGACGTCATCAGACTGTGTATAGAACTCGCCCAAAAGGCTTTTAGGGAAAAATGAGGCAAATCTTGATTCGGAAACTCTATTTAGGCATGTAGTACACATTTTCAGACCCAAATTTGTACAATTTCTCATTCTATAGACAAAATTAAGCTATCGCAGAATGAATAAATTTTGTCAAGTGATTATAGCTTTAATAAACAGTGCTGCAACTAATATATTACGTGGTGATGTCTACACACACAACAAATCACGAGGTGATTTATATTAAAACAATGGCGACATAATAACATTGGTAACCATGATAGTTGCAGCAAAATCTGAATAAACACGTGCATTCAATCAAACAACACAAAAGTAGGTTCCTAGATCTGTTAGACAAAGCACTCTTTCAGGGATAGATGTTGACGTCCGCAGGCCCGAAAGACGAAACATTTTAAAATGTGTACCTCGATGCGAACCAAATCTTTTTGCTGTTTGACACCTCAAAACTAGCAAAAAAATTAATGAAAGTTACCGCTAAACCTACACCGAGATGGCGAGTCTAAGCATTTTAGAGTTGTTATTGGTATTAGAATCGCTAAGTCATTGCATTTGACAAACATTTTAAAGTTTTTGAACTAAAGAGGCAAAATACGGCAAGTTTCTCGCTTCGAATCAGTGGCGGTTGAATCGCTGCCTCAAACTCCGCGACAGAAAAATACAGTGTAGCATCAAATAGAAAAAGAGATCGTGTTGCGTAATGTAAAACGACATGTACCTGACACAATGTCAGTTTCGATTTGATTCTACACTGTATAAAATCGCAATTGCTTACCGGAGAAACTTACCGGATTTTGCCTCTTTGGTTCAAACGATTTAAAATGTTTGTAAAGAACGATAAATCAGCAACTAAGTTGTAGCACATATAACAACTTAGAAATGATCATATTCTTTATTTAGGTATGTCTAGCTGCATCTTTCATTAGCTTTGAGTTGTCAAACAGCGAATAGATTTCGTTCGCATTGGAGTACACTTTTCAACACGCATGGACCTTCGTCTTTCAGACCTGTGGTCGATAGCAGCTATCCCCGAAAAAAACGTGCTTTGTCTAAAGATCTCTCAAACTGTTGCAGAGGGCAGACCTGAAATCAACTTGTTGTTCAGCGGTACACAAACTATAACACACATTTCTACCTCAATTCGGGAAATCATGGAGATGTCCTCAATAATTGAGTATGCACATACAGCTGTACTCATGTCATGTTGTAAAAATAGGTTAACTGGTAACTATTTCTGGTGGTGAAACCTGGGCCATTTATCTCTCGAAATGTCAAATTTGGCTGCAAACTCGTTTGCTTCCGGATATTAACCCACTATTTTGTATCCCAGTTTACTGCCTTGTCTGTGCATTTTCATACTGACCTAGCATGGTTATTCCTGATAGCCGTACAATCTCATGTTCGCATGCTCTATGAACAAGTTCTTTTATGCCAATAATCGGTAAGAAATACTGTATCAACCCAAAATGATAGTAGCTTAGGTAGTACTAAAAATGTTCGTATTCACGATAATGCCCACTGCAAGTTTGCATATTGCTCTTTTGACGAGCTACAAGGTCCTGGCCGATTGTTGTATTTTATGAGACAATTATGATATCAGTATGATGGATTCAAGTCCACTCTAATGTTCATCATGGCTTATTGTGTTGGACTGTGATTGTTTTACTCTTCACAATCAATGACAAAAAAATCTGGTTTGATATGACTATTTGGATCTGATATGAGATGACTGTGCGGGTTATCAGTGGTGTTATGTAAGTCGTTCAAAGTTCATTGGCTCAATTGATAAGGTATTAAAGATTGCGTAAGAGTATTTTTTTCTGATCTGATTGTAGCCAAATAAGTGATTATAGCCTTGTCTTAAAACATTATGATGACGTCACACTATTGTGTGAAGTGTGGATTATTTTTGAGGAATCAACTAGAAGCCGGGGATTCTTAACGCACAATTTCCAACACTTTGAAAAGAATCAACGGTTGGTCACGGTACATGTTTATTTGCAGAGCTCACACATAATATTATTGGATAATTTCGTGATCATAACCAGTATATGTGATATAACATATTACATAACAACATATTTCTAATTCAAGTTCAGAGTCATGTTGATTGGCAACTGGTCTTTGTTTCTGATGAGACATTCAGAGCGTGGATCCTCCATAGCGCTACTTGTGCTTGAGATTGCTGCACTTATCTTCTTGCGCTTGGCGTCGGACACGCGCTTGTACGGACGGACAGCCAGAGAACGATGACCAGTAGTTCCACATATCAGCTGCTCATCCATATCTTGTTCAAACATACGCGAAGTGGCTGTGGCTCGTAAGGAATGATTTGTTCGATATCCATCTAATCCAGCATCCTTACAAAGACGTGAGACAGTTTTCGTTTATGTCCATTATGCAAAGTAATCTCAGCTGTTCTGTTTAAATGTCGGCATTCCACTCTGAGATGCGCTATCCAACGAAGCCTCGAATTTCTGGCATGTTGACACGAGTTCGTCGTCTGAGATGTCAGAATATACAGGTCGATACGCCGGAAGATTAGGCCTAAAAGCATGAATCATAATTACTGTTAGTTATTATACCAGTTACCACAAAGTGTCATCATTGAAACATTTAATCAGATATACAGCAACTTCGAATCGTCTATACATACTGTTTCGCCACTCGTAGTCCGATATCCAATTCGGAGTGTTTTGTCACCAATGTTATCCAATTCGGAGTGTTTTGTCACCAATATTTCCGAGCATCTGTGCTGCATCGAACGCTTGATCACTATCTACAGATGCATTCAAATCAAAACTGATTTTGCTCTGTGTGATGAAGATATCGTCATCGTCGTTTACTTGCGCCTGCATTTTGTCAGTATCAAGTCGAGTGATTTTCTGGGTTTCGCGCAATTGTATTTATATCATGTCACTCGCAATGGTTCAGTGATTTAAAGAATCCACACTTTCAGTCTGTATGCATGACGCACAAAGTAACATGACGCAACTCACGTTTGTAATACTATTATATTGTATCTACACATGACTAGGCCTACACATGTTTAAAGTCGGAGAAAAGACTCAAAACATGTGGATTCTTTGATTTCAATGCTCTCGGCCGCTTCGCGGCCTCGAGCATTCAATTCAAAGAATCCACACTTTTTCGTCCTTTCTCCTAGACAGAAATAGTTAACCTTGTACACCTGATGCAGTCGTAATAAAATTGCCCTTTCTTGAGAGCAGATGAACAGGATAAAAAAGATCGCAGAAAAGAGTGACATGCAGCTGCACGAAAACGTTGTAAGTGATGCCTGTTTTCGTACCTTGGAAGATTACTTGTGCTGGGAAGGGTGCGCACGGTAATATGTCCGGTTTAAAATTTCGTTCTAATACTGTGCCTATGGGAGACACATTATACGCCATTTCTTCCTGTGTACGTTTGTTTTCATTTCCCATGCTAAGGAGATCAGGACAAGATTATACTATCAACATTATCCAATTCTGACAGTTCAGACAAGCGTCGAAGTGGTACCGTAACAACAAATATCACTTTGGCTTAACATTTCCCTAACATGGGTTTTCTAGCCGTCTCCTATTGCTACATGCTGCTCTTTCACTTGAGATTAATACCAGAGAAGGATATTTGTGTATATCACCCACAGGGCTATTGATATGAATGTAAGTATCAATCTATTACCACCAATAATCAGATTTTGATGATACCAATAAGAAACGTAAAATACGACATTTTGCAATAGAAACAAAGCCCGACCAAATAGTTTATCCAAAGACACACTGGCGTCATCAGGGGCAGACAGTGTGTTAAAGTAGTTGTTTCTACTGTACACCTGATAGAATTAGTATACAACTGCCCAACAACCTATGAAAATAATTTAGAAATCCGAAACTAACCCCATGGAATAGATACATGACAAGTACAAAAGTACCCAATCACAAGCCAGAAGGCTACTGAGTTGATGGTATCCTCGGGGACAGATTGAACGTCCGCCAGCAGTGACACCGAACGACGTGGATGTGTATAGTTACAGGCGAAATAGCTCCGAAAAAATATACCATTACACGAGCACAAAATATATATATATTAATGAAAAATTAGCGCATGGGCTAAAAAAGGTCACTGGTGAAATAAATGTACAGTGTTGAGTCACAAATCATTTTCGTGGCCACCATTGTGAGAAAAGTGCAAATCCACGACAAAAATATTTTACAAAAATATTTCGAATCCTGATGGATGTAAACAGGACCAATTTCTCGAATATGCTCAGATTATCGAGATCCCGTGTTGGGCTGGAATTTAACATTGAGGTAGATTGCCAACTTTTTCAATTTTCGCGTTAGCTGTCTGAAATTTGGTAGAAGATTGCCGTTTGAATCCCAGGTGAAGTATGCCAAGTTATAGAACGATAGCATTTAGCATCACAAAAATATTAGCGAAAAAAAAGTGTAAACGAGTTAGAATAATCTGAGTATACAGAGTCAAACACTGCTGCGTCAAATTTACATATTTTTTTTTTAAAAAGGAAATTACAGGAAAAGCTGTCTCTCAACTCATCTGTATCAACTAATGTTATCAATGCAGTCAATTCATATGCCTCAAACTTTCGGAACAATAACTTTCTATTATGGAAAACACATTGAAGGTAACGTCATTGTACACGTATCGATTCTACGACAATCTATTGTGAAAACTGACAGAGTGACACCATGAATGTTGACGTTTTATGGTACATTAACAACGCAACCCTCAAATGTGATCAATATCAAGCAAACGTGAGATGTGTCAGGTATCTGTACCAATCAAGAACCACAAGATTCTTGCATAAACTCATCTGTCAAGTGTGCAGTCATCATCGTGTGACGCTCAGTAAACCCTTAGTTCAAGCCTACAGGGATATCTGTGTAATTATTCATTCAACAATACACGTAGTTAATTTCTAGAAATGAGAGGATATTGAGTGGATTTCCCAAATTCAGCTTGCCTCCAGATATCAGGAGTAATGATCAATTCAATATTGATAAAGGATCAATTTTCCTTGGATAGATCCACGAGAATATTGTGATGAAGTGCGACCTCAGGAGGAGATGAATACATGAACCACACCAACGTTCAATGTTGTCACGATCCATTCTAAATATGCTGATGAATGTAGAAATTATCTGAGGATTGAATATAATCGAACGATAATGTGTGTGTCAGTGAATGGTTCTAAAGTTGGGTTTGTGATAGCAAGCACATGACTGTATCAGTTTAAGTGTAATTTAATTGTATAATCACCTGCAAATGATGAATCTCATTGTTTTATCAGGCTTTTGCACTCTAAAAACCAAGTATTAAGATCATAACACCATAAGGAAAACTCTTTTTCACACCTACATGTTAATAGACCTGGAATCAATACCCAGTATGAAGTATTCCGAGCAAACAAAACAGGGTCCGTTATCCAATCTCATAGTCCGGGGACAGAAAGTCATATCAGGCATACGAAGTGAGAGAAAACAAAAATGACAGGGAAACTCATGAACCCCCAAAAATGGCCATTAGGAGGTGAAATCAGGTGTTCCAGAAAGAGTGAGCATTTCCTGCCCCACTAGTGGCACCCGTCATGAATTCCCCAAAATTAACATGAAAATATATCTAGTTGCATGGCAGACATGGATTTGCTGTATTTATCAACCAGATCATGATGACGTCCATAGAATTTCTTAAACGCAGCTATAAGTCTTGGTAAAACATATCCTTGTCGCAGCAGTTTAGAGACTAGCTGGGCACTTCGATAGACAATCAACGTTAGTTCAACATTTATGAATGCGCATGTTTTCATGTATGCACCATCCTCTATATTCAACACATAATTATAGGTGTGAAAATAGCGTTGCGTTATAGTGTTACTATCTTGACACTTGGTCTTTAGAGTGAGTTTTAACGCCAAAGTGTTTCACACCATGGCTTCTATCTACCAATGATTTTTTCCGGCATAATATTCACACTGTCCAGGTTTTTATTGTTTTATTCTTAACCATAGACGTGGAATCAATACCCAGTATTAAGTATTCCGAGCAAACAAAACAGGGTCCGTTATCCAATCTCATAGTCCGGGGACAGAAAGTCATATCAGGCATACGAAGTGAGAGAAAACAATGACAGGGAAACTCATGAACCCCCAAAAATGGCCATTAGGAGGTGAAATCAGGTGTTCCGGAAAGAGTGAGCATTTCCTGCCCCACTAGTGGCACCCATTAGGAGGTGAAATCAGGTGTTCCGGAAAGATTGAGCATTTCCTGTCCCACTAGTGGCACCCGTCATTCCCCAAAATTAACATGAAAATAGATCTAGCTGGGCACTTCGATAGACAAAGTCCTCATATTTGCAACTAGCTCTGGAATAGCGTATAAGTTGAGAAACAAACACACCATATGCCGGTGACATAGGAATGTTGCTGCTTAGAAAAAGGAAATTGACTATGGAAAATTTGAAATCATCACGTTTGTCATATAATCTAGTTGACAGGTTCAAGTTTTATTATTATATTCACGAACTAAATTTGAATCGTGATTTTGCACAAATTTATTTCTGACAGTAATGAACTCAATAAATATCGTGAGTTTTATCATTGTTTTCACAAATTAAATTGACAAAAAAATTTTATGCGCGAGAAATAGGTCTAATTTATATCGAGATGATTCACAAATTTAATTCTTTAGCATGAAAATATTTCCTTTTTTCACTTGCACAATTAATTGCTGAAGCAATATATATGAGAATTGTGGTACATACGAGAATTAAATTGCCAAAGTTTATTGTAATTTTATTCATGAGAAAATTAATTAAGTTCACGAATTGTAATGCTAAAATAATCTAAATTATTTCATTTGAGAATAAAATTGATTTGGCAATATAATTTGCAACTCAAGGAAAATCATTTAGTCTGCAATTTTTATTGCTACAGAATTAAGTTGCTTTGACAATTTATTTTGCAAATGTAATAACTCGTGCATTTTTCATCATTACAGCAATTTATTAGTCAGGGAAATATTTTTTTCTCGGTTTTCCTTTTTATTAAAAAACAAAAAACAAGTTGATCGTTTTACATAAAATAATGGCAGATAGAAGCCACCGTAGTTTCATTCTAACTTGTTGGTGAGCATTGGTGAGATCCATAGGCTGATCCATACTTTTATGTGCAGCTGATTGTAAGTATCAATCTATTACCACCAATATAGCCAAATTTTGATGATTCCAATAACAAACGTAAAATACATTTCGTAATAGAAACATACATTTGCATGATATGAAACATGAGGTTAGTTGTGGAATGTTGTCAAGTGGCACCAGAAACCCGGGTTTCTGGTGGCACATACCATTCAATTTCTGCCTTCTTGCAATGAATACTGATAATCTGAAATTAGAAATGAAGTGACCTGACCAAAGACACCATTGATCAGTGCAGTGTGGTCGATGGCACTTTGATCACCCGAAACACAACCAACGATACGATGTCCCGTCCTGTTAGAATACCAGTTGCGTTACCGTGGTACATCAACACTAGCATTTAAAGTTTCTCATCTAGATTTTAGCTACAATATACGAGTATCCAAGTTCCGTACATTTATCCGATGAGTGGTATTGTTGGGACATGGGCGAAGAATTACGAGAACGCGATTGAGCGATAGACATTTATTTCTAAAAGTAATTTTATTTGAAAGACGAATACATCAGCATATTTTCAGTAAGATGACTGTGCGGGTTATCAGTGGTGTTATGTAAGTCGTTCAAAGTTCATTGGCTCAATTGATAAGGTATTAAAGATTGCGTAAGAGTATTTTTTTCTGATCTGATTGTAGCCAAATAAGTGATTATAGCCTTGTCTTAAAACATTATGATGACGTCACACTATTGTGTGAAGTGTGGATTATTTTTGAGGAATCAACTAGAAGCCGGGGATTCTTAACGCACAATTTCCAACACTTTGAAAAGAATCAACGGTTGGTCACGGTACATGTTTATTTGCAGAGCTCACACATAATCTCAGCTGTTCTGTTTAAATGTCGGCATTCCACTCTGAGATGCGCCATCCAACGAAGCCTCGAATTTCTGGCATGTTGACACGAGTTCGTCGTCTGAGATGTCAGAATATACAGGTCGATACGCCGGAAGATTAGGCCTAAAAGCATGAATCATAATTACTGTTAGTTATTATACCAGTTACCACAAAGTGTCATCATTGAAACATTTAATCAGATATACAGCAACTTCGAATCGTCTATACATACTGTTTCGCCACTCGTAGTCCGATATCCAATTCGGAGTGTTTTGTCACCAATGTTATCCAATTCGGAGTGTTTTGTCACCAATATTTCCGAGCATCTGTGCTGCATCGAACGCTTGATCACTATCTACAGATGCATTCAAATCAAAACTGATTTTGCTCTGTGTGATGAAGATATCGTCATCGTCGTTTACTTGCGCCTGTATTTTGTCAGTATCAAGTCGAGTGATTTTCTGGGTTTCGCGCAATTGTATTTATATCATGTCACTCGCAATGGTTCAGTGATTTAAAGAATCCACACTTTCAGTCTGTATGCATGACGCACAAAGTAACATGACGCAACTCACGTTTGTAATACTATTATATTGTATCTACACATGACTAGGCCTACACATGTTTAAAGTCGGAGAAAAGACTCAAAACATGTGGATTCTTTGATTTCAATGCTCTCGGCCGCTTCGCGGCCTCGAGCATTCAATTCAAAGAATCCACACTTTTTCGTCCTTTCTCCTAGACAGAAATAGTTAACCTTGTACACCTGATGCAGTCGTAATAAAATTGCCCTTTCTTGAGAGCAGATGAACAGGATAAAAAAGATCGCAGAAAAGAGTGACATGCAGCTGCACGAAAACGTTGTAAGTGATGCCTGTTTTCGTACCTTGGAAGATTACTTGTGCTGGGAAGGGTGCGCACGGTAATATGTCCGGTTTAAAATTTCGTTCTAATACTGTGCCTATGGGAGACACATTATACGCCATTTCTTCCTGTGTACGTTTGTTTTCATTTCCCATGCTAAGGAGATCAGGACAAGATTATACTATCAACATTATCCAATTCTGACAGTTCAGACAAGCGTCGAAGTGGTACCGTAACAACAAATATCACTTTGGCTTAACATTTCCCTAACATGGGTTTTCTAGCCGTCTCCTATTGCTACATGCTGCTCTTTCACTTGAGATTAATACCAGAGAAGGATATTTGTGTATATCACCCACAGGGCTATTGATATGAATGTAAGTATCAATCTATTACCACCAATAATCAGATTTTGATGATACCAATAAGAAACGTAAAATACGACATTTTGCAATAGAAACAAAGCCCGACCAAATAGTTTATCCAAAGACACACTGGCGTCATCAGGGGCAGACAGTGTGTTAAAGTAGTTGTTTCTACTGTACACCTGATAGAATTAGTATACAACTGCCCAACAACCTATGAAAATAATTTAGAAATCCGAAACTAACCCCATGGAATAGATACATGACAAGTACAAAAGTACCCAATCACAAGCCAGAAGGCTACTGAGTTGATGGTATCCTCGGGGACAGATTGAACGTCCGCCAGCAGTGACACCGAACGACGTGGATGTGTATAGTTACAGGCGAAATAGCTCCGAAAAAATATACCATTACACGAGCACAAAATATATATATATTAATGAAAAATTAGCGCATGGGCTAAAAAAGGTCACTGGTGAAATAAATGTACAGTGTTGAGTCACAAATCATTTTCGTGGCCACCATTGTGAGAAAAGTGCAAATCCACGACAAAAATATTTTACAAAAATATTTCGAATCCTGATGGATGTAAACAGGACCAATTTCTCGAATATGCTCAGATTATCGAGATCCCGTGTTGGGCTGGAATTTAACATTGAGGTAGATTGCCAACTTTTTCAATTTTCGCGTTAGCTGTCTGAAATTTGGTAGAAGATTGCCGTTTGAATCCCAGGTGAAGTATGCCAAGTTATAGAACGATAGCATTTAGCATCACAAAAATATTAGCGAAAAAAAAGTGTAAACGAGTTAGAATAATCTGAGTATACAGAGTCAAACACTGCTGCGTCAAATTTACATATTTTTTTTTTAAAAAGGAAATTACAGGAAAAGCTGTCTCTCAACTCATCTGTATCAACTAATGTTATCAATGCAGTCAATTCATATGCCTCAAACTTTCGGAACAATAACTTTCTATTATGGAAAACACATTGAAGGTAACGTCATTGTACACGTATCGATTCTACGACAATCTATTGTGAAAACTGACAGAGTGACACCATGAATGTTGACGTTTTATGGTACATTAACAACGCAACCCTCAAATGTGATCAATATCAAGCAAACGTGAGATGTGTCAGGTATCTGTACCAATCAAGAACCACAAGATTCTTGCATAAACTCATCTGTCAAGTGTGCAGTCATCATCGTGTGACGCTCAGTAAACCCTTAGTTCAAGCCTACAGGGATATCTGTGTAATTATTCATTCAACAATACACGTAGTTAATTTCTAGAAATGAGAGGATATTGAGTGGATTTCCCAAATTCAGCTTGCCTCCAGATATCAGGAGTAATGATCAATTCAATATTGATAAAGGATCAATTTTCCTTGGATAGATCCACGAGAATATTGTGATGAAGTGCGACCTCAGGAGGAGATGAATACATGAACCACACCAACGTTCAATGTTGTCACGATCCATTCTAAATATGCTGATGAATGTAGAAATTATCTGAGGATTGAATATAATCGAACGATAATGTGTGTGTCAGTGAATGGTTCTAAAGTTGGGTTTGTGATAGCAAGCACATGACTGTATCAGTTTAAGTGTAATTTAATTGTATAATCACCTGCAAATGATGAATCTCATTGTTTTATCAGGCTTTTGCACTCTAAAAACCAAGTATTAAGATCATAACACCATAAGGAAAACTCTTTTTCACACCTACATGTTAATAGACGTGGAATCAATACCCAGTATGAAGTATTCCGAGCAAACAAAACAGGGTCCGTTATCCAATCTCATAGTCCGGGGACAGAAAGTCATATCAGGCATACGAAGTGAGAGAAAACAAAAATGACAGGGAAACTCATGAACCCCCAAAAATGGCCATTAGGAGGTGAAATCAGGTGTTCCAGAAAGAGTGAGCATTTCCTGCCCCACTAGTGGCACCCGTCATGAATTCCCCAAAATTAACATGAAAATATATCTAGTTGCATGGCAGACATGGATTTGCTGTATTTATCAACCAGATCATGATGACGTCCATAGAATTTCTTAAACGCAGCTATAAGTCTTGGTAAAACATATCCTTGTCGCAGCAGTTTAGAGACTAGCTGGGCACTTCGATAGACAATCAACGTTAGTTCAACATTTATGAATGCGCATGTTTTCATGTATGCACCATCCTCTATATTCAACACATAATTATAGGTGTGAAAATAGCGTTGCGTTATAGTGTTACTATCTTGACACTTGGTCTTTAGAGTGAGTTTTAACGCCAAAGTGTTTCACACCATGGCTTCTATCTACCAATGATTTTTTCCGGCATAATATTCACACTGTCCAGGTTTTTATTGTTTTATTCTTAACCATAGACGTGGAATCAATACCCAGTATTAAGTATTCCGAGCAAACAAAACAGGGTCCGTTATCCAATCTCATAGTCCGGGGACAGAAAGTCATATCAGGCATACGAAGTGAGAGAAAACAATGACAGGGAAACTCATGAACCCCCCAAAATGGCCATTAGGAGGTGAAATCAGGTGTTCCGGAAAGAGTGAGCATTTCCTGCCCCACTAGTGGCACCCATTAGGAGGTGAAATCAGGTGTTCCGGAAAGATTGAGCATTTCCTGTCCCACTAGTGGCACCCGTCATTCCCCAAAATTAACATGAAAATAGATCTAGCTGGGCACTTCGATAGACAAAGTCCTCATATTTGCAACTAGCTCTGGAATAGCGTATAAGTTGAGAAACAAACACACCATATGCCGGTGACATAGGAATGTTGCTGCTTAGAAAAAGGAAATTGACTATGGAAAATTTGAAATCATCACGTTTGTCATATAATCTAGTTGACAGGTTCAAGTTTTATTATTATATTCACGAACTAAATTTGAATCGTGATTTTGCACAAATTTATTTCTGACAGTAATGAACTCAATAAATATCGTGAGTTTTATCATTGTTTTCACAAATTAAATTGACAAAAAAATTTTATGCGCGAGAAATAGGTCTAATTTATATCGAGATGATTCACAAATTTAATTCTTTAGCATGAAAATATTTCCTTTTTTCACTTGCACAATTAATTGCTGAAGCAATATATATGAGAATTGTGGTACATACGAGAATTAAATTGCCAAAGTTTATTGTAATTTTATTCATGAGAAAATTAATTAAGTTCACGAATTGTAATGCTAAAATAATCTAAATTATTTCATTTGAGAATAAAATTGATTTGGCAATATAATTTGCAACTCAAGGAAAATCATTTAGTCTGCAATTTTTATTGCTACAGAATTAAGTTGCTTTGACAATTTATTTTGCAAATGTAATAACTCGTGCATTTTTCATCATTACAGCAATTTATTCGTCAGGGAAATATTTTTTTCTCGGTTTTCCTTTTTATTAAAAAACAAAAAACAAGTTGATCGTTTTACATAAAATAATGGCAGATAGAAGCCACCGTAGTTTCATTCTAACTTGTTGGTGAGCATTGGTGAGATCCATAGGCTGATCCATACTTTTATGTGCAGCTGATTGTAAGTATCAATCTATTACCACCAATATAGCCAAATTTTGATGATTCCAATAACAAACGTAAAATACATTTCGTAATAGAAACATACATTTGCATGATATGAAACATGAGGTTAGTTGTGGAATGTTGTCAAGTGGCACCAGAAACCCGGGTTTCTGGTGGCACATACCATTCAATTTCTGCCTTCTTGCAATGAATACTGATAATCTGAAATTAGAAATGAAGTGACCTGACCAAAGACACCATTGATCAGTGCAGTGTGGTCGATGGCACTTTGATCACCCGAAACACAACCAACGATACGATGTCCCGTCCTGTTAGAATACCAGTTGCGTTACCGTGGTACATCAACACTAGCATTTAAAGTTTCTCATCTAGATTTTAGCTACAATATACGAGTATCCAAGTTCCGTACATTTATTCGATGAGTGGTATTGTTGGGACATGGGCGAAGAATTACGAGAACGCGATTGAACGATAGACATTTATTTCTAAAAGTAATTTTATTTGAAAGACGAATACATCAGCATATTTTCAGTAAGGTAATCGAAACTTAACCTTAAAAAATTATGATTGGCGTTGGTGACGATAAATACAATGCGTTGACAATGAACACACACAAATATTGGTCATCTTGAATTGCTTGATTTCCATGCAGTGTTCAAGTTAAGCTGTGGGATGGGCTATTGTTAGTTTAAACATTCCGACCATCTAGTTCATCGAAAGGTCACCATACACGATTTCATAACTGTTGGTAATACAAGTTGTCATTTTAAGTGTATTGTTCAAAGAGACAAAATTGTTTATTTGCTGTCTGACGACCTTGTTTTGTTAACACTTGGAGCTAAATGTCGACTTCAAAGTCGCTAGTAAGCTTATACATGTAATCTGGATATCATGTTACTACATAATACAAACTTTACCTGTGGTTAAGGTATTTGGTTAACATTTTTGTGAATTTAGTAATGACCAGCTATCTTTAGAAATAAACATGACTATTATTGATGTAGGGGAACTTTAATTTATTGCTTTGCCAATTATAATATGTTTTGGGGGCTCTGGACTGAGAGGTTTTCACGACATATGCCCAATGATAAATGACTGGGGATTCAGTTAGAGTTTTTATTTGAGACTGTTCGTGTATTTCTTCTATAAAGTTGGTACTTGTCAGACATTGCTTATGAAGTAAACATGCTAATGAATGCTGTTGGGTGAAATTTTTATCTTCACTTTATCTTCACTTTGAATGAATTTTGGACTTTAACGTTTTCAACTCATTCAGCCAACGTTAAAGGAATGGGGATTCCGGGGAAAGTTTTTGGATGAAACTTTTAATATATTTCTATCATGATATTATGATTAAAGGATTTTTGTATGAGGAAACAACAGATTAAGCATAGATTGTATGGTTCCATTTCCACGGAAAACAGTTCCAGTGATTCTTATACCATAGTCAATGTTAGTCAATGCAATCTTGTTGTTTTGGTTGCAGTGGGTCAAGACTTCCATTCGATAACGGAATTAACATGAATTAGGATGTCTTTTAATATCAGTGCCTTCCTGGATTATCTTCTGATATCATATCCACTGTCATATCCACTGTCACCCTTCAGACAACGAGTGGTGTGTCCAATCTCTCGACAAATTTTCGCACGTCCAATTTGCCATTGGCCAGTAATGGAAATTCATTGACAATCAAAAATTTCTGGGGATAAAGACGAATAGCATTTGTTACAGTACCATGCTTCTGGCAAAATTCCTGCAACATTCCCTCTGTCAGGTCCTCCTCAGTTTTGGGTACGACGGCTGCCGCGATCTCATGACCATATAGCTCGTCTGGGATCCCAAACACGGCTACTTTTAGGATTTTATCGAATTTTGCTAGCATGCTCTCGATAGTCACGGGATAAATCTTGCACCCTCCTTTTGAAATGAGGTCGCTGGCTCTGCCAATAACCTGGAGAAATCCTGGAGGATGAATGATCCCGACATCTTGGGTGTTCACCCAGCCTCTCTTGTCTAGGATCTTTGCAGTGGACGCCTCATCATCCAAGTAGCACAGTAGCACGTTCTTACTCCTAACGAAAATGCTTCCTGGCTCCCCACGTGTCGCAACCCTGCCATCTGGGTGTACAATTTTCAATTCGGATCCAGGTAGTGGTTTGTACCTAGCTGCGCCACCAATCATGTTTTCAGCATTATCGCTCAGGAGCTCATTCATGTTGTTGCCTGTGCTGGCGCCAAAGCCTTCTGTGCAGCCGTAAAGGACATGAACCCCTTTCACGTGTTTCAATATTCGTTTGATAGTTTCATTTCCGATTTTCTCCCCACCAGTGAAAACGTAATCTAGTGATGCTGGAAGTGACTTCCCTTGCTGAATAACAGCCAAAAGCATGAACACGGGCAGAAATACGCAATTGGTTTTTTTTGTCATCCACAACAGACTGATCTGTGCTGACACACTTCCATCCCATGATCGCCTCCATTATTGGGAAGGAAGCACCCCACGTATACGGACGGTTGTTGAAGTAACACGTGTTGTCTCCCACTTCACCCACTTTGAAGAAGTTAGCAAAGTTTTTCGTGACAGCGATTAGGCCTATCTGAGAAATGACGACCAACTTTGGAATTCCAGTGGTACCTGTGGTCGGAAACACTAAGGAGGGGTCTTCGGGTTCTACTGCTGACTGAATAATTCTCACCTCTTCTGACGAGTTCAGCGGTTTCTTGATCAAATGCTGAATGTTCATGGATGTTCCCAGATCCGGATGCTCTCTCAGAAACACTATCATCTCTAGATAGCCTTTGTTGTCGTCCGTCAACCTGCGTTGGCTCACGGCATTCTCATATTCATCCAGATTTCTTTGAACGATCTCAAGAATATTTGCCGTAAAATTTGGATCCAGAAATAACAGGCGACACTTATGGTTGATAAGGAAGGCCTGCAGTTTATCAGACGTTGCTATTGTAGCAGGAATCCTTACCAGCAGTGTCTTGATCCTGAGAACCGCATGTTCCACATAGAGCCACTGCAGAGACGGATGACCAATGATTGCCAGGCGGTCTCCCGGTCTGACTCCAATCGCCAGCAGAGAGGCAGCCACGTTGAGACTGGTGTCGGCGAGCTGTTGGAAAGTGACGGCCTCCCGTGTCAGGGACTGCTCCCCATCAGATTTACCGAAGAAAACGTGCGCTTCCTTGTCTGGGATGCGTGCAGCATTCTCGTCCAGCATGTCTGAGACATTGGAGAAACCATAGGACTCGACATCTGGAGTGTGTAAGTAACTTTTCCCTGCCATATTTAATGGAGACGGTAATGCAAGAGTGTAACTGGGCACTAGCTGCAGCGAGCAAGTAGAATATTTAGACATTGAACGGACGAGACAAGTCGAAATGCTATACTAGGTCTAGGAGAATGGACGGAAAAGTGTGGATTCTTTGAATTGAAAGCTCGAGGCCGCGAAGCGGCCGAGAGCATTGAAATCAAAGAATCCACATCTTTTGAGTCTTTACTCCGACTTAAAACATGTGTAAGCCTAGTCATGTGTAGATACAATATAATAGTATTACAAACGTGAGTTGCGTCATGTATGCTTTGCGCGTCATGCATACAGACTGAAAGTGTGGATTCTTTAAAACACTGAACCATTGCGAGTGACATGATATAAATACAATTGCGTGAAACCCAGAACATAGCACCAAGGGTGCTGTAGCTTACCGGCAATCATGTGAATTGCATAGAATACTGAATACATATAAATTGTTACACTGATGTTAAAATCAATATGTTAAAACATCTTCGTAAATGTTGATAGAAACACATTTTCTGTATGGACTATAATACGAAATCAAGTTACATCTTGAAAGATTTTTTTTGTTAATGACAAATTTTCACAGATAGTCGATTCAAAGGCAACAAAACTTATACACATCACAAACGTACATAAGGATAATCTTATACATGATTTTGAGGAAAACTGTCTGAATATATTTCGATAAAATGACCACCAAAAGCAAAATTCATCGTTTTTTCAACAAAAAAGGTCGTTTTGACCATTCAAGGTCTTAAAACATGTGTAAGCCTAGTCATGTGTAGATACAATATAATAGTATTACAAACGTGAGTTGCGTCATGTATGCTTTGCGCGTCATGCATACAGACTGAAAGTGTGGATTCTTTAAAACACTGAACCATTGCGAGTGACATGATATAAATACAATTGCGTCAAACCCAGAACATAGCACCAAGGGTGCTGTAGCTTACCGGCAATCATGTGAATTGCATAGAATACTGAATACATATAAATTGTTACACTGATGTTAAAATCAATATGTTAAAACATCTTCGTAAATGTTGATAGAAACACATTTTCTGTATGGACTATAATACGAAATCAAGTTACATCTTGAAAGATTTTTTTTGTTAATGACAAATTTTCACAGATAGTCGATTCAAAGGCAACAAAACTTATACACATCACAAACGTACATAAGGATAATCTTATACATGATTTTGAGGAAAACTGTCTGAATATATTTCGATAAAATGACCACCAAAAGCAAAATTCATCGTTTTTTCAACAAAAAAGGTCGTTTTGACCATTCAAGGTCATTGAAGGTCAAATTCAAGGTCACCACTCAAACCACAATATATGATTTCCCATTTGAATGTGCCAATACTTAGGCTCTATCTTGAAGTGTTCTATGAGATTACTCTGCATAGCTCCCATTATGAAGGAAAAATTGGGTGAAATTTTCTAAGTCCGAAACAATTTTCAATGGCCAAAAAAAAAATTTTTTTTACTCAAAACGAATAGTGACTCGATTTGGGACAAATAATTTTTTTTTGCCGACTCGTCAAAAAATCAAAATGGCCGCCCCACGCAGACCGTCATTTCAAAGGCAACGAAATTTATACACATCACAAAGGTACATAAGGAGAATCTTATACATGATTTTGAGGAAAACTGTCTGAATAGATTTCGAGAAAATGACCACCAAAGGCAAAATTCATCGTTTTCTCGACAAAAAAGGTCGTTTTGACCTTTCAAGGTCATTGAAGCTCAAATTCAAGGTCACCACTCAAACCGCAATATATGATTTCCCATTTGAATGTGCCAATACTTAGGCTCTATCTTGAAGTGTTCTATGAGATTACTCTGCATATCCTCCATTATGAAAGAAAAATTGTCCAAAAAAAAAATTGTCCAAAAAGTCCCAAAAAATTTTCAATGGTCAAAAAAATTTTTTATTTTTTTTTGCTGGAAATGGCTCAAAACGAATAGTGACTTGATTTGGGACAAAACATTTTTTTTTTGCCGTCCCGTCAAAAAATCAAAATGGCCGCCACACGCAGACCGGCGATTCAAGGGCAACGAAACTTATACATGTCATAGAGGTACATGAGAGGAATGTTTTGAAGCAAAAATCTCAAAACTGATCAGACAGTTTTTGAGAAAATGGCCACCAAAGTCCAAAATTGGCAATTTTTCGTCAAAAATGGCCGCCAAATCGGCAAAAACGATTCAATCAAAAAAATTTAAAAAACGTTTTTAGATATTGGCCTAAAGTATATTCTGACAAATTTATGGGGAAATTCATTATGCCAAAAAAAAGTTACAGATCCGGACGGCCGGTAAAGGGCCGGTAAACTAAAAATCGCTCGACTTGACACTGACAAAATGCAGGCGCAAGTAAGCGACGATGACGCTATCTTCATCACACAGAGCAAAATCAGTTTTGATTTGAATGCATCTGTAGATAGCGATCAAGCGTTATATGCAGCACAGATGCTCGGAAATATTGGTGACAAAACACTCCGAATTGGATATCGGACTACGAGTGGCGAAACAGTATGTATAGACTATTCGAAGTTGCTGTATATCTGATTAAATGTTTCAATGATGATACTTTGTGGTAACTGGTATAATAACTAACAGTAATTATGATTCATGCTTTTAGGCCTAATCTTCCATCTCTTCCATTCTGACATCTCAGACGACGAACTCGTGTCAACATGCCAGAAATTCGAGGAGTGGAATGCCGACATTTAAACAGAACAGCTGAGATTACTTTGCATAATGGACATAAACGACAATGTCAGCAAATTCATGTAAAAATTTGAAAAATTACCATATCTGGTAAAGTAATAACGAGAGAATGAGTTGATGAAAACTGTCTCACGTCTCTATAAGGAAGCTGGATTAGATGGATATCGAACAAATCATTCCTTACGAGCCACAGCCACTTCGCGTATGTTTGAACAAGCAGCTGATATGTGGAACTACTGGTCATCGTTCTCTGGCTGTCCGTCCGTACAAGCGCGTGTCCGACGCCGAGCGCGAAAAGATAAGTGCAGCAATCTCAAGCACAGGTAGCGCTACGGAGGATCCACGCTCTGAATGTCCCATAAGAAACAACGACCAGTTGCCAATCAACATGACTCTGAACTTGAATTTGAAATATGCTGTTATGTAATATGTAATATCACTGGTTATGTACACGAAATTATCCAATAATATTATGTGTGAGCTCTGCAAATAAACATTGTACTAATTGTACCGTGACTAACCGTTGACTCTTTTCAAAGTGTTGAAAATTGTGCGTTAAGAATCCCCGGCTTCTAGTTGATTCCTCAAAAATAATCCACACTTCACACAATAGTGTGACGTCATCATAATGTTTTAAATGAAGCTATACATGTAGGGCTCACTTGTTGGCCAGTTGTACTCAAATTTTGAACGGTCATTATGTAAATTCATCTTTCCTGACATGTGTTTGGGGAGAGGTATTGTGTTCTAGCATTCCTACCAGAAATGTCAATTTGCTGTATTGAACAGGACAAGCATTGTATTTAAATGAAACAGAATCCATTGACCCCCCCCTAAACGGTGATGACTACAAGGCGCTATTCTAAATATTCATTGAATAATTGACATACTACTTTTTCATACTAATGACTGCTGTAAATATGATATGATATAGCACATTGGGTGGTATATTGTATATGATATCCCGAAAATAGAAATGGTATGCCACATTTCGCAGATAACTACAAAGAAAACGATAAAACAGATAAACGACAACAGGACGAAATAACTACGAATAAACTATAAAAAAATAAAATCGAACGAGATGAAACAAAATTACGTGACGTTTCAAATCCTTCTCGATGGTCCTGTAACAATATTCACAACTGTTCAGGTACATTTGGTACACAAGTTCATCATTTTGCACACTGTCTGGTGGTATATGATGATTTTGATAATTGGGTATATTCCTCAGTTTAATCTTTATAATTAACTAATGAATATCAGCATACATCATACATAACATTGCATTGTATCCCGCTCAACAAAGCCTGTCGTACATTAATACAAATTATATTTTAGCTAACTTACTGACATTATGCTGATATATTTCAAGTAACATGACTCATAATTGTACATAAGTGCGTCACATTCTGATATTGTGACCTTCGATGCATCCCTTACCCGTGTGGTTAGTATGCAATTACTTTCCTAACCAGCCATCAAAAAAACCATTCGTGACTTCTGCCAACAGTATTTCTTCTATATTCTCGAATCATTAGTGTTTGCCATGATGAGGTAGAGTGGTATGTACGTAAGTAAATTGGAGGCATGTGAACCCCCTGTGTTTCATAGAGCTGTACAGTTTAATGTCCGATGGATCTTAGCCTGCGTACCTGACATACGTGGAAGGAGATATTTGAAAAGAATATACATCGGTCAGTCACGGTCAGGAAATCAAAATACATTTGGACTGGTACCAAGTCATATGCTTCATGTCACAACACCTTATTTCATGTATTTTAACTCATTCACTGGCACACGCAATATCGTTTTGTCATACTGGAATGTGGACTAATTCCACATTTATCATCAAAATTAGAGTGGGTCGGGACGACCTGGAGTAATAGTTCGGTTTTCATGCCCCCCCCCCCCCCCCCCTCAAACGCACTCCATCAAATTATCCCGCTGCTCTATTCAATGCCTCAAGTTGATAACTTATCGATACTGAATCAATCACGACGCCAATATTCAAATAACAAAATCACCGTGAAAGAGTTAAAGCGTGATCCAAAGTAATCAATCAACCTGAATTTGAGTAAGCCACTAGATTTATATTATTTCAACCATGTACTATTGTTAACAGGTAAATGCCATGCTTCTACCAGACAAGAATTACCGGTCTCCTGTAGACTCGAACGGAAGAGTTACTGTGCATTACACAATGCAGAATACTTGCTTGACAGACAGAGCTTATACCCGGATCCAACGGGACCAATAGAGGTCCCATAGCAAGTCGTTCGTCCATGATTGATGTACCTACCTTTTACACATCTCATTTTTGCTTGCTATTGATCAAAACTGACAGTTATGTTGTTGGTTCACCATAAAACGCCAGCATTCATAATGTCACTTTGTCAGTTTTCACAATAGGTTGCCCTAGAATTGATACTTGAACAATAACATTACCGTCAATACAAGGTTATGAAGGCCTGTAGAATATGAATTGACGCAATTGACGGCATTCATACTGAACATTTTCCACGTTTTTATCCCGATGAATCACAGGGATATCTTTTCTAAAAGTGTATCATTCATTCCTACAACAGTGCTTTTAATACTACATTATTTCTTGATATTACTTGAACAATGATCCTATTATGGGTTATACAAGATGCTCCAATAAATATACTATTACCTCATCAGTACAACATACCAGTTCCATTGGCCTTATATGGAAGTAATGTGGGTCAATGAAGTGACAGAATATAGTAGCCTTATATGGAAGTAATGTCGGCCAATGAAGTGACGGCATATAGTCTTATATGGAAGTAATGTGGGTAAATGAAATGACGGAATATAGCCTTATATGGAAGTAATGTGGGTCAATGAAGTGACGGCATATAGCCTTATATGGAAGTTATGTGGGTCAATGAAGTGACGGAATCGTGAACCCGACAAACATGAATCATCATGGATATTGTAGTTTCAAAAACATCTCGGAACAAATAGATAGAGCGCCGTTTGAGTTAGGTCTCATTATCTCATAACACCGATTGTAACCAAACTAATAGCAATCGGTTAATAACAGCAAATTCGAGAGCGGGCGGGGGGAATGGATGCATCTAATAATATTGTTACGAGACAAACGAAACAACCTTTATGATTTCTACACTGTGTATATCTGGTACCAGTCGGACACATGTCTGAACTTTTTTTAGTTTCGGTAATGATGGTGGTGTAATCTTATCCTGATCCACATTAGTGGAACACGTACATAATCCCTTAGCTATGATGGAGTATAATGTTTGCTCCGTACGTGCAGTGGTATAAAAAAAATTAGCCCAATGGCTAAGACAGGTTACCGGACAATATATGTTTTAGATTTTAGCCATTTTGTCATGCGACCTTGAAAATAAGGTCACGAGGCACAAATGGGTCACAAATCCAAGGTCACGAGAATATACAACATACGTGCATATTATTCTTACATGTCCATAATTGATTGCGAAGCTGTAATTTCAGTAACAACGAACACATTAGTAATTTTGTTCTATGATTTTAAATGAAACGAGGTCAAAGGCCAAATTCAAGGTCATCAAAATATTCGCTATACATTATCCTTATATGTGCACACTTGATTCCTAAGCTGACAAGTCGACAAGTGAGATATAAGCCATTTTGTGCTATGACTTCGAGAATGAGAAAAAGGTCAAATTCAAGGTCACGACAATAATCTGCATAATCATTTCCTATATGATCATAATTGATTCCTATATAGTATAAGCTGTAAAGTCGATAATAAGCCAGATATTCGACATTTTTTCCTTTGACCTTGAAACTTAGGTCAAACGTCAAATTCAAGGTCATGACAATGTTCAGCATATATCATTTGCTATATCTTCACAATTGATTCCTAAGCTGTAAAGTCGATAATTAGCGAGATAATAGCCATTTTGTGAAAATGAGAAAAAGGTCAAATTCAAGGTCACGACAATAATCTGAATAATCATTTCCTATATGATCATAATTGATTCCTATATAGTATAAGCTGTAAAGTCGATAATAAGCCAGATATTCGACAATTTTTCCTTTGACCTTGAAACTTAGGTCAAACGTCGAATTCAAGGTCATGACAATGTTCAGCATATATCATTTGCTATATCTTCACAATTGATTCCTAAGCTGTAAAGTCGATAATTAGCGAGATAATAGCCATTTTGTTCTCTGACCCTGAAAATTAGGACAAAGGTGAAACTCAAAATCACGAAAATATTCAACATATATCATTTCCTATATGTCCACAATTGATTCCTAATCTCCAACCTCAATAGTGAGTGAGACATTTGGAAAATTTGTCCCATTATAAAGTATAGGGGAATTTAACATTGGAAAGTTCCATTTGGGCCGAGTTTGGGCCGAAATGACCCACTTCGAGCGATTTAAGGGCAACGGAACTTATACACATCACAGGGGTACACATGGGGAATGTTATGCATCAATGAGAAGAAACAATTACTGAACAGATTTTGAGAAAATGACCGCCAAATTGGCAATTTTTCGTCAAAAATAGCCACCATTTTGAAAAAAAAAAATTCAAAAATAAAAAATAATAAAAAATACCTCCCTCTTGGAATATTTTTGGACATTATTGTGCAAATTTTCAGAAAGATTTGACCGTAAACTTTAAAGATAAAATTGTTTACAGATTAAACACACATATGGCATGACTGGCTACCACTGTTTTCTGCCTTAGCACAAGTAATCTTCCATGACAAAAACTTCATACTGGCATCAACATGGAACTTTTTCTAAGATTACCGAACCTTTGGTCCGATAAGCTATTGCCGTGGCGTTGCGTCCGTCGTCAACTTTTTCCTAATTGATGCAAGAGTGCTCGTATGTACGCCTGTGACGTGTGTAAGTTTCGTTGCCCTTGAATCGCTCGAAGTGGGCCATTTTGGGCCAAATGGGACTTTCTCATGTTAAATTCTCCTATGCTTTATAATGAGTCGCACTATTGCTAATATCTCATTTAATATTAAGATTAGTAATCAATTGTGGACTTATAGAAAATGATATATGCTGAATATTCTGGTGACCTTGAATTTGACATTTGATTTCATTTTCAAGGTCAGAGAACAAAATGGTTAATATCTCGCTTATTATCGACTTTACAGCTTAGGAATTCATAGTGAGCATATAGAAAATGATATATGCTGAATGTTCTGGTGACCTTGAATTTGACCTTTGACCTCATTTTCAAGGGCAGAGAACAAAATTGGCTAATATCTCGCTTATTATCGACTTTACAGCTGAAGAATCAATTGTGAAGATGTAGCAAATGATATATGCTGATCATTGTCATGACCTTGAATTTGACGTTTGACCTATGGTTAGGTCTCATTTATTATCAACTTTACAGCTTTGGAATCAATTGTGGACATGCTAGAAATGATATATAATGAATATTCTCGTGACCTGGAATTGACAACAGACTTTATTTTCAAGGCCATGGAACAAAAGCCTAATAGATAAAGTATAGATTGTCCGTTACCCTTTCTTAGCCCTTTAGCTAATTTTTACTGTTTATTTTGGTTCTTTTCATCCATACTTCAGAAATGGCGTGTGTAACCTGACTGCATCAGGTATAGAGAGGAAACTAGCTCTATGAAGATGCGTTTGATATTGACCTGATATCGTCTAACATTGACGTTTGATATTGGACACACTTTATGCCTGCACATTCTATAAACGAATTGAGAGCATTGAATGGGCAAATGTGCATCTTTTGTTGGGGTCCGACACCAAGTAATATTTTATGCCATTGTGTATTTCAACTACAGTGATAATGCATTTATGGGCGTAAAACAAGACATAAAAGCCTAGAGGCTTTGTTGCATCCCCAATTTTTTTTCTTATCATTTCAACTGGTGAAAATATTCAATGGGGCTACAGCAAAGTATTTCGGATGAGCTGTGAAAGTTTCAGAATGATCGATTAAAGCCTAACTAGAGTGAAAAAATAACTTTTTTTAGTTTAGTGTCAATATCAAAGACGGACGTCTGGGGATCATTTCTGTTTTTACAAAAATGAAATATCTTGAATAGGCACTATTTTACGGAGGTTTGTTTATGACATGTCCTATTGACTTTCGATGTCATATGCAAATATGCAAATGAGCAATGATGACGTCATATGAGTCACTGAAAGATAATGAGCTCATTGAAACCAGTACTGCATAATAATAAAGAGCATGAAAATAATTTTTGTTCCACATAATGACTCCATACAGAAAATATTCAAATTTTGAATAAATTTTGTTGGTGTCATGGCAACCAGAGCCGGAATATGGCCCATAGCAACCAAGTTGCTATGGAGATTTTGTTGCAAACCACTGATGATTCCACGTTATTAGGACCTCAACTTTTGTTACATTATGATCCTTTGCGAAAATGTTAAAAGAAAGTAGCACTTTCACATATCCTAACAGGTCAATTGTCCATAGCAACCCACCCAACAACTGGTTGCTAAGGGGCGCTAGCTCTGATTGTGTAGCCTTGACAACATGCTGGCATAACAAAAGGCTGATTATGCATTACCACAAAACATATCAGTCTCTATAGGAACCTTTATCTACATTATAACCCTTGCATAAATGAGGTTTAGATAGCTAATTATAGTACTTGACTCACATGTCGTCATGAATATCTAATTATAATAATTAATGAGGTTATCAAATTGCTGATAGATTGGAATAAAAGTAATGCACGAAAATAGAAATATCTCAGGTTGTGATTGAGATTTTCAAGTTCTGTAAAAACCAAAATGATCAGGGAAACCATCTCCACGGTATAAGAACATAAAAATTATACACTCTAGTTAGACTTTAAGGGGTCCAAGAGTATGGTCCGTCATAAATCAAAAACATTTTCAATCAGGATGCCTAATAATTAAAATCAGGAGAGCTTCTGAATGCTGTATTAGGCATGCGAATACCTCAAGCTTTTGGGGTCCTTGAGCGGGCCCCAGAACCCCGGCCGACAGGGGCTTGCTTCAGCTCGCTTAGCAACATTTCACAACCGGGCCTTCCCTCAAAATCCTAGATCTGCCCCGAATCAGCCATGCAAAATTTATTTACGGTAATGGAGAATGGACCAGAAGAAACCTCTAAAAACACCACTGGGCATGCATATCCCTTCAGCTTCTGGGGTCCTTAAGCGAGCCCCTAAGCGGGCCCCTCGCTTTGCGACATTTCAAATCTTAGCCCTACTTCAGAACCCTGGATCCGCCCCATATTAGGCATTCATAAACTCTTCCAAGGCCATGGAAATTGGACCAAGGAGAGCCCTAGAACACACCATTGGGGTCCTCCGGTCTAGAGAACTCGCTTCGCTCACCACTATATCGATCAAAGGTTTCCCCCTCTCAAAATCCTATACCCACCCCTGTAATGATATAACAATAATATATTCTACTGAAATCTAGTTCGAGCGAACGATATAGAATTATGAGTTATCAAAATCTTATTTCAGGTGAACAAACTTTATTTCTAGTGAACGATATCTATTTTGAGTCAACAATATCTATTTTGAGGAAACAAAATTTCATTTCGAGTGAACAAAATCTTATTTCGAATGAACGAAATAATATCTCAGAAATCCCCGCATGTCTCCTCAGGGGATCCAGTACCAGTCAGACACATGTCTGACCTGTTTTTAGTTTTGATAATGATGGTGTAATCTTGCGGTATGATGGAGTGTAGTATTTCTGTCATGTGTGCAGACATAGACATGACGCAGCACACATCGTGTATGTATTTATGGAACGTACTGCCCATTATGACTTGCCGCTTTTAGTAGCTGCACGTCTGCAAAATCTACCACCGTTGTAATATGACAACTTGGATCTCAAATTAAAAGCCCAGTTCCACTGTTGCGAATGATTTGGTCGGATCAGGGAAAATGAAATCGCACGCGAACGGTGATTGTTTCTTGTTCAAAAGTCGTCATTGCAATGGTTTTTATCTCAAAACACAACTAACGAGAATCGAAAATAATTAGTGAGACAAGAGTTTCAAGCAAAATGTTAACTTCACGCACAATCCAGAAAAAATAACATCCATCTCCTTTTTATTCACATTCTGATAGTATGCCAATTAAACTAAATGAAAAAAATATCACAACAGTTAGCTACAAAGTTTAACCTTACAATATTTTTTTACGGCAGGATATGACAGGAATAAGATCAATGGAATGTACTTTTAGGACCTTGTTATTTCGTATTACCATGAAAAGATACCTATCCGGTCTGTAACAGGATATCAGCATAAGAATCTGAAATCATCATGTGAGAAAATGCTGAGAAAAAAATGTCACGCTGAAAAAAAGAAGAAAGACAACTGGACATGTAGATGAACTTGAAAAACAAACATAGGGCCAAGGGCCCTGTAGCTCACCGGAATTATAAGGCAACCAGAATATTTCATCAAATGGATTTTGATAGTTACTAGTATAGTGTGGCCCTATATCATCATGCCTTTGTAATACAACACTAAGCTCTAACTCTAACAGAGTTTTGTCGCTATGGAACAATTCACACATTTGTTGTTGACTCAAACTTGACTTTCATCCAATGCCATCATCAAGGTCAGGGTCACCAAAAGATAGTATAATATAATATAATAGACAATGAATCCCCATGTATATCCAAACTACATTTCCAGCTTTCAAGATTTGCCTGCAGAGAAGTGCAGACCTGTACATTAAATACATTTTGTGAAGGTTACCAAAAGAGGCACCATAGCACCATGCAACATTCACAGTCTACATAATATGTTCTTTCCCATCATAAATAAATGGTGATTCTTCAAAGAAAAAAAATCACACAAAAAAAAAAAAATTTCTGGAATGAGTAGTTTACAAGGATTACAATACAGTATCACTATCATTAGCACCCCCACTTTTCTTACTACCAATGTCGCACGAGGGATTTTTACCAGAATCTATTAGAACTATTAGTACAATGATGATCAGTGTGTTGTGTACTTCATGTACTTTGCCAATGTATCCATCGATGCCAGTGAAAAGTTCATATATGAAAGTTTACTCCCCCTTCCCTATTTTAAAGTTAAATCAGCCAAATCTAGCATTCTTGTTCGTCATGCAAACTTGAAGTACATCTTGAGATCGTCAGGAATAAATAGGAAATAGACACAATTCGATGACAGATAATCGGAAAATCGCCATTAACTGTGCCTGAAAACATCGGATAGAGAATGATCGGCCTGCATTCATTGCCGGTTGCCACAGTATCTACACTAATACCAATGATAACACAAGACTGTGTGTAGAACTTGCCCGCAACGCAGGCCGCTCTGAGGAAAAATGGATGCGAAATTGATTAGCCTGAGCTTGAATCTTGATTTTGTCAACTCAATTTAGGCACATAATACATATTTTCAGACCAAAATTTGCATGAATTCTCATTCTATAGACAAAATAAAGCTATCGCAGACTGAATAAATTTTGTCATTTCTAAAAGTGGGTATATATTGTTGTTTCAATCCATACAACTGTATTTACCACATTTAGATTGATGTGTTGATTGTTTACAATTAATAATATGGGTTAATGTCTATTACCCCGGTACTATATATTATTTAACGGCAAAGTCTATAAATGCAAATAACAACTTGTTTTTGTTATTCTTTTTTTTCCATTTAGAAAGTAAACCTTTATCGGTACATGTAAGGTAAGTGCCGATCATTAATCCGCTACTGTATTGTCATAAGGTATACGAACACATATAGGATTGCCATTTAACTCCATTATAACGTTTTATGAGAGAAATCACTTTCAAAATGTTTCAATTTTCATAAAATTTCAGTATGTTGAAGCAATATATATAACTTACAAAATATTAAAAAATCAGCACATGTTGTTGGAATAGATCAAACGCTACAAGCATTTGACTGTTAGCTGCTGACACCTGGCGAATTCCTCAGAAAGCAAACTCCCAGAAAGGGCCGGTTTGTTTATATCTATTCATGCGCACAGTAACAGCTCCAATCAACATGAAAATTCACATGTACATAGAGGAATACCCATAATACCACTATACAAACCAAAACAGAGACATTTTAAAGTGATACATGTGCATTTGGAGGAGAAACTGGGAGTTTTTAAATAATATAGTACTTTGATGCCTCATTTTGACCATATAAGGAAATCAATACAGGTCCATAACCATATCAGAGAGTCTGGTCATAACGTACTCGTGATCAACGCTCCACTTGGGCCGTCGTGAATCATGTGAATACAAATGAACTTATCGTATTCAAGCAGATACGACATATTTTCAGATCTAAACAATCCGTGACATAATGCTATCTGTAATAAGACTTTTCGATAATTTCGTCGATTCAAACATCGAGCCCCTGCATTGCCAATCAAATCACGGGTGCACTATGATTGGAATCGGACAGACTACAGAGGAGTGACTGTTTGCAAATCGAACATGATCTGTTACCGTCAAGCACCGTGAGCACGCATGTATAAATTTAGGCCTACTGGCAGGGCAGCATTCAAAACATGTCCGTTTAGTGATTGGGCATGCGTGCATTGCAGTAGCTGTCAGTTTCGCCGCTGATTCATTTTCACGTTTCATCGCCCAGTCATGCTCAATGGCTGATGTCCCATATTAGGAAATACTCGGAAACCCTCGGGGAACTCTCGGGTGTTTCCGCCACTGCGAACGGCAGAAGCCCCTTTCTCCAACCAGTCAATGAACAGTGCTATTTATAGATCTTTGCCCCGTTACCGGTGCCTTCACTGTATATCCTGCAATTACCGAGATATTTATCACTTGATAAACATACTACAGTGGATTTACAGAAACATCAACAACGATTACACCAAAATCCAGGTATTTTATGCTGTCAAAAATTGTACAATTGGATAAAATCGCATTTCTTGGCCGATATTCGAAGATAAACAATCCCCATTTGCGATCGCATTGTCCCGTCTGCGCATGCGTTAAAGTGATATTGATTCCCGGCCGCAAGCCCGCTACCCGTATGTATAAACACAAGCACATGTATGATGAATTTGGTGGTTAATCGCTAAATTTTATTAGAAAGCCTCGGAATTTGCTGTAAATCTTGAATAACCTTTGGAGAACACACAATAACCGAGCAGTATTCCAAGTTTGGGGACCATAGGAATAGTACTTTAGACGGAGAAGATTCTGAAAGATTTGAGTCATGAAAACATGGGGCAACAAACACGGCAGACACCGTGTCAATCCATCCCAATAGTCCACGGCTTTCAGCCGGTGAGCTAAAAACACACAAAATATTTGGGATATTTAACAACAAAAGAATTTGAGTATGTAATGAACAATTTTTCATTCTGGATATTTAACAAAAAGAGAACAAAATATGTCCGTAAAGTTACATTAATCATGATAATAGAACAATTAGCTGACTGGGGGTGGTCTTGTTGGCGGTGAAGGCACAGAAATGCTCTTCACAGGCATGAGTAGTGTCGGAAGACTCCCAGGCAACAGTTTGTATCCTTTACCTGATAATAAAAAATACTATTGTGCTTTGATGAACATTAAGTGTAACAAACTTTCAGGTTCATTCCCATTAAACATTGTCATATTTTCCTATCTATCACATGAATGGGGGGGGGGGTCAGTGACAGTAGGTAGATCTATTTCAACTGCTGAGCAGTTTCTTTACTGACCATTTCGAAAGAGTAGTTGAAAAGTGCTCTAGAATTTCGATAGTTGTTACGCATTCTGAACAAATTTTATGGTTATTTATCAGCGATTATACGAGACTACTAGTACTATTGACCACATATGCAGGAGCTGTTAACATTATGTTTATTAGGAAATTTAGTACAGTTTCTGGCCATAGAATGAGTTGATTGAGGTTCAAATAGTCGGTACATTCCTGGAATCAGCTAGTGGCATTTTAATGACAGTGGCGAGAGTGGTGGAAAAACTCCGGCAAGAAAATGCGAGTGGATTTCGATAGTAGATCTACAGTAGTGTAGTCTGACTGCATGTCTATATCATAGAGACAACCCATGCAGAAGCTTGCATATATGGCAATCTAAGTTATTATATCTAGGGTAGGGGGCCTAAATCTTATTTAAATTATTTCTAATGTAATCAAATCTTCAGATACCATGGAGGCAAGATATGAAACTTCAACGAATACCACAACCTTACCATGCCACATCAAACAGTTCTTTTCGAAATGGCCGGTGCAAATATGCTGAGTGTCCGGGTTGAAACTTTTGTCGATTCTGTTGACTTTGGCGATAAGTTTTGCTCTCCACTCATCTTGACAAGCAGATACACCCTTTTTCGGGAAAGAAACAAAGCTGACATCTTTGTTCTTAGCATTTGCCACATCCAACAACGCAGCAATGTTTTCCTCCCAAGTCAAAATGTGATTCGACCTTAGTTATCGCTCACATTGCCTCCCGCTAGTGGCGCCACTATCGGCCCCACCTAGAAAGCGAACTGCGGGAGTCGGCTGTCCCTTCGCTGTAGGTTTATGGTTGGTATCTCATACTATGAGTTATTATCTCACACGTATGCATTAACCTCATACGTATGTGTTAGTATCTCATACTATGAGTTAGTATCTCACACGTAGGTGTTAGTATCTCCTACGTATGAGACTTATCATTTCATGCCTATGAGACTTATTATTTCATACAATCTTCACTTTTTAGAGGCACGAACGGGGCACCTAGTATATCTACACCATGTATATTTAATACCCTTCAGGGCAAACATAGTAGTGTAGATAGGTAAGACACTTGTACATTTGTGTATATCCTATCAAATGTAAACAGCTATGTGTTTGGTTGTAGGCCTACTGATATCCCAGTGCCATGTATAATCTGTCCAGTTATATCACATATGGCTCAAATCGGTGTTCTGGACACTACCCCACAGTACATCAATAGTGTCTTTAATATAAGTGTTATTGATCCTCCGTTGAATATCGAGGTTGTGTACTTGTTTATAGTAAAAAAGCTCAGTATCAGTACAGTTAGGTTCCAGTCATATATTTATACATATCCTGTATATCCTGCTTTCATTGATAAGGGTGTTTTTACCTTAACGTTTTTGTGATGTCTTCTGTTAAATATGTTTTTTTTTTATGCTTTCCAATGAAATTAATTTTCATGGGCAATCCTTAGGCAGGATACGTCCATATCTTGAAGATCACTCGGTCGAGACACTGATCAATCGCTCCTTTGCGGATTGCCATACCATCAACTCAGTAGCCTTGCTTGTGATTGGGTACTTATGTACTTGTCATACATCCACTTATTTCACGGGGTTTGTTTCGGATTTCTAAATTGTTTTAATAAGTTGTCGGGCAGTTGTGCACTAATTCCAGCTGGTGCACAGTAGAAACAACTATAATTACACACTGTCTGCCCCTGATGGCGCCAGTCTGGCTTCAGACATAAATGTTTGGTCGGGCTTTGTTTCTATTCCGGAAGTTTTTGATGTTAGGTTTTTATTGACATCATCAAAATCTGGCTATCAGTGATAATAGGTTGATACATACATTTCTACCACTGCGCCGGTGTCACTGCTGCTGGACGTTTGATCTGTCCCCGAGGATACATATACCATCAACTCAGTAGGCGTTTGGCTTGTGATACTTATGTACTTGTCATACACCTATTTCAAAGGGTTTGTTTCGGATTTCCAAATTTAAGTTGTTGGGCAGTTGTGCACTAATCCCGGCTGGTGTACAGTACACACAATTATAAGTACACAATGTCTGCCCCCGATGACGCCAGTGTGGCTTCAGATATAAATGGTTGGTGGGGTTTTGTTTCTATTACGAAAGTTTTTGATGTCAGGCTTTATTGGCATCATCGAAATCTGGTTATCGGCAGGAATAGGTTGATAGATACATCATCCATGATCCGACGCATACAGTTGCTCCAAAGTACGGATGTTCGAATTGTTTCCAAGGTCCCCCTACAGAGACCCCATCACACCAGTAATCCGGTAACTCCATTGGCTTACTATACAAGACAGGATTGTCTTCAAAATTGTCCTGCTCTTCTTCTGCGCCATCACCGATGGACCAGGATACCTCTTACTACTATTGAATTCAGACGTAGGAAACTAGGTGCATTGTAATAATAGACCCGAAAAATCCCAGGGCATTGGAACAAAGTTTGATGGCAGTAATAGCACCGGAACTGGTCTTAAAAAACAATCATAATTTATTTACATTTTATTTTAAGTTGGAGAAAACCATGGGCACTTTGTATCAAATCATAAAAAACATGGACTTGTCGTAAAAAGCCATGGGCTTGAGATTTATTTCCCCGGGGATTTGTCACACAAATGCACTGATAAAACAACAATCTGTTGTCTGCTTTAGGTAGATATCTTCATGATAATAATACACCAATAACTCCACGGCATTGGAAGAACGTTCATGTTATTATTTAGCACATGATAACTCCATTATCTATAATCATGATAATTATCCCATTATCTGGTCATATCATTATTTCTCGTCAACTACAGTCGCCTACAATACATTATTTACCAAAATATATCACTTAATTCTCAATCAATGGTGTCTAAATAGGTTGAAACAGACAAATACCATGTATAATATAGGCTTCCAAATGTTTCTCATGTAGAAAACCATGGGCGTCGCCGAAAACCATGGACAGTGGAAGAAAACCATGGGCAAAAAGTCGTAAGAAAAGTCGCCCCAGTGATCTTGTATGTTGTATGTTTACACCACATATCGGAAATGTATGTTTTCCGGGTGCGCAAGCTAGCAACTTAAATACTTGGCAAATAATTTGCAACTCCAGGCGGTGTCGCATTCAGACCATTCGGAGCGTGAATTTTGCAAGTAATCAACCGGCCACAAAGACGTTGCAATCAATGATGATATATGTCCTCTTTCTTCATATTTGTGGAGATACCATGAATAATATGGGCTCCCAAATGAAAACCATGGACAGTGGAAGAAAACCATGGGCAAAAAGTCTTAAAAAAAACGATTTCTGCAGGACAGGTGCGCCCCAGTGATCTTGTATGTTGTATGTTTACACCACATATCGGAAATGTATGTTTTCCGGGTGCGCAAGCTAGCGACTTGAATACTTTGCAAATAATTTGCAACTCCAGGCGGTGTCGCCTGGGATTTGTTGAGATTTACAAAATGTGCTTTCATATTTGTGGGCGTTTTCACATATGCGGGTTCAACAAGTGTACCCATGCATCGCGAGTGAGTGAAAACAGCCATCATCAAAATGATATGTCCTCTTCCTCCTCTGCTACTCATATTGGGAGGTCAGCCCTATGAGGCAATCAAATATCCAAAAGCCCCTCAAGGTGTATGTGAACACACAAGATTGTATGAGTTCGATTGCCATAAAGGAGACTACATCCCAAAAGTACGGCAGCTATGATCAACAAGCACATACAGGACTCAGTGTCAAATGTGAACAACTGAACACCAAGTACTACTCGTACGGTTCTTTCCGTATTAAGTGTGGTGCTAAAACATCACGGAATCTGCTTGACCCAAGCATCCGATTCAAAGGTGATCTGCTAAAGATATTATGTTGTGTAATATATACTGGGGTATTGTTGTTTTTAAATATGCCAGTCTGCTATATGTTTTAATTGATGTGTTGATAATTTTTACTTTCAATGTTACATTGTTGAATTCGTTGAGCGGTGTCGTGCAAGAGTTGTGCGAACAAAATGACATTAACTTGTTACAAGAAACATTGTTGTTAAAGAACAAATTTAGGTGTGCAAATAACATACACATTGACTTCCAATGTATTGGAATGTCAGCTGTTGATCAGCTGGCCTGTTACGTGATCGCCCTTATGGTAGTTCAGTTTTGTACAGAACATCATTGTCTGCACCACGCAAACGTATTATGGGGTTGGAAGTGTCTACAACAGTTGGTAGAGTTTTGTTACTTGGGGTTGATCTGCCTTATGAATGTCCAAACAACCATGATGAGTTCATGAAGAATATTGGTAAACTTAATTCTTTGATATCATCTGCTGAAACACACTGTTTTTTTTTCAGTGAGATATGGATGCAAACACCTATGCCTTGTAACAGTGTCTTTGAGAATGAACATCTGTCTTTTTGTGAAGATAATGGATGAGTTTGTAGAAATGCATTATCAACCTGTTAGCTGATCTAGGAGCAAGACCGCCTCTAACGGACAGATTTGAAAATGGCTGCATCGGTCACCCTCTGGGTCAGCGAGACACTGTGGAAATGGTGTTCATGTACTCGGTGCAATGAATCAGGTTTTGACAAACTAAAGTGAAGCAAATAGTTCTTGTTCTTGGTTAGATCATTGTATTGCAACACAGTCGGCTCATCGGTTGATTCAGGAAATACCTGTGGTTGATAGATACTTGGTCTCTGATCATATTCCTCTAAGTGTCGTGCTTAAGTGTGATATACCATGTGTGATATACCAAGTTCCGTTCGCAATGGCTTTGGTCTCCTAACATGACTGCTCTTGTGGAGTATGGAAGATGATCATTATCATGACCGGTGTAGTCCAATCTGTTGTCCAATGATCAGATCCCAGTTGAGGCACTACAGTGTACATTACTGATGCTAACTGTAAGTTCGCTGTACAACACCATCTAAGACACATTCATTGAATAGTGTTGCGGAATCACAGAAACGGTGCGTCGTAGAGTGAAACACACAGCTCTTTGCCCTCGACAAATATGTCTTAGAGGTATGTTGGGTGTACTTGAGCCTGGGAATTTCATCCTGCTGAGCCATCATTTATTATTGTCGCATTATCTCGTAAACAGCGTGTCGTTGAGCATAGATATTAATTTGCCCCTAGACAAACATTTCATAGAGATAGGACTTTGACCTATGTTTTCCCAGCCGAGTCGCCATCTTTTATTTTCGTCAATATCTTTGAAGTGGTGCGTCATGGAGTGAAATGGACTCACAATCGTAGGCACAGTAATGATTTAAGCAACTGCAATATTGCCACTATTAGTCCTGTTCCTTCCCAACTAAAAATATCACTTGCTACAATGCAGCAGATTTTTTTTCACATAGTTAATATACAATATACCAGCAATATATTTCTCAATACTCATCATATTTATTATTACATGTATGTTGTTGTTGCGTGCATATTTAGTTCACCACGTTGCACACCGTTTCGGAATTTATTCGCCTTAATGTTTGTTAATGCATCATAAATATGTTTAATCAATTGTGTATCGGGAGAAAAACTTTTTGTCTTCAACTGAAATAATTAAAAATGTTTAATGCACCATAAATGTGTTTAAACTATGGTGTATCTCCAGAGAAATTGAAATGCGAGGTATGTTTGGGGAGACGCGCAGCTCAATGTAAAATTTTTATCTAATATTGGCGTGTCGAACTGCTGACACTTTAATAAAGATAGTTTGATAAAGACCAGAAAGGAAAATCAATATCCAGATTGAATTCTCCACATGAAAACTTGAACAATGGGGCAGAGACGGGAAAAAAATCTTGTGTGCTTGCAATATTACTTGGACCCTTTCACAGATTGAAATTGGATTGTCTTGTAGACGTGCTATGGCATACACAAACTTGAGACAATATGGAAAGTGGAGCTCCGTTTGAAGAACACATGTAGTCGAAATAAGTAGAAAACTGGACGCGTCGGGGCATTTGCTCACTAGTACCGTACCACTATGTACTGGAAGTATATGTAAACATTTATGTAAGTATATGAGAATTGTGTTACCATTCCATGCAAGTCTTAAACACCAGGTAATGAGGATGATATGAATGGTTGACCGATATCACTGTATGCATATTTTAAATAATCAGGCAATGATGATATCAAGAGGAATGCACATACATGGTTGGCTGTACATCTGGTTGTAAAACATTATACTCTGTACATCCATGCTGCATCGTAAAAAAACACTCAACATCTAAAATATTATAATATAAGATTACATTTTCCTGAAATTATCATTCATGGTTAAAACATATACTTCCAAATAAGATAGAAGACAGTAATGATCTTGCACAAAAACATGTACGACCATAACCTGAACTATTGTTACCATCCTAACAAATGCACATAAACAGTATACTTTGTAGTACAATGCAGTCTCTCCATATACTGGCGATTCTGATACACTATGAAAACTCATTGTGCCATACATTGTTTGTGCCAAGCATCGTTGTCACTTTCAATATTGTCGAGCCCGAGTGTACGGGCGCTAATCCAGTCACCTGTCAACTACAAACACGAGCCAATTAAGTTCCACGGATTACATTTCATGTCATGCCTAGGCAGCGCTGACGACCGTGAATGGAAACGCGGATGAAGGGTCCCGTAGTCTAGTATAATCTATTTACACCCAGCTGTCAAGTTCCATTGTTGGTTAGTTGGTATTTTGAATTAATCTCTGAAAGAGTTTCTTCACCATGACTGTGATATATAAAATACGCCACTATAAAGCATGCATGGAGGCAATCAGCTCCATGTTGATTTTCATGTTTGCATTTACAAACAAATCTCATCAATACTGTACACAGTGCATATTAGATATATAACATTGACCCTCCAATGGACATGGCGTGATCATATGAGTCTTTTTTACCAATAGATATACGTCAGAACCAACATAATTTCATGCAGTGTCTGCCCCTTGTATGACGCTATGGTTTGTGATATGTATAACTGGTAGGTTCAAGTGTTTTATCTTCTCAAAATATGAATGCAATACGCCAGGATTTTTTTGCATGCCAAACAACAGGTTATTTGATCAAAATTACTAAAATCTCATAGCAATGGTAGATATCAATACAAACACCCGTTAAATGATATTATTCATTCAAATATATATGTTGTACAGATATCAATATATTCCTGAACGTCACACAAGGCAACAAACATCATTATATGATCAAGATTGCTAGGTGATCGGTCGAAACGTCGAAGTCGTTTCCAAAGTAAGTCAAACATGATACAACGGCTTTCTATAGTTTGTCGAAAGTCATGTGACTCTTTCAGAGGTCTGAGTTCGAATTTCACACACGACGGATGACTCCATGTCACTTAGTGTATTTACCGCATATCGCCATCTTTCCAAATAGTATGTCCTCACTTCAGCACACCATCTGCAGATCAAAAAACGAGACAATCAGAGTTTGCAGACCCTCGCCCCTTCAGATTTAGTTACTAAAATTAAAGATGATGGCCCTTTCATCTCCGATCATCTGGACGATGATCGGATATTTCGGTCGTACGATCATTGGCCATTATCAAATGGTCTGGAATTGTCCATAGAAAAGTAAAAAAAAAAAATCATAAATGTTGAGTTCTTGCGATTTTTCTATTTTTACTATATTCCCGACCACGACCTGAATTCGTGATACTGACCTCCCAAACTTCGCAGGCTCTTTCAGATCTATACTGCATATTTTATGTTCAATATTCTTTTGAATATCGTCAGTGTTTTTATTTTAAATACCACTACTTAAAATATTAAGAATTGGTGGTTTTAGCTAATGGCCCTTACATTTCGACCTTGGGCGATAATGGGGAGTTTTGATCCTACAACCATCGGTCAAACAGCAAATGATTGGGAATTGACTATAGAAAAATACACAATTAATAGAAAAAATTATCTTGAATATAAGCAGAGTTATTGGTTTTTGCTTTTGACGTTTTCTGTGACCTTGACCTTGTTAAATATTGAGCTGTAAAATTTCACAGTATTATTTCCGTCATCAGAGCATGTTTTCAGGACCAACAACGGTTCAAACATATTTGAAAACTGGCTTCATAATATTTGAGTCTCGGAACGCTCAACAGGTGTGAAATCGTGACCCCAAAATTTTCAACCTCGGGCGATAATGTGGGGTTTCGAACCTAAAACCATCGGTGTAAATAAAAAAAATATAAAATATAATATATAAAAATAAAAAAATAGTTTGAAAAATTAAAATTGATTAGATCCGGAGTTATAGCCAATCATGTGTTTTACACTTTTTTGGTTGCCATGGCAACCATTTTTATCAGATCTTGCTGAAAAAAATTGAGGAGGAACGAGCGACGGTAATACCGCTTCATTCCTATAACTTTCATGTCGATCGGACATGAAAGTTTACGAGTTATGCGCGCGGACAGACAAACAGATCCTAACGGGGCGAGGGTAAAATACAACTTCTAGGATCACTGTGCTTTATACATATAATATAATCATTCAAAATAGGACAAGAATATAAGTCACATTACAGGTGTTCACAAAAGCGTAGCTTGTAACCCGAGGGTTGTGAACCCCTGTAATTAAAACCAGCCACCACATACCATATACTCTACAACCATCATATTCTTTACAATAAATTGTTGTTACTTCCAGTCCTTCTAATACACATAAACATCATATTCTGTATTTACATACTTTATCCACTATATACACAAGTTACTCCTTGATAGTTTCGCTGATATTCACACTCCTACACACACCCACGTACACCCCACCACTACCCCCATACAACCCACGCACACACAACCAAGCCCCCTTATAACTCACACACCCACACACACCTATACCCGCATCCCCACACACATATTTTTTTTCGAAACTTATGTTTATTTAAAGTCTAACTAGAGTGTATAATTTTTATGTTCTTATACCGTGGAGATGGTTTCCCTGATCATTTTGGTTTTTTCAGAACTTGAAAATCTCAACCACAACCGGAGATATTTCAATTTTCGTGAATTACTTTTTTCCAATCTATCAGCATTTTGCAGGACCTCATTAATTATTATAATTAGATATTCATGACGTCATATGAGTCAAGTACCATAATTAGCTATCTTAACCTCATTTATGCAAGGGTTATGATGTAGGTAAAGGTTCCTATAGAAACTGATATGTTTTGTGGTAATGCATAGTCAGTCGTTTGTTATGCCATCATGTTGTCAAGGCTACACATTCAGAGCTAGCGCCCCTTAGCAACCAGTTGTTGGGTGGGTTGCTATGGACAATTGAACTGTTAGGACATGTGAAGGTGCTACTTTGTTTCAACATTTTGACAAAGGATCATAATGTAACAAAACTTGAGCTCCTAATGATGTGGAATTATCAGTGGTTAGCAACAAAATCTCCATAGCAACGTGGTTGCTATGGGCCATATTCCGGCTCTGGTTGCCATGACGCCAACAAAATTTATTCAAAATTTGAATATTTTCTGTATGCACTCATAATGTGGAACAAAAATTATTCTCATGTTCTTTAATATTATGCAGTACTGGTTTCATTGAGCTCATTATCTTTCAGTGACTCATATGACGTCATCATTGTTCATTTGCATATTTGCATATGACCCCGAAAGGTAAATAGGACATGTCATGAACAAGCCTCTGTAAAACAGTGACTATTCAAGATATTTCATTTTTGTAAAAACAGAAATGATCCCCAGACTTCCGTCTTTGATATTGACACTAAACTAAAAAAAGTTATTTTTTCACTCTAGTTAGGCTTTAAAATATACAGGATACCCCCAGAAATCCATACCATTCTTACGGGTGTAGTTTCATTTTGCATACTGAGACCTTCCCAAGTAGAGAACCATTTGGCCAAGTAGAGAACCAATTGCTCACGCCCAGTGTATTGTTCAAACAATTTCAGAGAGAAGGATGTACTCTGAACATACACTCATACATACACAGGCTCAATATAAAGATCAGGATCGATGTTTAAATGCCTTGGTTTATATTTGATTATTGATATAGGAAATGGTTATGACACAATAGGGTTCGATATCTACTTGAGATTTCCAAATTTGAATTCATTATATTCAACATGAAAATAGTGAGAATGTGTCTATACATATGTGTGCGCATTATACTACATGTATCATCCTTGCATTCCATTCTATATTTCATATATTGCACTGGAACAATAAATCATAGGGTCTCTTGAATGTATGGTTTCGGTTTCATAGGCCTATATAACGTCTTTTTACTATAGATCAGCGTGGGTACACTTTACATATCCGCACCGACACCACACCCGCAAGGTCATACCCGCACCTGCCCTTGACTTGATGCGGGTACCTGTACCCACAGTTGGTGGCAAAGACCTTGCGGGTATCCGCACCTAAATTGCGGGTTCCAAGCGGGCAACCTCAGAACCCATATTTTTGATAACAGGCACTATATCGTATGCATAATGTGTACAATAATGAATACAATATGAATGGTAAACGCATGTTATGTTTTGTTTCACATTTTTATTGTATACTGATTTATATTGACCATGACTCCAAACTTTGTACATAAAATCGGATGTCTGACTCTGCTGCAGATTCCCTGCTGTTTTCGATTCAAACAAACGATGTAAGAATCAATCTATTACCACCAATACAATATTAGTATTTACAGTATTTATTGTATCAGTACGGTATCAGTATCACCAATATCAGTATTTCGGCGGGACGAAAATTGTGTGATAAACCTTAATTTTTCCTCTGTGAGCTCAATGTTTATCAGTCCCCGTTATTTCCTAGGGAATCGTGAATATTTCACTTAGTTCTAGCATAAGCGAAGTAGCCTTCTGTTGTGAATTTGCATACCACTAAAGTTGGAATAATTGACAAGCGTTATGATGTCGGATAGGGACATTATATCAACATGACTCCACATGACTTATCTGTAGATTGAGCTTATCAACATGCATGTAGACAACTCATCACAATTATAAATTATAAAAAAATTATAGTATTGTAGTCAATTATTACTATTATGAATACAAAAGTGACAAAGTATTACTGTTCGGAAAATCATGAAACGTGACCACAATCTAGAGAACCAGTCAACTGTGTGTAAATTCGAGAGCATTACCACGATATATTATTTATGATGAAATTCGATCAATGTCCAATGCAATTGAAAGAAATTGGTCAATTTCGATATGAGTTGTTTTCAGAGATAGCTAACGAATAGCATAGTTGACAAATGTTAGATATACGATAAGATCACGAGGATCAGACCATAAAGTTCATCAACAGCTGACCACAGATGAGCTCACTGATATGGAAACACATGTTCTGTGCATAATTTATCAGTAAGAACATTATTTTTCTCAAAGATTAAATTCATCTTGATAACATATTTGTGTCAGTAATGTTGAATGCGTTTTCCTTGGGTTCAAGCATTAAAGTCGTCAGATACAGTAACCAATTTGATTCAGTCGTCAACTATCTTACTAAATGTCAATCTTCGACACCCGTTTTGCATTGCAGTTATGAAATGTATCCTGCAGTACACCCAGTAGCCAGCCATGTTAATGCTGTTTGTCAATTTTCGTTGCAGTGACGTGAAGTGCACCTCATGTCTATTGCACACAATTCGGTGGCGTGATCCAGCAAAAATTACATAGCTTGTATTGGATGGGATCTCCTTAATCCCAGATACAATATTCAACAGGTTGGCCACAGAATAACCGGTGATGATAAAATGAAAGCAAAGAAACATAGTTCACAAATGTTTTCTAAAATCAAGAAGTGTCACACTTCGTTATACATGATAGATGATTCCATGTCACGTAGTGTAATTAGTGCACACCCCCATTTCCATAATGATATTTCCCATTTCAGCACACTAATCTGAAAAAATACCACTTCTAGTAGAAGCCTTAGAGGACTTCATATCACAACACCACGTACAGACAACCAATGTCAAGTACACGGTGGCTAGGCGTTACGCGTTATTCAGGGGGTACCACGTGAAATCGTGAGTATTACACGTTATTTGTGAGGAAATGGCATACGAAACGACACATGTCCCCATTTCAAATGAGAAAAAATATTGAAAAGGTTCATTTTCTTCCTAAAATTGTGTTCCCACGGAACATCCCAATAAGCAAACATTACGTATGCTACCACGTTGTTATAATATGCAAACGTTGTTATATTTACAAAAATCGACTCAGTTCGTGACAACACCCGCGTGCCCGCGACTCTTGTGAAATATCATCGGTTATCAACTGAAATCAGCCATATGTATGTCGGTAAAGCATGGAATGCTCGGAGAAATCCTTCTTCATTGTTACACCATTCAACCAGTTGTTGTGTTTATGAAATGAGAAGGTTTTCACCATTAGTCGTCGTATTCCTTTCCAACTGAGAACTTCACTCGTTGAATTTGTCACATATGAATATACATGTATAATATGTAGATCTAGTTAGTATATTCGTTAGTTCTCATCATATTCAATGGTATGTTGCTTCCTATTCCACACTCAGTTTACGTTGCATGAAGGCAGTAGGTTGGCAGTAGAGGCCATATATATATTTGCCATAATTTTGGAGTAAGATAACATGCCTGAACCACCATATATCTAATTTTGTATTCAGAAATATGTTTGTGTCTAAAGTAGAATATATAGAAGAGGATCATTACAATGTAGAATTTTCATCCAGTATTGGCGCGTCATACTAACAGTAATGACTACTAACAGTAATGACTAGGTTGGAAAAAAACCTTTGTGTTGCTGCAAAACTACTTGGAACCTAGCATAGATTGCAATTGAGTTGTCTTGTACACATACAATGGCAGACTCAAGCTTAAGACACACTGTCATGCAAAAATCAAAATACCACATATTATATTATATATATTATTATATTATATTTCAGCAGTGGTGAATCACATTTTACACACAAATAGAAGGAAATACGACGAAATAAAAAATAAACGTGACATTTTGAATCTGCTTCTGTGATCCTATCACAATATCCACAACTGTTCACGTATCATAAATCATGTTCATCTCAAATAGAGCTGGTAAATGTGGAATATGGAATGAATATTTCACATAAACTGACCTATACGTGCATCTCAGGGCACGCACCCTTTCCCGTGTTAGTACGTGTTTCTATCTTAAAGTCATAGTAGCAAGGTACCATTATATGGTTTTATTCCTGCTCAGATAAAGACGTTGTGGACATCTAATGATAAAAAAGGTGTTCGTGTTAATTGGTAATTAAAACGAGCGATATTTAATCGAGTATATTGAGCCAGTATTACAATCGCCTTCTCCAGCTGATGAAAGAAATAGCTTCGGTAATTTCCGTAATCGTGATGTCAGTTGAGGCAGAATGTGCTGTGACGGCTCGCCGAAAACGTAAAATACGTAATTTGGGCGGTCGGCTCAGAGATGGAAAACCACTCTAAAATGCATGAAATTAAAAAAAAAAACACACGCTCAAACCAGCAAATACTGGACATCCTGCAGTTCAACAAACCTCCGTTTCGGGTGAATAAATAGTACTGAATCTAAATATCAAGGCAAGAAATGCCATATTTCCGCCGTCTCACCCGTTCATGTGAATTGTCAAACATGCACCGGGAAAATTAATATGTGACATGCAGTTTACCTTGCTGGTTACATGTACTTTCAGTTCTGCCTCAACTGACGTCACCAACCACGTGTCCCATACTAAAATCGTGATCAAAGTCTTCGGCAATTTACGGAGTGCCTATTTGATTCAATATCTCGACTCCCATTGATTGTATTTGTAAAATTCGTTAGATATCACTGAAAACTATTCATAGTAGACTAAATGAAAAACACTTTCACCAGCATGCTATTGGGTCTTTAACCTCCCACCAAAAATATCATGATTTGTGTCAAAATATATCATTCATAATCTTGAATCATTGGTATTTACATAAGTGTGTACCTAAGACAATTGCTGACATCTTGTCCCTACGTTTATTGAAGCTGTGAATTATAATGTTCGATGAATCTACTCCACATTATGTCAATGGGAATTTGATGAAATTTGGTTTTCGGCGGGCAGTCACAATGCATTCAATGAGTTGTTTGAAAAATAATCGTTCTTCATAATTGTCGAGCAATCAGGAATTCAAAATACACTTGGACTGATACAAAGTCATTACCTTTATGCCACAACATCTACTTTTAAACCACCCACTGGCACACCCAATATCGTTCGATCATACTCGAAAAAAAAATTAAACTGGAAAAACTTCCACATCTATCATCACATTTGGAGTGGGTCATGACAACATTGAATGCTAGTGTGTTACGCATGTCCTCTTGAATAGTACTTTATTAATCCTGTGGCTCTATTCAAGGAGTAAGAATGATAATTTAGCGATATTGAATCAATCACCATGCCAATATACACTCACCAAGATCATCATGAAAGAAAAGTGTGCCGCGAAATATTGAAGCAAGCTGAATTTGGGTAAACGTCTCCATAATACTATTTTATAGCCATTAACTATTGTTACTGGGTGAATTCCATGCTTCCACTAGACACGAAGTACACTAGACTGGACGCCACACAATGTAGAATCCACGCTTGCCACTCAGAGTTTATACAGAGATCTCCGGAACTGATAAATGTCTGAAACCAAGTCTTTCGTCCATCAATGATACGCCTACCCTATATATCTCATGTTTGTTTGATATTGATCACCGTTGATGGCTGCCTTAATAATGCACCATAAAAACAAATATTCATGGTGTCACTCTGTTAGTTTTTACTTTGTCGTAACATTGATATCTGTTCATCAACATTACCACAAATGGGTTTCTATTTATGATCAAAGGTTACTATTCCAAAATTGTGTAAAATGTACTTAACTCCATTGGCAGCATTTGTACTGGGAATTCGTCGATGATTAATCATATATGTTCACAACGTTCACAATTTAATCATGTCATTGACCAATAATACCACTTCCTTGCAGGGCAGGAACTTGTGTGTGTTTCACTATTCGTTTAAGGATTGACTGCGGGTAACAGACCAAACACTGTGGTGAGCCGCTCTCCCATTCATTTGTAATGTAAACATGAAGGTAACAAAATCAGCAAGACTACCCATCCCTTCTTCTTGAAACTTCATTAACAGAGATATGTATAGCCATGGATGATGAACCGAGACATGGTTCTATAAAAAGTATCACAGCGATTGTACAAATTGATGATTATAGATATCACTTTTACACGCGCCAGCAAACAACGCGTAGTATCTTCAGCGTTACAAACAAGCTGTTGTTGGTATGTACGCTTTGTTGTGTGACCATCCAATAATAGATGCATATACGACTTGAATTTCTGCGAAAGGAATACAATAGGCGGATCTGGTGCACCCGAGCGCACCTCACCAATGAGCTTTACTAACATTACTAATTATCCGCAGTAAAACATAATCCTGCCGTTGGGCATGTTTTGAGTGTACCTTGTCTTTTGAGAAATAAGTCACAAAATGACATTTAAAAATGACAATAATCAGACAATTAATCATATTTAGTCAAGAACCAAGTCTCGGTTGGAGATCCTTGATGGCTATAGGTCGCCACAGTAAATTCTGGTGCCAAATGGATGTTTGCAAGTTCATGATTTTGTTACCTTTTTCGGATTTTACGTGCAATTCGTCCTTAATTGTATATTTATCCCAACTGCTTCGTCTGTAAATGAATACATGCATTATTGTTCACATCAATCGCCCTGATTGTGACCAAATTAATAGCAATCGAATAATGCAATATCAAACATGATAGCAGATGGTTAAGACCAAACAGGGAAAACTTACACCATAGAATTATATGATTTCACGAGACGTACATCTAGTTCTACTGTTACTTTACTGTATGGAAACCTTTACCACTCGTACACATGTCCGAACTGTCAGAATATGCTTTCAGGTTTGATAATGATGGTGGTGTAATTTTATATTTATCCTGTTGAATTTCCTGATCCACATTAGGAATAAATACGAATGAATAATGCGATGACTCTCAGCACAAATAATAGTCTATGACATAAACGGGACACTGGAATAACTTTTTAATGTTTTTTTTTTACTATTCGTTTCTTCTGGTTCTTTTCATCCCGTCACCATTCAAGTACTTTCGAACTACATCAATTGTACAGGCAACGAGTTGCATGAGGTTGATATTTCTTAACCAGTTAAATTTAAGTTTGTAACGATCTTCAAGTTGAATCGCCATTTCGAACGTGCGTTGGTGGAATATCTTGAGTGTTCTGGTATTTCAATTTGCTTGATTGAACCGAGCAAAAGTAATATTTCGATCAAACACAAAGCCATCGATTTCCCCAAATGGCAAAGACTGCAAGATGTTTTTGTTAATATTCAATGAAGAATTGAATTCCGTTATTGATTTGATTCTCTCTTAGATTCTTCTGTATTTTAATACAAAGCGACTATGGTCAACATGGTACATATATATATAGTTTTCAACATGGTACATATATAGGTAGAATCTCGGGATATATATATTACTTAATATTGGGCTACCAGTAACTTAATATGTTTCATTGATAGAAACATGTTCCAACCAATTTTGGATCCGAAGTTTTTGGTTTCTGTAGTAGAATGTGAAATACGTATGGGAAGACGATCAACACACAGCACGATATGGAATGGGTAGTCATTATTGTAGTGTCTAAATGTTTACATTCAACAGTTTGATAAAGACCAGAAAACCAAATCAGTATCCAGTTTGAATACTCCGGGGGAAAAACTTGCATTATGATGCCTGAGTTGAAAGAAGCCTTTGTTTGGCTGCAACATAACTTGGACCTATCACCGAGTGAAATTGAATTGTCTTGTAAACGTGCCATGGAACACACGAGCATGAGACAATCTAGGAAATTGGAGATCCGTTTGAAGAATAATCGTAGGAAAATAACTAAAAACTGGCCACGTTGAGATATTTGCTTCGATTTGAAGTATACCACTGTGTTGGAAGTACGTATTATTTTTTCTTTCGAAGTACGGACATTGATGACCAAGATCATTCTAAGCATGTCTTGAAACACCGTTTATAATGATGTAATAGCGAACCCACATTGTCGGACGTACATATTACCTGATTGTGAAACACATAATTGTTCAAATTCATGTTGCATTGAATAACCGTGTACAAAACATCTACGGCCATAACCTGTCATGTTGTTACCACACTAACAAATATACAAGAAATCTATATGTACATTATGGTTTTCAGAGTAATTTGTGATACAATGCAGTCTTTCTCTGTGCTGACTGATATAAGAAACTCACTGCGCCATGCATTGTTTGTGCCAAGCATCGTTGTCACTTTGCATATTACCGAGCCCGAGTGCATGGACGCTACTCCAGTCACCTGTCAACTACAAACACGAGCCAATTTAGTTCCACGGATTACATTCCATGTCATGCCTAGGAAGCGATGATGACCGTGAATGGAGACGAGGATGATGGGTCACATACTCAAGTATAATCTATTTATATCCAGCTGTCAAGCTCCATTGTTGGTTAGTTGATCCTATAAATTGATCGCGCGGATTTATTTTACCCTGAAATTTATATTTGAAATGCACTGGTATAAACCACACACACACAGTAATTCAGTTCCGCGTTGATTTTCACGTTTGCTTTCACAAACGAATCTTGTACGACTGAATATTCTATATATAATACTGACCTCTCAGATGGCATGACGAAGGCACCGTAAGAGTATTTTTTGACAAATTTATGGAACATTGTATATGGTAGAAACAACTTGAATTCATGCAGTCCCCCTCCTAATATGGCACGGTGGATTATCATATTTGTATAACTCTGGTAGATTGGAGTGTTTTCTTTTATCAAAAATATTAATGTAAAATGCCAGGATTTATTCGAATGCCAAGTTTCGTGTTATTTAATAAACACTCCCAACATTTCACAACAATGGTAACACGTCGATAAAACGATCATATGTAGTTTTCTTCATTAAAAATTATATGTTTTACAAATATCAATAAATTCCTGAGCGTCACACAAGACTACGACTTGTGCGGTCGAAACCTCGTACTCGTTTCCAACTAAATTCCGAAGTAAGTTCAACATGATACGTCGGCTTTCCATAGTTCAATGAAACAAAAGTCGCGTGACCATCGAGGGGTCCGTTTCAGTTCACATTTCACACACGATGGGTAAGTCTATGTCACGTAGTGTAATCACGGCATGTCCTCATCTTCCTAAATGATATGCCTCACTTTAGCAAACCATCTGCAAGTCTGAAAAAAAATCTAGAATACTCATGTTGCATACTGAAACCTTTTCAGTGTTTGAAAACATGAATCTACATGACTTATCCGTACGTTGAGCTTATCTGCATGCATGTAGACAACTCGTTACACCTTTGAGTCTATCTTCCATCATAATAGTGTAGTCTATTATTACTAATTTAACTACAATAGTGACAAAGCAACACTGTTCTGAAAATCATAAAATGTGATCACTATTTAGAGATTCGGTCAACTGTCCATGTAAATTCGAGAGCATTACCCAGGAAAATACTTATGATGAAATTCCATCAATGCGCAATGCAATTGGAAAGTTTGTAAATTCCAATTGTACTTGCTTTCAGAGAGGAATAGCATCGTTGACAATAGTTATAATAACATAGTTATACAGATAATGAGGATCAGACCAACGAGTTTATCAACAGCTGGATACGAAGGCAAAATCACCGAAGACAATCGCACTGTTATGGAAACACATTTTCTGTGCATAATTTATCAGTGAGATAAGGACTCTTTTTCTCAAAGATTAAAATCATCTTGATAGCCTGTTTGTGTCAGTAACGTTGAATGCATTTCCCTTTGGGTTCATGCATAAAAATCGTCGCATACTGTAACCAATTAGATTAAGCTGTCAATTATCTTACTAAATGTCAATCTTCCGTGCAGCATAACACCCGTGTTTGCATTGCAATTATGAAATGTATTCTAAAGTACATCCAGTAGCCATCCATGTTAATGCTGTTTATCAGTTTCACTGACAAGTGAAGTGCAGTTATAACAAAATGTTTCTTAAAATCAGGAAGCGCCACCTGTCGTCATACATTCATTGCAATATTGGAAATTCGGTATTATCGCCCTATTGTTTTTTCCCCAACACGGCCTTGACATTGCACAAATTGTTGATAGTCCAGTGGACTCAAATGGGATCTCTAGCTCTTTAATACTACTCGTCTAACGAGACTCGTCGATGCGTTTGTGTTCTTGCATTTCAAGCCTCACACATCCACTGCACCATTTAAAAATTCGGTATTGTCGCCCTTTGTTTTTTCCACCAAAATGGCCTTGACATTGCTCGAATTGCTGATCGTCCAGAGGACTCAACCAATGTTTGTGGGCCCTTAATACTAATCCCACTTAATTGAGTGGGTGTTCTTGCATTTTAAGCCTTACTAAAAGTAGACGAACAAGTTGCACAATGGGTGTGTTACCGATGTGAGCAATGCGTTTGGTAAGTCAATTTTGTTGAGTCGCTGAGATGAGTTGAAAGTGATCTCAATGGCTATTTGAGCAATGTCAAGTTGGTGAAAAAAACAAAGGGCGAAATTACCGAATTTTCCATTGGTACAATGGGTGTATTGAAAATAGAAGACAGAGTCGCACAACACACATGATGTGAGCTATGTGCGTGGGCCAGCAAGTTTTTTGAGTTCCTGAGATGAGTAGAAAGTAATCACAGTGGCACTTTGGGCAACAGTAGGGCTATATCAGCGACTTTCCAATAGTGCATTGGGTGTATACATGATTGATGAATCCATGTCACGTAGTGTAATTACTGCACCATCCACTAATCTGAAGAAAATATCACTTCCAGTAGAAACCTTAGAAATGACGGTTGTCGTCTTTTGCATACTAAAACTGTATGCAATCTCCCGAAATCACGTTTGTCTAATGTGCTCCAACTGATCACACTCGCTATATCACACAGGATGTATCTCACAACACTATATGCATTCATATTCAATAATAGACAACTAATGTCATGCACATAACATCCAGGATTCTGTGGCTTACAAAAACAGTTTTCCCTATCTATGAGATTATTTGTTTTGAATAGAAAGATCAGGAATGGTATGCCATCGTTAATGTAAAGATGATAACGGCTTTGACAGAGAAAATAATGTCCTTTGTGTGAATTGAATTAACTTAGCCATAAAAATTTATTAATTCGATACATACATCATCGACTAGAGCAACAGTAGAGTAACGCTGCCATAAAAGTGCAGCATGTACTTTAACAACACTATAATTGCCTCTTGACATTACACATAAACATCTGTTTGATCAGATACACAATAACAACTCGCATTATGTGAAAAGCACATGATGTATATTCTGCAGGAGCATGTATGATAGAGAGGTGCATATACAATTTACATGAAAAGAGATACAAATATATTTCGTGCTCGCACTGCTATGCACATGTACAAAAATAACTGGTTATTTAAATAGATTCGGTTATTTACAATGTCGAGTCAAAATCTTACAAGAACACTAATAATGATGTATAAATCACAGTTGAAAGTTTTGGATTCCCCCAAATGGCAAGACATTTTTGTTCAATATTCAATAAGGAATTCTCACTATTAAGGTTCTTAGATCGTCTCTCATCCAAATCATGTTTTTTTCTGTATTTTAATACACAGCGACAATGACTCGTGTCATTGCCAGTAATGATATGCGCCATTGCAACTTTTACCCCACTAGTCGTCCTGTTCCTTCCAAACTGAAAACCACTTGCTGCACTTCGAAAGAATTTCCATCATATTTGAATACATAATATGTAGTCAATATATTCTTGAATATTAATCATATTAAGCGATATTGCTGCTCCTTCCACATTTATTCCACGTCGTATATAGGCATTAGCTTGGTAGATATTGTTATAAATTCGTAGTAGTGAGTTAATTTACATAACGCAATATATATAATATTTTGTATTTGTCACATATTTCCGTTACGTATTTTGTATATATTTGTATTACCCAAACATTGTACTTAAATGGTCGAGTAGATCTTGAATTTATGTATACATTTGTTAAATGTTCAGATGTCGTGTGTATCTTTATCAAATCACTGGGGTTGGCGTAGGTTACACTTCTTTGGGGGATTTTATTAAATATCTAGTATTTTATATTTGTAGGAACATGGTGAACATGGTTTGCATAACACAATTGTCTTTTTATTCAAGGCGGTGGCGGCAGAACTCTGGTCCAGCGAGTTGTTGACCAGTAGAGCATCAACGGAGTGTGACCATGACTCTCGGTACTCGCCACGTGTCGACAGCGATGCGCAACTGGGAGCGGTTTGCTTGCACACACGGTTGAAACTAGAATTTTACTGCTCATGGTAGCGTCGAGTAGTGTACTATGCAGACCACTGTCGTTCTATAAAGTCACGGGGTGTTAGAGGTACGGGGTTCAAACCACTGCAGGAGACACACGAGGGCCGATAGTTATTGTCTGAGAGACATCTACTTTGGGGGTTTGCGATGCCCTGTGTTTAATACTTCAATTTGTGTGCTCGTGGAACCAACGGTACATCATTCGGTGATGTGATGTAATTTGTATTTCGCCGGACAACTGTGAATCTGCCGTGGAGTGCACACCGTGAGTACTGTCAGTGGGGTCTGGTAGTTTTAGCGTAGTGTTTAGCCGTGTGTGTAGACAAATGCGTGGTATCGCCGACAGTGGGCGGTGTCGTGCTGTCATAATTATGCATAACCATTATCGTAGGTTTACGAGTATTTCTAATTTAGTTCCTAGGGTGGACCCGGATCGTATTCAAGGCTGGGGTTGTCGCCTAACACGTCGATACAGGGGGGGGGGGTTACGTCATTCACGTGACGCGCTGGGAGTCTGGTGGCGTCGGCGTCCCCGCGAGGCGTCGTACAAGCGTCGTGGGACTGCGACGTGGTGCCGTTCACTGGACGTCTGCTCAGGCGTCGTACCACGTGGGAAATGTCTTCGACTTCGTGAGACTTACTTATATTCTTTTCATTGTGAAAACTTGGTACAATGTAAATCCAAGCTGTGAAAATTGTTGTTTGCCATATTTTGAGCGAATAAGTCCAGTTTTGGACACCACCAGTATATTGCAGTAATCCATACCAATTTGTCTTTGTTTTGTGCCGTCCTGTGTTTGTGTTCTATGTATAAAAAAATATCTGTGTAATTTGTGTTGATTTATTCAAACATATTGAAATATTAGTACGGTGTTTGTTGTTTTATTGAGTATTGTCTGTATCGATCACCAAACCACTCGGCCACCTCAAGGCCGCTATTCAGAACCTTTAGAATTTTGTGACAGTATTTAGAAATGTTTTTGTGTCTGTAGCAGAATGTATGGGAAGATTATCACCACGCATCACAATGTAGAATCTTCATCCATCATTGGCGTGTCAAACTGTTGACACTCATCAGTTTGATAAAGATGAGAAGTAAAGTCAATATCTAGATTGAGTTTTCCGGGAAACAGAACTTGCACAATAATGCATAGGTTGGAACAAAACGTTGTTTGGCTGGAATATTATTGGACCCTATCACAGATTGAAATTGAATGGTATAGCATACACAATATTGAGACATAATATCATGCAATAATCAAAATACCGAACTGCTCACGTATCTCAAATTAGAGTTGGTGAGTGTGGAATACGAAAAAAAATCTTTCAAATAAACAGACCTATACATGCATCTTAGGCCATACTGCGTGGCCCGTGTTAGTACGCTTTGCTCCCTTAACCTCCCGTCAAGAATATCTTCCGTGATTTGTGTTATAATATGTCAGTCGTAATCTTCATTATTCATCACAATAAGGCAATATGATATGTACATAAGACGACTGGCCGCTTCTGAACCCTATGCTTCCTGGTGCTGTGAATCAGAATAACCGTGAACATCGAGATATTTGAAGAAAAAAAACACTTGGATCGCCACAAAGTCTCCAGCTTCATGCCACAACACCTACGTTAATCCTTTCACTAGCACCCCCAATATCGTTTGATCATACCCGATTGTGGAAGAAGTTCCCCATCTATCGTCCCATGTGGAGTGGATCGTGACAATATTGAACGTTGGTGAGATACTCGTGTCCTCTTTGAAATGCACTTCACCAAAATATAAATAAAATAATAAAGATAAATTATTGATTTCGAATCAATCACTATTCCAATATTCAATCAACAAAATCATTATGAAGTTTGTGGAATCCTCTCCATTTTCTGACCTTTAACAATTTTTACTGGGTTTGTTCCATATGTAGCTATGTGTCTGTGAGACACGAATAGCTAAGCTGTGAGCCACACAATCGGGAGTCGGCGCTCGATAGACAGAGCGCTCGATAGACAGAGTTTATACATGGATCTGAAGAACTGATAGATGCCTGAAACCATGTAAATTAAGCGCCTACCTTTAAGGATGCTTATCAGTCAGGATCCATGCCTTATCAGCATAAATCTGGTCTGTTTTGTTCGGGCTATAACTCTGCAGTTTGGTGATGGATTGCGCTGAAAATTTTTGGCTAGGTTCTAACCATGACTACAAGGCTTGTCCGATGGCCAGATGAAGACCCAGTCGATATTCATAAAGATCCTGAACGTTATACACCGCCAATCAAATGTAACTTACATAGAAAGCTGACAGCGTTTCAGGGTACAGTTTATTGACTGTGGTTAAATTACATACCATAGAACAAAAACCTACTGCCTGTTTTGGGATTAACTTCAACACTTGATGGGAATTTGATGATCACAATAGCATGCTACATATCATCCACATTGAAAATACACTGGGCAAAAGAAATTGATTGTCAGTCGCATTAATTACGTGTATATCCGTTGGCATTGTAAACTCAACCTCCAACTTTATCAAAAATTCAGCGACTCAAATAATTTCTAAGAGTAGTATAGAACCAAAATCACAACAACATCTCACACCCGAGTACAACGTTCTCGACAGCTGAGCATTGACGGTATTTGCCATACGAATAATCCGCTGATCTGTACTTAGCGCTTCAATGACCAGCGGCACAAGACATTTTGGCCCAAGTAGCGCACCTTACTCTGTTAATACTACTCACCCACTGAATGTATACCATATTTAATCCGTCTGGCCCATTTTTAATCTTCATTGAATTTAGAAGAAATAGTAAGCTGCGCTACATGGGCCGACATGGGCAGGGGATCGCAATAGATATACACATTTGCACATCAATTTGACATGATTATCGATGGGATACTTAAAAATTAAGGGTAGGTTATTGATCACGGATATGTGCACTCGCTGCAGTTAAGAAACTACACCATGTAATGCTTCGTGTACGCAACGTAAGTTACATTTGTTCAAGCAACATTCAACTCCATTTATATACTAATTTATCAATGAAATCTTCAGTCTTTTATCCCTGTCAGCTTCACAGATATTTTTCAAAGGTTATTTTTCTGTGAACAAAGGTTATTGTTTTGAACGTTTGCAGAATGTAAATGAACTCCATTGACAGCATTTGCACTGAGAATTCGTCAATGATGATTTACAATTGTTCACAATTTCCTCCCGTCATTGACCAATATTACTGGCATGCGGTGCTAATGGGGCTGATGTGTGCTACACTACAGGTGTAATTGTATTTTTTATCCGAACAGCTTCGTCTGTTATGAAAATATGCACATCGTTCAACTATTGACGTCAATAGCCTAGAACATAACCACACTCACGACAATCGAATAATGCAATATCAAACGTGATAGCAGATGGTCAGAACAAATTAGCGAAACGTTACACCCAACCAATTTTGTATCCGATTTATTTGTCTCTAAAACAAATAGAATGTGAAATATGTATGGAAAGACGACCGATGCACAGCATGGTATGAAATGAGCATTCAATATTGAAGTGTCACAATGCTGACGTTCAACAGTTTGATAAAGTCCAGAAAGCAAAATCAATACTCCGATTGAATTTGCACAATGATGGCTTGATAAAAAAAGCCTTTGTGTGGATGCAATATAACTTGGACCTTTTCACAGATTGAAATTGAATGGTCTTGTAGACGTGCTGTGGCATACATGAGCATGAGATGTAACTAGAAAAATGGCATTTGCTTCGATTGAACCATACCACTGTGTACTGGAATGTAGTAAGTATCAATATATTACCACGATATAACTAGCAAACAAACATAAAATACAACATTTTGCAATAGAAACAAACCCCGACCAATTAGCCTATTCAAAGGCACACTGGCGTCATCAACGTGGGGAATGTTTTTGTTCCTACTGTACACCTGATGGAATTAACATACAACTGTCCAACAACTATGAAATTATGATTATGGAGGTACGTATTATCGTTTCTGTCAAAGTATGATGAGTGTTGACCAATACCATTATATGTTAATTTCTTGAACAACAGACATTATAATATCATACCGAATCCACATGGTTGTACATAGTACCTGATTGAAAAAACACTCAGTTGTGCACATGTTGACCATATGACCGTGCATAAAAACATCTACGACCACAACCTGTCCTGTTGTATACCATACTAACAAAATGTACAACAAATATTTATGACTTTATAGTGTAATTTGTGATAAATGCAGTTATTCTCTGTGCTGGTCTGGAAAAGCTTACTGTACCATACCTTGTTCGTGCCAAGCATCGTTCGCATTATGCATATTGTCGAGCCCGAGTTCATGGAGGGTAATCCAGTCACCTGTCAACTACGAACATGAGCCAATTTAGTTCCACGGATTACATTTCATGTCATGCCTAGAAAGCGATGACGACCGTGAATGGAGACGCGGATGAAGGGTCCCGCAGTCAAGTATAATCTATTTACACCAACTGTCAAGTTCCATTGTTGGTTAGTTGGCATTAGAAATTACTTTCTGGTGGAGTTACCTTATCCTGAATGATATGAAATGCGAAACTGAATGACTCCCACACACGAGTCATTCAGTTTCGCGTTACGAGTTTATGAAAAGCTGTAGTTCATTATCATTACTCATGGAGTGGGAACAACCTATTATTCATGCAGTTTCTGCCCCTGATATAACAGTGTGGTTTGTGAGAGTGTAGGCTGATTTTGGACTAGAATCTTTGTTAAGAATTTATGGAAAGCTGTATTTCATTATCATTATATATGGAGCAGAAACAACATAATTTCATGCAGTTTCTGCCCCTGATATAACAGTGTGGTTTGTGAGACATTGGTTTTATTTCGGACCGAATTTATGGAAAGCTGTATTTCATTATCATTATATTCAGAGTAGAAACAACATAATTTTCTGCCCCTGAATTAACAGTATCTAATCGTGGTGATGCCTGTGTGTGTGGTATTGTTAAATCATATGAACAGAAAAATTCCCAATCATCAGCATTGTGCAATTAGCATTGATAAAACCAACTTTCCATGAAACAAACGCCATGTGACCCTCCTGGGGTATGTCTTGATTACACTTCACACACGATGGACTCCATGTCACGTAGTGTAATTACTCCCATCTTCTCAGTGGTGTGTCCTCACTTAAGCACACCATTCGCAGATCTAAAAAGATACCAATTCTTAAAGAAGTCTTAGAAGTGACATCTCATTTTGCCTTATGTAGGCTTTCCAAACTGTTCTGCCAACTAGAGCTCCAACTGCCCATGTTCAGTGTATTATACATATATTTTGACACTCAACAGGGTGTACTATAAACATATAAGCTTACTAAGTGAATATCGAATTAAGTTTCTACGTCATGATTTGAACCATTCACATTTCTTTTGCACTAGAACAATACATCACGAGGTTATTTGAATGTAAGCCTTCAGGAGTGTACATATAAAATGCATGTCTGATTCTTTGCTGCAAGGTTCCTACTTTTCTGGCTTCAAACGATACCAGTGTTCAAGGTGAAATGTAAATTGTATAATTAACCATACATTTCGCCTCCGTGAGCTTAGTCTTCAATCTTCGATTCAGAGTTAATCTTAGAAGTGCATATCTCCCTCAGCTCTAGCATATGTAGCAGCTTCATACATAGATCACGATATTCACTGATTATGCGAAAGCACAACATGACATCAAAGAAGGTGCGCTTGAGAGTGATGGAACAGAATTCGGAAATCATTTATGAGTAGGAAATGAATGGGTGCAACGAATATCTTCGTTGAGAGGAAACTGGGGGTGTTACTACAATATATCAATGTTTATTGTTGTCATCAGTCTATTCGTTTGATCACGGGTCAGTGCTAAGTTAATAATGCTCTGCTTACCGAATAACTCGTTTTGTCCACCAGACGGCACTCCGAAGCACCCGTCTTAGTAGTAACCGATTCTCTGGTCCCCTGAATCAGGGGACAGTGTCCATGCGCGGCAAAAAATAGTCCGTATTAATGCGCGTTTTGTAAACACGAGCACGTGCTTTGTTGTTTTGCACGGATCGACCAGGCAGTCATGCCTCAGCCATGAATTTTTCAAAGATTGCCACGGACACCGCTACTGAAGTTATTCTATCACAATCTCTTAAAAAAGTGTATAGTTTTCGACAATATGTCTTGTCTGTAACAAAATATCACAAACATTCAAAATGACTTCGATTCATAGAGGCATCCATGTTGGAACTATTTTCGGTATCCCAGAATGCAAAGGACGAATTGTGTGAAAGACGGGTGCTGGAGCGCCGCCTTTCGTGAAAATGACCGTACTCTGAAATGTCTCCCAGTCTATGAATACAATGACAAAACTAGGTGAGTGTGTTTTCCAGCACGCGGGAAAGATCGAGTTTTAACTGGCGGAAGAATACAAGAATGCTTTCTGATGTTATTCCGCCAGTTCAAACGAGCTCTTTCGGGCGTGCTGGAAATCACACGAAACAGGTTTTTGTTTTTATCACATGCTATGAATTTATGATTCTGAAAACCCAAACCATGTACATTAGAGTGAAATTGTACCAAAGATTGCAAGAACTGCTTACAATCCTTGATTGTACCCAGGGACCCTTCTACTGAGCAGATCGAAGACTCGTAAACATGTGCGTTGCTAGGAAACAGTATGAACAATGCAGATCATCTGGTCGTCAAATACTTTGTATTATGACGTCACAGTGGTTGTACGTTTTCTGCATGGTTATATGTTACTAAGGCTGAATCGCGTGATGTTTCATTGTCGTGATTTTCACTCGTGAACACTCGTGATTTCATTGTTCTTTCAAAATCAAAACGCATAGGGCTGGAAAGCGGAAGTATGATCGGTGATAAATTCCAATGAAATATTCGTGAATAAGGCGTCGCCGGGGATAAACCCAATTATCGCCCATTTCTAACAATGTCAATAACTGCTGGAATAACATGTCTTGTGTCAAATAACTTTAGCGAAAGTACAAAGCAGGTATACTTGTGTCAAAATTCATTAGAATAACAGGCCGTCTGCCGGCAATTTTGCTAGAGCAAGGCTTTATTCGAAGTGCCTTTTTTTTCAGTGCCTCTTCGAAGCATGGATATGTTGTGGAATTGGACAATTTTTATCTTTTACAACAGTTTTTGTATATCTTCATCGTGTATGGATACTTTAATACACTAAAGACATCGTTTATATACTTAAAACCACCATATTAAATGCACCCCCATGTTAAAAGATAGGGAGGCGTCAGGTGGTTATCCCCAGTCCGAAGAAATTCATTGGAATTTGTCATCGATCAGTACTTCCGCTTTCCAGCCCTATTCAGACAAATGCATGGAAATGTGAAGCAAAAATGTGAAGAAAAAATAGTGCAAACATGATGTTTCCGGCATAGGTTATCACACTGTCGGAAATCACTGTGTGTTCCTACTGTTCGTAGTTTAAGATAAATTCATAGCATGTGATAAAGTAAAATATTGCCAATATTTACTGGAATATTCCAGTAGATCTATCGAAAAGACACCTGTGCACTCCATGAAGTGTCGAAAAGACACTTCATTGATTGCACAGGTGTAGATGGAATCAATATTACTTTCTATTCTATGTTCATCTCTCATCCTCCTCATTGTTCAAACACGAAGGACGATTGGAAGTGGGCTGATAAAAACAATGAATGTTGGCTGAAAATAACAATGAATGTTGTTAAGATATGATATATCAACGAACGATATATGTTTATTTCTCCGCACTTACAAATATAATCAGCATAGCGTTCATGTATACAGCAATAAAGCGATATTCAATAACAGTAACGGTAGTTGTATCAGTTAACATCTAACTACAAGATTAGCTGAAAGGGCCTGAATCGCCATATGGCTGTCTTACTATCGACCCCTGTCAGATCAAATGAAAATAATAGGACTTCATTATGGAACAAGACGAAAAAAAAAAAAAGAAAACAGGGAACAAAAAGAAACATGGAAAAATACTACCACTGTATCGGGCCACACAGACACACACTCACAAGGTCTGGCACACCAGGGATGAGGAATTAAAATTATAATAAATACATGACCAAGTTCAGGACTACAAGTACTCTTATCGAGAAATAAGTTCGAGAACAATATAATTGGGAAGATACTGAACCCGAGGAATTGTCGTTAATACAATGTAACATGGCGTGGTATATATTTATACCCCGGCATTACAGTCTATGCAATGTTTATTGTCATGTGACATTTTCCAAATCTGAAGACATTATTTCGTTTTTTCGAGTTATGTTTCAATTGGGAATATTGGCAATATTGTTCAATACTACCTGGAGAATTCATTCTCTGATTTTGAATTATCACCCATGCAAATTTAGGTTCCTTTGTATTTTAATAAATATTGATTCTGATGAAGTAATGATATATACCAGTACAGTATTTCTTCTCGTCCTGTTCCCTCCCAACTGAAAATATAATTTGCTGCAATGATTCATCTCTGACACACTGTTTTTTTTTTCTTCCAGAAATTTCAACAGCCGTTATTATGATAGCGGCCTAATTCGGAATAGAATTTGGAAGAGTTTGGACAGTAAACAAAAAAGTTTCCCCACGACAAATTACTAATATGAATAATGTTTTGAAGTTTTCTAATTACATTATATATATGAGCTCATTTTTTGTTTACATTCCAATATTTCTGAAAATTCGTAACAAATTAGGCCAATCAAAATTATAAGTTGTGAAAATTTAATGCAGCTATCTTTAGAAATAAATTATCACAAAGAAACAGTGGGTCAGACTTAAATGACGCCGACTCTATGGCTATGTTGCTGTTCCGGCGACATTTAGTTGCATACAGATAGTCGCTTGGTATATATGTACATTAATATTGGAGTAAGTTAATATTCCTAATACAGTATAAACAATGGGCAGTTGTATACTATTTCCATCAGGTTCAGGTGTACAGTAGAAACTACATTTAACACACTGTCTGCCCCTGATGACGTCAGTGTGTCTTCGGATAAACTATTTGGTCGGGCTTTGTTTCTATTGCAAAATGTATTTTACGTTTCTTATTGGCATCATCCAAATCTGATTGTATTCGTGGTAATAGATTGATACTTACACAACATAAACACCATAAATACACCATAAACACACAATACAATGTGAAGCTGGCATTCAATATTGCTGTGTCGAGCTGCTGACAGTCAACAGTTAGATAAAGACCCGAAAGTAATCTCAATAACCAGATTGAGTTCACCAGGAAAAACAACAATGATGCCGAGGTTGGAGAAAAAAATCTTTGTGTGGCTGCAATATTACTTTAACACTTTCGCAGATTGAAATTGAATTGCTATGTCATTAGACGTGATGTGGCATACACCAGCTTCAGACAATACAGGAAACGGGAGCAACGTTTGAAGAACACACGTAGGGAAAATGACAATTGTTGACAAATACCATTCTATACACGACTTAAATATCACGCAATGATATAAAACATTTGATTTTGCATATACATGCTGCAATAGAAAAAACTCGATCACTTAATTTAAATAAACCTGGTTGTAACCAAACTAACAGCAATCGGTTAATTCAACAACAATTCGATATCGAATGGTAGGAAATGTTTGAGAAAACTTACGCCAAATAAAAATTCGCTGTTACCAAACTAGCAAAAACTGTATGATTGCTATACCGTATGAAACATTTTGTCTTTTAAGTTAGAATGAGATATATGTATGGGAAGACAAATGGCTCAGTGTAAAATTTGTATCCAATATTGGCGTCTCGAACTGCTAACACTTTGATAGAAATTCATTACCCAGAGTGAATCCCAGGAGAGAGCTTTAATAACCATGAGGGGAAAAGCCTTAGTAAGGCTGCAATAAAACCTGGGACCTTTTCACAGATTGAAATTGAAATGTCTTGTAGACAATATACGAGCATGAGACAATCTAAGAAAGTGAGCTCTGTTTGAAGAACACACACAGAGGCAAATAACTAGAAAATTGGCCTCATCCGAGACATTTGCTTCGATTTGAACCATAGCACGGTAAACTGAAAGTATGTGCTACTTCTGACAAAGTATGAAAATTGTTGACCAATATAATTATGTGTGTGTCCTAAACATCAGGCAATGATGATAAAATAAAGAATCCACAAAGTTGGCTGTACTTTGTACCTGGCTGTACATTTAACTCTGCATATCCAAGTTACTTTGGAACAAAAACTTCTAAGTTGCTATAATATATTATTATATTTTCCTCAAATTATCACTCGCCTGTAAAACATTTACCTCCAGGTATGCTCGAAGACAGTAAATGATCATGCACAAAATCATGTACGGCCATTAACTGTTGTCTTGCTACAATCCTACCAAATGCACAAATATGTATGGTTTCACAGTGTAATTTGTGATACAACACATTCCTCTGTGCTGGTCTGTTTCCCTTCACACACTGCTGTCAAGTTCCAACGATGGTTATTTGGGTGGGGTCCAGTCATAATGAAAAGTGTCCCAATTTCGACATGTGAAAAAGTGCAACTCATGCAGCGTTAATTGGAGATATGAACATGCTGGAAAAAATACAGCAGTTCACACGATTCCCTCTATTTTGATGTGCCAAAAATAACAAACTTGGACCAGACTCTATCTTTAGTCTCTCACGGAGTTACTTCACTTGAAGCTGGCCAAAATCCACACAAATCGAAATCCCCTCATTTTGGGAATCACTGACCTAACTAGCTGGACTACTACTCCAATGTATGGAAAACAATTGTCTTGGAAAAGATTGGATTATTCTTGTATGCAGATGATTGATTTTCAATTATATTTGGTGACTAATCATTCACGCGAGACAGCCGACCACAAGTTACCAGTACCATACAGGTTTTCTGATGATTGAAATATTGTGACACTGTTTGGCAAAAAATTTGGCGAGATAAGCGAAGTTGTATTGATTCCCAAGAGGTGTCATATAACCACAATTATTCGGCACTTGTTGACAAGTAACGGGCGCAGTGATGAACTTCCGCGATGCCAACAGCTCGCGTAAATCATTATTGTCTGTATATCCTTAACATCGTAAAAATATAAACAACAAAATGTCCTTACATAGATAAATACAGAACGTAGATCCGCTTGGAACAATTAGACAATTTGGCTCCTTAATTAAGTAAGAAAATACATACTAAATCAGCAAGAAACTTAAACCAGATGAACGATCAAGTACACTTTGACATCAAACCAACCACCAACCGAGGAGACCAGCTAACCGACATAGAAACACGCATATGCATATTTATCAATACGATCGATGGTTTCATTGACGTAAAGGATTAAATTAATCTGGATAAATATGGGTGTGTCATCTCTGTCATTGAATTCCAAGAAATTATTGAATAACAATAGCTGATATGTCATTCACGTTAGGTCAAATACTGTTACAGCATAGTGTTTTGACTAATAAATACTACTATGCTGCTTATATAATAAGTGGTTTCAATTTGCATTAATTAGCTGCAATATTCCTATTTTATGCAGTAGAATGTTCGCATAACCAATTAGTTTTACCAAGAATCATCCACTATCTCACTCAATGTTAATCCCGTTTGCAGCACCACACCCATTTCCCATGGCAATTATAAAATTCATCCTCAAGTACATATAGTAACCATCCAAGTCAAATGCAGTTTCTCAGCATTGCTGGATCATGTTCTTATTCATGTTTTTGACTTCAGTCAATAGAACCAAGAGGGGGCTAATCGTAAACAATTTTTGTTGGAATTGACAAAGTTGATCAATGAGAAACTATATTGGCGAGAATGATTCCTGCGGATAGCAGAACAGTTTTGAAATCTGTAATTTGTGTGTTACATCGACGGAAACACAAAATTTGCAGTCCACAATTTCCAATTAGCAATACGCATAATAATAGCGCCAATAATACCGGTTTTCCATAGTTCAGTGGAAACGAATGTCATGTGATGCTCCAGGAATCTGTCTTTTGCAACATTAGAAGACCTTGTGTTGTGCGCTGACCAATTAGTCAACCTATTGGAGACAATCAAATTTACTTTGCTGGGTTCCGCAGAATATATGTTACCAAGATGGGGGTTAATTTACACATGATGCATGACCCAGTTAAACGTGGTATAATTACCAGAAATCCCCATTCTCCGTCAATTCAGCATATCATCCGAAGATCTGAGGGAAATTACTAGTTCTGCAAAGTGAATTTATGTATGTATGCTCGCCAACCCCTTCCGCCAACTAGAACTCCAACTGCCCATACTCATGATACTCAGCGTATTATACTCGGATCTACATACAACCACCGGAATGTACCAGAATTCTATGTACACACAAAAATACACAGTTTTTGTACGGCCTGAGGCCGTACTCTAATGTAATGCACTCTGTGCGGTGATGTGGCCAGAGGATTATATTATGGGTCCATAGTTTTGTGTTTCTGACACCACAGCCCGTCAACAGAGAGCGTTATGCGATAACAGCAGTCCAGCCAGGCCATAGGGAATAGGAGAATGTATTATCATCACCACTCATTCATATCCAATCATATATTCTGTTCTTATCCCAACTATTTCAAGTTGTTCAGTGATAGCCTGCAACTAGACAACTGTAATGCTGAGGTGTACGGTCGTTTTTGCTTTTAAGAGCAAGAAGCTCGTATGGATATTCGGAGATTTTCGCACTGCCATAAAAATTTATTTGTCTTCTGATATTAGTTGTTGTTGTACTCCTCATATCTGCCTATTTTGCCGTACCTTCTAAACGTACTCTATATTATAGATTCCGTATGTGCTACAATGATACAAAAAATTTCTTCGTCCACACCAGGTTTAAGTAGAAAGGCCAGGAGTGAGGTATCGGCGCAGGTATCATGATTCCGACACAATATGGTCTGTTTTCAACTTGGAATTTCCAAGCTGAATTCACTATAATTTGATACAATAGTGATAATAGCTATAATAATACGGATTATGTACCGGTAACAGTAACAAACCATACACAATATCCATACTATAGTTTTATAGGGATACATTCACAATTCACACATAAGTCAATATCGACTTAGGCACAACTTCCAGTACTTTATATAGTTTTTTGCACTTTGAACCTTTGCAATGTATTCCAAATTTCGTTCTTTACACTCGAACAATAAATTATAAAGGGTTTATGTTTCATGTGCCGTGATCGTACATACGTACATTTGTACGTATGCAGCTCTCTGTTTCAGATTTGTTATTGTTCTGACTTCAATCAAACGATATCAATATTTCGGTGAGATCTGAACTGTGCAATTAACCATACTTTTTTCCTCTGTGAGCTTAGTATTTATCCATTCAAGTTATTTCTGGGGGGGATCGTGATGAGCATATTTCCCATAAACCTACTGGAATGCAGAATATCAAGGGAAACAAGAGTTGCGCTTGAGAGTGATGGAACAGAAATCGGTAATCATTTAGGACGAGGGAGTAAATCTGTACAACGAATAGGAGAAAAGTCAGTATGATAACAAGTAGTGGTGTTGTTTCAGAAATGCTTCAAGTAGTATAATGCTTCAACTTGTATATCAATGTAAGTATTAATCTATTACTACCAATACAGCCAAATTTTGATGATTCCAATAACAAACGTAAAAAACAATATTTTGCTATATGTGAAGTCGCCTTATGTTGTGAATATACAGGGTCGGCAAAAATAATGGAATATTGTCAAATGATGATGAAAATGTACAAAATGGTATGAACAAGATTGAATTATTATATCTATGCTTACATGAGACGCAATGAACCCAATTTTGGCAATGTGATTATATATTACACGCACATAACGAGCAATATGATTTGGGTGTGATCTCTCATATCTCTGCCTGAATGACGCACCATGTTTACTGTTGAACTGTGCTAAAATGCAGTTAGCACATTGGAAAACTATATTTAATCATTCAAATTAGGTTGTTGTTGCTGTCTTCTATAGCATGGATAGTAGCCGGAACACACCTGAATATGCCCTTCCCTTCTTTAAGCAACTCATTTGCCCTGACTCATCACCAACATAAATTTACCCGTATGCATACCAAAGTACATGGAATAATAAGAGTATTGACTTTATACATCTGAGTTGAGTATGTTTAGCAACACAGCCAAATACAAGTGCACTTAATCGGAATAAAAACTACATTGCATCATTCTGGCCGACCTTGTACTAAACCCTGTTGGAATTGACAAGGTGTATATGTCCAATGAGGCATATATATGAACATGAATTATCTGAAGATAGGTATAATGTAAGTATCAATCTATTACCACCAATTCAACTAGATTTTGATTATGACAATAACAAACATAAAATACAACATTTTGCAATAGCAACAAAGCCCTACCAATTAGTTAACCTGCACCAATATAGACCACTCGTCACAGCTATGAATCCGGGCTCAATTAGTCCAATCACTCTTACACAGTCCCACGTAATATTGTAGTCTAGACTGATTAATAAATCTACTTATTCTAGACACATGATTTCCAATAGCTTTTGTTGTTCTATTTTTTCCTTATGTCAATTCGGAATTAATTGTTGGCAAATGAATGTTCTTATTCCTCAAATATAATTTCTGAATTCCAAAGAAGAAAGTGTGGTTTAAAATTATTCAATCATGTATATAACTTTTTGTATTAGGCCTAAAAAAAATAATTTTCTGTTTCTCGTCCCGCCCGCCTGTGTTCAAAAGCAGCCTCCCGGATTTTTTTTATTTGCGATTCTCAAATAAAAAATAAAAAGTGTTCCCGCCCCTATTTTGAGGATACTGAATGAACGAGACACCGAATTACAGCATGCAACTCAGGTATATATTTAACTTACCACCTTGTTTTCACTCTCCGCCAACTGAGACAAAGACGCTACCAGTTTTCAAAAACAGTTATTCCATGTGGTTACATGCGTGTAATAATACATAGAAAATTGTGATCACGAATTTATTTACTATATTTCCTCATGTATACTTCAACAGATGTATTAAATGATAGACCGGATTTCCACAATGACTCATCATTGAAACAACAAATTATCAACTGACAGTTTTTGATAATAATACTACTGGTACACAGAATCATCCTCTCTGTGCTGACTCCTAGGATGATGGCACACCAGTGGTGCCAAGGTGCCCGGCCAAGGGCTGTCAAGCCCAAATAAATCGAGCATTTCGAAATGAAATCCTTGATTGATTTGGGCTTGAATCTGCTTGAATAAATCAAGCCTCTAGAAATGAAATCATTAATGTCATGTGTTACATGTGTTCTAAAGGCTTGATTTATTCGGGCTTGAATGCCTTTGTGCGTGAGTGTTTGCCAAGCCAAAAATAAAAAATAAAAAGTGCCTCCCTACCCAATTTTCTCATGAGATGAGGACGACATTTTTGGCAAAATAAAAAATAAAAAATAAAGATTCCCTCCCTTCCCAGTTTTGAAAAAAATAGGAGCTGATTTTCGCAATAATTGTTGCCATAAAGTATCAATGAGCTCTCCATGTAAGCGTTTGCTGACGAAATTATGATAGTAGATTGCTTATAGTGAGGCATCACTCACTAGAAATACTATCAATGTGTGATGTAATTGGAAAGTTGGTCACTTTCATTTGGACTGGTTTTAGAGATTTGGACTGGTTTTAGAGATTGCTGACGAAAGACATGATTATTGAACATAATAAAGCAGGCACTGTGTACAATACATATATGTCATCATAAAACGGCCACATTGATTAGATTATCATTATGCGGAAAACATGCAAAACTCAATATTCAGAGAATCAGTCACCTGTGTCAATGACTTAAGAGTATTGCCGTCATGATAGTAGATTGCTTATAGTGAGGCATCACTCACTAGAAATACTATCAATGTGTAATGTAATTGGAAAGTTGGTCACTTTCATTTGCACTGGTTTTAGAGATTGCTAACCAATGGCGTCGTTGACAAAAGTTTGATAAATACCAAAATATCATGATGACCAGGCCAACGAGTTCACGAACGACGAAAGCAAGACGGGCTCACTGATATGGAAGCAAATCTCCTATGCATTATTCATCAGTAAGATCAGGACTCTTTCCCTTCGAAAATCAAATTTATCTTGATAACATATTTGTGTCGTTAATGTAATGTCGTTGAATGTTGAGAAACTAGTTACAAGAGATTCATAAATGACTGTCATATGATTTTGTCATTATTAAATCTTGTCGGGTTCTCAATTTGCATCAGTGTGGGGCTCTATTTTTTCTCATATGTATGCTTTGAAATCCTCGCACAACCAAACAGATTCAGCTGTCCAATATCGTACTGAATGTCAATCTTCCACAGCTATTACCCGTTACGCATTGCAATTTATTGATCGTACTTGCAGTAGCCATCCATGTGAATGCAGTTTGTCTGTTTAAGTGCTAAGTGAAGGGCAGCTGACGTCTCTTGCACACAATTCAAATATCACTATTCTTGCAACCAAAAGGTGATTTGCTCAATTTATTCGACAAGTCTGCCTAATAACAATCATGGGTACTACGAACACTTTTTACACAATTCTTTTAACTTTGTGTGAAACTGTCATCTTACTGGTATCAATCACAATATTCAACAGTGGTCGATTGCATACTGAAGATTATTATTATTCTTAAACCGTTATTTATAAAGCGCCTTATCGCAAAAGCATCAAGGCGCTGTACAAGGTAAACTATTGATGTAAATATATAAGTTAAAAAGAACAAACGGACATATATAGTGGAGGTAAAAACATGTCATGACATTGACCTCAAAAACCAAAAGAAGTTGAACAATTATGCTTTAAAATAGTCTGTATAGAAGAAGGCTTTCAGTAGTCTTTTGAAGCGGTGGATTGTTTTACACGCTCGGATATACTTGGGCAAATTGTTCCATAACTTTGGGGCGATATATCCAAAGTTGCTCTGGCCAATAGATTTTGAAGTGGCAGGTTGGACCAGTCTGGTGGGGTCATGGCTGGGCCGAAGGCAACGAACTGGGCGATACAAGGTGACCATGTCAGTCAGATACGCCGGTGCCACATTGTTTAAACACTTGTACGTGTAGACCAATATCCGAAATTGGACCCGTAAGTGTATTGGGAGCCAGTGCAGTTGAGCGAGTGTCGGCTTGATATGATCACGTGGGTTTTGGAGCGTGATCAACCTGGCTGCGCGGTTTTGGATGAGTTGGAGTCTGTGGAGTTGCTGTCCGGATACACTGGACAGGAGGGAACAACAGTAGTCCAACCTCGAGATCACTAGGGCTTGCACTGCAGTCTGGCAGGCCTCGAGTGTCAAATGCTTCCGAACGCGTCCGATGTTGCGCAAGTGGAAATTACATGCCTTAAGTACCTGGGAGACCTGGTCATGCATAGACAAATTACAGTCCAAGATTACACCCAAGTTACAGACTGTGGGACTGGGGGTGATCACTGTGTCCCCTACATGTAATGGATAGTCACCGTAGAGCCTTTGATGGTGTGGTGATTGGATGACGATTACCTTCGTTTTATCACGGTTAAGTTGGAGCGAGTGCGAGGACATCCACTGCTGAACAGCTGAGATGCATTGCACCATTGTATCCCAGGCCTGCTCGCGGGAACCAGATTTACTGGGGTCGTACGGTATGTATAGCTGGAGGTCATCCGCGTACTTGTGATAGTTGACACCGTAGTCCTGGATGATCTCGCGAAGGGGGGAGGTATATAGGGCAAAGAGCACCGGCCCTGGGACCGATCCCTGAGGCACCCCGTGCCTAAGGACCGTCTCTGTAGACTGATGGTTGCCTACACATACACGTTGTGTCCTGTTGTCCAGGTAGAACTTGAACCAGCACAGCGCTTGGTCCTTGACGGCGAACTTGGAGGCGAGCATGTCGATTGTCTACTGTGGCTGATAGTGTCGAATGCCGCATTAAGATCAAGAAGAACCAGTAGTACTGCACGTGACGCATCAAGTTCAGCCGCAATATCCGAACATACCTTCAAGAGGGCCGTTTCTGTGCAGTGGTGTGGCTTATATGCAGATTGCAGAGTTTCATGCAGGGCGTTCACTTCAAGATGAATTGTGAAACGCTTAAGGACAAGGCGCTCAACTATTTTTCCAATAAATGTCAAATTGTACACTGGCCGGTAGTTTTTGAGAACAGTTGGGTTGAGTGACGGTTTCTTCAGTAGTGGTTTGATTAGTGCTTCCCGTGATGACGACAGGACGACACCTCCTTGAAGTGAGTCGTTAACCACTTTGGCAAGAGCTGGAAGATGACAGGCTATTGTCTTCTTCAGCAGCCAAGTCGGGATTGGATCCAGCACAGAGGACTTCGTCGTTGCTGCTATAATCACTTCTGAGAGTTCCTGGGAGGATACAACGGTGTACTGTGTCAGTGGTTGCATCGTAGCTGGGAAAGGTTCAGGAGTTGGAACCAGAATTGCTGGTCCAGATGATATATTGTTCACAATACGCTCGATTTTCTCAGCGAAAAACCTTGAAAAGTTCTCATACAAGGCATTCAGATCATCAAGAGGGGGTAGCACATCACTTGTGTTTTTCATTAGTGAGTGGATGACTCCATAAGTGACCTTTTGGTCAGCATCAATCATTTTTTTTCGATAAAAACTGATTTTTGCTGCTTTAACGTGAGCAATAACCTGGTCCCTCTTTTCAATGTATATTTGTTTGTGGATTTCCAGGTTGGAAGCACGCATGGTGCGTTCAGCCTTGCGGCGCTCACGACGCGGAGTGTGGAGCTGCGCTGTATCCCAAGGAGCAGATCGTCTCTCACGACGGGGGCGTGTCACTGCTGGAGCGTGGTGGTCGAGACACTCCGTCAGGATCTTGCAATAGGCATCATGTATGCCATCGACTGTTTTTCCGTGTGTTTCAATGTCTCCAAGCTTGATAGCGAGTTCAGACTGGAAGAACTCCAAGTCGAGTTCCCTATAGTCCCGCCCTGGTCGCTGTTCTAGCTTGTTATGTGGAGAGGCTCCCAAAACGTCAAAGGCTATTGTCTTGTGATCAGATATACGATGTTGCATTGTACACGGTGGACCACTGAGGACATGTTCATTGGAACGAGTTAACACAAGGTCGAGAGTGTTTCCAGAAACATGAGTGCTACCTTGAACACTCTGATGTAGGTCATATGTTTCTATTAGTTTGAGGAAGGCCATCGGTGCTGCTGACGTCATTAACACATATGTTGAAGTCCCCACAAATAAGAACTTTTCCTGCACGGGCTGTAAACTCTGCCAGAAAAGATTCAAATTCGAGTAAGAATGCGGCTTTTGATGTTGAAGGTGGACGGTAGATAATTGCAATGTTCAAAGATGTGGGCTTGCTCAGCGATAGACACTGATATTCAAACGTCTCTGGAGAAAAACTGACGTCATTCTGAACGAGTGGGAGAGACGAACGGAATAGAGTTCCAATGCCGCCTCCACGTTTTCCAGTACTAGGTGATGATTTGAAGGAGAACATCGGAGGACAGAGTTCATTGCCAGTAGCATTGTCTGCTGTTTTCATCCATGTTTCAGTGAAAAATGCAATGTCACAAGATCGCTCACGGATGTATTCCGACAATAGGAGAGTCTTGTTACACACTGACCTTGCATTTAAAAGGATGCACGCGAATGTAGGAAAGTCCGTTGGCTGGACACGTTTAATTTGGATCAAGTTGCTTGGAACAGATCCACGAGCTGACACCTTGCGGGTGGGAGGGCGAGTCGTCTCAACAACAGGAATGTTATAGCATTTCCTACGCCCTCCACGACTGCGACGGTAGGGAACAATCAAAGTCCAATCTGCATGCATGTTCACACACAAGCAGGCAATATTATCACACACAAGCAGGCAATATTATCAATATCCACATCATATCGTGCGCTCGTTTGCCACCAAAACGTCAGAGGTTTACCTATCGTGACGTCACATCATTCGCTGGAAGCTTCTTGAAGGGAGTCTCCACTACAGAGCGCCCACAGGGCAACAGGATGCATATTCATTGAAAATATTGTTGCTATCATTTATAACTCATACGACTCTATCATATAAGGAAAAAATCCTGAATATTATTTTTTCAACGTCCGTCGCCTTTAACAATATTGTGATGTTTGCCCGTTGCAGGTCCACCGACAGGCGCGCGCTGTGTCCCATGGGGTCTTTGGGTGGGTTGGGTGGGAGGTTGGGGGTATAGGGGTTTGCTTTATGATATGGCACTTCTATTTTTTGTTGTATGGGTTATCTCATATCCACGACATTTTCCTGACCATCCATATAACATATTATTCATGTGTGGATACTACAGATCTCTATGATCTTTGAGGTAATCCTCAAATTATGTGCATGTGTATGTTTTGTTACAACCATTATCTCCGATGTACATAATTTGGAATAAACTATCTATCTAAACCACTGGCCAGTATGCCTCCAAGGGACCATGACTGAAAAGCGTTCCGCTTCAACTGCTATTGAAGTTTGTTACATCCCTCCAGTAATATATTTACAATAATATATCCATATAATTTAAGATGAAATATCAAATGCAGATATCCAGGATAATGTACCAGTATGACAGGACACTCACACAAATGTCTTGTAGCAATTGCCTGAAGAAATATGCAAGTAATCCAACAGAAAATGGCACAAATATTTAGAGCTCCAAAAACGTGTGTGGCTGCCTGTCAGGCGCAATACAAAATACGTTTCAGCTTCAGCACAAGATGTGTGTAAGCTCCCGGAATCCTGCCTGTTTACTTATACTCCAACTGCGGTCACACAGTTTACATGTGCTCACACTCGCTCTTTCATAGTCTGCCATTGATGACGCCAGTGTGTCTTTTGATAAAACAATTGGTCGGGCCAAAATTTGGCTGTATTGGAGGTAATAGATTGATACTTACATTCATACATATTACATATCACAACAGTATGTATACTTTTATATAGACAACCATGCACAAGGCATTCCGGCTCTTTGTTCTGGAAGAAAACACAGTTTTCCGTAATCTATTGAGATACTGTGTTTGGAACAAAAGATCAGAATTGGTGCCTCAATTTGCCATAAAATAAAACGTTTCAGCTTCAGCACAAATTTTTTTTTTCTTAACTATTACGAGTTTATTATAATTTTTCCTGGCTACACACTAGATGAGACATGTGTATGTGATACTACTGTTATGCTACTGTCCTTCTAACATGTCCTGTGGTAGCCGTATCCTTGGTCGTGTTGGGTGATCAAAGCCCTAGGGATCATATTTGAGAAGATAAATTGATTCATCATTGCTGTTCTCACTCCTTTACATTTCACCAGATAATGAGCGTATTTGAACAGCTGCAAAGCTGCGTGTCAAACCCGCGGCATTCTCACGCGAAATACAAACATTATCATGATTATAGGATATGATGACCTGAGCAATGTTGATTTATGCCATTCTAAAGATTTCAATACTAATCTGTAATTATTAGTATTTGTACGAGACTGGAGAATGGTACATGCCGCTCTACACCAGTTCTCGCATCTGGAAGCTATGTTCACGGGCGTAGAACTGTTTCGCTATGAATGCCCTACGCGATGTTCAATGGTACACCCTACGCCGAGTTGATTCACTTTACCGATTAACACACTACCAAAACACGTGCTCAGGTGAACATTTCCAGTGCCAGTTGGACACACACAGGAGTGAAGCATGTAGGTAATAAATTTGTATTTCTGAAATACTGATGGATGACACAGACCGCACGTAGGGATATATTAGATGCAAATACATTACTTGTTCTCATCGCCGTCATTAAAAATGTGGTTTTATCAGTATCTGTGGTGAAACAGTACTCACTGGCACTTCGGAAATATTGTATAGGTGTATATAACTGAAATACTCACCTCAAGAATTAATAACGTGCAATGTTTTTTGTTCGTTTGAATCACTGGCGGATTATTTGCTGATGATACCCTCCACGCAGTGTTATGTTTCCCTTTACTAAGTGTCATTTTCCGAGATGTTTCCCTTTACTACACTTTGTCCTGAAAAATTTGTGCAAAAAATTGCTAAATTTGAAAACAAATAGTGACATTTCAAACTTATATTTCAGAGAAATTGAGCGACCGAAACTGTGTACGTATTGTCACCAATAATCAAGGACCTTTGGCACGTCCCTGTCCCATTTTATTGACATTTTCCCATTTTTATGTGAGGTCTTGTCATTCTGAAGGACAACTCCGAGAAGGAGTTTGAGAAACGTCCTTTGTTGTCAGCATTCGTAATAAAGACATACTAACACATCTAGATGAAAATATATCTACATGTAGTCTTCACACACAATATTAAATCAACTGACTTCGAAAACAAGCAATATATTTTTAAAACTATATTTCATATTAAACATGTAAAATTTACTCAACGAGACGTACTCACAATAAATGTTATGTCTGCAACCCAGTCTTTTGCGAAATTTTGCTTATTTGAACAGGCGGTTCACACGTAAATAGGCGATTCACAGGAACTGTAACCATCACACGCATATGTAAACAAAGCATAAAAGTGCAAGATGGACTGACAATTCCACGCACACCACCGTATATCACTGATTATCTTCTCATAACACTATATATACAGATAAAATTAGCCCAAGGGCTAAGAAAGGTTACCGGACAATATACATTTTAGATATTAGCCTTTTGTCCAGTGACCTTGAAAATAATTTTTCAACAAATATATCACTTCTAGTATGTCCACAATAAATTCCTAAGCTGTAAAGTCGATAATAAGTGAGATATTAGCCATTCTGTGATCGGTGATGTGACCTAGAAAATGAGGTGAAAGTTCAAGTTCATGAAAAAACTAGACGTCAAGGCCTAAAGGCCTTGGAGGCATTTCAGGGTCAAGCATGAAAAAAACAAAATGCTGACATGATAAGTTCCCAATGAGACCGTTTCCGAGATATCGACAGAAACGAAAAATGCCGACTCAGCGAAAAAATTTAAGGTCAAGGTCAAAGGTCATCCATCATACCCTATGTACATGTTTGTCTAGGGCGACGAGTCCGAAAATAACATCCGTTTCGCTCTACGACGCACCATTTCCGAGATATCGACGAAAACGAAAAATGCCGACTCAGCGAAAAAATTTAAAGTCAAGGTCAAAGGTCATCCATAATACCCCTAAGACATGTTTGTCTAGGGCGACGAGTCCGAAAATAACGTCTGTTTCGCTCTACGACGCACCGTTTCTGAGATATCGACGAAAACGAAAAATGCCGACTCAGCGAAAAAATTTAAGGTCAAGGTCAAAGGTCATCCATAATACCCTTAAGACATGTTTGTCTAGGGCGACGAGTCTGAAAATAACGTCCGTTTCGCTCTACGACGCACCGTTTCCGAGATATCGACGAAAACGAAAAATGCCGACTCAGCGAAAAAAATTGAAGGTCAAAGGTCATCCATAATACCCTATATACATGTTTGTCTGGGGCGACGAGTCCAAAAATAACATCCGTTTCGTTGTACGACGTACCATTTCCGAGATATCGACGAAAACGAAAAATGCCGACTCAGGGAAAAAATTTAAGGTCAAGGTCAAAGGTCATCAATAATACCCTTAAGACATGTTTGTCTAGGGCGACGAGTCCGAAAATAACGTCCGTTTCGCTCTATGACGCACCGTTTCCGAGATATCGACGAAAACGAAAAATGCCGACTCAGCGAAAAAATTTAAGGTCAAGGTCAAAGGTCATCCATAATACCCTTAAGACATGTTTGTCTAGGGCGACGAGTCCGAAAATAACGTCCGTTTCGCTCTACGACGCACCGTTTCCGAGATATCGACGAATACGAAAAATGCCGACTCAGCAAAAAAAATTAAGGTCAAGGTCAAAGGTCATCCATAATACCCCTAAGACATGTTTGTCTAGGGCGACGAGTCCGAAAATAATGTCCGTTTCGCTCTACGACGCACCGTTTCCGAGATATCGACATAAACGAAAAATGCCGACTCAGCGAAAAAATTTAAGGTCAAGGTCAAAGGTCATCCATAATACCCCTTAGACATGTTTGTCTGGGATGACGAGTCTGAAAATAACGTCTGTTTCGCTCTACGACGCACCGTTTCCGAGATATGCATGAGAGCCTCAAGGATGACTCAGCTAAAATTATTTCGAGCCCTAGGTCAAAGGTCGTTTGACGAATCGGCCTCAAAATCAACAGGCTTCTTCCCTGGTGATATATGAACCTCCATGCAAAGTTCCACAGTCATTGCCATAACACTATTTGAGTTATCGTGCGGAAACCAGAAACATTGATTTCATCCTCACGGACCTCACGGACCCCGGAGCCGGCTCAAAAACAATAGGCTTCTTCCACACAACATTTCTGACCAGCAGTGAAAATTTGGCGAAGATACATCGAGGCAAACTGAAGTTATCGTGCGGAAACCAAAAAGTGAAAAAAAAAATTTTTTTTGACAAAACCATAAAGGCATTTCTGCTGAAATGCCTTAATTCAGTATATATCATTCCTCTATATTCGCAATTGATTCCTAAGCTGTAAAGATGATAATAAGCGACATATTAGCCATTTTGTTCTCTGACTTTGAAAATTGGATCGTGGGTCAAATTCTAGATCACCAAAATATTCAGCATACATCATTTCCTATATGTTCACTATGGACCCCTAAGCTGTGAATTTGATAATAAGAGAGATATGAACCATTTTGTATTCTGACCTTGAAAATAAAATGACTGGCCTTGAAATTTACGTCAAAGGTCAAATTCAAGGTCATGAGAATATTCAGAATATATCATTTCCTATATGTTCACAATTGATTCCTAAGCTGTAAAGTTTATAATAAGCAAGATATTAGCCATTTTGTCCTGTTGACATTGAAAATGAGGTCAAACGTCAAATTCAACGTCACTAGAATATTCAGCATATATCATTTCCTATATGTTCACAATTGATTCATAAGGCGTAAAGTCACTAAAAAGCAAGATATTGGCCATTTTGTCCTGTGACCTTGAAAATGAGGTCAAAGGTCAAATTCAAGGTCACAAAAATATTCAGCATATATCATTTCCTATATGTTCACAATTGATTCCTAAGCTGTAAAGTCGATAATAAGCGAGATATTAGCAATTTTGTCCTGTGACCTTGGAAATGAGGTCAAGGTCAAATTCGAGGTCACGAGAAAATTCAGCATATATCATTTCCTATATGTTCACAATGTATTCCTAAGCTGTAAAGTCGATAATAAGCGAAATATTAGCCATTTTGTCCTGTGACCTTGAAAATGAGGTCAAAGGTCAAATTCAAGGTCACGACAATATTCAGCATATATCATTTGCTATATGTCCACAATTGATTCCTAGTCTCTAATCTCAATATTAAGTGAGATATTAGGCTTAATGTGTCCCATTATAAAGCATAGGAGAATTTAACATGGGAAAGTCCCATTTGGGCCGAGTTTGGGCCCAAAATGGCCCACTTCGAGCGATTCAAGGGCAACGAAATTTATACATGTCACAGAGGTACATATGAGGAGTGTTATGCATGAATAAGAAAAAAAATTACTGAACAGATTTTGAGAAAACGACAGCCAAAGTCCAAAATTGGCCATTTTTCGACGAAAACGGCCGCCATTTTGAAATAATTGCGAAAATAAAAAAACTAAAAAATACCTCCCTCTCGAAATATTTTTAGGCATTTTTGTGCAAAATTTCAGAAAGATTCGATCGTAAACTTTAAAGATAAAAATGTAGACGGACGCCGACGGACGACGACGGACGACGGACGCAACGCCACGGCAATAGGTTATCGGACCAAAGGTCGGTAACCTAAAAACTGTAGAATGTACTCGATGTGGACTTTTAAGGGCAATTTGAGCATTTGTTTACATTCGGGTTTGTTTACATTCGGGTTTGATACACTTCCTTTATTATATACAGAACTGGCGTAAAATGTGTGTTAAAACTGATGTAATCTCGGACGGACTCTAATCGTCAAAACCAATGTGAGCACGTTTTGTTGTCTTGTATTGGACGATTTTCAATAAAATTTAGTTTTGAAAAAAAATATTGCATACATTCGAAGGCATGCAGTTGCTTTAAAAATGCAGGACAGATCCAGCGGTTGAAAAAGTAGTTAAAGAATAACGCATCCAGAATACACAAAGGATTGTTTTTCATCTACAACACATTCCAACCAATCTTTGCAGAATGAAAATATTTCAACGTAGCTGAACATCCCTTCTCTTGACACTGCAAGGGCTGTTCCGCCTCCACCTTGCCACTGGCAAGAATTCCATCTGGTGAATGATAATAAGTGTGATTTATTTGAATACCAAGAACAACATAGAACCTGGAATAGAAAGTACCCGATATGTAATAAAAGTGAAAGTGCTTCTAAACTGAATTTGCTTTAAACCTATTATGATGGCGCAGTGTGTAAGGGGTAGCGGCACCATGCGACAAGGGAAGCTTTGTGTGTGTTCCGTAAAGGGTATCAGGTGCAACGAAAATTTTACCATGATTCCGACATATAAATCGCAATATATACATCACATGATTCATGAAACACAAATATGATGCTTGTATTTTAATCTTTAACTGTAACACATTACAGAAGTGACAAATTTTCCAATATTGCTGAGTAAATATATTGTCATCACTGTTCAGAAACAAACAGCCCTCATTTTCTGCACATATATCATCAACACTGGTAAGCAACCGACTGCTATATGAAGGTTTTTTACTAAAACTCACTTTTGCTGAAGTTTTGGTTCGTAAGCACGTGTTTGTCTAGTTTGTTAGTCGGTAAAGGCAATCAACACCGCGTAGGGTGTATCATTAAACATCGAGTAGGGCATTCATAGCGAAACAGTTCTACGCCCGTGTATGTTGCCGAGACCTTTCCAGTCTACCTGACATTTTCCGATGTCTTCACAGCATGTCGATTGTTGCAAGTGGACTGCTAAATTATGTTGATGTCATAAAACCTACTTTGAACCCATTCAACCCCACACGGAATAGCGTTTGATCATACTCATAAGTTGAAAATCTTCCATATCGGTTTCACATTTGGAGGTTTCGTGACAACAATTGACTACTATTTGTACTCTTTGTAGCCATGCACTATTTGTACCAGAATAAATCCCAGTGTATATGTGTGCTATACTCGAATCGCATGGCAGATGTTCCTGTAGACTCGAACCAATAGTTAACTGGGCCTCACACAATCTAGAACGCGTCCTTGACAGACATATTTTGTACACGACCTCAGTGTGAATGATCGATGTCTAACACCAAGTCGTTAGACCGGAATTGGTGTACTTTCACACACGTTTGCTTAATATTGATCATCTAATATATGTTCACTAATTAATTTATAACGAATTTCAGAAACCGATCAGTCCTTTTTAAATGTTTTGGGTAATGCTACAAGGTTATTGTCCAAGGAGCAAAATTAGTTCTATTCTGAACCGTTCGCTCTTCTTCAGTGATGAAAACAGGTTTAATTTTAAATCATTTAAACCGTATCGTAGATGATTTCATTATGATTGTAATTGTCATAGTTAATAAATCCTTTCAAGGTGTATGTACAAATAACATTGCATTTACAAACATGGGGTGATAGGCTTTGAGGTAGGTCTTGTGTACATTTATTCACTCCAATCGAAGGCTAAAGTTCCATTCAGAACATTTTTTGCTATTTCCGTGTCCCGATGCATGCCATTAACGATAAACATGTTCTTATAACCAATCAGATGAATTCGTCCTAACGTATCATGACGTGATTCGGACGCGGAAGTGAAAGCTGATGCATTTCGAATAGGCCAAAGATATAAATACTCAATTAATCTGGATTGGGATTTCCTAACGAAATGTTCCCATACTGTAATAGTTAAAAATAAATTACCAACATACTCAACCTTTATCACATGAATCGGGTTTTGATCATGTCATTGACTTACAAAACTTCCATATAGGGCTGATGGAACTGGTATACCTATCATATCATTTGTATCTGTATATAAATGTACCTCGTTCGATCAGTCCTATAATGAGTGTTACCAAACTAATTTCCATCAGATAGTGCTATAGAGAATGATATGGATAACTCATGCCACGTTGCATGTTGTTTCGAGACCAATAATCAAGTTCAAAATGCGATACTCTAAGAGATTCTATACAACTATCTTCGATAATGATGGTGGTGCAATCTTATCCTGATCCACATTAGTGGAGATAACAAAAACACATGTAACCCGTACAACACACAAACCTCTGATGAAGTATGATATCTGTGTCGTGATGCAAAGCTCGTAGTAAAAAGAAATATCAAACAGACGACCGTACTTGTTGTCCCTCCTCAGCACACGTAATCTTTCAGATTGTAACGGGGACACCAGCATCACTTTTTCAACGTGTTTATGTAAATGTTTTTTTTTCCCTCGGTTCCTGTTTGTCAGATTTTTTTTTACAAAAGTGCAAATGTATTTTAACTGCATCAGGTGTAACTAGTTATATCATTGATATGTTCTCGACCATTTGTGTTCAGGCTTAAAACGAACATTGAGTACATTGGCTTTTTTACATGCATTGGCGGAAGGTATTGTGTGTTCTAGGAATTCGACAAGAAATTTCAATTTGTGGTAATGAACAGGGCACGAGTCGTATTTCAGCCAAACAGACAGGCATTGATCCCCCTGAATGTCAAAGATTGCAGGGCGTTATTGTTTACCATTCACTGGAGAATTCAATAAAGTTATTGATTTTAGCTTGCTCTAATGCAAATTAAAGTGCAACTCTATTTGAAAGAACGTTATAAAATGGAATATACAACAAAGCAATTTTATACAGTAATGATTTTGTGTCATCACGATATTTCCACTACTATGTAGTCCTGTTCCTTCCCTTTCAACTGCAGGGGTAACCTGCTGCAATGCAGGGGAAGTTGATTACATATTTACATGTGTGATATTGTAGTCAACAAGCATGGAACCAATTCACAAGTATACCGTAGTTGTCCGTGTGAACGCCCATGTCTGGGCTACCGCCCACCTCCTACTAGAGTATTCTTCAGTAAAATTACTTAACTGCGCACCTTTCATCTTTGTCTGATTAGTTCCTCAAGGTCGGACCCCCACATTCGGAAATGTTTTCATCATCATAGGGCTGAAAAGTCACGTGTCGTCATGGTACTTGTCATAACCTATTTCACGGGGTTTGTTTCAGATTTGTGTCTGTTTTTTTCGGATTTTGTTTCGGGCTTTGTTTCTGTTGCAAAATGTTGTATTTTACGTTTGTTATTGGCATCATCAAAATCTGACTGTATTGGTGGTAACAGATTGATACTTACATTCTAAATTGTTTTGATAAGTTGTTAGGCAGTTGTCCACTAATTCCATCTGGTGTACAGTAGAAACAACTATAATTACACACTATCTGCCCCTGATGACGCCAGTGTGGCTTCAGATATGAATGTTTGGTCGGGCTTTGTTTCTATTCTGAAAGTTTTGTATTTTAGGTTTTTTATTGACATCAAAATTTGGTTCACATGGGTAATAGAATGATACATACATTTGTTGTTGTCGTCGGCGGCATCCACATTTTTATCTTTGAGTTTATGGTCGTATTTCTCTGAAATTTTGCACAACAATGCCTAAAAGTATTTCAAGAGGCAGTATGGCAGTATTTTTGATTGTTTGATTTTACAATTTTTTTTTCGAAATGGCGGCCATTTTCAACAGGAAACGGTCAAATTTGGACTTTAGCAGCCATTTTCTCAAACTCTGTTCAGTAACTTTTAGTCTTTTTGATGCATAAGAATCCTATGTACCGCTATGATGTGTATGAGTTTCTTGCCCTAAATGGAACTTTCTCATGTTGAATTCTCCTTTGCTTTATAATGGGGCATATAATTCCTATATAATATTTACCTTGATATTGAGATTGGAGAATAGGAATCACTTGTGTGTGATAGTGTGAGATTAATACAACGTATTATTCCCCTATGATGGTCAAGATATGAACTATGAGAACTCACAGTGCCAAACAATGCTATCTTTTGAATATTGTCGCGCCCGAGTGTATGGGCGCTAATTCAATCATCTGTCAACTACGAACACGAGCCAATTTAGTTCCACGGATTACATTTCATGCCATGCCTAGGAAGCGATGACGACCGTGAATAGAGACGCGGATGAAGGGTCTCGTAGTCAAGTATAATCTATTTACACCCAGCTGTCAAGTTCCATTGTTGGTTAGTCAGCATTAGAAATTAATCTTCTATGGCATCGAATCATCCTGAACCTGGTGTTTGAAATACAATGCTGTAAAACACTCACTGCCTGCAAGGAGTCAATCAGTTTCATGTCGGGGTTTATGCGTGGTTCAACAGTCACTTCTCATCCACAGTCACTTATATCAGTAGGGGGGTCAAAGAACAATAGTGGGCAGCATCCGCATAAATTATGGCAGTTAAAATACATCTGAATTGTTCACGACAAAGAAACTTATCAATGACATCATACACAGAAAAAAATAATTTTCTTATACCAGAAATAAAAGTCTGAGTATGAGAAATATATTCTAGGGACTCTGGCAAGAAAGTTTTTCTTTCATGCCATTCAAGAAACTTTTTCTAGGATGAGAATTATGTATGTTCTTAGTCCCAGAAAACAAAGCATACACTCAGATAAGAATAATTCTCTTGGGTGACATCAACATTTTCTTACCTCAAGAAACAGATATTTAAACACAAGAAAAATATTCTTCTATTCAGGAGGCTATTCAAGAAAATTTATCTCATTACCAGAATTGTAAAGAAAAATATTCTCAATATCAAATGAATTCTTCTTCCATCAAGAAAAGATTACTACTGCTCATTATTATAGCAAGATTTATTTTCTTACATTCAGGAATACCACAACACTGTAGGGTGAAACAATTTTATTTCACAAACATGCAAACAAATCGCTCGTCACTTGCGAGTAAACAAATCGCTCGTCACTTGCGAGAAATCCAAAAGTCATACAGCCATGAAAATGCTACATTCAACTAAGGTATATGAACACTATAGGGAAAAAAGGGCTAAGATAGGTTACCAGACAATATATAATAGCTATTTTGTCTCGAGACCTTGAAAATAAGGTCACAGTCAAATTCAAAGTTACAAGAGTATTCAGCATATATGATTTCCTATACGTTCACAATTGATTACTAAGCTGTAAACTCAATAATAAGAGAGATATCAGTTATAATGTCCTGTGACCTTAAAAATTAAATCAAAAGTCAAATTAAAGGTCATCAGAATATTCCAGATATATCATTTGCTGTATGTGCACAATTGAATCCTAACTTGTAAAGTTGATAATAAACAAGATATTAGCCATTTTGTCCTGCGATACCTTGAAAATGAAGTCAAAGGTCAAATTCAAGGTCATGACGATATTCAGCATATATCATTTCCTATATGTCCACAATTGATTCTCAAGCTGTAAAGTCGATAATAAGCAAACTATTACCGGTAGCCGTTTTGTTCTTTGACCTTGAAAATGAGGTCAAAGGTCAAATTCTAGGTCATCAGAATATTTGGGCTATATAATTTCCTATACGTCCACAATTGATTCCCAAGTCGATAGTCAATTATAAGCGAGATATTAGCCATTTTGTGCTCTGACCTTAAAAATGAGGTCAAAATCAAGGTCGTGACAATAAACAGCATATTTCATGTGTCCACAATTGATTCCTAGTCTATAATCTCAATATTAAGTGAGATATTAGGCATAGTGTGTCCCATTATAAGGCATAAAATAATTTAACATGGGAAAGTCCCATTTGGGAGCCGTCAAGAAAATGAAAATATCCACCACACGCAGACCGTCGAATCAAGGGCAACGAAATTTATACAGATTACAGAGGTATGTGAGGGCAATCTTTTAACCCCTTCACTGCGGGGCTCAGTGAAATCGCCTGTGCGGAGGAAAAATAGCAAAATATGATATTGTCTCAGATATTTTTAATTTTTCAAGAAAAAATTGGAATATTATTGTAAAAATTATATATATTTGGTACGAAACTTTATTCCCACCAATGCAGCAGCAATGCCAATAAAATTTATTTGCTATGGAGCAGGTTACCATGGCAACGATCACATTTTAACAAACAAAGCATGCTTTTTACACGGCACTAAATTATTCCCATCAGACACAAAGTTATGTCTCCATTTCCATTGACCCGATCAGATATATTATGTAAGAGCTAACTTAAATAGTTCACGCTTGCTGAGCAACATGTTGCAATCATAACTGTCAAAATGAACAGCATATACATATTGTAAATCACATCTATACCATGTGTGTATATAAATCAAGATTTGCATGTAGACAAATACATGCTGGTTCTCTTCTCTTTGGCAGAAATCAATCTAAAGACGTACATATAAGTTTGAGATGACTGGCCGAATAGTGCTAACTGCATTATCTTAGAGTGTCCATGCATGTTCGCCAAACTTATGTGAAATATCATAACGATCTTGACACTCCACACTGACTTATCACACATTGTTCAGAGCCCGAGACCTTCTCGGGCTATACGCACACTGGAATTGACGTTAGTGCCCGAGACCTTCTCGGGCTATACGCAGCGAAGGGGTTAAAATGAAAATCTCAAAACTATCTGAACAGATTTTGAGAAAATGGCTGCCAAAGTCAGAAATTGGCTGTTTTCGGCAAAAATGGCCGTCATTTTGAAAAAAATGCGAAAAAAAAAAAACCCTCTTGAAATATTTTTAGGTATTTTTGTGCAAAATTTCAGAAAGATCCGATCGTGAACTTTAAAGATAAAAATGTGGACGGACGACGACGCTGAACGCAACGCCATGCCAATAGGTTATCGGACCATATGTCCGGTAACTTTAAAACATACATACTTACATACAGTCATAAGACACTGCAATTGGAAGAACACATGCTCATCAACAAGTAGACGAATGCTTCTCCTGTGAAATTTGCAGTGAATTTGGAATTCAACATGTAAGGCTCACGGAATTCTTATGCTGGTTGTACGAAATACGCAAATTAACCTGTGAATTTCTTGAATTTCAGAACCGCAGTTCTGTAGGACTTGGTCATGTCTTTGACGTGGATTTGATCTAGTAGCATATGTGTTTGCAAGAACGATAAACATGTTTCCAATCCCGAAGGGTAGGTAAGATTAAAGGTATAGTACAACCCCATCATGACGAGGAGAGCCCGACTGTAATCTTTGATGAAACTCATGCAGATGTTCTCGGCCACTACTATGAGCGATTTTGATGTTCGGAGGATGCGTGGGTGGTGAGAAGTAATAAGTTTGTTAGGGTCGACTCCGTCCTAGTAATAAAACATACACACACGCACATAATTATTCATGACGCAAAAAATATTTATTTCCATAATATACAAGGCAATAAATGTTTTTGTTTCTGGCAAAGATAAACATATACCTTGACTTCATACAATATCTGTGCCTTTTTAGTGGACTTCGTAGCCTGAAAGAGCTCTGGGAGTACCTGAAGGACATTAAGTGTCGATATAAGATATTCCTGAACAGCCCCATTGGGCAATTCCGCACTCTATAATCTAGTGAGAGGAAACCCACATTAATGCGTAATATTTCATGGGAAACAGATACTAACTGATCATGGACACATTGAGACAAGGGCAACATCAGCAAGGTAACTTCAATACTTAAATTACCGTAAAAGGAAAATATTTCCAAACTCCACGAACATTTTTCTAGTATCGATACGGTATCCCTGTAGGGCTATTTTTCCTAATGGAGTAACAAGTCTTGGTAACCAGTTACTAACAAGTAATAACTTCAGCAGTATTACAGTGGTCCAATTTAACATCACGGTACATACTATTATTTCCACATAAAGTATATGTGACAAATGTACACAAGATATTGTACAAATGTTTCATTGACCATCTATCTATCTCATTTTCCCCGAGAATAATTCGGAAAAAAATATGTGTGTCTTTGAATGAACTATTTGATTTGGCTTTGTCTATATTGCAAAATGTTATATTTTACGTTTGTTATTGGCATCATCAAAATCTGACTGTATTGATGATAATAGATTGATACTTACATTCATACCACTGAGTCGGTGTCAAAGCTGGTGGACGTTAAATCCATGGGGTTAGTTTCGGGTTTCTAGATTATTGTTGGGCTGTTGTATACTAATTCCATCAGGTGTACAGTAGAAACAACCACATTTAACACACTGTCTGCCCCTGATGACGCCAGTGTGTCTTTGGATAAACCACTTGGTTGGGCTTTGTTTCTATCGCAAAATGTTGTATTTTACGTTTGTTATTGGCCTCATCAAAATCCGACTCTATTGGTGGTAATAGATGCTGGCGGACGTTAAATCTGTCCCCGATGATACCATCAACTCAGTAGCCTTCTGGCTTGTGATTAGGTACTTTTGTACTTGTCATATTCTCATATATCTATTCCATGGGGTCAGGTTCGGATTTCTAAATTATTTTCATAGGTTGTTGGGCAGTTGTATACTAACTACATTAGATGTACAGTAGAAACAACTACATTTAACACACTGTCTGCCCCTGATGACGCCAGTGTGTCTTTGGATAAAGTGTTTGGTCGGGCTTTATTTCTAGTGCAAAATGTTGTATTTTACGTATGTTATTGGCATCATCAAAATCTGACTGTATTGGTCGTAATGGATTGATACTTACATTGGCGTTATACATCCAGAACACCTGAACTGATTTCATTATGGCTATAGGGTGCAGGAAGTTCCACAAAATGTTCTTGGTGTCACCCAGCACTGGGCTTTGATATTGGATCACGTAATCGGCTTTGTTCGCTCGGAATATGTTGTAATTGGGTAATGGTTACTGTTTAATAACCACTCTAACCCAGTTTGTTTCGCATTTCAAGTACACGCCCACGGATGTTTCCATGATCAATACATGATCCGTATTTATTGTCTCACAATGACTCTTCATTCCATTCGGTACGACTCGAATAGTGATTAGTTTAATGAAGTGTCCTGTATGGTTGCAATTGAACGAGAACACGTTTTACAAATATGACCAAAATAGTACCCTGCTTCTCGATCTACATGTAGTAGTGCACAACAATATCATTATAATGACAGGTATTAATGCAAGCACTAGGCATAAACAACGTTTAACTAAATCCCTGCATCGCAGATTATATCATTTATCATTCTCATTATAGAGTTGATACGAATGGAACATGTCTCTCAATATTTGTAAATTTCTAGGGATTCATACTACTGATTGCTGTTCTGACATTAAATGTCAATATTTAATTTGAATGTCAGTGTTTATGTTTGATGCTGATCAGTATGACCTTCCAAGTATCTTGTTTTTGAATTGGTTTTGTTCTCTGTTTGTTTTGATATCTGATTAACATGGTTAACAGGTTAACATAGCTTATTCACACTCATAAATATGTTTTTGTTCTACATATTTTATATTCTTTATAATCAATGTTCTCTGAATAAATTGGATAGAATTAGAAGTTTGAACAAAACTGTTTTTGCGCAGGTGGTACAAAATAATAAGAACTAAATGAAGAAATATATCGTATCTCTGCATGTGAATCATATATGGGTAGATTCATATGACAAAACAACTTTAAATCCAAACATTTTATTATGTCAATCCGAACACCCGACGTCCCGGCCATATATGTATATATTGCACAATAGGCTTACATTAGGCTTGCACAAAAGGCTTCCTATTTACCTAGTTGGCTATCACTACCCAAAATTTCCGATTACTATACTCTGATTTTTGTAAACTTGTAAATACCGTTCTCGCTGATAATTTTTTGCGATGCTAAATGGTATCATGTTATAACTTGGCTTACTTCCCCTGGGTGTCAAACGACAATTTTCTACCGAATTCCAGAATTCTATCGAAATAAATTAGCCCAAGCGCTAAGATAGGTTACGGACAATTTTGGTTCAAGCGACACAGGTGAGATATATGACATCGAGATTTATCAATCAAGGTCATCTTTCTGTACATACGTCAATGTCGCCATTTGGTGTGCTGCATATAATTTTGAATACATATATTCATAATACAAATATAATATCTATCTACAAGTATTTTGTCCGTAAAGGCCAATTTACACATTTCAGGTCAGGCATGACCTTGAGATTAAGCCTTCACGGTCGACTGACGTCAACCTCAAGGTCACCAAAGATGGTGACCTTCTGCTGTTCTGACTCCCTATATGCTAATAATGCAATCCTAACCTGTATGTGCAATTGTTTTAGCCCCTCAAGCCAATTTACATTTCATGTCAGATGTGACATTGAGATTTAGTACTCAAGGTCATCTGAGGTCAGAAACAATGTCACCAAAAGACTCCCTAAATGCTTCCTAATATGAACATAACCTATCTACAAGCATTTTGTCTATTGAGGCCAATCTACACATTTCTTGTCCCCATGACCTTGAGATTTAGACTTCAAGGTTATCTGAGGTCAACCTCAAGGCCACAAAAAGATGCACCATATAAATGGTTATTCTATATGGTTATAATATAAACCTGAGCCCTATGCACAAGCGTTTTTGCGCTATATGACAATTTGTACATATCGGCCTGTTTAGACCTTTCCTGCCCACAGATTGGGCCTTTTCAGCAATTCAAGGACCTTCCTCTTTATAAACGATGTCGAGGATCCCAATTAGTATGTCATGAAACAAAAATAATCAAAACTGATCAGATAGTTTTCGAGAAAACAATCAAACATTTTTGAGGCCATTTAAGCCATAATTTTGGGCCTATCGATCGATTCAAGGCACTACATCTTTATAAACAATATCAAGGACCCAAATCAATATGGTTTGACACAAAAAGCTGAAAACTGATCAAACAGTTTTCGAGAAAACAGCTAAAAACTGAATCTTAGGCCTTTTTGAGCCATAATTTCAGGCCTATTGATCGATTCAAGGCACTCTATCTGTACAAACAATGTCGAGGGCCCCAATTAGCATGTTTAGAAACACAAATCTCAATAGTGATAAGATAGATTTCGAGAAAAGACAGACAAGGTGCAAATTTGGGCATTTTGCGACCCAAAAATGGCTGTTTTGACCTTTCAAGGTCAATTTCAAGGTCACCACACTAGTCGCCATATATGACTTCCCATTTGATAGTGCCAAAGTGTTCAATGAGTACAGTCCCGGCAGCTCCCATTATGAAGGAAAGAAGTGCCAAAAAATATTTCAAAGGGTGAAAATTTTTTTTTGGCTGGAAATGGCCCAAAATGGATAGTAATGCGATTTGGGGCGAAAAATGTTTTTTCGACGACTCGTCAAAAATTCAAAATGGCCGCCACACAGAGATTGGTAATTCAAGGGCAACCAAACTTATACACGTCACAACGGTTTATAAGAGGAATGTTTAACAAAAATCTCAAAACTGATCAGACAGTTTTTGAGAAAATGGCCGCCAAAGTTCAAAGTTGAGCGTTTTTCGACGAAAACGGCCGCCATTTTGAGAAGAATTGGAGAATCCAAAAACTAAAAAATTCCTCCTTCTTGAAATATTTCAAGGTATCTTTTCCCAATTTTTCAGAAAGAGTGGACCATACACTATAATAAAATATGAACGGACGCTACGTGACGGCAATAGGTTATCAGACCATAGGTTCGGTAACCTAAAAATTGAAAAAAGTTAACAATCTACCCCACTGTTAAACTCCAGCCCAGAACGGGATCTCGAGAAACTGAGCATATTCGGAGACTTGGTCATGTTTACACCCACCAGCTTTGGAAGTATTTCGTAATTTTGTACCAACAGACACACTGGAGTGTATTTTACACAAACATGTTGATTTCAAAAGATACGCCGCTACAAAAGTTACACAATTCAGAAAATCATGTGCGAACTCAGAAATTCAATGATTGAGCTGAAATTTAACATTGGATAGATTGCCAACTCTTCACATTTTCACTATAGAAATCTGGAAATCCGTAAGAAATTGCTGTTTGACTCCCAGATGAAGTATGCCAATACGATACCATTTAGCATGAAAAAAATATCAGCTAAAACGGTGTAAACGAGTTAAAAATCAGATTATAGCATGGATCACACTCAATCCTGTAGCAATGTGATTGACATGGTTTAGAAAATTTCAATATACACGTACAACTATGGATATACTTTAGATATGCATTAGAATATATAAAATATGGTTTGATGCAAATGTGTTTTAGGACGTGCACGTGCAGGAAGTTAACACGAGAAATACTAGTTTGCCCGATGACCCTGAAACCAATTGTAAACCAATTATGATGGTGTTGGCACCAGGCAATAGTGATTGATTAATTGATTGATTGATGACGGAAGTAAAACACCCAGGAATGTAATCAAGGACAAAAAGTAGTCTGGCATCATTGTAGTGAGAGAGAATATTATATTTTGTAGTATATTTTTGTGTAACAACTGAATCCCCATGATTTCGTATGATTAAATTTTGATTGTGCCTGTATATATATGATTTGTATTTGTGTGATAATTACCATTTTTATCTTCCTGAAACGAAAACACTCCCGCTGTAAAATCAGTAGTGTACTATTGTCATAGTCGTGGCAGTGAAGTTTAGAATGTAATGACGTCAATAATGGTCTAGTCTACTTCCGTGCCTGTGGGATGTGTTCATTTCCTGGGAAAGTGACAAATACATGAGCCACTCACACGGATGCTGTGGCAATTATCGATGGGCCTCAAAGTCTCGGAAACTGGTATCAAAACAACAACACCAAAACAACGTCGTTCGATATGTGTTGTGTGAACATATACTGACAAAACATTAGTTTGAATGGAATGTTTAATGACAGAGAAATATGTGCCTGAAATAGTTACAGAATGAATCATACAAGTTCTCACATTCAGAAGATGTGTGTATTTCGCATGTATATTCTCCGAATTCTGCTACACGAGACATGATTATAAATGTATTGGCATTACTGTACTATCTTATTCACGTATTCAATACTTCTAGCACATGGCCTCAATTTCAGTTATTGATAAAAACAATATTTGGGAGCAACAAAGTGGAATGAAGTAACTTATCGAAGCCTTTAGAATATCTTCAATATTTATGCTCTGACTTCTACTTTTCCATATTGCATAAAACTATGGCGTGTGAATACCGGAACCTAACAAGCACGATATTAGCTGATCTCATTCACAACTCGCACATACACCATTTGCAAATTCTTGTGGTTCCTATTATCACCAAAAATATCAGCATTTCAGGGAAGGATGATTCGTGCAATTGGTCTCCCAACGTTTCCCCACATGAGCTTGTTCATTCTTATTTATCCGGGACCATTAACTGTATGTGTTTCCTCGCTTCTACCGGTCGTCAACAATAAGATAGGAAGCAGATTTATGTAAGTGTTTATGGGAATATGCTATTTACTGATTATCAGAATGCGCCATATCGAAGGAAGGATTAGTTACCACTCTACAGAGGAAGCAGATCAACAGTCCAAATTGTGCTGAAGCATGGCACAACAGAACTAGATATAATCAGTCCCATAACAGGGATTAACAGGTACAATGGATGTTTTATGTATGACGTGTATATATGTGAACTGTGAATGGCAAATATTTGGTGAATTTTGAAACAGTTTACAAGGGTGGACTGCACTTCAATAATACTGTTTTGTTGTGTCTAAAAAGTATGTGCGTTTGTATTTTACAGTAGCCTATTGGTGTTTCAAACTCGTTTGTACTCAAAATTCTTTGAAGCTTTGTCACTCGGATGATACAAGACCTGCAATGCAAACCGATTTGTCCACATACAGGTTGCTGCATTGTAGTACGGTTATGAACAGATCGGTATCATCATTAACAAAGTGAGTTCGAAAGTGTGCAATATGGTCTGGTATATTTCCGTGAGAGTACATATAGGCTTAGGTATGTGCTCATTTCCCGGTGAAGTAACAAATACATGCGCTACGTGAGAAGCTGCCCGGTGAAGTGACAAAGACATGAGCTACTTGTGAAGCTGCTGTGGCTGGTATCGATGGGCCTCAAAGTTTCAGGAAACTGGTCTCACAAGTCACAACAAAAACGAAACAAAAGCACTAACGTCCATCCACATGTGCATATACACATTTACGTAGCGCACTTTACCCGCTAATGCTACTCGTCCATTGAATGAATGGCATTTAATCCGTCTGGCACATTGTAATATTCATGAAATTTAGATCAAGGAATATCCTCCAAGAACAATAATAGCTAATACTGAGTGAGACAATTCAATTGAACACAAGATATCATTCGGGCCCAAGTGTCATACACTGCGCCTTCTTCTATATTCAATTAGGATTAAAAGGTGACAGACGGATTAAATGGCATGCATTTAGTGGACGAGTAGTATTAAGGCGCAGTGTATGATACTTGGGCCTAATTTGGCTGTGGAAAGCTCATGTACTGTGTTAATTCGTCCTCTATAAAAAATACGTTACATTGCAAAACTCTGAAACATACGAGGAGTTGCGAAATCAGAAGGCGAAGGCAAGCTGTTCAATGAGTCTCGAGACACGGGTAGCGCCAGGGCTATAGCGATGGCGATGATATCGCATGGCAATTTTGAAAAAAATAGATGGCAAAATACAGCAGTTTTTTCGAAAAGTGTACAGTGTTCCCTTCAGTGGGAAAAACGCCAGCTGGAAAAAGGTTTTGAACCGATTCAAACACTGCGGAAAATACCCGTGAGTTTATACATGATTTATATATTTATTCATAAATGTTTCTTGTAAAATGCCATTATTTCCAGAACATGCATCCCGGAGGGGGTGGGGGAGGGGTGGGTGGGTGGGGGACATGACTAATATGTTAGATGTAGCAATGTTAGATGGGGAGTATTGAGAACATGATTGAAATCAAAATGTATGTACCAGTATCATAGTGTAAGGAACCGTAATTGACACGTTTGTGGGGCGGTAGGAACTTTTTTTTTTCGGTATGCGACAATTTTTTTCCCCTACTTACAATATTCTACTTACATCTAACATGTAATCATGCAATATACATCATATGCAATACATATATTCACCAGCAAACACCATATCAATGTAAACATAAAATCACAAAATTCTGTATCTTACAAGCAGCATGCATCATCTGAAAACATTTCACTTATCGATATACTACACTTCAGTTACATTGATGTGTAAATACGTATACATTCTTAATAAGTATACATTCTATAGTATTCTCCGCTGTTACCGTTTTTAATAATACAAACTCCATGTAAGAAACAACAAAAAAAGAAAACAGGAAAAGAAACAAAAGCATAAGAAACTTTTGCTATACTTATATCATATTAATCTCTATACCTCGGCACATGTACATGCAATTACCTTGATTAATGATATTTTAGTTATGAGATATATCAAAATAGTACTCTTAATTACACTGATGTGTAAAAAGTATATATGCTTTCAGTTATACATTTGTAGTGCTATCCGTCATTACCGTCTTTAATTACAAACTCTCTAAAGTATGGAAAACAAAAGAAGAATAGTAAAGAACAAAACACAAGAACCATAGGCTACACTTATATCGCGCTAGCTTCAATATATGTACATACATTTAACTTGTGTGAGTAATATCTATAAAAACTAATACACTGCACCAGTTGAACCACACAGCGACGACATTTTAGGAAACTTCTTTTCTAACTCATATCGTGTAAATAAATCTTTAGAGTCGTCAACCCTACTTCTAATCATACATTTCTTTGCAATTGATATAAGATATAAGACTCATTCATACCACTGAGTCGGTGTCACTGTCTGCGGACGTTAAATCTGTCTCCGAGGATACCATCAACTCAGTAGCCTTCTGGCTTGTGATTGTGTATTTATGTACTTGTCATCATGGTCATATATCTATTCCATGGCGTTTGTTCTGGATTTCTAAATTATTTTCACAGGTTGTTGGGCAGTTGTATACTAATTCCATCAGGTGTACAGTAGAAACAACTACATTTACCACACTCTCTGGCCCTGATGACGCCAGTGTGTCTTTGGATGAAGTATTTGGTCGGGCTTTGTTTTATTGCAAAATGTTGTATTTTACGTTTGTTATTGGCATCATCAAAATCTGACTGTATTGGTGGTAATAGATTGATACTTACATAGTTTACTTGTTTCCATACTTCACCCTGTAAGTTTTCAACGTCAACGCCAAGTGTTTTTTTCTTTTTCACTCGGGTACATTGGTTTTCTCAATGATATTTGTTATATCTCGTTCTACTTGAGTCCATGTGATTTGTATTTGTGGACAGATGGCGGAAAAATATTCAATAGTTTCTGAATCGTGACAGCTATTACAATATTCAATCTCAACCAATTTCATTTTGTATAATCTTTTGCGAGTTGGGTATATATTACATAAAATTCGCCATTACATTGTACTTAAAGCCGTGTCCTTCGTGACAATAAACATGATAAACGGCAGACACCAAGTGTTCTCTGTCAAGACAAATTTATTATATCTGGAATTCCAGTAGTTGATAACTGATATATCTTTGTTGTTGTTTTTTACCAAAAACATTCGAATTGTTTTAGATGTTGTTTTCGATATTGCAGTATTGTTTAGATAAATTTCCTCGTCTTTATCAGAGTAAACTTGTTGTTTGCTTACAGTGTTCATTGCATTCATAACTTCACTATATTCCATAACTGTTAAACCATTATCATCCACTTTGCTCGCTATGTTATCATGTGATAGTATGTGCTAATTGTTTATTATATCACTAACATATAAGATTCCACGATAAACCCACCTCTTAAAAAATAAAACATTGTTTTTGTAAGTAATTAACTTATTATTCCATAGGCTTTGTGAAATATTTTCAAGGGTATGCAGGTTATTTAAGTCGTCTATGGAAAACCAGTCTATAATTAACGTCTCATAAAAATTTGGGAACTTTTACGTAAGAACGTGACAAAGTTAGTCCAACGGATTGTCGCCGTGTTCATACCATCCTCGTACCGGGATCTCCCCGTTACTGTGTATAATAAAGATTCTTTTCTTAACAGCGTTTGTGTTCACAAACATGCGACCCGTCGGTGTCATTTTATCCACACAAACGAACGTAGCGTTTGCTAACGTTCAACTACGCAGCCCCTGAAACGCCACCTGTGTGAAAAATATACATTTATTTTTTTCCCACAGATTTTTCCCACAGATTTTTTCCCACAGATTTTTTTATCGTTCTCCTGAAGATTTTTTTCATTCCCACGATATTATTTTTCGTTCGTACGAAGATTTTTTTGTGCCCACAGTATTTTGTTTGTTATGACGGAAAAAAATCTCCGTAGAATCTTCGTACGAAAAAGTTCTTTGCGCGCACTATGTTGAAAGTGCGGCACGGATTGCTATACATCCAGGCAGAGCAATAATACGGAGCAACACCTGGGGCAAAACTATATTTCATTTTTCATTCGCACGAAGAATCTTTCATTCCAACAAAGATTTGTTTCATTCGTTCGAATTATTGGCTATGATGCTTTTCGACAACTGCTGCTCTACCTCAAGACCTCACAGTGGTTCATTAATATAGGATCACGTATGTCACGAAATAATGACTTCTTCCATGGTTGATAGTCATAGCTTGAATGTGTTCAATTACAGATTTAATCCACCAATTTAGAATTTTTGTCCAACCTTAACATACCGATTGTGTAAATTTTGTCCATGGATTTTGAGTTTAGTCTTGCGGATTGTTTTGTATTTGGTATCATACTTGTCTTTTAAACATCAGAATTCGGACTTCCATCGGTATTGCGTGTCAAGAACACTGCTCACTGCTACCAGTTGTAGCAGCTCTTACGATTTAGCAAGCTTCTCACAAAACATCACTGATTGACAGTTACAGTAGATTACATCATGCACCAACTACTGCAAAGTGCATTGATACAAGCGGTACATAATAGCATAAGTGTCATAAATTGACATGTGCTACGTTAATGCCACATAACAGCATATCAATGTCATACATTAACATATGACACAGTTAATTGCATATCATTTTATAAATTCGTGTTTAATGTGCCTACTATTCAGGAAAACTAGTTACCGTGTGACAGTGTTCGCGACAATGTAATGTAACGGTTGTGATTTTAGTGGCGAAGCTTCTATTCAGAAGCTGACAGCATCAATCACGTGGAACACCCTCGACTGTACAATGTAATTAAAATGCTTGTAATGCAATTAAAATGCTTGTCTCGCAAAATGGATATGGCTGGGTTTTGAAGGTAGTAGTCGTTTAGCCGGAGCACCAAAAATTAATCACTTAAGTACCAGTCTCACTGGGACCCCGGTGACGCCCGGCAGTGCGACGACAGGAAAATGGTCTGATCCGGGGCTAACCGTGGCGTTTCCGTAGTGCCGCTGGCTTTGCCATAGTGATACCGTGGTAGAACCGTGACAAACCGGGATCAACCGTGAAGCCACCGGGAAGTCCAAAAATATTTGCGGCATGCTGAAAATTCGGAATACGGATCTTTTTGGGACACTATGGTCACTCAGCCCACTGTTGTCACCATAACATGAACAGGGTGACTAGAGAAATTAAGCTAAATACATATGTCTCTAAAACCTCTGATATAGGAATTACAATAACCTATATGAGGTAACTCAAATTATCTGAATTTTGCTTATTCGCCATCGAAATTATGTTTGATATTCATTGCTAAGCAACGCATTTTGTATATAGATGTATACATTGACCTCTTTCCACCAACGCAACAATAGTGCACGGTTGAAATGGAAAACGGAAAATGGAAACTAAAACATTTCTGGAATAAGAGCAAAATCTGACCGAACGTGTGGAGGAGGATTGTTCCCAATATAGCAGTCGTTTGTATGGTGCACCTCATGGACTACATATACGACAATGTAAACAATTACCCAGCACAAAGCATTCGAACTATCGTTCCACAAAGTACATTTTCTCGAAACTACAATATAAAATGAAAACAATACTTGATAAAAGAGGAATTTTTTGACCAGCCCTGTCATGCAGTGTAGATGGCCCTGCACGGTACGATGTGTTACCTCCACATACAAAATTTATTAAGTACGTCCCATTCATGTCGTGACTCACAGGACTAATACTGAAATATGAAGGATAAAGGGCAATTGGTATCGACTTTCGAGCTGGTTTTGTCCTCGTGTCGACAAATAGTTCTAAATCTGTCCATGGCTATTGACGATTGCTAAAATGAATATACTGTGATCGCCATGCAGAAACAGATATATTGTATGATAATTACACAAATAGTGCACAAAACCTGTTATTGCTACACAATATGTGCCTTTTTGGAGCTTCTCAAAATATGGACTATATATGTCCTTTAAGCCCTATGTATATATTCCCTATTGTGTCGTGAGAATGTCACCAGGACAGGATGAGTTTCGCTCGTTGGGGTGTGAAAAGGTTTATACGTGCTTCAAGGTTTATGATTGCTTGCAGTTGCTGGACAGGTCCTACCGGTAGGTCTCCAATGCTTATTACATTGCTTGACGTATCATAATGTTCGTTTTTTTTGCGCACTAATGTTATACCTACTGAAATTGCAAAACAAAACGTTAGTTATCTCGAAATTGCCAGATAACGTAAAAGGATATGGCTTCAATGCATTTGCCTTCGGTTGTCTCGAGGCCCTACATTCAATAATACTCCAAGCAGGTTATCGCACGTTCATTGTTGATCTTAAAGCTGCTGCCTTCGAATGTATGCAATATTTTTTCAAAACCATTTTTGTGTTAAACACATCTAATGCAATATAACAAAAGGTGTGCTCAATGATTTTGACGATTACAGTCCGTCCGAGTTGTCTTTTCATCCGTTTTAGTGCCCATTTCGTACTGGTTTTGTAAATAAACAAATGAAGTGTATCCATCAAACCCGAATGTAAACAAATGCTCAAATCGTGCTTAAAAGTCCACATCGAGTACATTTCCAGTTCTTTTGTGCATATATAGTGTAGTTATGAGAAAATAATCAGTGATATATCATGATGTGCGTGGAATTGTCAGTCTATATCGCATTTATATGCTTTGTTTACATCTGCGTGTGATGGATACAGTTACTGTATTTACGCTAGAACAGCCTGTTCAAATGAGCAAAATTTCCCTGAGGACTGGTTATTTCCATTACAATTGATGTGAGTATGTTTCATTCAGTTAGTTTAACATGTTCAGTATGACATATAGTATTCGAAAAATTATGTCTGGTTTCGAAGGCAGCTGCTTTAGTAATGATCTGATGCAAGAAAATGCAATAAATCGGATACGGCGCTTGGGTAAGGGGATTAATAATGACCTCCGCACTACTGCACAGTACGATGATGCAAAAGTACACAGTACAATGATGTAATTTGGTACACCAAATCATACCAATGTCATTCATATGCAACGTTAACGCTACATAATAACATACAACAGTGTCATAAATCAACATATAATACTGCATATGACATTGTTAATAACATAACAGTGGCCTAAATGCATTCGCAACGTTAATACTATCCAGAAGAAACAGTGGCAGTGTTCAAGCCAATGTAATGTAACGGTGCTGAAGTTAGTGGTGAAGCTCCTATTCAGAACCTATCACCATCAATCACGTGGAACACCATCGACTGTGCAATGCTACTAAAATGCTTGGAATGCAATTAAAATGCTTGTCTAGCGAAATCGGTATGGCTTGGTTCTGAAGGTAGTTAACAAACTAGAACACTAAAAATTGTTCATTAAGGCTGAAACACTGGTCATCTGCAGCAGCCTCTACCGCTTTAACCCACAGAAATCTGTGTCTTCCAATGATCCTATAGAACATATCGATTGGTGATTGAGTCCACTCGTTTTTGGTTGGTGTTATAGTTCTCATAAGTACACGCAGAAAAATATTGATCATGTTGTGATATCGAATTGACAACGAGGATTCTCTTCAGTGTCTTCGGAAACATTTCCTGTGTTGAACTGAATACTGGAAATGCGGAATATGGATCATTTCGAGACACTTTTGTCAGCAATGAACTCAACCGATTGCTGCCATCATAACATCAACAGGGTGACTAGGAGAACCAAACTAAATACGTATGTATTTATTGTACTGAATAAATAAATACAGATCTATTTATTGTAAAAGTACAATAACCTATGAGGAGCTCAAAATATCTGAATTGATGGCACAGCCATCTTGTGTTCCCCAGCTGAAAACGCGAACGCGAATAGCCCATTCTCATCACGTGACTGCCAACGCCCACCTGATGACGCGTTCCTCACTCCCAATCAGAGCGCGGAATCCCTTGTGTCATGTGACTCTTCTATTTACCAATACCAGAAGCACATGACAGTGTTAGTTCAGACAATATCAACAATGCATTTTCGAACTTAAATGTCCGTGTTCCATCGAACAGTTCCCTGCTGCTGAACAACCACAGCAACATACCCACCATCATAACCACCACCAAGATTGATAAAGGGAAAATCCCCCACTGGGTCGCCCCTTTATTTCAAGCAACAACAGCGCAACTGAACGAATTTCCCAATTTGGGGGTCACTCCCTCGAAGATATTGCACATAAAGGCAAATCCTACTTGAAGGACACCACACATATCCTTCAGATTCTTCAGCAGCTGGGCCATATACCCCCCAACTGTCTTCGCGTCACACTGGACGTGTGTTCTCTCTACACAAACATCCCCAATGATAAAGGGATCAAAGCTGTACAGCAAGCACTCCTTAAACACCGCCCCATGGGTCAAAACCCATCCGACACGTCTCTATTACGTCTCCTACCTATGGTTCTCACCATGAACAACTCCACTTTCAATGGCTCACATTACCTCCAAATAGGAGGTACATCCATGGGGACCCGATAAGCACCAAACTATGCAATCATCAGCATGAACAGATTCGAAGATCTGCATGTTTACTGCTTCCCACTGCAACCATTGCTGTGGGTACATTTCATAGATGACATCTTCCTTATTTGGCCACATGGTCCCAATGAATTAAACCTATTCATTGAACACCTCAACACTTGCCATCCCACACTGAAATTCACCAACAAAGTGTCCACTACATCAATCAGCTTCCTGGACACACTGGTCATCTTTAGGTCAAAACCGAACCCTACAAACCAATCTTTACACCAAACCCACAGATACACATATGTATCTCCACTTTGGCTCTTTTCACCCCTCACACTGTTAAGTCCAGTCTAACTTACAGTCAATTTCTCCACATCAGAAGAATTTGCAGCACCCCTGCATTCTTCGAACTTAATGCACAAAAAGACACACAAAACTTCCTGGACAGAGGCTACCCCGCCAAACTCCTGGAGGATGCACTCGTTAGGGTCAGCAGTGTCCCCGGATCGGACCTCCTCAAATGCAAACCCGCCCCGACTCCCAACCCAACGACAATGACAACCCCATATACGCTACTACTACCTACCATCCTGGCCCACCACTCTTCAAACATATTATCGCACACAACTGGGACATTTTAATGCGCAACAAAGCAACCCGCAACTTACACAACTCCAAAATCATCTTTGGTCACAGACGTCCGAAAAACTTCAGGGATCTCCTTGTCCATGCTGCATTACCTGCACCACCAGATCCCGCCAAACCGGAAAGGTCTTATTGCAGCAAATCCAACTGTGTCTACTGCACCCTACACATCAAAGACCAACCCATCACTGACCCCACCACCCACAGGAAATATAGAACCCGCCACAATGTGAGTTGCATTAGTAACAATCTCATCTATGCAATTCAACGCTCTCTCCGTGCACGCATGTACGTCAGCCAAACAAGACCCCCACTGAAAAACGCCTATATGAGCACTTCAGCGATATTCACAAACAGAACCTTAAAAATCCACTCGGCTCCCACTTTGCCACCTCCAACCATCACAACGGTTTGAACAATGTCAGGGTCTTTGTTCTGGCTTTCTGCAACAAACCCCCTACTGACTCTCACTGCACCTACCGAGAAACACTCGAAAAACTGTGGCAGTTCCGACTGCACACTCACTTCCCCATGGGACTTAACACTGAAGACGAATGTCTTGGGCGATCCTGATCCTTGCCTCGTTCCTTTTTATTATACTCTTGTGAAGGTTCACGCCCTCTCCCGTCCCTAGTCTTACCACCTAAACTAGGGAGCGTCAGTAGTCAATATCTCAATATAACCACAAGTTATTGGTCTCCCAAAGGTGCTCATACATTTGCTAAAACAGCCGAGCCCTCTTGTCGCATACCATGTGACACCATTCATTAAGTCCATGTTCACCTAACTCTCAGCCTCCAGGCGCCTACATGACAATAGGCCTGAATGGTACCCTTGGCCCCTAGCTCCCAGATTTACCCCCACCCTCCCTATCTGTGCCTGACGAGTCCATCCCGGACGAAACCGTGTCTCCAGTCACAAACCACATCCTGGATCTGCATGCTTTCCAACCGCCCCCATACACCGACTGGTCTCCCGTTTGACGAACAGTCACCCCGTCAAGTGACGTCACACAATCAACGTCTCGTGCATTTTCCTTATCAACGGCGGCATTATGTCTTTCAATCTGACGTTGACAATAGCATCCTTTGTGACGTATTTCCCAACGGCTGTTCGTGAGTTTTCAAAACAAACAGTTCACGGTCGCACACTGAACTATACGCTTCGCCAGGTTTTGCTCGCTCCGTTTCTCTACTAATTAAACAGCACAAAGCTTTCCTACATTAGTATATTTTCAAAGTATATTTGATATATCGGTAACAAATGGAAACAGTAAATGATAATTTTCAATTAATTGGTAGGTATGATGTATCATTTATCAAAAGAATGTTTATAATTCACTGTATTTGGTGACACTCTGGAGTGAAATCAATTGTTTGGTTAAATGATATATTATTTCAGTAAACAAGAGCCAAACTCCCACTGGGCACATCAGAGGTGATTACTTCGACCTGAGTAAAGGTCTACAATGCAGGGAATATTACACTGTAAAATGTCTCACGCATTTCACTGAGGGGGCTTTTACTAACAGGCAGTTGTCAACGTGTGCTGCGGTTCGTTTTCAGTTCATTCACCTTTTGGTAATTACGGAGTGTGCAGGCATGAATGGTAGTGTTGGCGGAAATTTAATTGCAAACCAGTGAGGTTAATCGAAGCACACGCTGGAATTGTAAGTAAATTAATTACGGATATTGTTAAAGGGATTCAATAACTTACCGACTATGATGCTATTTCAGCCGTAATTAAATTACCAATTAGCGCACCAACTAATGGATTAACACTCACCCCAGTGCATCTGTCCGCCCCACCCAGAGAGGTAAAGCGCGAAGAAATGAAAACGTTAACAACGTTGCAACAACAATACATTTTGAAGATAACTAAAAAAAACTGCATGAATAACATCACAAGTAGCCAGAATTGAAGAAACAAAAACCAACCAATATAATAATGGTGTATCATCAAGATGTGACCCTTCATTTTGTTAAGTCGGAATATGTCTCAGTACATACCACCATGAATTGGCAAAACTCGGCGGACTTTGAGCTGAATAATCCTAGTTGTGCAGTGGGTGCAGTGAGGTTGAACCACACAATGGACGCAGAACTTATATAATAATCGAGCTTTGTATCGTTACCATCGTCAAGACTGACAGAAGGACCTCTAGTGTCAGCCATGAATGATACGTCTGGCGACAAATAGGAGACAGTTCGACGTGTGAACCGGATTGCAGTGTATCGATAAAGCAAGCCATACGAAATAAAATATAGTTTTTTTTTGAGCCCACACAGTAGCCCAACAATCCCTCACGAACTTGCGAGGATGAAAGTGTGGTTAGAAGTTTAACCAATGATGTTTATTCAATGCCTGGGTAGTGTGATATTTCATTTGCATAATTTGTTATTAAAATCCATATATAGAGAGCAATTTTGTATGTCTATGTTGAAATGCTATACATACTTTGTAATCGCCTATCATTTGTAACCAAATACAGAATTATATATATCAATATTATATGTTAATGTGCCTTCCTCGTTGGGAATCCTCTGATCGCCACCTAAAATTTACCAACACACTTAAAGTGTGCACAAAATTGTTCATTACAATCGCAAGATAGTTGGTACTCCATAATCTTTAATTATTACCCAAAACTGATGGAAGCCCAGTTACGTACATGATCCAGCACGACACAACGTACAATGTATTGTCTCCACATTCAAAATTTATTGAATACGTCTCATTCATTTCGTGACTCACATGACTGATACCGAAATGTGAGGGCCAATTGGTATCGACTTTCGAGCAGTTTAGTTCTCAAGTCGACAAATAGTCCTATATGTGTCCATGGCTATCGATGATTGCTAAAATTGATATACTAATACCACCAAGCAGAAATACATTATACTGTACATAATATTATACACATATAGTGAACAAACTTGAGCGGTAGCTGGACAAGCATCACGAACAACTATATTTCCGCAATACAGAGGACATCTGGGATTGCGGTACAACGTGTGCCCTTTTCGAGCTTCTCGACACATCGCACATATCCTTCGAGCCCCATATATATTCTCTATTGGGTTGTGAAAATGTCACCAGGACAGGATGAGACTCGCTCGCAGCGGGCGTGAAGAGGTTTATAATTGCTTCGAGGGTATTTACTTATTTGCCCAGCAGGTGCTAGATTTTCAGAGCTTATTACATTGCTTGACGTATCATAATGAGGGTCGTATTGTGTACTGATGTGAACTCCTACTATAATTTGCAAGGTTATATGAATTTATGTGCAAAACATATGACCATGATATGGTTATATGAAAAATTCACTTGTGAAAACACATCTTAAACATCAACAAATTATTGCACAGAACAAGTCATTTTCATGGCAGCGTATCGATCTTTCCAAATATATATATATATATATATCCGAAAACCGAGATTGGATTTGTCCATCAATTGTGTTGTCCATAGCAATATGCAATACTTACAGAAGGTAGTGTAGGTAGTAATTGTTAGGTTTTCGCTTACCAATCGGTTTGGGATACGATGAATACAATTAGTTTGTAGTAGGGACACATGCAAACATATATCGCAATATGTTGTGATGTTCAATGTGAAATACACTACACCTATTGATCATGATACTGTTTATGAATTGCCGCTAGGAACAAGATACTTATTCCCATTGTAAGTATATGATTGTATTTTAATGTTCTTCTACATGAGTCAGTATTATCATTTCTCGTGTTGCTTAATCTGGTATTGATTCATGGAACGAACCCGAGCTAACATTTATGTTAGAGGCCATCAGGGGCAAAAGTTATGTAACATGCTTCCATGGAAGCGTAGAAGGGAACCCTCAGAAGAAATATCCTCTAAATAATATGTTATTTAAAGAGATTTCTTGCTGATGGATGTTTATTGACCGTCTCCATTGTGTCAGGATTAGTAACAATTGTCGGACTGTACGAAGGATTAAACGCGCGGATCGATAGCCGACCTGCAATCCCGATATTACAGTAATGCTATCAAACACTGCTGAGATCAGCTTGAGCGAGCAGTGATGCAACGTTGATACCTCACGGGAGTGGGCCAGTTATCTCACAAGAGTTGACCGCCTGATCACCAGCATGAGGAGGAGGGGCTCAGGTCGCTCCAGCAGCGACAGTGGATTCAGCAAGTATGATGTAAACCCCTTGTTCTAGCGCAAGTATGCACATATTCAGTGAAGTATTGCAGTTGTGTTCACCTCTTCCTTTGCGTGTATGTTCATCTTAATATGATACAACACTGCCATCAATTAGAATTTACCTTTAAGGATTGACTGCGGATAACGAACATCGTGGTGAGCCGCTCTCCCATTCATTTGTAATGTAAACATAAAGGTAACAAAATCAGCAAGACCACCCGAACATCGTGGTGAGCCGCTCTCCCATTCATTTGTAATGTAAACATAAAGGTAACAAAATCAGCAAGACTACCCATACCTTCTTCTTGAAACTTCATTAACAGAGATATGATAGCCATGGATGATGAACCGAGACATGGTTCTATTAAAAGTATCACAGCGATTATACATACTGATGATTATAGATACCAGCGCCAGCAAACAACGCGTAGTATCTTCAGCGTTACAAACAAGCTGTTGTTGGTATGTACGCTTTGTTGTGTGACCATCCAATAATAGATGCATATACGACTTGAATTTCTGTGAGAGGAATACGATAGGCGGATCTGGTGCACCCGAGCGCACCTCACCAATGAGCTTTACTAGCATTACTAGTTGTCCGCAGTGAAAAATAATCCTGCCGTTGGGCATGTTTTGAGTGTACCTTGTCTTTTGAGAAATAAGTCACAAAATGACATTTAAAAATGACAATAATCAGACAATTAATCATATTTAGTCAAGGACCAAGTCTCGGTTGGTGATCCTAGATGGCTATAGGTCGCCACAGTAAAATTTAGTGCCAAATGGATGTTTGCAAGTAATTTGTTACCTTTATATTTACATTATAAGTGAATGGAGAACTGGTGTGTTCCAGATTCGGGATTTTACGTGCGATTCGTCCTTAAAAAGAACCCGCAATATTTTGCCGATGACACGAAATTTTTGACCCAGTGCACAACTGCACAATAAGGTACTAAAATATTGAGAGAATTGTAGTAGAGCCCTTGAAAACCCAAAAAGTAGATAAATATTCAATCACAAGCAAAAAGATAATCGGTAGCATTGCTGTAGCAATGTGCAGCCACGCGAGCTCGATATTCATGTGTTGATTTGTTACAACGGTCGATAATCAATTTTGTGGAAGAGGATTCTCAAAATAATGTCGGTTAAGTATAACATAAACAGTCGAGACACGCACAGGAATGACAAATGCTTCGCAAGTATTTTCTTGCACAAAATATAGTCCATGGGCCAAAGGGGGTCACCCTGCCCCCCATGAGGGAATTTAACAGACATATATATTAATGTAGCCTGTTATATTAGTGTTCAGAATCTGCTTGTTTGCAAAAAATATATTGAGGACAACAATGTTTTTTCAGCCTTCGAAATGTGATACCCTCCTTTGACCAAAAATGCAATTTCGGCATTTTTCTGTCAAAATCAATATCACACGCGATCTCTTTTCGCTTGTAAAATTAATAATTTTTGACACAGAACGATGGTATTTGGCAAATCATTGTACTTCAATATCATACACATTATGCAATATTATTTGAATCTCATTTTAAAGTTGCCTAGCAACCGTTGCTAGGAAACTTTTTGTTTCTTTGAAAATTTTGTTTAATTACCATAATGAGGTTTAAATTTGTCTAAACCCATAACAATAAATTATTGTAACAATTAATTATAATGCAGAACATATATAGACATGTTATCACCAGCCATGTATCCATAGCAACGATCAGGTTACCTTAGCAACCAATGACAATATGAAAATATCATCGCAAATTCGTTACATTTTATTGAAGACTTTGTTTATACTTAGTTTTATGGACAGATAATATGAATAATAAATGCAAATGCTTGCATAACATTGCCCAGGTGCAAAAATATGTGCCATATCATGAGGTCAAACATTCACATGATTTTGGTCATACACGTGGAAATGACATTGCTATTGTTAGTATGATCTTAGCAACTCACAAGTGCATATTAAGATATCCAATTGTTTTATTTATTATTACCGTTGGCGGATCACCTGGCCACCTTGGTCCAGAAGTTCGTCGACGAGACAGATCTGGAGGAGGGGAGTCGCGCCAGCATCCAGGCAGCACTCAGCGTTTTGCCTGGAGTCGTACATGCTGCTGAGTGTGACGGTGCGCACAGTTGGATCTCACTCTGCGTGATTCCGATCTCCGTACACTTGACGTGTCTGCCACAGACATTGCTGATCTACGTGGGAGGCCGTTATTCTCGGGGTTCACCCACGCCAACCTCTCTCGATCAGATATTTCCGTTATGTGGGAACATCTGCGAGATGGGGCTATGGCCATGGCTTTGCTCGAGAAGGTGGCGGGGCCAGGAGCAAGCAAGAAGATTAAGGGCCAGAAAGCTCCTCAAACAGCTTTTGGGGTGCGCAGCCTCCCCCTCTCCAAGGGATGGCAAACGTGGAGGCAAAGGGGGTGAACGCTTCAAGGGTAAATGCAAGGGAAAGCTTATGCCAAGAAGTGACTCCTTACAGGGAAACGTAGGCTCTGTGGAAGGCTCGGGTCTATCAGAACTAAGTCTCCCACAACCTGGTGCAGTCCGGAGGCGTCTAGCTCAGTTCAACCAGAACTGGAGCGATCTGGCGTCCTCAGACGAGTCAATCATGGCATGGGTGAAGTATGGATTTCCCTTTCGATGGGAGATCCAACCTCCTTTCTAACCTCCAATTAGACCAACCGAGTGTTTCTTCCCTGTGCCTGGCGATCGGGAAAAACTTCAATTCTTGCATCACAAGGTCAACAATTGCTGAGAGGGGGTTCTATTCTCTTATCTTCTTAGTGCCGAAAAAGACAGGTGGGCAACATCCCATTTTCAACCTGTCAACCTTCAACAACTTCCTGATCGTAACCAGATTCAAGACGGAGTCGGCGCTTTTCGTTCCAAAAGCTCTAGTCAAGGAGAAGTAGGCCATCAGTATTGAGGATGAGTATGAGTATGAATATCTACATGTGCATGCCACTTTTGGAGTATGTATCTGACGGATCGGACCTCCTTCATGGATGTGTCAGAAAAAAGCTTGGGGAGCTCATATGGACGAGCACTACTTGCGACCATGTGGAATACGCACAAGTAATCATGGCATATTAATGTCCTGCAGCTGCGAGCGAAGAGACGAGCGTTCGAAACCTTCGACCTCATAGTCCACCAGGGACAAAGTGGCTGGTATTCGAGGACAACAGCACGGTCGTGGCACATATAAACAAGCGGGTGGGGAGGGGGGGGGGTGGGGGCTCGGTCGAGGGATCTCTGCTTGGAAGGTGATGAGGTTTGCCTTCCTGTTCGGAAGGCAATGAAGTGGTGGCTGGATCCTCGAAATCTCTTTTGAGGAATTCCACCGTCGGAGTATCTGACGGATCGGACCTTCTTCAGCAGATATGTCAGCTTGGGGAGCTCATATGGACGAACAAAAACTCTTGGCCATGTGGAACATGCACGAGTAATCGAGGCATATCAATGTCCTGCAGCTGCGAATGGTGAGACATGCGTTCGAGATCGAAACCTCAGAGTCCGCCAGGGTAGAAGTGGCTGGTCTTCACGGACAACAGCAAGGTCGTGGCACACATAAACAAGCAGGGGGGGGGGGGGGGGGGTGACTCGGTCGAGGGATCTCTGTTTGGAAGTCGATCAGGTTTGCTTTCAAGTACGGTCTGTAGATCAGTGCACATCATTTGCCGAGCAGCAGGAACATCTTAGTCGATGCTTTGTCGAGACCTGACAAGATCATGGGCATGGATGGAGCCCACATCCGGAGGTGTTCCATTGCATTTGTCATGCGTTTAGGACACCGAACATAGACCTGCTTGCAACCTCACAGAATCACAAGCTCCCGGTGTATTTCTCACCACTGCCAGAGAGCGAGGCATTTGCCGTGGATGCCATGTCCAAGTCGTGGGACGGGATGTACGGGTATGTGTACCCGCCAACCTGGTTTCCATCGGAAGTGCTACACAAAGTGGCCAGGTCTCAGTGCGAGATACTGTTGGTGGCGCCATGCTGGCCGACGCAGGCGTGGTTCCCGCTGCTGCTGTCCCTCCTGATTGATGTACCACGGGTACTCCTGATCAGGGATCGGTAGCTGAAGCAGCCGGGGCGGGACATATTTAACGATTCCGTCTACGTTCTCAAGTTACCGGGTGGAGGCTATCGAGTGATCCTTTGAGGAGGCAGGATTTTCTCACCAGGTGTCTCCACATCTCGCGAGAAAGAAAAGGAGATCCTCCTCTAAAACGTATGAGGCTAAGTGGAGAGTTTTTGTATGCTGATGTAACGGAAAGCGCATTGATCCGCTCTCTGCCTCTCTGAATGCAATGCTAGGCTTTCTCTGCTATTGCTTTTGTAGAATATTTATGACTGTTAGCGGCCCGAAACCCTCCCTTACACTTTATCCCACTCGACATACACGGCACAGATTCATCACATGACTTCGTACTCACGAGAACCGACGCACACCGTCCAAGACATGTAAACAACTCCACAAATGACGTCACGTGGAACACACCACCAATCACAACATTTCCAGACACCTAACAACGCCCACACAGACGTTACATCACATTCAGCAAATCACATGAACTCCTGTTCCACGACGCGGAAAAAACCAGACACCCATGAAAAAGTCCCCGCGCTTTTCGGAGTCGAGTTTGAGAGATTTGGAGAATGAAGACGTGTCTCTAAAATATTGAAGAAATAAAAGAAGAATTATAAACGAGATATCTGTGATATAGCATTCCACGTGTCGGACTATTAATTGGACTATTTCGGGAAGTGTGAAAGAGGCCGTGATCGTGCCATCGGACTTATCATCCTAATAAACTTGGATTAATCGAATTCGGACTGGTTTGTGATATTTCAAGCACAACGCTACGAACACTATACGCTAGTAAAAGGGCTGATCGGACCCTGAGGAATCCCGATTTTGTAACACTTTGATAGGCTTAACTTAAAACCTATAATGATAGAGGAACACAGGTCGATTTTGGGCCCCGTACTTCGTGCTATGGTGATCGATCTGACCAATAATCATATCATAGAAAGCGTTCTCTCTTATCGTAATACCGTCATTAGGCGGTTATGTAGGACGGATGAGCTGGATGCAGTCTTGTGTCCAGTCAGAGCACTGAGAATTTACATGGATCGTACTAGATCTATCAGGAAAATCTTAAGCGATTATTCATTTCCTACCGACCTAACAGGGCTACGGTTGTTTCTCAACTTATAATACTGGGTATTGATTCCACGTCTATCCAGAAGGGTGAAGATTGTAGTGAGGACTGTTTATGTGGTGTTAGGTTCCGACGATCGTGTGCCTTACAAAATATCGTCCCACCAAATCCGACACATCTCTATGTCTTTGGCGGCCAGGTCGAATAATCCGTAAAATATATATTGTAAGGGCCGGAATGCCGACTAATTCTGTGACATTTATTGGGTTCTATCTGTCCAATGCTGCCGAACTTCAGGACCAGTCCTCCAGATTCAGACTGTGTCCGCTGGTTGTTGCATAGAGCGTTGTTTGACCACCTGGACAGAGAAGTCTTGGTTTTAATTTGCATGTGTATATACTCAACATTTTGTGTTTTGTTATGAATTCTTTGAATTACGGTCTGAGACTCATCTTCCACCGATTGGGGGAAGAAGAAATTCGTGCACACCTGAGGCAAGCGATCGCGTTGCTGAAATTATTAAGTATCTTTGTTTATTATAAAGAATTGCCTAAAATTAAGCATTTCATAGTGGTTCGCTCGAAATCAATACTATCGTCTGTTTGTGTTTTGTTATGAATTCTTTGAATTACGGTCTGAGACTCATCGTCCACCGATTGGGGGAAGAAGAAATTCGTGCACACCTGAGGCAAACGATCGCGTTGCTGAAATTATTAAGTATCTTTATTTATTATAAAGAATTGCCTAAAATTAAGCATTTCATAGTGGTTCGCTCGAAATCAATAATATCGTCTGTTTTCATGACCCTCTAGCACAACTGCTCCACCGCCTATCCCTTGATTCTAAGGAGCAGAATCAGTATCTTGATTCTAATGAGCATGTAGTAGTTGAGATTGATGATGTTAAAATAAACTTCACCAATTTTAAATGTAAATTTGCCGTTTATTATTACTCACCTCTAAACTACTACAGTAAACTCCATCCCATCCGTCCCCACCAGCTGTTGTGCTAGGGGCTTCCTTTTATCGGTTTTAGGACAGAAAAGATAGGCTTCTGTGCAGCTGCGCGCGCATGCGCGGCGGTTTAGGCCGCAAAAGGAGCGCTCGAGTCATGCAGAGAGACGATCGTACCTTGCTTTCAGTACGCAAATTTCTATCCAGAACGATCCGAAGGATCGAAAAGGAGCACGTAGTAGTTTAGAGGTGAGTAATAACAATAAACGGCAAATTTACAATTAAAATATTGGAAATTTCTCATTCTTACTCATTCGTTTCTCATTTCTCATTTGTACTCATTCGTATTTTAGCAACTGAAATGTATCAAAGTGGTTTATTCCCGTTAACTATAACATGGCTTGGAATACCATGTATTCCATCTTAAGATCTTTTACTTGTGAATTTTTACTTTGCGGAGTAATTTTTACAATGATACACAAAAACAAGCACGCAAACGTTTTATAAATATTTCCATTTCTGTAGCATGTATTGTGATAGTTGTGGACAGTCTGACATCCTATTGATGAGAATTGATATTGATATATCCGGTATGTGGAAGCTGATTAAATGGGTTGACATGTCTTGCAGAAAATCAATAACTCGAGCATTATGGATGTTATCCGTTCATAAAATCAAGTATAAACGCTGTGTTTCGTAAAAGCCCAGTCCCACTGTCGCGAATCGGGGCTGCGAATTAATACAAACGAATATTCGTAGCACATCGCGCATCATCGTATTGGTTCTCAGTGCATCTCATCAATTCGTTGACACATTCGTATCACATCGGCATCATTCGCACAGAAACGCAGATCAATCGCAGACCACTACGAATTTTTTGAACTGTTGAAAAAATTCGTATTGGTCCTGCGAACTGAATGTTCCTGAAAATCGTTCTCACTAATTCGCGGTTTGTCGTTGAACTTCGTGTCAATTCCTTTCCGTTTGTGTCTCATCGTTTCACATTCCTATCAGATCGCCGCGAATTCGCATTGGTTCGTGTTGTTTTACAGACAAGGGCGGTTTTATTATGTCTATATGCAACTAGTAAATGTATAAAATACTACATATTACGATTGGGTGGCCAGTGAAATTGTTATTTCTTGAATGTACGTCCATTGGCATACACATTTTCCCGATCATATGCCCGGAGCCTAATTACAGGGATCTCGGGTAGCTGATACAGTTTGAGAGGTGTACATATGTATATGTTCCTGATATGACAGTTGTGGCTCTTCTCGTTCGTACTCAGAGTTTACACCTTGTCAGAAGAGGAAGAGTTAAGTCATATGTCTTCCTTCAGCATTCCTTCTGAAGTCTTCCTTCAGAATGTTCCCTTTCGATGCTTTTGGCATGTTTGATCTTGAGGGTCTTAAATTTGTACCACAAATTTCTACGATATTTATTCTATCGTGGCCAATCGTACTCCGACGTAATGATTCCCATTGATTCGTATCATTTCCTATTGGTTCGCACTAGTTCTCATGACGTTCGTTTCGTTTCTTAGTGCATCCGTATTGATTCCCCATCATTACCTTACTGTTTCGTATTAGACTTTATTGTGTGCCATATGTTCGTGGTCATGTCTCACTGATTATTAGTCATTTGCGCTTATCATCGTAATGCATCTCATTAGCTCTGTTTTGAGCTACAAAAATTACACCGTTCGCTTGCGATTTCAGCCTCACAGGTTCGCATTGATTCGCTGGAATCATTCGCAACTGTGGGACTGGGCTTTAATATGTAACGAATCTGCGATGATATTTTCATATTGTCATTGGTTGCTAAGGTAACCTGATCGTTGCTATGGATACATGGCTGGTAATAACATGTCTATATATGTTCTGCATTATAATTAATTGTTACAATAATTTATTGTTATGGGTTTTACACAATTTTTAACCTCATTATGGTAATTAACCAAACTTTCAAAGAAAAAAAATGTTCCCCAGCAACGGTTGCTAGGCAACTTTAAAATGAGATTCAAATAATATTGCATAGTGTGTTTGATATAGAAGTACAATGATTTGCCAAATACCATCGTTCTGTGTCAAAAATTATTAATTTTACAAGCGAAAAGAGATCGCGTGTGATATTGATTTTGACAGAAAAATGCCAAAATTGCATTTTTGGTCAAAGGGGGGTATCACACTTCGAAGGCTTAAAAAACATTGTTGTCCTCAACATATTTTTTGCAAACAAGCAGATTCTGAACGCTAATATAACAGGCTACATTAATATATATGTCTGCTAAATTCCCTCATGGGGGGCAGGGTAACCCCCTTTGGCCCATGGACTAATATATTTTAGCTGCATATGCCATCCTGTTTTTCAGGTTATTGGACTTACTGTCCTATTGCCGTGGCGTTGCGTCAATTGTCGTCCGTCGTCATCCACATTATTTTCTTTGAAGTTTACAGTAGAATCTTCCTGAAATTTTGAGAAACCAAGTCAAGTGCATATAGTTATATATTATATAATTAGTGTTTTCTTAGTTCCATCAGAAGTAAATGGCGAAATCTATATATGCCTATTAATAATAGGGGGTAGTTGGTAAGGACACAAGAAGGTCTGAGCTTGTTATTCGCACCAACGCAGACGTTATTCTCTGCTAAGAGTATTCGGTATTTTCTGCGAAGAGTATTATTTTTTTCTCAAGAATCTACATCTTTGACGAGAACGAGAACATTTCATACAAACAGGTTCCAGTTTCGCCCTTTTGTATAATGCAAAAGTCTTTGTGGAATGAGGCACTCGTCTCTAATTGGCAAAGTCAGTAATGAACAGAATACTGATGGAAATAACCATGTTTATTCATACCGACTCGAGGATGAGGGGTTGTTCACTGAGTGAGGATCTATTGTATATGACACCCATTGCTGTGAGAATGTCAGGTAATTAGAAGCGTACCAAATGTGTTCCGCAATGCCCTCTCATCACTTAAATCTAAGCTAATGAATTTGTAATCTGCAATGAAAGAAGAAATACAACAATATTGTCACAGGGTTTGTGTGTATATCCTCCTTATTTATCAATCCATCACGTTTCCCAAATAGCCTGCCCTATATCCATAAAAAGCAGAACATCAAAATTCCGCCTCCCCTCATTATGGTCACGATTTAGCACGTGATTCTGATGTACTTCATGCCACAGAATATCAATAAACGCTTCCTGCAAAACATCACTGATTGGCAGATACATTAAATTACACAGTGCGATGACGCATGTGGTGTATAATAGAAAAATAGAGTCATAAATTGATCTACAAAATTGATACTATTCAGAAAAACCAGTCACTGTGGCAGTGGTTGCGATTTTAGTACCAAAAATTTTCAACGAAGCGCGAGATCATCAATCACGTGGAACACCCTCGACTGTGCCATGCAATTAAAGTGCTTGTCCCGCGAAATGGATAGCGCTGGGTTTTAAAAGTAGTTAACCAAGTGAAACACCAAAGAATAATTACAAAAGCGGCAACTTTATTCGTCTGCACTATACAACATGTGTACTACACCAACCACCATGAATATGCACGCTAGAGATTCAACCTGCAATCGTCAACAGTAAACTAGGTGTCTTTAAACGATCACATAGAACAAATCGATAGATGTGCCTGTTCGATTCGCGGGAGTTACCACGAAGAGGTAACCACAAACTTCACGCTCTATTTGTTTCGTTCCAGGCCTAGGTGAATGTTAATGGTTTTGGTAAGTGATGGAAAATATTATTTCACTTAAACCGACCCTATGTACAATTGAATACTGAAAATGCTTGAAAAATTGGACACTATGACCACTGTCATCATAAACATTTGGTCACAACCAATATTGCAGAATAAATCAATTAGGTCAATTCTAAATGTTGTAGCTTTCATCGTGAGTAGGGTTCTCCAAACAATAAGGTAGTTTACTGTTGCCTTCAACTATAGATTTTGAATAAAGAAAATTAATAGGTTATTATTGAATGGTTGTTAAGGTAGGTGGCACTTTCCCATTGGCCAGAGAGTGAGACGCTGGGTTGACGTCGACTATTAGTCAAATGATCCTCCGAGGGATTGCATGGCGGGTGAAACAACATTAGCTGACCATGGTCAATGGTGCTATGGTATGATAATAGTGTAGTATCAATTACAAGCCATACATTCACTGGAGACATCAGAGCTGTTCTTTTAGATTTGAATACACATTTTAAGATTAGCGCATATATTGTGAAAAATCTCACACATTCCACAAAATTGTTATGGAGAAGGCATTTGCCAACATGAGCTGCGGTTCATCGCAAGTTCATTCATCTTCCAGTAATTAATAACTGTGCAAACAAACATGACCATTGTAATAATTTTTTTCGATGAATACGGAACCGCTACAGACATTTAATTGCAAACCACTGACTCAGAGGTTTGCAATTAAAGGAAGGAAATCAAAACATGGGATTGAATGCACGGAAATTACTAATGACCGCTGTTGAATGGATTCAACAACTTACCGAGTATGGCGCTACCTCCGCCAGTAATCAACTTCTGAAAGCAGAGCATTCTTTAATTACACCTTACATTGGGGTCTCTGACCGCTCACATGGACCAAGTGATGCGCAATGACGTCAAAGAAATATATAAAATATGTGAGAATCAAACGAATATAAGAGTTCCGAAAAAACAACTTCACAAATACAAACAGTCATTTCACACATCTAATCTCTCAAGTTAGAACGGTCCAAAAATAGTAAAGTAACCCATCTAATGGTGTATCTTTACACTTTCGCCCATCACTTCAAAGTACATACCCTTAGAAAATGACACGGCCTAGCGGCCATTGATCTGGTTGATTCGTTTTCTACAATCAGTGCAGTGATGTTGAAACACACAATAGGTAGAAATCATGTACTTATCGAGCTTTGTACCATTGAAGCTAATTGTATGGCATCTAGTTCCAATCATAAATGGTGTGTTCGGATATCATTTAATACGACAAAAGTTCGCCGTTTGAACGGGATTACACTATTCCAAAAGTCTTTGATTAAGCTTGCTATTCCGAATGTGTTTGATGATTTTCTTTTGTTATCATCACACTCATGTTGGAGGCTAACATTGACCAGTATTATGTGAGTTAATTATCAATTTTCAATGAGTATTCTCTGGTAATATCGCCGGTTACAAATTTAACACTGCATTGCAATTTGCTAAATTTACTGTTTTCTGCGTCATAAATACATGATAATCGAAATTCCATAGATCGGTAACTATTACCCAGTTACGTATATTTATTCAGCATTATCCTCTTTATGGCGCCCCACAAAATGACGGCAGAATTATCATACTAGCTTAGTGACGTACGCGACCTGGCACCACACAGTGTAGCATCGGTTGTCTCCAGATTCAATATTTATTGAGTACGTCTCATTCATTTCGTGACTCACGCCATTGTTAGCGAAATGGGAAGGATAAAGGCAATTGGTATTGAATGGATCATCCTACACTGAAGAATGGTGCAATCTTTCTAGAATGAATATACTGATATCGTCATGCGGTGTCACGCTGATACATTGTACAGAAATCATACAGTGAAGAAAATGGTAACGTGGTTTGCCATGCAACTTTGAACAACTATATTTCTGCAATGCAAATTACATCTGGAATTGCTGTGTGTGCCCTTTTGGAGCTCTTCAAAATATGGCACATATAATGCCCTCTTAGGTCTCATATTATTATTCTCTATTGGGTCGTTAAAATGTCATCAGTAGAGGATGAGTTTTGCTCGCAGGATTCGTGAAGAGGTGTATAATTACTCAAATGATATCTACTTTTTGCCCAACAGGTGTTCGATTTTCGGAGCTTATTATATACATCATTTATATCGTATAGTTGTGTACATTCAATCTCACGGGTACACATTATAAATAGGGAATAGTGCAAGACTTTGAGTTGAAAACATTGTCATCCGTTCATACATTTCTCATGCATAGAATTGTTAACACTGTCTCTGATAATACATAACTCACGAACTGTAATACCAACTGGACTGCATTCCTCATTAAATACAAAACGAACTGAATACAACGGGTGTCATCTAAATAAGTTTGGACATATTTGTTCTTCTGTTGATATCTACAGCAGTATTTTGTCAATGACTAACTCAACACAGTGCGATATCACTACAAAGAGCAACGTTGTAATAGGTGAGAAAACAGTTAGACAGTTGTGATCTGATGTATCGTTTTGCCATCAGATGTTTCAATATTACCCCCACGTTTAGTTATTGGTGCATACCATATTCTACGAATGCATTACGCCAGGCTGTATACCGTTTCTCTATATCACCACGGCCTAATTGGATTACCACAGTGCTTGACCTAATATATTGAGGGACTAGACACCTAGTATTGATACCACACCTGTATTGATACCACACCTGTATTGGTGTTAATAGATTGTAACTTACATTAGATCCCCGTTTTATTGAACGGAACGCTGAAATATAACGAAACTTAATGTTGACGTTACTAAGACTTTTCAGTAAATGATGTTTTTCAAGCGGTTTTATCATGATCTGAATGTCTCAACGGAACGGCAAAAAAAAAAAACATGACAAAAGTCATGGTGAAAGATTGTCGTTTTAACAATACATGTACGATATACTACTGAAGCCATATACCAACATTTTAGAGAGACGATGCAGCATAAATCCATTTCCAAAATGCCTTTTTAAAAAACGTTTTGAACAGCCCTACGGCAGATGACCGCGTGGTTATTCTATGTTATCACACACTATAAACTACAATGCTACAGTACCCCAAAAGGTGTGATAACCTTTTCTGTATCACCCTACTTCAAGTTTTTCTGTATCACTCGCTGAGCCACATTGGGCCGAAACTACTTTTTTACGTGAAGATCGTTATTACGTAAAAGAACAATATGAAATCATATATATGAGAACTATCTTATCAACCGTAAGTCACCAAGCCGGCTTGACATTTTTCGGACATCACAGCAGGCATATTCATGAATATTATAAAATTAATATTATAATATTAATGATCATTCATAATTTTCGTATGATCTACGACAATATCTAGAATTATGTCTGAACGGTTGTGTGTGATAAAATAAAAACCACGCTCGTGTGTTTTCCGCAAAAAGATATCGGTCTCGTTTGGTCTGGCGGATGAACACAGAATACACGCGTCCTTCGGACTCGTGCATCCTGAATTCATCCGCCAGACCAAACTCGACCGATATCTTTTTGCGGAAAACACACTCGCATGGTTTTATATATGTACCCTGACGGTTGTGACGTATATAGGCCACTTGGTTACCGTACCGTACAAGAGAAACGGGGATTTAAACGGGGTGTCCAATGTGAGCGCCTAGTGAAATTGCAAGATATTCTTAACCTGTGTGCAACAAGATCTGGTTGTAATGTGGTTTATTGTGTGATCAACATTTACGTGTCAATACAAGTTTTATCATGTTTATACATCAAAAGTTAACATGGACCAATCATGTTACAGCTATTACAATAATTTTGAAATATATATATATATATCTGAGTATTGACACTGGCGTTAAAAAGGTCCAGAAGGGGTGATCAAAATATTATTCTTCGTAATGAAGGACGTACATGTATGGATCCTCGAAAGACGTTCGTGTATCATACGTTTGATTGAACAAATGAGACGCACACCCAGTTGCCTCGTAGAGATACTTGGCTGAAAACTACTTATTTTCACCGCTATAATGAATTAAATATGTTGAACTCAACATCACCATCCCGATAAGATGCCCATCTTATTACTTGAATTCACAATTGTATATCGGTATGCAATCCTAATAATAATATATGATGATACATCCAATATTACTTCTAGTTTCCGTATTATGGGGTATAGCTATAGCATGGAAGTCAAATTTCCATATTTTTAGACACGACGTGTACGATGTAGAAACTTGAGAGGACACAATACTTCAAGGCTGATGAACTACATGCACGACATAATGATTCATAACCCAAAACATCGAGACAATTTAATTGAAACAGGACTCATCAAACGGATGTCACGTATTATTGCATGTGTAGTAAAATGAAATGGGTGCGCTGAATATCATACAGTATGTGTCCATTTAATTGGACATGAGTATAATTCGTGATAAATATGTGTTGGTCCATTTCACTGAATTATTCATGTTTCTGTGGTGGTATTTGTCGATTTATTTTTGGTCAGTCGTATATCTATGTAGAATTTTTATTACACTGAACACAGGGCATTCATTGTGGGTTTTATTTGTAAATTGTAATTTTGAGCACGTGTTCATTCATGTAGAATTTTGGTCTGGAACACTATCAAGACTAGACGCTTGAAAATTTAAGGACATTTGGAGATCAACTTGAAAATTTAAGGACATTTGGAGATCAACTGTTTGAGCACGACTTCACAGTCCCCAGAAAGCTTTGCAAATTACAGGAACGGCTGTCTTTGCTCTAATATCGGATGTGCAGATACCTTAGTCAGGTTGTGTATAATGCTGTTCGATATTTCGGCAGCCTTTGATACACTAGATCACGTCAACTTCCTCACCCGCAGGATCAGCATCTACAACATCAAGGGTTCAGCGTTAAACCAGATGACGTCCAACCAAAGGGCTATCAGAGGTTATCTTTGAAGAATGCAAGTCTCATCCAGCAAACCTTGAGTATGGCGTGCCCCAAGACTCGGTGTTAGGCCCTAAACTATACTCCAACGTCAAGCCACTTGCGGTATTCTCGATGGGAGGGGGCAGTAGGAGTCATTAGTTGGCAGACGACACCCAATATTGAAGTCAAATCTGAGTAGTTCACTGAAGTAGCAAGGATTGAGTTCGGTTATGACTTCACGATATTGTTTACATCGAAGTCCAAGTCAGTTGATCTGTTCAGTTATGACTTCACGATAACGTTTACATCGAAGTCCAAGTCAGTTGATCTGTACCTCGAAGTCCAAGTCAGTTGATCAGTACTGTAACATACCGCAATATTGTCATTTGACTATGACGTGGTAGATCAACCAACTTTGCCTCAGTACCAAAGTCCACCTTCGCAGGATTTGGCTTATCAAAACCGAGGTCACGCGATCACTGGTGCACGCACAGCCAGGATTGGTTATCAAAATGCCTAGTAACTGTTTGGTCTCCCCCATACACTAATCAGCGGGATTCAGCGATTACAAAACAAGGCACCATATCGAGAGGGATATTTTTGATATGATGTACTCACGTCTAATTAGCGAAAATCGGGCATAAATAGGACACTGGTGGAAATCGCCATGTATGTTCAGACGAGCTCGATGAGGATGAGAAAGGCACCTGGGAAGGATTTATTTTCCACAATATGGCAACTATTTGTGACGGGTGTGAGACTCGATAAGCCGTTCTTTAGGACCTGTACATGTAGGCAGAATATGAAAAAGTCACTCGAACCTGAAAAAAACACCAAATATCTATAATTTGAAACAAGTAACACGATACTAGAGATTTAATATAGCAAGGTAAATAATCACAACTCAATTCAGAATAATAGTAACTATTCTTTGTACATGGGTATTGGTTCCATGTTTATCATTACTCGAGTCAGACAAGGTAGCAGCTATGACGCAACCATGCATGTGTACAGGAATCTTATATCACGAAAAGTACACGTGTCCCTTGAACTCGAAATATATTATATATGACATTTGTTCATGCTTTTTAGATAAACTTCAATATAATAAACAGAACAGCTGACTTCCCAAGTCGTGAACACATAATTTAACTGTTCATCATAATTTTCTGAACCCAATAAGTCATACGACAAAATACAGTTGCTAGACAATTTAGTGTCTAGGTAATAAAATATGCTGCAGATTTGACTTCATCCAGTATCCAATCAGCAGCCCTACCTATAAAATTGTCACACACTGGCTGCCATCATGTGACAAAAGTGTACTTCGGTGTTGTGGATCGTTTCTGGAAGCAGGTGGGCTTCAGGGCTGCTGCCAATTAAAATGTGTCCCGAATATAGCTTCATATGGCGACTTGAAAAAAAAAGTTTGAACGATATATTGTTTGAATGATGAATATTGTTTTCATGTATCCAACATAATAGCTAAAATTTGGCTCAACAATAGCTGAAGTTGTTTAATGAAGTAGTTCAACAAAGAATATTAAATATTATGATTGTCATTTTAAAGTAAGATATGATTATTTATTCCGCTAAAATATAGGTCAAAATAGAGAAACTCTATAAGCTGGAACAATTCAGGTCCACTTTAAGAGTTTCCTAGTTCTAATTTCATTGAAGTCAAGAGCCGCATACCATTTTATTCTGGACAGTTATATATTACATGTTTGTCGTTACTTACGTAACATGTATATTTTGCAAATATTTTCCGATAGGAATAAAAATAGATGTTTGATCACCTGAGACAATGGCCAAGCAATGGCCGGTATAACAGATGGTCGTGCAAGGCGCATTTTTATTCTCGTTGGTTGTTTTCTGTTGGATACATTTGGACATATTGAGCAAATATTACCTGTAATGAAACGTTCATTACGTTGCGAAGCATACATCTAATAATGAAATCAAATGTTAAATTTAACAAAATTAGGAGAATTCTGAACGTTGTAAGTGCCAAAAACAGTAGTAAAATGGCACTCCTGTCCATTACTTAGTGTCCGTTTGTTGAGCAAATGAGATATTATAAATAGGTGAATCAGGCGTCCGGGTTAACATCTGCAAAATATCTGGGCATAATATTGTTTGAAAAAAACATGGATCCAATACCCAAGTACAAAATATTCCGAGTGAACAAAACCGAGTCCCTTATCCAATTTCAAAGTCCAGTGTCAAAAACGATGAAAGTGTATGAAACTTCATGAACCTACATTATATTTCCATAAGGAGGTGATATCAGGCGGATATGTGACATCCGTCATGAATTCCAAAACATTAACATGTAAACATGTCGTGCTGCATAATGGCGACAGATTCTGTGCATTTATCAACCAGATTGTGATGACGTTCATTGAATTTTTGAAAGCAGCTAAAGTCGGCGCATAATTTATTGGCGCGAACCTATCTCGTCATATATCGGAACATACTGACTTGTATTATTTGAAACTTGTATAAAGTGAAAACGGCACCGTGACCATTGTGGAACAATGGCTGTTTTTCTGCCGTGTGCGTTTCTCTTGGGTATATCTAGGAAAATATATATCCTTATGGGGTTTTAACATGGGAATTATAGCTTGCCATTTTGATGCTATATGGGATTGAGACAAATCAATGGAATAGCCGATTTGAATAGGGGCCTTCTCAAAGAAAATGTAATGATAAAAATTAATTCTATTAATCGTGCTTGAATATATTTCACATTACAGAAATCACAATCACACAATATCCACGGTAATTCTTCAGTCCGAATCTGAACTGCTGGATTCACCCAGATGTACACACGATGTATGACGAACCGGTCAATGTGGATCTCGTCGATGACTTTGAACGACAACTTCATGTTACGCGCATATATATTATACATGTATGTATACATGTGTTATAGGTTATGGGTATTTTGGCTCATCTGTTTAGGAATATAGGCATATGCGCTGTACGTTGAAAATACATTATCAGGAACAAAATTTTGCTTGAGTTATCAACAGCGCAATCAAGCACAAACATTTTGTATTTTTTTCTGAAATATGTTCCATGGCTTCTTTGAGACAGTCCCTTAATTAGAACTGAGCTGAGCTCAGAGAATTTTAATTGAACTCAAAGGCCAGAGCAACGTGAGCACAGCCGGGCACGATACAAAGCTGGTCAAAAATTAGACATCCCAAATCCCCAATTCATATTGACGAAAACTGAATATGTTCGTCTGTTCAGCGAGATAACAATGTACTGTAATCAAATATATAATTTTTGTCCTGTTCGACCTGATTTCACACCCAAATATAAACCAACATTCTCAGCCTTTCCGGGACATCAAAATATGACCGTTGACCACTATCGGTTTTTGAACAGGATAAGTCATCACATGTTACTTTTTAGACCGTTGCACACCACTGGTCAGACCAATGATTTTTCTTTGCATTAATGAGCTGTTGCATTGGCATTCACCACTGTTTTGACGTTCCGCTTTCCCGCTCATTGCTACAATGGTAAAATCCCATTTAAAATCGTATTTATTGGAATATTTATTTTCTGTGTGAAGAACAAACTTCAAATTCAGGTCAGCAACTTCGGCCACAGTCTTGTTCAAACGTTGCCTGAATTTCATATAATACAAGTCAGTAAGTTCCGAGATTTTATGACATATGTTCGCGCCAATAAATTATGCGCCGACTTTATCTGTCTTTGTAATGCATCCCCTCTCTGCAGCAGTTTAGAAATTAGCTGGGAACTCCGGTGAACAAAGTCCTCATATTTTCAGCTAGCTCTGGAATATCGTATGAATTGTGAGACAAACACGCTAATTGCTGGCGAATGTTCAGAAAAGGGTACAGTATGGAAAAAATTGAAATCATCACGCTTGTAATATAATCTAGTTGACAGGTGAACATCTTCATCAATCCTCTACCTTTGATCTGAATAATTGGAAAAGTTAGAGGAGTCTGTAGTATCTTTAATTTCAAGTACTTGAAACCAAGAACCTTTTTAATTGAAACTTTATGGATTATGATCCATGGATTATTTTATTTTGGTTGACCTGTGTCTACACAAACCAAAGATTCGATGGGCTTTGTTCATGTTCCAGTGTTTGTACCAGCGGTACTAGGTTGACATATAGACGTTATTATATATTTATAAATGTTCAAATACTATAGCGCGTTCCTTGTTCTGTATACTCATGGCTCAAATCGGTATGCCCAATGAACCAATGCTAGGTCAGGAATCATCATTTAATAATAATTATACTGTTAACCTAAAAGTTGTGATATCATAGAAACACCAGCTGCAAGGTTTACAACGTGAAAGGATTATGAACTAATTTACCTGATACCCGATTCTGTAATTCAATGAACAAACATTGCATGCCAGACTTGATGAGCTCAAGATATCTACGCGTAAATACAATTTGATTTTGGTAGAATAAGTTGATATTTGACACCATACTTTTGTCACAATCCTATTATGTATGTAAACGAGAATCAGGTTTTGTATGAAATATGAATAGAACGTGGTATATTATTCAACATGTGCTCATAAAATAGTTTTAATTTTGTTTTAATTAAAAGCAATACAAACAATAAGACGTGTTTCCAGCTATGCCATTTTCTATCTCACAGGGGACCAATATGATAGACGTCAATTCAATATTTCCTCAGCATATGGTTCAGCTTTTTTTTTCAACTACATACCATCAACAATGTACGTGTATTATTATCTTGAATCATATCGTAAAATATCTCTTCTTAAGTATTTCTATTATGTTCTGTAATGTACTATAGTCTCCAAACCACGTTCTCTGAACCACTATACGATGAGGTCAGTAAAGAAATAAAGTCGATATTAGCATTGTCTAATATGTTACAATAAGCATCGTCTACAATTTATGATTCCCGTCTATCCGTCCAGCTAGGGTGTTCTATCCCATAATACTACTACTACTACTACTACTCAAACATGCTTTTTGATCCGCCTGAGTGAAAAAAACCGAGTCCGTTATCCAAGCTCAAAGTCCAGTGTCAAAAACGACGAAAGTGTAAGAAACTTCATGAACCTACATAATATTTTCACTAGGAGGTGATATCAGGCGTTCCGGAAAGAGTCCTGTACCATATGTGACATCCGTCATCAATTCCAAAACATTAACATGTAGACAGGTCGTGCTGCATACTGGCGACAGATTCTGTGCACTTATCAACCAGATTGTGATGACGTGCATAGAATTTTTGAAAGCAGCTATTTGTCTTTGTAAAGCATATCCTCAATGCAGCAATTCAGAGACTACCAGGGAACTTCGGTGACCAAAGTCCTCATATTTGCAGCTAGCTCTGGAATAGCGCATGAATTGTGAGAAAAAAAAATTGAAATCATCACGCTTGTCATATAATCTAGTTGACAGGTGAACAACTTCATCAATCTTCTACCTTAGATCTGAATAATTGGAAAAGTTAGAGAAGTCTTTAATTTTAATTTCAAGGACTTGAAACCAAGAACTTGTCTAATTAAAAATTTATAGATTATGATCCATGGATTATTTTATTTTGGTTGCCCTGTTTGTACACAAACCAAAGATTCGATGGGCTTTGCACATGTTCCAGTGTTTGTACCAGCGGTACTAGGTTGATATAGACGTTATTATATATGTATAAATGTTCAAATACTTTAGCGCGTTCCTTGTTCTGTATACTCGTGGCTCAAATCGGTACGGCCAATGAACCAATGCTAGGTCATGAATCACCATTTGTTAATAATTATACTGTTAAACTAAAAGTTGTGATGTCATAGAAACACCAGCTGCAAGGTTTACAACGTGAAAGATTTATGAACTAGTTTCACCCGATACCCGACACTTCGTAATTCAATGAACAAACATTGCATGCCAGACTTGATGAGCTCAAGATGTCTACGCGTAAATATTATTTGATTTCGGTAAAATGAATTGATATTTGACACCATACTTATGTAAGAAGCCTATAATGTATGTAAACGAGAATCAGGTTTTGTATAAAATATGAATATAACGTGTTATATTATCTAACATGTGCTCATGAAATATTTTTAATTTTGTTTCATTTAAAAGCAATACAAACAGCAAAGTTTCCAGCTATGCCATTTTCGATTTCACAGGTGTCAATAAGATACAGGTCATTTTAATATTTCCTCAGCATATGGTTCAGCAGCTTATATGGGTAACGAGTATCCAAACAAAAGTTGTTGTTTTTATTCAACTAAATACCATCGACAATGCACGTGTATCAATATTTTGAATCGTATCGTAATAAATCGTATCTCAAGTATTTCTAATATGTTCTGTAATGTACTATAGTCTCCAAACCACGTTCTCCGAACCACTATACGATGAGGTCAGTAAAATAGACATTAATTATTGGCATTGTCTAATATGTGACAATAATCATTGTCTTCAATTTGTGATTCCCGTTTATCCGTCCAGCTAGGGTGTTCTATCCCATAATACTATTACTCAAACATGCCATTTGATCCGCCTGTCTCAAACAACATGGTGTGTCCAAATAAAACTATCAACAAGGAGTTGCCATGGTTATGGGTTATACGTCGTGTTAAACAATTCACTCTGTTGTATGCCGTGATCAGGAGTAAAACAAATTACAAGTCACTGGTGATTTTCAGTCCAAATCTTTAGACATTTGTGACTGATGAAAAATCTCATCACCTTACTTCATAGAATGCTGCCATTTCCCGTGCTTAATGCGAGCCGGCCAACTCAATTCGCCACATGCCGGGGGGCACCAAATTCAATTTGTTCGGGGTTCGTCTGTCATCGATTGCTTGCCATATACCTCAAACAGGACAATATTATATGCTGAAAGGAATCGTGATAGAACCAATATTATATGAATTAATATCTTCTTGTGTGTTTTCAATGTATAAATGTCAATGGAATAGACAATCTCGTAATCTTTTCGATACGTCTCATGTTGGTAGTGGAACATTACTTGTCTTTTGTATTGCATTTTTTTTTAGAAATCTTTTATTTTGAAGTGGACTGGAGACTTACTTGTGCCGACTGTGTTCTTTAAAACGTCCTTTTCACGTGAAATATATTAACAATCCGTACATCAAAATTCGCTTTTGCACGTCGCATTTGGTGGTTGCTCTGATTTAATGACATTTGATGCCTATATTACAAGCAAACTTCCTGTTCACGATACCTACATCACATGAACAATACGATATGAATACAAGAAGTAGCAGCGATTATATTTGTATTTATTCTCTGGGAAATCATTACTTCGAGTGTTCCATGAAAGTCTTAACACGGGTTTCGTGGAACAAATAAAAGTGTAGTGTATATTATACGGCACCGCCATTTTCTTTTCGTATTATAGTTTTTTTTACACCCTTATATGAACTAGTCTATTTTTTTGTCAACTTCCGAGTTCATATTTCGTAGGTGTGTAACATAATATTCTTATGGAGACGAGAAGAATGAACCAGTAAATTATATATCTGGAAAAAATTGCGAATAAAAATTATTAGTGCACATTTGACGGATAATCATCAGAACATGTATTGTATGCCGAATGATTATTGGTGTTTGGTGAAATGTGAAAACACATTTTAACATGTATTGGCATTCATATTTGCCAAATATTGTTCGGATATGTGGAATGATGATATTATAGCAATATTCATTGTTGTGCAAACTCCAACATACAGGGTAAAAGTCAGATAAGTCTTGATGACCTTACCGACTCTGATAGTGTTGCTCTCTTCCATCGCCTTCCATAATAATATGTATATGGGTAGTCTTTCAAATATATTCGTGACACATTTGTGGCCTCAGCTTGGAGCTTTTCTTTCAATTTGCAGAAAGGGAATTTTCTATTTTTTTTTTAATTCACATAAATGATTTTTTTTCTCGTAAGAGAATATAGACGGAAATCGTCACTTGAAATGTTGTACTGGTTGTTTCCGCACCTGCAACAACAAATGATATTGTTTCACCAGCACATGGATGTACTGCTTTCAGGATATGCAAACGGCAGCTGTCTAGCCAAGTAATACATATTTATTGTCAATGCTTTTGTTCCAATTTAATTCAACATGACAGCACTACCCATAACCTATATATTAACACATTTCGGAAGACACAAGACATAATGATCACATTTATCAATAGTCGGATATTAGCGCTACAATGTTTGATTACTATAATCATGGCCACCATGGTACTAGTGGTAATAGGTCGATATTCGATAAACTCTCGGGAATTCATAATGCTTGTCTCGTGCTGCCTTGTCGAACCCCTCATAACACTCACAGTATGGCTAGGGTTCAGTGACTGAGATCAACATATGGCACAAATATGATCAAGGTGTTCTGCACTAAAGTAGTGTTTCAAAGTTCAGGTCGCCCAACCTGAAGCAGTACATAACCTGAGTCTTCCTTTCCATGGTACACTAAGGAATCATGGTATGGGCTGCGGAAATGCTACAGACGTCCGGTATAAAGACTTAAAAAATAAGTGTGAATACTTTTAAACGTTTATAGAACTGGTTTCACGAATCTGATGCAATGTACCATTTTAATTTGTTTATCGGCCGATAAGCGGTTCACGTTGAGTTTCAGTGTAATTACAGCCGGTTGATTATCGTGAAACAAGGTTGTTTGGAATCTGGTGGTGGCGTGATGTAATTAAGTGCTATTGATGCAGTGTTATTAAGTGCTATTAGAAGCCCGGCTATGAGAATTCCTAGTCCTGGAAATTTCAAATTAATTGTTTACGTGCAGGTTAATTTTAGGATCCTCTACCAATTTATTCCTTCGAGCTTGTGCCTCGCGCACTAAATTGCCAATTCCCACGATCGAGGGATTACGCTGTCCACAACGAATGAATTGAATTCACCTAACATTATAAAAGTAGGTGATACAATAATTGAAGGTTGACGTTGAATATAGCCGCTTAATTTGTTGCAAATATTTAGAAATTGTTTTTTTTTCATCACATCAATCCATCGTCACAGATATGAAATGTCAATCCTGCATTCGGGATGAATGTCATAGATTTCGGTGTGATTACATTAGCAGACTGATTGGTAATTTGGACAGAGTAACAGGTAAACTGTTCTCTTGTGAAATTCTAAACGTGTGGCACTGCAGTGCCTGATTGTCACGAATATTCGTATCATATTGATCATTGTGAGTGAACTGATGAAATCTCGAATTTCAATCTACTCGAATAGATGAATGTTCTCTGAAGAGAAGAGAACAACGCCGCGGGGAACAAGTTGTTGACATACATTACGGTGGCAAAAAACCCCGAAAAAAACGCAACATCAAAGAATATAACAGGTGCAGTTGCGAATAAATGCATTGAGTCCGCGCATGGAGGTATCGTGGCCTACATATATTGAACGCTCTATCTACGACTGTCAACACAGTGTTACGCATTTAAATGACATGGCATGGCGTGATATGAACGCCCAAATGAATACCGCCAAATTCCTATTCCAAGACTGAATTCATAAACGAAGTTTACAAAATTAGAGCAAGTGATCTAATCCGACTGATACTATCAGTATCAATGTCACTAAATCACAATGAAACATATCGTTACATTCTATTGAATATGTAACGACCTTCTGGCACAAGTTAAGGTGGTGGTGATAATATCTTTGAAAATGAACTATAAACGAATTATCTGGATTTGTTAGCATCATATTAATCCTATACATGCATTGAATTTTGGAAAGATTGTTGCACATTGTTCACGTACCATTCGTGAAATACTTATTTTTTTTGAATAAACAGAATGTTATGCAAACTGTTTCCGTCTCACAAAGGTGAAATTCTCTTTTGCATTTTCGCGGGTGTGGTTATTGCTTCTAAAAAGTCGTCACGTGTATTTTGTGATGTGCCAAAATTGTTCGATGTATTAATTAATCAAACAGACATTACTTGATTACCAGTAATGCTGTGTCTCATTTAAATCTAAATGCCAGGATGCGTGTGCAGGGAAATAGTACCACAAACTATGATATGGCCATATCGATAGCAGGAGGTCAATACATTGTGTGAACTGTATATGATACTCATGTTGAAAATTGTCGTTTGAAAATAAAATGAAACATCTACAGCAGTACCAGTTAGAAGATTGTGTGAACTGTACTTGACAGCACCCAGTTTGTAGAAATCTGTGAAGACAGCCATGCTGTGAACATTCATCATAGTGCTGAATACAGAACAAACCGCCGATAATGCTAAACACATTTACATGCTTAACATTTGTCTTATATCATTCCAGTTGCCTACCTCACTGTAAAAGCACTTATGTAATATGAGTAGCAATCTATTACCACCGAAACAACTACATTCTGGTGATACCATTCTCAAACGTAGAATACAATACTTTACAATAGAAACAAAGGCCGGCCAAGTAAACTAGTTTTCGTCCGGACGAATGTTGAGGTTGGAAATCGCCTAGAATTTGGGAATATCTTTAATGTTGTACTGATCTTATTGTCTTATAACTTCGCCATATAAACACCAAATTGCCCCGAATTTGAGCATAGCTGCTCTAACTTACCGGACTCAAATTATGAGGGAAGGTCTGTACACCCGGGGTATATGGTTGCGTGCGTACTGTATTGAATGCTAAGCAAAGTCCCGGATGTGTACGCACTCGAAACACAAGGTAAGAAGGAATCGTAGGTGATTTTCTTGTTGTGTTTCGCCCACTAGAGTCTATTCAGAAGGAATCAAAGACACAAGTAGCTGGATTCGATGTCAATTGTCACAAGCTCACTAACTATCAAGCAGTTTGGGGTGCTTTCACTGCTAACATTGTGTAATTTGGTACCGAGTGTACACGTACCCTTATTATCGCCCCATTCGAATGTTACAGTCACTCACTGTCGTCCAAAGTCCCAGTATATTAACCAGTATCAGGACAATTCGATCAAAAAATAAGCAATGCTTTAGTGTATAATGAAATATTCGGACAAAACTCTGGATTTGCCAGTAAATTGACAATTTTAGTTAATGTACGCAGTCAATGGCTCATGTACGCACGTAATGCACAATGAAAATACACACGATATATAGAAACATTAGCGCTCCAATTTACCAAACACCAAACCACCGCTGTATATTATCGTTTGAAAATTATCTTTTGAAAATACAAGTGGCGTACTGCTTACTGGAAGGGGGTGGGGTGCTTGGATGTCAGATTAGTGAACAAGTATTCACAACACAATGTGGTAGGTGACTTCCCGTCACAGTAGGCATTGCATTCATAACGGCTACTTTGCCACATCATGGGGCATTAAAGGGACCTGGCATCTCAGATCACCATTTTAGTGTCGCCAGTGTGCATTCGGAGGGGGGGGGGGTCCACATAAAAGTGGTATGTCTTAACGTCAGGGATATGTTGCTAATTTAACGATGGCAACCAACATTTATGATAGTAGTTTGAATAGCTGTAAATGTAGTTTGATTGTCAGTGTCATAATATATGAAGGAGGTTAGGGCTATGACAAATTTGTTGCACGGTGCCTCTGAGGCCCCCGAATGACGTATAAAGTTTCCTATCACTTGAGTCTAAAATTAAAACGTACAAAACCTTTGTTAAAATTCTAGTGGGGTAAATTTAGTATGAGGGTAAAAAATGTATGTCCGAACAATTTTTACCTCCCACACTGAAATTACCCCAATGAGTATTATTCTAGCACGGTAAATATAGCATGGAGAGTGAAAAGGAGGTGTAATTACTCCCATCACTTGGATATTATTCTAGTAGGGTAAATTTAGTATCGAGGGTAAAAAATGTATGGCCCATGTCCGAACAATTTTTACCTCCCATACTGAAATTACCCCCAATGAGTATTATTCTAGCACGGTAAATATAGCATGGAGAGTGAAAAGGAGGTGTAATTACTCCCATCACTTGGATATTATTCTAGTAGGGTAAATTTAGTATCGAGGGTAAAAAATGTATGGCCCATGTCCGAACAATTTTTACCTCCCACACTGAAATTACCCCAATGAGTATTATTCTAGCAGGGTAAATATAGCATGGAGAGTGAAAAGGACGTGTAATTACTCCCATTACTTGGGTGTTATTCTAGTAGGGTAAATTTAGTATGGAGGGTAAAAATGTATGGCCCATGTCCGTACAATTTTTTACCCGCCATACTTAGTTACCTCCATACCTGAATATTATTCTTCAAAAGTAAATATAGTATGGAGGGTTAAAATGTATCGCTATAACAACACATGTTCTTCATAGTATATTCTGCCCCGATCGACTCGCCGGTTCACAGCGGGGGTAATAATTGTATGACAGTAGTTTCAGCACGCATCGTCACGTACTAAAAACCCACCGCATCGTCACGTTTGATACGCACGCATCGTCACGTTTGATACCCACCGACCGTTTGCTCATGTGTGAAAATCACAGGTCAGTAAACATTGTACAGAGGTAAAAAATGTACGTGACACCGGGTTTTCTGCCATGTTTTTCTAAAAACATTGCGTTATGCTCGTTGAACTCATTTGTTTACTTGGACTAACAAATCCTAATGAAATCATACTAAGTATAGGTGGATTACGTGCGTACAGAAGTCATTGAGTGCGTACATTGGCGAAAATCATCAATTAACTGGCAAATACAAAGTTTTGTCAGAAAATTTCAAAATACACTAAAGCATTGCTTATTTTTTGATCGAATTGTGCTGATACTGGTTAATATACTGGTAATTCGGACGACAGTGAGCGACTGTAACATTCGAATGGGGCGATAATAAGGGTACCTGTACACTCGGTACCAAATTACATAATGTTAGCGTTGAAAGAACCCCAAACTGCTTGATAGTTAGTGAGCTTGTGACAATTGACATCGAATCCAGGTACTTGTGTCTTTGATTCGATCTAAATAGACTCTAGTGGGCGAAACACAACAAGAAAATCACCTACGATTCCTTCTTACCTTGTGTTTTGAGTGCGTACACATCCGGGACTTTGCTTACCATTCAATACAGTACGCACGCAATCGTTTACCCCGGTGTCTGTAGGCGACCCTTGAGAGCCACCAGTTCCCTCTCAGAGTCGATATCCTGTAACACTATATCCCATTCCGGACTCTAGCTGAGAGGGAAGGTCTGTACACGACCATTGACAGCCACCAGTTCCCTCTCGGAGTTGGTATCATGTGACCACTACCGTGAGCACATTTTACTTTCCTTTGAACAGGATTGTTTTGGTCAACTTGTGGCGCACACTGGGACTTTTCTTACGCATGTACTGCAACTTCACGATGTGATATTGTCTAAGCGTGAAGAACACGGTGACGAGTGAGCGAATCAAGGCGAGTTTGTCTTCTTGAGTATCACAAAAGTGATTGTCATCGACAAGTTTTTCCTTCCTCCCCAAATCAGCTGTTAATTGGCTCTGTAGGTGGAGTTGCGTGAAACCTGGTTTCAAACGATGAGTATCTGCCATTCGCCTGAGTTGTCTTTCAGCACACCTGATGACAGTTGTGCATCCTTCGGTGGAACAACCAGACCACCATTCTGCTTCATTTGAAAGAGATGAGGTGCGCGGTTGTAGTTCTCTGGAGTTGCTGCTGCCACAAGTGCTGAACAACACTCATCACAATATACTATGGGCATTATCTCCCGATTACCCATCCTGCTATATACACCAAGGCCTTTTCAACGAGGGGCGAGAGGGTTTTTGTCAGGTAGCAGTGGTAATGCGCAACCAGGTACTCAACTTCGAACGGATCCATATGTTCATCTTTCAATGGCTGAGCCTGGGAATCAGGGGGAAGATATGATGTCGTTGTTGCATGCAGTAGCTGTGTCATCTTGCAGAATTCAATTCTAACTGCTAGACACCTATATATTAGTAATATACAGGTATATGTATATAAAATATTGTAAAAGTAATGCAGGTAAATGTATGTGATGTTCTTTATATGTAGATGTCCTTATTGATGGATGAAAAAAATGCTAATACAAAATTTGGTCTGATAGGGGGGGGGGGGGGGGGCCTTGTTAATGAAAGTCGATTGTGATAAAACTGCCAAAATCATTATTTTTTTCACTATCTATACCAGGATAGACCCGCAATGGCTGATGATTTGCCAGAAAGCTTCCATGAATGCTTTTGCTGTGGGATTATTGTTCAACCTCATTTTGAGCAAAAACGATGTCATACCACAAGTACATACATCTCCAGCGTATCATAAGTAATATCATTATTCAAAAAATTATAGTTTATTTGGATTGGTAAGGAGTATTTTTTGTTGGCTCGAAAAGTATTAGTGGTTATCAAACATACCACATCTGTGGACAGCATTTAAAAACAGCTCCTGATGATTCTGACTCAATTTTTACTTCTCCAGAAATACCAATAACCGAATCTATCAGGAACACGAATCCCTTGACACACTTGACACACATTTAGAATCAAATGAATTGTTGAATTATATTCATTTTCAATAACAAAGATCATCAATGTGTTGTTCTTCTTTTTAATATATGAAAAACTACAAAAATTCTCAATGGCTGCATATACGCTGACAAAATAATTCAATTGTAACATTAGAATTTGTAGTCATGGAGACATCCTGCTACACATACCTCCTGGTTTGGTTTTGTGGTTGACCATCTACCGTCGTCAAATCCAGTAGAAAAGATATAGTCTCGATGAGGAACGCGGTGATGCCTTGGATGTTGCGTAGTGAAATAGGACTCTTGTATCCTTTTCTTGAACACATATAAAAGGCGATTGATGCGGCGCTGCAATCAATCGCGCTGCAAAAAGTGATACACCATCAGCAACGAAAACGTATCTCAAATACTGCAAACATCCTTTTCATGAACATAATATGAAGAAAATCCTTCATACCTCAATGAAGTTTGCAGTAGGGCCACATCCAATGAATTTGGGGTCGTCAACTGCTAGCATTGTCTTCAGAGCCTTTTACATGAAATAAAATGTACATATAGGATAATTTTATTGCAAAGAAAGCATTGAGCAAATATATGTAAATGCGCAATCTTCACTTCAAATGATATCATCGTCTAAGTTTACAAGTTAAAGCATAAGAGCATATCATTGCATATGAATATATTATTGCTCATACACAAACCTTGGCAACTGAAGATGAGATAACTTGTACTGCCAAAGAAACCTTTCTTTTTTTGCTGTTGGAACTGTATGGGCTCGGTCGTCAACTTGTTGGCCAGAGTCTTGCTGTGTCTTGAGCACCGTGAAGGTCACTGATGCAACTCCATGAAATGATTCCATCAGGACCATGGATGGACTTGAAGGCCTGAGGCATATTTCTCATCAACTTCACCATGTGGCAAGCATCAAAGGCGATGTGAGTTTTTTTTCACCTGGTGATGTCGAGAAGTAGGCTTTGGTCTCTGTCCCAGTCAGGTCCAACTCCGCTCCAAGAAGGTTACATATGGATACATTCGTGGGATAGTCATCCATGGTAAGTGCTGAGACATCAAACTTGGAGTCACGCAGCCTGTCCAAACAGTGTGATACAGTTCTCTCTGAGTTTCAGCGTTGAGACCTCTTGTGAAATAGAAGGCAATGGGAAATTTCAATTTCCTCATAGCCCAACCAGCCTCTTTGGCCTCAGTCGTGTCATCTACTCCATATCCCATGCCAATAAATCCGGTGCAGTCGCCACTTTTGGAGTTGTAATCGATGTGCTCGCGTATGGACATGGCATCGATCATCAGGCAGCATCTTTAAATTTTGAATAGTACTACAATGTTGAAGGCACCATTGCTACAAGAGGAATAGTAGAATTTAAACAATTTAGAACAATAAATTGCCTCTCGAGTTCAAAATAATGTAGCCATACATATAGTACATGCTTTAACCTTGTGTAATCATCAGGATTTTGTTCTCTCTTGACACTGAGAAAGTCGATCATCTTCACATTGAGACCTGTCCTCGAGTCCACACTCTCCATCCATCTGTGAATGGACATTTAAACATGAAGAAAGAGGATGGCATCCATGCAGTCCTTGTATGTATAAAAGTGTAAAAATGCGATTCGTTTCTTAGTAACATGCACGTATTTCATATCATTGCCCAATTTATGGTATTGGTCAAATTCTCTCATAATTTACAGTGTTTACATGTTCAGCTGTACTATAGTGAACGAAAACTAACTTTCTAAGGGTTCTTGGGTGGGGGAAGAGGAAGCCAGATGGTGGAGCGCAGATACTCGAATGCTTTGGTGGAAATGAAGATGGCGGGACAGTGCAAAGTCTTTTTGACGATCACTGTACATGTAAGTGTGTGATTTTCTGTGAAACAGCTCCCATAATCTACATGTATTGTTACAAAATTATTTTTTTTATTTATTCATTATATATGCAGTAAACAATTTAATGCTTAACATCAAATTCATACGTTTATATCATATTTCATAGATATTTGTATTAAATATAACAACATGATTTTTGACTACAGATACAATTTTCTAAATATGAAACACCTGAAATGTGAACACAAAATTAATGAAAAGCATGACAATTTTTTGCAGATTAAGATAATTTTCCAAATACTATAAATAATAAACTAGTCCACAGGCTAATATAGATTACCGGACAGTTTTTGTGCAACACGTTTAAGCACCACAGGTGAGATATACTTTTATGACCTTGAGATTTACCAACGGACGGACGAATCGACACGACAATAGGTAGGAAAATACACGATGAGTGTTATATGAGCTAAAGGAGAACAGGAATTCATGACTGTCAGTACAACGAGTAGAGATGTCAGTGAAAAGATTACAGCTGATGCTCTGCCATTGAGCTATCCAAACGCTTTCAGCGTGTTCAACTGTTTTGAGATAATGAGTATGAAATTATACAGGGACAGAAAATACATGGTTAATGAAGGTAGAACATGAATAAAATAAAAATAATTAGAAATTGTTTTACATGAGGATTGCTCAAAGTACTAATAATAGGTAGAAAAAATACAAGATAAATGGTATATCAGCTAAAGGACAAGAGGTTCATGAATGTCAGTAACATGAGTAGAAATGTCAGTGAAAATATTACAGCTAATGGAGAGAAGAAACGAATTAACAAAGAAAAATGAAAACTAGACATTGAAGTATAGAGGCTTGATGGCATCTCCCAATTGTTTTTATTTTCTAAATATGAAATGGAAAAAAGGACACATGGGATATTGATTACATGTCGACAGACATTCACCACCACACACATAATACAATAATGTTTGTGATTTCAGATGCTTGTAAAAAAAATAAATATCATGCAAATTCCGAGATGTGTTCGAAATCACTTCAAACTGATTTACGGACCTCCGTAAGACTCCAGCTGAGACCGGAACTCGGCATTCATGAGATTCTTCTTATATAGTTGATTCACTAATAATCTACATGCAGCCTTTGTCCTTTTCTCACGACGTTGAGCGTTTTCTCAGATTCTTGGATACTGTGTCCTATTTCTCCTGGTACAGTGGGGTCCTAACGTCTTAGACCACTTTGGGAGTGTCATCAGAATAGGCGTTAAATAGAAGACATGTGTTTAATACAGGCGGGCTATAATGCTGAATCCTCTGTCTGTACATTATAGATATGTATCTCAAAATGACACCAGAAGGTTTATTTTGGAAAAATCGACAAATTTTACCAACAAATTTAAATAAATATTGAAATGTTAAGATTGTTATTTATATGTCACCAACTCGTGTTAAGTTGGTGATACACATTAAAACAACTGCTTGCAATGAAACTGATGTTGAACAACAATACAATCACCAGCCATATTGCATCATAGATGTGTTATTATTCGCATTCAATCATTTTTCCCATGCCAATTTGAAAACATTCACATTTAGTGTTTTTCTGCCCAAAATTATCCTGATGTTGCACAATTCGATGTTCTGAATTTCTGATGTTATTTTTGCATACATACACGAAAATGACAGAACAAATAACAGATAACTTAAATGAAATAAATTATATTTTAGTGGTAGGTTTTTGAAAGGATTTTTTTCAGGGGGACTAAAACTAAAGGACCCATTGTATTGCAGATAAATCCTCTTCCACTTCCGTGGGGGACCCAGCATATGCATGCTCCTGAAAATAAAATAAACATATCATAACTCCTATAGTTCACAGTTGCATTGCATTATCAACAGCGAGGTACCATTTGAATATTTTAAAAACAAAGTTTGATTTTCCCGATTCATGCTAATTAGGCTCATACAGCATGATTGAAAATCCAAATAGGAGTTTTATGATTATATGTACCATTCACTGTGTCTCAAACAGCACGAAATTATCCCTTATAAGTGAGGAAAATTAACTAATGATTACCACATGTATATTTTTATGGCATTCATACCTGCATGTACGAGGTTCTCTCCGTCTTGTCTTGTGTAAGTTTTATCCACAGATTCTTCTTGGTCTGTATGTGTAACTGCATGTAGTATGTCATCGACAGTTGATTCTGAGTTGAAAGTACTCCTCTCTATTGGTTTTGAACGCTATGTGAATCAATGACTTTTAATTTGTTGAATGTATCACATTTTTGTACCTGCAAATGTTCATGCAACTTGAGAATGATTGGCACACAACCCTCCCGGACACGAACGATCATTCCCGTTCTGTCCAGAGAATCATTTGAAAAAGGTTCACCGAGTATTTCGTGAATGCGAATGACCGAGTATTTCGTGGGTCCATGCACACGGCGGCAGTTTTTTGAGCCAAGTACGATGAATATCTTTCGATTGCTTTTGTCGGGAAATCTGAATAATAATACAATACATATTGGTATTATACTATATTTACAAGTTTTAGTGTAAATTTTCTTCAAACCGGGATAAAATTTTCCATATTATGACTATCATATCAAATGTACATTTTTTTCTCAAAATAAACTAAGCTAAACTAAATATGTAGTGTATACATAGTTTTTGGTGTATGTATGAAAATATGAACAACATGTCTGTCCTAATTATCACTGACGATTTATCCACATTTAAATATGTGAAAAGAGAAAATTTATAAGACTGCATTGATGAGATAATTTTAGGTGAGAATGTACATGACCAGTGTCAAGAGAGGGCGTGTCTACTGATCAACTATCACTAGTCTCAGTGACATAATTTCAATAAAGGTGTAAACATGATGGAGGATAATTGGACAGCAATTCCTCCCCTATATGTATAGTCAGTCAGCGCACTGCACTGGTCAGTTTTCATTACTACATATTTAACATATTATGTGTACATTACAGACATTCATGTCTTTATTATATAATAATTATCAAATTATTATATTTGGACAGGACATATCCATATAGCTGTAAAATGTGTGTGTGGTAAAAGCTTCAAAAATAAAGAAAAATATAGGTTGCGATTACTTTCATTTTATAACGTGCCCTGACAGCGATGGTGAACTTTGTCAAATGAGCTTCAGATCATGTGACAAACGTCATTCCGCTGTTGCAGTCAGCTGATTAAAAATTCACTTGTTTTTAACGCATTTAGTTTCGCTTGCTTATTTAACGCTTTAAGGGGCCTACTGTAGTCATCAATGTGTATGCCATGTTAAATCACGATATTCCTCTTGTTTTCGCTGTCTGCGTTGCGATAATTTTCACATCCATAAGCAAAACAATGCGTTCCGCTGGTTGCTATGAGGACAGATTACACTAATTCCATCGGCCATTCAAAACAATGATAAAAAGCCAAAATTCAAGTCTCCATAGCTCCGTCCTGGAACAAGATGAACATTGGCGGTTTATATACAAAGCTGGCCAATTCATTTCCTCATCTCACTATAGTGAGGAAAATATAGGTTGATTAATTTGATTTTTGCTATAGCTCGAATACTGAGGGTAGGTACCCCCTTAAAACGACTGATTTCCATGCCTGACAAACCATATATATCATTCGTCGTCCAAGTCGTTCTGTGCGTGCTGTGGTCTTGAAACTGTTCGTGTGCAATACCAACCAGCTCGGGTCAACAACCAGCCATAGCAAAATATCCCCCCACCATTCTGCGGGGGATCAAGGGCATCCCACGTTTTCAAAATAGGGAACTCTCGGACTGTATCGGATATGACGCAATATGATTGGTGTTGTCAGGCCTAAATAGTAGGGGATCCCGATGTCACTACCATCTGATAATAAATTGTGATGAATTATGATCTAGATAACATGTGTACAAAGTTTCAGGGACGCAAGTTATATCACTTTGAATTTATGGGCCAATAACTGACTTCATTCCATTGTAAAATTGTAAAAAAAAAGGAATTGGCCCATCACGACGTTTTTTCATTGTGGGTGCTACAAATTTTGTTGTCGGTGCGTTTTCACATACTACAGTGGTTGAGGTACTTAAGAGCCAGGATGTAGTGTTGTTGTAATGAACCACGAATTATGTGCGCCACATGGAATTATAAATATTAATTATATCACAAATATTGGACCGAAATGAGATAAAAGGGTCAGCTACACAAGCGAAAATAGACAAATCATCGTCAATCTGGTATCAAATCTTCAAAAATATGATATATAATTCACTTTTATGGGATTTAATAACATAATATCGGGAGTTGAGCTGCTAAACCGGAATTCTTTTAATTCGGCTGAAAACTTAAATATGCATTTTCTCAAAAACGGTGTTTATATCGATAATACATATATTCTGAGAGCTTTTCTTGTTTTTGCACATTAAAAACAGCATCTTTTAGGCACAAATAAGCCATATACATGCATGCCATGGGAAGCGATATCTAGGGAGCCCCTCTTTGTTCTGCAAATCACGCATTTTCACCAAATTCACGGCTTATGTAAAAAATACATCAAGCCAATTTTAATCTTTTTGCACCAAAATCATGATAAGGGAATACAACATTAACGTTACCTTTAATCTAGAGTATAAATTATAGAATACATGTATTTCCTTCAGGACAGATTACACTAATTCCTTCGGCCATACAAAATAATGATAAAAAGCCCAAATTCAAGTCTCCATAGCTCCGTCCCAGAACAAGATGAACATTAGCAGCTTATATACGAATTCATTTCCTCACCTCACTATAGTAAGGAAAATATAGGTTGATAAATCTGTTTTTTGGCTACAGCTCGAATTCTGAAGATACCCCCTTAAACGACTGATTTCATGCCTGCCAACCCATATATATCATTCGTCGTCAGAGCCGTTCTGTGCGTGCTGTGGTCTTGAAACTGTTCGTGTGTAATGCCAACCAGCTCGGGTCAACAACCAGCCATAGCAAAATATCCCCCACCATTCTGCGGGGGGGGGGGGGGGGGGGAGGGGGTGCTGGTCAAGGGCATCCCCCGTTTTAAAAATAGTGAACTCTCTGGTTGTAACGGATATAATCAATACTAGTAGGTACCGACATCACGTATATGTCAATTTCGAAGTGTTCAAAGGTCAGAAACACGAGCAGGATCAAAGAAATTAACACGAACGGAGGCCTTTTGTATGCGGCATTTGTATGCGCTCATTTTGACAGACTCCTAACACTCCCTTATTACACGGATTAAATGTTTCGATATTTTCCTAACATTTTGCTCAGGGATAGAACGATACCAGTAGAATATAACTCCAAACGTTAATAGTCAGGGGGCTTAGTCTCCCCAAACCCCCGAATTGTTCAAATTGGGCTACAAGCACCATTTTTGGACTGCAGTTAGATATGACCATCATCTGCCAATTTTCCGAGGGAGCCAAACTGGGCTCCCTCTATGTCGGCAATTTTGAGTAAATCCAAGATGGCCGCCTTCCGGAATAACAAATTGCCATAACTTGAGAAACAAAGGTGGTAGAGTAATGTATTACACCACTTTATTGGGGTTTTTCAGTATGATAAATCCATTGCTGGTGTTGTTTTGATGATTGTATGACATAGTAATGTGATAATGCCGTTTTGAAGGAAGTCCTCTGCCCAAAATGTGCGTTTCTCGGGCCCATGTAGCGCATCTTACTCAATAGGCCTACTACTCACCAACTGAATGTATACCATATTTAAACCGTCTGGCACATTTTTATTCTTCATTAAATTTAGAAGAAAGAGTAACCTGCGCTACATGGGCCGTTTATCATCACATTGATTGTGTTGATCACTGAAGACAGGAGTATTTTATTTGTGCCAGATCATGAATTAAGTAAAGGTTCATTTGAATATGGTTTGTCTGAAACCAATCCGTTTGATTTTGCTCGAACAATACTGCTACAATATGAAGATATTACACCCTTTTTATGACGGCTAATCCCCCTGACTACAGGAACTTATCAAGGCTGTTGCTTACCCATAATATAAACACTCTCAACAAACTGAGAAATTATAATTTTTCAATGACATTCAGGGTAATTTCATCTGATTCCGGCCACAAATAGGTTCAAGACGATTCTATGGGGATTCTAATTACTACATGCATGTCATATTTTAACATTTATGTCCATCTTGGTGTTGTCTCAAATCTGGCCACAAAAACCATTCTGATTGGGCAACATTATCACATCGACCCCGGGTTTGATGATATATATCAAGTTCACCATATTCCGGCCTCAATTTACCAATTTCTGGCCATGTATAAATATAATTTCACCTTTACGCGGCTAGTGATTTCCTAACATACATTTCACTGTTGTTTTTTTGCCACATAAAGGATTATGGGTCATTATATGAACAATTTTTGGATATTTCCGGGTTGTGTGTATATATAAAACGTAAGGTTAATCCACCATTCAATGCAGTCAAAAGTCAGTACTAGTAGCGTCATAGTCGAATACTTCTGTATCTTTCAAATTGCAAATTATCAGCATGCAATACTGCCAGCAGTGCAATAATCTTACCAAAATACCACTAGCTGATATTGTTGTATAATGTTATTGCATATATACGAGACTACAAACATCATTTTTAATGTACCTAGGTCTATCGACTCATTGTTGTATATTATTGTTGGTGTACAATTTTTGTAATGGTATTGTACATTCTGTAGTAGTTGTTGTTGTGTCGAGAGTGTAAACAGTGTCTTCTAATTTACCTACGTCTATGAATTATTCGACTATTACCTGCTCGAATGCTAAAATTTATTTCAAATTCGATATTTTGACTGTCATAGACAAGTGACCTCTCTGATATGTTTTGACTGTCATAGACAAGTGACCTCTCTGATATGTGTGAAATAGTACTCATAGTAGATAGGCTAGAGAGATATCTCTTTAGCTCATCTGGTAGAGTGGATGGCTGGTGTGTGAGAGGCCTCGGTTTCAAATCCCAGTCTGGCCGAGACATTCCATGCTTGGTTACAGACAGATACATATTTTCCATTCGTATAGCCCATAAGTAAATTTGCATTCAATACTGTGATTCTACAGCACCGATTGTATACCTCAAGTAGTGCCATGAAAATATGAATTTTCAGCAAGATTTCAGCAAAATTGTATTCTACAAGTGGCATCATGACCATGTCTTTTACTACACATGTCGCAGATGCGATTTCCAGGGATGCTGTTGGAGCAAGCCTCGAGGCAACATTTGAGGCACGAAGAACACTCAATCCAACCGTCGAATGGTGGTTGGATGTACTGCTCATTACAATATATACCAAACACTTCTTCCTCTGCATCGAACTAGCTCTGGATGCTGAATACTTTTGACTTTTTGGTGCTACTTCATTTTGCTTCATTTGCTTCCTTTTTGTGGAACACTTCTGCTCCTTCTTGGATATTTTTTGTCGCATACGTTCATGTTTCTGTCTTTCATTTTCTTCCTTCTCTCTTTGTTTCACCTTTTTCATTTCAATCACTTCACTGGATGTGAGCAAGAAATACTTTTGGGCTTTTGATTTTTTTATGCGTACATTTCTCGAACAAGTGGGATATTGTAGAATATCACTGTCGACATCAGTACACAATGAAGTGATCCTCATATTTGATCCGCTTGAAGCAGGTATTGTAACAGCTAGATCCACAGCAGGTTGAACAAAACCTCCAACACGTGGCATGGCTGGTTGTGCATGGCCCCCAGCAGGCAGTGCAGATTCTTCAGCAGGCAGTGCTGGATCCACAACTTACGACACTGAATACACAGCTTGCAGCACGGAATCCATAGCTGTCGGCATGGGATCAACAGCTGGCTGCACAGGATCTGCAGCTGGCAGCACGAGATCCCCAGCAGGTAGTGCTGGATCAACTGATGGTGGCATAGTCTCCACAGCTGGCAGCACAAGAGATGTATTTGGATTGGATGGTAGATCGGATAATGGACTCGGTTTTGTTTGCTCGGGTACTATATACTTGGGTATTGTTTCCATGTTTATCCACAGTAGGCAGTGTGGGTTCCCTGGCAGGCAGTGCTGGATTTACAGCTTGCGGCGCTGGATGCAAATTGATTGCCATGATCCTTTCATCAGTGTCGTTCAACTGGTCTTTTACATGTCGCATCTGCCCTTAGATGGGTCAGTTAGGTGCAAGCCAAGTGCACCTGAGCTGACAGTGATGACTCGTTGGCCACCAAGGCCACTCCGGATGGTAACTGGTCCTGCACGGTGGCCATGTCTGTAATGAGGATCACATTGCTGGAATTTGACATGAACGCTGTTGCAGTTGATGTTGGACTGGTGTTGTCCTTGGACACTTGAAATGGTTGAGTCGCACAGCATATCCGGCTGAAATGCCTCCCCTGGAAGAGCTGCAGGGTTGAATAGGAATATCCCACAAGCTCTGAACCCGGCTCTGATATTGGCTTCAGTCATAGCCTTACTCCATGCTTTGGCAAACAGTCCAGTGAAGTTTGATTTGAAAATCATAACCCCAGGATACTCAGCCATCAGAGTATGAGCGATCTGGTTGTAGTATGCTTTCAGTGGTCCGAACACTGTGTGATCACACGGTTACAGCCATTGTGACGTGTGGGCTGGGATTTATATCATTGTTATTTCATTCTTTACTGCCATATTATGGGAGTTGTTTCGGTAAACGATGAGAAAATGAGGCCTTTCACTTCTGATGGTAGGAAGAAAGTTCAACTCAAACCACATTTTGGCTATTCCTTGCCACTCCCTTGATAACATTCCTCCGACCCAGGCAGCTCTCTTTCAACATGTTTAAAGATCCTTGCTCAATCAAGCTTCATCTGAAATCAGTCAGCCACCTGTCATCAGACGGTCACTGCCTTTCATCAGTGGGGTTGGTAACAGGGTGCAAACAACCAGAGATGGCTCCCTCTGTGGGCCATGTTTCCTGACACCAGTAAGGCGTGTGCGTTACTACAGTGGTTGCACAAAAAGATGCAGGGGGCAACTGATGAAAACCAGTAAGTTTGGAAAGATGAAAGGTGTTGCATTCGTTTTTCACTTGGTCTGAAACAGTAGTTATGACAGTAGCATGATTTACGCAAAAACACAAAATGTGTTTCATGTTGACTAAATGTCACGGCTGTATAGAAAAGTAGTGCACTCACTGTTTTTTGTATGATATGTACATTTCAAGTGCCAGTTTGAAGTTCCTACAAAGATGGTGACCATTTTAATCCTGCACCTGGTGGCCATCTTGATTTTTTAAATATGGATTTTATTGACACCATTTTATTGCTCGACCATGACACAGTAGTTGCACAAGGTCTGAAAACAGAAGTTATGCTTCTATCACAATTATACACGGCCAACATTGGAATTTGTAGTCATTTCGAAGTCTGTGACTGGTGGCCATATTGCATTATCGATGAAGTACTGATCAAATCTGGATTTTGATGATGCCATCCGATTCCACGCCCAAGAAAACCATGGTATAGAACCAAAAATCATGTCTCTATCACGAATATTAGTGCAGTTATGGGCCGAAAATCATCTCCGGGTGGCGGCCATCTTTGATTAAAATGGCCGACACAGAGGGAGCCCAGCTTGGCTCCCTCAAAATATCAAAAGGTGATGGTCATATCTACCTCTGATCCAAAAATGGTGCTTGTAGCCCAATTTGAACAATTATTTGACTAATCCCCCTGACTATAAGGAAGTTCGAACTATTTCAAGGGTAAAATTAGTCCAAGGGCTAAGAAAGGTGACCGGACAATGTTTTTTTAAGATCTCAAACATGCGGAACCCGAGCCATTAGCTATGCTGCGCCGAGACTATGGAATAAACTTCCTAACCCCATCCACAATATTGACACTATGAACACTTTTAAAAGACACCTTAAATCGTACTTGTTCTCAAAGTTCTTTTTATCCATTCTTAATTGTATTTTATCATTGCTCAATTTCACAAAATGTATACCAAGCGCTTAGATATCTTAATTTATAGGCGCTATATAAATAAACGTATTATTATTATTTTTATTATTATTATTATTATTATGAATACATCTTACATATTAGCCATTTTTGTCCCGTGACCTTGAAAACAAGGTCATATTCAAGGAAGGTCATATTCAGCATATATCATTTCATATCCACAATTGATTCCTAAGCTGCTAAATCGACAATGAACAAGATATTAACCATTTTGTGCTCTGACCTTGGAAATAAGATCAAAGGTCAAATCTGATTTCATGAGAATATTCAGCATATATCATTTCCTATGAGTGCTCAATTGATTGCAATGCTGTAAGGTCGATAATAAGCGAGATATTAGCCATTTTGTGCTTTGACCTTGGAAATGAAGTCAAAGGTCAAATTCAAGGTCATGACAATATTCAGCATATATCGTTTATTATATGTTCACAAGTTACTCCTAAACGGTAAAATTTATAATAAGCGAGATATTAGCCATTTTATGCTCTGACCTTGAAAATGAGTTCAAAGGTCAAGTTCAATGTTAAGACAAGATTCAGTATATGTCATTTCCTGTATGTGCACAATTAATACTTAAGCTGCAAAGTCAACAATAAGCGAGATTTTATGTTCTGATCTTGAAAATGAGGTCAAAGGTCAAGTTCAAGGTCATGACAATATACAGCATATATCACTTCCTATATTTCCTCAGTTGATTTGTAAGCTGTAAAGTCGATAGTAAGTGAGATTTGAGCCATTTTGTGCTCTGACCTTGAAAATGAAGTAAAAGGTCAAATTGAAGGATACGACAATATTCAGCAAATATCATATCCTATATCCCCAATTGATTTGTAAGCCGTAAAGTCAATAATAAGTGAGATTTGAGCCATTTTGTGCTCTGACCTTGAAAATGAGGTCGAAAGTCAAATTCAAGGTCATGACAATAATCAGCATATATCATTTCCTATATGTCCACAATTGATTCCTAGTCTCTAATCGCAATATTAAGTGAGATAATTAGCAATAATGTGTCCCATTATAAAGCATAGGAGAATTTAACATGGGAAAGTCCTATTTGGGCTAAGTTTGGGCCGGAAATGGTCAACTTCGAGCGATTCAAGTGCAACGAAACTTATACACATCACAGGAGTACATATGGTGAGTGTTATGTATCAAAACGAAAAAAGTTACTGCACAGATTGTGAGAAAATGGCCGCCAAAGTCCAAAATTAGGCATTTTTTGTCGAAAATGGCCGCCATTTGAAAAAAAATGCGAAAATAAAAAAACTAAAAAAAACTTTCCTGGGAACATGTTTAGGTATTTTGTGCAAAATTTCAGAAGGATTCGACTGTAAACTTCAAAGATAAAGTGTGGACGGACGGACGGACAATGGACGCAACGCCACGGCAATAGGTTATCGGACCAAAGGTCCGGGAACCTAAAAAACAGGTCCAAATTATGAGAAAATGCACTCGATCAAGCATGTAACAATCATTTTGAGCACGAGTGTATACCTGAATGTGATGATTGAAATACCATGATGTATTATGCGGATTTATTTTCGAAATTACTGGACCAATAAATATTTGGAAGCCCAACGGTTGGGAACAAGGCGTTGCGCTCTATAGGAATATCAATCTGGAATAAATGACACGTTCTCTATCGAACGAAATTAATTTCTGAAAAGCAAGAAAGTTTTTCTCTCAATGAAAGACCATTGATGAATAATATATGAGCTCTTGGGTCGACTACGTATATCTGAATCATTCTTCTGGGTCTAACGCCACAATGTTAATCAATAACGCCAACACTGCGGAAGGATTCGCCTCGGTGAACCAACCTCAATGATAATACAGTAGTGGGACCAGTCGCATGAAGTCTTGCATTACAATTGTTGCCTGAAGAATTGGTGTAAACACCATATCGCATACGACCGAAATCATCGATTTCGCCAGCACTGGTGTTCGGGATTGAAAACTGCTGTGCCTTGTCCAAATGATCGAGAACATCCCAAATGCAATATCGCTATTAGTTTAGTGACGATCATGGTTATGGTGCACTGGTTGTGGCATTCACCAACGAGCATTGCCGTTTGCATGTGTCCGTCGTTCCACAATGTGACGGACACTAGATGTGTCCTTAGGTTGAACAAAGATAGCAGCCTACCCAGGGCTAGTCTCTCCTACACTGCTACAAACAGCATATATGCATTTGTTTGATACCATTGGGACATGTCAACATGCGTTCGGGCACGCACATCGACTGCTGCGAACTGCAACAAACGGATATAACTTCCAAGATAATTACTACCCTCGAATCAATATGCACCATACAACAGGCCTGCTACGTTTCTATTCTATATAATTGTTATAAATAATGTTTTGCCATGCATGTAAGCTCTGCTAATTATATCAAATTGTGTTAGCTGCAACATTGTTTGAATTCGTTTTTTGCCATTTAACAAGGGGGTAATTTCTCTGAAACGGGCCGGGTGATACACTGAAACCCTGGTCTTTGCTCGGATGATGGGTCAAACTGCGGAGCCCTAATATTTATTTTTTTTCTAAACATTATTCAGAATATATGAGTGAAGTTATTATTTCCAAACGTTATTTACTGGTGCAACGATATTTCCATGTTTATGATCACTACCTCTGTTGTTGGTTAAATCATTTCTATCTGAATATCGAAACCCTGGCTAAGACCAGGTACATTTTTACCACTCGTTCCATATTATTCTGGTTCGAGATGTGTCGCGGGTGACAAGTGCCTCCAGCTGTGGAAAATCTGTACCAGCTCTGTTTCTGAATGTTTCCTGCAAGTGATCCTCGAATTATCATGATATTATCAAGTGGTGTGGCCTCTCCTTCATTATAAATGTACATCTTAGATAAGACATAGATTGTTAGCTGTTGCCAATTCTGTTGTATGCCTGTTGCCAACTCGGTTGTATATAACACAGTACAAGTCACTTGTATTTTCAGTTGTAATTTTAGATATTTTGGACTGACGGAAAACCTCATTACCTTCAAAGAATGTTGCCATTCCCCATGCCTAATATCGGCTAGCCAACCCAATTCGCCACACACGAAGGCACAAAATTCGATTTGTCCGTCTCCCATTGATTGGTCGCCGTATAGTTCAATCTTGACAATATTATATGCTCGTGGAGAATCATGATAAAGGCAAATTTATATAAATTAGTATCTGTATATGTGGTTTTAATGTATGATTGCCCATGAAATAGCGAACTTTTTTGCCACGTCTAATGTGGTGTTTGCTCTCCGCATGAACACAATAAGATTGAAAAGTTGTGTTTCAGATACCTATAAATATCATAAAAAATATAACCGGAATACATAAACACTCCCTATTGGTGTGAAATGCGTGAAGAATCTAAGCGCAAAAAATCTCATGTAGGTCACATTTGGTGGTTAGAAACCCGCAATGGATACGAAAAGCAGCATACGGGCGTGTATGGATGTGCACCATGCATTTAATTCTTTTGTGTAGAATATAATTCATAATTAGGGCTCATGTTTTTTTTCCGCCGTTTGGTTTCCGGATCATAACTCTTGAACGCCTTGATCTATCTTTCCGAAATGTTCACAGCTCATCCGAAAGACTTTGTTTCAAACCCCTATTGTTTTTTGTTGAGATCCGAAATCCAAGATGGCCGCCATCGGGGGATACCTGTCAATGTCATAATTTGATTCAGAAAATTTTCAGGAGAAAAAATGTTTTGGGGTGTTTTTTTTTCTACTTTCTCCATGCAGTCAATTACGGAGCCTCTGAGAGGACATGGAAGAAAATTTTTTGGCACAATGTTATTGCGTTCCCTTGCAATATTATTGCGTTCCGTCGCAATAATATTGCGTTCCCTCGCAATATTATCGCGTTCCCTCGCATTCCGGATCGCGTTCCCTCGCGATCTTGTATAATAACCTTCTCAGAAGTCATTGGCGTCAGCACAATGCGAGGGAACGCGATCCGGAATGCGAGGGAACGCAATAAGATCGCGAGGGAACGCGATACGGATTGCGAGGGAATGCAATAGGATCGCGAGGGAACACGATCCGGAATGCGAGGGAACGCAATAAGATCGCGAGGGAACGCGATCCGGATTGCGAGGGAACGCAATAAGATCGCGAGGGAACGCGATCCGGAATGCGAGGGAACGCGATAATATTGCAAGGGAACGCAATATTATTGCGAGGGAACGCAATAACCATATGTCAAAAAATATTTCTTCCATGTCCTTTCAGCGGCTCCGTAGTCAATGGTGCTAAACCCACTGTAACTAAGCTATGTTACTGAATCCACTGAACGACTGTTCCTGGACCTAGAATCACTATCAGCCAGGCTAACCTAGCATAGCGTACCCCCCCCCCCCCCACCCCGCCCCCTCACGCTGATTCACGATACGCCCACCAACAACAGGATTTTGCACATGTCACATGCCAAGCCTCTTCTTCCTTGCCTTTCAAAAGAATATAATAGGTGTTTGTATAGTACGCTGGAGATAACAGCTGTGAAGGTCTGTCTTGGGTTGATTTGCCAGTCAATTGTATTCAGCTTAAACATCACTGTGATTATCTGGTTGAAACTACCTGTATTATTTGTTGTTTCCCAGCTGTATTTCACATGCAGTGACCAAATTATCATTGCTTCACTCAGCCAGAACAAATTCCCTTTGCTTGAATTATGCATGTATAAATGTTCTATTGTCTGTAAATGTCTGTACATTTAATACTTCTTGAGATGTGCCTTGAATTTTTGATTAAAAGTATATATATAATGATTAAAAATGTACTATCAACTTGGTGTGTTTGATATATCAGGTTACATTCAAACATACATAAGCCCATGTGCACATTCACATTCGTGACACACTTGTCATCCAAACATGAGAATCTGTCTGCTATGAAATTTTGTGGCAATAGTTTTGAAGTCAAAAGGAACAAAAAATGGTCACTTGAATGTTGTACTGCTTGCTTCGCACCTGTAACAACAAATAATGTTTTGTCAGCAGAAACGACATTGCTTCAGTAGGATATTAGTTGTTTTTGTTAACAATTTGAGATTGGCTAGCCAATCAAAACTGATGGATTGCCAATATGTTTTTACTTTAAATTATTTCGCACAGCAGCATTATTTATATGGTCATGGATTAGTGAAAAGAGTCTGCTCAGGTTAACTGTGATCAGGGTATTCTGTAATAAACGATGGTTTCCAAACAGAAATTGCGTCGCTCAACGTGAAGCCTCTTCCTCAGAGGACACGAGTATTCAATTTCCAGTGTAAAAACCAATTCGTGTTGTCATTTTCACAATCTAGTTATTTTATGAGACATTGGTTTTTTTTTTCCCATCCGAAAGATTGTCTTGTTTCTTATTTTGCTGACACCGATCACTTGTGCAATGAAATCAAGTAGGTTAACGATGTCCAAGTAAAATAATGATGTACACAAAATATAACCTACTTTGATAATTTCCCAATTTCCACTGACTTTAAAATCGACTGAAATATTAGGATAATGTGGCTTGATTTGGGTAGTAGTCTGATTTATCCACCAGAAGGCAGTTCACATTCCAGTTTTGTGTAACTACAACCATCTGGTTATTGTGAAGCAGGGCTACTTGAAATCTGGTCCTTGCGTGTTGTAATTAGGTGCTATTGATGCCGATAGAGGCTGTACTCTCAGACGTCCTAGTCATGAAGATTCGAAACTGATTGTTAACGTGCCGGGTAATCTGAGGATTCACTTTCAATTGATCCCCTCGAGCCGTGCGCCTCACGCCCTAAATTGCCAATTCACATGATTGATGGGTAAACCTGTCCATAACAAATCACTTGAGTTGCACCGCACAGAGTGGTAGAATTAGGTTTTCAATCAGTGGAGAAGGATCCATACGGCAGGGGGTGGGGGTTGGCTGGGGACCGATGAGGGTCCCTAGAAGCTGAAGCATTTTAGGTGCTTCTGGTGCATTCTAGGGCTGTCGATGTGTGTTTATTTGGATGTCTAGTGTGATGTAGACTTCGAAATAATGAATAAATTATTCACTGCACGTGAAAATCTTCAGGGGCGGACCAAGGATTTTTTTTCAAAACTGCATACAGAAGAGGCCCGGAAACAGACGTTAACTAGTTGCCATATGGTGGGTCAAGATCTCCTGTGAACGTGTGGTGTTACACTACTTATTTGTCACGAATAATTACATGTATACCCTTTATATTGAAGCTCACATAACAGTGTCATTGCATCAAAGCAATATCGAATTTTAATCCACTTACGAATGTGCCAATGCTCTCTCAAAATTGGAGCGAACAGCCTCACGGGCAACAACGAAAACAAAATTCAATGTAGCTAAAAAAAGATCGATTCTAGCTCGATTCGATTCTGGGACCATTCATATCGCCATTTGCTTAAGGTAGTCCGCTCCAAACAATGAGGGGAGTTGGTCAAGGAGTTTTTTGAAATAAATAACTGTATCAACATATTTTAGAGCTTCAAAATGACATATTTTCTAGAGTAACTGATCAGCATCCTAAAACTGAAAAGAAAATAGGGGGTCACCATATCCGTTTGCATGGAAAACACGATGCAAGATGTGAATATGGACAAAAAATTTTGCAAAAATACCATAAATTATGTCATATTAGGTAAATGTTTGTGATTTTTATCGAATATGTCGAAGAAACAAGCACGGTGACCCCCTATTTTCTTTTCAATATTAGGATGTTGATGAGTTACTCTATAAAATAGGTCATTTTGAAGAGATAATATTCAAGAATTACCTTCTAAATTCTGACTCTTTGTTACCTCAATGTTTGTAGCGGACTACGTTAAGCGACCAGTCTGCAACAGTCTGCACGTCAGAATAACGTGACGCACATACGTCGAAAACACTTAACATACAATTGAAAACGAGTTTAATCTGGTTGAATTCTCCCTAACGTTCTGTTAGGCAAAAAGACGTATTATCTCTATATCTGAAATTCGTAATTTATACGATGCATTATATTACTTATTCATGAAATAAGTCAGTGATACATCATCTGACGTGCCAGTGATGATGTAATAATTAATTAATAACAAATCGATGTAGTTGCAATATATCATGTTTATCGAGATTATTGTTTGTCAACACAAGGTTACAAAATCAATGTGGTTATGGCTTTTCTAACCTTTTTCCCAGTCACTTTCCTGAATGTGATTACTGCTTCAGTAGAGTCATTTCATGTGTATTGGGGTCGTGTTGACATTAAGAATGCAAGCATGTTGATTGTTGAAAAAAAAGCTAATCGATCGATGTTTTTTCACATTCAATCGTATGCCATGATGCACGTGCAGGGAATAATTGATTCAACGATCTGAATCCAAGATATGGGCAAGTTGTCAGTACATATATTGTAACGGTTTTGGGGTGTTCCCAAAAGTTCCCCAAGGTAATTCGTGTATATTTTGTGATATTACGGTTGAATAACGGTTTATTAAAATGTATATGTGTTCATACAGTTATATATTGATGGTTTTAGAAAGGTATTCCGGCTTGGAACTCAGAATAATTTAAATGGTTGAAGCCGGAGACGGAGCCGGAACAATGGAGTACAAAAACGTAAACACGTAATTTTCCGAAGGTCACGTGATCAGCCTCGTTTTCGGTTTAAAAGGTGACGTGTCAGCCACTGATTGGTTCTAGCATAATTTTGGAAATTCCGGAAAAATCAGTGTTTATGGCGGACTATGACGTCACAATGGTCGGTCACGCGACCCTGGGTCTCAGGTCTATAAAAGCCCCCGCTTCAGAGCGGACGGCGGAGTTGGTGTCCTGACGTCGACCTGTTCAGACCCTTTTCCCATGGCAGAGTACACCCTTGCTCCGGCTTAGGTCATGCAGATGATTGCAGTTTATGTCTTCCGACTGTATACTTTGAGAAATAAAGCTGAAAACCTATTCCGAGTTGTTTTTCCGTGTTCGTTAGGGAACTTGGAAAATTGTGATAAAGTTAAAGTAATACGGAGAAGAAGGGAGACAAGTTAAAGGTCGGTTAAGAGAAAGTTTGTAACGACGTCTGAGGGTGATCCAGAACCCAGATCACCGGAGAAGAAGACAGAGACGGAGGTGGAATCAACGGACCCACTGCGGAGGCGGTACCTGACGGAGCAGTTGCGGCGACAGCAGTTGCAGTACCAGAGGCGGAGACGCTTCTAGATTCTCCATTTCAGGTGCAGTCACGGTTGCAGTGGAGACAAAAGCAGCGGAGCGGATGCAGAGGCAGTACCTGACAGAATATTTGCAGAGTCGGAGGCGGAGACGCTTCTAGATTCCTCATTTCAGGTGCAGCCGCAGTTGCAGTGAGACGAAAAAACGGAGCAGTTGCGGAAACGGTGACCCGACAGAGCAGTTGCAGTACTGGTAGCGGAAACGCCACCGGAATCTTACTTTCAGGTGCAGTTGCAGATTGCAGTCGGGGAAGGACGGTTGGAGGTCCATTCCAGACCACGCTACCAACCTTTAGAGACTTCTAGCCGTGATTAAGCTGTGCAAGCAGTAGTTTCCCGGAATTTTCCGTTTCAGCTCCAGCTAACAAAAATCCACCCACATTCCAAAAAACCGTTTATCCGGACGTCACAGAGGGGAAATCCCGTTACAATATGTATCATACTGAGAATGAACACTGCCATTTAAAAGTAATTGAATATGATTTTATACTGTATGATACTCCTCATATCTGTAAAACAGCAGGAACAGCTACGATTCCAGGACAACCCAAAATCAGGCTGGATGTTTATAATGTAACGGTTTTGGGGCGTACCCAAAAGTTTCTCCTAGATAATTATATTAGTGTTTTGTGATATGATGGTTAAATAACCGTTTATTAAAATGTATATGTGTTTAAAGGTTCATTCGGTTCCGTATTGATAATATTTAAAAGGTTTTCCGTCTCGGAACTTGGTATATTTGTGATGTTGGTAAAGCCGGAGACGGAACCGGAACCGGAGACGGAACCGGAGACGGAGTCGGAACAATGGAGTACAAAAACGTAATGACGTTATTTCCGGAAGGTCATGTGATCAGCCTCGTTTTCGGTTTAAAAGGTGACGTGTCAGCCACTGATTGGTTCTAGAGTGTTTTTAGAAATCCGGAAAATATCAGTGTTTTGGCGGACTATGACGTCACAATAGGTTGGTCACGTGACGTGGGTCTCAGGTCTATAAAAGCCCCCGCTTCACAGCGGACGGCGGAGTTGGTGTCCTGACGTCGACCTGTGCAGACCCCTTCTCCCATAGCAGAGTACTCCCTTGCTCCGGCTTGTGTCATACCAGATGATAGCAGTTAAGTCTTCTGACTGTGCACTTGGAAAATAAACATGAAAACTTCAACCGAGTTGTTTTTCCGTGTTGGTTAGGGAACTGGAATTTATGATAAAAGTTAGTTCACCGGAAAAGAAAGTAATACGGAGAAAAGGGAGATAAGTCCACAGTCTCGGTTAAGACCAAGTTGTAACGACGTCTTAGGGTGATCCAAGAACTTAGATCACCAAGGAAGGAGACGGAGACGGAGGTGGAATTCAACGGAGCAACTACGGAGGCGGTATCGGACGGAGCAGTTGCAGAGACGGGAACGACGAAGCAGTTGCAGAGGCGGTACCGGACGACGGAGTAGCAGAGGCAGTACCTGACGGAGCGGTTGCGGTAACCGGAAGTGAGAACACTCCCGAGATTCTCCATTTCAGGTGCAGTCGCAGGTTGCGGAGAGGCGGAGCCAACCGGAGCAGTTTGCAGTGAGGCGGAACCTGGCAGAGCGGTTGCAGTATTCGGAAACGGCAACGTTCACGGATTCTCTATTCCAGGTGCAGTCGCAGTTGCAGTAAGGCGGAAAACGACGGAGCTGTTGCAGTAAAGCGGTATCCCGACGGAGCAGTTGCAGTACCCGGAGACGGAAACGCCTCCGGATTCTTACTTTACAGGTGCAGTTGCAGATTGGCAGTCGGACAACGGTTAAGAGGTCCATTCCAGACCACGCTACCAACCTTCAGAGACTTCTAGCCGGAGTTCAACCGTACAGCAGTAGCAGTTTCCCGGAGTTTTACCGTTTCAGCTCCGGTTAAATAACAACTCACCCACCTCCCTAGAAAACCGGTTTATCAAGACGTCACAGAAGGGTGAAGAACCCGTTACAATAACATTATGATACAGGTCATATGAATAATATTGGGGGAGGTGTAACAACAATCATCCAGTTTGTAGGATAATGCGTTCAGCGGTGCGTTCATGAGAATACTAAATACTGAGCCAACCCGAATTATGCTCAGCACATCACCACACCCAGCATTCGTCTTATATTTTTTTTCAAATTAATTATTGTCCTTGGCACCAGAGAACATTACAATATATGTTAATTTATATTTTACAGTTCAACTGCACTGTGTAAACCTATCAAACGCGATGCACGATTTCGTTTACCGGTTCCACCTGTAAATTCTATATACTACACATTTTGGACGTTAAACGTACACAATACAGAACTATCCCTGCATACCAGTCTGCAAGAGTGATTAATATTTCATAATCTACAATGGTACAACAAAAATGATTGGCGTCGCATGTCATTTGCCCCCAATGAATGAAAAATTTGTTTGTTTGATCAAAACAGACTGGTGAATAATTGATGGATAAGTGCCCAAGTGATACGTCATTGGTGACACAATACGTTCTCACAAATAATATTGCCTTTCCGGATATTCATAAGCAAGAGGATTGTTAGCAACACGCACCAATCCCGCACGGGATCAGCACAGCACTGTATTCAATGCGATATTGCACACACATTTAGACACTTCGGCTGTTCAGAGGAGGTCACATGATCCTCCGTGTTGCCAAAGGACTGATCATCCAGCAAACCAGCGGTAAAATTGTATCTAAGTATGGCGTAGCTAAAGATTTGTCATCAGGGTCGTCAAAAGTGCCCCATCAATCATATGACCACTTGCATTGAGGCGATCGCCGTCCTGTCGAGCTTGTGATTCACTTGACTTCAAGGTTCTCGTGAACAGTGATATGTTTGTTAACCAGGAAATCAGAAGCCATAGTTACCCTCGCCCCGATAGGGGCAGAGGGTAATGTAATTGGGTCTGTCCGTTTGTATGTCTGTTTGTTTGTCTGTCTGTCTGTCCGCGCGCATAACTCGAAAACAAATGGTCCGATCTACCTGAAATTCATAGGAATGAAGCAGTATCATTTTTTGTCAGAATCGAATAAAAAGTGTTGCCATGGCAACGAAAAATGTGAAAATCACATATTTGGCTATAACTCTAGTTCTAATCAGTATTAATTTTTCAAACTAATTTTGTAGTTTTCTCTGGCCAATTCCCGATCTTATGGTGTACGACCGATGGTCGTACGACGAAAAGTCTCCATTATCGCCCAATGTCGAAAAATTGGGGGTCACGATTTCGGTTATTTTTGGCCAGCGACGTTTCAGTGCAAATTTCTGTGCTCATAACTCAAAGGCAAACGGTCCGATCGATTTGAAATTTATAGGGCTGGAGTGCTATGATAGTGGCTCAAAACATTTCAAATTTTGCCAAAATCGGGTGAAAACGGTTGCCATGGCAACGGAAAAAATAAAATCACATAATTGGCTCTAACTCCGGTTTTACTTGATATTAATTTTTCCAACTATTTTTGTATTTTTCTTTGGCCAATTCCCGATCGTGTGGTCTACGATTGATGGTCGTACGACGAAAAGTCTCCATTATCGCCCAATGTCGAAAAACTGGGCGGTCACGATTTCGGTTATTTTTGGCCAGCGACGTTTCAGTGCAAATGTCTGCGCTCATAACTCAAAGGCAAATGGTCCGATCGATTTGAAATTTATAAGGCTGGAGTGCTATGGTAGTGGCTCAGTCCCTTTCAAATTTTGCCAAAATCGGGTGAAAACGGTTGCCATGGAAACGGAAAAAAGAAAATCACATAATTGGCTATTACTCCGGTTCTAATCAATATTACATTTTCAACCTATTTTTGTATTTTTCTTTGGCCAATTCCCAATCGTATGGCATACAACCGATGGTCTTAAGACAAAAACTCTCAATTATCGCCTCAGGTCGAAAATTTGGGGTCACGATCCTATGACTTGTGAGTGTTCTGAGATTCGAGACCATATTGTGAAGCCAGTTATCAATCTATTTAAACCGTTTTCGTTCATAAAATGTGCCTTGATAATATAAACATTATGGTGAAATTTTACAGTTTAATATTGAACTATGAGGCCAAGGTCACAGAAGAGGTCAAAATCGAAAAGTTGCAAAAACTCCGTTTATATACATGATTAATTTTCCCTAATATTTTTGTATCTTTCTGTGATCAATTCTCCATCATTTGCTATATGACCAATGGTCGTACGATCAAAATTCCCCATTATCGCCCAAGGTCGAGAATGTAAGGGTCATCAGCTGAAATTACCGATTCATAATATTACAAGTAGTAATAATTCAGAAACCACTGAAGATATTCAATAGAATATTTTACGCAATATAAATCTGAGTGAGTCTGCAAAGTTTGGAAAGTTAGTGTCAAGAATTCATTCTGTGGTCGAGAATGTGGTCAAAATAGAGAAATCGCAGGAACTCTACTTTTATCAATGATTAATTCTCCCATGATTTTTCTATGGCTAATTACCGACCATTTGATATATGACCAATTGTCGTATGACCATAATCCCTGATTATCGCCCACATTGAAAATACAAAGGTTATTAGCTTTAATTTTAGTGACTAAATCTGAAGGGCGAGGGTCTGCAATCTCTGATTGTCTCGTTTGGACTGTGACACCTGGACACAGTAATTTTGATGACGCGTTCGGTGTATCGGACAACCTGAAGAAGAATTTATGGCAATACCACTAGTTTTTTCTCATAAATATTCACTACAAAGATGAGTGTCCATAACCCACCATCATTAAATTTAATATATACATAACGCTTTTGCAAAAGATTAATACTAATCTGATATAATGGATGTGATATGTTTGAAGTATTGTGCATGTTTTGTGCATGTTTGTCTCTTTAAAATTATTTGCCCAACATGTAAGAATTTTTGACTTGCAGTAAAAAGGCTTGGCGCCGTGAAATATCATCAATCTTAATAAATTCCATGTTGCCTATCAAACAAAAATAATTTCACAAACGCAGGAAGAAAGGTCCCGATAATTAGCCATTGATGCATTACATATGAGCTCTCGAGTCGACTATGTTTACTGATTCAGGGCATTCTTCTGGCTCTGACACTACAATGTTAATCTCTATCCGTCGCCCTAATCAATTACACTAATAACATGAAATGATTAGCCGCGTTGCAGTATCATGAAAGATAATGAAGTAGTGGGACCAGTCACATGAAATCCACCACTTCATTTGGTGCCTTAAGAATTCATGTAATTACCATATCACACAAGACCACAATGATTCCGATAATGTTCCATGTTGACGATCAATATTTGCTATGTTTGTGAAACAAATTGGTGGTTTCTTCCCCTTATCCGGTTTATGGAAGCATATCCAATCCCGCTGCTAGGGTGTCTTTGAAAGGACCCCGATAATGGAGTAATAAAAATTGATTAATTCTGGCGTTTTGATAATTCCGTTACGAACGGCTAGATGCGAACAACATGATAGATTGGGGGCGGAATGGCGGTAACTACAGATGAGGGACACAGGATTACACAGATATTACCACTCTTATCTGAATATCGCTGCCCTAGTGGAACTCCTGACATTTGTGCCGCTGATTATTCCATTCCTTCCAATTTATTTGTTGTCAGGGTGTTGCTGTTGACAAGGGCCATCAGCTGTAAAAAATATGCACTAACGCCTCATCTGCATATAACCAACTGGCGCATTGCACTACGTTGGTGGTCCTTACAGAGTCATATATCTTGCCCTGATGCATTGTTTGACAAAGGTTCGCCGCGTCTGTGAACCCCGAATACGTCTCAATAAATTTAGATATATACAGATAGGAAAATATTGTCCATGGCTGTCTGGATTCGCTCATTCAAAATCCCAAAATCCAAATGAGGTGTTCAGCAGAATCTAGATATTTATTTGAACCATTATCACTTCCACCTGATCCATGAGATAGACGTGGTGTGGCTAGTGTGCAAAGGAGAGGATATACACCATATATTACCACTTTAATGTTGGGCATGGAAATGTGGATACGAATTAACGTACGTGTTTGCTGAAATGACACCAGCTCATTACGATATTATGTAGCTAATTATGTGGTCATGAATATGGCTCACCATGAAAATACCATACCTGCACCTGACTACATATCACTTGACATTTTACGTGAATTATATACGCATGCTCAACGGTGCTGGTGCTCATATAATTTCAAATATTCACCTGGTCTCTGCCTATCTGATGACGAAAATATCTCAGTTTATGATAAATAAATAGCTACAGGTTAAGTTAGCAACAAAAATTAACAAAATGTTATGAAATGTATGCTGATATACTACAAATATATATCGTTTCGTGTCAGGGAATGCTAACTTTTATTTCCCGGGATCTGACATCAAGAGAAAATGACATCAAGCATAACATTGCACAAATATGGTCATATTAGGCCAAAAAAAAAAATTCTATGTTTCTGGTTATCGCGCGCGTCACTCCATTCCCCGCGCATCATTTCCTTTTTAAAAAAAAAAAAATCGCGCGCATCACTTAAAATACCGCGCGTCACTTCGTTTTTTATATTTTTTTTTTACCAGCGCCCTCGACATTTGGTTATTGAATGATGAAAGAGCACATACAGTGTCATATATTACATGTTTTACATTCAGTAGCAGTTATTAAGTTATGCAAATTTGTAAGTTGTGTTGAAGAATATAGGCCTACTGAAAGTTCATCAATACACAAATGTAGCCGTGTTCGTGTTGTGTTGTGTGTCAGCTCAAATGTCACAAACGCTGATATTAATAACATTGTGGATTTGGTCAGTGCGGCAATTTGAAAGCAGTAATAATGTCAAGTGAGGAACTGTGCTGTGTAATCGTCATCAGTCAAATGAGTGGCAAATCGTGGCTACGAACAGGTAACAAACTGTTTTATACGTGCGCGGCCGGCAATACTTACCTAGTTATCACATCCTTGGGATGAATGAAACGCAGATGCAAATTGGTATGAATATGGACGAAAGGAATTAATAAAACACGGAAGCAACTTGGACAACCTTATGTACAACACATGCGTAATGCTACAAAGCATCCGGGCCACATAAAGCTTAGGTAATAAAATGTTATCAAAGAATACAAATGTTTTGTTTAGAATATAAAAAAACAGTAGAATGTTCTATGCACATAATATATTTAACATATAGGTGTTTAAATGAGGCAAAAGTAGCTTTCATGGCTTCGGCGAACACTACTAGTGCCGATTCAGGAAAAAAAAAAGAAAAAAAAAAATTCGCATCACCGCATCACTTTTGGAAGACCATTGTAACCAGAAACATAGAATTTTTTTTTTGGCCTTATGAACCATGGTAAAAAAAACCCCAAACAAATGTGATGCAGAAACATGATAAATTGCTATATGCAGAAACATTTAATTGCAATGTATGCAACAGCATACAATACAACAGATAAATTGGAATACTGGAACATTCCCTGTGATTCTGGTTGATACCACACATTGAAAATATTCTGAAAACCTTCTGATATTCTAGCTTGCCTTGTATCGCAATATAGATGGACTGGTTGAATTGCATTATTGCTTTTCGCTTGCAGTCAATTTATGTGTACAAGTTACAACATTGCCACAGGGGAATCATGCATATAACATTTCTCGTCTTCGTATTTGATTAATAGTGTTTGTGCAAACTTCTTTCTGCTTGGAAAGTATTTTGTATTCATACACGTAAACATGTGATGGAATGTCATTCACCACCATTGCCAGAAGGACTGATCATTCAACACTCTAGCTGCCAATATATAGCTATGTTAGGTGGAGCTAGAGACTTGTCATCGAGATCACCAAACCGTCCCCATCAATCATATGTCCCGTAGAAGTGATTTCTATCGTGTCGCGATTGGATTGCTGCTCTGTCGAGCTTTTGAATCAGTTGACTTCCGAGTACTTATGAATTTAATATTATGTGACATACTGGAATAGAAACCATGGTTTTCAGATTAACGGACCTTTGGTTCGATAACCTATTGCCGTGGTGTTGCATCCGACGTTGTCATTGACAGTCTACGTTATTCTACTTTCTGAAATTTTGAACAAAAACACCTACAAATATTTCAAGAGCTAGTTTATTTTTCTTTCATTTTCACATTGTTTTTTTTTTCCAAAACAGTGGCCATTTATGATGAAGAATGGCCAATGTTGGACTTTGACAGTCATTTTCTCAAAATCTATTCAGCAACATTTTTTTCTAATTGATGAATATGAATTCTCTCATATACCCCTGTGATGTTTATAAGTTTCGTTGCCCATACTTGGCCCAAAAAGACTTTCCCATGTTAAAATCTCCTATGCTTTATGACGGGATACATTATCCCTAATATCTCACTTGAAATTGAGATTAGAGATTAGGAATCAATTGTGTACATATATAAAAAGATATATTCTGAATATTCTCGTGACCTTGAATTTCACTTCTTACCTCTTCAAGGTCAGAGAACAAAATGGCAAATATCTCGCTCATTATCGACTTTACAGCTTATAACTCAATTGTGGACATATAGGATATGATATATATGTTGATTATTCTGACCTGACCGTGAATTTGATCGTTGACGTCATTTTCACGATACAGGGCAAAATGGCTGATATCTCTTCAATTTATCGCCTTTACATCTTGAGAATCAATTCTGGGTATACAGGAAATATATATTTGCTGAGTATTCTGATGACCTTTAAATTCACTTTCAAGGTCACAGCCCAAAATTATTAATATATCACTTGTTGTTGAATGTTGTTTAATATTCTCCCGGCCTTGAATTTGACCAGTGACCTTAATGTCAAGCTCACGGAACAACATGGCTAATTTCTAAATATACAACGTATATTGTCCAGCAACCTTTCTTAGCCCTTGAGCTAATTTTCTATCAACTTTCAATTCATTTTTGCAGATTCACCAACATGACTAGAACATCTGCAGTTGACAAAAATCGTTGATTGACGTGGAATTCTAAGTCAAACGGTCCCATAGGTGAGATTTGCGTACTTTTTTGACAACACGACATGTAGGGTTGAGAGTGTCGTAGACTGACTACAGTATTCGCAATTTGGCAGTCATGCAATAGTACAAACATAACGAGACAATCAGAGATTGCAGACCCTCGCCCTTCAGATTTAGTCACTAAAATTAGGCGATAATTGAGAGTTTTGATCTTAAGACCACCGCTTGTACGCCATACGATTGGGAATTGGCCAAAGAAAAATACAAAAATAGATTGAACATTTAATATTGATTAGAACCAGAGTTATAGCCAATAATGTGATTTTCTCTTTTCCGTTGCCATGGCAACCGTTTTCACCCGATTTTGGCAAAATTTAAAAAGGACTGAGCCACCACCATAGCATTCTTGCCCTATAAATTTCAAATCGATCGGACCGTTTGCCTTTGAGTTATGAGCGCAGACATTTGGACTGAAACGTCGCTGGCCAAAAATAACCGAAATCGTGACCCCCAATTTTTCGACATCGGGCGATAATGGAGAGTTTTCGTCGTACGAGGAAAGAACAATACAAAAATAGTTGGAAAAATTAATATCAGGTAGAACCGGAGTTAGAGCCAATTATGTGATTTTCTTTTTTTCCGTTGCCATGGCAACCGTTTTCATCCGATTTTGGCAAACATTTGAAGGGACTGAGCCAGCACCATAGCACTTTTGCCCTATAAATTTCAAATCGATCGGGTCGTTTGCCTTTGAGTTATGAGCGCAGACATTTGCACTGAAACGTCGCTGGCCAAAAAAAAATCGAAACCATGACCCCCAATTTTTCGACATCGGGCGATAATGGAGAGTTTTGGTCGTACGACCACGGGCCATATATCAGATGATCAGGAATTGGCCATAGAAAAATACAAAATTAGTTAGAAAAATTTATCTTGAATAGAACCGGAGTTATGGTCATTTATTGATTTTTACATTTTCCGTTGCCATGGCAACAGTTTTTGTCCAATTTTGACCAGATTCGAGGAGGACCGAGCCACTGAGATATAAGTTTCCCTATAAGTTTCATGTTGATCGGACCATTCTCCTTTGAGATATGCACGCGGACAGACAAACATACAAACAAACAAACATACAAACGGACAGACCCAATTGCAATACCCTCTGCCCCTATCGGGGCGAGGGTAATTATACTTGTATACATTCCCAGAACAAACAAAAGCAGGATTAAACTGCCCGAGAAGAAATAGTAGGGCGAAAACATACATCATTGTACAATGAATAATTAAGAAGGATTCCTGACAACACCAAGTGTTTTCTCATTAACTTTCGCCACAAAGATGCGCCTCAGAAACCCAATATCATCAGATGTAATATATACATTGACATACCGTTATTCCGGTATGTCAATGCAACGGTTTATAACGGTATGACATACCGTTATCATGGTTGTCACACAGTTGAAGTACCATGGTGTATTGTGCACGTTTTGTCTTTTTTTCGAAATTATTTGCCCAATACGTGGCAAATGTTAATACTATCAATGTTAATAAATCACATGCTGCCTAAAAAACGAATAAAATTTCGCAAATGCACGAAATAATGTTTTTGATGAATAGCCAATGATACAATACATAATGAGCTTTCGAGTCGATTAGGTACACTGAATCAGGTAATTTTTCTTGCTCTAATACCACAAGGTTCATCTCATTCCGTCGCCCTTATCGATGACACCAACAACATGGAATGGTTAGCTGCGATGAATTATCATGAAAGATAATGACGTAGTGTGGTCAGTCGCATGGAATCTTCCATTCCATTTGGTGCCTGAAGAATTCGTGTAATTACCATTTCACACATGAAGCCTACGGTATGTTTCTCGTGTTTGTGAAGGAATTTGATGGTTGCTTTCAACCATGTTCAGAAACATATCTTATCTCCACTAGGATATCATTGAAAGGACCTGGTAATGAATTAATAAAAAAATAATTAATTTTGGTGTATAGATAATTACCTATGGCCAAATGAATAAGCACATGTCTGGAAACAACATGATAGATTGAGGCGGTAACTACAGATAAGGGACATACGATTGCACATATATTACCCTCCTTTATCTGAACATCGCTGCCCTATACTAGCTGTGACGCCAGATATTTGTGCGCTGATTATTCCGTCCCTCCCTATTTGAAACTTCTGAAAGTTTATTTTGATTCAACCCTGTGGGACTAGATGTGCTGCTGCTGACAAGGGTCACCTTATGTAAAAGAAATATTTACTATCCCCTCATCTGCATATAATCCACTGGTGCATCTGTGCATTACACTACATTGATGTTCGTTCTTACATTATCTTACACGTATATATCTATGGCCCCGATTGCCACGATGCATTGTTTTACAAAGTTGTGCCACATCTGTGCATCCCGAATACGTCTCAATAAATATAGATATATCATAACAATTACGGATGGGGTCATATTATTCATGGCTGTCTTCGAATGATATAAGAATAATCAATTAAGTGAATGATATAAGAAGAATTCCTTGCAACACCACTTGTCAAAATTGCACGCCCAATTACTTGCCGGAATATTGGCTGTTCGTAATAGGGCTTGGAGCCGTAAAGTATTATTAATACCTGATATGTTGGCTATTGAATAAAATAATTGTCAAAACACACGAATAATTTTGTTCAATGAAAAATCATTGATTCATAAGTACATGGGCTTTGAGGCGACTACGTATACTGAATCAGATCATTCTTCTGGTTCTAACACAATGAATCTATTTCGGTCGCCTTCATCAATAATGCGAACACCGTGGCTGCATTGGCTTCAACCCAAAGATGATTGAATCGTGGGACCAGTCGCATGAAATCTTCCATCCCATTTGGTGCCTAAAGAATTGACCTAATGTCCATGTCGCACACGACCAAGAGGCTTAATGTCGCCAGACTGATTCAAAACCATTCGGCTTTTGTCCAAATGATCAATATAGCTATTTTCAGGTTGGTCATGGTTCGAGTTAACTAGTTGTGACACTTTACGAGGCACGTCAACGTTCACATGGTTTCCGATCCACAATGTGTGTCCACTCGGTGTGCTTGAATCGAACAGTGATTAATTTGTGATTAATTTGCTACACGATGTTCAGTAGAATAGTATTTATTACACTGGTACATCCTGTGAATATGCGTTTGTTTCAAGCCATTGGGGTGTGTCAGCATGCCCATCGACCACCGCAAAGTACCAAATACTGTTATAAATCCTGGAATAATAAGTCGCCTTCTGATCAATATACACTATAAAAATAAGAAACGAAGCACTCACGAGACGCAGCTTAATATATACCCCCTCCACTGTGCTTCCCAGGCAAGGTCTATATTGGATATCTATATCGGAGTGTAGCAATATGGACTACCAATAACTTTCATACAGGGCGTCGAGCGAAATAATGGCTTCGCAAGAGCAGACAATGAAACGTTGTGAATGGCCGCGCGTTGTGGAAAACCACGCGAGATTTGAATAAAGTTCACGAGATTGTCACACTGTATCAGGTCAATTGTCATCTGAAGAACATGCATATTTTGTCTATATCTTCAAATTATTACTTGTAAAAAGATGTAGAACATGTGTAAAAGTATGATATACCGTGATATCAAAATATAAAGGCAAATACTGAAAATAATATGAAAAAAAACTATATTCCCTTCATACATCTACGAGATGTCACTCGCCAAGTTAAAACGTGACGCATATTTCTATCCGAAACCAGGGTAAACAATATACCAAAACAAAGCTAAAGGTTTGACCCGCCCGAGAAGAACTCACCGTTCCCAGACAAAATTCCGAAGACTCTCAACTTGACACCAATGCTTCTAGCGATGTCCATATATCCTGGAAACTACTTTCGAGGTCATAACTCAGTTATGCTGACGGATTTTCACGATTCGAACATCTACGTGTGTGTGTTTTGCCTCCCGACCCGGCTTAAATAACATTTTACCCAGTTCAAACTAGTCCGATGCCCATGTCAATTGTACAAGCAAACGCGTCTCGTGAACGCAGATACAACGGGCAAACAGCTCGACTGACCATGCGCACGTCCACAGGCGTACGGTGCCAATCGAATACGCCTATGTCATCATGTATCTATAATATACACCAAGGTACATAACAAAAACGTGGGGGCCCTCTGTTTGGATCGCTGTAAAATATTCCACATCGATGCACACACTCCATGAAATACCTGCTTTCATTCCATAGACATTAAACTTCATAAAACAAGTGTTGAAGTTCAAGTAGCAATGATACTTCTCCAGTAAAATCCACTTTCAACACACATTTCAGGATATTCGACACCAGCTGCGACGATTTCGGCCTCGTCAACAAGTACAATCGCCAGGTGGCGCTGACTCAGGGCGTGGGTGATGGTTATGGACCTGTATTGATTTCCTTATATGGTCAAAATGAGGCATCAAAGTACTATATTATTTAAAAACTCCCAGTTTCTCCTCCAAATGCACATGTATCACTTTAAAATGTCTCTGTTTTGGTTTGTATAGTGGTATTATGGGTATTCCTCTATGTACATGTGAATTTTCATGTTGATTGGAGCTGTTACTGTGCGCATGAATACATATAAACAAACCGGCCCTTTCTGGGAGTTTGCTTTCTGAGGAATTCGCCAGGTGTCAGCAGCTAACAGTCAAATGCTTGTAGCGTTTGATCTATTCCAACAACATGTGCTGATTTTTAAATATTTTGTAGGTTATATATATTGCCTCAACATACTGAAATTTTATGAAAATTGAAACATTTTGAAAGTGATTTCTCTCATAAAACGTTATAATGGAGTTAAATGGCAATCCTATATGTGTTCGTATACCTGATTTCCGAACTGAAATTATAGACGATTTTGGTGGTCAGGACCTCATAATGCACGAATACAATTATTTGGGTACTACTCGTACATATGCTGAGTTCTGCAATGCGGACGCAGTTTGTGCTATGTTGCATTTTATATGCCTACCATACGCATGCATTCCGCCTGATGAAGTGACGTTCCTGTCTGTCGCCGAGTCGCAGTGCAGGGTGCTAGGCCTAAGGGCGTTTAAACGTTGTCTGTTGAACAATTACATTTGCGCCATGATAGATTTTTTGCTATGACGTCATGAACGTAGGGCCTTCATGCCAAATTGTGGGAATTTCGGCGACATTTCACAAATTCACCAAAAATACAATTAGGTATAGAATCCAATAAAATTTGACACAAATGTGTGGGATCGTAATCTGCATCTGTAAAGTCTAGCCCTTTCAAACTGGGTCGTGTGCGCTGGGCTAGCTTCACAAATTAGTCCACTTTCAAACGCATTCCAAGTTCTTAGCTCAATTATCAAATCTGGTGGATGGCAAACTCATGAAGTCTACGATGCAATCATCAGTTTTATTCATCCCGAATTAATCAATGATATTCCAAATCATTCGGTTACACAAATCAATCAAAACTAATCTATACTCCAAATAGGTACATGTGCGTCATATCCAGATCAGGCATTGTCATATTCCCGTACCGACACAACACGTGCCGGCACGGAGGGCACAAGCCCTACGTGTCCGGTAAAACTTCCAATACTTCTTTTCTCTATGTGTATCCCGAATTCTCTCCTGGACAAAATGCGTGGGGTTTATATATCCCACAAGACAAAGAACAATAAAAACATGACATCATTTGGAAACTGCGCAGTAAGCAGAATCCTTCCAATAGCTTACAAATTAAAATCTGGCCAGCTACTAGCCATGCTGACACAGAAGTTTGTTTAACCCGGCGATGTTTAGCATGCAATAAAATGAGTTAGTGATACCAAAACAAATCGATGACTAAACATACTTGCGTAAAACCTGAGACACGTGGATGAAAGACAAGTTCGTTACTATAGCTATATCGGGGTCAAAGCCCGGTGACTGAATTATTGAACTTCTAACAAAGGTAACCAATTGGTCAAAACACAGCATCTTTGTTCTAACAACAACATCTAAATTATGCAATAAAACATGCACCCCGATAACGCCTGTGACAACAGTACCTGATGGTCAAAACTTAGCAATGTACAAAAATAATTATGAAACACAAATCAGGACACACAATCAATATATTTGCTGTAAATATGAAACCTCCATGTGGTAATAATATTCACATTAATTACTGTGATTATTACCAAAAATTTTACTAGTGAAAATGTGGGGACTTTACACATCAACCCATCGCGTTTCAATGACGTCACTTGAACGTCAATGACGTCAAATGTCAATTTTCGAAATATGGGGTTATCTATAGAACTATTTGTCTTACAGAGATGCAATTTGTACATTTGGAAAGCTCATTCAATTCTGCGTAAGGTGCACAATATTGTTCGTAGAGATCTGCACTCTCAATTTTGCACTGTCACACGTGGTTATTGTTCTTGTTGAGCCTGTGTGATTCAATGGTATATGCAAGAAAGTATGACACACTCAACCCTTTGGCAAATTTCAAATTAGTATTATTAATAATGATATTTATAGTACATTAGCAATTAAATTGGAGCAATTGTACAATACAGTGGGCAATCGTCGCTGTCAGTGTTGTAGCATACGCGATATCATTATGCAATAAAGAATGCACAGCATTGTTTAACACGGGGAACAAATATTGCCCACTGTATTGTAAAGATAACCCATTAAGTTGTATACAATAGTAGTTTCTCAGTTGGTAGAACGCTTACCAATCGACAAGGAATTGCTTGGTATCCATTGCAAGTGTAAATTCAAAGTGCTATATCGCTTCGTTTACAGATAACCCAAGATCCCTTGGAACAGAGCTAATGCCGACTAAAAGACAGACTGTGCAGGTAAGAATGGTAAGATACACTGCACATCGCATCGGTATGACATTGACCACAAAGTGCAAAAATGCGCAGTGCGCCAATACGAAAACTGCCATGAAACAAAGCGCCACCTGGCGATTGTACTTGGTAACGAGGCCGAAATCGTCGCAGTTGGTGTCGAATATCCTGAAATGTGTGTTGGAAGTGGATTTTACTGGAAAAGTATCATCACTACTTGAACTTCCACACTTGTTTCATAAAGTTTAATGTTTATTAAATGAAAGCAGGTATTTCATGGAGTATGTGCATCGATCTGGAATATTTTACAGCGATCCAAACAAAGGGCCCCCACGTTTTTGTTATGTACCTTGGTGTATATTATAGATACATGATGACATAGGCGTATTCGATTGGCACCGTACGCCTGTGCACTGAATGAATGCTATATTCAATCCGTCTGACAAATTTTGAATCATCATTGAATTCAGAAGAGTATTCTGCGATACACGGGCCAACAAGGCTTAGTACACGGTCCTTTTGTCATTTGTAGTGGACCATTTTTCAGAATCCATTACCCGTATTACATTATTTGCGTTCAGTAGATTATTGGAGTATTTCATTTTACAATAATATTCTCCAATAATCTACTCCTGGGTTGAAATGACGATCCAGAACAAAATAACGATGTATATTCAGATAACTTACAGTGGGAAATAAAATAAATAAGATACACAGTATTCATGTGTATCGATAGCGAAAATGTATGACATGATATTGTATCAGCGATTTAGGTTGTGGTATAAATCGAATGTTACAAGCAGGGGCCCAAAAAGAGCGAGGGTGCGAAGAGCAGATCCTTGTGGTGTGCTTACTTATCACTGGCGGATTTAGGGGGGGGGGGGGTGCACCCGGCGCGCACCCCCCCCCCTATTAGGTCGTGAAAAAAAAGAATAAAAAAAATTAGCCCAATGGGCTAGAAAGGTTACCGGAGAAATATACAGAGTTAAGCCGAGAAAGTTGAAGGTCAAATTCAAGGTGACCACTGAAATCGCCATATCTCTAACCTTGAAAATGGGATCAAAGGTTAAATTCTAGATCACCAAACTATTCAGCATACATCAGTTCCTATATGTTCACTATGGACCCCTAAGCTGTAAATTTGATAATAAGCGAGATATGAGCCATTTTGTAATCTGACTTTGAAAATAAAATGACTGACCTTGAAATTTAGGTCAAAGGTCGAATTCAATATCATTAAAATATTCAGAATATATCATTTCCTATATGTTCACAATTGATTCCTAAGCTGTAAAGTCGATAATAACCAAGATATTAGCCATTTTGTCCTGTTGACCTTGAAAATGAGGTAAAAAGTCAAATTCAAGGTCACTAGAATATTCAGCATATATCATTTCCTATATGTTCACAATTGATTCCTAAGCTGTAAAGTCGCTAATAAGCAAGATATTGGCTATTTTGTCCTGTGATCTTGAAAATGAGATCAAAGGTCTAATTCAAGGTCATGAAAATATTCAGCATATATCATTTCCTATATGTTCACAATTGATTCCTAAGCTGTAAAGTCGATAATAAGCAAGATATTAGCCATTTTGTCATGTGACCTTGAAAATGAGGTCAAAGGTCAAGTTCAAGGTCACGAGAATATTCAGCATATATCATTTCCTATATGTTCACAATTGATTCCTAAGCTGTAAAGTCGATAATAAGCGAGATATTAGCAATTTTGTCCTGTGACCTTGGAAATGAGGTCAAAGGTCAAATTCAAGGTCACAAAAATATTCAGCATATATAATTTCCTATATGTTCACTATTGATTCCTAAACTGTAAGTCGATAATAACCAAGATATTAGCCATTTTGTCCTGTTGACCTTGAAAATGAGGTAAAAAGTCAAATTCAAGGTCACTAGAATATTCAGCATATATCATTTCCTATATGTTCACAATTGATTCCTAAGCTGTAAAGTCGCTAATAAGCAAGATATTGGCTATTTTGTCCTGTGATCTTGAAAATGAGATCAAAGGTCTAATTCAAGGTCATGAAAATATTCAGCATATATCATTTCCTATATGTTCACAATTGATTCCTAAGCTGTAAAGTCGATAATAAGCAAGATATTAGCCATTTTGTCATGTGACCTTGAAAATGAGGTCAAAGGTCAAGTTCAAGGTCACGAGAATATTCAGCATATATCATTTCCTATATGTTCACAATTGATTCCTAAGCTGTAAAGTCGATAATAAGCGAGATATTAGCAATTTTGTCCTGTGACCTTGGAAATGAGGTCAAAGGTCAAATTCAAGGTCACAAAAATATTCAGCATATATAATTTCCTATATGTTCACTATTGATTCCTAAACTGTAAGTCGATAATAAGCGAGATATTAGCCATTTTGTCATGTGACCTTGAAAATGAGGTCAAAGGTCAAATTCAAGGTCACGAGAATATTCAGCATATATCATTTCCTATATGTTCACAATTGATTCCTAAGCCTCAAAGTCGCTAATAAGCAAGATATTGGCCATTTTGTCCTGTGACCTTGAAAATGAAGTCAAAGGTCAAATTCAAGGTCACGAGAATTTTCAGCATATATCATTTCCTATATGTTCACAATTGATTCCTAAGCTGTACAGTTGCTAATAAGCAAGATATTGGCCATTTTGTCCTGTGAACTTGAAAATGAGGTCAAAGGTCAAATTCACGGTCAAGAGAATATTCAGCATATATCATTTCCTATATGTTCACATTTGATTTCTAAGCTGTAAAGTCGATAATAAGCGAGATATTAGCAATTTTGTCCTGTGTCCTTGGAAATGAGGTCACAGGTCAAATTCAAGGTCACAAAAATATTCAGCATATATCATTTCCTATATGTTCACAATTGATTCCTAAACTGTAAAGTCGATAATAAGCGAGATATTAGCCATTTTGTCATGTGACCTTGAAAATGAGGTCAAAGGTCAAATTCAAGGTCACGAGAATATTCAGCATATATCATTTCCTATATGTTCACAATTGATTCCTAAGCTGTAAAGTCGATAATAAGCGAGATATTAGCCATTTTGTCCTGTGACCTTGAAAATGAGGTCAAAGGTCAATTCAAGGTCACGAAAATATTCAGCGTATATCATTTCCTATATGTCCACAATTCATTCCTAGTCTCTAATGTCAATATTAAAGCCTAACTAGAGTGAAAAAATAACTTTTTTTAGTTTAGTGTCAATATCAAAGACGGAAGTCTGGGGATCATTTCTGTTTTTACAAAATTGAAATATCTCGAATAGTCACTATTTTATGGCGGTTTGTTTATGACATGTCCTATTGACCTTTCGGGGTCTAATGCAAATATGCAAATGAGCAATGATGACGTCATATGAGTCACTGAAAGATAATGAGCTCATTGAAACCAGTACTGCATAATATTAAAGAACATGAAAATAATTTTTGTTCCACAAAATGAGTCCATACAGAAAATATTCAAATTTTAAATAAATTTTGTTGGCGTCATGGCAACCAGAGCCGGAATATGGCCCATAGCAACCACGTTGCTATGGAGATTTTGTTGCTAACCACTGATAATTCCACATCATTAGGACCTCAAGTTTTGTTACATTACGATCTTTTGTCAAAATGTTGAAAGAAAGTAGCACCTTCACATGTCCTAACAGTTCAATTGTCCATAGCAACCCACCCAACAACTGGTTGCTAAGGGGCGCTAGCTCTGAATGTGTAGCCTTGACAACATGATGGTGTAACAAAATACTGACTATGCATTACCACAAAACATATCAGTTTCTATAGGAACCTTTATCTACATCATAACCCTTGCATAAATGAGGTTTAGATAGCTAATTATGGCACTTGACTCATATGACGTCATGAATATCTAATTATAATAATTGATGAGGTCCTGCAAAATGCTGATAGATTGGGAAAAAAGTAATTCACGAAAATAGAAATATCTCCGGTTGTGGTTGAGATTTTCAAGTTCTGTAAAAACCAAAATGATCAGGGAAACCATCTCCACGGTATAATTTTACACTCTAGTTAGACTTTAAGTGAGATATTAGGCTTAATGTGTCCCATTATTAACCATAGGAAAATTTAACATGGGAAAGTCACATTTGGGCCGAGTTTGGGCCCAAAATGGCCCACTTCAAGCGATTCAAGGGCAACGAAATTTATACATGTCACAGGGGTACATATGAGGAGTGGTTTTCATCAATAAGAAAAAAAAGTTACTGAACAGATTTTGAGAAAACGACCGTCAAAGTCCAAAATTGGCCATTTTCTGACGAAAACGGCCGCTATGACCTTGAAACCAAGGTCAGAGGTCAATCAATCAATCAATCAGGTTATTCAACAATAAAAATTAAAACAATATATAAGTATACATGTTGAAAGGTGAATACCTGAAGTTTTCAAAACTTATGATGTACATGGTATTCCCTGGCCTTTCCCACTAAGACATAAAGTTTCCCATCCCAAGCCCCAACACCACCACCACAATTGGTTTAAATTTAAATCACCACCACAATTCAAATACAACACAGATTTAATTGAGAAAAAAACACACAGCAACAACACTCAACTCACCAATTCAACATATAATTGACTACCCTTTCTTCCATACACCCAATGCGCAGGTTCACCCATACACCCACACCCACCTACACACACATATATTCACCTACACCTGCACCCACCCACCCATTCACATCTTCCCTCCCATATCCACACACACCCACACACACACCTCCACACCAACCTACCCCCCCCCCCTACCCACACACACACACACACAAATTCAAGGTCACGACAATATTCAGCATATATCATTTCCTATATGTCCACAATTGATTCCTAGTCTCTAATCTCAATATTAAGTGAGATATTGGGCTTTAATGTGTCCCATTATAAAGCATAGGAGAATTTAACATGGAAAAGTCCCATTTGGGCCGAGTTTGGGGCCAAAATGGCCCACTTTGAGCGATTCAAGGGCAACGAAACTTATACACATTATGAAGGACATAATAAGGCATCCTTGTGCAAAAAAAGAAAAAAATTACTGAACAGATTTTGAGAAAATGGCCGCCAAAATCCAAAATTGGCCGATTCTCAACGAAAACGGCCGCCATTTTGGAAATATTGCGAAAATCAAAAAAATAAAAAATACCTCCTTCTTGAATTATTTTTAAGCATTTTTGTGCAAAATTTCAGAAAGATTCAACCGTAAACAAAAAAGATAAAAATGTGAACGACGGACGACGACGGACGACGGACGCAACGCCATGCCAATAGGTTAGCGGACCATAGGTCCGGTAACCTAAAGAGAGAGAGAGGAAGAAGCTATAGGAAATGTGGGTATGCCAGGGAAGCTTGTTAGGGACATTCACTTTTTTTTACTTATGATTTAACTTTTTTTCTCCCTGATGACTTACTCCTTGGAAACAAGCAGAGACACAGGGAAATAAATATTTAAAACCCGGAATTAAATATTAAAACCAGGAAATAAGTATTAAAACCGGGAATTAAATGCTAAAACTGGGAAATAAATATTCAAACCGGGAAATAAATGTTCAAACCCGGAATTAAGTACTAAAACCAGGAATTAAATGTTCAAACCCGGAATTGAGCATTTAAACCAGGAATTAAATATTCAAACCCGGAATTAAGTGTTAAAACCAGGAATTAAATCTTCAAACCGGGAAATAAATATTTAAACCTGGAAATAAATGTTCAAACCGGGAAATAAATATTCAAACCCGGAATTAAATATTCAAATCCGGAAATAAATATTTAAACCTGGAAATAAATGTTCAAACCGGGAAATAAATATTCAAACTCAGAATTAAATATTCAAACCTGGAAATAAATATTAAAACCCAGAATTAAACATTTAAAACCGGGAAATAAATATTAAAACCGGGAATCAAATATTATAACCTGGAAATAAATGTTTCTGGGCTTTAATAATTATTTCCCAGTTTTGATACCTAATTCCGGGTTTTAACATTTAATTCCGGGTTTCAATACTTAATTCCGGGTTTTAATACTTAATTCCAGGTTCGTATATTTAATTCCGGGTTTGAACATTTATTTCCCGGTTTTAATATTCATTTCCTGGTTTTAGCATTTAATTCCCGGTTTTAGTACTTAATTCCGGGTTTTAATATTTAATTCCAGGTTTGAATATTTAATTCCAGGTTTGAATATTTATTCCTGGTTTGGACATTTATTTCCAGGTTTAAATATTTATTTCCCGGTTTGAACATTTAATTCCAGGTGGGGTGCGCAGGGGATATAGCCCCACAATATATTTTCAACAAATAAATCTGTGACTCAGAAATATGTTAAGGTGCATTACAGCTTTACATAGGCCTAACATTCGTTGGTCAATAATTATGCAATTGAGTGTCATTAATCATGAGCTCTTTAAGCTATATAACATAGATTATGTAAAGTGACAATGAGTAGTTTTGGGATAAATAAATTTGAATACCAGCAATATTTACATGCATGTGTGGAATGAAAAATACTCAATCAGAGCCAGAGAGAGCTCAGAATCAACCACAGAACATGGAGAAAGCTCTGGCTTCTGGGGCTTCTTGACCGGGCCTCTTGCTTCTTGATCTGGCTTCTTGACCGGGCCCCAGACCCCACGCCGTGTAAGGGGCCGGTCATTATTTAATGGGTGGGGGGTTGGATGGTTTTTGATGGGGGGTTGGATGGTTTTACCATTCAGATTCTCCCAAAATAGACATTTTGCCTTTAAGCGCCGTACTTCGACGTTTAGAATTTCCACACAGCTCCTCAGCCAATCGAAACGCTTAAATCGTTAGAATTCGAAATGCACTGCAGGTTTTCATGTGCAGGCCGTATGTTGGCTGGACTATCCCATTGCAATATCAGGGGCGCTCAGGTTACAATGGTGTGGCGAGTGGTGCCAATTCTACCGCATCGCCATTCACAAAATATTTACAGATATATTATGTACACGACGTTGATCACTCGCAAATGATTTGACTGATAATATTGTATTTATATTAACACGTGAAGATAGGAGGGTCGTTACTACGTGCACTTATGAGTGGATATATTACGGGCATCAATCGATTATTGAGAGAACACTCTCCAATGCCCCTGACAAATAACGCGCTACTCTGAGGAGCAACAAATACATTATAAAACAAAAAATCACCTGGGAACCTCATCGAAGACGTCGAAATGTACCAATACATCATGTCGGTGGGTCTGAAATGGCTTTACACGTGTTTTTTGAACGTATGCAAGATCACACAGACTCAAGAATATTTCTCGAGATAACACCGCTTCTCAATGGCATACAGCATTCCCTCTACTTCATTACACACAACACTCCGTTGACTTCGTCACTTGCAACACTCCCTCTACTCCACTACATACAGCAACACTCCCTCCATACCATTGCCCACAACACTATATTATATACACTACACCCTCTACTCTAATACATACAACACTCTTGCTACCCAACTACATACACGACTCCCAATACTTCAATACAGTCACCACACCCTCTACTCTATTGCCCACAACACTCCAGTACTTCCTTACATCACCACTCCCGCTACTCCACTACATAACCACCCCCTCTTCGCCATTGCATACAACACTCCTGCCACTCCATTACATACACCACTCCCTCTACAATATTGCATACAACACTCCTGCCACTCCATTACACACACCACTTCCTCTACGCCATTGCATACAATACACCTGCCATTCCGATACATACACCACTCCCTCTACAACATTGTATACAATACACCTGCCATTCCGATACATACAGCACTCCCTCTACGCCATTGCATACAATACACCTGCCATTCCGATACATACACCACTCCCTCTACAACATTGTATACAACACTCCTGCAACTCAATTACACACACCACTCTCTACATCATTGCATACAATACACATACCACTCCATTACACACACCACTCCCTCTACAACATTGCACATAACACTCCTGCCACTCCATTACATACACCACTCCCTCTACAACATTGCATACAACACTCCCGTACTCCATTACATACAACGTACTTCCACTACTGCCTTACATACAACACTCCCTCTACACTATTGCCCAGAACACTCCCTCTACTCCATTACATGCAATATTCCCTTTACGCCATTACATACAATGCTCCTGGCACTCCAATGCATACACCATTCCCACTACACTATCGCATTCAACACTCCCCTACTCCATTACATGCAACACTGCCTCTACTACATTATATACACTCCCTATTCCATTTAACTCAACACCCCCTGCAATCCATTACAAACAAGGCCAGACATCGGACAATATTAGCGAGTGTGCATATCATTCAGGCCACTTGTTGAAATTCAATGTGACACATCGCATCATTCTTTTTCATGTTGGTGAAAATAATGCAATGGCTGAGCTAGGCAAAAAAAATGTATTACGATTCTGGTCGGGCGCGCGCGTCACCTTAAACCCGTGTATCGCCCTTTTTTAAAGCAAAAAACAAATCACGCTCATTACTTTCTGAGAGTCGATTTTCTTCTCTATTTTTTGGTAAATAGACACCCGTACATCGATTTTGGGGAGATGTACGGGTGTCTATTTACCAAAAAATTTGATAATATCAAAGTGTCTTTGATATTGCAAAATATGGTGCATGGCTGGCCAACTAGAGATCAGTCTTCAAAAGCCCATTTTACTGGAAAATGGTGGGATAAATGGGCCATATTTGACCGGATCAGTCATCGACAGCCAATTTTAGGACACAGAAAGAAGAAGAAAAAATCGCATCACTTTTTCGGGGATCCCAATCACCAGAACCATGATACCATTCAACATTGGCTTAGAAGAGTCATGCCTATAGTATTCTATATCCACAACACCAGTATTATTGGGTTATATAACAACCCTTCTATAGACTATGTATTATTTCATGATGTTCATTCATCTCACTTACATACGTACATCAACCCCAACGTTTCCATTTCACACGACGCAGTTATTATAAAATTATTTCCAACACTGTAGAGACCGTGCTACGTCATGTCTAATCATTTAAATCATTATGAATCTGATAGAATGCGAATCATCTTCGACATGGTACAGTATCATAAATTCAACCTACGAAATGACGCTGATATTTCAGGCGCATGGAAAGACGGAATATCCACTGTATCTCATCTTAACACAATCCGTTACAACTCGCAATGCTACCTCCCCCCGGAACCGTTCGGCCCGACCCAGGAGGCCTGGCCCCAGCGGAGCGAATATAACCATGACGCATTGAAAATGACACGCTCAAAGTCTACACTATGTATGACTGTAGTAATTTCTATTCGCTCAGCTGTGTTCATATTTCCTCGACAACAGTGAATTCAAGAATGCACCAACGGACACCCCTGTGGCGAATGAGTCTGGTCCAAGTTGTGCAGTATTTCGATAGCGAAATACCGCCTATCGAAATACAGCGTTAAAGGCAAAATGTCTAATAACTCAATTTCAAACTCCGACCCTAACCCCCCCCCCCCCCCAGTCCCATCGAAAAAATAAAAGTATGACCCCCCCCCCCCCCCAATAATGTTTAAAATGAAAGGTGACCCCCCCCCCAACCCCTCACCTGATAAATAATGACCGGCCCCTAACCTACCACCTCACTTCGCTCGGTCGCTTGACCAGTTGCCAACCCTCCCCCCCTCCAGTAATGAATCTAGTCCGACACACTTGTTTGTTTCAGACAGAGTTCTGTATAAATCTGGATATAACTCTGGATGTCGGCATAACTTTTAAGATAATTATATCCCATCTTTATCATTATACTACTGACCATCAACATGTCTGGTGCATAATAACCTTAAAGCAGCCTGAGAATGGTAAGACTATTAGACCTTTCTTTCTTTGAAAATATATCGAATACAATAAATCTAAGCAGACTTCTAAAATAAACTTCCACTTATTGATTTCACAAGGTACAGTTGTAAAATACACCTTAGAAACCATCACAGAGAGACTAAATTCCAAAAATTTCTCGTGGGCCTTTCGGCACCCCCCGAACCCCCAGACCGCATAAGGCTTCGCTCGCTACGCTCGCTCACACTATTTCAAGATTTTACGTACATTTAAGAAGAGCACCCCCCCCTCCTATTCAGAAATCCTTGATCCGCCCCTGCTTATTGACATAGGCACAATCTCTTTTGATCGCTTTTTTGGATTACAAAAAGGTGTATGATACAGTAGATCGTTAGAAGCTCTTACAGTATTTAGACACCCTCGGATGTGGCTGTTATTACCTCAAGGCACTCCAGAACTCAATGGTGTCAAAAGGAAAGATAGGTGCAGCCCAATTCTCAACTACAGCAGGTGTGAAGCAAGGCGGCAGCTCAAGCTGCTGTCTGTTCACAGCCTACATAGACCCCACGATTCCAGCAGCTCAATCCAGTGGCCCCGACGGATGGCTCCAAGATCTACGTGCTCTATCTAAACGTGTCTTCATGGATGACACTGTCATTTCGCAACAAGCCGAGCAAGCCTAAACACCAAATTAAAGCAAGTAGAAGCATGTGCTGACGCTATAGGGATGACACTTCACCCGACAAAGTCCAAGTTCCTCACGGTTTTAGTGACCACAGTCCCATCCGCCTTGATGATGTCACCTTAGAATACACGGACACTTACCAGTACTTGGGGACTCCAAATTAGCAAGCCCATGACAATCCAACTCAAGGACCACCTCAACACAAAAACCATGCATGTCTACCAGTTTTACTCGTTTCTCCAGAATAATTCTGACTGTCCCTTTCAAGTCAAGCGGGAGGTGTGGAACAGTGCACTCATTGTCCTCCATCTTCTACTCAAGTGAAACATGGCTCACTGCAGATCTGAGAGCGGCTGAGATCCCTTAAACCAGCACTTGAAGCAATTATTGGGTGTTCGCCATTCGACCTGTAATGACCTTATTCACTTGGAGACAGGCCAGCCAAATGCCACAAGCTGGATTGTGGAGGAATCACTATGTGGTGAAGACGAGATGAGAATCGAGATGTCCTATGGGTCGCAGGATCAAAGTTATAGGAAACCTTAGTGCAAATCAGAAAAATGTCTTCTTGGAGAGTGTAAAAGCCAGGGTGCAGAACTCAGAAGCTAGTCGGAGGAGCGGCTACAAGTTGGTTAAACCAAACTTGGAAGCCTCAACACTCCTGTGTATCAAGTCTACAGTCCCTGAACGGGACCGGACAGCAGTCACCAGATTGCGACTGACATCGCATCACCTGAAGGTGGAAACTGGTCGTTGGGCCCGGATTCCATACGACCACATAAATTGTCATCAAAATTTGATTTTGATGACATCATCAAATCATCATCAAAATTTGGTTTACAGCGGTAATAGGTTGATACATACATTGTCCTTGTGGCCAGAGAGTACACACCGAGGAACATGTCTTGCTTAAGTGTCCAAAAACCGAACTGCTGAGACAGAGTTACCCAGTTGCGGGAAATTTAAAGGACTTTTTCAATCATAAGGACCAAAACTGCATGGCAGAATACTGTTGATTATTAAATACTGTTGATATTTAGTACTTTCATTATTCAGGACATAAACATTTCTCATCCCAATAAATGTATATATAATTGGAATATATATGTTCTGAAATGTATGGCAACTAGAGGGCGGTGGGGGAGAGGCAGTCAATCTCACGACAACACAGGTGTTCCCCGGTTTGTTTTGGAATAAAGTATGTGACGCCATTTTCCTGGAAAAAAAATGTTTGTTTTTTTTGTGGAGGCAATCTTGTTTTTTTTTCCGATTTGGCTGAAATTCAATAGTAACCTACCTCAGGGCCCAAAGTATGTGTACAAAAAGTTTCGTGATGATATCTTGTTGCGTTTCGGAATAAAGTGCATGATGTTGTTTCTGGGTTACCTCTTCATGGTAACTTTCGCGAATTCAAAATCATACAAAATCAATATATATACACTTCTGACCGTGCACTCATCAATAGTGGTAAAAGTGACGCCTGTTGTACATCACCAAGTGGTTATGAGATTTGATTCCTGAAATTGGGTTTCCCTCCCAAAAAAGTTTTTTTGTGGCGGCCATCTTGTTTTTCCGATTTGGCTGAAATTCAATAGCAACCTACCTCAGGGCCCGATGTATGTGTACGAAAAGTTTCGTGATGATATCTTGGGTATGTTTCGGAATATAGTGCGTGACGCCGTTTTCCAGAATTTTTTTTTCGTGGCGGCCATCTTGTTTTTCCAATTTGGTTGAAATTCAATAGGAACCTACCACAGGGCTCGATGTATGTGTGCAAGAACTTTCATGATGATATCTTGGTACGTTTCGGAATGAAGTGCGTGACGTTTTCTTCCCGAAAAAAATTATGTTTTTTTGGCATCCATCTTGTTTTTCCGATTCAGCTGAAATTCAAACGCAACCTACCTTAAGGCCGATGTATGTGTACAAAAAGGTTTGTGATGATATCTTAGGTACATTTCGGAATAAACTGCATTTTTTTTTTGCGGCGGCCATCTTGTTTTTCTTTCCAATTTGGTTGAAATTCAATAGCAACCTACCACAGGGCCTCATGTATGTGTACAAAAAGTTTCGTGATGATATCTTGGTACGTTTCGGAATGAAGTGCGTGACGTCGTTTTCTGTTTGGTGAGTTGCTTAAACGTCAGACTTACTTCGTCTGCTGGTGAACACAAAGTACGTAAGGCCATACCTAAATATTTATAGAGACTCACACATTTGTCATCTTTATTGTCACAGTTGATTCCCTACTGTCGTAATGTCACATTACGGTAGTAAGGAAGAGGGCGGCAAGCAAGTAGCTTCGATATAGTTCTAGCAATTGGAAAGGAGAGTGTATGCAATTATTTGTCGCCCAGTGAATCATCTAAATGTGCTTTCAGTAAAAGCCATGTATTTTCCCAGCATTCTGCTTGATTCATTAGAAATAATCATTTGAAATATTCGACAATTACTACAATAATGTGAGCTGTGTACTGCTGCGAAATCAGTTTTCCATATCAGAGTGCAACTGATGCCAGGCATGGTATGTATCCCTCGTCTGTAATAGCACTGATATTTTCAATGAATCATTCAGTGTGTATATTCGACCCATCAAAATGGACAACTGGTCCATCAAAATGGACAACTGGCTGAGTAACATGGATGCGTCAAACTGTGCATGCTATCATGAGAAAAATTCTCATTGTCATGTTATTTCTCTTTCATGTACAAGCATGTGTGAACATGAAATATACTCAACCAGTTAACGTATTGGCGATGTTTCCTTTCATTAAACACAAAACATTTGGACATGTATATAATCATATATTTGAATTGAAGTTAACTTATATACAACAAATCATGTTGTGTTTATCTTATGGTACTATGAAGATTAGAATGACATACATACAATAAACAGCTCAAATATCTGCATGGAAACACCACAATGCTTGGGTAGGTTTTGGAACAATGTCATATGTACCAGTATATTACTATATAAATATTGCAACTCTTCATTCAGACTGCCGTTCAGAACGTATATCTCCCTGGTATTGTCAGCTCAACAGACGCACAGTAACCAGAATCGGTGCAGTTCACATTACGGGGAGGATACATCAGTGTATATTGGAATTGTGAACTGCGAAGCATCGTAAGCTTTCATCGTTATCTTACTGTACGATAGACGTGGAATCAATACCCAGTATCAAGTATTCCGAGCAAACAAAACAGGGTCCGTTATCCAATCTCATAGTCCGGGGACAGAAAGTCATATCAGGCATACGAAGTGAGAGAAAACAAAAATGACAGGGAAACTCATGAACCCCCGTAAATGGCCATCAGGAGGTGAAATCAGGTGTTCCGGAAAGAGTGAGCATTTCCTGCCCCACTAGTGGCACCCGTCATGAATTCCCCAAAATTAACATGAAAATAGATCTAGTTGTCATATTAGAGGCGCAACTATACTAGAAGTATCGAAGCTGTGTATCCCAATAGGATATTAACTGCGATTGTTACAAGAGAACTTTTCATTATCCCTAGAATGAACATTACCCCTCGAATGAGCCCTAGTTCTGAATACACCAGAACGTTGAGTTTTCACAAATCTACCAACAAATCATTTTCGTTGCAAAAAAAACTTGGTAAATTTAATTGGATCACAATACAAATACTTGGTACATTTAATTAGTTCACAATACTTATATCATCGGCATACATCACCAAATGTATGTCAGTGTCAGTCAGGACATACTGCATATTCAAGTGACTGAGGAACCCAATTATGACAATTTTATTGTCGTCCGTTTTTCGTTTCACCTTACCATCATGGTCGTCAAATTCAGCACATAGAGCCATACCAGGATATAAAATGAAGGTCTTGTAGTAGTCAGAATTAGCTGTCGGAGACAGCGCTATCTCACTTATGTCGCCGGTAGATCCTCGGGACAGGAAAGCCCAATTTACCACTGTGCCAACAATTTCAGCGCATGAGAGATCCAATTAAAAAAAGGTCTACCCATATTTCATCATGTCTTGTAATATCCAACGTTGTAAAGGAGGGGGTGCTGTAAGTTTGTGTAATTCGCGTAGACCAAGCGGGCTTGACTTGATGAATACAGATGTTGAGGGGCAGGGTGGGGGGTGGAGGTCTCCAGGTCACTACGAATGGAAGGATGTCCTTGTCAGACCACAATAACTGCTCCCACCAAACGATCTAGTGGAAATGGGATGCAGCTGCATCTGTTCAACTTAGCATAGACACCATCGATACCCCAATAACCATAATGTACGTTAGGGTTAGCAACAAAATTGCGGAAGGTTGTTTATGCTGTATTATTTATGTTGTTATATTTATATTTATGCTTATATGCTGTTTTATGCTCAGATAAATCTATGCTTATATTCCATTAATTAACTACACATTTTGATTCAAAACGTGTTACACTGGAATTCACATGGGTGTATTTTCTATAATAGGCGCAATAAACTCAGATAACGTTACCGTTAATCTTGAAATCGGTGAGAAAAAGTACCATAACGTGTACTTTCGACAGACATAACGCGCGTGGTCGACTACCATAACCCGCAATACCCGGTAACTACATCGGAAATGTACATGTAGTGTATTTTTGTTCGCATTGTGTGATGCTGTACCGTAAGATGTATACCTCAATAGATCTACACCAAATCACCGGCCAGGGATTCTATTGAATGATTGCGTATGTACGCGGTAGCTCTGCATACTCTAGATGCATTGTGGATCATAGTCATCACAAAATAAAGTTTGTCAAAGTGATGGAGGTGCAGTAGAACGACGAATCGTGGTAAACAGTCCTCATGGAAGTCTACTATTGCATAAATGGGGGCTGTTACAGGGAATCGTCCGTTTTATTGCAGCTTACATGTACTAGGGGGCTTAATAAAAGTATGCATGTCGGTTACTTTTACAGCAAACATGTAACAACTGGATAAGAATTAAGCCCCTCTTCCGACGTCCGGGCTTTATTACATATATTGCGTCTGTTACACATGTCTCGTTCATCGCAGGTACATCCTGTTCTGAGCATTGCTATTCTAATTCTACATTAAAATTTGACGTTTGTAGCGCAACTTCTTGATTTCCATGTTAACAATGAGGAAATTATTGTCGTCACAATTCCTCGTCACATCCTCAGCAATGCTAAAGTGATATTATCTGTTTCTGAAATTTGTCATGAATCAATTGGCTAGCATGTATTGGATGATATAGCACCATTAAAACTTCCAAAAAACAAAGACATGAATTTCCACATATTGTCGTTATTTTCAACATTAAACAATCCAATTGAATATTTGAGATTCGTCACTAAAATATACCATACATTGACCCTCTCAATACGAGTTTCAGCTGATTGGACTGTGTATTTTTCTATATTTTCACTGCATTTGAACTGTTCCGTTCGAAACTATTTTTAAATTCTGATTTTCAACGCGAACTTCAGACAAATTCGTGTGCGTGTTGAAAATTTTACACTGTACATCTGCTTTGGATACGGCTACTGATCACTTTGACATGACAAATCAAAAACCGATTATGCCACTTTAAAATGCACTGAGCGCCAGACCATTTTCCGAGAGGCAGATTCTAAGAAGCTTTTTCTGATGCTCAGCATCTGATCAGAATGTTTCCTAACTTCATGGTCGACTACCTTTGAGGAAACTTACTCTTTCAAATGCACAGTAATAGCACCTATAAAACGAATCTGTGAGCCAAAATAGATTTAACCTTCACGTTATGGTTATCGCACAAGAACATTAATTTGACGTTAGGGTTATTATTGACACACGTTATGGTTATCATCGCCAATATTTTCAGCGTCAGTTTTCCGACTTTCTAGCAGATTTATTGAAATTCAGATGAAACGAAGTGATACTGAAACATGAAATGTTTTTGAGTGGTGAAAACCGAGTATCCATCACTGAACCGACAAACCTTCCGTCATTTTGTTGATAGCCCTAACGTACGTTATGGTTATCGGGGTATCGAGGGTGATAGAGGCGGCGGAGATCGGGAGAACAAAATAAGGCGACCAAAACTGAAAAATGGGATACATATTGGGGTATATACCCCATGCTTCAAAAACGTAAGATGTGATGAAATTGTGCATCACTACTTACATGAAACGAAATAATGAATATCTTCATAAAAGCATCAAATGTTCTTGTCAAATCTCCCCACAATGAATAATTGTTTGCAGGCAAACAATTTTTACACGGATACAAAAGTTATTGTTCACGCGTAAACAATACTGCTTTACACGACAACAAACGGTATTATTTACGAGGAAAATAATAGCATTTTTCACGGGGAGACAATGATTCTTAACGCCATTCTTCATAGGGAAACAATAATTCTTGACGCGAATAAGAATAATTCTTGACACACAAACAATGAACCCAATAGGCAAAGATGTATGGGGAAAGTCGTCATCGTAGTTGTTTGTGTTTGTTTTGTCTGTCCAGCACGAATTTATTTGGCTCATTTCGAGGAAACTGAAATAAACCAACACGTCCGAATAAAGAAGGACGCTACCAACAATATATTGTGCACACTTTACAAAGAACTATTAGCTACTCTAAATCACGGATAAGTATTGGCGATTTGGCTGAGAACTACAACACATGGATATTGCTGAAATGATAATTCGTTAATTTTCAATTGCATTACGATATTCGTCACAATGCATGGCAAACACGAGTCCTGTACCATTTTTTCAGACATTTTCCAGTACTGTTTCATCGTGATTCACGTGACAAATCTATGGAAATAGCAAGAACGGCATTATATATTCCATAGAAATCACGATGTGAGCACGTGACACAGTGGTAAGTAACTATAGGTACAAGAGAGACATCACTCATTTAGATGGTTCTGCAATGAACCATTCATTCCATTCCCTGTTGCCTGTCAGGACAGTTTCCGTATAGGATTCCACTTGATACGTCTGGGCATGTGATACTGTGTACATGAGGAAACATGACTTGTAGTTAGTCCACCGTATATTCCGAAGCACTGCCATGGAAAAGACTCAGATCATCACGCTGAATGTAAATCACGGTGGATTCTTAACCCCTTATCATTTAATTTCACGCAATTGACTGAATATGGAATATTCATAGAGATTCAGAAAACAGACAAATTCATATTCCGAAACTGAATCCGAAAGACGAAGTTTAGGGAAAAAAAATAGCCCAAGGGCTAAGGAAGGTTACAGGACAATATATATTTCAGATATTAGCCCTTTGTCCCACCACCTCAAACATAGCACCAAGGGTGCTGTAGCTTATCGGCAATCATGAGAATTGCACAGAGTATTGATTTTCCAACATGTAAATTGTTACACTGATCTTAAACTCTATTGTCAAAACATATTCGTAAATGTTGCCGGAAACACATTTTCTGTATGGACTATAAAAAGAAATCAAGTTACATCTCGGAAGAATTTTTTCGTTAATGACATATATTCACAGACTATTGATTCAAAGGCAAGAAAACTTTTACACATCAGAAAGGTACATAGGGAGAGTCTTATGCATTTTGAGGAAAATTTTTTAATCGATTTTGAGAAAAGGGCCACCAAAGACCAAATTCATCGGGTTTTTCTTTCGACAAAAAAGGTCGTTTTCGACCTTCCAAGGTCATTGAAGGTCAAACTCAAGGTCACCACTCAAACCGCAATATATGATTTCCTATTTGAATGTGCTCTATCTTGAAGTGTTCTAGGAGTATACTCCGCACAGCTCCCATTATGAAGGAAAAATTGGGTGAAATTGGGTCCAAAACATTTTTTAATGGCCAATAAAATTTTTTTTTTTGCTGGAAATGGCTCAAAACGAGTAGCGACTCGATTTGGGACGAAATTTTTTTTTTCGCCTACCGGTCAAAAAATCAAAATGGCCGCCATACGCAGACCGTCATTTCAAAGGCAACAAAACTTATACACATCACAAAGGTACATAAGGAGAATCTTATACATGATTTTGAGGAAAACTGTCTGAATAGACTCTGATAAAAGGGCCAACAAAGACAAAATGCATCTGTTTTCGACAAAAAAGGTCAAGCTCATCGAAGGTCAAATTCAAGGTCACCACTCAAACCGCGATATATGATTTCCCATTCGAATGTGCCAATACTTAGGCTCTATCTTGAAGTGTTCTATGAGTTTACTCCGCACAGCTCCCATTATGAAGGAAAAATTGGGTGAAATTTTCACCCAAATTTTCAATTTTCAAGTCCAAAAAAATTTTCAATGGGCAAAAATTTTTTTATGGTTTTTTGCTGGAATGGCTCAAAACGAATAGTGACTCAATTTGGGACAAAACAATTTTTTTTCGCCGACCCGTCAAAAAATCAAAATGGCCGCCATATGTGAATAGGCAATTCAAGGTCAACGTAACTTATACACGTCGTAGAGGTACATGAAAGGAATGTTTTGAAACGAAAATCTGAAAACTGATAAGCCAGTTTTTGAGAAAATGGCCACCAAAGTCCAAAAATGGCAATTTTTCGTCAAAAATGGCCACCAAATCGGGAAAAACCATTCAATCAAAATTTTTTTAAAAATCGTCTTTATATACTGGCCCAAGGTATGTTCTGACAAATTTATGGGGAAATTCATCATGTCAAAAAAAAGTTACAGACCCGGACGCACAACGGACGGACGAAAAAAACATGACAATTATGTTTCTCAAAAAAACTCAAAATAATCTGTAACTGTAACCTCCCTTCCCCTATAGCAAATTCCTGGATTCGCCCCTTTACATGATGCGCCCCTTCACATGAATCCCCCCTGCTCCCCCTCTAAAAATCCTAGATCCGCCCCTGGCTTTAAAGATGTAGACATTTCCAAATTAAAATATATCGGCGCATAGGCCATAGGTCAGAATCCCTAAAACACTCATCTCTTGTGTGATTCAACAATGATATGTACCGAAACTTCGTCACTTGTATTTCATTAACAATATAAAAATGTATATCGTGAGATTAACTAATACTAGCAACAAAGTTGGCAAAATAGCATAATCATCACATGCCAGTAACTACAGTTGTATGTTGTGATAAGGAATGAAATAAATGCTTTGCGATCCCAGGTCCCTTGTGACTTTTGAAGTTCAGACATTTTGGACTAAGGAAAACCTCATTACCGTACTTCACAGAATGTTGCCATTTCCCGTGCTTAATGCGAGCCAGCTAACTCAATTCGCCACACGCCATGGCACCGAATTCGATTTGTTCAGGATTCGTCTGTCATTGATTGGTTGCCATACTCCTCAAGCCTGACAAAATCATGTGCTACTTTCGAATAGTGATGGAACCACGATTATATAAATTAATATTCGTATACCTTGTTGGTCCTGATATAAGAACAACTCTCTATGCAAGGCATTCGATATTAGTGCACGAAAACCAGTTCCAATGGGAGAGATTATTCTGAAAAATGATTGATTTAATACCTATTGAGTGATTATCAAGTGTTTTAAAAAAAAAAATACCTGATTGGAAGTATCAACCTGCTACCACATATACAACCAGATTTTGATGAAGAAAAGTGAACATTTCGGAATAGAAACGAAGTACGACCAAATAGTTTATCCAAATACACACTGGCGTCAACAGGGGCAGACAGTATAGAACACTGATATAGTTTTCAGAAAAAGAGGGGGTGACTCTTCTAATAGCGGTGTTTCAGTTTTAACGTCTAAAGATAGGCGTGTCATAGGCGTTATCGCCTAACCGAAAAGTACGTATAAGGCCCGCATATAGCAGGGGGTCGTATCAAAAGTATCGCATTCAAAGCGTGCATTACATGTACTGACACTCACGTATGGGACACTCGGGCAGCCATCGTGGAATTTTGCCTTGCACAGCAACAGTGTAATATGTTCAACTATTACTATGGGAGGTTAACAACTTGTGGGAAAAACAGGGGTTGAATGAAGAATGTTTTTATTAGTGATGCAATTTTCTTATTCATATGTAAAGTTATTTAGAAACATTCCTGTATCTTCAATATTTCATCATTGCAAATTGCAATGGTTGCTTATCAGTCAACATACAAATGTATTTTTGCCTCACTAGCCGATTACTGGTATACTGGTACATTTTTTAGGGGGCTATAGCTCTGCCATCCTGGAATGTATCTCGCTGAAAATCAGTGTGGATGTTCCGTATGCTCCAAACGCTGCGCCATGTACCAAAATTGAAGACAAGACTCATGATTATAGAATCCAGCACGTTATACAACACTTAGCAAATTAAAGTGACCATAACAGATATTAGATATTTATCTATAAAAAAAGTTATTTCGAGTATGTGGTATAGTAACTGACACTTGCGAAATTACGATTTGCGTGTGCAAGATAGCCAGCCAAAATAGGTGCACTAATTCAGATATAATTTGGGCGAGGCTGCACCCAGGTAGGGAAGGCTAACAAGGGAAGTGTTCTCGTCTCATCCACTGTGGTCTTGAGTGCAGGCGTCTTCTCGAAACGCTGCACCAGGTTTGAATGTAACTCATCTGAAGTTATCCTATAAAATAACCTGCCCATAATGTATCACAATAAACATCAGAAGCTAATTTGGTGAAGTAAGGTCGAGAATTGAAAAGTTTTCGGAGTGTGCATGTCTTAGATAAACTGTTGGGAATCCATGCTCCTTTATTCTGATTGAAAGGTATGATCTCAGAAACGATATGGTCAAACAATGATGGCTCAAGATCATATTGAGTCTTCGATCATAAATACCTCATTTCGAAATACCTCATTTTGGGGTTTCTTTTTAATTTGCTTCTGGTGTTAAGTTTACATTGTTATGTTGATAAACTCTCTACATGGCTCCAATGATGCCGCGTAGATACAAATATGTTATGTTGAAGAAAACAAATTGGTATTACATTATTTATTTTCACTGGTAAATAACAGGTCTGAGATTATTTAGGGAGGGGAGGAGCGGCTCAAATATACCGACCATTGGTCCCCATAATAAGACCAATGGTTACACAGTATATCTGCAACTAGAGGAACAGACTTAGTACAGAACTTTGAGTCCATTTATTTTGAACATCTGACAACTTGACAGAATTATCAATCTTTGAAATATTATCGTGTAAACATCAGTGTGAAAGTTGAATATACATATATACGTGCACAGAGAAAACAGTTATCTCCACATTCCGTTCGTGCGCCTAGCCGTCCGTCTGCTTGAGAGAACGAGAACTTGTTATATATACTTGTCTCAAGTGCGCTTGTCAATTTGCAGTACAATACATACTTGTATTCAGTTATATAACACTGTTCGATGAGCAGGCTTTCATCGTCAGCAATTTCGCGCCACGAGTTTGAAAATCATAATGGTGAAGGAAACGTGCATCAGACAAAAAACCCATACCAGTACACATACCGGTATATGATTGACGTAGCATCCAGAACGTTGAAATTGGAGAAAATTTTGGAGAAGGGCACTTATCAACTTATCCCAGAAGAAAACAAATTTACTGTAAATTATTAGGACCACAATGAAAATAAGCGTTTTATGCTTTATTTTGTTCTCCATGTAATCTTAATTTATTCATTATTTTTATATGTGTATATTGATTCTACTGAATAAACTCAATCAATCAATCAATCGAGCGAAAAAGTTGACGATATATGCCATCCGTCGAGAATTCGTCTCCATTCAGGAAATCCACATATTAGGGTATCATATAGGAATGCGGCAAAACAGGGGAGTCCCTTTCTGTTTTGAACGCGATAGGAAACAATGAATACTACCAGGTGAAAATATCACTCTTCAATTTCTGCTTGACATTGATGCATTCCTGGAAGAGGATTTGGTGTGTGAGATCCGTTATAACGAGCTGACAATGAACTTTGAGGGTACTGCATACAAACTACTCAGAGTATAGGGAAAATGAGAAAATTTCACACACAGAAATCTTTTTTTTTATCATTCTCCATTTTATTATTCTTAATCGGTAGGATTATACGCGCTGAGTGTCACAGTTATAGCTCTGACGGAGAGCTATACCGTTAGGGTAATGAACATATTCTTTACTGCAAATTACCAACACTGACACATTAAAAACATAAATCGGCAATGCACTGCCCATTCATAAACATCACGGAATTTCGACACAATACTGGCAATGTAAATACCCAGACAACAGCGCTGGATTACGCAAGCATTCCGTGGGATCGTCTGCTTGCTTTAACCTGATAACCCTAAGATATTTTCAGGGTTTTACGGTTCCAGGCGTGACTGAGAAAGAAAAAAATACATTGACTTCGAAAAAGAATAATTACATTTGCTTTATCAGCCAGCAGTTTACATTGAGTTTTTTTAGTGTAATCACAGCAGGCTAATTATCGTGAAGCAAAGCTACTCGAAATGTGGTCGTGGGTGTTGTTATTTAGTCCTATTGAGGCAGTTAGAAGCCTGGCTGTGAGAGTTCCCATGTTCCTTCTGCTGGTCTTGAGATTGCAAATTGATTGTTTACATGCCCGATAATTCAACGACCCATTTTCAATTTAACCTTTCAAACCGTGCGCCTCGCGCGCTAAATTACCAATTCTCATGATCCATCTTATTCTGACGTGCCACTACATTTGCGCGGTAGATGCGAACATTATATAAATGACACGCACAATTACAGGATGAATATCGGGAGGAAATTTAGAAGTGAATGACTTTCTGGTAGTTTCACTCATCACAAAAGTGAAATTCTATCATTATCCCGTGTATAACGAACACATGCTCGTTTAATAGGCCCGGAAAGAGTAACAGGTAAACTTATGAGAAACCATGAACATTTAGTGCTACATTGTTTAATTGTCACGAATGAGCGTATACTAATCATGGAACGATGTCATTGCATTGAGACAATATCGAATTTCAATCCACTCGGGGATACTGAATAATGAAGCTACCACGAGAAACAAGTCGTTGACATATATAAAAATATACAGCGAGAAAAAAACTTCCAAATATAGCAATCGAATATATAATATGAACAAATTCGACTCTGACTCTTTAATAGGTGCAGTCGTGATTAATTGCCTGTTCAATTTGTACAGCTATTTGCTTTTCAAAAAGAAAAAAAGTCCGCGCATTAAAATATTGCACAGCCCGTCTATGAAAGGATTGTAACGGAACTTGCTCATTTCCAACCCGTTCGATGAAAGTCATTTATATACTTGCAGGTGAGAGACGAACATGCATGTTAAATAAAAATCCATATAATGTATCAAATGTCGTACTCGCTCGCTTACCAATTTCGTACGGCACCTGAAATACCACAGATATACAGGTAGACATTCCGAGTCGTGCTATCAGTATTATACTAGATTCTATCACATGCTATGAATTTATCTCAAACTACAAACAGTAGGAACACACAGAGATGTCCGACCGTGTGATAACATTTGCGGGACACATCATGTTTGCACCTTTATTTCACGTTTGGTTTCACATTTTTGATTCACAGATTCACATGCACTTGTCTGAATGCGTCTTGATGTGAAACACCAATGAAAGCACGAGTCTGCTATCACGTCACAATGGAACATCAGGCAATTCAGCCCTAGTAACGTACAATCATGCAAAAAAAATACAAACACTGTAACGTCATAATACAAAGTACTTCACGACGGGGGCGATCTTCTGGGAAGCGGAAGTACGATCGGTGATAAATTCAATGAAATATTCGTGAATCAAGACTTCGGTGGGGATAAACTCAATATCGCCCACTTTCTAACAGCGTCAATAACTGATGAAACGACATGTCCCGTGTCGAAAAGCGTCTTTCAAAATACAAAGCAGGCCAACATGTGTCAAAATTCGTTAGAATAACAGACCGTCTGCCGGTATTTTCGCTGGAGCAATGATTTACTCGAGGTGCCGTTTTTCAGTGCCCTTTCGAATCTTGAAAATGCGGTGGAATTGGACAATTTATATATTTTGCCACAGTGTTCGTTTATCTTCATCGTGTGTATATACTACAAAACACTATAGACATCGTCTATATACTTTAAATCGATATGTAAATTTTGCCCCCATGTGGAAAGATAGGGAGGCGTCAGGTGCTTATACCCAGTGCGAATAAAATCATTGAAAATTCAGTCAATTTAGGGGCCCAGTACTTCCGCTCACAGCCCTATTGTTTTCATAATAAAGCCGATGTTCAGGGGTCATCTAATCAGTAGAAGGGTTCCTTGGGAACAATTTCGCTCTAATTCACAGTGGTTGGGTTTTTAAATGTATGTATCAACATATTACAGCTGATAACCAGATTTTGATGATGCCAATAAAAAAACCTATCTGAAGCCACACTGGCGTCATCGGGGCAAACTGTGTGTAACTATAATACTAGTTTCCCACTAAATGATCGCCAATCAATCCGTGGGCGGGGGCGATCTTCTGGGAAGCGGAAGTACGGTCGGTGATTAATCCAATGAAATATTCGTGAATCAAGACTTCTGTGGGGATAAACTCAATATCGCCCACTTTCTAACAGCGTCAATAACTGATGAAACAACATGTCCTGTGTCGAAAAGCGTCTTTCAAAATACAAAGCAGGCTTACATGTGTCAAAATTCGTTAGAATAACAGACCGTCTGCCGGTATTTTCGCTGGAGCAATGATTTACTCGAGGTGCCGTTTTTCAGTGCCCTTTCGAATCTTGAAAATGCGGTGGAATTGGACAGTTAATATATTTTGCTACAGTGTTCGTTTATCTTCATCGTGTGTATATACTACAAAACACTATAGACATCGTCTATATACTTTAAATCGCTATGTAAATTTTGCCCTCATGTGGAAAGATAGGGAGGCGTCAGGTGCTTATACCCAGTGTGAATAAAATCATTGAAAATTCAGTCACCGATCAGTACTTCCGCTCACAGCCCTATTGTTTTCCTAATAAAGCCGATGTTCAGGGGTCATCTAATCAGTAGAAGGGTTCCTTGGGAACAATTTCGCTCTAATTCACAGTGGTTGGGTTTTTAAATGTATGTATCAACATATTACCGCTGATAACCAGATTTTGATGATGCCAACAAAAAACCTAACATCAAAAAATTATATCTGAAGCCACACTGGCGTCATCAGGGGCAAACTGTGTGTAACTATAATACTATTATACTTACATTTATACTTACTAATTACCAACTAAATGATCGCCAATCAATCCGTTTGTCACCTGTTTAATTCTTATCAAATGCAGAAGAAATCGCAGGATATGATACTTGGGCCCGGCGATCCACCTCGTTGTGAGCAGAACTTCATAATCAACACTTTTACATGCTTGTGGCCTAATCGGGCCCGTGGCCAGTGATGCGCGAATAAAATACCGCTACGCATCAACGCACAAGCAAAACACCCGAAGCCGTGGTATAATACCGCTAAAGATAAAAACTCTATTTGTTTCTGGTTTCTAAATTTTTAGTTTGCGAGTTGTTTACTATTATTCCTTTAACAGCGCTGTTCAAATGCAATCCAAAATATATTGTAGATATTGTAGATATCATCAAAACCTTGTTGTCTTGGTGGCAATAAGTTGATACTGGCATTCCACGTGCTTACATGTTGACTATGGAAAGCTAGTTTTAGGGGCCCATGTAGCGCAGCTTACTATTTCTTCTAAATTCAATGAAGATTAAAAAATGGCCAGACGGATTAAATATGGTATACATTCAATAGGAGAGTAGTATTAACAGAGTAAGGTGCGCTACTTGGGCCGTTTTAGGTTTAAGGAGAAGCCAACATAACGCGAACAGAGCAATGACGATAATGACCAACATATTTGGGGTAGAATGGGGTAGAAATAGAATGGGGTACCTACGCCAATTGCAAATTTATTGTACCTTTCGATAATGTACCCCATTATGAACATAATAAATTCTTAACATTACGAAAGTTCGAATTAATATAAGACTGCAAATAATGTAACGTTAATATCATATCAATATTGGCGTGTGATCGTGAAAATGTCATTTACATGTATGATTGCATAAATGGGTAGATAGATGCCAACACACAGACAAATTCATGACTAGTGCGCGAACCACAGTTGCTCGAAATAAACATATTTTTATATTCTTTTCCGTAAAACACGATAATTCACGCATATCAGGGCGGCATATATCGATCCTGGTTGCCATGATCAAATAGTAAATGGAATGATACACAATAGGCTACGTCATTATGATCGAGGAATGGTAGTGACTTGGGCACAGAACAGGAACAGAGCTTTTGGTAACAGTATTTAAATGTGCATTATGGAACATTCCCTTGCTTGTATCTTAGATTCAAAAGTTAAGATGTCAAAATAAAAATAACAGGTTATGTTCCATACGACACTATCTGATGAGTGCTACTTCAGAGTAGTTTCCCTGAGAATAAATGATAAGCCATATTAGATAGACCATGTAGACGTGGAATCAATACCCAGTATTAAGTATTCCGAGCAAACAAAACAGGGTCCGTTATCCAATCTCATAGTCCGGGGACAGAAAGTCATGTCAGGCATACGAAGTGAGAGAAAACAAAAATGACAGGGAAACTCATGAACCCCCCAAAAATGGCCATTAGGAGGTGAAATCAGGTGTTCCGGAGTGAGCATTTCCTGCCCCACTTGTGGCACCCGTCATGAATTCCCCAAAATTAACATAACAATAGATCTATTTGCATGGCAGACATGGATTTGGTGTATTTATCAACCAGATTATGATGATATCCATATAATTTTTTAAATGCAGCTATAAGTCTTGGTAAAACATATCCTTGTCGCAGCAGTTTAGAAACTAGCTGGGCACTCCTCATTGTACAGTGCTTTGGAGAGTGTGGAAAGTGTCCCTGTGTTTGCGACGCCTCTATGTTTCCAGATTTACATCCACTGTTTCTTGAAATTAACGACACAATGTGTTGCCAGAGAAACCCAGATCCTTCATGCTACAGGAAGACTGATCATCCAGCAGGTCAGCTGTCAAAATTTAACCAACTTGGGTGTAGGTAAAGAATCGTCATCAAGGTCAGGTCCAATCACAGGTCCTCCTGCGTTGATGCAATTCCGAATGCGCCACGATTGGAACCCTTCCATCTGCCCCGTTGGGATTGTGAATCGCTTGACCTCAGAAACCTCGCGAACAGTAATCTGTCTGCGATACGGTGACAGAGAAGCCATATTTTTGCTGAAATATTTTAATTCGTTTTCGCAGATTCATCAACAGCAAACAAGGCTGGAACTCGCACGGTCAACAGAAGTCGTTGATTGACGTGATGTTATCAGTCATTCACTATCAATAGTTCAATAGTTTATTCACACACTACATCAGTACAAGTACTGTTTTGGTGGTGGTGATTTACATACATTAATAATACAATGTGTGATAGAATGAACGGTAGAATGATATTAAAAACAAAGAGTGAGAACAATGAAAATAATATTTATTGCAATAATAAAAAGAAAGTGACACATTCATTTGTGAGGTTGACTAAATATAAAATACTGAAAAATTGGACCAGGCAAAGCGGAGCATTGGGCAGTAACCTAGATCTAAATGGACGGTGCCTTTGCAAGACATACTTACAGTTACAAAGTAAACGGGAAAGTGTGTGATACTAGTAAATATAAAAAACAACACAATACATAAAAAAAAAACATATTTAAGATGAATTTGTACACTGGAAATTGACAAAACAGTAAGCCATTACCATGTTATAATGAGAGTGCTATATATATATATATTACACGGATAGTAGTAAAATGGGTCTAGCCATGTAAATTACCAACAATATACTGGGTACAGTGTTTTTTTTTCTTCAAATTGATGTAAAGAGTTATGCTCCTTTACACTCGAGGGAAAACTGTTCCAAGTTTGGGTTCCTGAGTACTGAAGAGAATGAATGTGATATATATTTCTTAATGTTGGACTTGGTACAGTATTCATGAGATGCGTTAGGAGATAACCTCCTAATATATTCAGTGCTCTACCATTACCTATTTTGAACATGATGACAGCTTTACACAGAAGAGAACGATGACGAATATTGAGCCAGTTAAGAGTTGACAACATTTCTGAGCCATATGTCCTGTGATGACATCCAAGAATGATATTCGTACCTCTGTTTTGTAGTTTCTGGAGGTATTAGTGACAAGTGAGCGCTACTTATTTTGATACCACAGCATGTAATGTGGGTTTGTGCACACTATTGACATCCACGCCATAGCACGAACATACATTAGCATAATGCATTATGAGTATATATGAACAAAAACAATATATATATATGGGCAAATGAACAAAACAGCAGGGATGAACTGGTCTAAAATGTACAATATGGTGAAATTATCAATGAATGCATAAGTAACTAATCTGATGTGGCCACCATTCAAGGCTTACAGACGTCACCACTTAATTTCTGACAACGAGCTTCGTCAAAAAAAGATGGCCTCGGAACCATTGTAAATACAAGGTATATTCTACTTGATGTCCGAACAAAATGTTTACTCGGACCACGTACTGGCCATTGGCTGGTTTCCTTTGATGGAATCATTCGGTGTAATCTATTTCACTGGCTTCCTGGATATTTACACATTTAACAAATGTGCAATATGCCACAATGCTTTGTGTTTGTCGTATACCGTGAAAATCAACAAGCGTTGTATGATCGGGTGATTCCAGGAAATAACTTCAATCCACATGTAAAAGTTCACTCCAGCGATTAGTAGCTAACGCCCCTGCCCAACCCATCTCCCAATGTAATCAATCAATGACGAAAATGTCCTCCCACTATTATAACAGATTTCAAGCGGATGCAAGAAAACGATGGCATCGCTTGAGGCTAGCGACATAATGTACACAATTATGTTCGATGTCATGTTTTACGGTGGCTGATATATGCCATAGTTTTATTTTTCAGATTTCATTTATTTATTTTTTCCAGAATGACATTCTAAAGAAAAGAATATAATTAAATGCAAGTACTTAATGGTAAACACGCATACTCAATATTAAATACACGTACTTAATATTAATACACATACTTAATATTAAATATGCGTAGTTAATATTAAATACACATACATATTAAATACGCGTACATGATATTGAATACATGTACTAAATATTATATATGCATACGTAATGTTGAATACGTATACCTAATAATAAATTAGCAAAAAAATGGATGTGGTTACGTTGCTGTGTATGTCTTGTGAAACAAGGTATATATCAAGCGGCATGGCACTGCAAAAAAACATAATATCTAACTGTCTGGTATTTAATATTAAGTACGTGTATTTAACATTACATACACGTATTTAATATTAAGTATGCGTATTCAACATAAATATGCGAATTTATTATTAACTACGTGTACTTAACATTAAGTATGTGTATTTAATATTAAGTACACGTATTTAATATTAAATATGCGTATTTAATATAAAATATGCGTATTTAATATTACGTATGCATATTTATTGGTAAATACGTGTATTTAATATTAAGTACGCGTATTTAAACATTAAGTACGCGTATTTAACATCAAGTACGTTTATTTGATCCTTCTGGGAAAAATCAAAAATATAATAAGACTAAAGAATAATACTATGGCATATATCAGCCACTGTACATGTTATCTCTTGGACAACATTGAACTCATCATAATTAAATCAATCACTCGATTTGATTAATCCCGCAATCAGCAACCCCAATGACGGGACCAACGCATACTAATAGTTTCGGTATACACTTAACGGCTGACACACGCCGGTTTAAGTATTTCCAAAACCATTGATGTATATACACCATCAACTCAGTAGCCTATTGGATTGTGATTAGGTACTTATGTACTTGTCATATATATATTCCATGGGGTTTGTTTCGGATTTCTGAATTATTTTGATAGCTTGTTGGGCAGTTGTATACTAATTCCATCAGGGGTACAGTAGAAACAACTACATTTAACACACTGTCTTTCCCTGACGACGCACTTGTGCTTTTTGATCAAGTATTTGGTCGGGCTTTGTTTCTATTGCAAAATGTTGTATTTTACGTTTGTTATTGGAATCATCAAAATTTGGCTGTATTGGTGGCTATAGATTGATACTCACATACATGTATGGTCTCTTGGTTCGAATAGGTATATCTGAATCACATCATTTTCTGGCTGTGACACCACAATATTTTCGGATATATTTGGGTCGCCCTCATCAATGACGCCAACACCATAGGAAGATTCGCTCTGTTGACTTAGCCACAAAGATAATGAATGAGGTAGTGGGACCAGTCGCATGAAAACTTACATTGCAGTGTGATTGCTACGGAAGCGTATTGCTATCAAGGGTGTAAAAAATATTATCTCGTATGTACGACTTATATCTCGTACGTACGACTTAATAACCCGTACGTACGACTTAATAACTTGTACGTACGACTTATTAACTCGTACGTACGACTTGTTAACCCGTACGTACGACTTAGTATCTCGTACGTACGACATAGTAACTCGTACATACGTCTTATTAACTCCTACGTATGACTTATTAACCCGTACGTACGACTTATTAACTCATACGTACGAGTTAGTAAGTCGTACTTATGAGATACTAAGTCATACGTATGAGTTATTAAGTCGTACATACGAGTTAATAAGTCGTACATACGACTTAATAAGTCGTATGTATGAGATATAACTCATACGTACGAGATAAGAAATTTTACACACTTGATAACAATACGCTTCCGTAGTGAAACGTATTGTTATCAAGTGTGCAAAAAAATGTATCTCGTACGTATGACTTATATGTCATATGTACGACTTATTAACTCGTACGTACGAGTTAATAAGTCGTACGTACGAGTTAATAAGTCGTACGTACGAGTTAATAAGTCGTACGTACGAGTTAGTAAGTCGTACGTACGAGTTAGTAAGTCGTACGTATGACTTAATAAGTCATACGTATGACTTAATAAGTCGTACATACGACTTAATAAGTCGTACATACGACTTAATAAGTCGTACGTATGACTTAATAAGTCGTACATACGAGTTAGTAAGTCGTACGTACGAGATACAAATTTTTACACACTTGATAGCAATACGCTTCCGTAGATTGCCATATCGTATACGAAAAAAAACCTTGACACCGCTAACACTTTTTGTGCTTGAAATAAATTGGAAGAGGGATTAAAAACTGCCGGTCTTTGTCCAAATGATTGAAAACATCCCAAATGCAATTTCGCTAATTTGGCGACGGTCACGGCTCGAGTAAAGTAGTTGTGACATTTTACTGGGCGCATCACCCTTCATTTGTTCACTGATCCAGTGTTGCCGACGCGGTGTCCTTGAACAAAGATAACAGCCGAACCAGCGACTAATTTTCTGCACGATGCTGAATATAATAGTCTCACCTACACAGGTACATCATGCACATACGCGTTTGCTTGGTTCCATTGGGACATTTCAACGTGTATGAAGGCACGCCCATCCAGCGCTGCGAATTCCCATGCAATCCCAAGATAATCTGCTGCCTTTTGATCAATATACATCATACAAATAGGCCAGCCACGGTATATTTGTTAAAATTGCTTATCGGTTAACAATCTTGTGATTTGGACGATTGACACCATGTTCCAATTTTACTAATATCTCTGCCGTTTTTCGACACATTTCCATGAAAATCGAAAAATATCTTATGTATATAGTCAGAATGGTGGACCAAATATGAAAATGACTATAGAATTAATACCGTCAATGCTCAGCAGTCGGAAACGTTACTCAGGTGTGAGATGTTATCGCAATTTTGATTGTATTATACACAAAACAACGAGAGCCACTGAATTATCCGTAGAGCTTGTCATTCCGTTTACAATGCCACAGGATAGGGATGTTAATTATACGGCTGAAAATTTGCCCTGTGTATTTCCACCGCAGATAACATAGAACATACGAATTCAATCATCAAATTACCACAAATATTTGAGGTCAACCTCAAATCAGGCAGTAGGTTATTGTTCTATGATGAGTAAATCATGATAGTTAATGTTACATGTAAGAAACTACACCCTGACACGTTGTTTATCTCTTATGTAAGTTACATTTGGAAGATGGTGTTCAATGCTCTGGATCAGTATAATTATCGACTTTTTCTTCAATTTCGCAAATGGAGCAGCCTTGTGGCCATGTATATAACAAACACAGATATTTTCAATAAAATCAATCACTGAATTGCTTAGCTATAGTCCAAATAAAATATACCAATAATTGTCTGATAAGGCATGGAATCTAGGTGATAAGCAATCTTAAGTCGAGTTAGGTGCACATTGTTCGCATTAATTTATGCCATTCATCCATAGGGTAATTCATCTGAAACAGGTGATACACAAAAACCTTAGTATATGTTTGGGTTACACGTTAGAAAACTCATTAATATTCCATTACGATATAGAATGACACAAATAATTACTCTGCATCATTTCTGCTCAAATGATATGTTTTTGTTTACGGCCACTATCTCTAGTATTTGCAAATCATGCTTTCTTCCTTGTCCAAATTCAGACAGGTAGTTAATCATTTATAATTGAAGGGACCCTGGAAATAAAAACAAGTAATTTTGTTGTGTTGATAATTTCTCATTGCCCTATGAACCACTGTATGTGTGGGTACAATATGATGGATTGAAGGTTGGATCTCAGTGAATCGACAGATTACGGACACGTAATTGTACAGATACTACCCTTGTTATCTGATTATTGCTGCCTTAGCAGTGACTGTGGTGTGTTTACCAGGACCCTAGCAGCTCGTAATAATCTACATACATTTGAGTTTGGCCACTTACACCTGATCCATGAGGCAGACGGTCTGATGGCCGGTGTGCAAACGAGGCGAGGACACAGGCTGATAAATTATCGCTGAAATGTTGAGCATGAAATACCAGGCACGATTGCCATGTTTGTTCAAACAATACCTCGTCGTTCGTGGTAATATGTGTCCATTTTACATGTATCAGTCTCGAAGTGAGGATACCATCTCTTCACTGCGCCACATACACCTGACATTTATGTGAATTATGAACACAAAGTCCCTCTTGTTGTGTTTATATAATTTTAAATATTCATCTCTTTTTTTTGCCTATTTGACGATAGACATATTGCTTCTGTTTAGCTGTCAACTGATGTTTATTTGTACAAACTGTAACAATAATAGGAGGACGTCACGCCTATAACATATTATGTACATATAGTATCTCATTTTGATTGATATTTGAGCGAGAAAAATACCCTGTCCGCTAGGGAAGTATATTTTTTTCCTAAATGTGATGGGTTGTCCTTGACCAAAGCCAAGACCAAGAATGCCCTTACATACAACACGAGAATTTCCATAACTTGAATAGCATATTCTTATTTAAAAAAAAAATTCTAATTATATTTTCAGAATTGTGTGATATGTGACTTTAAGAGTACGATGTGAAATTTGCAGGTTGAAGAATTGAAAAGGAATTACGCCACATCAAGGAAATATTACTTTACTGTTTTTGTCTTTTCCACCTGGTTCAGATTGTGAAATGAAAGTAAGTGTTAAGAAAAGAAGCTGCAATCGAATGTTTGTTTTTTGGTAATCAGAATTGACTGTCGAAGTCAGCGCTGTCTCACATGTACTCATGTCATGGCTGGGCCCTCGGGGCTTGGAGGACTAATTCCCCACTGTGCCAACAATCGCAACTGCATTGGAAATCTGATTTGGAAAAGGTCTACGACTATTGCATCATGTCATGGTTTACGAAATGAATTACCCTACTTCAGCTGGCGCAATTGGGGGTAAATTCATGCATAACTCCAGAGCATTTCCTTGCCAGATCATAATAACCATAACAATTTGGCAAGATAGTTTCCCCCAAACGACCAGGCGGAAATGATAGGTATCAGACAATGTTTTATTTTATATATTACAGGGGGAAAGTTCAGGCCACTGGTAAGACCACAATAACCATAACAATTTGGCAAGAGAGCTTACAAGAAACAAGCATGCGGAGGTAATTGTAATAATTGTCTGATAAGGCATGGAATCTAGGTGATAAGCAATCTAAAGTCGAGTTAGGTGCACATTGTTCGCATTAATTTATGCCATTCATCCAGAGGGTAATTCATCTGAAACAGGTGATACACAAAAACCTTAGTATATGGTTGGGTTACACGTTAGGAAACTCATTAATATTCCATTACAATATATAATGACACAAATAATTACTCTGCATCATTTCTGCTCAAATGATATGTTCTTGTTTACGGTCACTATCTCTAGTATTTGCAAATCATGCTTTCTTCCTTGTCCAAATTCAGACAGGTAGTTAATCATTTATAATTGAAGGGACCCTGGAAATAAAAACAAGTAATTTTGTTGTGTTGATAATTTCCCATTGCCCTATGAACGACTGTATGTGTGGGTACAATATGATGGATTGAAGGTTGGATCTCAGTGAATTGACAGATTACGGACACGTAATTGTACAGATACTACCCCTGTTATCTGATTATTGCTGCCTTAGCAGTGACTGTGGTGTGTTTACCAGGACCCTCGCAGCTTGTAATAATCTACATACATTTGAGTTTGGCCACTTACACCTGATCCATGAGGCAGAAGGTCTGATGGCCGGTGTGCAAACGAGGCGAGGACACAGGCTAATAAATTATCGCTGAAATGTTGAGCATGAAATACCAGGCACGATTGCCATGTTTGTTCAAACAATACCTCGTCGTTCATGGTAATATGTGTCCACTTTACATGTATCAGTCTCGAAATGAGGATACCATCTCTTCACTGCGCCACATACGCCTGACATTTATGTGAATTATGAACACAAAGTCCCTCTTGTTGTGTTTATATAATTTTAAATATTCATCTCTTTTTTTGCCTATTTGACGATGACAATATCTCAAATATGGTTTTTGATAATGTAAACATATATCTCAAGATATATGTGCGGGGTGAATAGGCACATTGCTTCTGTTTAGCTGTCAACTGATGTTTATTTGCAAAAACTGTAACAATAATAGGAGGACGTCACGCCTACAACATATTATGTACATATAGTGTCTCATTTTGATTGATATTTGTGCGAGAAAAATACCCTGTCCGCTAGGGAAGTATATTTTTTTTCCTAAATGTGATCGTGATGGGTTGTCCTTGACCAAAGCCAAGACCAAGAATGCCCTTACATACAACACGAGAATTTCCATATCTTGAATAGCATATTCTTATGTATTTAAAGAAAAATTGGTATGATTCTAATTATATTTTCAGAATTGTGTGATATTTGTGACTTTAAGAGTACGATGTGAAATTTGCAGGTTGAAGAATTGAAAAAGAATTACGTCACATCTAGGAATTATAACGTTACTGTTTTTGTCTTTTCCACCTGGTTCAGATTGTGAAATGAAAGTAAGTGTTAAGAAAAAGCTGCAATCGAATGTTTTTTTATTTGTAATCAGAATTGACTGTCGAAGTCAGCGCTGTCTCACATGTACTCATGTCATGGCTAGGCCCTCGGGGCTTGGACGACTAATTCCCCACTGTGCCAACAATCGCAACTGCATTGGAAATCTGATTTGGAAAAGGTCTACGACTATTGCATCATGTCATGGTTTACGAAATGAATTACCCTACTTCAGCTGGCGCAATTGGGGGTAAAGTCACGCATAACTCCAGAGCATATCCTTGCCAGATCATAATAACCATAACAATTTGGCAAGATAGTTTCCACCAAAACGACCAGGCGGACATGATAGGTATCAGACAATGTTTTATTTTAGATATTACAGGGGGAAAGTTCAGGTCACTGTTAAGACCACAATAACCATAACAATTTGGCGAGAGAGCGTACATGAAACAAGCATGTGGAGGTAATTGTTGGTTGCTAGATTAGACGCGTGAGTTCCTGGTGAAGAAGCCTCATATCAGGAAAATTACCAGGGATATACGACTTGGAATCAGGATGAACATGGAAACAAAACATGATCAAGTGAACTACACAACTTGACATGGGAGGAGGGGTTGAAAAAATTAGCCCAAGGACTAAAATAGGTTGCCGGACAATTTTAGTTTTAACCATTGTAGGTATGAATTTTTTTTAATGGGGCAATTTGCTTATGCCTGAGAATGGCCCAAAACGAGTAGCAACTGCCGGTCCAAATGATGTAAACGGCCCAAATGCAAGTTTGCTAATTTGGCGACGGCCACGGGTCCAGTAAAGTAGTTGTGACATTTTACTGGGCGCATCACCCTTCATCTGTTCACTGATCCACAGTGTTGCCGAAGCGGTGTCCTTGAAGAAAGATAGCAGCCGAACCAGGGACTAATTTTCTGTTCGATGCTCAGTATAATAATATTTCCTACACTGGTACATCATGCACTTTGCTTGGTGCCATTGGGACATGATGATGTGTATGGAGGCATTCCTATCCAGCGCTGTGAATTCTCATGCAACCCCGAGATTTTCTGCTACCCCTTGATCAATACTAAATAGTATACATCATACAAATAAGCCAGCCATGGTATATGTGTTGTTAAATGGAGAGTTGGGTGTGTGACTACTGGTGGTGGATTCTGGAATGTAAGTATCGATCCATTACCACCAATACAGCCAAATTTTGATGATTCCAATAACAAACATACAATATTTTGCAATAGAAACAAAGCCCGACCAATTACTTTATCAAAAGACCTATGGCGTTGTTTCTACTGTACACCTGATGAAATTAGTATACAACTGCCCAACAACATATGAAAATAATGTAGGAATCCGAAACAAACCCCATGGAATGGAAGCACATAAGTACCTAATCACAAGCCAAAAGGCTACTGAGTTGATGGTATCCTCGGGGACAGACTTTACGTCCACCAGCAATGACACCGGCTTAGTGGTATGAATGTAAGTATCGATCTATCACCACCAATACAGCCAAATTTTGATGATTCCAATAACATTATTGACTTATAAATGCCACTAAACATTTATAAGTCTCGAAATGAGGATACCATCTCTGGACTGCGCACGCCTGGCATTTTTCTTATGAATGATGAACACAAAGTCTACCATGGGTGTTTTTATACAATTTTGTATATGCATCTCGTTTTGCCTATTTGACGATGACAGTATCTCAAATATGGTTTCTGATAATAAAAACATATATCTCAAGATAGATGTCAGGGGGAATGGGCATATTGCTTCTCTTTCCCTGTCAATAGATATTCATTTGTACAAACTGTAACAATGCCAGGAAGACATCACGCCTATAACTTTCTGCCTGTGAATCTAAGTACATGTAGTTTTTCATGTTGATTGCTCATTGTGGGACAAAAAACTGTCAGCTTGGGAAGTATGTTTCTTTTCCTAAATCCTTGAACAAAGCCAACGCCAAAATACCCTTACACACAACACCAGAATTTCCATAGCTTGAGTTGCATACTGCATTCTTATATATTTTCCATTTTTTAAAGAGAATGCCAATTCGTATCAGATATTACAGGGGAAAATCCAGGTCACTTGCCAGACCATAATAGCCATAACAATTTGGCAAGAGAGCTTACACCAAACGATCATGTAGGAGTAATCTTTTGATACCATAACTGAATCGTGAAGAAGCCACATGTCAGTAAAATACCATACTTCTACCAAGGATGTGCGACGTGGAACCAGGATGAACGTGGATACGGGATACGATCACCAAATGAACTACACAACATGAACGTTCTCAAGGGGTTGAGAAAACTAGCCCAAATGATAAAATAGGTTGCCGGACAAGTTAGCTTTAACCATTGCAAGTATGATTTCAGATTACCGTACCTATGGTGCGATAACCTATTGGCATGGCGTTGCGTTCGTCGTCCGTCATCCGTCCACATTTTTATATTTGAATTTTACAGTCGATTCTCTCTGAAATTTTGCACAAATGCCTAGAAATATTTTGAGAAAAGGGTAGCTTTCAATTATTTTGATTTTTGCATTTTATTTTTTCCAAATGGCAGCCGTTTTCTCAAAAACTGTTCAGACTGAGATAATTCAAATGCTCTGAGGCTATGACGTTCCGTTGGTCTGTTAATCAATATATTACTGTATAGAAACGCCATGGCTGGTGTTGCTTCTTGACATAGACAATATCGGATCTGTTGAACAGTGTTTGTTACGGTTCATTCTCAGATAGATGTGTAATGATTTAGTTTATCTGCTGGTGAGCAGTTAACATTTGAATTCCTGTGTAATTACTGTAGGCTGATATCGTGAAACCACTTCAGGCTACTTGAAATCTGGTCGTGGCGTGTTGTAATCAAGTGCTATTGACGCAGCTAGAGGCCCGACTCTGAGAGTTCCTATCCCTGGATCTTCCAAATTGATTGTTAACATGCCTGGTAATTCGATGATCCATGTTCAATTTAATGTCTCAAACCGGGCGCATCGTGCCCTAAATTGCCAATTCCCATGACTGATCTGGTCTTGACGTGCCACTTCATTTGCATTATATAAGTGAGACATAAAATTAAAGGTTCAAAATCGTTAAGTTGGTGGCAAATATTTAGTAATAATTGTGGTCCTTATAAAAAAAATTACCAGACTGATGTACGACCACAGATTGATGAGACCCTGTGATAATAACAGGTAAACTGTTAGTGAAACTCCAAACATGTGGTGCTGCACTGCGTAATTGTCAAGAATAATCATATACTAATGATCAAACAACGATGCCATTAAATTGAAACATTGTCGCATTTTAATCCACCAAGACGGTAGATAATGTCTGAAGATTCAAGTGAACAAAAACCGAAATTAGTCGTTCACACACAGCAAGAAGAAAAAAACTCCAAAATGGAGAACATCAAACTCCCATCTAGCATAGATTAATGCTCGATTTATACTAGCCATCTCCTTTCACAAACGTTAGCCCCCACAATGACATAACGTCAAAATCGAACACATTCAACATACGACACCTCAAATCAAGCTAAAATAATAATGTATTATCATCTGCAAGTTGTAAAATGAACGATGCGCCAGATGACTTTCGAAAACAAAGTTAATGATACAATTTGGTTATTGATTGATGAATCACACATTACTTATTTGATTCTATGTCTTGTTTAAATCGATGTCTAGAGACCATGATGGATGTACAGATAAAGAGTACACCTGGCAACCATAATGTAGGGTATGAACCATTTATGGTGAAAAATGTCATTCAGAAATAAAATGTAAATATTATTACTGGTTCATAATCCCTAAAAGTGTTCAACACATTCACATGCATCAGACTTGTCTCCTTTTCAAATGGACTCTTCTCTTGAAAACCTTACAATGATGTGAAGCTATATTTCAAAGTTTAATGACACGTCACAAATATATATATATATTAACATACATAATTAGCTGAAAACATCCTTCCATCTCAATGATCTAAAATGACAAACATGATACACTATGTCCATAAAATTGTATGTTTACCATTGCCATCAGTAGATTCTGGATAAACACAAAAATACACATTCCAGCGGAGTGGACGCTGACCGCACTAACAAATATGAATGGCATCTGTTGTCACTCTCCCGTTGCACATACATCGTACAAGTACTGTTCGATTACAGCAGACTGAAGGATAAAAACTTGTGACTGGTATCCATTTCTACGAGTGATATCTCACTAGTGAGACAATATAGTTTCATCAATAATTAAAAGACAAGCAGTATAGAGACATTCGTTGTCAAGCTGAAATAAATTAAAAGCACCGTTTGCGTTAATCCTATAAACTCTAGCAGCATCATCGATTGTATGTATTCACATATTTTGCGAGTCAGAGTGTGGCACACGAGGATAACTTCGCGAGCAAGACATTCTCCCGATTTTACTCAACTTCACAAAGGACAATATGCTAGCTGTGCTTTCACTCTCTGTAGCATTGTCGTATCTTGCGTGCATCAATCAGGATTTGTTCGTACATGATCATCTGTTTGAATGTTCATGAATCAGTTACATACCACCATATCAACCCAGCATAGGAGTGGCCAAGCACAGTTTCCCTCCGAGCTATCACACATAGATAGTGACTGTATATCAGGGTGCTCACAGGTTACTCAGTGTTGTTGATGACATGTCGATAAATTCGTATGAAATGAAACGATAGACAATACGTTTATGCTTGAGACATTTCCCCGATGCGGGCACAGAACAGAAAGAGGATTATCAGTATAGGGTATTCAAATGTGCATTACTTAACAGCCTCTTAAATGTATCACTTTTATTCAAATTGTTTGGTTGCAAATGACAATATACGGTTGAACTTGAGAGCCACGTTAAGATTTGCATTTGCATAGCTGCTTTGAGAATACAATGATATATACCATATCAGACAATACTATTTCAAAGTAGGACATTCACTACGCCCTCAATACACAACGCCTCGGAAAATGTTCCTGTTTATTACCCCTTCCTATTTGCTGATTTACCTCTGCCGTTCCATGAAATCAAAGACACCGTGCGTTACCAGACTAACCCAGATCATTCATGTTGCAGAGGGATTGATCATTCAGCAGGCCATCCGTTAAAATTTAGCCACCTTGGGTGGGGATCCGTCATCAAGGTCATGGAAGCTGTCCCCATCAATCACTTCAGGTATTTTGCATTGATGTGATTTCTAATGCGCAGTGACTGGATCACTGCCTTGTTGGGCTTGTGATTCACTTGGCCTTAGAGACCTCATGAACCGTAATCTGCTTGTGACCCACCGACAGAAACCGTAGTTCTGCTGAAACCTTTTAATTCGTTTTCGCAGAGTTATCAACACAGGACAGAATAAGTCTTGCAGTCAACAAGAGTCGATGATTGACGTAATGTTATCAGGCATATTCCCCAATGGGTGAGGGGTGTATTTTAATACTACCGCATTCATTAAAGTTGGTAGGTGTAGGTGTGTTTTCACATATTATACAAATATTGGATGATGGGGAGTTTACGGGATTCAGAAAAGTTATATTGGACGAAGCGCCGCCGAGTCCAATATAGCTTTTCTGAATCCCGTAAACTCTGTATTGGACGACCAGCATCCAATCTTTGCTACATTATTAACAACACGCTGTTTGTAACAACCACTCTGATTGGCTGTTACGCGTCACCGTCCAATATACGCAATCCCATATACATGACTCGGATCCAATATACTTTTTTTTTTAGGAACAGACAAGCTGATTGGTTCAGGCGACCGCGCTGTCGGATGCACAAGTGCAATATATACCATTTCAGGAACCAGCATACATAATTTGGGAGTGACACATGGTACAACTAAACCAATCAGAGAAGATGATTCATGCCAAGTTATTAATATTAGTATATATTACAAGTATATTTACCAATAAGAACAAAACAAGCATGGGTAATCTAGTCCGAATATATGATCTAGGCAAGCATAGATCATTGCATAATATATAATTTGACATGACTGCTATTAAATTATTCTTGGCGTCTCCTCTCATTTCATTCCTCATTGACCCACTTTATATTCAAAACGTTGTACACTGTACTGATGTTTGTACAAAGATGTGGATTCATACTACGCACTAGATATTGATTCGCACCTGTCGATGGCTTCATTCAAGGTGATCTGGTTCACTATTAATTGGATATTTCATCAATTATGGCTGAAAGAATCGCGTTGGCCATATACCTTGCAATTTCAGGTTATTCCAGGAGAGAACTTGAATGCACCAATTTAATCCAGTAAATAGTAGCGATTATCTCTGAAGCAACACCCCCCCCCCCCCCCCCCAACCACAACCCACACCCCTCCCATCTGATCAATCATTGATGACGAAAATGTTCACCCACTATTTCAAGCAAATACAATAACAGGATGTCATCTGTTCGTCTGATGACAAAAACAAATATGTTCGATAATACGTGTTCCTATGCTATACCGTAAATCCATGATTTTGCCATCCAAATGATCCTATTAAACCCACCATAATCGAATCCAATATTTACACAGCACATAAACAGACTGATATATACAATTTTGGTATATATACATGTATACACTTAACGTCTTCCACGTGGATGAAGTACTGTGGTGTACTATGTCAGGTTATTTACAATGACTGGACCAGTATAGGTGGATTCACACTATAGCGTTTGGGCCGACGTGTACCGACGTATTGGCAAACGTTGGTGAAAGTCGGTGTACGCTGGTGAACGGTTGGGAAATTAAAGTTCATCGAAAATTTTGAACTATTGAAAATTTCTCGACGTTTGAAAAAGTTCGTTTATTGAAAGCTAAGCTGCGTTGTGTAACGCTATGAAACGCTCGCGTAAGTTGTGCTGAGTTACACTAAGTTGGCCCGCGTTGAAGAACGCTGTTAATAGAACTGTCAATGGTGAACGTATGTCCAACCTAAGTTAGCAAAATTTCGCAGTCGTTCATGTAAAGTTCATACTACGATGCCATACGCTCGCTAACGTTACCAAACGTTCACCAACGCTCGCCAACGCTGTACTCCAAACGCTCACTATGTGAACAAAAATTTTTCTTCCTCTGAACGTATTTTCACCGACGTTTGGTCTCATTTTGGTACCTTTTCAACACGCTGGCAAACGTTGACCCAGACGCCATAGTGTGAATCCACCTTATCAATCGCAAATACTAGTAAACAATATGTTTCCTTTCAAACGAAAATAGTTTCCCGAACGCACAAAATGTTTTCTTCAATGAAAAGCCATTGATGCATAATTTATAAGTTCTCGGGTCGACTCGGTATATCTAAATCATATCATTCAACACCACAATGTTATTATCTTCCAGTCGCCATAATCAATAACACAAACACCGTGGACGGATTCGCTGTGTTGACTTAGCCAGCAGCATGAAATCTTGCATTCCATTCGCCTGAAGAATTGATATTATTACCGTATCACCCAAAATGCTTCAGCACGTTTTGTGCTGGCGAAAATTAGAGGAGAAATCAAAAGTATTGGTTTTGTCCAAATGCAATATCGCTAAGGTCCATGGCCACGGCTCGAATAAACGAGTTTAATATTTTACAAGTGAAATCAACGTTCACAAGGTCATCGTTCCACAATTTGACTGATTCTGTGTGCTCGAGTCCAGCGAAGATAGTGGTTTAGCCAGTGACTAATTTGATGCACTCATACTGGTACATCATGCACATATGCACTCATTTGACGCCATGTCGACATGCACGGGCTCACGCCGATCGATGGCTGCAAAACCCAATAATACCATGACAACACACACCCTCATTGTTTACCATATAAATAGGCCATCTATGCGTCTACAAATATTCTATTCGCATTTTAACCCGAATGTGAGCTCTGGTACATTTGTGAAATCGAGTTAGTTGCCACAATGTTAGCATTCGTTTATATCATTTATAAATAGGGTAATTTCTCCGAAACCGGTTATAGATGAAAACCGTGGTTTTTCTTTGGATTTGATGTTAAACAACTATTTTTAGTTTTTGCATTATGTTTGCTGCAACCACCCTATCTATTGTGTTTTCGAAAGAAGCCTAATTTTTTTTAATTTCTGGTGTTCACAAACGTATTTAATAAGCGGTTGGGTGTACATGAATATGTACAATGTGATGGATCGAGGACAGAATCTCGGATATAAACAGATTGGGAACACACGATTGCCACATATAGTGTAGTATGACATGTACTCCCGTAGGATTTTTGTGTCAAAATTGATGTTTTTGCATTTCGTGGTTCATTTGGGTCCATAGTATGGGAAAATGGCGGGGTACAAATTTTCCGACCTCTGGACCCCCCTGTGGGGGACCTTTCCTGTCTGGGGGTCCTGGAACTGATGATACTATCAGATCCACCAATATTTGACCAATCTTTGTGGTTTTGATGTCAAAATGGGGGTTTTTGATGACGATAAATCCACTAATGACATTTTAGAAGTGAGCAGAAGTGAATATGATCAATTTTCAACGTACGCGTAATGGTCGCGGTGGCCGAACGGGGGTCCAATAATGAAAATTCGTCAATTTAATAAATAATGTCATGTAGTATATTTTTTTCAGGGTTTTCAGGTATGAGAAATTGAATGAAGCACTTATTTATATCATCAGACCACTCATTTTAGAGTTATTGAGCTTCCAGATATATAAATCGATGAGATTAAAAGTCTTCGTTTTTTACGAATTTTGTATTTCTTCATTTCAGACATACACAATTATACATGATGATGCAAAAGTGAATTAATAACGGAATATATGAAGCAATAACAATATGATACACAATTACTGAAATAAAATTACACTTGAGCTGACACATGAATAAATGACATTATTTTGAAATGATGCACAAAGATTGTATGATGTCGGTTATATATTTGATAACATGATTTCTCAAGTATACCCAACTGACCATATAAAATAATATATCCATATTGTCAATACCCTGTTGATATTTCAATGCACATACTTGAAATAAAATCAATCAAAGAAAACTCTCATCCACTAGTCAAGTCACAATTCAAAGGAAACTTAATCGCCAACAGTAGCACATCCAGACAACAAAAATAACAAGGTTTCTATAACACCATTAAAATAGCACCAGTCAAAGAACAAAATGTCTCATCGACCAGAAAAGACAGAGAGCAGAGGATAGTGAACCAATCAACCAGCCCCTCGTTATTCCAACGAAACTTTTCCACCATATTCCTTAGACATCAAGTACTTGGAGGAACCAATCATAAACAAGAAGCCAATACCTTTTGAGGAATTCCTACCAGGCAAACGTCATGTGAAGTCCAAGAACTACACAAAACTTGGTTCCTTGCAAGCCATTTTACAGCTAAAACAACAGTCCCAGAGAAGGATCAGCAGATCATTTGATGAATACCAGCACCAGATTACAACAACAGGTGAACATATGGTCATAGATCAACAAGTGACAGCAAGCCAAGAGGTGAGAGAACATCAGCTGGAAACGGGTGATCATCCGAATTGCCAGTCAGAAAGTTAAGACGTCGAATCCCAGCATGCCAAGCTGACAAAGACAGGCATAATGCCTACCTGGACAGCACCAACTCACGGCTTCTGTCACAGTCATTTTCACACCAAAGCCAGACGAACTCGGAGGTCATCACTACTCTGTTCAGGAAGTCAACCACAGACTATGAAACTTTGTACACATTCCTGATGCTGACTCAGGGGATCTGCAATGTTGTTGTCAGACCAGAAAGGAAAACAATCATCACTCTAGATCTAGACGATGTGCAACCGTGCCCTCCAGATTCAGCAGTCGGTTGGCCCCTCGCGTTTTTCGTGATGTTTCATGTGGGCCTCTGGATCAGGATGCAATGACTGTATGTCGTCTGCAAGCTCAGTCATCTCAGGATTTCGGTCATGGAAAGCTGCCTTGTGATCATGGCATTGAACTTAGAGTGGTCCAGGCAGTATGACTGAAAAGATTGCATCATATTTCATCATCATGATTTCCATACATGTTGTGATGTGATACTCAATTCCATGCTTGTACATGTAGTCTTTGCCACCGAAGCTTCCACAGAGGGCTGCAGAAGTGTATGTACCACTCTCGATGGAACCTGTGTCGATACCACTCGCGTCAATGGTTTCTCCCAGACTATGCAGAGCAAAGAATGCAATGTGAAGTGCACCTGCTTGGAAAATCCAGTTCTTATTGCCAACTGACTGCTGAATCTGGAGGGCACGTTTGTACATTGTCCAGATCCAGAGTGATGATTGTTTCCCTCTCTGGTCTGACAACAACATTGCAGATCCCCTTAGTCAGCATCAGGAATGTGTACAACGTTTCATAGTCTCTGTAGTTGACTTCCTGAACAGAGGAGTGATGACCTTCGAGTTCGTCTGGCTTTGGTGTGAAGAGGACTGTGACAGGAGCAGTGAGTTGGTGCTACCCAGATTGGCATCATGTCTGTCTTTGTCAACTTCGCATGCTGGGATCTGAGTTTCTACTTTCTGATTGGAAATTCGCATGATCACCTGTTTCCAGCTGATGTTCATTCACCTCTTGGCTTAACTTGGTGAGCTACGATCATATGTTGACCTGTTCTTGTAATCTCGTGCTGGTCAATCATCAGATGATCTGCTGATCCTTCTCCGGGACTGTTGTTTTAGCTGTAAAATGGCTTGCAAGGAACCAATTTTTGTGTAGTCCTTGGACTTCACATGACGTTTGCCTAAAAGGGATTCCTCAGAACGTAATGGCTTCTTCTTTATGATTGGTTCCTCCAAGTACTTGATGTTCAAGGAATATGGTGGAGAAGTTTCGTTGAGGTTTCGTTCGGCCTGGTTGATTGGTTCACCATCCTCTGCTCTCTGGTTTTTTTCTAGTCGATGAGGCATTTTGTTCTTTGACTGGTGCTATTTTAATGGTGTTATTGAAACCTTGTTATTTTTGTTTTCTTGAAGTGCTTCTATTGGCGATTTACTTTCGTTTGTAATCTGATTTAATTGGTCGATGCGATTTTTCTTTCATTGATTTAATTTCAAGTATGTGAATTGTAGTATTAACCGAGTATTGACAATACAGATGTATTACTTTATATGATCAGTTGTGTAAACTTGAGAAATCATGTTATCAGATATATAACCGATATCATGCAATCTTTGTCCATCATTTCCAAATAATGTCCTTTATTCATATGTCAGCTGAAGTGTGATTTTATTCCAGTAATTGTGTATCATATTGTTATTGCTTCTTATATTTCGTTATTAATCTACATTTGCATCATCATGTATAATTATGCATTTCTAAAATGAAGAAATACAAATTCCGTAAAAAATGAAGACTTTTAATTGCTTCGATTAATATATCTGGAAGCTCAGTAACTCTAAAATGAGTGGTCTGATGACATAAATTATTGCTTCATTCAATTTCTCATACCTGAAAATCCTGAAAAAAATATACTACATGACACTATTTGTTAAATTGACGAATTTTGATTATTGGACCCCCGTTCGGCCACCGCGACCATTACGCGTACGTTGGAAATTGATCATATTCATTTCGGATCACTTTGAAAATGTCATTAGTGGATTTATCGTCATCAGAAACCCCCATTTTGACATTGAAACCACAAAAATCGGTCAAATATTGGTGGATCTGATAGTATTATCAGTTCTAGGACCCCACAAGGGGGTCCAGAGGTCTGAAAATTTGTACCCCGCCATTTTCCCATACTATTGACCCAAGTGAACCAAGAAATGCAAAAATATCAATTTTGACACAAAAATCCTACGGGAGCTATTTTGGTGACAAGTCATACCGCACTATATCTCAATCTTGCTGCCCTAGCAGTGACAGCTTATCAATTTCGTTCAGATTTCTTCATGCAACCTATTCAGCCGGTTTATTTCGGATCAACGCCCTGGGCTAATCAACTGGTGCATCTTTGCGTTACACTATATCGATAATCGTCCTCATTTGTATCTGGCCTGAATTCTCATCGGCTGTACTTTATTTGTCTCGGTAACCACACCAAGTGAAAAAATTAACCCAAGGGTTAAGAAATGTTACCGGACAATATATATTTTAGATAGTGACCTCTTGTCCCATGACCATGAAAATAAGGTCACTGGTCAATTCAAGGTCACGAGAATGTTCAGCATATATCATTTCTAATATGCTTACAATTGATGTAACTTGTGGGCGTTTTGTGACTTTACAAAAAGCTGTAAAGTCGATAATAAGTGAGATATTAACCATTTTGTGATCTGACCTTGAAAATGAGGTCCAAAGTCAAGTTCAAGGTCATGAGAGTATTAGGCGTATATCATTTCCTATATGTTCGCACTTGATTCCTAAGCTGTAAAATCGATAATAAGTGAGATATTAGCCATTTTGTTCTCCAACCTTGAAATTGAGGTCCTAGGTCAAACTCAAGGTCACCAAAATATTCAGCATATATCACTTCCTATATGTTCACTAGGGATTCCTAGGCTGTAAAGCCGATAATAAGCGATATATTAGCCATTTTGTCTCTGACCTTGAAAATGAGGTCAAAGGTCAAATTTAAGGTTAACAGAATATTCAGCATATATCTTTTTCCATATGTTCACTATGGATTCCTAAGCTGTTTAATCAATAATAAGCGAGATATTAGCCATTTTGTTCCCTGTCCTTGAAAATGAGGTCAAAGGTCAAATTCAAGGTGACGAACATGTTCAGCATATTTCACTACCTATATGTCCACAATTCATTCCTAATCTCAATATTAAGTGAGAATATTAGCAATAATGTGTCCCATTATAAAGCATAAGAGAATTTAACATGGGAAACAACCATTTGGGCAAAGTATGGGCGAAAATGGACCACTTTGCGCAATGTAAGGGCAACGAAACTTGTACACGTGACAGGGGTTCATATGAGGAGTCTTATGCATCAATTAGAAAAAAGGTACTAAACAGTCAAAGTCCAAATTTGGCCGTTTTTAATAAAACAAACCCCAAAATTAAAAAAAAAAACTGCCCTCTCAGAATATTTTTAGGTATTTTTGTTGAAAATTTCAGAAAGATTCGACCGTAATTTTCAAAGATAAAATTGTAGACGAACGACGACGACGGATGATGGACACAACGCCATGGCAATAGGTCCGGTAACCTAAAAACCATGCATTTTGCATCAAGATGGCGGCGACCGTTATCGTTGCCACGATTCTGGACATGAAATTAGACAAGGACAAAATTTCAGAGATTATACCAATACCAACTTGCGAAATGGTAATCTAGATGATCAACAATCAGAACATTGCTAGAACATTGAAAAATATTGTCTCGTATTTGAATATTTCATTCATGAGGTTAATAATGCCAATCGTTATCGAAATGAATGTGAACGTAACCGAGGGACAGTACAGGAGTATACTACTATGGAATTTGTTGTGACTGGATCAGACTTCACAAGATTACTTCAAGTATATCCACAAACATTCGTAAGCCTGTGTAGAACGTTCGGCACAGATGCTGACATTGAGTGTACTGGAATGCCTGGACTAGCAGCTGTGACTCTGGGGAAACAATTGTTACTGGCCCTGCGGTACCTCGGAAGTCACTGTGAAGCGAATATCAGACCGATTAAACTTGTCTGAGCTTGGTGGGATTAATGCATGGAAACAATGGGCCAAGGGTAGAAGAGTTAGAAGAATTCTGTTGTCGATGACGTAAACACTTTCTGCACAGTTTCGTGACAGTGAGTACTTTGAACTATTTATGGCTTATACTCACGCGGATATTTTGCGACAACAAGTTGCCATATGCAGGTCCCAATTATGGTGTTGGTCCATAAGAAGCCCAAGAAGTTTGCTACTAACCACTTTTTCCAACTTATCGTTATCGACATAAAGTTCGGAATTTTTTATATCCGATTTACCCTTGGGGGAATATACAATAAATTTAGTTTTGGAGGTGTTAACAGATAATTTGTTGGCCTTGAACCAACCATTCAGTCCTGACAGGTCGGCGTTTACATCCATATGAAGTTTGTCTAAATCATCGCCGTTGAGGTAAACAGTAGTGTCATCAGCAAACAGAATACATTTACAATTATTTGAACATCGTGGCAGGTCATTAGAATAAAAGATAGAAGCGGACCCAACACATCCCATATTCAATGTTCTGAACATTGGAACGTGTCCCTCTATATTTGACATATTGCGTTTTCTGGGTCAAGTCATTTCTGAACACTCCAAAGCCCTTCCTCTGAGCCCGACGTATTCTAGTAGAATGTATGCTTCCACCATTGTTGAAGGTATGGTTATGTGACCATTACCTGTCGCACAAGCTAGGGGAGTGACTTTAAATTGAGGCCTCAAATGTCTCATTATTCGAGACCCTCCACTCAATGCAGGCATTGCCAACGCCACAAAGGTGCGAATAAAATACCACCATGATGATATTTTGTCTTGTCGGAGTCATCCCGAAAACTAATACGTCCCAATAAACACAGACTATCATGGCAATTACAGATAGGATAATATTGTTCATACCTGTCAGCAACCCGTGTTTCACTAGAACTTGCGTTTTACCATTACACAAGCAGCTTGTATTTATTATTTATTTATCATTTATTATCTATTATTTGAAATATGGACATCTGATCCAGGAGAAATGACCGGTGTGCAAATGAGGGAAAACACAAGCCATTAAATTAACCCTGAAATGTTCAGCATAGTAGGCAAAAGCTACCATGTTTGTTCAAATAATATCTCGGTATTGGTGTACTATGTATAATGTCATCTCTACGCTGGGCCGCATACGTTTGACGTTGGTGTGAATGATGAACACGTACTCAAATGTGGTTGTGTTTTTGCAAAAAAAACCAGTCGGCTTGGGAAGTGTGTTTGTTGCTTTCATAAACTTATGATATGATGTCCTTCACACAAAGCCAAAATCAATGACTTTTCACCTGTTTCAGCTCGTCGTCCTTGTCGTTAATGTTCAGATACGAAGCTGTAGTAGAATGTAAAATGAAGGCTTTGTAGTAATGAGAATTGACTGTCGGAATCTTGTGTGTCTCACATATATTCATGTATCAGCTAGATCCTGAAGGGCACCTAATTTATCACTGCGCCAACAATTATACATGCTTTGGGAGAGGTCTACGCATATTGTATGATGTCTCGTAACACCCACACGTTTAGGAAATAAAGTAGACAAACTACAGGTGGCAAAATTGGGGGGTAAAAATATGCATTGCTCCAGGAAATGTCTTCGCGTAAAGGTTGTGAGGCAAAGGATGTGATGAAGCTTTATGTGATTTGCCTAGTGACGGGTTCGACTTAATGCATACAGACACTACAGGGGAAAAAGCCCGTGTAATACCAGGTCACTGGGAACGGAAGGTATAATAGGACATCCTCGCCAGACTGTAATAACCATAACAATTTGGGAAGATAGCTTATACCAAACAATCCTGTGGAAATAATCATTCGATGCCATATATAAATCTTGAGTTACTGGTGAAGAAGCCACAAGTAAGGGATTGGGATTGGACGCGAACAAAATTTGTGAAAATGTTGTGATATAATATTTTTGTTGATATATCCCGTGTTTCATAAATAGAATGTCATGAAACTGTGCACCACTAGATACAGTCATGAATCTTATGTAGGTTCTATATTATTATATGAAATCTTCAAATGTATGCCAACAATGAACTGCAGGTGAAATATTTCTTAGAGGTATAAAATTGTTCCGATACGTTCAGGTAATATTTTTGAAAACGAGTACAGATGTCAATGGGCATACGTGGACACCGATAACCCTATGATATATTCTGAATTTATAGGTTTGCCGAGCTATCCTAAGGTACTTAAGGTTGATGGCGGGTAGATGGCAGGTTGGGCCAAGTATTACCGGGGACGGGGGACGTGCCCATGAGTAATCAAGGCCGTCTCTTCATGTATTGTTTCCAGGTTTAGCGAGGAGCTCTGTCGCCAGTTGGCGGCTAGGGGGTATGAATATAATAATGTTGTCATTGCAATATCCTGTCAGTAATGAGGGTAGAGGAGATCTGATGGATCGAAGACAGTGACGGCCCAATGTCATCACCACACTAACCAGCGGCAGGGACTTTTGAACAAGTTGTCTTCGAATGTTGCCTGAATGCCCCACCAACAAACCCAAACGAACAAAACATTATTCAAGGGATAGTCTTGTATTTTCTCTTCTAATACTAACACAGACACCTTGCATACTCATATCGAGTATGATTCTGTGTTATATCGAGAATATAACCCACTTCTAAATAAAATCCAAAGACCAGAAACTGATACAATCTTTCACTGACACTAAGTTTTTGGTTTAGTTCAGAGGTACTTTAGTTTATCAGCTGGTAAGCAATTTACGTTTGAGTTTCAGAGTAATAACTGCAGCCTAACACTTGAAGCCAGGCTGCTTGAAATCTGGTTGGGTGTCCTGTAATCAAGTGCTATTGACGTAGCTAGAAGCCTGGCTGAGAGAGATTCCAGTTATGCATATTCTGAATTGATTGTTTTTCTGTCCGTTATATTTCAAGGACCCAATTGCTGTGATCGATCTGGTCGTGTGAAACCACTTCATTCGCGCCCAAGATGCTGATGCTAAAATAAGTATACAAGTACAACATACAATAATAGGATGAATTTCGTTGAATTGGTGGCAAATGTTTAAAACTAATTTCACTCATCACAAAAGTGGAATTCCAGCAATGTATAAATATCTGTATCCTGGTCATTAATTCCAGACATAAAAAGACTGCGGGCCAATTTGATGAGCCTCTGTGATAGCAGGTAAACTAATCTAAACGTGTGATATTGCTCTACGTAATTGTCACGATTGATAATCTTATACTAATAATATAACGATGTTATTACATTAAAACAATATCACATTTCAATCCACTCATAATGGTGAATAGAATCTGGAAAAGACCATTTTTAACAACACCAAGGGAAACGAGTGGTTGACATACAGCAAAATAATCTTCAAAATGTAGCGAAACAAAATCGAATCTGGTTCAGATTAAAGAAAATTTTCATGAATATCTGTGGTCAACAGCTAGCAGCACGTTCGTGGGGTTACGTGACGTCATTACTCGTGTTATGAACATAAACATGATTTTACCGCCATAATTTGCAATAAACGGATACTGTTGTCGATTACAAACAGTATCCGTTAGTGATTTGGCGCCAAGACTGAGCCACATTAGCATATCAATACTACAACTGTGTCATAATTCAAGATAGCTTTGACTTAAAATAATAGCGTATCATTATCAAGTATGTAGACAAACTATGGAAACAACAACATGGCGAAGGTTTATGACAGTGTTACATATCAAACGAACCCATTCGCATGCAACGCACCATCGCTCTCTTTTAATGCACTATTCACTAATAGTCCCAGAGCTATAGCGTGTCAATTTATGTTTTTGAGTGCAAGAGGTGTGATAGTTGTTTCCATGGTAAAAATGTGTCAGGAGGTCGAAAATGCAAGTTTTACTAACACAGCAGTAGCAGTTTTTTTCAGAAACTGATTATGGGTATCATCACAAAATTTAAACACAAATTTGGGCAGTTCAGCGAAACATGAATATTTAAATAAAATGAGATATGAAGCAGCTACACATAACACCCAAAGCAGATAATACTTTGGATGAATCATGCTGGATACTGGACAATATTTGGCAAAAACATTTTGGTTTTGTTATCGGTTTCATGCAAGAATGAAAATAACTTCCATATAACTGGGCATATTAAAAACTTATCAAAGTATGCCGCATAGTGTAATTATGCACAAATGACACAACGGGTTACTTAACATTCACTCTCACGACAAATAAAACCCTATACTCTAAAACCCCAAATTCACTTCCCGTACTCAAAAGCACGTGTCCTCTAATTCATTGTTCCATTGAAACCACAGGCATATTTTCTTTCATGTCTTACAAGTTACAAATGTCATATAATTGCATATTAATATTTTTCTCATGACTTAATTTTCTTTAATAACTCATGTGATGGTGGTGGGTTAAACTGGGTTCATCCTCAACAGAGCGATGTTGGGGTTAACATAGTTCGAGGTGCAAGTAGGTATTGCCTTAAGATCACTCCAGATGAGATTTGCCCTGATTGTTTTACACCGTAACTTAGTAACATAAAAATACGTCATGACATTTTAATCAATAAAAAATGGTTTGAACGAAGCTTTTGATTCAGTGTAAAATTTACCCACCATTGGTGTACATTTCGATCGGGACTGATTTACATGTGGGGTCCAATAGTCTTATGCTGCGTTCCATTCATGTCGTGCAAATAGTGAGCACGAGTTTCCCAGTAGTGAAAACCGTTCCATTCACGTTACGAATGACGTTACGAGTAAATTCCCAATTGCCCAAGTCGTGAAGTGCAGTCAGATTTTCAGACTCGATTTGCACGAGTAGGAAAAACATGGCGGCGAATGGAGGGATTTTGTATGAAATCAACATATAAAATGGAAAATTATTTTATATTTTAATTATATTATATTATTTTTGTATGTAATATTACCTTTTATCATGCATTTATGTTTAACCTTTTCACTACTCATGGTTACGCTGCGTAACTATACCACACCCCTCCTCCTGTACTGATGGTTACGCTGCGTAACCATAACTTTGACAATCAATAGATGTATAGGTAACTGTCGACTGATTGTATTTGATGATATACACACCCGAGAATGTACCTACAGGCTAAACTAGCACATACATATTGCCACCGATTGAAATCTAGAAGCTCAATTGACTGTTTAGTTAATTGAATAATTAACCTGTCATTAAACTTGTGACGTCACAAATACCGATTACAATGGGTCGGACTACTGACAATTATCACTAAAACTTTAACATCTCCATAACTAATCAAGATATTGACATGCTGTAAACACCCTCAAAACTCACGATATTCACTTCATCACAAATATAGAAGACTACAAGTACTAGAGTAAAATGTATTGGATTATATCTCATTACAAATTCGAATATGGCTGTATGATAAAGAAAATGAAAATAGCCATCTGTTTAGTCCCTAGATTTTTTTCTTGTTTCCATGGTAAACGATGAAATATGGTTGAAAAGTATACTATATAGAAATAGCATACTATAATATGACTTTATTTTCGCACCTAATTATTCTGAAACATCTTTAAATAAAAATAATCAAACATATAGAAATCCTATCAATTCATACATGAATCGGCTCAGTATGGAGGCTGAGGGGTGGGTCAGTAGCGAAAAGGTTAAGTAAATGGTAAAATACTAAACATTGAAATGAAGAGTGGACTTTTTTCATAAAATAATCAAAAAATAAATAAATTTTTGAATGGAACGCAGCATTAGACCACCCTGAGAGCATCATCTTAATAGATCTTCAAAAGGAGGCATTTGTTTTTTACAGGTGAGCTATAATGCTGAATCCTCTGTCTGTATTAGAGACAGGTATCCCAAAATGAAACCAGACAGTTTATTTTGGTAAAATCAAAAATTTTTTATGAACAAACTTAAACAAATCTAGGAATGTACATATTTATTCATATGTCAACAACTGGTGGTACATTGGTGAACCAAATATAGATACTGTTTGCAATGAAACAGATGTTGTCCAACACACAATCACCAACCATATTGCACCTTAATCGTGATATTATTCGCATTCCATAATTTTTCCCATGGAAATTCAAAAACAATTAAAAATTGTATTTATTGCCCCAAATTACTCAAATATTTTGATGTTGCACATTTCTGCTTTCTGATGTTATTTATGCATACATACACTATAATGACTGAGAAAAAAACCCAGATAACTTAGGAAGAATAAATACAATTTTAGTGATACGTTTTTGAAAAGGTGATATTTTCAGGGTGGTTCAAGACTAAAGGACCTTACTGTACATGGTTTGTTATTTCCACTATGTCAAACGAATTAGTATGCATTCTGCAAACATCTGGCAAATGCTATGATGAAGAGAAATCAGTCCAGCAGTCCACGTGGTCTAAGGTAAATCAGTTGATCAAACACGGAGGAACTTATTCAGAGAATCAAAATATTTTGTTATCACACTGCAGTTCACGCGATACAGATGGATATCATTCATCTATTAGAACCGCAGTAACACAGACAACAAACAGCAATGATGATCCTCAGCCAAGTACATCAAACCACGTATTACATTGTACAACCACGATTCCAGTGTGGAACATATTCCAATATCCAATACAGGTGTGTTCTCGTGATAAGGAAATATTTAATTGTGTAGGTGATGGGGTGATGCCTTAATTAGTTGTGTGGGTGACGACTTAAAATTACACGTGCCTTATTCACAGGTGTTCCCGAAACTGTTTTATTTTGTAATTGTTATGAGAAATCAACGGGGAAAACAAGCCAGAAGAAAAGCTAGGTGGCTGCGACGTTCCAGAAAAACACCAAAATATCATAGATGACGTCGAAAATCACTGTGTGATGCACAGTTGCTCGCTCGAAATGTTGGCATTGATCTGGTTGCAAAGGAAAATAAGTACCATGATTCCTGCAGAAAAACATGTTCAGCCAGCCCAAAGACGATCTACAGTCTCAGATATCAGTGACAAGACACAGACACACAGTTCAGCTTTCACGAGACTCCCGTCACATATCAAAGAAACCCTTGTCGACAATGAAGGTGCGGAACATCTTTACACCAAAGACACATAGGAAGTTTTGGATTCAGTGAATCAACATACTGAGAACGATTTCCACAACTGAAACAGTCCAGGCAGAAAACAATTCGGATATTGTCATCCACAGTCCAGGTCTGGCGCCTGAGTCTGCGTTGCATCGTTTGATGAGCACAATGTAATAGAGGCAGCCCTGTATCGGTGATCACTCATTTTTGCAGCCATGAAAGACAAAAAGGCCTTGACTGAGAATATTTGCACGGGCTGATGTAACAGAATCTGTTAAGACTAATTGCAACATCCACGATATGCCGGTATCTGGTTTGGGAAAAAAAGGGCCGAAAGATGAAAATACAGCTGTACAGACAATTTGGGTATTGATGGATAGGGAATCACCTCAGAGGCGCGATTTGGATGGATGCGTTGTCGGCCTTTGAGCCGTTGCCACGGAAACGCATGCCCACATGATGTATGTATTAACCACCTTATTTCTGCAAAACAAACAATCTTCTGACTTAAAGCTATAATCACTTTTGAATTGACAGAATTGACAAAATTTATTCATTCTGCGGTAGCTTTATATTGCCTATAGAATGAGAAATCGTACAAATTTAGGTCTGAAAATGTGTATTATGTATGTATCAACCTATTACCGCTGGTAACCAAATGTTGATGATGACAATAAAAAACCTAATATCAAAAACTTTCAGAATAGAAACAAAGCCCGACCAAACATTCATATCTGAAGCCACACTGGCGTCATTAGGGACAGACAGTGTAATTATAGTTGTTTCTACTGTACACCAGATGGACTTAGTGTACAACTGCCCAATAACTTATCAAAATAATTTAGAAATCCGAAACAAACCCCGTGAAATAGATGTATGACAAGTTCGTGAGTACCCAATCACAAGCCAAAAGGCTACTGAGTTGATGGTATAATTGCCATGTGACTTGAAGCAGCATATTTAAAATGATTGTCATGCGACATGTCAAAGAAAATGTTTTCCGGGCATATTTACGCTTTTAATTCCTACTATCATGTACCTTGTGAATGTGTAGAGGAAGATCAGTCTTAAATAAATGATATGCACATGATCGAAATGAAATACTTTCACAAACGCATGAAGTTTTTTTGTCAATGAGACAAATTACTATATACATGTGTGAGCTTTTGGGTCGTCTATGTATGTCTGAATAAGATAATTCTTCTGAATCCAACGCCACGATGTAAATCTCGTTGGGTCGCTATCATCAATAATGCCAACACCACAGAAGTATTTGCCCTGTTGACTTAGCCTCAATAATGAAGTAGTGAGACCAGTCGGATGAAATCTATTTTATTTGGTCCCTGAAGAATGGATGTAATTACCATATCGCATACGAACAAAATGCTCGATGTCGCCAACACTCTTTGTGCTGGCAAAAATTAGAAGAGGGATTGGGAACTGCTGGGCTTTATCCAAATGATCGAAAACATCCCAAATGCAATATCGCTAATTTGGCGATGGTCACGACTCGATAAAACTAGTCATGACATTTCTAAGGAGCATGTGCCCGGTGTCCTTGAGTGGAACAAAGATAGCGGCCGAGCCTATGACTGATTTGCTGCACGATGCTCAGTATAATAGTATTTTCTACATTGATACATCATGCACATATATATATATATGCGTTTGTCTGACGACATTGACATGTCAGCATGCATGGGATACGCCCACCGACCGCTGCCGATTCCCATACACTGACATAAATCACGAGATAACCTCCGTCTTGCGATCGATATGCACGATACAAATAAGCCAGCTACATCTTAATGTGATATTTATACATATTTATTTACCACGAATGTGAGCTCCAGTATATTTATGAAATCGAGTTATGTGCTACTATATATCGTTAGCATTAATTAATGCGATATATGCAGGGGTAAATTGAAGCAGTATATACATCTTCACTATGGTTTGCTTGGATTCCGGGTCAGATACTAATTGATTATTTAGTGCATACACGAATGTCAGCCCATTTGTGGCCCAATGTAATGTAAATTATGTATATTATATATGTTATATATTCGTTTCCAACCATATATCTAGTGTTTGTGAAATCAACATCTTTGATGTCAAGTTATTCAGTATTCACAAATATATTTATTCATTCATATTTGAATGCACCCATTCTTATCTGAATATCGCTGCAGGACATTTATGCTGCAGGATTTGTGAGATATCATTTATGCATCTTTTTTAACGGGTTCACTTCGGTTCGATTACTCTGAAATCAAATGCGTTGCTGACAAGTGCCTCCAGTTTCGAATTTTTGAGAGAAAAAATCTTATTTACATATTTTCTTGCAAGTAATAGTCGTATTATCATGATATAATCAACATCTTTGTCTTGTACCATATTGATGATCGTCCTCATTTGCATCTGAACTGATATCTCGCTATTCTTTGAAGTATGCTGCATCTGTGTATCCTGTGTATGCTGCATCTGTGTATAATTCTCAAAGAAATGTCTTGAGAACTACGGATATAATAATATCCATACATATCTTGGTAAATACGGATAGAATAATATTGTCCATAGCTGTCAGCAACTCCTGTATTCATCAAGACCTTAGAAGATTGTATAAGTGTCTGTTCATTGAATGGTCATTTGCATCTGAGCTATGAAATACAGCAAAACTGTGACACAGGCCAACACTCACCAATGCATTGTTGGGCATGAGCTACTGGGCACGAACTGTCATGTTTCTTCAAATTACACATGGGCTATAGCGCTATAGCGCATGGGCGCATGGGCTATGTGGCCATTATACATGCATGTATATGCCTCTACATGAAGATACCATCTCTGCACTGGGCCACATATGCTGGACATTATGTGAATCATGAGCACGTACTCAGCAATGATTGTGTTTATATAGTTTTAAATATTCATTCGGTTTCTGCCAATCTGCAGACGAAAATACCCAAAGATAGGTTCCGATAGCTAACCCAACACAGGTGGACGGGATGAAAAAGGATATCGCTTTTCTTTCGCCTTCAATCTAGGGTAAACTTGTAACAATGCAACAAGGACATCGTGGACATAACCTTATACATATACAACGACGCTGACGTTGATTGGTGTTTGTGCAGAAACACTCGCATGGGAAGTGTTTGTTTTCATATACATGTGGCGGCATGTCCTTGACTCATATTCAACGACATTCTCCAAAGATGTCAATATTCACAATACCGAAATTTGCATATCTCAGCATTTTGCATTCTTCAAAATCATGAAGTAGGGAGATCAGTCGCATGAAATCTTCTGCTCCATTTCGGCCATGAAGAATGGATGTAAATATTATATCCAATATAAACAAAATGCTCGATGTCGCCAACAATTTTTTTTGGTGACAAAAACTAGAAGAGACAGGAGGAACTGCTGGGCTTCGTCCAAATGATCGAAAACACCCGAAATGAAACATCACCAATTTGGCACTGGTCACAGCTTGAGTAAACTAGTGATGATATTTTCAAGGAGCAACACAGTTCACCATTCCAAAAGTGTCCGACTCGATGTCCTTGAGCGGAACAAAAATAGTATCTGTGCCTTCAACTGCTTTGCTGAACAATAGTCAATAGAATAGTATTTCCTGCATTAGTACATCATGCACCTATACGTCTGTTTGACGCCATTGGGACATGTCAGCATGCATGGGGGCACACCCAACAACTGCTGCCCATTTCATTGTACTGATATAAATCCCGAGATAATCCGCCATCCTTTGGATCAATATGCACCATACAGATAGGCAAACTACATCTTTATATGATTTTTTCATACATATTTGATTGTCATGAATGTGAGCTCCAGCGTATTTAGTGAATCGAGTTGGGTGCTACAATGTTAGCATTAATTCATGCCATTTATCCAGGGAGTAAACCATCCGAAACTGGTGATCTTTCTTCACCCTGGTCTTTGCTGCATTTCGTGTTAGACAAATATTTGATTTTTCATTACAATTTACAAATGACAGACTTAGTTTCTCTGCATGATTTAATCTGAAAATGGTATGTATTTGTTTTCGGCCATATCTCTTGTGTTTATGAAACTAGATTTTTAGGTTACCGGACCTATGGTCCGATAACCTATTGGCATGGCGTTGCGTCCGTCGTCCGTCGTCGTCGTCGTCGTCCACATTTCTATCTTTTTTGTTTACGGGCGAATTTTTCTGAAATTTTGCAGAAAAATACTTAAAAATAATTCAAGAAGGAGGTATTTTTTAGTTTTTTGATTTTCGCTTTTTCTTCAAAATGGCGGCCGTTTTCGACGAAAAAAGCCTGATTTTGGACTTTGGCGGCCATTTCCTCAAAATCTGTTCAGTAACTTTTTTTCTCTTTGATACATTAGACTCCTCATAGGTACTTCTATGATGTCTATAAATTTCGTTGCGCTTGAATCGCTCGAAGTGGGCCATTTTGGCCCAAATGGGACTTTCCCATGTTAAATTCTCCTATGCTTTATAATGGGACACATTAAAGCCTAATATCTCACTTAATATTGAGATTAGAGACTAGGAATCAATTGTGGACATATAGGAAATGATATATGCTGAATATTGTCGTGACCTTGAATTTGACCTCTGACTTTGGTTTCAAGGTCAGAGCGGCCGTTTTCGTCGAAAAATGGCCAATTTTGGACTTCGACGGTCGTTTTCTCAAAATCTGTTCAGTAACTTTTTAGGTTACCGGACCTATGGTCCGATAACCTATTGCCGTCACGTTGCGTCCGTCGTCCGTCCACATTTTTATCTTTAAAGTTTACAGGCGGATTTTCCTGAAATTTTGCACGAAGTTGCCTAAAAATATTTCAAGAGGGGGTTATTTTTTAGTTTTTTGATTTTCGCATTTTTCTCAAAATGGCGGCCATTTTTGACGAAAAATGGCCAATTTTGGACTTTGGCGGCCATTTTCTCACAAACTGTCTGATCATTTTTGAGATTTTTGTTTCAAAATATTCCCCTTATGTATCTTGATGATGTTTATAAGTTTTGTTGCCCTTGAATCGCCAGTCTCCGTGTGGCAGCCATTTTGAATTTTTGACGGGTCGGCGAAAAAAATTTTGTTTGCCCCAAATCACGTTACTATTCATTTTGGGTCATTTCTAGACAAAAAAAAATTTTTCACCCTTTGAAAAAAATTTTGGACTTAGAAAATTTTCGGCACTTTTTTCCTTCATAATGGGAGCTGCCAGGACTGTACTCATAGTACGCTTGAAGATAGAGCTTAGATATTGGCACTTTCAAATGAGAAGTCATATATGGTGATTTGTGTGGTGACTTTGAATTTGACCTTTGATGGCCTTGAAAGGTCAAAACAGCCATTTTTGGGTGAAAAAATGCCCAAATTTGCCTCTACAGATGAAATGCATGTAGATAGAGCTTCAGTTTGCATTAGGAACATATAGGAAGTCATATATGAAACAACTGATGATGACCTTGATTTTGACCTTGGATGACCTTGAGTGCTAAATGTCTGACTTGAAATCTTGAAAGTGGCCTCTGAAGCATAAACTTTTGCACATACAGGTTAGGATTGTGTATAAGCCTGTAAGAGAGTCATGTATAAATGGCACATTTTTTGGTGACCTTGAACTTGACCTTAAAAACCTTGAAGGGCGAATCTCAAAATCTGAAATTGGCCTCTACACACGAAATACTTGTTGATAAAACTTTTTTTTTGCCGACTCGGCACTTCCTGTTTGGCCGTATCTCGGAAACGGTGAGTCGTAGAGCGAAACGGAGCTCAATTCCGGCCTTCTGTATTATGAACATACGAAGTCATATGCAGCATACCTGATGGTGACATTGAGATTCACAAAGATGACCTTGACTGGTAAATCTCAAAATCATATGTCACCTACAATGCTTGAAACCAAAATTGTCCGGTAACCTATCTTAGCCCTTGGGCTAATTTTTTTCTCTCTTGTTCAGGATTCAGAAACATATTTGATCATTCATAATTGGAGTGAATCTCGACAATATAAAGAAATCATTAAATTTGGCATGTTGCCATATGAACGACCTCTTGTCTATATAAAATGTGATAGATTGAAGACGGAATCTCATTCAATCGAATAAATGATAGAGAAACAGACTTCCACAGATATTTCCCATTTTTATCTGAATACCGTTGCCCTAGCTGTGAGTATTTATGCTACAGGTGTTTCCTTTCACTGCGATATGTTTATGCAACTTGTTCACCGGCTTCATTTACATCACCCATGAGATAGATATGGCCAGTCCGCAAACGAGCCGAGGACACAGTCCATTAAATGACCACTGCAAGGTTAATCACGTCATACAAGGCACTGACTACCATGTTTGTTCAAATGGCAATATGTCAGTGGTGGTATGTGTTTATTACACATGTATATTATGCCTATATCTCGACATGGGGATAACAACTCTGCCATGGGCCACGTTCATTTGATGATTATGTGACTTGTGTATTAAACTGTAGTTGTGTTTATATAAATTTTAAATATCCACCCGGTGTTGAACAAAAGCATCGTTAATAATAATATGTGTGGATTGAAATATCCAAAAATATATTTTCTGATAGCTATCTCAACATAGGTGGATAGGGTGCATAAGAATATTGCTTTACTTCCACCATCAATCTAGGGTAAACTTGTGACAATGACACGAGGATATTGTGCACATAACATTATACATGTACATCGTATCTAATGTTGATTGGTGTTTGTGCAGAAAACACCCGCTTGGGATGTGTTTGTTTTCATAAACATGTGGCGGCATGTCCTTCGCTCCTATTCAACGTCATTTGCATAGCTCGACATATTTTATCTACTCTTTCAAAGCTCTGAGCGATATAGCACCATCGTACCTCTGTGAACTTGTCAAGGAATAATATTGCATTCTTCGATAATTGTCCATTCACAAGAGGATTTATTCTAAGTACGATATTAAAATGCGGAAGTTGCAGGTGAAAGAGTTAAGAATGTGGGAGTCAAGACACTCATATCTACAGATACCATCTAGTTTTCCTCCATTCCACCTGGTTCTCATCGTCAAGAATGTCAAACGTAGGCTTTGTAGTGAAGGAAATAGGAGTCACCGCTGTCTTGCATGTATTCGTATGGCGACTAGATCCTCTTGCTCAGTTTACTACTGTGCCAACAATCTCAACTTCATAGGAAATCGAATGTAATGTAATGTAATATAAATGTCATGTAATACCCAAATGTTCACAGAATAAACTAGACAATCACAGATTTCAGACCGTCGTCCCTTCAGATTTATTTACTAAAATTAAAGCTAATGACCTTTACATTCCGACCTTGGCAATAATCGGTCATTTTGGTCGTACGACCATTGGTCTTATATCAAATAGTCGGGAATTGGATGAAGAAAAAGAGAGGGCTTTTCATATGCTACATTATTTCCGAGTTTGAACTCTCTACGACGATAAATTCCGAAGTTATAGCCGTTTATGTAATTTTGACCTTTTCCTTGATCTTTGGGTCACGAAAATTGTGCATTGCTTGTGAATGGAGATATTGATTATACTTGAATAATTTCATCGGGATCAAACAAGAATTGTGGGCACTATGGGCTTTTGCAATTTCGAAAAAGGTCAATGCGGTCAATATGCAAATCAAGTTTCAAAAGATAACATGCAGTATTGACACTGTTATGGCCTTTTTGAAATTTCGGAAGTTTGTTGTTTATGACGTCATTCTGAGGTCATATCACTGGAATCGAGGACTCAAGGGCTTTCCAACGATATACTACTCGATATGGTGCATTTACCTCATGTCGAACTTCTCAAGGTCAAAGGTCACGGTCAAGGTCCCACAAGACAAACGGACAAACCAACATACTTGCTGAAACCGAAGATTCCGGCAAATAACAAACAGGGAGAAAGACAGACCGAAATGCAATACCCCCCTCCCCCGGAAACATACTATTAAGTCCTAATCAACAACAAATATGCCTGAGGGTTCAGCAATATTGGTTTGGTGAAAACGCTTGATCATCCATAAATATGACTGGCCAGTCAGTGGAATCTCTGACATGACCGTGTTTACTTTAGAAAGATATATGCAAAAAATGAAATCGCATTGCATTAAGGGGTACAAAAGCACAGATAATGATGGTCATGCCAACAAATTCAAACGGTCTCCACCATAAAATTGCAACGAAATGAAAGAATAAATATGTTGGGCAAAACACGTGCATACGATAACTAGTATGTTATCGGGGTGTGGCATATTCTAATTAAGTACTATTGATGCCACTAGTGGCCTGACCTTGAGAATTCATAGTGTCGAATATTCGGAATTGCTTACGAGCCCGTTAAAAATGGACTGCAAAGAAGCAAACACAACTATCATTACTAATTATTTGTAGTATGAACTAATCCTGCTGCTGGGTTTGTGAGAAGTGTACTTTTTTTTTTTTTTTTAAATACGTCACAAAATGACATTTGAAAATGGCAATTACATTTAATCATATTCAGACCAGACGGAAATACCTGTAGATGATTATTGATGGCTATAGATCGCCAGAGTAAGTTCTTGTACCGTACGAATGTTTGCAAATTCATGATTTTGTTACCTTTAGATTTAGATTCTAAGTGAATGGAAAGCTGTAAGATTCTAATTGGGTGGAATTCGCGATATTTAGATGTAATCCATTCTTAATTCGTAAATCCACGTTCAATTTAACCTCTCGAGCCGTGCACCTCACTCGCTAAATTGCCAACTCACACGATCGATCTGCCCATGACGTAGCACTTCACTTGCGCCCAAGAGGTTGACATTATATAGGCAAAACATGCAACTGTAGGTTGAAAATGTTTGACTTTCTGAAGTTTCACTGATCACAAAAGCCAAATTACATGACCTGTATCCCGATCCGTAATTCCAGACTGATCTACAACAACCGCAGACTCATCGGACGAGACCCTGCCAGAGTAACAGGTCAATTGTTTTTTCGTGAAATTTTAAACGTGTGATGCTCCTTTACTTAACTAATGATCACACAACGATGTTATTGCATTGAAATACTATCACATTTCAATTTAATACAGATAATGAATATTGTCTGAAGATTCAAGCGAACAACACCAGGGGAATCACGTAGTATACATCGATGAAAAAAACTTCGAATTCTTGCGCAACAAAATCGAATCTAGTGTGTATATGAGTTATATAACCATCTGCTTTTTACAAACAAATGTAGTTCTGTCCTAATGTTACACACACATTGGTTTACATATTTACTTATCTATACACACATAGTATTATAAATATATTGCTTTACATATGTGATACAATTGTTTTGAGGTGATGGTTGTTTACCAATGAAATGTAATATATCAAACATCTACAGCGGCCAGATGCTGCCATTAATAATGACTGAGTTAGTAGTAGTGTTATAATCAGTTTCTTAATTAGTAAATAGTTATTTTCAGTTTTGAAATTTATTTCTATCAATGCCCAAAACCTTTACACCCGGCACAAACCTGTCTAACAGGGCACAAACTTTTTTAGCAGGGTGCAAAAAAAACTTTCTAGCATGGCGGAAACCCTTTACACCACGCACAAAGCTTTCTAGCAGGGCACAAACGGTTTTAGCGTGGCACAAACCTTTTCAGCACTAGCCAGGGCGATTGTACGCACTTGGAACTCTGGTTGGGCGGCGAGGAGCAGGGGGCCTGCGTCATGTGTGGCGTTAGCCAGGTGGTCTTCGTGGAGTCCGACTCCCGAAGGTACTTTGGCTGAGCCGGCGTTCCAAACAGGGTTTATGAGGTCGGGCCGATAATTAATTTTTTTAACAGCTGGTGCCACTTGTCAGTAGCGAAACAGCTAGTAACAGAAATATTTTTGTTGCAGCACAAATATATGTGTCGCAGCACAAATGTCGCGTGTTGTGTCGCGACTTTAATATTTGAGTCGCAACAGAAATATTTGTGCTGCGTGTGAATTTAATTATTTATTGTTGTACCAATTTAACTTCCAAAATACGAGAATAATCATGTCATTTAGGAGCCACCGTACCATCGGTATCAGGCAATTGTTTGACTAGATAGGTTACTTGATTGAGAATCAGATTCGAGAATATAAAGTTTGCATCACTGTTATACGGTATCTGACATAGGGCAGGGAAATTTTGCTCTATAAGTCCTAAAGTAACGTTTTCATGACGTAATTTTTTACTTCATGGAAACTTGGTCACTTTATAATTCGTTGTTAGGTTACCGGACCTTTGGTCCTTTGGTCCGATAACCTATTGGCACGGTGTTGTGTTCGGCGTCCGTCCACATTTTTATCTTTAAAGGTTGCACAGAAATATCTAAAATTATTCCAAGGAAAATTTTTCGTTTTTCAGAATTTCTTCAAAATGGCACTATTTTCGATGAAAAATGCCCAATTTAGGACTTTGATGGCCATTTACTCAAAAAGTGTTAAGACATTTTGTTTCAAAAGAAAATTTCTTGTTTCCTTTTATGTACCTGAGATGTGTATAGGTTTGGTTGCCTTTGGATAGCCAGTCTGCGCGTGGCAGACTTTTTTTTTTGCATTTTTTCCCTTCATTATGGGAGCTGCCACCACTGAACGCCTGAAGATATAGCTTATATATTGGCACTTTCATATAAGAAGTCAAATATGGTGATTTGTGTGGTGACCTTTGGAAAAATATGTAAACGTCACTATTCCCTCTCTTGAACCACTTTCCAGGTTTTGTAAACGTATTTTGTCAAAAAATTAAGAGAGATTTGAGCCTGAACTTTGAAAAAGACAATTCGGACGGTCGACAAAATAATAACCTGAAAATGTGGAAGGTGTGAGTTGTATACAAACACGATCCAGTTTGTAGAAGTCTGTGGAGAGATCAACGTGGCAAACAAACATGTATGACATTGCTACAAATAAAACGAACACCCGATATCCAGTACATTTGAAGGGGTAACAATTGTCTCATCTCAACTTATATGCCTGCTTCTCCAAAGAACTTTATTGTCCCAGAGGGGAGACTTCTTAAACGATCTCTGAGAATCCCATGGGGAAATACTCTTCGACAGGGTGAAAAAACCTGGTTTCGGAGAGAAAATACTTTGAACGTGTGTACTACAGAGCTCGACGTGAATAATTCAGGTAATTAATATAATCTGACGAATATTTTCATCAAAGGGAGCAATTTTTTTCGTCACTATCGCCGATTTGCGTGTTGGCTGGATTTGAGAATAAATACACGTGTGCATTCAGTCAACCGGGTAGCACTTTTGCCCCTACTGCCGAGCCATCGCTCACTTCTCACGCTTATACTTTATGTCAGTGTCCTTGTTTTGGAACAGTAAAACTAGCGCATTTGTTTCGTTCCATTTTCTGACTGCTTCTTTGAATTTTGGGCCAAACACAAAACGTTGCTGCATTTTATGAACACCTTGCTATTTTTTAATGGGCGTATTCGATCAGGGACTACTATTCATACGAACTATTCGTCCTGCATGGACACTGTAGGCCTATATAAGGTGCACACGAAATTAATTTGAGAACAGTGAGCACACTATTGACTTCTTTGAGCCGGGGAGATCTGATGCTTTGCACCAAGTATGACTCTTGTGCTGCTATTAAGCTACCTTTTAAAGTTCAATGACACAGGCAATGGTATGCAATATTTGCAGGACACACCCCTTCAACACAATGTTTCAACATTAAGTACATTAAACACAATGTGCAAAAGCGTTTCGGTTGCCAGTTTTCGTTCTCACCAGTATATATACCCAATAAAGAACACGAACCGAAATGACTATTCTAACACATCAGTCTGCAGAGTGACCCACACAGATTTATAGTCTACAACGGTGCAGGCACTATCAAGTATGAATGTCATCTGTTGTCATACGTCCCATTACACATCCATTTATTGTTTGCTTACAATAGACTGACTGATAAATATTTATGACTGGTGTCCATTTCTCCGAGTGATATTTTACTGGCGAGACAAAACAGTGTCATCAATAAATGTTTTTAAAATGTGCACAGTGACACTAGTCTTGTCAAATTGAAATAAATTAAGAACACGGTTCGCTCTGAGACTATAAACTTTAACAGACTATGAACTCTAACAGCCCCATCGATTGTGTCAATATATTTACACATTCGAGTTACACAAAGATGACCTCCCGAGCGAGACAACTCCCTGATCATCCACCTGCCTTTTACCAATGACAATATGAAAGTAGTGATTTCAATCACGATTTGCTGTACGGGATTGTCTTTGCAAAGTTCACAAATCAGTTACCATCACATATCAACCCAGCATGCGAGTGGTGCAGCATTGTAGCGGCCGAGATATCACACGCATATATAGCGTGTTCACAGTCCAGCAGCTCCCAGATCACTCAATTCGGTGTTGTCGATGCAATGCATCCCTGGCATGTATCTCTTGCAGCGCCTGTCGTTCGTCTGAAAGTGTGTCTACTTCGGAGCAGTTTGTTCTGTAGGTTGTTACGCCCTCCAAGAAGTTATATCGATCGCTGTATGGTAAAGACAGATGGCGACAACACAACACGGACACTTGACAAACGAAATGAAAATATGACAGGACCTCAGAAATATGTGGTATCATGATGGGGATCATCATGTAAAATGTCTAATAAAAGCTTTTGGCTGACAACACATACATTTATGGTGATAGAGTGACGGTTTGAATATTTGTATTTAGAACAATACTTACAATGGACAGGTCATATATGAAAGAATTGTGACAGGGATTACAATAATTATTGTGAAAGGTGTTCGATGAAGGGCATATAAGATGGATATATTCGTAGCTGAACGACGAACGTTTACGTGAAAGAATACATACTGATATTGAATGTAGAAAGGCAGACATGTTTCTTTAGATACGTAGCCCGAACTAATCAGCAAATATATGGCGAAATGATAAAGCAAATTCAGAGTCACTACCTGAGCTGCACGGGCAGACACGTATTTATTCTGAGTCATACTACTAAGTCCTGCCTTGTGGTCTAATTGATTCGTGTAACTGTAATTGACATCATTTAAAGCAGCTGACTTCGAATATATGCAATATTTTTTTCAAAATTAAATCTTAGTGCAACACATCCAATACAAGATAATAAAACATGTGCACATTGATTTTGACGATTACACTCCGTCCGAGTTGTCTTTTTATCCGATTTAACACATATTTTATGCCAGTTTTGTATGTAAACAAACGAACTGTATCCATCACACGCAGATGTAAACAAAGCGTAAAAATGTAAGAAGGACTGATAATTCCACACAAAAAAACGGTATATCACTAATTATTTTCTCATAACTAAACCATATTTACAGATACAAACTGGAAAATGTACTCAATGTGGAATTTTAGGGCCAATATGGGCATTTGTTTACATTCGAGTTTGATGGATACATTTCATTTGTTTATAAACAAAACTGGCCTAAAATGTATGTTAAATCGGATGAAAAGACAACTCGGACGGAGTGTAATCGTCAGAATCAGTGTGCACATGTTTTATTATCTTGTATTAGATGTGATGCACTAAGATTTAGTTTTGAAGAAAATATTGCATACATTCGAAGGCAGCTGCTTTAAAGTCTGCATGCCACCATTCATCTCGTGTGTATTTGCTCCGATATGCATACATGTATGACACTGTTTTCTAAGGGGTAAGTTCCATGGACTCACTTGTTCACTTCATCCAGACTATCAAAAGCGGATTATAGCTTTGGAATCCAAAATAACGCGAACAGAGCAACGACGACAAGCAACGTCTTAATGACGTTTAATTATCAAGGAATACATATATATTTTGTAGAGAGAACAAGACATAAAATGGGTTTATAATTTTATTGAAATAAAGTTTGATACCAGGTGATGGAAAACATGTGAAATAAAGTTGACAGTAAATTACTTGTGACAGAACGTAGAAATGATATAGTACGATATGATTATAAAACAATGTCTTTTTTTATTGTAATGTAAGAGAAATTAGGGACACAATATGTGTAATATAACGTAGATATATGGATACATATGACATATGAATACTGGTATAAGAATAGAAACAGAATGATTACCACGTGTAATGGACTAGTAATAGAAATACTGAATAACGAAACATTGTGAATGAACAAAACGTAAGTCATAGGACTTGATAGTGTTGGACAAAACATATCGAACAATTAACAATTGAGTGAATATATACACATATAATGTACAAAAATGAAATATACTATGGGATGGAATATAAAATCGGAAACGAAGGAGAGTGTTATAAATAAAGTGATGATGGAATAGAACAGTAAAAAAAAAGGTAAGGGAGGGATGGGTGGGAACTTTGCTCAGGAAGTATTGCGACTGATGTCGCCTGACGAAAAGATAGACGTATGGATATGCAGGAAAACTTAAACGGGACGGTTCGCCGAATAGGTGATAAATGGATGTTTGTACTCTCACAAAATACGGTTGTATGCCCAACCTAGTATTATATATAACATATGATAGTTCCGGTTTGTTGCTGAAAATTTCGTATGGACTGTATGTAGCAAGCTGTAAAATATTCGCATGGACTGTATGTAGCAAACTGTAAAATATTCGTATGGACTGTATGTTGCAAGCTGTAAAACGCTATGAAGTATTAAAAATATTTCGGTAATTATGTAGAAAGAACAAACTTTTTTTTTTGCAAGTCATGCACACTGCTTTGTTATTAATATTGTAGTAAGATGTGCAAATGATAGATATACAAAGAAATGTTTTCATATCATTTAACATATTAGGTTACGAATAACAACATCCGGTGCAAACATGAGTTTCCTTTGAAGGCTGCATTATACAGCTTCTCTCAGAATGTATGATATCAGTACTATTTCAATTAGGACATTTTATCGACCATTTTACCCCCAATGTATGTGCCTGGAGAGTGTGGATTGTGTCCCCGTATTTTGGGACGGTTTTGATATTCCCAGATTTACATCCGATGTTTCATGGAATAAATGAATGACATGTGAAAGAAACCAAGATCCTTCGTGTTGCATATGGAGTGGCCATTCAACAGACCAGCGAATAAAATTTAGTAAACCTAGGGTAAGCTAGAGATATTTCCTCAAGGTCACCACAACTGTTCCCACCAATCACATATCCGTTAGCGTTGAGGTGAGTTCTAATGCGCCGTGATTGAAGCGCCGTCCTGTCGAGCTTGTGATTCACTTGATCTCAAAGACCATGAACAGTAGTAATCTGTTTGCGACCCGCCGACAGGGAAGCCACAGTTTTGCTGAAATCTTTTAATTGGTTCTCGCAGATTCATCAACAGAGGGCACGACTGGAACTCTTGCAGATACTCTCGTAGGTGAGGGTTTGTGCTATTCATTTGGATAAAACTATCATATGTAATGTTGATAGTAGCCTCGTGCTATATACAGAATCGACATAGACCTATTGGTATTTTTTTCAGTCAATTAAAGTGGAATAATGGGTTTTATTTAAATTCGTTATTAAAGGTGGTATCAATTTTAAAATTAACCAAATTTAGCATTTTTGTTTGTCACGCAAACTTGAAAGTACATCTCGAGATAGTCGAGAATATATAGGAAATATGCACAGTTCGACAACAGATACTCAGAAAATTCCCGTTAATCGTGTATAAAAACAGTGGATAGAGAATGATCGGCCTGCCTACATTGCCGGTTGCCACAGTATCTAGACAAATACAAATGACGTCAAGAGATTGTGTGTAGAACTCGCCCTCAAGGCGGGCCGCTTTGAGGCAAAACATGATGCGAGATTGACTGGCCCGAGTTTGAATCTTGATTTGGCAACTCAATTTAGGCACATAATACACATTTTTAGACCCAAATTTTTACGATTTCTCTTTCTATAGACAAAACAAAGCTACTGCAGAATGAATACATTTTGTCAATTCTAAAAGTGATTATAGCTTTAATCAATTGGATAGCATATATTAAACAATATAGCACCGTTATAACCCCCAAGATACGCCCCCATGACCCTGCGATTGAACATACCGTAAAAACGCACGATGTGAACAAATTGTTTACATCTGCGGTAACATAAACAAAGCACGATTTGTTTATCGTTTAAACACGATTTTCCCTAGATCGTAGTTATTTGCAAGACAAAATATTTTTCTATATTTTCAGCTATTTTTGTTAAATTTGCGTCACTGCATGGGAACCGTTCTGTGCGAAGATATTTTTAAATCCGATTTTCAATGTCAAATTTAGACATTCGTGTGCGCATCGGAACTTTTGCATTGTACAGCTGCTCTAAAGACAGCTACTAATCACTCTCAAACGAAAAACCAAAATCCGATTAATTCACTTTAAATTAATGAACACATCATGAATAAACTGGCTCAGAAAAGATAAATTTGCAAATGATGATGATGATATTTTATTTGAGAAATGCCAAGGTTAACGAACGCATGTACAACTTTTATTATACGACATCACATCGGTCAATACATAAGAGTCAAAACCCAGAGTGACCACGAACAACGTCTGTAGCAGTGTGAACGTTGTAGCCCTCTCCTTCGACACCACAAAATGAATGTGCCCAGAAGGGCGAGCATGAAATAACGATAACTGTAATTATGGTGTTGAATGAAGACACTTCAAGACAGCTCCATCAACAGGGAAGGTACAGATATATATTTTAGTTTTATACTTCGATTTTACGTTCAAACTCATGTATCTTAGCTTTCAGTCATATAAAAACCTGCGTTATTCTTTTAAAAGTATTCTTTGTTCGAGCTTTCTCTGTTTCAGAATTTGTATTGAACTATGTCTTCGGCTCCTTGCTGCATTGATCTTCCGAGGTTATTGAAGATCGAATTCAAAATCACCACTGAAATCTCTTTATATGAATTTCCATTTCGACATGTTTGATAAAATAACGAAAATACAGATAGATCAATCTTTTCACCTATTTATATTTCAACTCAGAATATTTTACTTACTTGGTTCCAAGTTGAAATTCGAAGTAAAAGTTGACCAAAACTGCATTTCAAGATGTCGAAATTGGAGCCAGATCGAACTTCTCACCATAAGTTATATTTCGACTCATAATACATGTACATGTATGTGCCAAACATGGTTTCAAGTTGACATTCAAAGTAAAAGTTAACCAAAACTGTATTGCAAGATGACAAAATTGGAGCCAGATCGAACTTTTCGTCATAAGTTATATTTTAACTCATAATATGTGCCCAACTTGGTTTCAAGTTGAAATTCAAACTAAAAGTTGACCAAAACTGCATTTCAAGATGACGAAATTGGAGCCAGATCAAACTTTTCGCCGTGAGTTATATTTCAACTCATAATATGTGCCAAACTTGGTATCAAGTTGAAATTCAATGTAAAAGTTGACCAAAACTGCATTTCAAGATGAAGAAATTGGAGCCAGATCGAACTTTTCATCATAAGTTATATTTTAACTCATAATATGTGCCAAACTTGGTTTCAAGTTGAAATTCAAACTAAAAATTGACCAAAACTGCATTTCAAGATGACGAAATTGGAGCCAGATCGAACTTTTCACCATGAGTTATATTTCGACTCATAATATGTGCCAAACATGCTTTCAAGTTGAAATTCAAAGTAAAAGATGACTTATTCAGTTACACCCATGAAATCTGTACTGGACAAAACCTTTACCTTGTTGAGCCTAATAATAAACGATTCTCGTCTTAACTATTTTTATTGTGGACAATAATAGACTTAACTATTAAAACTAATGTTAACTTATTCAGTAATATTGTCCTGTTTTCAATGAAAACATCAGTTCTCCATTCTGAACAAGATACCAGTGTCATTACCTTCCATTGTACAGGCTATTGGAATGATCTCACATGTCAAAATGGATATTTCCAAATTCTGTAATAAGTTAGGCTGTTAACATATTAATATTTATATGATCATTCTAAGAAACGATTGGTTTCGTGTGACAGCCCTTCCCAACAAAACTTCCAAATATTATCGAGATTTGTCAAAAATTGCCATCAGTAGAGCGTTCACAAGCCATGTGTCTCAAACAGGCTGTTTCCAATGCAAAATGTGTCCCTAAACGACCAATTCAGTTGCCACGGCAACCAAAATCGATTGGTGTCGGGATCTTACCATAATATATGTGCCTGTAAAAAATTATGGTGATCGGGTGAGAATTGCGGCCTGTAGCGCGTTCACAAGCCATGTGTCTCAAACAGGCTGTTTTCAATGCAAAATGTGCCCCCAAACGACCAATTCAGTTGCCACGGCAACCAAAATCGATTGGTGTCGGGATCTTACCATTATATATGTGCCTGCAAAAAATAATGGTGATCGGGTGAGAATTGCGGTCTGTAGCGCGTTCACAAGAAAATCTGTGCGGACGCGGACGCGGACACGGACACGGACGCGGACGACGAAGCCAAATCCATAGTATCCGCCGAACTTTGTTCGGGGGATACAATTAATGGTGAACCATGATGAAATAGCCTTGCTTTAACAAATACTGCTGTTACACATGTGCACGTTTTGTATGCAGGTTTGGAACTGGTCACCAATGCTTTGAGTAACCTAATACCTCCACGGCACTCATGTTACCAAGGGGTAAGCACGATTTCATGGTCATAAGTTCATACTCTATTCCATATTCATGATCATCTATCCGGTGTAGTCGTTCTCTTTTAATGTCATGTTTACGTTTCATAATTATTACATCTTTGTAAATATCATTGCAGGGTATATTCGCAGATTTCAGTAAATCACACATCCGTACCTCCCGCCGTGTTGTGACATGTGATCACCCCTACAACAAATCTAATTCTAGTTCAGCAGTAACAGGTTGTGATCAAAGGGGTCGAAGGCTTCGGAGAGGTCTAGAAACACATAGATGTCATTTTCTTGCAATCAGGGGAAAGAAGGGTGTCCGCAGTGAATTGATGATGTCATCGCTATTTTAGATCGCTTGGGTCTGAAAGTGTATGCAGAATAGCACAAAATATCGCATTGCACGAGGAATTTCTCTCTTCTCACTCGTGCATTACCCTTTCAATACTTTAGATATACTAAATAATGAGACCAAGCAATGATTGTTGATTGAATTTTTAGACTTAGCCTTATGAATGGGAATAACTTAAGTTTCATAGCATTCGGCACAAAGTAATTTTCTAGCATTAACTTAAACTTCGTTAGTATTAAGACACTGGATATGTCCACAAATTGTTTTTAACAATTGGGGGTTTATTCCGTCATCACCAGAGCGTTTTGAGGGTTTACAATTTTTAATTATATTGCCAGTCTCCTGAGAACCAGAAATTGGAAGTATATAGATTAGATCCGGAGAATTTCCCAAGTAGTGGCTCGCTGGCTGAATGGGCAGCGGGACAGATTCAGCATAATTCTTCCCAATATCATTGAAAAACGAAAAAAGTATCCTCGGGATTCGTCCGAGGGTACATGTATTTATCAAGACTATGCAATGGGTATTAGCGAATGGTACCCATCGATGCACAAATATGGTTTACTGATTCTCGGTCAATGTTAACTGGATATCTACACATCTAATACACGTACACTATGTCGCATAGCATTGTGTTGTGTTTGCCCTACACCATAAAATTGATAAGCATTTTATCTGGGTCCAAAACATAAATGTATGCAACAATTTACTCCAGCAATCAGGCCCCCTCTCGAACTAATCAATTATCAGTGACAAAATATGTCCTCCAACATTAACAAATTGCAAGTGGATGCAATAAAACGATGTCTCTATTTGCCTGAGGCTACCGCCGTAAATGTGCATTATGTTAAATGGCACGGAGTCTGCGGCATATTAAGTTCAGCATGCTTTGACCAACCATTCAAGTTACTGAATCCATATTCATTTGAAACTCCTAATGTCGGGAACAAGATTTGGCACTGCAAAGGAATATCAATTTGATTTCCGAGAACGAGAAGCACAGGATTTTTTTCCATGGAAATATATTGGTGCAAAATATACGAGCTGTTGTGTCGACTTTGTATGTCTGAATCAGCTAATTGTCGTGCCCCTAACAACACTCTGTTGTCTCGTTCAATCGCCTGAACGAATAACATCAGCAACGCAGAATGATTCGTCCTGTTGATTCAGCCTCAAACATAACAAATTATCTTCCATCTCATTTGATTCCTGAAGGACGGATGAAATTACTATACATTTGTCACATACATGTACAACCAAATGCAATTTTTCGTACTGACAAAAATAAGAAGAGGGATTAGACACTGTTGGGTTTTGTCCAAATGATCGAAATCATCCCAAATCCAATATCACTTCTTTGGCGATGGTCACGGCTCGAGTGAATCAGATGTGACATTTTCTGAGGAGCATCACCATTCACAAGTTCGTTATTCCACAATATGTCCGACTCGGTGTCCTGGAGTCGGACAGATGCAGCAGCCAAGCAAGGTACTAATTAATTGTAGGAGGCTCAGCAGAATAGTATTTCCTGCTCTGGTACATCATGCACATATGTGTTTGTTTGACACCATTAGAACATGTCAACATGCATGGGAACACGACCATCAACTTTTACAAACTCCAATACATCGATATAAATCCCAAGAAAATCAGTTGTTCGTCTACCAATTTGCACCATACAACTGGGACAGCTACACCTGTTATGCATGATTTTTACCATGATTGTAAGCTCCTGTAAGTTTGTTGAATGAGTTAGGTGTTGACATTAAATTAATTCCATTTATCCCGGGGGTTGGGGAGGGGGTGAGGGTTGGTAATTTCTTCGCAACAGATGGTACATCAAAACTATGGTCTTTGCTCAGATTTCGGGCTATACGTGTACAGCTGATTATTCTTCCAAGATAATATATGAATGAGGCAATACTATTCTTGCAAATAATTTTCCTGCAACGATGTGATCTTGTTCACTATATCTTGTGTTTGTAAACCAAGCGTTTTTTTTCTGTTCTGGTATTCACAAACGTATTTAATCACCCTGGAGATATGGTAATAAAAAGTGACTAATTTTGTCATGTTGATAATCTTCTGTTGTTATATCAACGGCTGGATGTATGTGTACAATATGATGGATTGAGGACTGGGTCTCAGTAAATCGACTGATAAAGGGACACAGGAATTCCACATATCCATTCATATTGAATATATATTCATATTGCTGCCCTAACAGTGACTGCAGATATTTGTTCCACAGCTCTTCAACTTCATTCCAATTTATTTATGCAGCTTGTTCGGCCGGTTTATTTAGGTTGGACATTCTGGGTTAGATGTTTCGCTGCTGAGAAGTGGTCCAGCTGTGAAAAACATCTTCACCCTCCCCTCATCTACATGTTTCCAGCAATTGATCGTTGAATAATCAACTTACAATCAACTGGTGCATCTGTGAAATACGCTATTTTGATGATCGTCCCCATTCATTACATATAGGATAATATAATCCATAGCTGTCTGCAACACGCATACCCTGACAGAAGCAGCTCTTATATATTTGAATTATGGCCACTTACATCTGATGCATGAGATAGACGATGTGGTGGCATTTGTGCAAACGAAGCAATGACACAAGCTAATAAATTACCAGTGAAATGTTGAGGATGGAATTTCTCCCGCACAGTTTGTTCAAACAATACCTCGGTGATAACGGTACTATGTGGCCATTATACATGCATGTCTCGACATGAGGATACCATCTCTGCACTGGGCCACATACGTTTGATGTTGGTGTGAATCTTGAGCACGTGCTCTACCATGGTTGTGGTTTTGCAAAAAAAAACCAGTCCGCTTGGGAAGAGTGTTTGTGTACATAACACGTGATAGGATGTCCTTCACCCAAAGCCAACGTCAAAGGTGCCAATAAACACAGCAATATATAATTGTCATAGCCTGTTTCGCATATGACATTCGTCAGTTCTTCCCTATGTACAGGAGAATATGTGGCATGATTCTGGCGCGAGTTCAAAATAGGAAAGTTGCAGAATTGAAAAAGGGGTTGCATAATTTCTCACGAATTATGCTGCATAAGAATTATTATTTTGACGGTATTGTCATCCATTTTGGTTGTTTTGTTTCATTTGATTTAGCTCATCGTCATGGTCGGTAACGTGAAACTACGAAGCTGCAGTAGAATTCAAATGAAGGGTTTGTTGTAATCAAAATTGTTGGTCGGAGTCAGCGCTGTTCCACATGACCACATTGTGCTCATATCGTGCCTAGGGCTTGGACGCCCAATTTACCACTTTGCCAACAATTTCATCCTCATAGGAAACCCGATTTCGTAAAGGTCGACGCATACTTCATCATGTCTTGTAAATAATGTAAGTATCAATCTATTACCACCAAGACAGCCAAATTTTGATGATTCCAATAACAAACATAAATTACAACATTTTGCAATAGAAACAAAGCCCGACCAATTACTTCATCAAAAGACACACTGGTGTCATCAGTGGCAGACAGTGTGGTGAATGTAGTTGTTTCTACTGTACACTTGATGGAATTAGTATACAACTGCCCAACAACCTATGAAAATAATTTAGAAATCCGAAACAAACCCCATGGAATAGATATATGACAAGTACATAAGTACCTAATCACAAGCCAAAAGGCTACTGAGTTGATGGTATCCTCGGGGACAGACTTAACGTCCACCAGCAGTGACACCGGCTCAGTGGTATGAATGTAAGTATCAATCTATTACCACCAAGACAGCCAAATTTTGATGATTCCAATAACAAACATAAATTACAACATTTTGCAATAGAAACAAAGCCCGACCAATTACTTCATCAAAAGACACACTGGCGTCATCAGGGGCAGACAGTGTGGTGAATGTAGTTGTTTCAACTGTACACCTGATGGAATTAGTATACAACTGCCCAACAATCTATGAAAATAATTTAGAAATCCGAAACAATCCCCATGGAATAGATATATGACAAGTACATAAGTACCTAATCACAAGCCAAAAGGCTACTGAGTTGATGGTATCCTCGGGGACAGACTTAACGTCCACCAGCAGTGACACCGGCTCAGTGGTATGAATGTAAGTATCAATCTATTACCACCAAGACAGCCAAATTTTGATGATTCCAATAACAAACATAAATTACAACATTTTGCAATAGAAACAAAGCCCGACCAATTACTTCATCAAAAGACACACTGGCGTCATCAGGGGCAGACAGTGTGGTGAATGTAGTTGTTTCTAATGTAGTTGTAGTTGTTTAATGCTTGCAAACATTTTTGGGGGAACCTTGAATATAACAGAATTGTTCCAGTTCATTTACTGATGATATTTCCACAAATATGCGTGTATTTTCCATACTGAAATTGCTCCCAATTGAGTTTGAGTGTGTTTCGAAGGCATACATTCGTTCAGAGGGCATCATGAATTCTGGGAATTTTTGTATGAAGGTAAGCCATTATGATTGATGCGTCAAGTGATTGATAAAAGACATGGTGGTTCTCTAGGAAATGGTGCGGACATGCATTGTCAACACATTTTGTATTTGGGATGGAATGGACACTCAGGAATTTACATTATATCGTATCATGCCTTTCGTTATGCATCAAACTGGTCATGTTTGGTATCAGACTTACTCAAACTTCTACATATTCTTTGCTTGACCTATTTCGCTCAGATGGAGCAAACATTCAAGGAATTGCCGAAAAGTCCAATTTTGACAAAATTTGACTGCAGTGTCCTTGTTTGCCTTTCACTTTGAATTGCTTCTCTCTGTGACAATGCATCTGGTACTAGATACTTTCACAAATTGCCCGGTTCATAATTGGATATTTTATTATAAAACACGTATCTCAATCGGTTGTGAATGGTTTCTGTCCTTTTTTATTTTGAACTATAAAACACTATGATTATTCCTTTCGGAAATGACACTTCGTGTAAAGTTATATACAGGATATATTTAATCAGTTACTGCAAAAACAGAATACATATGTGTCAATAAATATTATTGTCGCGTTATTATGGAGTGTAATTTCATCTGGCTCTTCCAGTGAATCTCGAGAACAAGTGAGACACAATCTATGTGAATGACCATAGTATACGAGTTTGAGAATCTGCCATCGATGCATCATGGAAAGAACACTTGAACACACCCTACAATGCCAATTCCAAAGGAATATTACAACAAAATATTAGGTTGGTGGCAGAAAAAGGGGTTTTCAGAAGTTCTGTGTAATGTGTAAGAATCCTTAATAAGACACCAGTGAATTGGCATTCCACTTCAGAAGCAAATATGTATGAAGCATACATTATATACAAACATGAAGCTTTACCATGGAGCATTACGATAGGCATATAACTTACTGAGTGTATGGACTTGTACATTCCACCCAATTACAACATTCTTGTAAGAAACTATAGACTTAATAGATATATCGATGTATTGCCAGTACCGGTATCCTGTTTATCACTATTATGTTTGTCAACACAAGGGTGTAATGTGATTATTGCTTTTCTCACTCCTTTCGTAAAGCCATTTTTACGTGTCGATATTGATCGATGTATTGATTAACTGAACAAACGTTACTTGATTGATGCTGTGTATCATTCAAATTTACGCCTAAAATCCGGGATGGATGTCCCAGGAAATAACGACTGAAATTCAAGGTGTGTCCATATCACGGGTGCGTGGTCAAGACATTGTGTGAACCATACCGTGTTGATCCTAATAGTAACACAGCGAGCCAAAGCGATGTCAAATTTAAGAAAATCGCTGAAACACATACCTTTCGCCCCCTTTTATTATGATTCAAATAATATAGATATGTGAATTGGAACACTCCCAAGATTTCATCAGAAAGATATGAAGTGAATTACAAGGTTATAACAATAAAAAAAATATATATTTGGGAAAAGAAGGGGCGCTCTACTATTAGGGCGTGTGCCACTCTTAGGACCAATACGGTGTTCATGATGGAATTAACAAGTGAGTTGTGAATATGTATTTTTAGTATTATACCAGTACATTGTATTATAGAAATGTTTCTCCTCATAGCCCAAGAGCTAAACAAAAGCTTACTGGAGAATGGTATATTATTAGGCCACAACTGTTTATTTTTTCGCTAAAATTGCTTTGACCTTCCAAGGTAATTGGTGTTTTGAAATGCATTTTCTAATCACGGAATCCGGATTTACATCTGCTGCTTCTACATGAAAGGAACGACGTTTCGTTTGTTCCAGATCCTAATCTTTTATGTCTCATAACGACTGGTCATTCGGGATTCTCCTCAAGGTCACCACAACTGTTCCCATCAATCACGGTTAAGTTGGGGTTGAGGTGAATTTTAATGTGCCATGACTGGATCGCCATCCGGTCGAGCTTGTGATTCCCAGACAATAATCTCATGAACAGTAATCTGTCTGAGACCTGCCAAAGCCATAGTTTTGCTGAAATCTTTTATTTTGTCGAATGATCATTGATTGTATGATATATAATTGGATATAATCGTTGTCCAAGTTTCCCTGGCGTCGCCATTTTTTTCAGTGCAGAACAAATATTGTCTTCCTAGTCGTACGTGTCGTACATGTTTCACAACTAACTGTAAATTATTCGTGCAGAGTGTGTTTGAGCGGCCTATCCTCTGACTGGTACCTTCGATGGCATCATTCACATAGTGCGGTTAACTGTTTCTGGGTCACTGTTTGTTTTTGTTTGATCATCTCAGATAATTTTGTTGTGTTTGGTCTACACCGTAAAATTGACAAGCATTGTATAATCCGGTATTTCAAAACATTATTCACTCCAGCAATTAATATCCACGACCCGCCCTGAACTAATCAATCACTGATGACGAAAATGTGCCCCACAATAACAAATAACAATAGTGTCATCTGTCTGCATGATGCTACCACTGCAAATGTTCAAATATATGTTAGATAGCCCCGAGTCTGCTGCAAAATATTACACCCATCAATCAGATGGAAACAACCATCATTAACTCCAATAAACACACAACACATCCAAATGGTTCATACAGTTTTGGTAAACACTTAATGGCTGACTCGCGGTTGAAGTAATGTTACAGTAGTGTAATCTACATACTGGATCTATATTCATTTAGAATGATGACTGTGAGGACCAAGGTGTGACGCGATAAAAGAATATCAATCCTAAATGAATGACGTGTTCGCTATCCAACGAAAATAATTTCCCAAATGCACGAAGGTTTTTCAATGAAAATCCATTGATGCATAATATACGAGATCTTGGGTTGACTCGGTATGTTTGAATCAAATCATTCTCCTGGCTCTAATACCGCAATGTTAATCCTGTTCAGTCACCCTAAGTAATAACCCTAGCTAACACCACAGAAGAATTCCCATTCTTGACATAGCCTCAGAGACAATGAAGTACTGAGACCATTCGCATGAAATGTTCCATTTCATTTGGTCCCTGAAGAATGGATGTAATTACTATATGACACACCACCAAGTGCTCCAGCACTTTTTGTGCTGACAAAAAATGGAACATGGGATTCTAAACTATCGGACTTTGCCCAATGGTGATGATCATGGCACGGCAAGTAGTATACTAGTTGTGACATTTTACAAGGAACATCGCCGTTCACGAGTTCACCGATCCAGAATGTGTTGGATTCGGTGTGCTTGAATCGAACAAAGAGAGCAGCCGAGCCAGAAACTAATTTGCTTCACGAAGCTCAGTAAAATGGTGTTTCCTGCACTGGTACATCATGCATATACAGTGTGCGTTTGTTTGACGCCATTGAAACATGTCAACAGGCATCGACCGATGCCAATTTCCATACATTGATATACATCCCAAGATAATCCACTGCCCTCCGATCAATATGCACCATGCAACTAGACCAGCTACACCTTCATGTGATTTCTATACATTAATTTTTCTATGGATGAAAGCTCCGGTATATTTGTTAAACCGAGTTAGCTGCCACGTTGTTAGTATTGATTCGTGTCATTTATCCTCGGGGAATTCTCTGAAACAGGTTATCGTGGAAACCGTAGCTCCAGCATGTATTTCGGGTTGAACACTCATTAATCTTTTATTACAATAAACGAATGAGGCGATCATTTGCGACATATTCAAATACGATTAAAACGGCCCATGCGGGGTGCCGACATTAGCACCGCAGGTTCCAATATACATGTATACATATATTTGTGCCCCATAGATTTAATGGATATATATATCGATGTAGTGGCAGTATATCCTGTTCATCACTAATATTATGTTTGTCAATACAAGTCCGTGAATGTAATTGTTGCCATTTTTTATTGTTTCAAAAACCTTGCACCATCTAAGCAAGATAAGTAAAGCAAAGGGTATGTAGAAGTTGAAACAATTATGAAACATATACAAACATTAAGCTTTATCATGAAGCATTACGACAGGCATGGTATGTTATAATATAACTTACTGCGTGTACGGATTGTACATTCCACCCAATTACAAAATGTGTTGAAAATGCATATCCGCATTTGTGCCACCATGTTTTTTTTATTGTTCGATTCCACTTGAAGCATCCTTGAAATATTCCTGTTCCTTTATGTGAAAGCATTACCACCTCAATGTCCAGAAATATGGGTTACTCAAACGCCTCAATCAGGGGGGATACTTGATACAAAGTACCGTCATCACGCTGATAGCAATGGGAAGCTACAATAATTGTAAGGTGAAGATCCGATTAATTTCTGAAAAATTACTTTCAAGTTATGTGCAACTGATTCAAGTTTTGTGCAAACGGATTTTTTAGAATAACGTTGCGTGCTATGTCTCGATGGAGCGCCCAATAGACGTAGTGACAGTATATCCTGTTGATCACTATTATGTTTGTCAACATAATACTGATCAACATGTGATTATTGCTTTTCTCACTTTTTTAGTACTCGTAAAGCCAGTTTGTCATGTGTCGATATTGATCGATGTATTGATTAACTGAACAAATGTTACTTGATTGATGCTGTGTATCATTTAAATTTCTTCTAAAAACCAGGATGGATGTCCCAGGAAATAACGACTGAAATTCAAGGTGTGACCATATCACGGGTACGTGGTCAGTACATTATGTGAACTATATTCCTGATGGAATTAACAAATAAATTGTGAATATATATTGCAGTATTATACCAATATTATAGAGAAACCAGCCCAAGAGGTTACTGGAGAATGGTACATTATTAGGCCACAACTGTTTGACCTTCCAAGGTAATTGGTGTGTGTGAAATGCATTTCATAATCCCGTATTTACATTCGATTTTGGATGAAATGAACGACGTTCTGTTTGTTTCAGATCCAAATCTTTTTGGATCTTCTGGATCTTTTTATGTCACATAAACACTGGTCTTACGGCAGACCAGAGGTAGAAACTGCGGTAGAAATTTAGTTAACTGAGAGTACTCAAGTTCACCACAACTGTTCCCATCAATCACGGGATAATTTGTGTTGAGGTGATTTCTAATGTGCCGTGACTGAATCGCCATCCTGTCGAGCTTGTGATTCCCAGACAAGATCTCATGAACAGTAATGTGTCTGAGACCTGCCAATAGGGAAGCCATAGTTTTGCTGAAATCTTTTAATTCGTTTTCGCAGATTCATCAACCGAGAACACGACTGCAGAATATCTATAGCTAGTATTATCAGACTATTTAATAACAAAATATGATAAATAAGCTGCCTCCAGATAAGTTTTTGTCGAATTATCATTGATTGCATGATATATAATTGGATTTAGTCGCTGCCCTAGTTTTCTCCGCATCGTCCCTTTTTTTCAGAGCAGAACAAATATCGAGTCTTCCTACATCTGGATAGTCTTACATGTTTCACAACTTACTGTAAATTATTCGTACACTGTGTGTATGAGCGGAATATTCTCTTAGTGTCAGCGACGGTACCCTTCCGATGGCATCATTCACATATGTGGTTAACTCTTTCTGGGTCACTGTTTGTTTTTTCTCAGATATTTTTGTCGTGCTTGGTTTACACCGTGAAATTGACAAGCACTGTTGATCCGGTCTTCCAAAACATATTTTCTATGCGAATATTTATTCCAGCGATTAATATCCAGCACCCACCCTAAACTAATCAATCACTGATTATAAAATGTGCCCCGCAATAACAAATTGCAAGTGCTTGTAATAAAATGGTGTCATCTGTTCGCCTGAGGCTACCACTGCAAATGTACAAATATATGTTAGATTGCACTGAGTCTGCTACAAAGTGTTAAATCCACCAATCAGATGGAAACAACCATCATCAACTCCAATAAACACAACACTTGCAAAATGGTCTATACAGTTTCGGTAAACACATAATGGCTGACTCACGGTTGAAGTATTGTAGTGTAATCTACATACTAGATGTATATTCATCACATATTCATTTCGCTATCCAACGAAATTAATTTCAATGAAAATCTACTGCTGCATAATAATACAAGCTCTTGGGTCGACTCGGAATGTTTGAATCAGATCATTCTCCGATCTAACACCACAATGTTAATCCTGTTCAGACACCCTAATCAATAAGGCCAAAACCACAGAAGAATTCACACTCTTGACTTAGCCTCAAAGACAATGAAGTACTGCGACCAGTCCCATGAAATGTTCCATCCATTTGGTCCTAGTAGAAATTGTATATATACTATATCACACACGACCCAGTGCTCCAGCACTTTTTGTGTTCACAAAATTGGAAAAGGATTTCTAAACTAGTGAGCATTGTCCAAATTATCAAAAACATCCGAAACGCAATAAAGCTAATTTGGTGATGGTCACGGCTCGAGTAAACTAGTTGTGATATTCTAAAAGGAGCATCACTGTTCATAAGTTCGTGGTGCCAGAATGTGCCTAAATCGGTGTACTTGAATCGAACAGAGAGAGCAGCCAAACCAGAAACTAATTTGTTACACGAAACTCAGTAGAATAGTGTTTCCTGCACTGGTGTTTCCTGCACTGGTATTTTTACTATGGATGAAAGCTCCGGTATATTTGTTAAACCAGGTTAGCTGCCACACTTACTGGCACACGCCAGGTCTTCATCTCCCGATCATCCCATGATCATTGCGGAAAAACTATGACACACTGGAATATTTTCAAGGAACCATTGCGAAATGTTTCCGGAACAGGTCCCTGCTCAGGAGTGGGAATCATCGCGTTATCACGCGATGGTTCCCGTCCCACATTCACTTTGCTAGTGTGTCTGCTCTGATCACGGGATGGGGGAGGGGTGGGGGGGTGGGTCGGAATAGACCATCGTGAAACATGTTCCAGATATAGTACAGTTGACACAATTAAGGCCAATCTACATACTGTATAACTGAGCATACCGAGGCCAGTGGGCCAATGCCCAGCTTGGGACAAACTTTCTACTATTTATTGCCGCCAACAAAGAAGTGTTTGTGAAAATGTTGAACAAAAAGGGCCGGTTTAATGTCCGTGTAGGGAGATGGTCATTACAGTATGACTGGAAATGAGTGACAATTCGTGACAATGATCCTAGAAAAAGTAAACACAGCCCACGGTGCATGCCCCATCATGGGAACAGCAAAGGGTTCATTTTGCTATGGTGTCTCCAAATCGGGGGATAATCACGTGATGGAGTGAGTCATCGCTTGAACAGTTCCGGTTTCATCCTACATTGATTCGTGCCATTTATCTTGGGGGAATTCCTCTGAAACAGGTTGTCGCGGAAACCCTAGCTCTCATATATTTTCGGTTAAAAACTCATTATTTTTTTATTATAATAAACGAATGAGGCGATTATTATTTTCATGACGGTCACTTGTTTGCGAAACTAGCCATTTATTTTTCATTTTAATTTCTGGTATTCACGAACGTATTTAATCACCATGAAGATCTCGAAATAGGGAAGCCACTAGTTTTTTTGAGAATTTTCTATTGTCATCTGAATAGTTAGATGTTTGTGTACAGTGTGATAAATTGAGGAGTGGATTTCATCAAATGGACAGCATAACACACAGAGATTGCACATATCAGTTCCTTCTTTATCATTGCTGCTCTAACAGTGACTGCGGAAATTTGCGCCGCAGGTTCCAATATATTCATACAAGTTGTTCAGCCCATTTATTTCGGTTCAACGCTCTGTGCTAGATGAGTTGCTGCTGACAAGTGGTTCCAGCTGTGAAAAAAAATCATCAGTATCCCCGCATCTACGAGTGATCGACAAATTATCATGATGTAATCAACTGGTGCATCTGTGCGTGACGCTATATCGATGATCGTCCCCGCTTGTATCTGGCCTGAATTATCTTGATGTGTTGTTACCCTCGCCCCGATAGGGGGAGAGGGTATTGCATTTGGGTCTGTCTGTCTGTTTCTCTGCCCGCTCGCAAAACTCGAAAACGAATGATCTGAGCGATTCAAAATTTATAGGGATGAAGCAGTTGCTCGGTCCTCCTTGGATTTTGTCAAAATCAAATGAAGATGGTTGCCATGGCAAAGGAAAAAATGAAAATGACGTAATTGGCTATAACTCATGTTGCAGTCATTTTTTTTCCAACTAATTCGGTGGCTTTACGGCCAAAACTCCCCAGTATCGCCCAAGGTCGAAAATTTTGGGGTCACGATTTTACGACTTTTGAGTGTTCTGAGATTCAAAGCCATGTTGTGGAGCCAGTTTTCAATCTTTTTGAACCGTTTTCGTCCATGAGATTTATCTTGATAGTAGAAACAATTCTGCGAAATTTTACAGCTCAATATCCAGCGACATGTTCAAGGTATCAGAAGAGGTCAAAATAAAAAAGTTGCAAAAACTCTGTTTATATTCATGATGAATTGTTCCTGTTAATTTCGTGTTTTTCTATTCGCCATCATTTTTTCTAGAACCGATGGGCGTACGATCATTATTCCCTATTATTGCCCCAGGTCGAATATCTAAGGGTCATCAGCTGAAATCACTGATTTGTAATGGTCGAGAATATGGTAGAGATATAAAAATCGCAAGAACTCAACTTTTATTAATGATTATTTCTCCCATTATTTTTGTATTTTTCTACTTCTCCCATTATATTTGATATATGGCCTTATGACCAAAATCCCCGATTATCGCCCAGGTACAAAATGTAAGGTTCATCAGCTTTGATTTTGGTAACTAAATATGAAGGGGCGAGGGTCTGCAATCTCTGATTGCCTCGTTTTGATTTGAGGTATGTCGCATCCTCGTTGAGGAATGTCGCATCACAAATACATCTCAATAAAATACAGACGTATCGTGATAATTACAGAAAGCATCATATTATCCATAACTGTTAGCAACCATCTCTGCACTGGGTCATAGACGGTTGATGTGAACTGTGAACAGGTACTCAACCATAGTTGTTGTTTTTTTGTGTATAAAAAAACAGTTCGCTTGCGAGGTGTTTGTTTGCATAAACGTGTGATGGGATGTCCTTCACGTCAAAGGTTTTAATACACACAGCAATATATATTTTTCATGGCCTGGATTGCATATTACATTATTCAGTATTTCCCCATTTACAGGAGAATATATGGTATGATTCTGTAAGTTCAAAATAGGAAAGGTGCAGAATTGAAAATGGGGTTGCATAGTTTTCTCGTGAAATGTGCTGCATAAGATTTTTTTTGCCGTTACTGTCATCCATTTTGGTTGTTTTGTTTCACCTGGATTATGTCATTGTCGTTTGTGTGAAATTACCAAACTGCAGTACATGTATAATGTAAAATGAAGACTTTGTAGTAATCAGAATTGACTGTCGGAGTCAGTGCTGTCTCACGTTGAATCATATATCGGCTGGCACCTCGCATAGGAAATCCGATTTGGAAAAGGTCTACGCATGTTGCATCGTGTCTCGTAAACACCCAAACAAGTACGAAATAAAGTACCCATATTCAGAAAGCACCATGGGGAAGGGGTGAAGTTATATGCATGGATCCAATAGACATGTCCTGCTAACGCATGTGAGGCGAATGATGTAATGAAAGTGGATGTGACTGGCCTAGTATTGCACGGGATCGACTCAATGCTTGCAGACACTATTCGGGGGAGCCTTGAATAATACATCCTTGAATGCAACAGAATTGCTCCGAATCATTTCCATATAAATATGGTTAATTTTCTGATTGATAATATTTTTGTGGAATTTGGTGGTCGAATATTTCAACAAACTATTGGTATTCCCATGGGTACAAACTGTGCACCATTATTGGCAGACCTGTTTTTATACTCATATGAATCAGATTTTATCCAACATTTACAACGAGGAGGTTCTAAGAAACTAACATGTAATTTTAATTTCACTTTCCGATACATAGATGATGTATTGTCGCTAAATAATCCCAAGTTTGGTGATTATTTGCATGTCATATATCCTAAGGAACTTGAAATTAAAGATACTACAGACTCCGCTAATTTTTCCAACTATCTAGACCTGAGGTTGGAGATTGATAATGATTCTAACCTGTCAACTAGATTATATGACAAACGTGATGATTTCAATTTTTCCATAGTCAATTTCCCTTTTCTAAGCAGCAACATTCCTATGTCACCGGCATATGGTGTGTTTGTTTCTCAACTTATACGCTATTCCAGAGCTAGTTGCAAATATGAGGACTTTGTCTATCGAAGTGCCCAGCTAGTCTCTAAACTGCTGCGACAAGGATATGTTTTACCAAGACTTATAGCTGCGTTTAAGAAATTCTATGGACGTCATCATGATCTGGTTGACAAATACAGCAAATCCATGTCTGCCATGCAACTAGATCTATTTTCATGTTAATTTTGGGGAATTCATGACGGGTGCCACTAGTGGGGCAGGAAATGCTCACTCTTTCCGGAACACCTGATTTCACCTCCTAATGGCCATTTTGGGGGGTTCGTGAGTTTCCCTGTTATTTTTGTTTTCTCTCACTTCGTATGCCTGATATGACTTTCTGTCCCCGGACTATGAGATTGGATAACGGACCCTGTTTTGTTTGCTCGGAATACTTAATACTGGGTATTGATTCCACGTCTATTCCACAAATGGATGTGTGTTTTTCAAATGAAACTGCTCCCAATGGAATCTGTGTTTGAGGGTATGTTTCGGAGACATACATGTACATTTATTAATAAAAAAAAAGTAAAAACGTTATTGTCATGATGTTACACTCAAAACATGAGCAGAAATGTTTCGCCTCATATGTAGTTCCTCAAAGCACAGAGATACCTGTTTCTTCATTGGAAAGCATTACCACTTTTTCTTCCGTATGGATTTTTAAACGCCGCAAACAGGAGAAAAAATGTATGCAACAGAACCTTAAACACACTGATAGCAGCAGTGGGAAGCTCCAAAAATTGAGTGAATCGTGAATATCCGATGAATTTCTGAAAAATTACATTTAAGTTATGTGCAACCGAACAAATGGGCTTTCCCAAATTTGGAGTGAAATTAATTTGTGTCCAAAATTACTGATTTGCCTAGAATAACATTGCGTCTCGCTTCTGTGTCCTAAAGATATAATGGATATATCGATGTAGTGGCAATATATCCTGTTTATCACTAATATTATGTTTGTCAATACCAGCGTGTGAATGTAATTATTGCTCTTCTCATTTTTTATTCCTTTCGTAAAGCCATTTTGTTTTATGTGGATTTTGATCGATGGTTTGGTTAATCGAACAAACCTTAGTTGACTGATGTTGTGTATAATTATAATTTATGTCTAAATTCCCGGATGGATGTTCCGGGAAATACTACACCCGGCGACCAAAATTTAAGTTGTGACCGTGTCATGGGTAGGTGGTCAATACGTAGTATGAACCATATCCATGATGGTAGTTACAAATAATGTGTGAACAGGTAGAATTCAAGATCGAACCTATCCATTGACCTATCTCAGAGGAGAGCATGTTTGAAATGTATGCATCCGATTAAAGAACATCCAAAATTCTGGGACTTTTGATCGATTCAAGGCACTTCATCTTTGTCCGAAATGTCAAGGACCCCAATCAGTATATTTTTAAACAAAAATCTCAGAACTGATTAGAGAGTTTTTGAGAAAACGACCAGCTAAGCCCAAAATTTAGCATTTTCATCCCAAAAAAATCGAAACAAAGTTGTTTTAGGTATTATTGTGCCAAATTTCAGAAATATTCCACTGTACGTTTTTAAGGTAAAAATGTGGACGGACGACTGACGGACAACGACAATAGGTTTTCGCGCCAAAATATCCCCATCTTGAATTTTTTTCGTATTTTGAATCAAAATTTTCAAGATTTGACCCTGAACTTTTCAGATAAAGACGTGGACGCTGGACGGAATGACATGCCAAAAGGTTATCGGACCATAGGTCTGGTAAATATATGTGGAAGATGTGAGTTTCATGTGAAAACAACCCAGTTTGTAGAAGTATGTGGAGAAAGCAACGTGGCGAACGTTTATGACCGTGTCACATTTAAAACGAAACCTTAAATATGCTCACCACATTTACACGTTTAGCATTTGTGTCATTTCATTTGAAATGTCCGCTTCACAGAATAACATGACGATGATGTTCAGCTACATTTTACAGTTCAATGACACCTCACACGCATTAATATACAATATTTGCAGAAAACAGCCCCTCAGCACAATATTTCAACACCAAATACAATGAAGACTATCTCCACAAAACTTTTCGTTCACAGTTTTCACCAGTAGCTTCTAAATAGACACCGAATAATACATATTTTGGCGGTATGGACGTCGAACGGACACAATACATGACTGTTCTCACACACCAGTCTGCAAGAGTGATCAACCTTTTATGGTCTACATACGTCTCATTGCACATACAAGTACTGTTTGATTACAACAGACTGATGGATATATGCTGATGACTGGTGTCCATTTCTCCGAGTGATATCTCACTAGTGAGACAATACATTGCCATCAATAAATAAAACACACGCTGTACAGGGATATTCGTTGTCTAGCTGAAATAAATGAAGAACACGTTTCGTTATAATACTATAAACTCTAGCAGCACCATCGATTGTCTAGAAATTCCGGATTTACATTTGGCTAAACAGAATACGGCAGTGACAAGGTTGACCTCAAGGGCGAGACATCTCCCAAATCACCAACTCGTCATTTACCAATGACAATATGAGAACGCTGGTTTCACGCTCTGCCACGAGGCTGGGTCTTGCGTGCATCGCTCAGGATTTTATGTACATGATTGTCTTTCTGAACGTTCATAAATCAGGTTCCATCACATCAACACAGCATGTGAATGGATCAGCAATGTATCCGCCGAGATATCACACGCAGATAGCAAGTTAACAGTCCAGCTGTTCCCAGATCACAGGTTACTCAATTCGGTGTTGTCAATGCCATGCATCACTCTCATGTATCTCTTGCAGCGCTTGCCGTTCGTCTGAAGTCGCGTGTCCTCCTGAGAGATGTTTGTCCGGTAAGTGGTGCCATCTTCGGAGAAGTCATAGCGATCGTTGTATCGAGATGACGGACGGCGACAACAGACACATGGACACTTGACGAAAAGTATGCGGAATCCGTGCTTAAACTTCTCCTACCAAACAAATAAGAGAACTCTATGGTATCATAATGGAAAATTCCATGTGCAAGGCCTAATATATGCGTAAAAAATAGTGACATGGTGACATATTTACAATTTTGTATATTTTTATTTTGAACAATACTTACATTGCACAGTCCATATATGAAAGGATTGTAACAGGAATTACTCATTGCCAACCAGTTCGATGAGAGCCATATGAGATTGATATATTCGTAGCTGAAACACGAACGCTTATGTAAAAGAATACATAAAGATATACGTGTATAATATGCTCAGTGTCGCATGTTGCAAGATTCAGTATTTCGTTATATCTGATATATATCTATGTATCAATATAGACAATTGTACCATGAAAGGCAAATTTTCTTTTCAACATCTACGAAGCCCGAACCACTTAGCAAACACATTGTGCAAATAAAAAGAAAGTTCACGGTCACTACCTGAACACCACGGACAGATATATACATATTTGGATTCATACTACTAGTCTTGCCTTGTAGCCTACTCTTTACTTGAATATATGTTTAATTCTGCATCACACTGTTCATATCGTGTGTATTTTGAGTCAACTATTTATATGCATATGACAAGGTGCGCTACGGTGTAAGATACATGGACTTACTTGTTGACCTCGTCCCAGACTATCGAGAGCAGATTGTAGGTTTGGAGCGGAAGCCAACACAATGCGAACAGAGCAACGACGATAACCAACATCTTGATGACCTGCAATTACGAACCGAATACACATATATATAACATGAAAGTTGCTGCTGAGAAAACATGTTTCAAGTTATGAGTACACATACTCTCAGGAAGTTTGAAAATGGATAAAAATGTCAAATGGAATAAAAAATTACCAATATTTCAGAATCATTTAGAAACAACAGATACATTTTGATACAGTAATTATGCATGTCCTACAATATAAGCTGCTTTTGGTATCAATATTTCGGTTGCATGTGTATGTATTGTAAAAATGTCGTCTACATGTATTGTGAAAATGATGTTCGCTTGAAAGAAATGTTTAATTTGTATCATCTAAAACGTTAGGTTAGATATCACAGCGTCCGGTTCAACATGGGTTTGCATTGTATAGCTTCTCTGAGAATCTATGATGTGATAGTCTATGAAAATAGACAGTACCATGTCAAAGTAAGGCATTTTATCGACCATTGTGCCCCCAATGTATGTGCCTGGAAAGTGTGGAATGTTTTCCTGTGTTTTGAAATGCCTTTTTTGTTCCCGGTTTCACATCTGCTGTCGCATGGGATGAACGACATTATATTTTTTTCTTCAGATCCAGATTCTTCATGTTGCATAAGGACTGGTCATTCAGCAGAACAGCGGTAGAAATTTAGTTAACTTGGGTGGAGCTAGAGCTTTCCCGTCAAGGTCACCACAACTGTTCACATCAATCACAGGCTAGTTTGCGTTGAGGTGATTTCTAATGTGCCATGATTGGATCGTCGTCTTGTCGAGCTTCTTGAACAGTAATCTGTCTGCGACCTACCGACAGGGAAGCCTAAATTTTGCTGAAATCTTTTAATTTATTTTGGCAGATTCATCAACAGAGAATACGACAGGAACTCCTCCATAATACCTATTGGCATTCATATCAGACACTTTAAGAACCAGATCATCCTAAATAAACAGAAGTAGTTATGTAATTATCAAGGATTGCATGAAAAATATTTGGGTATAATCGGTGCTCAAGTTTCCCTGGCGTTATCTCAACCTTCATAGCAGACCACCTGTTTTGTCTTCAAACACCCTGATATTCGTACAAGCTTCACACGTCACTTTTCATGCATTCGAACAAAGTGTAGTGACCCGGATGATGCATTGTGCATTATACGGAAGCATATATAGGTCATCTGCTCCGAAAGTTTTTTTCGCCTCAGCAAAATGTGGCTGCAGCTATTCCAAAATAGATATGTTACAAAACTGGCAACTTATTATTTGGCCTCATCGACCTACTAACTCATCTTGGACAAGTGTTAGCTCGTTTGACGACCCCCTACCTGGCCTTGCCGAACTGTGGTTGCCATTACATAACTGGCAACTTAATAGTTGGCCGAGGCGAGAAAACAGCTTGTCGATTAGAGGACAGTTAGGAGTTGGTCGAGGTGAGTTAGCAGTTCACCGTGGCGAGATAAACTATTGGGACATATGTCCAAAATGGGCTTCCGTATCAGCAACTGGTAGCCATCGATGACATCAGTCACAGATGTGGTTTACTAATTCTGGGTCACTGCATATCTTTTTGATTTGATACATGTATACAATGTCTCATAGAATTGTATTCGTTTGTCCTATACGGTTCGTCCTATATATATATATATATATAAAATAGTAAATTCGGGTCTTTCCAAGCATAATTTCTATGCAACAATTTGCTCCAGTAATCAGTATCCACCCACCCTGAATTATCTGAAACGCCCTGAAACACTGATGACGAAAATGTCCTCTACCACAACAAATTGCAAACGGTCTGTTTGCCTGAGACTACCACTGTGTATGTACACATATATGTTAGATAGCATTGAGTCTGTTACGAAATATTAAATCCATCTATCGGATAGAAACAGCCATCGTAAACTCAAATAAATAGACAGCATACATTTAATGGCTGTCCCACGGTTGAAGCACTATGGTGTATTTTACAGTTGTTTTTTCGGAATATATCTCCATGTGCAACTGTAACTCTCGAGAACAAGGTGTGGCGCGAAAAAGCAATATCAATCTTAAATAAATGACATGTTCGCTATCGAACGACAATAATTTTCCAAACGCACGAAGGTTTCTCAATGCAAATTCATTGATACATAAAATACGAGCTCTTGGGTCGACTCGGTATGTCTGAATCAGATCATTCTTCTGGCTCTAGTACCACAATGTTAATCTTGATCAGTCACCCTAATCAATAACGCCGACACCACAGAAGAATTCCCACTCTTGACTTAGCATCAGAGATAATGAAGTAGCGAGACCAGCCGCATGAAATCGTCCTTTCGTTTGGTCTCTGAAGAATGTAATTACTATATCGCACACGACCATGTGCTCCAGCACTTTTTGAACTGACAAAAATTAGGAGAGGGATGCTAAACCACTGGGCTTTGTCCAAATGATCGTAAACACCCGAAATGCAATAAAGCTCATTTGGTGATGTTCACGGCTCGAGTAAACTAGTTGTGACATTTTACGAGGAGCATCACGGTTGTGTTCCAGAATGTGCCCGATTCCATGTGCTTGAGTCGAACAAAGAAAATATCCGAGCCAGAAACTAATTTGCTTCACGAAGCTCAGCAGAATAGTGTTTCCTGCACTAGTGCGTCATGCATATACAGTATGCGTTTTTTTGACGCCATTGGAACATGTCAAAAGGCATCGACCGCTGCCAATTCCCATACACTGATATAAATCCCAAGATAATCCACTGCCCTCCGAGCGATATGCACCATACAACTAGGCCGGCTGCTCCTCCATATAATTTCTATACATTAATTTTTGCTATGAATGAAAACTTCGGTATATTTGTTGAACCGAGTTAGCTGCCACATTGTTAGCATTGACTCGTGTTATTTATCCGGGGGGAATTTCTCTGAAAACAGATAATCGCCGAAACCCTAGCTCTTGCTTATATGTCAGGTCAAAAACTCATTATTTTTCATCACAATATTCAAATGAGGAGATTATTATTGTTGCATTATGTTTTCTTCAACAATTTGTTCTCGATTATGGTCAAAATCTCTTGCCTATCGTTTCCTCTTCACCGGTATTTACTAACGCACCACTGAGTCGGTGTCACTGCTGGCGGACGTTATATCTGTCCCCGAGGATACCATCAACTCAGTAGCCTTCTGGCTTGTGATTAGGTACTTATGTACTTGTCATATATCTGTTCCAAGGGGTTTGTTTCGGATTTGTAAATTATTTCATAGGTTGTTGGGCAGTTGAATACTAATTCCATCAGGTGTATAGTAGAAACAATTACATTTAGCACCCTGTCTGCCCCTGATGACAACAGTGTGTCTTTGGATGAACTATTTGGTCGGGCTTTGTTTCTATTGCAAAATACTGTATTTTACGTTTGTTATTGGCATCATCAAGTGATGTTTCCAGGTTAGACTTTCATCAAGTTAAGACCTAGGAATTTCGTATTTTTTCCCCTTATGGTTATTTCTTATTTGTTCAAGAGTTTTTTCGTTGATCAGTATTTGGGAATTTAGGCATTTTTGTTTAGTAGATTGATTGTTAAATACTACGAATTTAGTTTTTGATGCATTTAATTGTAGTTTGTTGGAACAGAACCATTCGAATAGATTATTGATCTCAGTGTTTGCTTTATGGTATATAGCTATCATAATTCTTTTGGATATTTTCAAAGTTGTATGATCTGCAAATGACAGTATGCTTGCAGACATGCAATTTGGCAAATCATTAACGTAATCAAATATAGAAGTGGGTCCAGAATTGACCTTTGGGTATATGTGTACAGTGTGATAAATTGGAGACTGGATCTCAGTAAGTCGGGAAATTACAGCCCTCCAACTTCGTTCCGATTAATATATGCAACTTGTGCTGCCGGTTTATTTCAGTTCGACGCTCTGGCCTAGATGCGTCTCTGCCGCTCCAGTCGCGAAATGAAATCTTTAATATTACTTTTCTACATGTGTCCTTCAAGTGAACGTCGAATTATCATAATATAATCAAATGGTGCATCTGTGCGTTACACTATATTGATGATCGTCCCCGCTTGTATCTGGCCTGAATTCTCTCGATGCGTTGTATTGCTGGGGCATGCCATGTATACCCCGAATACGTCTCATTAAACAGAGACATATCGTGCTAGTTACAGACAGGACAGTATTGTCCATAGCCGTCATAAAATGGTTCATTTACCAGCACACAAGCAGGTTGAATTAATCTCCATTCATTTGAATTATGGCCACTTACATCTGATCCATGAGATAGGCGATGTGGCGACTGGCTGGGGATACATGCCATTGAATAACCACCACAAAGGCCATGAAATGTTGGTCATGGAATACCAGACACGAACTAATGTACTATGTTTGTTCAAATAATACCATGTCGTTCGTGGTATTATATGGTCATTATATATTCAGCCAATATACATGTCTCAGCATGAGGGTACCATCTCCGCACTGGGCCTCATACGCTTGACATTATGTGAATTGTCAACAGATACTCAACCGTGGTTGCGTTTATATAATTTTAAATATTCACCTCTTCTCTGCGAAAATATCTCAAATATAGTTTTCGATAATAAAAATAGATATCTCGAGGTAGATGGACGAAGTGACTTAGGATTTTACTTCTCTTTCGCTTTCAATCCGTTTGTACAACTTGTAGGAATGCTTTGGTGACTTCGCGCATATAACATTCAACATATACACCATCTCTAATGCTGATTGGTGATTTTGCATCCGCTTGGGAAGGATACTAGTAATTTGTTTTAATCAATGCACTGACGGGATGTTCTTCACCCAAAGCCAATGCCAAGGATGCCTTTTGACAAAATACCAAAAGTCTCATAGCTTGAATGGAAAATTCGTTTTCCAGTAGTCGTCCATACTGACGAAAGCAATTTGGTAGCTTACAGCAACTGCCTTCTGATGTATGCACTATATGTTTTTCGAAAATAAATTTTAGTACAACACATCTAATTCATAGTTCCGACGACATCCCAACAGGCCACGCCCCCTTGGCAACCGCAGGAAAAGTCCCACAAACATACCATGTGCTTTTGCTTGAGCAAGTCGGGAATAATGTAACTTTTGCTTGCTTCTGTTTACACATTCGTTTTGTAAAATAATACACCATATTTCACATGTCTATACTCATAAGGGGATGGAGAATATATTGTAAGCTTAAATATTTAACTTATTTGGCTTTACTTGGCCATGAGTGCATCAGAAGTACACTATCATCCCACTTCACTCAAGAGGTTGTGCTGTTAAACACGCCGGTTTTGTTTGTGGGACTTTTACGTTTTGGCGCGTTTTTTGACGTCTTTTGATTGGGTAGTAAATATGAAAGTGGGCGGGGCTTATGTATCATCGGAACTATGAATACAGTGATATACCGTGGTGTGCGTGGAATTGTCAGTACATCTTGCTTTGTTTACATCTGTGTGTGATAGATAAAGTTCCTTTATCTATGCATGATCCGCCTGCTCAAATAATCAGAATTTCCCAGAGAACCGGTTATAGTGATAACATTTGATGTGAGTACGTCTCGATCAGTTAATTTAACATGTTTAATATGAGATAAAAAATATTGGCTGTTTTCGAGGGCAGTTGCCTTAAAATGCGAAAGTTGCAGATTGGAGAATTGAAAGGCCATGAAATGTTGGCCATGGAATATTAGACACGAACTACCATGTTTGTTCAAATAATACCACGTCGTTCATGGTATTATATGGCCATTATGGATTCTATTATATGGACATGAGGATACCATTTCTGCACCGGGCTTCGTATACTTGACATTATGTGAATTATGGACAGGTACTCAACCGTGGTTGCGTTTATATAATTTTAAATATTCACCTGGTTTCTGCCTATTTGAGGACGACAATACAGTATGTCAAAAATAGTTCCCAATAAATAGGTATCTCGACATAGATGGACGGGTTGAGTGGGGTATAGCTTCTCTTTCGCCATCAATTCATTTGTACAACTTGTAACATTGCCTCGGGGACATCGCACATATAACATTCAACATAATACACCTCTCTGATGCTGATTAATGTTTTTTGCAATAAGAAGTGGTCTGTTTGGGAAGTATATATGTTTGTTTTCATAAACGTATTGATGGGGTGCCCTTCATCCAAAACGGAAGGATGCCCTTTCTAACAAGACCAAAATATCCATGGCAGATTCGTTCATGAATATTTGTCCATTCGAAGGAAAATATACGGTATGATTTTAGTTGCAAGTTGGAAATTGAAAAAGGTTACATTTATTTCACCTGAATTACAGTGTGTCGCAAAGGAATCACTGTAGGCTTTCAGTTTTTTTTTACTTGGGTCTCGTAGTCATGGTCGTAAATAGTACGGTAGGGAGCTGAAGTAGAATGAGGGCTTTGTTCTAATCAGAAACAAATGTTGGAGTCAGCGCTGTCTCACATCTTCTCATGTCGCGGCTAGATCCCCGGGGCTTGGACGCCCAATTTACAACTGTGCCAACAATCTCAACTGCATAGGTAATCTGATTTGAAAAAGGTCTACGCATATTGCATCACGTCCTGTAATACCCAAACGTTTAAGTACCGAACTTCATCCGGGGCGCAATCTGGGGTACCAAATATATGCATGGCTCCAGGACTTCTCGTCTGGAAACTGTTGTCAGGAAAAGGATGTGATGAAAGTTTATGCGATTGGCGTAGCCTGACGCGGGTTCGGCTCAATGCATGCAGATGTTACAAGGGGAAAGGTCGATGTAATACCAGTTCACAACGAAGAGTGTGGTTGGTATAACAGGATATCCTTGCCAGACCATAATAACCATGACAATTTGGCAAGATCGCTCCTACGAACCGATCATGTGGAAATGATCATACGATGCTGCTGCTCTGCTACAAAATCAAACCCATCGCACGTATATGAATCTTAAATTACTGGTGAGGAAGCCGCATGTCAGAAAAATAACAGACTTTTACTGGGGATGTTCGGTGTGGAATCGGCTTAGATGTGATTGTGGGAAATGCTCACGAAGTGGGCTACACAGCTGATGATGTTGGTGGAAATAAGGCACGAACAAAATAGCGAAAAAGTCGTGATATATTCGGTTTGTTCGCATATTCCAAGCATGATTCATAAATAGAATGTTTTGAAATTGTGCACCACTATTAAATTATCTGAAAAACAACAATGAATCTCGCTATATTAATCCATAAAGGCATCAAATAAACAACAACATTCAAATGCAGGTGAAATACGTATTTTGCAGACGTTTAGGTGATTGTTCCAAAATATTCAGGTAAAATTATTGAAAACCAGTACCAATTTCATTGGGCGTATGTATACAATGATATCCCTGCGATTTATTCATATTTTATAGGTTTGCCCAGCTGATGTATTATTATTGTGGCTGGCAGATGCCGGGCTGGGCCAGGTATTACCGACGACGTGTCCGTGCGTAATCGCGGCTGTATCTCCGTGTCATTTTCCCTGGTTAAGTGAGGACCTCTGTCGGGAGTTGGCGGGAGGGGGTACGTGTAGGATAATACCGTCATTGCAATGCCCTGTCAGTAATGAGGGTAGAATACCCCAGAGAGGAGGTCTAATGGATTGGTGACAACGACGATCCAATGTCAACATCGAACTAACCAGCGGCATTGGTAGGGGCGTTTAAACAAATTGTCCTCGGCTGTTGCTGGGATGCGCCATTAACAATCCCAAACAGACGAAACATCGTTTATCCTGTTCCATTATTCCTGATCCACGCCCATGCACCATTCAATGAATAAACTGCTTCTGATGTACTCAGGTGTATAATTCAACAGTTCAGTTGATTTCACCCCATGTTTGTGCGATCCCTGATTGCGAAGATCTCGATGGAACTATCGCAAGTCCAAACAATCGTACAGCAAGTTCTGACGCTACACATCGGTCAAAGGTTTTGTTCGATGGAAGGCATTTCCACGATTGAGCATGTATTTGGACAAGAGGAAGAGCACGCTATTTCTATTGAAATACCTTGAATGATTCCGCTCAACCGTATCGACGGCCAGAAGAAAGCAAGGAACACCCACGTATTGTTTCAGCTATTCCAGGGAAATAAATCTCTTTCACGGTAACCGTCTCGAAAGGCGTAGTTGTAAAGCTGCATATTATTGTCATTCTATACCTCCGTCACGACAGAATTTACATTCAGATAATAAAAATACAGCTGCAACATATCGACTATATTCATGAGGGCGATACCTTCTACACGAGGGGCAAGAACAATTCCAACCACATGCAATTAAATCTATGAATAATTCCTGTATGTTGTTGTCTGATGCTTGTTCATCATTTTGTAGTCGGATAAACGCGCGCGTCTATCATCGTAATGACCGGGTAGACCTACTCACACGATTGTCGGACTTGATACAAATTATCCCAATTTGTGAAGAATCACTGCTGTTCCATTGAAATTCCAGTCCTTCGGAACCAAATGTCCATATCGTAACATGGCGTCTAATCTGAAGAAGCTCAAAGACGACATTCACCAACCTTTGGTCATTGTTAATCTTTATTATACCTGAATTGCATCTCATCTGTCTTTGCGATACCTATCCATTTTGCTACCAGTAACTTGATACTGTTGTAATTCGCTGCTCGTATTGTATGGAAGTTGCATGGATGAAAACTATACAGAACAAGTCCGTCATCACTCCATCAACTTTTTTTTAGAATGATAAGCCACAGAAAACGAATAATTACGTAATTATTTCACACATCTCATAAACTTGCAAGTACTTGCACCTGATCTAAATTAACCGGTTTATTGTGTTCCAGACTGTCATCGTTGATATTTGAATGGTATTGCTATAGCACATAATACTATGAAAACGCTCGAACCTTTCGTATGACGACAAAATGTTGTCATAAACAGAACATGTTTTATGAATATAAGCAGACCCGTTGATTTAATCTAGTCAGCAAAAATAATATTCCGGTATATTTATCATCTGCAATTTCACACACATGGCTGTGTACAATTGACCTATCGCCAAACCCATTTGTCCGAGTCTTTTTACGCCATTCACGACGCATTCTGCAAAACGTTATTATTGGCCAAAGAGAAGTTTCCGGACGTAATTTGTGAAACTCGGACAACTTTTGGGGGCTTTAGCGATAGGTCAATTGTATTTCCAGTACAGGTACACTGTATGTGATACTTTCACCGAGTTTTCTACATATGAAATACTCTATATCGAAAATGTTTTTTAGGAAATTACGTTTCAAATAATTGTATATTAGTACTCCATATTTAGCATTCCATGGTCAATCGATGTTTGAGTTTTTTGTATTGTGTTGAAACCGAATTCGGTAAATAGGGTGACACTGGGTGTTAAAGTTCAGACCTGAACGTACATGGATATCGTAATTGTGCATATCAGTGTTATTCAGGCTTCTTGATGGAACCTTGTTTATATGCGTAATCTTAGTACCAGTAGTATTAATGATAAACCCATCTGCACACACGCACAAGGTTATCACGGTGAATGTGGCCCACGTGCAGAAAAGGTTGTATATGAATTTTCATTAGATGGGCAATGAGTACATTTTTGTGTTGTATTAGCAATACATATTCTATTCAAAATACGAATGAATATTTCATGTCAAAAATATATCCATATATTACATACGTATAGACATTGCACCGAGTCGCACCAAAAAAAACAATTAATGTGATGTCGAGATTCGATCTAAAAAATTGATGTCATACGGGTTACCGCGTGCGTCAATACATGCATGCACGATATAACTCAACAATGACTATTAGGGCACCATAATGTAATACTATTCCGTCAACTTCACCAAATATGACATAATTATAGCAAATGTAGCAGAAATAAGCGAGTTAGAGTATGTTGATATGCTGATATATATATAATGTATATATATATATATTTGAGGAGCAAAATTAAAGCCCAAGGGAAGTTTCCCATCAGAATGGGGGAGTAGATGGCTGCACTCCTCGCGACATTGCAAATCAACCAAACTATGCTAGTTGCTCAATCTTAATTGGTCGGAAGTTCTTCTGCTCGTTGACAGAATGTGTAATGTGAATATCGGCTCTGATTAAAATATTTCAATCTCTTGGCCATTACTGCTATTGCATTGCTATCCTGGTGTCGTCATATGTGCTACCGTTTCGATGACTGGAATTTTTTCACCTCTATTCATAACCAAACCCACGAGAGACAAAGTAAAGGAATCCTAGCAACTCAAAGTTCGAGTGAGTATGGAATATCAAGTTTCAATAAGGAACCTTTTCATGTTTGTGATCATACAGTATTTGAATGTCATTTGCCTTGAGGTTTTTTTACTGCGACACAAGGTGCACTTTCACTATTTTATGAACACTACTGAAATGCCTTATTCCCACAACCGAACACTGGGTTGTGAGCCTTGGTGTCAAACATTCTTATTTAAGCCATGATGCCTCACTATGATATGTGTGCCATGTGCGTGCTGTAGGAATGTATGGTCGTGATTTGCTTGGTAACTGAGGCATCCCACGAGCACTTGTACATGACGCTTACCTTCCTCTTGTTTCTCATAACCATCTGGTCCCTGCTGTCCACCGCTGACCCAGGTGTCCTTGAAAACCAAATCCTGAGCATAATTCTTGCATAGGCAAAGCTAATGATCCCTAGCGGTAAGAAATACTGCACTATAACCAGGTATAACTGATGTATCCACAGCAGTTGGAACGTAGATGGCGCGGTGCTGTTACTAACTGGAGAACACACCCAGATATCAGTTTCTGGATTGTAGTGGACTCTGTAGAGTATCAGCGGCAGAATTGCCGAGACAATGCTGAATGTCCAGACGACCATCATGACGCCGGTGGCCACTCTTCTTGAACAACGTGGACGTAATGGGTGGATGACTGCGACATAACGGTCAATTGATATAACAGCCAGGGTCAGTATACTAACGTTTACAGTCAGCTCCTTGACGAAAGGCGCCACCGGACACAGGATGTGAGGCAAATCCCAGCGCTGCAATAGCGCCGCCTGAAACTGGAACGGAATGCCGAATATACCAATGATGACGTCAGCCACAGACAGGTTGGCTATAAAAAAGTTTGTAACTGTCCGCATGGCTTTGTTTTTGGCAATAACAAGGATAACCAACACATTTCCGACGACTGTAATCGCTGAAATAGAGCCGTACAAAATCGAAAGCAACGCGACGATGCCAGGTGGAACGAAAAACATTTCTGCATTAGATCCTGTTGGCGAAGTGACGTTAACGAAGTCGGTGTCGTTGACGAATCCCTCAGTCTCGACCAAAAATCCTCCATTATCCAGGTATTCCCCGAAAGGTTTGTAGCCCGTAACAGAGTCATTGTGTCCATCCTGCTCCATAACTGGCGACCCGACGTTAAGAACATGAGATCCCTGATCAACCAGTAAAAATTCCGAAGTTCCCGTAAAAGACACCGACATCACTTGGGAGAAGACTGTCTCACCAGTCATGGATCCAGCAAGCTTTCATCTCTAAAACATTGATGGCCTCAAGACGTATGAACACATCTTCATTTCATAGATTTATGCTTCCCATCTTCGGTATGATCGCACGCGCATTTACGTAACAAATCAATGGATGTTTTGTCTGTTTTCTGTAAGGCGCGGCATGCCCGTGCCTGCCTCACTCGAGATTGTTTAAAATTAGCGATTCACGATGCTTTCAACAAAGATATAAACCAATCACTTCCTTTGCGCGAAAGTACAAGGTGACGAATGAATAGTTGTTTGCAAATTGATTCCTTCAAGTGGGTATCCAACTTCCATTAACTCCAAAGTAGCCTCGTATACTCCGGCCTGATGATAAGCACTGCAAGACAGTCGTATCAGTGATCCGCTGCTTCAATCTGCATTCAATATTCACATACGAAATACTCTACCAAAACATGCTAAATTAGAGACCTCCGCTTCCTGTTTCCTAAAAAGAAATCCTCAAAGCTCCTTTTTCCGAATTGCGCTTTCAGAAATATATATTCGTGCCTCCCGTGCAGATAATCAGGACCTATCTGCTTACTGTTCACGTTACACCAGCGAAGGGTCCTCAAAGAGAACAATAAGATCGCAGAGGTCTTGTTTCATCTGCCAGAGAGGGTGTGATTCATTATCGCGTGACATTTGTGATCAATTTACGTTCTTGTGAACGACAGTTGGGTTCAGTGAAAGGCAAGTGTCCGGCTCATTACCGATATGATTACTGCGGATGTGGCCAGCACGTCCTCGCCTGCAGAACGTTCTACTCTTTTGAGTGGTCCATAAACTTTAAACTCTCAAAGCCGTCGCACAGCCACGTCGCTCGCGGCAGTTGCTCTCCCATTCTCTCGAGTGCCTGTTTCAGCAGCCAGACAATCTTCCGTGGTCTACTACTGGCTAGGCGAGCGAGCAGCGAATGCCCGGGCTAGCGGATAAACAGCGGCTGCTGACAGGGCCACGAGACCCGTGGTGCGGCAGGCGCAGAGATGTGTGGGACATGGTGCGCTGCTTGCCGCACAATCAACGCGGGCTGTATTTCTCTTGGGCACGCGAACGAACGTGGTCGTGCTTCGATCGCAGTAACGATTGTCTCGTGTTACGGTGTCATAGATACAAGCATAGTAATTACCCACAAGTCTGTATCTCCTTAATAACCGCTAATAAACAACAGAATTGGTAGCTCTCCGTATTTGCAACTGTATTAGTTTGCTCAATCTATCAAACAAAAAGACACATGGTGCCTTGCAAACTGGGACATTGTCGTTATATACATTATATTCTCGTTACCTATAATATCATTATCAATGCGGTATATTCTATACCTGTGCTGATAATATGAATTATACATAACTGTAGATGGGGAGTAGTCTTCCTACAAAAAACTGCTTGGAAAGTAGAAAAGATTCCACTTAAATACAATTCGTATGTTGTCATCGAAGTTCGTCATTTATAGCGATGTGTATTAACCCGCTGTTAACACTACATTGCGCATTCATTTGTTGGTGTCGATATATATCGATGTTTGACAGACACATCACACTCTAGAAGTTAGTACACACCTGGTAACCAGAGGCGTTTTAGGTTGAACCGTATATATATATATGATTAGCATACTATACATGTATATTCATTGATTAGATCAACTCTTCTGATGTTCTGATTGTATCTTTATATATCAAGACTGTGGGTTTGGTAGTTGAGCCTATTTTCTTCAATTACTAGTATAACTAGTGTGAATTAGATTCTGGTTGTATTGTTGACCTAGCAACTAGATAACACAACAAAAGGCAACACACCGAGATAAATTGCGAAAGCTGTCAATGTATGTAGGCTGGAAAACCTACATATTACATATTACATAAAACATATTACTTGTAGACTGACAAAGGATATGTCGATTGTTCCTATTTGTGTTCCGTTATTGTTCCTATTTCTCCTCGACATAATACATAGGATCATTATCGAATGGTGTACCATACCCGGACACGTCACAGTATAACCGATGAATTGGCCAACACAAAAAATGCCAATGGGGCCTATTACTAACCAATGACTCATGTGAACAAAACAGGGGCACAATAAAGAGAGCACCCACAATAATTAGTCAGACATATTCATGCGTCTACCATATTCATCCTATCGCAGAATAATTGTGGTATACAGATTAATCTTTTGATTTTCCCTGTTGTGTTCCAGGTTTTGAATGTTATACTGAATGTTAGATACGAGTAGCCTACACATTGTCACGCGACACTTATTCGAGTTGCCCGTAATGCATTACATTGGAGATGATACATTTTCACTGACAATTTTTCAGGCGTCATTTGTGATGCCAATTATTGAGTTATATCGAATCAACCCTAACAACTAAATGTCCGAATAGAGATTTTTTATTGCTGAAAACTCATAATAAAAGATAGTACCAGTGATGAAACCTTTGTACTGATGCATGGTATTCACGAGGAATATTGCAGTGTTGGCTTATTACAATATCGAGAGCATGGAATCTTCTGAATACGTGAATATGTCTACAACTGTTTCATGCAATCGTACACGTTTGGTTCATGCACAAGTTAGGCCACTGTTTTAGGCCACATTTATGCGTCTTCTTCCAATGTGTCCTGCGCTGCCATGTGATGTTACGCATTCAATATACAGTATCTCTGGAGAATATATGTCGCTAAATACCGGTCACCTAATATGGCAAGTGTGTATTACTTTGTATTAGACATTATCTCACAGTCATTGTACCGACTGAAGATTATCCTAATACCTCGATGATATAACCTGCTTTGACCGAGCACATTATTAGGTGTAACATGATAATTTACATAGACGCATTGTGGAACAAAACAGGTGCACACGAGTTCTCGATATTGACAGCATTGCCTGGTGTGCCATTACTGGAAAGTAGCTCACACCACGCATCAAACTCCCCATCTCAGCTTTTCCGACCCCATGGTTTCACATTTCCAGTTGCAAGATTGACACACTTAAGATATTCCATATAGCAAGCCACTGTTCGAATCGGAGGGTGCGTCACGGAAATAATGAATCTAACTCTTGAAAGCTTCCATATTAAACGCCTTGAAAAAAGTGTTAATGAACCCATGGAAATTTTATTGCACATGTCCTATATTCTACACCCGACACCCATACGTCCTACAATCCTGTGGATGTCGCCAGGGAGTTACCACAACGTCGAAGGATATATGCGCACAATGTGCTAAATAAAAGTGCGTTGTTAATGTTGCAGCTGTATTAATTACCATTGAGAGTAATTACGAGTGGTTACATTATCAGCGTTAATTACAGTGCTGACCAAAGCGTAACAAACCTCACACTCCGAACCTATAGCCCTACAGACGTCTGTAGGGTTATACCAAGATGGCGGAAGGTTTGTAGCTTCGAGTTCTTTCAGGCTATTTCGAGGGAATTTAATTACCTTTAATACAAAATGAGTTATTCCTTCCAAGAAGCACATGTTGGTGTGTCTGAGGCCGTGTTTGTTTGTTGAGAAGTGTTTTATTTCGGCGGATTTTTCGATCTCCAGATTCGTGCATGTATAACCCTACCATTTGTTGGCTATAACCATACCGATACTACGGCCGTGAACAGATATAACCCTACCAGCCGAAATATGCGACAGTTAAGAATCAATTGAATCCTACCGTTTATCTGCAAAAAAACCCGAACACTTGAGTGGTACATGAATGTTAAATATCTGATGGTGCAAACAACAGTTTCAAGTTTGGAAGTATATAATGTACATATGCTCTGATTTTTCGCTCTCGTTTACAGTTTTTACTGTTAGTTTTGTGATACTAAATGGTATCGTAATATGACTTACTATACTTCACCTGTGAGTCAAACGCCAATTTTCAGTTGTTTACTTTCATGTTTTCGATTACAACTATAGCAGCCCGTTTCAAAATTCAGGGGGGGGGGGGGAACACCGAAGAAAATTTGAAAAACTGATGTCTCCCAGATCACTTCTGAGTTGTACCATGATATACTTTTATATAAACTTTCGTGTATTTTGGAGGTATCTTCATGAATTAAGTTAATTCATCTCATGATTTAGAGCAAAGCAGAATTATACGACATCATAAACATATTAGAATGATATTTCATGAAAATATTGTCACAGACAAGTTATACTATTAAAATTGCAAGATGAGCATGGCTGGTCTGAGGGTACAATCCTGACGCGTCTCAGTTAAGGCTATATTTGTTGCTTCTGTCGCTATACCTACATATAGATGTAGTTAATATTATAGTAAATATTAAGTTTATATTATGTAGTAATTTTATTGTTTGGGAATATTATTTTTTGTGAATAGAACAAAATTTATGTGAAATTAATGTGTGTTTGAAAAACATGGCGTTAGACCGCCTGATAGAATTAAGAAATTCATTACAAAATTTCTGATAGAAATACAAAATTCCTGATAAAATTACAAAATTCCTGATAGAATTACGAAATTGCATTATCCATCAATTAACACCACGGTCTTTCGACACAACACTGGTTATGTGAATACCGTGACATAAGCGATGACATACACACGCATTTCATTGAAGCGACGTACCTTCCGCCATCTTGCTATAACCCTACACATATTTGTAGGTTATACGGTTCGGAGTGTGAACCTACCGGTGTTGTGATATTATATATATTAGCACATGTTTTTGTATCCTTCGTCTGAGAATGACGCAGTTGGTTTCAGACATCGCTAACAATCAATAATTTCTCGTACAACACTAACTACAAATACTTACCAAATCTCTATCCAACGAGTAACGGTTTACAAATCCATGAACGAAGTATACAAATTCAGTATAAGTGGCAAATTCGAGTGATACTACTAGATAAGATAAGATAAGATAAGATTTATTTAACGTCGGATCAACAAAACATAAAACATTAGCCAATTGGCTATTTACCGACATGATCATAATGAGAATGTACAATGAGAGGAAAATATTTACAAATGAACATACATTGATCAGTTGTGCATAATATATTTATACACTATAGAAACATCACATGCGCATCACAGCTGGTTCAAAATACAAACTTTGCAGACTGTACAAGCACAGTTTGGGCCTGTCCATGCTTTTATCATTCTTTTGAATGTGTTGTAATTTTCACTAGATTTAATTGTGGTAGGCAGTTTATTCCATAAGGCCGAACTTTGGTATCTAAGACTTTCTTTTCCGTAACTTACGTTGTTATACTTGGGTACTAGTGTCAACGTCAAGGCCAATATCAATATATGTTACTATCACAGACACCCAACCAGCGGAGTGTGAGATCAGGTACTTCGAAATAGTGAATTACTCTTGTCCCGCATGCGACATCCGCAGTGATATCACATTGTCCGTGAAAACGTGTGCCAAAAATATCTGCGGTATAAACCAGTATAGATCTACCTGATATATCTAAGGATATTGATATATGATGGAAATTTTCCCAAATAATAGTGATATGAACAGGCATATCTAGTCTGTTCATTATAGTTCATAGTTTCCATTAGTATGTTTCCATGCATACACGCATATTTAGTACATATGTATCTTTCAAGTCTTTACACAAATTACATATTTTTGGAACGTCACGAATATGTTTGAGGTATTAACACGTGTGTGTTTAAAAATGGTTAGTACCGAAACAGCCGGGCAAAAGTAATCTCCGATGTGCGTTCCGTGTATAACGTGACCTGTCATTGTCGCCGATACTGAAATGTGTCACGTACGTTTGAGTTGGATGTGAAGTGACAGGCTATACGTAAAATCGTGTCAGACTGACCGACGTAATGGACGGTCTACCATCGCACCGTGTGCCACGTCCAAGTGACACCCCAGACAACAAGACCTAATTAATTAGCGAGTATTCCACCCATTGTGTAGCCGCATAGTAGTTGGGAATTTGTAGTCGTCAATATCGTTTTCACACGAACCAAAACAATTTTCTTTATATTAACTTTGCTATAATTATACTAATGCCCACAAATGAACCGAGCTCATTATAGGATGGGAGTCTTTCAACAAAAATATGTTGCCGGTGTTTCCCAATGATCGTGGATCCCACTGATGAAATACAAAAAAGGGATAAATATAATTATAATATCATGCCCGGTGTAACTGTAGGCCTATACGTGGTGCCTGACCTGTATTGAATGTATCACACTTCAGTCAGATTTAGCCTATTATGGACAATTACTGTGAGCTTTCTACCCACGGATTAACTTCGCACTAATATCCGTCCTTGTCAAGTAATTGGTTTACAATGTATGGGCAGAAAGAAATCACCCAGGCGTCTTGAGACATATATTCGCTTAACCCTCTTGAGACCCGAGTAACTCGAGTGGGCGACAAAAGAGCCACGCGACCCGGTCCGGATATCAAAATCCCTGTAAGGTGACAAGCCAGATTTCCGTCACTGCGTGGAACCCTAACTCAGGAGAGCAGGTCCGCCGTCAACAATTTGGTGTCTGGTGACTATGTAACTTTCACTGGGGACTTACACTGTCCAGTGTTCGTTGACTGTTATAGGGGGGTCGGGGTCGGGGTCGGGGGGGGGGGGGGCTCACCTAAGGTGATTGGAAGATCTTTAGTGCAGCATCAAAATCATCACATAATAACAACACATCTTCTGGCTACATTGCTAATTCACCAACTTGCAGTGGAAATATCAAGGTGTCAAACACAGACGAAGTTACGCAAACCAAATATCAACTGAACGTGGTGAGTTTCCCCTTTGAAGTTAAAACCAAGATGGGAAAGATTACATTAAATTAAATGTCAAGTGCAATGGAATCTTATATTAAAATGTGGTATGGTTAGTTTTGCTACTATGCGAACAACAGCTCATTTTTAGACAGTGATTTTTTTCGCTCTGAAGTTATAGCATTCACTTTATCCACTGATTAGTTGGGCTGAATTCTCAAGGGAATTAACTTCAGTCGAGGCAGCGACTTCAGTCATTTGATTCAACTATTGTAAATGGCAACTAATAGTTATTAATTATAACCGAAATACAACCAGTGTGTTTGTTATCAAGATGTCACATGAGATATTGCCTGACTCAGCCCTGACTTCAATATACCAGTTACCGCCTTCATGAAGTATATTGCCTCTTTTTTATTTAGTCTCCAGACAGAATATTCTAGCGGATTAGTCTAGCATATACATTTGCGCACATGCACAATAATTGGAACGAACATGTACTGTTATCAGCGCTGTCACTGGCACGAAGGGCAGCACTAACGGAAACAGAACACTGACAGCTCATTTATAACACATATATCAACCACACTGGTTGGACAAGGAAGTGTGGGACTAAATGGTTTCAAATGACACCACTTCTCGAACTGACCAAAAGATTTCAAATGAAATTTCAAGGTATGCATGCGGCGATTCGGGCACAAATATTGTCTCAAAGATGGTATAACTTTCTCGAATGCAGAAAGTAGGAGACATTACATATGTACATTTCCACAATTCTTCACGCCACACAACGTTAATTGTTTTTTATGGGAGAATTTATCACCCACATAACTTGTTGTTTCATTACCACTGGTCCTGTTAACTTCCACATCATAACGTGTTGTGAAAATATCACGTGAAGTTGTTCTCACAAAAATTTGCATGAATACCGATGACAGAATGCTTCCCTTGTTGTTTATCATGTTATCAAATATAGTTTTTTCCACTGGTAGTTATGACCTATACATATCATGACATGACATATGTTGTGCATATGTTGTGCATGACATATGTTGTGCAGTTTAATCCTCCCTCTTTAAGATTACAAACATATAGTAATAATTCAGCCGCATTGCCAATGAATAGTCGTTTTAAGTTGAACCAAGTCATGCTGATGTGCTGTATATTACGGAAATCCATAAGCTGGTGATATCAACTTTCCCACTTTCAGACAGAATTATATTCCTATAACCTCAATTTCTGCCTGTTTATTCATTTTGCATTTTTTTCTGGTGGCAAAACAGAATTATAAGAAGCGTCTGAATATAGTGTGAGATAAATTGACCAATATTTCATCTTCCTGTTACTCATGGCGTTTCAGCAATACATATCTCAGAATATGTTTTCTGTGAGGCAGTCTCGGTCATCATTCACTAAGAAAGTAAGTGCCATTTGTCCACTGCGGTTTTTTTTCATATTATAAAAAAAACAGGCAACATTCGAAGTTCCTGCTGTGATATGTAAACGTTATTTTGATATAATGGAGACCTTTCAATGCATTACGTTCTTCCTGAACGCGGCCGCTAAAACAGGGCTTCCCCCTAAATGACGTAATCCGAAATAATTGGAGCGTACCTTGTCAACGGAGGCGAAAGGGAGTTAGCGAAGTTTGAAAACGCAAGTAATATTTTTGCAAATTACATGATGTTCTCATCATAATTACCACCTGTAAATATATGATATCGTGTCTAAATAACAATACATTCGAATTGCTGCTCTGTTGAATTCTTACAGTACAGTTAAATGCATGTAAATCTGGGAAAATCGATGGCATGTCGAAAAGGTTTTTTTTTTTTCAAATTTGCCTTGGTGTAGACTTGCGTGCCTTGGTGTAGACTAAAGCGATAAAGCGCTGATTGTCTATTACAGTTTTTTTTTTTGGAATTGTGCTTTGAAAAGAAATCATTTAAAAAAGATTTTTCATACTATGATTTAGTTTTAGATCCTCACATAAGAAAAAAAACAATTTGTAATGAATTAATCGTATGGGTAATATTTTGCAAAAAAAAAGAACAACAACTGCGAACCAACTTTGAAATTTGGTGTGACCTAACGTTTTTCGAATTAGCTTTTGAATACATTCTATTGGTCGGGATTTGTACTTTATTGTTCGGTATCTACATGTATTTATATACTGTAGGTATATCGGCCGGCTCAAGACCGCCCACCAATTTACGTGCAATATGTAAACTTTTTCAGTTTTCACCCCCCAGAATACCCGATATGCTACACCAATAAGAATAATGACCAACAAAAATCAGCAGATATATAGCGGATCCGTTTTAGGCCTCAGTCAATTTCACAAACAAAAAGCAAACAAAACATTTGATTTACTGGCTGAAATGCAACAACTATGTTGTTCCGATAATGCAATTCTGCACAGAACAATAGTTTGTAATCTTACAGTACGATTATCGGGCGGAGTCAAATTTGCGTTTCCTTGCAACGTTGTTTCCGCGAGTAACCCCTACCGTTGAGTGTGCTGGCATCGAAAGCTCATACATATACACGGTTGTCCGAGCGCTGCTCAATCATTGGGAAATCTAGTGGAAATCCCCGCCCAAAACCCGCAGCGTTGCCACAAACGCTAACTATCGAAAGGTCTCTATTGTCTAAATCCGCCACACTTCTTTACCAGTGTGTGGTTGTGATCAAGTACGAGTCCGAATTTGTGATTTCCAGTATTTTGAGTTTAGCTGGTCACAGTTTTAGCAGGTTGTGAGGTTTATAGGTCTGTTTGGCCACATTTATAACCAGAATTAATCACATTGTACAATGTACTGCTATGGAGCTTTTAACATGAATGGTATGTATCGTAAAGAGCACCGAACACAGTGCAACTCTCTACTTTATATCACTGCACTACAAGTTGTACGTGGTCATTCGTGGTAATATTGCCTTGACCGCAGTATATCACTGAACTCGGCTCGTGTGGAGGAAACACTCGCGACCGGATATTGCAAGACCTGAACTTCATCACAGTATGAACAGAGGCGGACTCATATCAACCGGTCCCTCACAGCTTACTCATATACAGGCCATACACAATGTACGGAAGACGTTTTGTGGGAGCGCCGTGCTTTGGAGGTGAATATCATGAGTGAAGGGGGTCATGTTGGGTGATTTGAGGTGAAATAATAATAATAATAATAATAATAATAATTTATTTTATATAGCGTAAAATCCACCAAAGTGCTCTGAACGCTTTACATGTAAGACAAATATGTAAATGTAAAGAATAAAACAAAAGGTACACATATGTAAGACAAACACACGATTGAAGCACTTGATTTATTAGAAAACCACCGTTTTCACACTAAAATATGTCATTATTTGCAGTCTATATTCCGTATGGATATATGTACTGGTTGTATAAGAATAAAACTTTGTAAATACGTTTCATATGACTTGAAAAACCATAAGAATCATGACCAATAGTTTGAAAGCAATTAATCATCATGAACAACCAATATATATAAACTGAGGGGCATAATTATGGGTGACACGCTAAACTGATCAAAGTGGAGTTTATTTGTTGCGAAATCTCAATATTTTCCGGTATTCAATCACTCAAAAACCCAAAAAAACTAATAGTGAATGTTATTTTTTTAGCCAGGACTAGCCACAAATCATCCACAACATGTTATATTATGAAAGCAGTTATATATCTGCAATTTATGCCCACATAGTCCACTAATTCTTAACCTGCTAATATGTATGAACTATCTCATGACACATGACTGATAACGATGAATAAAACAAACAAATTATGTGAAACATAAGATATGCGACACATATGATGGGTAAATAGTGATATCTGTGCTACATGTAATAACAGTCATCAATCGTTTACATATTACGCAATGGCTTGGTTTAGAGGATAAAAAACCCAACAAACGTCAATTTAATTACGAAATATTATTTTCTGTCTCTCCCACGTGTTTCACCTCAAATCACCCACCATCAACCCTCTATAACTCATGATATTCACCCCAGATCACGGCGCTCTCACATAACGGCTTCCGTACAGTGATACACATTGGTGGTCATTCAGCATCAGCAATTTTGATTAATATCGTTTTGAATAATTTCTTTTTATAAATAATAACTATATTTGACCGTTAACACCCATGACACCCAGTTGTACATATCTGTACTGTTGAATAAATATTGCATTAATATGATGGTTGTAAATAGTGAAAATATCGCATGTATGTGGCACATGAATTCATGTATATTAGTCATTTCAATTTGTGGAAAATAGTATAATGGCATACCTGGAGAAATGTTGTGTGTGGTAAATATCAAACATATTGAATGGATGTGTAACCTACAAATCACACATAGGTATACACAGTGCCAAAATACACCACCATTGCTAACAATAATCAATGTAAGTATCAATCCATTACCACCAATACAGCCAAGTTTTGATGATTCCAATAACAAACGTGCAATAGGAACAAAGCCCGACCGAATACTTTATCAAAAGACACACTGGCGTCATGTGTTACATGCATATCAACTTTTTTTCTGGTTGCACTGATTCGTAGTTCAATACAAACAACTGAATCCTTCAGGACACTTGTATGTACATGTATTTTTTATCCCATCAGTTGTAGG